>OX621251.1:15954737-17294728 GCA_951640165.1 Pseudoips prasinana
TTCATGTCATGTCATGTCATGTCATGTCATGTCATGTCATGTCATGTCATGTCATGTCATGTCATGTCATGTCATGTCCTGTCCTGTCCTGTCCTGTCCTGTCCTGTCCTGTCCTGTCCTGCCCTGTCCTGTCCTGTCCTGTCCTGTCCTGTCCTGTCCTGTCCTGTCCTGTCCTGTCCTCTCCTCTCCTCTTCTCTCCTCTCCTCTCCTCTTCTGATCTCTTTTCTTCTCTTCCCTTCTCTTCTCTTTTCCTTTCTGTTCTTTTTTTTTTATTCTGTTTAAAATCACAACGCCCGCACAGGGAATCTAATACCTCTGTCGCAGGGTACTTTTTAAAATATAATTATCTTCTCTTCTCTTCTCTTCTCTTCTCTTCTCTTCTCTTCTCTTCTCTTCTCTTCTCTTCTCTTCTCTCCTCTTTCTCCTCACCTCCCCTCTCCTCTCCTTTCCTCTCCTCTACTCTCCTCTCCTCTCTCCTCTTCTCTTCTCTTTCCTTTTCTGTTCTCTTTTTCTGTTTTCTTTTTAAAAAGACAACGCCCGCACTTGGGAATCTTCTAATACCTGTGTCGCGGGGTACTTTACAAAACTCAAATTACATTGAGACTAAATGTAATTTGAGTCCGTTTATTATATTTTGTTACAACATTTTATGGGTCACACAAATAGTTCTCCGGCGCGGGACTCGAACCCCCGGCACGAAGCGGCGAGGCGACTGTCTTAGCCGCTGCGCCACAAGTGCAGTCATTATTCGTCGTATAATCATTATATTGTGACAAATGTGATTATGTGATGAACACGATTATGTGTATTTATCTATAGTGTGTAGGTATGTATTTAGAAATATTTCAGTATGTTTAACAGTTATCTGGTTGCCATAATTTAGCTCTTCCTAGGTGGCAGTGTCTTAATTGTCCAAAAATATTTACCGCGGGGTACATCTAGTAGGCTATACTTTATAAAGTTTAACGCGATAAAAGGTGAATTTTTTGCTCGTTTTAATAAATAATGGTACGGAACCCTTCGTGCGCGAATCAGAATCGCACTTGGCCGGTTTTTATAGGCGTTATTTTTGGAGCTAGAAGCTTGAAACTTGAAACGATGTAAACTAATATGACATTATAAGTTTGTAAAAATGTTACCCCAAGAGTGAAAAAAACAGCGTGGCATGATACGGGGCGGTATAGGTGACGGGCAGACGACTGTACCACACGCATGCGAATACTGATTTTCGAATGCTACCCAAAGATAATTATTCCACGCGGACGAAGTCGGAGGCACTGCTGAATCCTTAAAAATCTTACAGTAAAGGCTCGAACCCTAAAAGGAATGCCCTCTGACGTGGGTCACTTAGTTTGTAGTAGATTTATTTACTAGACGAGACAGAGAAACTAACTAACTGTAAACGTCATGACAAAAAGAACTGCGGGTGGAATATATTTTGTCACATTGGATGGCCGCATACTTGTTTCCAATCTATAACCCAACGACGGTCCCGTAGTTTAGTTGGTAGTGATCCTGCCTACGAAGCTGGTGGTCCTGGGTTCGAATCCCGGTAAGTGCAAATATTTGTGTGATGAGCACGAATATTTGTTTCTGAAACATGAATGTTTTCTATGTATATAAGTATTTATCTATCTATATAAGTATGTATATCGTCGCCTGGTACCCATAGTACAAGCTTTGCTTAGTTTGGGGCTAGGATGATCTGTGTGACATTGTCCCCAGATATTATTATTATTATATTAATCTAAAGCCATTAAAAAATGAACGCAGTATCTCTTTTGTGTTAAAGTAAAGTTGATCTTGAAACTATTTTGGCATCTGGAAATGTCCCTTTCCCTTCTCTTCTCTTCTCTTCTCTTCGCTTCGCTTCTCTTCCCTTATCTTCTCTTCTCTTCTCTGCTCTTCTCTTCTGTTCTCGTCTCTTCTCGTCTCTTCTCTTTTCCTCTCCTCTCTTATGTTCTCCTCTCCTCTCCTCTCCTTTCCACTCCTCACCTCTCCTCTCTCCTCTTCTCTTCTCTTCTCTATTCTTTCCTTTTCTGTTCTCTTTTTCTGTTCCCGCGGCACGAAGCGGCGAGGCGACTGTCTTAGCCGCTGCGCCACAAGTGCAGTCATTATTCGCCGTATAATCATTATATTGTGACAAATGTGATTATGTGATGAACACGATTATGTGTATTTATATATAGTGTGTAGGTATGTATTTAGAAATATTTCAGTATGTTTAACAGTTATCTGGTTGCTATAATTTAGCTCTTCCTAGGTGGCAGTGTCTTAATTGTCCAAAAATGTTTACCGCGGGGTACATCTAGTAGGCTATAATTTATAAAGTTTAACGCGGATAAAAGGTGAATTTTTTGCTCGTTTTAATAGATAATGGTACGGAACCCTTTGTGCGCGAATCAGAATCGCACTTGGCCGGTTTTTATAGACGTCATTTTTAGAGCTAGAAGCTTGAAACTTGAAACTATGTAAACAAATATGACATTCAAAGTTTGTAAAAATGTTACCCCAAGAGTGTAAAATAACAGCGTGGCGTGATACGGGGCGGTATAGGTGACGGGCAGACGACTGTACCACACGCATGCGAATACTATTTTCGAATGCTACCCAAAGATAACTATTCCACGCGGACAACGTCGGAGGCACTGTTGAATACTTAAAAATCTTACAGTAAAGGCTCGAACCCTAAAAGGAATGCACTTTGACGTGGGTCACTTAGTTTGTAGTAGATTTATTTACTAGACGAGACAGAGAAACTAATTAACTAACTGTCAGTTATCGAAGATGTTATGTGTAAAAATCCACCATATTTACACATAAAACTCGAAATTACACCACTTTTTGAAAATAAAACATAGCCTCGATGCCTTTTTCCGCGTTGGCGCCAAAACTCCAACGCCAACTAGAGTATATTATCAGTGTTGCCAGATGACAGTTTAGATTTCTCTTCAAGTCGTCACTAAAATTCCCCGAAAATTTGGTTTGAACACATAAATACTACTCTGTCTAGAAAGTACCGGGAAAAGATCAATAATATACAAAATGTTTGTTATTCATCCAAAGGAGATCGGACATTTTAGTATGGACTTTGGTCCAAGTGGCGTCGGATGATGAGAATTGCTTTATTTATTTGATAATTTAATATTATAACACTTACTATACCCGCAAATAAATCGACACATGGAGAAAAAAGTAATTGACACATAGGTATATCACCCATATTATTTTAATGAGTAGTTGTAATATTTTTTTTTTACTGTTTATATGCAGATTATTAGAAAAATACGATATATATTACAGGTATTCATTAAAGCACACATAACAACATAACATAACGCCTGTAAACCCCGAAGGCTTAAGCAGAGGTATACCTATTATAGTAATAATTATGTGTTTTATTTATATATAATAAAGGTTAAAATAAAAGAAACATGAACGATTAATATGTATTTATTATATTAAAATGTGGTTCAAAAATTCTGCAGGATGGCGTATTTGATCTTGGTAGCGAGCCCACCCTAAATACCATACTATGGTCATAATATGGGCACAAACCCCTAAAGTCCTCTTCCCCGTTATACAGCTACAATAATAATACCGTATGGAATCCAATCCTGCAGCTTCTTCTTCATACATTATGTATGTGTAATAGGTTCTTGACCTGACGTGTCGTGACTGTATCCGCCCTCGTAACAGTGTTAAGTTTGGTTCTGTAATATTATGTCGCTCCAATCTTGCGGGTGGTGCACCGTCACGATAAATATCTATACTGTATATACCACCACGGACGTGCTCACTATAGTAGCTACGCGCTAGCTTTAGTTGATAAGTTCCGAGGGCGAATATAATTAAATCTTCTTCTGACAATCGTGCGAACCCTCTCAATTCCGGAAGATCCCCCGAAATCGTTGTGAAAGCTGCACGCCGTCGGTTCATATTACTGGCCGTTACATATTCTGCTAAATTATTAGGCATATTCATACGCTGGTTAATGATTTCAATAAACCGGTCAGCATATACGCTGTCATGCACTGGCATGTGGAAAGCATTCAACAACGCAGCAGCTATTCTAAAATTGGGGAATAGGTGTTTCAGGGCAACGTTGAAATATTCTTGCCTTAGTAGTTTAAAATCACGCTTGATGCGTCCGAAAACGATCTCCACAACCCAGCGGACCATGGTTACTTTTCTGGACTTATTAGCCTGCATGGTGGTAAGTTGAGTTTCTCCAGGATGTAAAGACTCAGGTGTGTGAGTTATGTAGCTGAAACTTCTAAAATCTGGCAAGGCGTCCCTAAATCCTTTATCCAAAATAAAAATGACACCGGGTCGAAAAAAGTAATGGAATGATACGTCTTGTTCATCGTGAATAACATCTTGCATTATATTTGCGTCTGATTTGGTCGCTTTATATGGCCCGTAAATATCAATTATGTATCCATCCGAACATGTCAGTACCAGTGGTTTTATTAAATTCCTGTACTTATAAGGGCTATATGTATCCCTCTGAAATAAAAAATTCGCGCTTTTTTGGATATTTTGGTAAGTACCATCAATAATGGTAATAGCAGGCATTTCGTTTTCGGGTTCATTTGGGTTGCCGAACAATGCAGCAGGTATTACTAGATTCCTGTTCACGGCTTGCTGTCTGGTTAAATGGTCAAAACCCAAATGTTGAGGCACAAAGTCTTCTAATAGACACTCTTGTGCCAAATATACGAGCCTCTCAAAGTATCTTCGGCTTATACCATACAGAGTCGCTAGCCTGTCGTCCGATTCTCCACTTCTGAGTATTGATAGGTACATTCCTAATATTTCCTTTGGCTGGGTACTCCTTCTACTCAAAGATGGTGTTTCAGCTAGAATTGCGTTGAATTCTTCGAGAGTCCGCCCGGTCCAGTAATGCAATTCGTCTGCTGACATATTTTCAACATGTTCAAAATCCATATGTGTTGTATTTGTTATGACATTTTTTTAAATGGATATGATGTCCATTATATGTGCACTCGAAAAATCATGTGATATGTTTGGGGCTTCAAATAAATCCTCCCAATTATTTGATTGTATATGTTCGTCACATACTCTAGCACTTGGTGGCACATAATAGTTTGCGTTAATCAAAAAATCGGCCTTTATTCTCTCAGGTATCCGGCGTCGCGATATCATATGGCAGCCATAAAAATACACGCATTTGCTGTATTTGGAGCACGAGATAACTCCGACAGGTTTAATGACTGAAGTAAATCAGGTTGCTGTAGCTGCTGTACTTCGTCCTGATCTATATTTTCAACTTCATCTTCCCGTGGTATTGAAGGTCCTGGCAAAGGATCTTGCATGCACCCTGACCCTGAGCCCTTTGACTCCTTAACCAGCATGGACGACAGACGTATTCTCTGCCGTTGAATATAACCTACAACAAAAAACAAAAAAGTTGTAATGACTTTTCACGAGTAATACCTACTTGTAGGTTCATTTTATAGATTTTTTCCGTTATCATGTGAATTCCCAACCTACCAAGTAAGTAGACATTATTACTAAACTAAACCATTAACATTGTAAAAATCAATTGTTAAGCTGTAAATAACTTGCTCATGGATCTTTGTAAAGCGTAGGACAAAGATTTTTTGTCAATAATAAATATGGATGTGAGAAATAACTTTTTCACTATAATAGTACTCTTTCTTATACTTATACCTAATAAATAGCTCTTCCATAATAACCAGCTCTTTAAATAACTCTGTCACGGTAACTATAGAAAATGCTAACCAGTTTGATATTATCTATTGCACCAACAATCAACAGCAATATGGCTTAAAAGGTACATACCTGTCGCGGTGCAATTGATGCGAGTATATGTGCTGAGATGGCTGGGTTTGACTCGAAAAGATTTCTGGTAACATTTTGCCTTTCTCTTCGTAACACTGAACGATTACACACTAAACACACAATGCCAGCACTAGGCAACATCTTGAAAGCCAAATGCAAAAGCAATATCACAAGTCCGTTTAAACGCGCCAAAGTAATCGAGTAAGTAAATCAAATATGTCCAAAAAAAAGCCGGTACGAATAAAATAAAGAAACCAAACGATGTCTTTGCTGAATAATAGCGAATGACTCACTGACCTGTGAACAATACGCGCGGCGCAGGAGCATCACACCCCGCCACCCCGAGGGGTAGCGGGCGCATACGGGCGGCGGGGAGTAAGTGCGAGTACTCGGTACTCGGCAAATAAGTTTTGACCGAACAAAAGGCAGCTTTTTCAATTATTCGTCTATAATAGGTGGATACTTTCTGAACTGTATAACTTATTTCTCCGTGGCCCGATTTTATGGTGTCCATAGTAAAAAAATATCCTACATTCACGAACTATTATATAGACTAGGTTTCATCAGCCGACGCCATTTGGACCACTTCCGCCCGTTCTCCTTTATTTTATCACCTTCAAAGTATGTTCCTTCAAAAACGATACACTTACGCCAACGAATAATCCATTAATCAAAACATTTTTTAAACGCTGCTTTCGGAATTGAGTTCAGTTCTCGCCGCGAATTCTCCTTTATGTCTTCTATCGATTGAAAACGCGTACCACGAAGTGGTAATTTGAGTTTAGGAAAAAGAAAGAAGTCAGCTGGAGCCATATCTGGTTGCTGGATGGTATTTGTTGAGTGTTTGGTCAAAAATTCGTTCACAATGATGGCCTTGTGCGAAGGCGCATTATCGTGGTGCAAAATCCAAGATTTTTATGTGTAGTTTGTGTTGTATATATACCGCCGGGTAGTAGTGATAATGAGTATATGTTATTGTTTCATATTATTGAACAATTTGTAGTAAATATGGAAATGTAATAGTGGTTGGAGACTTCAATTTGCACTCCTGTTTCATAACTGTTTCAAATTATTATGAGTATGTTTTGAGTTATTGTGGGTTCACTCAGTGTAATAATATAGGTAACTGCAACGATCGCCAGTTAGACTTAGTATTAAGTACGGTCGATGAGAGTGTGGAGGCGGGTGTGTGCGTGCGAGCGGTGCCGGCGGGTGCATCGCTGGTGCCGGTCGACGCTTATCATCCACCGCTCGTGATCTCAGTCAGACTCCCCCGCCACTACCGCGCGACGTGTGATAGGCTGCCTTGAATGCAAATAAGGATCAAGATGTCTTTACGGGTTGGAACTTTAACAAAGCCAACTTTGTTTCGTTGTATGCATGTTTAATGGCAGTAGACTATACGCCAGTGTATAATTCAGATTTGGAATGAAGTTTAAACTATTTTTATGATATTATTTATTCAATTTTAGATGACTGTGTACCAAAGAAACGGCGAAGTAGTGTAAACACGAGGTACATTTATCCCGTGTGGTACACTAGTGAGATAATTCGCGACATTAAATTGAAGGCTTTTTTACATAAACAATATAAATCGACTAAGTCGGAAGCCGACTACGAAGCGTTTGCGCGGTGTAGGGCTGGAGTCAAGGATCAAATTATGCATGCGGAAAAACAGTACCAATGTCGGACTCAAACCCAACTTCTAAACGATCCCAAGTCCTTTTGGGGTTATATTAAATCAAAAAGGGGTAACAGGTGCTCAAAAATATTTTAAAAGATGGGGTGATTCTTTCTGACGATCAGTCTGCAAATGAGTTTGCTAGGTTTTTTAAATCAATTTATGTAAGCAAACAACCGGTGTTAAGTGTAAGCGCGGCAGTAATAGAAGTAGGTGGCGATAACAATGGCGCGCAGGTTCATCTCGACAAGTTACAACTGAGTGATATTCTACGGGCACTTCAAAAATTGAAATCAAAAAGATCCTCTGGGCCGGATGGTATACCACCGTTCTTGTTCAAAGACTGTCGACTTATATGGGCCGAGCCGCTGCTCCACATATTTAACAGGTGCCTGGCAACGGCAGTCTACCCTGAAAGGTGGAAAACTACTAGAGTTGTTCCAGTTCCGAAAGGAAACTCAGGTGATACAGTAGAAGGGTACAGACCAGTGGCCGTGTTGTCTACGCCTGCAAAAGTTCTGGAGTCAATTATACATAAGAGCATATTCGCACAGGTCAGGGGGCAACTCTCAGACGCTCAGCATGGGTTCCGACCAGAAAGAAGGACCACCAGTAACCTCACTAACTTTATGGCGACGGTGGTCCCGATCGTGGACAGTGGGGGGCAGACTGATGCTGATTACTTTGATTTCAAAAAAGCTTTCGACCTAGTCGACACGGACGTGTTACTGAAGAAGTTAGCAGAAGTCGGCTGCACCCCACACTTACTGCAGTTTTTTGGGAGTTACATGAGGAACAGACAGCAGTACGTGGAATACTCGGGGCGCGAATCAGAGCCTTATTTCACTCATTCTGGAGTCAGTCAGGGGAGTAACTTAGGGCCCTTGGAATTTATAATTATGGTCAACGATCTCCCTAAAGTTGTTAAAAAAGCGAAATGTTTACTTTTTGCGGACGACCTAAAATTGTCACTCGCTATTAACGGAGTGGATGACTGCATTAAATTGCAGGAGAACATAGATCGAGTGGCAGAAAGGTGTAAACGTAATAATTTACATTTTAATGTATCCAAATGCGTCACGATTACTTTTTCTCGGTCGCGCACTCCTTTCTGTGGGAATACACTATTGAAGCGACGCCGATGGTGAGAGTTACGGAGGTTAAAGACTAGGTCTTTAACCTCCGTAACTCTCACCATCGGGTAACTTTGAACACGGAGCTGACGTTTCGTAGTCATATAATTAAAATATGTAAAAAAGCTTTCAGAAACCTGGGGTTTTTACTTCGCACCGTTCGCGGCTTCACAAATTTAGCATCAGTTAGGGCCTTATACAATGCACTGGTGCGAAGTCAAATTGAGTGTAATGCAGTCATTTGGTCTCCACATGAAACTAAATATAGCATCATGCTGGAGAGAATACAAAATAAATTTATTAGGTTTCTTTATTTGAGGCAATACGGGGTATACCCGTTTTACCCTTTAATGTACCCCACTTTATTTATATTAGGTATGGTAGGGTACAACGAATTACGTGTAGGGAGGGACTTCACCCTAGTGGAATATATAGTTAAGGTTTTTAGGGGTAAAATAGAGAACGAGGATGTGTTAGGTGCGATGTGGCTGTGTGTCCCAGACCGGTATGTGTGGAGACGCCGGCGGCCGGCGCTGCTGAGCCTGCCGCGTGCGCGCACTAACCTACTAAAAGAGGCGCCACTAACGCACGCACTGCGCACTCTCAACGATATAGCTTCGGATTTTGGATGTGTTCCACTGTACACTGAGTGAATTTGCGAGGACAGCATATATAATAAATAAATAAATAAAAATAAAAAGTATTTATTTGACACTAGTTAAAATACATTCACATGTGTAAGGTTTATTTGACACAAAGTTTTATTTTATGCTAAAGGTACTGAAACTGCTTACCAAACTAAAAAATATAAAATAATATGTTATAGGAAGTAGACAAGTTGGGGTCTTCGCTACTGCATTGGGATTTATCCTGTAATGGTAGATGTAAGGTTGGTTACAAAAAAATAAATAAATAAATAAAAATTTTCTTTCCACAAATCTGGCCTTTTTCGTCGAATTTGCTCTCTTAAACGCCGCATAACGCTCAAATTATATTCTTTATTTACCGTTCGACTTTCCGGTAAGAATTCAGAGTGCACAACACCGCGATAGTCAAAGAAAACAGTCAACATGACTTTGACTTTTGATCGACTTTGGCGTGGTTATTTCGGTTTCGGTTCAGTTGGAAGGCGCCACTCCGAAGCTTGTTGACTAGTTTGCATGTCAAACTCGTAAACCCACGTCTCGTCACCAGTAACAATGTGTTTCATGAATGTTGGGTCGGAATTGACTCGTTCTACCATGTCCTCAGCGACTTTCATGCGATTGAGTTTTTGGAGAAAATTCTGATCTTTTGGGACTAGCCGAGTGGCAACATGTTTCATACCCAAATGATTAGTTAAAATGGTACGAATCGACTCGTGAGATATAGAAAGTTCGGCGGCTATCTCTCTCAGAGTTGAATGAGGATTTTCAGTCACTATTTACTTCACTTTTGCGATATTAACTTCAGTTACAGACGTTGATGGCCTACCAGAGCGAGGCAAATCTTTCATCACATTTCGACCGCTTTTGAACGCTTTGAACCACTCATAAGCACGAGGTTTTGATAAAGTCGATTCACCGTAAACCTTCTGCAACATTTTCAGTGACTCCGAACACGAAATTCCATTAGCGATGCAAAATTTAAGACAAACTCTTTGTTCGATATTTTTGTCCATGATGAAATTCGCAATACACACTAGTTATATATGATATTACTAAAACCAGCACTGTATTTAATATAAATAACAGATGCAACTCAAACTCCGCGCCAAAATGGAAAACAGTTGTGCCAATCTAACAACAACAAAAAAAAAAAAATTTGAATTAGGATCCATAAACAATCATCCATTCCCGATACTTTTTTGACTGAATGTAAATAATAAATACAATGATAATGTCTAATTATTTTTTTTCTGTATTTTAGAAATATTTATCAATATATCTGTAGTATTCCTTTGAATACAAATTCCGTGATTTTCAATTTCTCTGGAAATCCTATACAATGTGGCATCACTGTCTCTGATAATACGGAAAAATTAAAAAGTCATGTAAGTTATGATGGTGAAGTATATTTTTGACTACTTTATTTTTATTTAGCTCATAGAGTAAGTTTTTACTAAGTCGTCGATTTTGTAAACTTACTATTTGCTAAGTATGCACCCAGAGGGATTCGAAGATTGCTTTATAAATTCTGACTTTCCTGTTTAAAGCAAATAAACAATTTGAATTTGACTTAAGTCGAAAGTAAAGTCTGAGCAAAGTCTAAGTACGCTCTATAGATCTCAGCCTTAGATACTAATTTTATCTCAAGAAACACAGTAACACCTAATTAACACTTACGTAAATCCGTTACCACTTATGTACAATTACGGCCTGGGGCACGGGTAGATAGAAAAGTAAATATGTATTTTATTTGGACAAATAGAAGATAATATCCATTTCCCACACTAAAGTTATCCTTTCAATCTTTCGATTTTACCCGTGTTTTGACTGATTATTTTACGTTTAATGAACAAAAAATAGCAAAGATGTAACTGTAAATCGATAAAAGTGTCATTGCTTTTTATTTTTTTTGCTTCGAAGCCGGCTAGCAGCTAGCAGGTCACTTGATGGTAAGAAGTTACAGTTCACCTTACAGTGCAGAAAGGACTTAGTCTTTTCTGCTGTGTCTAAACGGAAACCCAAAAAGAGATGGTTTGACTAAATCAAGGAGGATTTAACGTCTGGGAATTTTACCGCCCAGAGGAAGAAAGACTGTGTATAAAAAAAAAGTGTATTTTACGTAGGTATATCAAATGTGGTAAGTTCGGGTAGCGCAAGACCGGCTATTCTGGACATCTTTGAGGAAGCCCTTTGCCTAGCAGTGGACGTCTGGTATGATGATGATGTGGTAAGATCCATTATAGAAATTCATTTGCCTATCCCATAACAAATTTAGATTTTTGTTATGGGGCTTTTATTATCGGTTTATGATATAAAACGTCATCCCCTCCACTTATCCTCAACGTCGGTGAAGCGCTGTCTGAAATAATTACAGTTGTTCAATGTTTGTGCAGATGTTACGAGATGTGTTTATACCGAGTAGAGTTCAAAAAATACCTTTACATTATTCATAAACTTATAAATTAGTATATTAGTAAAAGTATGGAGAACGCCAATACTTTAACTCCTTTCTACGTGTTAAGAGTATAAATAAAAGGTAATTTAAAAGTGTGTTGATTTGTTTTCATATAAACAAACCCGTTTTAATTCCTGTCCCGTCATGTAATTAAATTTTCCCTCCGTCATACATAAATGGTTTGGTGGAATTACAAATAAATAAATTGATAAATTTTGGCCAACGTTTGCGTTATTTGTCGAAATAGAATTAAGTATTTTATTCTCAAAATATATCATAGAATGTGTGGTTGGCAAAAAATTTTAATTATTAATTTGAAATTATGAATTCTGATAACTACGCCGACGTCGCGAATGAACAAATTCCCTTCACAGTTCACTGCGAGCTAGTCTAGTCCAACAATAAACTTGTATTGTAACCAAGCTGTAGGCGCGTCAGCCAAGCGTAGAATTGCCGAGGATTCGTTCGGAAATTGGCTCTTTTGTGCTGTTGTAAGCCACCGTACGACGAACACGTCGACGGTACGAGACTACTTAGACGGGTGCTTTGTAAAAACATCCTATCCTAGCCTATCACCTGGCAATATCAGCCACATATGTACCTAACTCAGGGCTACCACGTGATATGAACAATTGAATGTAATATTACTTATATATGAATTATATATTCATATTCGGTCTTCGGAAATATGATCATATCACTGAATTTCGTAACAAGCTCAAGTGGCTACCCATTCGCTTTCGCCGGAATGCCCATATTCTCTCACTTCTATACAATGTTTTGTTTACTCCTTCAACGCCCTCTTACCTCAAAGCACGCTTTTCATTCCTTTATGAATCACATTCGAAGCTTCTGAGATCATCGAATAATTTAAAATTGACAATGCCAGCACATTCCACAATCTTTCTAGACAAATCGTTTGCTGTGCAAGGAGCTCGCTTGTGGAATGAATTGCCATTGTCAGTACGCCAAGCTCAATCTTTACGTAACTTTCAGAGTCTAGTGAAAGATCACTACCTGTCCCTGCAGAAAGGTACGAAATAATTTACTTTCAACTAGCTTATGAACTTCAGCAACGGTTCCTACTTTAGTTTTGTTTATGATAATGTATTTATTTATTTATTTATGAAATATAAGTATATATATAATATAGTATGTAGGTTAATATATAATATATATGTAATTTATCTTAAATGACTCTTGACATTTTTTGTAATGATACCAGTGCGTATCATTTCTATACTCATGTGCACTGACAACTACCCTATCTCGGTTACTCCATACTCCAATCCCTGCCTAGGTTGCCTGGAAGAGATCACATTTAGTGATAAGGCCGCCAATTGTACCATTTTTTCAATGTATGCTATTGTATTCTGTAATGTTTTGGTGTACAATAAAGAGTTATCTTATCTTATCTTATAGCGTTGATGAATTTGTCATCCTGCCTTTGATTAAATTAAATCTTAGTAAACGCCGGTCATCTTCGCAGCAGGTGCACTATGCCAAATAATCCAATTGATAGAACACTTTGACCCATGTCAGAGGGCATTCCTTTTAGGGTTCGAGACTTTACCTTTACTGTTGATCTAGCAGTGCCTCCGACTTTGTCCGCCTGTTATATTTGGGTAGCATTCGAAAATCAGTTTTCGCATGCGTGTGGTAAAGTCGTCTGCCCGTCATCTATACCGCCCCGTATCACGCCACGCTATTATTTTACACTCTTGGGGGTAACATTTTTACAAACATTGAATGTTATATTTGTTTACATCGTTTCAAGTTTCAAGCTTCTAGCTCTAAAAATGACGTCTACAAAAACCGGCCAAGTGCGATTCTGATTCGCGCACGAAGGGTTGCGTACCATTATTTATAAACACGAGCAAAAAATTCACCTTTGTTGTATGGGAGCCCCCTTAAATATTTCTTTATTTTGTTTTTTGATAGTATTCGTGGTTATAGCAGTAACAGAAATACATCATCTGTGAAAATTTCAACTATCTAACTATCGCAGTTAATGAGATACAGCCTGGTGACAGATGACAGACAGCGAAGTCTTAGTAAGAGGGTCCTGTGTTACCCTTTGGGTACGGAACCCTAAAAATTACTTCTATGCAACTTTTTATCCCCCCCATGCCGCCCCTCCTTTCATCCCGTTACAACTTTTTTTTTGCAATTTAAAGTTCCCTAGCCTATGTTCTTTCTCAGGTTGTTGAGTATCTATTTACCAAATTTCATTTAAATCGGTTCAGTAGTTTTTGCGTGAAAGCATGACATACAGTCACTTTCGCATTTCTAAAATTAGCAAGGATCAGGATTATATAACTGTAATGGCACAAAGGGTAAGTTGATAGCCATAGTAAACAATAATAATTAAATTCACCCGAGACCCGGACTTAAAAATTTAGGGTTCAACTCTCGTTAGTTTACTAATTATAGTCAATTTAATATTATGTGTCAAGGTAATTAGTATACCAAAGGGCACTTAAACCGGTAATAACAGACTAAGGGTCCAAATACTGAATCAGGTGACCATTAAACCTGTAATATCTATAATGTAATGGCTGATAATAACAATAATTTGTTAGTTATATCACTGAAAGGGCTATAAAAATATGTAGTACTGCCACAAATAGGGTGACGCCGTTCTCTCTAGCCTCATAAAAGTTTACGAATGCTTGATAGCAAAAGGACTTAGAAGGTATAATCTATGTCAAATCAAATTGGCATCTGGCATAGGGTTGCCAACTATACGAACACCAACTATATGAACAGTATTATGTACTGTTTTTCACTAATTTATACTTTTAACTGTTGAACAAAAATAAAGTATACAAACTACTGTTTACATTTATTTAGTCAGAGGGCGCTCACTGCTCAGTGCAGTGCAGTAAATTAGTAAGTTGTGCGAGGAGCTCTAAAAATTTATATTTAAAACAAGAAATAAAATAATGTAAATTTTCTAAAATACTGTTTAATATTCATCATAGACCTGCACATAATTTTTTCTAGTAAAAAAAGTTGGCAACCCTAATCTGGCATAGCAATGTTTCACTAGGAACATCTTTTTAATACGCTGTTATTAGTCGTTGTTCTTGGGGTCTTCATCATCAGCCTGATATCGTCCACTGCTTGAGTTATACTGCGTCCCAATAATCTTATCGCCCTAGTTTCATTGAATGTTTAGCAAATTTTCATTTCGCATTTTATTCACTTGGTCCAATTATCATTTGACATAATTTTACTTGGTGTTCGTATAGTTGGCAACCCTATGCCAGATGCCAATTTGATTTGACATAGATTATACCTTCTAAGTCCTTTTGCTATCAAGCATACGTAAACTTTTATGAGGCTAGAGAGAACGGCGTCACCCTATTTGTGGCAGTACTACATATTTTTATAGCCCTTTCAGTGATATAACTAACAAACTATTGTTATTATCAGCCATTACATTATAGATATTATAGGTTTAATGGTCACCTGATTCAGTATTTGGACCCTTAGTCTGTTATTACCGGTTTAAGTGCCCTTTGGTATACTAATTACCTTGACACATAATATTAAATTGACTATAACTTTTTTCGGCGTGGGTAGTTGTCGTGAGCGCACAGCTGTTTATCACTCCCCAAAACGAAAAGATTTAAAAATAGTAATAAACATTATAATAATACTTAATGTTATCAAAATATAGGTAACAGTGATCACTCACCGGTAAAATGTTGTCTCCACGAACTAATCACCAAAATAACATAACAGTATTCACAAATATGGACACACTCAAGGATACTGTAGCTGGCTTGAGACAGAACTTTGACAAGGAAATGGCTGATTTTCGGGCGGAACTCCAGAACACTGCAGGTACCTCGGTTTTAGCTGCTAAGTTTTCAGCATTTCAAGATTCCCTTGTTTGTATGTTAAATGGCCTTCAACAACAAATAAATGTCATGGCTACGGAAATAGATCGCATAGAGATGCGTGGCCGACGATAGATTCTTCTACTGCATGGTGTGAAGGAGGACCCGAAGGAGGATATCAATGCCAAGATCGTAGACGTAGTGCGAGATCATTTCGGTGACTCAACATTTTCTGCTAGCGCCATCAAACGGTGCCATAGAATGGGCCGTAACACATCGTCTAGTAGGCCTCGGCCTATACTTCTCAAAATCCATGATGTGGGCATTCGGAACAAGCTCTGGTTCCAAAAAGCCAAGCTCAAAGGAACTGGTATCACACTGTCAGAATTTCTGACCAAAACGCGCCATAACTTGTTCCTTGCTGTGCGGGATAGACTTGGAGTCGCCAACTCTTGGACTATGGAGGGTTCCATATACTACTTACTACTTACTGTACTTGGTCCTGACGGAGCTAAGCATCGTGTCCAAAATGCCTTGGACTTGGACAGAATAGCCAAGCTGCCGCCGCAAGACGGGCAGGACGCGAATAAACCCGCCGCACAGTGGAACGAATGTATGGGAGCGGTTGGACGTAGACATGTCCGAAAAAAAAGAGTAAAATTATGCCAAACTAATGATGCCCAAACTAATGATGCCATCTTATTCGATTACTTAATGCCTTCATAACTTGTGGTGATGAATTTCTTCATAACTCCCATATTTCGGGAGTAATTTGAGAAAATGTGAAATTTTACTATGAAAATGAGTGTATCGAGCTCTCTCCCTCCTGATTCCGGGCTTGTTTCAAGTAGCGGTCTCTAATATCATAATGCTAATACTAAGAGCTATATTTAATACTAAGACACATAGTGCGCCAAATGTGCACTTTCTGGGATAAAGAGTGATGTTTATTTTATAACACAATTTTTTTATTTTTTGTTTATTTTGTTGATTAAAACCGTTTTTCTAAAGGTTTACCTTATTACAATAACATTTCTGAGCAGCCAATTAGAGAAGATATAAGCTAATTAGGATATATAATTAGGGACTTAAGGTTTACATATAAAACTGATGCACTAATGATTACTGATAAGAACATTGCTATTATTTAATTACTAAATGGCTCTTAATACACTAATTTAGCATGCATCATTTACTAATTATCACAATAACTAATTACCTTGCAATATTTAACAAAGGATACCTGGGATACCTGGATTTTATATAAATAGGTCACTATTAGTAACTTTAAAATCAGTGTTGATTTACACCTCGTTGTATCCAAGCTAATCTCGCAATGTATTTTCCAAATTTTAATACAAATCTTGATATTCACGTTGCTTTATGCGCACGCGCACATAAAGATTTACGCGACTTTAACTATTTGTTCAGTGTTTTAAAAGATAACAGTTGTGTTCAGTTATGTGAAAGTGCTGAAACAAGTTTAAAAGACTGGTGTCGTCGATTTTGCTACCGCATTTATGCAAAATGGACAAAGTCTGGAAGAAGCACAGATAAGTTTCGGAAGAAACATGAGATTTGGCTACAGGCTGCAATTCAATGGCCGGAATTACAGAATGAAAATATGGAACCTTCTACAGAAAATATAAGTGACGTCATCGAGCCCATAATTTCTCCTGCTAAATCTGATGCTTCAACTTGTACACATCCTAGTCCTCGTAAATCTTCAACTTACTTAAAAGTCATACTCTCATCAGTTCTTGTGAATATTTTTGTTAATATATATTTCTGTATATATATAATATATTTATAGACCTCTTAATAAGTCTGTCTGCGGTTTAAAGTAAATACAAATGGGGAAAAAACGTTTTTTTTTTTTAATTTTCATTTCCTTTTATCCCAGAAAGTGCACATTTGGCGCACTATGTGTCTTAGTATTAAATATAGCTCTTAGTAATAGCATTACGATATTAGAGACCGCTACTTGAAACAAGCCCGGAATCAGGAGGGAGAGAGCTCGATACACTCATTTTCATAGTAAAATTTCACATTTTCTCAAATTACTCCCGAAATATGGGAGTTATGAAGAAATTCATCACCACAATTTATGAAGGCATTAAGTAATCGAATAAGATGGCATCATTAGTTTGTCATAATTTTACTCTTATTTTTCGGACATGTCTACGTCCAACCGCTCCCATACATTCGTTCCACTGTGCGCCGCAGTTGCGAAACCATTTACAAGGCCGAAACGGAATGCTGCCGCAAAGAAATAACACTTCATAACAAAATATCCTATTGATACTCGTATTTTACGTAAGTCCGGGGTAGGCGCACATCACTTAGAAATTTACAATATATTTTTTAGTATTATATCTCCATATTTTTGTTAGTACTGTGTGGGTAGTCTAAAATAATGTGACGTGTTCCTTCAAAAATAATAAGTTTTGTTTTAGATTATGGCAGTGACAAAGACTATATAAATGCAACGATTAGGCATTGGTGCGTTCCATGTTAAGCATTATCATTATTTATCATTATTACTTAATGAAACTTTCGAGTTATTAGATCGAATATGAAAATAAAATTACAACTTTTCCTGCCGCAATCTATCTTTTTAGCCCCGGACTACATGGCAATTATTTTATTTGTGTTTTATTTTAATTGTCAAATTTTCTGTTTGTATTATGTTATAGAACTTCATATATGTATTTTAATTTTTAAACACTGAAACCCACCGGGTGGACCACTGCTAACCTACATATATTATTAGTTTTTATTTTTTTAGGTTGTTTTTTTTTTGTTATTATTATTTTATTTTATATATTTTGACTTAAGTTATATTCATTTATATATATTAATTTCTAAGTATATTATTTATTTATTATGGCATCCGATAATAATAGTGATAATGATAGTTTCTATTCCGTCATCAGTGATGATGAAAGTTTTATTAGCATTCCATCTCTTGCTGAGACACTCGCGTCTAACTTTTCTGATGTACCTCGGAACTTTAATGTCATACACATTAACGCTCAGAGTATTCCGGCTCATTTCCCGGATATGCTGGCCAGTTTTGACTGTAAGAACATACATGCTATACTTGTCTCCGAATCATGGCTGAAACCATGCCTACCAACTACAGCTTATTGCTGGTGGGGGTGTTGCCATATATCTCCGCACTAACATTTCTTTTTCCATCTTAGATATATCAGCACAACCACCCCCTACAGATGCTGGCGAGCATCTTTTTCTAGAAGTTGAGCTTCACCATTCCAAAATATTACTCTGAGTTTACTATAGTCCTTCACTCCGTGTCAATTATTTTTCTTCCTTTGGTAATCTCTTGCAAAGGTTTATCCATTCTTACAGTCATTCTATAGTCATGGGTGATTTCAATACTTGCATTCTTAAACAAAACTACCGCTCTTCTGCGCTTCTTTCTTTGGTAGAATCCAATAACCTTTCTCTTCTCCCTCTTAGTGCTACACATAACTCTCCAAACTGTTCTCCATCGCTACTTGATCTTGTTCTTGTTTCTTCTACTGATCATGTTGCCAAGTACGGTAATTGCTCGGCTGATGCCTTTTCATACCACGACCTTCTCTATCTTTCATATAAAGTTCGCCCACCTAAGGCCAAACCCAAAGTTCTTTTGCAGCGCAGTTTTGGTGGCATAAATATCGCTAACCTGCGTGAAGACGCGAACAAGATTGATTGGACGCCGCTCTTTGCATCAAATTCAATTGATGAAAAAGTAAACTTTTTCAACTCCTCGATTATCGATTTGTACGATAAACATGCTCCTTTACGAGCTATAAAATTAAAACATCAACCTGCTCCTTAGCTCACTGAAGGAATTAAATCTTTACAAAATCGCAAAGCAGCCACCAAAAGCAAATTCAGGATACGAAATAATGAACATAATTGGAATAAATATGTTTTGATAAGGAATCACTGCAATAAGGTGTGTAGGAATGCCAACATTTTCATAGCTCCATAGAAAATGGAGATCCAGTTAAAGTATGGAAATTTTTTAACCAAATGGGGGTTGGAAAATCACGTCAAGACGTAATTCCTAAAGATTTAGACATCAACTCGATTAATCAACATTTCTCTACGTCGTCTCAATTTGATAAGACAATTAAAGCACATACTCTGAATTATCTATCTTCGTTTCCTTCACCTCAATTTCCAACTTTTATTTTTCATCAATTATCCGATTGTGATGTTAAAAAGAGCATAACATCCATCACCTCCAATGCTATTGGGTGTGACTATGTCAGCCGTAACATGATCGTCCCTATCCTTGATGAAATCCTTCCAGTAATTTCCCATATCCTTAACTTCTCCATAACTTGTGGTGTTTTTCCATCTTCTTGGAAAGACGCACAAGTTATTCCATTGCCAAAGAAGCCTAATCCTACAGCTTTCTCTGAGTATCGACCTATTTCCATTTTACCTTTCCTTTCTAAAGTCCTTGAACGTCTTATCCATCATCAGCTCAGTTCTTTCCTCTGTAAACATAACCTTCTTAATCCCTTTCAATCCGGTTTTCGCCCTGGTCACAGTACCACTACGGCTCTCCTCCAAATTACGGATGACATTAGGTTTGGTATGGAGGCAGGTAATCTGACGGCTCTGGCACTGCTAGATTTTAACAATGCTTTTAATACTGTCGATTATGATATTTTGCTGGCCATATTACGCTCTATTAACATATCTCCAACGGCTATTGATTGGATTCGTAGTTACCTGTTTGGTCGCCGACAACGGGTTCGCATTGAAGATACTTACTCTTCTTGGTGTAACTCTAGTGCTGGTGTGCCACAGGGTGGCGTGCTTTCTCCTCTACTCTTCGCCATATTTATTAATACTATCTCTGATCAATTACTTTCCTCTTACCACCTTTATGCAGATGATCTCCAAATATATACTCAGGCACCAGTCGAGAAGCTATCTGAAGCTATAGATATTATTAATAAAGATTTAGGTCGGATAGCTTGTTGGAGCAAAAAAATACGGGCTAATGGTAAACCCTATTAAAACCCAAGTAATTGTTGTGGGCAGTTCAAGAAAATTATCAACGACAAATTGGTCACAAATTCCAAAGGCTATGTTTGATGGTACTACCATGCCTTTTAGTGATCAAGTTAAGAACCTGGGCATCTACATAGATTCAACTTTATCCTGGACTCATCAACTCAAAGAAACTAGCAGGAAACTGTTTGCGTCTTCTGGGGCCCTAAGACGTCTTCGTAACTTTCTGCCGATTGCCACCAAAACTGCACTTGCCCAATCTCTTCTCCTTCCAATCCTTGACTATGCTGATGCCAGTTATCTCGATATCACGGAGGACCAACTAGATAAACTTGAGCAGCTCCAGAATTTCTGTATACGTTTCATATTTGGATTACGGAAATATGATCATGTCTCTGAATTTCGTACTAAACTCAAGTGGCTTCCTATACGCCTTCGCCGGAATACACACATTCTTTCTCTTCTGTCAATTTATTTTATTCAATCCTAATACACCAAATTACCTTAAGGATCGCTTCCAGTTCTTAAAGGAGACGCATGCACGAAGTTTGAGATCATCAGAAAACTTACGCCTTAAAATACCAATGCATTCCACTACATTTTATGATAAATCCTTTACCGTGCAAGCTGCTCGTCTGTGGAATGCATTGCCTGTGTCGGTAACACGAGCCCAGTCACTTCCTGTGTTTAAAAAACTCTTAAAAGAATATTATCTGACAACACTCTGAATGCCATTTTGTGTATTTATGTATGTGTGTATTCATATGTATATATACACATATATATAATTATATATATTTATTTATATATATATATATATTTATTTATATTATTTTATTGACTTCGTAATATTCAAATAAAGTTTCTGCTATTGAATGTACCTTCGGTATATTTATTCATCTTTTGTTCTGTACACCACCTACTACCCCCGTCTTTCTATTCACTAACAGTTCTGGTCCATTCATCGGTTGCCTGGAAGAGATCGCTTTTAGCGATAAGGCCGCCACTTGTACTATTTCCATTTTAATGTAATTTTTTACTCTAAGTTTATGTCTTTGGTGTGCAATAAAGAGTTATCTATCTATCTATAATTAGTAAACTAACGAGAGTTGAACCCTAATTTTTTAAGACCGGGTCTCGGGTGAATTTAATTATTATTGTTTACTATGGCTATCAACTTACCCTTTGTGCCATTACAGTTATATAATCCTGATCCTTGCTAATTTTAGAAATGCGAAAGTGACTGTATGTCATGCTTTCACGCAAAAACTACTGAACCGATTTAAATGAAATTTGGTAAATAGATACTCAACAACCTGAGAAAGAACATAGGCTAGGGAACTTTTTATAACAAAAAAAGTTGTAACAGGATGAAAGGAGGGACGGAATGGGGGGGATAAAAAGTTGTATGGAAGTCATTTTTAGGGTTCCGTTCCCAAAGGGTAAAACAGGACCCTCTTACTAAGACTTCGCTGTCTGTCGTCTGTCACCAGGCTGTATCTCATTAACTGCGATAGTTAGACAGTTAAAATTTTCACAGATGATGTATTTCTGTTGCTGCTATAACCACGAATACTATCAAAAAACAAAATAAAGAAATATTTAAGGGGGCTCCCATACAACAAAGGTGAATTTTTTGCTCGTGTTTATAAATAATGGTACGCAACCCTTCGTGCGCGAATCAGAATCGCACTTGGCTGGTTTTTGTAGACGTAATTTTTAGAGCTAGAAGCTTGAAACTTGAAACGATGTAAACAAATATGGCATTCAAAGTTTGTAAAAATGTTACCCCCAAGAGTGTAAAATAACAGCGTGGCGTGATACGGGGCGGTATAGGTGACGGGCAGACGACTGTACCACACGCATGCGAATACTTATTTTCGAATGCTACCCAAAGATAACTATTCCACGCGGACGAAGTCGGAGGCACTGCTGAATCCTTAAAAATCTTACAGTAAAGGCTCGAACCCTAAAAGGAATGCCCTCTGACGTGGGTCACTTAGTTTGTAGTTTATTTACTAGACGAGACAGAGAAACTAATTAACTAACTGTTAACGTCATGACAAAAAGAACTGCGGGTCGAATATATTTTGTCATATTGGATGGCCGCATACTTTTTTCCAATCTAAAGCCATTAAAAAGTGAATGCAGTCTCTCTTTTGTGTTAAAGTAAAGTTGATCTTGAAACTATTTTGCCATCTGGAAATGTCTCTTTGTTATGGTTTAAAAGACAAAACGTAGACAGATGACTAGCCTGTTGTTCTAGTGGTTAGTGACCCACTAAACCAGAGTTCGTGGGTTCGTTCCCACTTCTCTCCTCTCCTCTCCTCCCCTCCCATCCCCTCCCCTTGTCTCCCCTCTCCTCTCCTCTCCTTTCCTCTCACCTCCTCTCTTCTCCTCTCCTCTCCTCTCTCCTCTTCTCTTCTATTCCCTTCTCTTTTCTTTTCTGTTTTTTTTTGTTTTCTGTTCACTACGGAATCTAATACCTGTGTCGCAGGGTACTTTTTAAAATATATTTCTCTTCTCGTCTCGTCTCGTCTCGTCTCGTCTCGTCTCGTCTCGTCTCGTCTCGTCTCGTCTCGTCTCGTCTCGTCTCGTCTCGTCTCGTCTCGTCTCGTCTCGTCTCGTCTCGTCTCGTCTCGTCTCGTCTCTCTCTCTCTCTTCTCTTCTCTTCTCTTCTCTTCTCTTCTCGTCTCTTCTCTTCTCGTCTCGTCTCGTCTCGTCTCGTCTCGTCTCTCTCTCTTCTCTTCTCTTCTCTTCTCGTCTCTTCTCTTCTCTTCTCTTCTCGTCTCTTCTCTTCTCGTCTCTTCTCTTCTCTTCTCTTCTCTTCTCTTGTCTTGTCTTGTCTTGTCTCGTCTCGTCTCGTCTCGTCTCGTCTCGTCTCGTCTCGTCTCGTCTCGTCTCGTCTCGTCTCGTCTCGTCTCGTCTCGTCTCGTCTCGCCTCGCCTCGCCTCGCCTCGCCTCGCCTCGCCTCGCCTCGCCTCGCCTCGCCTCGCCTCGCCTCGCCTCGCCTCGCCTCGCCTCGCCTCGCCTCGCCTCGCCTCGCCTCGTCTCGTCTCGTCTCGTCTCGTCTCGTCTCGTCTCGTCTCGTCTCGTCTCGTCTCGTCTCGTCTTAACTTATCTTAAGTTAAGATAAGATGAGATGTAAGTATTATCTTATCTTATCTTATCTTATCTTATCTTATCTTATCTTATCTTATCTTATCTTATCTTATCTTATCTTATCTTATCTTATCTTATCTTATCTTATCTTATCTTATCTTATCTTATCTTATCTTATCTTATCTTATCTTATCTTATCTTATCTTATCTTATCTTATCTTATCTTATCTTATCTTATCTTATCTTATCTTATCTTATCTTATCTTATCTTATCTTATCTTATCTTATCTTATCTTATCTTATCTTATCTTATCTTATCTTATCTTATCTTATCTTATCTTATCTTATCTTATCTTATCTTATCTTATCTTATCTTATCTTATCTTATCTTATCTTATCTTATCTTATCTTATCTTATCTTATCTTATCTTATCTTATCTTATCTTATCTTATCTTATCTTATCTTATCTTATCTTATCTTAGCTTAGCTTAGCTTAGCTTAGCTTAGCTTAGCTTATCTTATCTTATCTTATCTTATCTTATCTTATCTTATCTTATCTTATCTTATCTTATCTTATCTTATCTTATCTTATCTTATCTTATCTTATCTTATCTTATCTTATCTTATCTTATCTTATCTTATCTTATCTTATCTTATCTTATCTTATCTTATCTTATCTTATCTTATCTTATCTTATCTTATCTTATCTTATCTTATCTTATCTTATCTTATCTTATCTTATCTTATCTTTTCTTATCTTATCTCCTCTCCTCTCCTCTCCTCTCCTCTCCTCTCCTCTCCTCTCCTCTCCTCTCCTCTCCTCTCCTCGTCTCTCCTCTCCTCTCCTCTCCTCTCCTCTCCTCTCCTATCCTCTCCTCTTCTCTTCTCTTTCCTTTTCTGTTTTCTTTTTAAAAAGACAACACCCGCCCTAGGGAATCTTCTAATACCTCTGTCGCGGGGTACTATACAAAATATAATAAACGGACTCAAATTACATTTAGACTCAGAACAACAATTTATGGGTCACACAAATAGGTCTCCGGCGCGGGACTCGAACCCGCGGCACGAAGCGGCGAGGCGACTGTCTTAGCCGCTGCGCCACAAGTGCAGTCATTATTCGTCGTATAATCATTTTAATTTAAAAGAAAATTTCGTTTTTTAATAATGTTGATAAGTGTAATAATGTTGATAGTTTTAGTAAAGGTCTCTGCACACAGCGGGCGCGGCGCGGCGGGACGGGACGGCGACGCGACACTGAGGAGCTGTAATGTACTAGATATTACGGACGACGCCACACAGAGCCGTCGCGTCGAGCGGGACCGGGCGGGACTGCTCTGTGTGGCGTCGTCCGTAATATCTATAATATTTGATAATGTTATGTATATTTAGTCATATAAGATTGTTCTTTTTTTTTTAATCCGTCACTATCGAATTGGGTTTAACCTGTAACGGTAGCTGTACGTATGAATGAATAAATAAATAAATATTGCGATAAATGTGATTATGTGATGAACACGATTATGTGTATTTATCTATAGTGTGTAGGTATGTATTTAGAAATATTTCAGTATGTTTAACAGTTATCTGGTTGCCATAATTAAGCTCTTCCTAGGTGGCAGTGTGTCAATTGTTCAAAAATATTGATTGATTGATTATTATTTTATTTATTTTTAGTTTAGTACTTAAAATAAATAAAATAATAATCAATGCCAATTCTATTCACTTAATATGCTTTGTAAGGTTTTATATAATACATTTTCAGAATCGTTATTAAATCATTACAATAATAGATAGAAAGGATAGCAATAAAAAATCGAGTGCTAGAATAGAACGGTAACATGTCAAGTTTGCTTTCGTAAGCCAAGTTGCGAACAAAACTTATACGAACAACTTGATATCTATATTTTTTGTTTACCGTAATTCTAGACAATGTTATAACTTGTAAACCTTTCGTTCATGAATGTTCACCTTTTAAATAAGGTGACAAGACAGACTCATTATACAGACGACAGTCTCGACTAAATTTACATATTATCTCCTTCCTTTTCTGTTGGTATTCTTACGGCTAACTGTTCTGAGATTCTTAGGCTGAGATCTATAGAGCGTACTTAGACTTTACTCAAACTTTACTTCCTTAAAAATTTGCTAATTATATGCTAAGCGTATACTTTGTTATTTATAGACTTTTTGATGTTAAGATTATGCTTAGCATACGCTAAGACAGACAAAGTCAAAACACCAATTGTAATTTCGTTACATGCTTTAACTTCTTAATTACTCATTGGAAAACATTTAAAAACAGTCATAATTATAAATAAAACATGGTGCGCATCGTTCCTCTGTGTATTATTATTATTATTGAACTATTTAGAAAATGACGAGTGAGACATAAAAATAGATTTATTAATGATCAACAATAGACATTAATTTTTATTACGAGAAACGGAACATTATTGTATCAGCTGTGAACGGCAATGTCAACTACTTTTTTTTATAGTTTTCGGTCCTGGCTTCTTCGGCCTTATGAGAATGCCAACTAGTTATTATTATTTTTTTTATTCAGTTTTACGGCTCTGGGTTCTTTGGCCTTCAGTAAATATATTTTTAAATCATTTATTTCCGTCATTGTCAAGTAAAGTCCGTCACAGTCAAGTCATACATAGTCCTTGTCCAACCCCAGTAAAGCAGTCGAGACTTTCTGGACATCTTTGAGGAAGCCCTTGCCTAGCAGTGGACGTCTGATATGATGATGATGTGGTAAGATCCATTATAGAAATTGATTTGCCCATTCCATAACAAATTTAGATTTTTGTTATGGGGCTTTTATTATCGGTTTATGATATAAAACGTCATCCCCTCCACTTATCCTCAACGTCGGTGAAGCGCTCTCTTGAAATAGTTACAGTTGTTCAATGTTTGTGCAGATGTTACGAGATGTGTTTATACCGAGTAGAGTTCAAAAAATACCTTTACATTATTCATAAACTTATATATTAGTAAAAGGATGGAGAACGCCAATACTTTAACTCGTTTCTACGTGTTAAGAGTAGGTATAAATAAAAGGAAATTTAAAAGTGTGTTGATTTGTTTTCATATAAACAAACCCGTTTTAATTCCTGTCCCGTCATGTAATTAAATTTTCCCTCCGTCATACATAAAAACGGTTTCGTGGAATTACAAATAAATAAATTGGTAATTTTGGTCAACGTTTGCGTTATTTATCGAAATAGATTAAGTATTTTATTCTCAAAATATATCATAGAATGTGTGGTTGGCAAAAAATTGAAATGATTAATTTGAAATTATGAATTCTGATAACTACGCCGACGTCGCGAATGAACAAATTCCCTTCACAGTTCACTGCGAGCTAGTCTAGTCCAACAATAAACTTGTATTGTAACCAAGCTGTAGGCGCGTCAGCCAAGCGTAGAATTGCCGAGGATTCGTTCGGAAATTGGCTCTTTTGTGCTGTTGTAAGCCACCGTACGACGAACACGTCGACGGTACGAGACTAATTAGACGGGTGCTTTGTAAAAACATCCTATCCTAGCCTATCACCTGGCAATATCAGCCACATATGTACCTAACTCAGGGCTACCACGTGATATGAACAAATGAATGTAATAAACCGCGAAAAATTTGGTAGATAGCGAATAACTGTGTAGGTACATTGGAAAAACATAAGAATGGTCTGCATTTTTCGCACGTGTAAATTCAAATAACAAAGGGCCCCGCTGGCTAGACAAAACTTTGATACTTAATTTCTGGTATACCATCAAACATTTTTAAGAACAAATACATGAATAGGAAGGTACATTGGGCCAAGTTTCGTCTGACACCATTTTTAGGTATCTCGGCGTGATATCGACGGAGGGCCCCGCTGGATGGAAATCGACTTCAGAGGTCATTTCTGTGGATACAACGGAGGTACATTGGACCACTTCATTATATTTGGTAGGTACATTGAACAAGCTAACCGCTCTCATGACTTTCATCGCTCTAGCTAAGGGGGCCCCGCTAGATAGAAACACATCCTGATTCTGGGCTGTTACTGACAGATTTTCCGCAACCGTTGCTCTACAGCTGATCACGCTATTGCTATTTAGCCGTAGATAATGTATTCTGGGGGTTAGGATCATAGGTCAACAAGGCGTGGATGGTATTACACCACTGTGCCTCTGATGGCATACCTACCTACAAAGTCATTGGTCATTCGGTTGATGGTACTATTAGAACTCTATCAGAAATAAGCCTGTGTGGAAGCACAGAACAGAGAAGAAGAAGAAAGCAGAAAGAAAATGAAGAAGAAAAGCCTTCAAGACGTGAGCCTATTCCTTTGTATAGGGCTTCCTATATCTTATCGGTGATTACTTACTATCAGGTGACCCGCTTGCTTGTTTGCCTTACTATTACTTATATAAAAATAAAAGAATGCCTTGGTGTCTCCATAGACACTAGTACAGACGCTAGACGCCAGCACATCAAGCTACCCCAATCTGTCAAATTTCCCCAATTGAGAGTGAACCATACTTATGCTTTTGTGATAAAGTTGAAAATCTATAAAAGAAATTTGGCAGATTGGTATTGCTGGATGTGCTGGCGTCTGTACATTACAGTACTTACCGGGCAAACTATTCTCTATTTGGCATATGCACCGTATTCAAAATTGTTGTTTTATGTATGTTTAATTTTACTAGGTACTTACTTACTTATCGTATGGGCAGTGGTTACCCCTAGTGTCAGAGTTCTTCAAGCCATCAGTACTTCTGACATGGCTTAGCGTCTGTTAGGTATCGAATGACAACAACCGGGACCGACAGCTTAACTCGCCGTCTGAAGTAGGTACGGAGACGGCTAGTTTCTGAACCTCGCTCATCACTTACGGACCGATGAGAGCATCTAGCTATGAGCGCCCCAATTGGCTTTTACTGTATATCCCACTAATAAAGTAGGTACAGATATCATTAAATTCTAGGAAAAAAAAATGGTTTCACAACCCTTAGATAAACTTGTATGAAAAAAGAGTAAGTAGGTACCAGTTGGATTATCTGGCTTCTAGACAGTTCGTAAGTACATTAATTAGTGCGACGAATGAAAAGAGCAGTGCTCTGCATTTGGTGCAGCTATAGGTACACTGTGCCTATCTACTCTTTATAATGTGTCTGTTGGTTTGCGTGAATGTGAAGTCGCCGAGGCTCATAACTGTGAAACTACCCTACTTATTATTAGGTTATAACATTTTTTTCTTACGTCTTCATTAAAAGTTAACCGAGATTAGTTTCTATATTTATATTTTGGATTTGGTGCCACTGGCCATATTGATGAAACTTAGGGATCTCTAGCTCCTAAACCAGTGAGCTATAAGACTAAAAGGAGACGGATACGTTTTCATAGAATATTGGGCCTGAATGTAAAAAGATGAAAGTAGTATAAATTATGAGCCAATCCCTAAATATTCCATGGATTTTGTCAATCTGTGAGCAGAGTTATAAAAGATTTAGTACTTAATATAGGTTATGTACCAACCTATACTAATCAGCTGATTTTTAAGTACGATTGCTATTTAATAGTTATCCATGTCCAGTATGTTAGCAAAGGTAGAACAAGTTAAGCAATATCAGAAGTCCGTAGAGAGAATGCAGTTGTCGAGGGATATACAAACAAAACAATGAAAAATACTCAAATCACACACGCACTAAACGATACAAGAAACGAGTGACCGATCACAGATGAGGATTCAAAATCTGTCACCAGTCACTCTCTGCATAGATTAAAAATATAGTTGCCAAATATAACTAAAAATCGATTTGTGAACGATAACGGATATTATGATTTCTATTTATTTTGTAGATATTTTATTTTTTTTGTTAAGATTATGTTAACTGTAATGTTTTGTTTTTCAATTAAATTGTAATAATTATTTTGATTAAATCAGTTATCTGGTGTCTGGTGCAAGAGGTTTACATTGTTTGAACACATTAACTTTAATCGATTATAGTAATTAACTACCAATTTAATTCGTGACTTAAACTTATTTTGAGATTTCTCGTTTTCCAGATTGTAAATAAGGTAATTTTTTTACAGATGGAAATAGAAAAATATAACGATTTTTTAAAACCATATCTCAACTTATTACAAGTCAGGCCCAGAAATCCCGGTCTCCTTTACTTAGTTAATTTTAGTAGAATAACCAAAACCAGCACCGTCATCGATCAAGCAATATCTATAAGAGGTAGCGCTGTTATTAGGTATTATATAAATTTATACTTTTATTCAAATGATCAAAAGCGTATTTATTATATTTACCTATATGATAATAGCTCCGCCCCGCGGTGTTCGCCTTTCACCAGCCTTTGTAGTTAACTCCGCCAATCACTTACTGACCGGTGAGAGCATCGAGCTATGAGCGCCTAACTTGACAATAAATATAAAGCGAAAGGAAACACAAGCTGTCTGATTTTTTTTGCTTTCAGTAAAATAATTTTGCGATGTGACTACCGGGAATATTTCTCGATTTAGTTGAATTTACAAATCAATCACATGGGGTGTTGAGATGAAATTATATTCTTATCTCCAATATTTTCAGATTGAAATGTATTTTTTTAATACTTAATCGATATAAACGACTTTAGGATTCCTTGAAGGACTATGATTGCCAGATTGCCTACATGTCAAGTTTTATCTAAATTATACTTTTTCAAGGAATGACGCTATGCAGATGTAAACTAATGGGCATGCGACAGCTCACATGGGGTGTTGAGATGAAATTATATTCTTATCTCCAATATTTTCAGATTGAAATGTATTTTTTTAATACTTAATCGATATAAACGACTTTAGGATTCCTTGAAGGACTATGATTGCCAGATTGCCTACATGTCAAGTTTTATCTAAATTATACTTTTTCAAGGAATGACGCTATGCAGATGTAAACTAATGGGCATGCGACAGCCTTAGAGACATGATGAAGAGGCGTTCAATACTTATTGTTTAAATAGGGTATTTGACAGACACGAAGGGGCCCCGATTGCTTGGAAATTAGGTAAATACAGACTTAGTACTAAAGATTCAGTGCACTATTTTTAGTAGATACCAGTCCTGGTTTTGTTAATACTCCATATATGCCACAGCAATAAGACAGCAGCTTTTGAAATCAGAAGGCGCTAGCTCACTTTGTTACGAGCCAATGCTACTCGTAGCTGCCATTTTCTCATACAAACGAATTTACTAGATTTTCAGATTGGACTAATATTTCTTTTATATTTGCCCACTATCATCATCATCATTTCAGCCGGAAGACGTTCACTGGTGGATAAAGGCCTCCCCAGAAATGGAAGAAAAAAGAAGAATGGCCGGACTTGCGATCCAGCAGCTTCCCGTGACCCTTCGAAGATCGTCGTTCTACCTTGTAGTGCACGCTGCGTCTATTGCAGATTCTTGTGTGGCGAAGAATCTGCAATGATCAATGATATATCTGTAATGGAATGACTATGCCCGGTCGCTTTGTTTTGTGAATAAACCTGTGGTTTGTAGACTGCCGGCAGTTGCGTCTGGAAAACAAATTAGGCAACATAAAACTATAAATAAATAATTCAGTCAGGCTATTTTCTTAGTTTTATTATTGAAAAAATAAACAAGTCAATTAAATTGTAGACGAGAAAATAGGAGAGAACGAAAGTTCAATATTCACGATATATACCTAGATATTGTTTTCTTGTTCCGCATAGAGAGCATGAACGTGTCGGGAGTAGGCAGTAGGCATTGCCCTAAAGTTATTCAGTATGTGTGGCATTAATGTGCTCTGTTGGTCTAGCGGTAGCGTATTCAAACGCAGATAATGAGGTCCGGGGTTCATATCCTGGGTCGGGTCAAAAAGTGATTATGAGATTATTTTATGGGTTGGCGGTATTACACCGCTGTGGCTCGGGCAGCACGTAAAGCGATCGGTATGCCTTACCTCTTTCCTGTCGTGTTGCTATTTGTCCCATCGGATAATGTGTTTTAGATTTAAATTATATAAATAAATATCTTCAGACAACTAACACGCTATCTACCATCTGATCCCAAACTAGGTACAGCCTGTACTATATGATGTTTTTTTTAAACGCCTGCATTATGGAATTTAATTCCTGTATCGCGGGGTATTTTACTAACATACAGGGGTACATTACATCCAGATTCAGAACAACTATTTATGGGACACACAAATAGTTGTCCGGCGCAGGACTCGAACCCGCGACACGAAGCGGCGAGGCGACTGTCTAAGCTGCTGCGCCATATTTATACATAATATATATTTTGAAATACTTACATGTACTTATATTATAGATAAAATTACACCCAGACGGAATAAATACGGATGTTTATCAGATAAAGATTTGTCTTGGGTGGGGACCGAACCCAAGATCTCTGGCTTAACAGTTAGGGTCACTAACCGGACTAACAGGCCAGTCAAGTTAATTTAATACATAAATAACAGTTATATAACTGCTGAGAAATGAATGTAATTAAGTACAGCCAATATATTTTATGCGTCAAAATAACCCACCAAAGTTTGATTACAATTTCAGGTCAAGACTTAAGAGCGCATTTCTTTATTATATAAGTAAGTAAATGTAATAGTAGGTAATCAAATTTACTATACAAAAGAGTAGTAGGTAGTAGTAGAGTGGGTAAAGATAGAACATAATAAATAAATTTACAACCTTTCGGGCTCCCTAATTATTTTTTTTTGTTTAAGTAGGTAATAGATATAATAGAAGAACCATAAGATAAACAACAAAGATAATAAAACGGATATAATGGTTCGAATAAAACTTATTACAAAAGGTGCACTAAGAAATTCGGAATTGGCCACTTACATTATCTACTTATTAAAATACATAATTATTACGACATTTGAAAATGGAACTCTATGGCTTTAAAATGCAGAATTTTATATTTCAATATGCAGGTCTACGGTTAGCAAAAACTCAAACTCGGTTGCATTAATCTCAGTGACGATTATGCGATGGTTGTCCGTCCACCACTGTAAACAACGTTAGCATCAATGCTGGGCACCGTATGATCGAAACAGACGGGCATTCCTAGGCACGTGAACGAGTCAGATAGTATCAATATAACGATTAATTTCATATTTTTTGATGTGCTACACGTATTAATCCAGTTTAAAAACCATAGAATAAATAATATTGCCCCCCGCACAATGAACACCAACACATGTCATGTTATTGCTTACTTCTAGTGCCATCTATCTGATCTAACCTTAACTAATGTCAAAATACCCAGATATAATTAGTTTGGTTCGTAATTTGCAAAATTAAAACAGGGGGTCTACCGTCTAAGTCGCTGAACATCGATTTCTTAAATGGCGTTCACAGTAATAAAGGTTAAAGATGACTTAATCAATCGTTAAATCGCCTTCCATGAGCACATATGACGTCATAAGTGGTCCGGAATCGATTGTCAACGTTGAAGCCGATTTAAAGTTTGATTAAGTCATTTTAAACCTTTATTTATATGAACGCCATTAAAAAATCGATGTTCGGTGACTTAGCCGGTAGAGCCCCAGTATCGTACTGCCATTAGTTTGAGCATTGAGGTTCTACCGAAAACCGTAGTAAAAATCCAGGGGTGATACAAGATGGGAACAAAATTTTGTTATATTAAATAATATAAAAAATTTTACTTAAATATTATTAAAGACAGCCAGAAGTGGAAAAAGATTGCTTAGTTTTCCATTTTCAACGTAGCGTAAGTTTGCTTAAAAAGTTGTCCTCTACATTTTTGTAATGTATGGACATTGATATAAACTATCTATGGATATATATCTTTATGGTGTCATTCGCAAATTGTATTTGAACTATTTCGCCGACGACGCCGACATTTTTCAACTGGTAGTTTCCTTAATCCTGAAGTTATTAACCAAACAATTTCTGTTTGTTTAACTTGTTTAATTTTGAATATAAACCACCACATGACAAACTTTGCCATTTTTTTGTTGCTGATAGGTAAATATAAGGAAAATGCTTTATAATATAAACCTTTAAATGAATTGTGTTGTCAAATGAATAATAATAATAATAATAATATATAGGGACAATGTCACACAGATCATCCTAGCCCCAAACTAAGCAAAGCTTGTACTATGGGTACCAGGCGACGATATACATACTTATATAGATAGATAAATACTTAAATACATAGAAAACATCCATGACTCAGAAACAAATATTCATGCTCATCACACAAATATTTGCACTTAACGGGATTCGAACCCAGGACCACCAGCTTTGTAGGCAGGAGCACCACCAACTAGGCTATGGTGATCGTCAAATTTCAAATTTAATATATAATAAATAGGTACAATGCTAGAACCACATGTTCCATTACAGCAAAGAAAAACTATTTATGTGACCAACATTACAGACTGGTTGAGGCTGGGTGGGACATTTTTATTTGATTAACTGCAACACAAATAGTTGCCTGTAATGTGCCCCTATTTTTGGAAATATAAGGACACAAACACCTGCACAGAAATTAACTATTCTTCTTATTATTAAAAGGAAAATTAATTCAAATTCTGCTCTTGTTTAAATGGAGGTGAAATAAAAGATTTTATTATATAAAGTTTCTATATTTGGTAAAAAGCTGGAATGCAATATTAAATGCCTTTTAGAAATAGTCCAGCTGAAAAATAAAATTTTACATGAATTGAATACTTCAAAACTAAACATGGAATTAACATTTGTGTTACAAAAACATGCTGAAATATTTAACATACCAATATCTTGTTACTCTTAAAAAATATGATTACTTAATAAGTCTCTATTTAAGTAAAATAATTCTTAAATTATAAATTCATAATTGATTAAAAGTTGTCTGTCAACTTTAGACTGAATACTGGCAATAAAAAGTAGGATTATGTCATGGTTCCGAATACAGGGTTGTGCCTGCAAATACTGGGGCCATACTCCATGTATGCTTGCTTAGTGTGGCACACTTGGTAGAATTCAGGTGTAGAACCCAACATACTGCCACCAAACCACACTGCATATCTCTGCATGTTATGTGAGATTACTTGCACATCAATTGGTTTGGGAGTAATCCTTCCCTCAGACAATGTGGTAGAAAGCTTTAATCTAGCATCAACAGTCCTCTTAATATCTCGTTGCAATCTTCTGCCAAAGTCACGGAACATTGTTGATCCACCAGACAAGACAATATTTCCATATAATCCTCTCCTGACATCAATAGGACATGACTGTATGACATCATCTACCATTTCATTTAGAGGAACGGTGAAGTCCGCATTGGAAAACTCAGGGTGGAAGAAAATTTCAGGCCCCAAAAACCTCTCATATCCAACATCAACTGAGAATGGATTTTTAGTAATAGCATTGATACCAGTATAGTTCTTCATCCATTTTGATGGATCAGTGTCATACTTTGCAAACTCCTTAGCTATATCTGGACAGATATAACTGTATCTCTCCTTGATAGCCTTAGCAGTCTCTAAGCTTTGTTCAGGTGGGATGCCTACTTCACGCTCACGAAGTAGAGATTGAATAAATGAGGTTATATTTCTACCGGCTATCGGTATGTGCTTGATGCAGGATCCAATAACATATCCTTCAGCAACAGGCACTATGTGGGTCACACCATCCCCACTGTCAACTACTATGCCTGTGAATGTGCGTTCCGAGGAAGCGCGAGATTTCCAGGACGCGGCGAGCGCTAGTACAGCTTGTACAGCAATATACAATCCTGGAACATTGAATGACTCAAACATTATTTCAGCTAAGTACTCCCTGTTTTCGGGAGTGTTTAGTGGTGGTTCAGTGAGCAGAAAATGATGATCTTCCGGCTCCGCCCTCAAGTATTTAAAGATGCACTGTTCGATATATCGTTCCATCAAATCCCAATCCTCCACTAGACCGTGTCGAACTGGATATTTCACTGCATACCCGGTGGCGTCGAATGCTTCATCACCGATAAAGAAATCTAAATCCTCGACAGCCTTAGTCATCCGTCGAGTAGACTGGTCGCCGACTTTCGCAGTTTCTTTTATCGCTATGGCTGACGGAATGATAAACTGCGGTTCCTTATTGCCGGCGTAGCCCAGCTTCGTGTACCCTGTACCGACATCGATGACACATGCTGGTAATTTATCGCCCATTGTTTATTTTTCAATTTAACAAGTCGAATATACAATAAATAATTAAATAAACTTGAGGAAAATTATAATGGGTGCGGTACAATCACTGTGAGTTCACCAAATTTTGACGTTTGAGATGTCAATTGTCAGTCAGACTAGCGGATGATGATTAATACCCGTTCCGTTCCACGTTATTAGTCAAATATCGAAAGTGAGAATCAGTAAATATTTGGAATTTATGTACCTTCGTACTTATTAGAGATAAAGAAACTATACATGGGAGTTGTCGCCGTCACTTACAAATATGTTCATATAACTTTTTGCTCTAAATTAAAAATTATAGGAGTTAAGTATAAGCAAAAAAGTGAGAAACATTTTCTTTTTTACTCTTTAGGTATTTTTTTTATACATTTTACAAATAAAATACCTCAGATCAATCTCGTACATCTTTTGAGGAAAATTATTCCCTATATGTTTTTAATTGCATTCATTTAATTTTTCTTTGGAACACTGTTAGGTACAGCACTCCAAAGTTGACTAGGTTCGTCAATGCTCATGAGAATCATGCTTGTTATTCCTCCGAGGAAATTACCGTCCTATTGAATGTGTTTCAAAATATCGATCTAAGTTAATAAGGCTTTAGATGTCAGCCAATATTTGCTACATTCTCGTTATTTTAAGAAATATTTTGTCATAATTTTACGTAAGTGCTACCTAATGATATAAAGCTAATTTAAGTACAATTTTTTAATAACGTAGGTATAAAAAATTAAATATACCGCTTGTTACTGGTGCACTTTATAAAGGACAGCAAACTAGTTAAGGTAAAACTCATGTCGCTAATCCGTCCGTAAAACACTTTTTGTAAAATAAAGCCAGCTTAAATACTTAATGCATAGAACCTGTTTTGCTAGCTATTTATTGTTACAGTGGGACAAGGATCTTTATGAACGTGACTGACATTTGTGGGAGGCGACACTATGTCGGCAAGGGTTGCTTTTAAGAAAATTTCCCTAATATTATGCGAAAATTTTAAAATGCCAATTGATTGTATCCATTTTATTTATAATATCAATTGTATAACTTTGTCGGGCCAGTTAGCGTAGTTGGTGTTTTTTATTCCCACTCAGGACAAATATTTGTATCCATGAACATGTCTGTTTATGCTGTGTCTGGGTGTTTATCTATATAAGTATGTATTTACAAAAGTAGTATATGATAGCTAATATACTTGACTTGACTATGATTTCCATCGTACAAGGTTTACTTAGTTTGGGATCAGATGGCCGTTTCAGGAATATCAAACTCTAAAAGTGTATTGAATACTCCATATATTATCCTCCATATATTGATGGCACCAGGGAAGAAAACAGTCATTTTTATCTGTATAAATTAATTTATTTGTAAATTAATATTTCATTCACATTAACGAAAAATTAATACACGGGTGCGATTTAAAAATCAAGCATGGTAACATTTACGTATCGAGGCGGCAATTCGCTCGTTAACTTATTCAAACGGAATTATCGGCCTACATTGTATTTTTCTTTCATGAAAAGCTAATTTACTTTTATGACTATTTCCCTGACACCACTTTTAGCAAATTGCTAGTGTTTTAAACCAAATAATACAATTATAAACTTAGAAACAACAATCGGCAAAGCAAGTTGTGGCAGAACTGTCAAAGAGACACTTTGAGAGATGGCGGCGTTAGTTCCACTTTCAGCCACGTTCATAGATATCCTTGTTGCACTATTATACTAGAACTGTATGTTACTTAGGTAAGGGTTATGCGACACAGAGTGAGCTTAATACGATGATAGGTGATCGCTAACTAGACATATAACTTACCATCTTTTCACTAGAACACTTTATAAGGGATAACAAACTATCTAAATCAGAGTTCAGTTAAGTAACAAAGAGCGAAGCTCGCTTTTTGTTACTTAACTGAGCGTATACGATGATAGGTGATCGCTCACTGTAGACATAATATAACTTAGCATCTTTTCACTAGAAAACTTAATAAGGGGGCAGTTTTTAAAGTAGAACTCATCCTCTCCGTTGTCTATGTTATGTACCATACCTAACTAGAATGAGTTTAATAATACGATAATAGGTGTTGCTCACTGTAGGCATAAATATAACTTACCCGCTTGTCCCTAGAACACTTTTTAAGGAAGACACAATACCATTGTGTCCATAATGCCCGTTATATAAGGGTGGTGTATCAAAATAAAACAACAAGCTATAAAGCAGCTGATATATTATTGTGACCCGATTCTAAAACTATATTTACACTCTTTACATTACAGGAATGTAATCATAACACTTTACCGAAACTCCATTAAAATAAATTTTATATTTCAAATTACATGGTGATAGTTTTGTACCTGTGCGTAGTGTTGTTCTGCATAAACCCAAAAATACGTAATCCACTAAACGTAAATTACTATACTGGAAATATCATGGAACTTGTTCCATAGAAGGCTTTTTGTTGTGAATATAACTGCTTTGTAACATTTGTAGTTAACAAAATAAAAAATATGTTTTTTCAACATCACATTGTGAACTCAATCACCGAACATATTTCAGTAAAAAATTAGATTCATAATATTTAGCTTTAAATTTATTAAGCGAAACTCCTAAGGGTTGTTGTATCAATAAATAATGTGATAACAAAAATCTTTAATTCGACAACTGGTAACTGCCGCCTAACAACATATTTATTTTTAATTGATAAATTCACCCTTCTCTCAACATAGTAATACTCTTCATTTCTTCACTAAATATTTATTTTTGGCAAATTCACCCTACTCTGAACATGGTAACACTCTTCATTTCTTCAAAGATGAAAAAATACGCGCCATCATCTACGGAATACGGGCGTCTCTGTATGAGCATTACGTAGTTGAGACAAGGGTGAACTTATTAAGGAGTAGATAAGCGCTCCTTAAATTATGTTAGACCTTGTATGTCATTGCATAGTTTCTGTTTTAATCATAAATGTTTTTATGTAAATATTGTATACTATACCTATAACTTCGCAATTCGTTCGGCAGCAAGCTTTCATAATATAGTTATACATAGATAAAACACTGATGCGCGAGTGTAGCGTCTGGGCACACCTATATTCATAATGCTAACCAATACTACTCCAAACTTTTAATGAAATACAACATAGTGAGCAGCATAGTGTAATATGCATAGCTTTACATTTTAGAGCCAACTCAAATAATTTTTAAATTGATTAAAACATCTGAAACATTTCTAAACGTACGCGTGTTGATTACATGTGTGGTGCAGCGGACATTCGCCATGTCACTTCATGTCCCTGCTCTACTTTTTCCGCACTAGTCGTGTGACTCAAGTACACCTGTACTTAGAACTAATACTTAGTAGTTCTTAGTCAAGGTGTACTTTGTGTCCGTCAATTACATGTTTGTAAAGTACCGCGATACATAGATTAAATTCCCTAGAGCCGGCATTCTTAGGAAAAGTTTCTAACATTTTATATAGTCACATTTTAGAAGCTAAATTGAAAGAATAGAGACATCAACTCGATGTTATCAATTCGCGTAATAATTAAACTCAGTGCGACGTCCAATGCGTATCTTTGATAGTAATCGATTCAGTGACTGATCGCCGATGCTAGAAGTAATGCATGCATGCTATGCAGTACAGGTACAAAACCAGGGACAGTTTGTCACGAATATTCTATATCAAATGGATTATTCAAAAATTATTTATACTTTATATTTATTATCAAAATAAAAAAGTCTCCAAAGTTTAATTATTCTCAGGATAACAATTATCTTTACATTGATAAAATGTTTTAATTAAAAGATTTGGATCATATCGTAAACAACTAATATTATGTGTACGCAGCTGGCCTGAAGATATTAATACATGTTGCATTTAAGCCATATGCGCACATTTACAAAGGCAATCCCATACATGTTCAGTGAACTAGGGCACTAAGCCTAATTTACAAAACATACAAAGTTAAAAACCCTTAAATGTATACAATTGTTGAATTTCCGGTTAATAATAAAACGAATCCAATATTATTCTTAATACAAGTTTAAATAACAAATACAATAATGTTCATTAAATATATGAGTAAAATACGCATTTAGTAGGTATTGGTTAAAAGTATATATTAATTTACTACGTTATTACTTCAGTGGACTATTCTGAACGTTCATAACTGCAATTAAACAATAAATTATACTATAAGTAAGATATAACTTACTCACTTCGACTTAGTTTCGACGCAGTAATAAGTACCTACATATAATAACATTCCATGATGTAAGGGTAATTATTACCTCGAAACTTAGTCGGGAAACTGTTAACACGTCATTTTGCCAAGTTTGCATTTTTATGATTTAATTATAACATGATTTTTTATGAATTCCAATAAATTAAAATATGTAATCTGTATTTCATAAAAACATACAAATTACAAACATAACTTCAACTCGACAGGTACTTTGGAGTTATCAAACAACCGTTAAAGAATATTGAATTAACTCAACAAAATATGATTTACAACACATATTATAACTTATGATAAATGTTTTGGCTGTTGATCCCAATGGTTGACATTGCAGGTATGAACCATCGCTAAAATATTAATAACATTAAAATGTTTACATTGTTATGAGCACAGTTATTTAAAACTATACCAAATACTGAATACAAACATCGAAATAAATTGTTTAACATGTATTTTACCTAGCTAAGAACTGGTAAATGACCTGTAAACTTGAGTAACATATCGTTAAACAGCAATCAATAGCACAAAATTGAAAAGCCTACGAGTCATCAATTGATAGAGAACCTCGTATGTGATGGAGGAATTCAATGACATGAAAAGTCAGCACGGTAATGACAATGTGTCCCGACCATAAAGTTAAGCGGAATAGAGCAACAAACACGAGCTGTCAAACAAAACCGAAATAGGATGACATTTGTTTGTTTATGAATGCGTGTCAATGGTGTATGCTGTGTCAATTTTCACATTAATATCGATATCGATAATATTAATCACTACTAAAATAGGATGCGATGGGATTTTGCATAGCTTTCAGCTACGATTCTAGAGTGAAAGAATATTTAATAAAAACTTAGAAGATATTTTAAACCATATTTATTTACTTTTCACGAATATTACTTTAAGATCTCGGGCTATAGAAATGAACCACTAATGCAAATGTTTTCATTTGAGATATGTATATCACCTCGAATTTACACCATTGCTCTATAGTTTAAGGCCTGTATGGTTTTGTTACAGCATGTTGCGGCAATATTGAATGATCTGTCAGGCCAGGAAGTTTTTGAATTACGTCAAGCAAAGATGCTAAGGTTACGGCTTTGTTTTTAGTGCGTTTATTTTGCACCCTCCGGTTTCGGATAAATTGCTGTTTCTTTTTAATTTTTTCATGCAACATAGTTTAGATTCATATCTAAACATCATAATAGGTAGTTTAATATCAGTAATAGATATTCATTTACTGCGTTATAGACTCTGGACACGAAATATCGATAGCTTGATGCAGCCCTAGCGTAAAGCGAAATTTTCTTAAAACAAAATATTCCTAATTCCTCCTTCATGTGTATTCGATCTTTGCTTCTTACATTAATAAATGTTATAGATGAGAATTAAAATACTTTGTGTTTAAATTTCGAAGAGCATTAGCAAAAATACCACCTAGGATAGTGTCGATTTGGAATAATTTCTCTGTATAATGAAAATTTTTAGCGGTTATATCGCTGTGTTGTACCAATCACTGAACAAGTCACCATATTTCTGAAGATTTTTCAAAAATTTCCACGATTTCACATAAAATCAGAAAATCACACATCATCACAATCACAAATCACACTTGAAATATAGCTGTTTAGCTAAATCGTGCATTCAAAACATAAACGGCCGTTTTTGTTACAAATGCACGATTTAGCTAAACAGCTATATTTCAAGTGTTGACAATGTGTTATAAAATTACGTTATTGCCTTTTCTACAGTAATAATAGACCCCATTTTGTATTTTTGATTCTATTTACGAGTTATGACATTTTTTTCGATTGGCGGCGCTAGTGGACTGTAATAGGCCTCTTAATGAAGAGGGCTTACCCACTTATGATAATACGTCAATTCAGTGGAATTCATTGCGCCATATTAATATATACAAGCGAAAGACGACATATGTATATACTGACCAAACACGTTATCTCGAAGCTAAAATTTAGCAGGTAGGTAGTTTATCGGTCATATTCGTCAAGAATGCAAAGACAGGGGATATTGCGATAGGACCGAACTTAAAGAGTCTAAAGGATACCGTAAGGTGAAATCCTATGTTTTCGCTGTCTGAAGAAAGTTAGAGATTCTGGTAGCAATTATATCAAAATCCATACAAATATAATCCGGATTATGTGTCGGATCGCTATTTCTACAGGCTAACTCTTAAAGAGTTTTGCCTAATATTTGCAACCAAGGTACTTAGATGATATTGCGGAAAAACTGCATAGCGATAATACCTGTCATCATCATTTTTAGATTAGAAGCCCTCTATCCAGCTTCAATTTTATTCCACCCAAAAATCATTAACTTCTTAATGTATTAATTTGAAAAAAAAGTTATTTATAACACATTCCGCAATTAAAAAACAATATTTTATTTTGTAGGTTAAGTTACTCTATCAGTATCAATATCAGACTTAACCATATTACGAAACCACAACATTATCTTACGATACGATATAATATTTGCTAAGATCGTCCATTTCATTTAACATCTAGATCTCTCACCACATCGTATAGTCAGAGTCATCCATGTCGAAGATTGTGAAGAATCCAAGGATGGTCAAGTAGACAATAACGTTACCGACCAGCGTCAAATAACAAGCACCTGTTGCAATCTGGAAAACAAAGAAGATAAAAAAACAATTAAACATAAGCCATAGAATGTGCTGAGAAAAGAATAAGAATTACCAATGACCTAACAGAATTCCCCGTTGCTTAATTGGCAACGCATTGGGGAACTGCACCCAGAGCCAATTTATTATCACCGAAAAAAATATCGATTGAATTTTTTTGGTCCGACCCAGGATTTGAACTTAGGACTCACTGAACTGAACTCATTATCTGCGTTTAAATAGAGGCATCAATATACAAAGTAAAACTACACTTGCATATGACCAATATTATGGGCAAAATTAGTTAAAAGTATTCTAGTAAAACGGTTAAACAAAGACAGTACTGTAAATTCTCCAAACATTTCTCTAATACCTATGATTTTATCATAGGTATTAGAGAAATGGCCAGGGGTTACTGGTAGTGTAAATTACAGGTTGTTTTTTGTTATAATATCCCTTTTATTTTTTTGTTATTGAATACCTGAAACATTTGTACCTGAAACTCCCACTTGCAAGGCTTTATTTATTAAAGTTACAACAGCTGACTAGACATATCTCTCTCCCTCGCTCTCTCTGGGCATATCATTTGATACTTTTATTTGGCTATGTAGCCAAATAAAAGACCTAGCTGATATACGAAATAAATCCAGTATAAATTAAGAACATTATAGTTCGACCACTACCATAATTACGCTTTATAACGAACTGTCTAAATCAACTAACATTATGGTAGATATTTTCTCCTTTTTTTTTTTGTATGACGCTACAGTTAGCCTAGGTGGCTTTCACTGCTACCGGACTATAGAGGCGAGCAGAGGGCTCGAGCCGTCTAGAAATTAAGTAACCCGCGCCGGAGGGCACCCCCCTGTGGGGTTCGAACCTCGACTCTAGGCGATTACTGGCGGAGACAGGGCAAGATCATCATTTTAGGGAGTTTTGTGCAACTTTCGCTCTACGTTAATGACGTGACGCGGCCCGCGTTGAGGGGGGCTTTTTATCGGTACGATATGCAAACTAAGGGTCATGGAGGGCGTTGGAGGTCGCGACGCGATCGCGGTCGTACTCTCGTCCGACGAGTACGAATTATCGGTCTGTGTGGAGTGTCACGGGAGTTTCTAATGGTTTTGATCTGTTCTAGGTAAGTAGTAATCTCGTCGTCCGGTTCGTCCAAGACGGACCTGGGACGACGGTGCTTCCGTGAGAAGCGCGATGGGGTGTACTTGACCGCCTTGGATGGTGAGTGGCCGAGTCAAAGTATGTTTTTGACGCCTGCTTCATCCACTACTTGATGGTAGGCAGTTGGAGATCGGCATGTAGGTTTTTATTGCGGATATTTTCTCCATGACTTTTTTTACATACAGGCACTTTCTTTTGAATAATACTAGTCATGTTTAATTTAATTTAATAGTTGTTTTTTTTTTCTCTTTATCAGTTTATCAGTTTAGGTAACGTTGTAGGTTATTCTTTGTGAATCCCAAATTTAAATGTTATCAAAATCAATGCCATGCATACCTGTAAGTTGGGTAGTTACTACATAAGTGCTATTTTATTAGTGTAATATATATTGTTTCTATGTAATTATTCGTTGGTGTGCTAAATAAATAAATAAATAATGACAAGGAAATTTATTATATTAACCTTTTTCAATCCAAATTGTCCAAATTTTGTTTGGTATTTATGTTATCAACTAGGCTATAGAAAATCCAAAATGTATTATCCTTTAGAGCCAGAATATTATACAGTTATTGAATTTTACAAGTAATGATATAGCCTAGTAAGGATACCACTATAGTAGTCTACTAAGTTAGAATGTCACTGACCCACTAAGTACCAGTAACCCACTATTTAGTTACTCATGACTAGAGATCGGAGTAGGTAGAGCTATTTGGGGCTAAAGACTTCAAATGAATCTATTTATATGGGCATGATACCAGTATTCAGGGAAAACTACTATGTAAAAAATTTACCTAACTTACCCACCTTTTTCACGTAAGTTTAGGAATAATATAATTTTATGTGGTGAAATTTCAGTTCATTATGAATGCACACATTAGTATGAGTTCCTCTAATAATCATTCATCCAACTACGTCTGGGATCCCAGGCATGTCCATTCTATTAAAACATGTCGCAAGTACTAAAAGTCGCTCTGCCTATTCCGATCTATGCTCATGATGGATAAACATTTCAGTATGAGGCTTAATAAATTAAAAAAATACTCACAACTCCAGCATGAGATAGCACGATCGGCAGCGCAAAGGAACTAACTAGAAAGCCCATAGTGATGAAAATGGCTGCCTCCATGCATGGTGAGTTGCCACCTGCAGTGCTATCGGTGTGGCGGCGCGCTATAAGCGTCGGGATCGGGCACAGTACGTAGAACAGCACTACGAAGAACGGCCACCATATCCTGCAGAAAATTCACAATAAGATTTGACTGGCATGTTGGTTGTTTATTGGTTAGCGACCCTGAATCTATCCCAGAATGGTAGAGGGTACTGATTGAAAACCCGCCGGACCACTGAATTTATAATTTTTGAGATTTGTACGATAATTCAGACCCGTTGACATACCAGGTTTTTTGTTACATGAGCTATTTCTCGTTATCCACTCAGATGGGTGATAGTGAGCAACTTGGTGGAACATAAGTGGTTAAGGTCTCCTTACTAGCTCATAGCCTCCATATTTCAGGTTAAATCCCCACACAGGAAAATTATTTGTCTAACCCATATGTAAAAGTGTTCATTCTTGGTGTGGTTTATATCCTTTGTTGTCCATATTTGTGAGTTACTCCACAATACAGGTATCTATTATAGATGGTCAAGTACCTTTAAAATCACTTAAATTAGGGAAATAAATCCTTATCGCGTTTGCATTGTAGTGGCGTAAACAACGATCTATACTAGATAATTACATACCATGTGTACAAGCATAATAGTATACCTCCACATTATAACAATACAAATGTATGTTTTATCACAATGATAAAATTTGTCTGCAAAGGTGATATATTAAGGAACAATAAACAAAGAAGTGACTTACTTGTATTGTGGCAAGGCACACGCGAGTATAACAAAAGTCATTCCAATGGAACCAGCAAAGGCCAGGGACACCAAACTGCAATATAATAAACTAATCTTCATTTTTGTTTTTTATGAACAACAACCTTATAAAAATATAATACAAATACAATAATTAAAAGGTAAAAATGAACACATTCAAGATCCAGTTGGCTCAGCAAATTCATCAACAATATTATTTCTTTTTTTTACAACATTTCTTAACAATATAGTCAAATCCACAACAAGATAAATTTTACTAAATTATTCAACTTAATCACCTAGGTGATCAGTGTAAATAAAAAACTCAACCATAAGAAACTAATATTTTAAGTATCCTCTAATCACCTTTGATATGAATATAATATATTTTTGGGCAGTATGTATCTACATTTTGTAAGCAAAAATACTGATGCATAACAAAATAGTTCTCTCAAAATATTATAATCTTAGCAGCATTTCATTATGCATTACAATTTTCATAATTTAATTCGTCTATCCCTACACCTCAAATGACTGGTGCATTCATTAAGATTATAGCAACAAACAAAATTAAATGCTATGTTATGCAAATTTATATGTTTTGTATTTAATAATAAATAAGTAGTTATCATTTCTGTTTGTTTTTGTTCCAGGTTCTAAAATATTATCACAATTTAACTTTTGTTTTAAGGATAGATAATAATCTTGCATTTTGATGCTCACTGGCAGTACCGGCAAACAAGCATATTACAAATAACTAAAACCACAAAGCGAAGTAGAAAATTTTACTTCCACAACTAAGCTTCAAAGGCAGATTATAGTTAAAATGTGTATATGATCATAATCAATATTTTGTATAATTTAAGTGTAAATTTATTCTATATTTGATATGATAGCATGAGCACTGCTTCTACAGCAGTCTACAATACACAACCAACTATGATCTATAATATTGATATATATGATTAACACATATATAAATCGAATGAGCTAAGGTAATGCTTAAATTGGTCCCAAAATAAAATTAAAACATTTTATTCAGCATAACACACAAGAAATACAGAAAGGTAAAAACAACATAAATAATGAAAAGAAAGAAGACAACAATTGTTTCATAGAATGGATGAGTCTTGGATGTTCTGCCGAAAGTGTCACCACCTCAGCTACAGCTCAGTGGGATACACCTAGTGCTGGTTTTCAGTTGGCAACCCAGGTATAGTGACAGAAGCAACAATAATATACATGAATCAAATAAATATAAAGGATATAATAAGTCAAAACTAATTCCAGGAAGGTAGATATGGTATCACAGAATGCATAAAAATTATACATTATAACCAGTAATTGGAATAGGTAAATTGATTTTTCGTAATTGTACCATGAAATTATAACTAGAACTTGCCATATTTCCGAAAATTCTTAACATTTTGTAAAACATTATTATAGTAATAAAAACATATACTTAAGTACAGTTAGCAAAAACATTATATTTTTAGTTCAATACAATACAATAGTTGTTACAAAATCACAACACAATTAAGGTGTTGATTGCAATAGTAGTATAATAAAATTAAGATTCTTTCCCACTAATTAATGCCAATACTTAATTTTAAATTCCGTAAACTTGGAGGCATACCCAATGACCCTAATCAATCAAAGTATTCCGATCACTGATTATAACCGAAAACACCCTACTTTTCATGTATGGCTTTGCCAGTGTAAAGGCAAGTGTCATAATAAATATTGTATTTCTATTGATATTAAGTATACAGTAAATAATAATAGACTAGGTACCAGAAGACTTTTTAAGAAAGTATATAGATCGGCAATATCTTAGAAAATACAGTTACAGCTGACAACCAAGTAAAGTTATATTTACATATTTCGCTGACGAAATTAATATATTACAAAAATATAATTGCATCATTGATCATAGATAAAACTTTCACAAAAATACTCTGCATAATATTAGTATTGTGTATAGTTTATAATGTACAAAACACAGTTTCTGTATAAGAATAGTCAGAGCTTTAGGACTCTGAATACCGTTAATAACTAGATTCTTGAAAATACAATTCATTTCTCTCCATTATATTAGTGTCATATAATTTGGAGTACTTAATACAAAGTCAAACTTACCCTTTTCATTGGTATCCATTTCCGAATCGAACAGCAGGTACATGAAAAGAAGTCTTTATATTATTGAAAAGTATTAAACAGGCTTATCTTAAAATATATTTGTAAATAACATGAGTCATTAAAACTACAAAGATGACATACAAGGCGCCCATTATTATCGGCATAATGATACTAATGCCTACAATACTACTCTTTGTGAAGTTTTAAAAGGATAAAATACCTTTAATTCCAGCCATTTTCCTTATATTGTTACGATAACAAAGCTCACATAAAATAAATAGATAAATTATTTTTTCAGTGATAGATAAACTTCAATGAACAATCTAAAATTTCCAGACTAAAGTTTAGTTTTCCCCGATTACCACAGTCATTAAAAAAATGGGTATACTACATTAATACGAAAAACTTTATTGCGACAGTCACTAATACGAATTTCAAAATCACGACTTTCATAATTCCGAATGGTAGAAAATTCCGAATGGTAGAAAATTCCGAATATTACAACTCCGACTTATCATTAATCCTAGTTTTATAATTCCCAAATTTCAATATTCCTAACGTTTATAATTACTATTAACTTCAATAGATCGAATAACAAAAAGGCCGACTTAATGATAATTCGAAACATCAACAATACGAATAAAAATATTTTATTCGGTCACAGTTCTAACCTAACCTAGCCCAAATTATTCACCAACAATAGAGGGAATCTGGCACTCGGCGGCTGCATGCAACATGCAAGTAGGCAGGCATGCAACATGCAAGCAGGAAGGCATCCAACATGAAAGCAGGCATGCAACATGCAAGCAGGCATGCAACATGCAAGCAGGCATGCAACATGCAAGCAGGCATGTAGCATGCAAGCAGGCATGCAGCATGCAAGCAAGAGTCCATCAAGCAAGCAGGCATGCAACATGCAAGCAGACATGCAACATGCAGCAAGCATTGTTCCTGTCACGGCTCCGGCGCTGCGGGGTTTGGGCAGCCCCACACGAGTGTATCGTCGCAGATGGTTTTAACGCTCACCACCGCAGCTTCGGCTTGCTGGCCGGCTCCTAACCTAGCCCAAATGATTCACCAACAATAGAGGGGATCTGGCACTCGGCGGCCGCATGTAACATGCAAGTAGGCAGGCATACATCATGCAAGCAGGAAGGCATGCAACATGCAAGCAGGCATACAACATGCAAGCAGGCATGCAGCATGCAAGCAGGAATCCATCAAGCAAGCAGGCATGCAACATGCAGCAAGCATTGTTTCTGTCACGGCTCCGGCGCTGCGGGGTTTGGGTGGCCCCTCGCGAGTTTGAGGAAGGCATCCAACATGAAAGCAGGCATGCAACATGCAAGCAGGCATGCAACATGCAAGCAGGCATGCAACATGCAAGCAGGCATGTAGCATGCAAGCAGGCATGCAGCATGCAAGCAAGAGTCCATCAAGCAAGCAGGCATGCAACATGCAAGCAGACATGCAACATGCAGCAAGCATTGTTCCTGTCACGGCTCCGGCGCTGCGGGGTTTGGGCAGCCCCACACGAGTGTATCGTCGCAGATGGTTTTAACGCTCACCACCGCAGTTTCGGCTTGCTGGCCGGCTCCTAGCCTAGCCCAAATGATTCACCAACAATAGAGAGGATCTGGCACTCGGTGGCTGCATGCAACGTGCAAGTAGGCAGGCATACAACATGCAAGCAGGAAGGCATGCAACATGCAAGCAGGCATGCAACATGCAGGCAGGCATGCAACATGCAAGCAGACATGCGGCATGCAAGCAGGCATGTAGCATGCAAGCAGGCATGCAGCATGCAAGCAGGAATCCATCAAGCAAGCAGGCATTCAACATGCGAGCAGACATGCAACATGCAGCAAGCATTCATGCAACGTGCAGCAAGCATTGTTTCTGTCACGGCTCCGGCGCTGCGGGGTTTGGGCGGCCCCACGCGAGTTAATCGTAGCAGATGGTTTTAACGCTCACCACCGCAGCTTCGGCTTGCTGGCCGGTTCCGCCGGCCAGCCTCAGCAACGGCGGCGGGCCTTAAACCACTGGCTCCTCAGCTGGCGGGCCGCCCCAGCCAGCCAGCCCAGTTTAAATTAGGGGTGACGCGGGAATAAACTCTAGGGTATGGCAGACAAGACTACGTGAAGTCGGTTTTGCAGCGATTCGTTTTTGTCACAAAATTTTGTACCACAACATGTTGACTTTTAGTTTATTCGAAGTATTGAAATTCGGAATGTCGTTTTTCGCACCGAGAACCCTTCGAGCATTTGGCTCTTAGAACGTATGAAAATCGGAAATCTAACAAATCGCATTTACGACTTTTGGTAAGATAAATTTCGTGACATTTAATAATAGACATTACAATTCCTAGGTATTATGAAATTCGGACTTTTGAAAATCGGAACATCAAAATTCGGAATAAAATATTTCGGAGTATTTGAGTGTTCCCAAAAAAAATTACTCATTATATCGTCAATTGAATATATTAACATGTCATGTGTACACCCTACACCACTTTATACAGAGAAGTTAAGAATTAATTGTACCTACCTATATAAAATATGTTTGATTGGAAATCATGAACAATTCAGTTATTTTACTACTGATAACTGTCGTAAATGAGTCAGAATGTTCCACATCAAGTAACGCAATATACAGACAGAGTTGGGCTAGTTTAGTACGACACATTGTTTAAGGAAATTTGTCAGACTTGTTTTTTTTCTCAATTTATTTAATCATCTAGGGACATTATTTTAATATTTTAAAATTTGTTTAAGACAGTTATACTCAATAATCGAATTTTATAACATTCGCAAAAGTTGTTTAATTAATTATTATTGCTGTATGTATTTACCTCGATCGCCCAGGCATTCTGACAGGTTTGTATTATAAAAAAACGAATGAATTTAGACCACACGACTAAAGTAAAACTTCAAACGTAACTGACTATGAGAGAAAGAGAGAAAGAAAATTGTGGCTCGCATCTCTCTTGCCTTTACATTAATTAACGAAACGTAACTCTCTCTTTCTATCTTCACCAACTTATATATCCCTCTCAACTTCCGTTCGCTACACCCTATCATACTTTCGTAACGCTCTCTTCACGCAGAATTTGATTTCAATAAGTTAGCCGTTATAAAAATAATATGTAATAATATATTCTGCATGGAATATATTATTACATATTATATATAATATCAAATATCGGTGATAAAAATCTCAATCATTTAATTTTTCCTTAAATTTGCTACAATATATCTGTATTTGACCACCCTGCCACAGACAACCTATAAAGACCACAGATTATTATTTACTATGAGTCATTGTCATTACAGTCCTCTTTTTCATAGCAAAATATATTTTGGTAATTAGCATTAATTTGAACGAAAGAAAACCTAGTAAGAAGTAGGGTGATATCGGTACTTTTTCGTAGATATTGTAAAGCTTGACTCTTATGAAGTCGGAAGGAAATATAAAATTGGATATTAGTAGATATCGTCCCCGTAGTTGGAAAATTAAATAACTCCGATTTTGGCGAAATTGACTTTATCCTATTTTCAAAACACCTAAAACCTGCCGCATATTTGAGCCTTACAGGCGTTTTCGTATCTTATTCAGTTCCAAAGATATAGCCATTTTGTCAGACAGTTCATGACAGATGGAATAATAAATATCTTCAGACAAACACAATTTTTTTAAAGGAAAACTAATAGTAATAGTAGTGTTGTGTCCTGATCTAGCACACGGACCTCGGACGCTCTACTTTCTCTGTCGCACCTATCAAGTGGCTAAAACTCTAAAAGTTTTTAGCCTGGCAACAGTACTTTAAGTACGATTTTTCGCAGGCAAGTTTAAATGACTAATTTTGAAATAAAATAATCTAAATTTTGAGATAACTTTTGATAAGTTAGCAGATCGATGGAGTCACCTACTTTGACTTACCTGTTTACACCTGCTTGCCAGGTAGTTATACACAGAAATGAGTAGGCAAGCATACCTAGGCATATTCTGTGTATTAAAAACTATCAGTGAAATAAATTTTATTTGGTTATCAAAAGTATGAAGGTGATGAAAAAAAATCGATAAAAGTTAATTTAATTAAAAATAGCCATGAGCACTTTTCGATAGGCAAGCAACTATAGGCATATTTGTTTATAAAAAATATTTGATAAAAAATACGTCTCATCTGGTTATCAGATCGGTGAAGGACGATCTTCCACGTCTCTTAGACTATAAATAACTCTGTAAATAAATCAATAACTGTGGTCAATGACGAGATGAATGTCAAATAAATTAAATAACTTGAGTTGTTGAATTTTTCCTCAACTTATAAATTCTTTCACAAAACTAACTTAGTTCTAGGAAAACTAAATAACTCTATTTATTTAATTCTGCGATTCAGAATTCTGATATAACGTACCTAATTTATAAATACTTGATGTTATATATTTCTTCTACAACTAGATAATGATTAATTATATTATAAGATGATAGGCAAATAAAATTAAATAAATTAAGTTGTCATCAAAGTTAATCAGAGTGTCAAGTCTCATTTCGGGTATCGAACCAATGCCGCCTTTTACAAATGAAGAACCTTTTTCTGATTCTGGATACATGGAATCCGGACACAAAAGAAGGAAATAAAATAAAAAAGAAACTTAGTTATTTAATAGACATCAATATTTCACTGGCTAAGAAGAAAAAAAGAGTTAAGAGATTTGAACGAATAAACCCGATTTTGTCGAGAGATTCTAAAGATGAAACAAGTAATATTATAACAACTTGAGCTTTTATTGAAATCCCTATTGACCAATTAGTTTCACCCTGATAGAAGAATTATGGAACACAATATCACAATCGCTGGGATAACAGATTCAGGAATAGAAACAGGAAATAAGGAAAAAGAAACCGGGGTGCTAAAAATCCCCGGCAGACGCCGTGTAACCAAAACCGACAACATCTAGCCCTGGCAACATATAACACTCACACACAGTGGACCGACGAGAATATCATTGAACTGGAGAAGGAACTGAGCAGTTAACATTGGGATATCATAGGTTTGTCTGAAGTCCAAAGAGAGTTTTTAGGAATATCGTGTCCTCCCCACGATAATCCTAAAATCCGGGAACCTGCTATATTTCCGCGAGGGCGGCCAACTGTTCCAAGGTGATGTCGGGTTCATAGTTCAAAAGTCCCTCGTCCACAAGGAACGTAGTGAAACTCGAGAGTGTGTCGACTAGGGCGGCATACCTTATAACGTAACTTATAACGTATTCGTTGAAGGTCATACAGGTTTACGCACCGACTTCAACGCACTCGGACCATGAGGTTGAGGTCATGTATGAGGATATTTCTAGAGCCATACATACCTCTAACACTTATTTCACTGTGGTCATGGGGGACTTTAACGCGAACCAGGGTAAACGATTCGGGAATGAGCTGAGAGTGGGGCAATTTGGAACTGGAGACTGGAACCCTCGGGGCCAAATGTTGGCCGACAGGGAGAAGGAGAGACTCTTTATGATGAGTTCCTACTTCAGGAAGCTGGATCACCGCAAATGGACCTGGGTGAGCCCCGATGGCAAAAACAAAAATGAGATAGACTTTATCTTGTCGACGAGACGACAGACGTTTAATGACGTCTCTGTGATCAATGCGGTTAAAACCGGGAGCGATCACAGACTGGTGAGAGGCTCATTGAATATAATGTCAAGCTCTAGAGGTCCAGACTGATAAAGTCTACGCGCCGACCTTTACCTATCCACGTCCAAAACCCACCATTTCAGCTCGAACTGCGAAACCGTTTCGAATGCCTAGCAGACTGCGAGGAAGTGGACTCATACTACGACAGGCTCGTAGAAGCTGTCCATACGGCTGAGTTTAAGGTCTTCAAGGCCCAGCGTACAAACAGACTTTGCCCTGCAACTTATGGAAGTAATACGGAAAATGGTTCTGACATCCTCAGATGATGCTACTATATACCGGCTGCTCAACAGACAGATCTCAAAGTCTTTGACTCGCGACACGCGTTAATTTAATACAAGTATTAAAGAAGCCATCGAGCGAAACAAAGGCTCTAAAGTGTTCGTAAGAGATCTGTCTGTTGGACAAACCCAACTGACGAAGCTGAAGACTGAGGATGCACGGCAATCGTCACGTCTAAACCGGAGTTGCTGGGAGAGATTGAGAATTCTATGGACAGTTATATACGACAACGCAGTCACCTGCCAAAAGTCATGTCTTGGATGGAGCACGACCAACCCAACATTACACTGAAGACACCCAGACGTCAGCCTGTACGAGATGAAAATAGCTCTCAGACAATTTAAGAACAACAAGGCTTTTGTTGATGATGGAGTTTCAGCAGAGCTTCTGAAGGCGGATGGTACACCAATCCTACGGGCCTTTCAGAAGTTATTTAACTCAGTCATACTAGATAATCAAACACCACAAGCATGGCACAGAAGTGTGGTAGTGCTCTCCTTCAAAAAGAGCGACAAAACCCTATTGAAGAATTATTGACCCATCACACTGCTGAGCCATTTGATGATTTCTAGCCTCCCGAACAAGCCGGTATCCGAAAAGTCTTTAGCACCATAGACCATATACATACGCTGCGGCAAGTTATACATAAGAAGGCGAAGAGTATAACAAGCCACTGTGCTTAGCGTTTGTGGACTATGAGAAAGCCTTAGATTATCGAAACCTGGGCTGTGGTCTCTCCTAAGGTGCCAAATGTACTACCGGTAAATCGAGGTGTTAAAGTATTTGTATGAAAACGCCACAATGTTAGTGCGACTCCAGGACCAAAACTCGAAACCTATCCACTTGCAGCGAGGTGTGAGATAGGAAGATGTTACATCTCCGAAAGTGTTCGTCGCTGCATTGAAAGATGTCTTCAAGCTTCTGGTCAATGGCGAGTATATCACTCACTTACGATTTGCCGATGATATAGTAGCCATGGCTGAGACCATGGAAGATTTCGGTACAATGCTCTATGACCTCAGTAGAGTTTCTCAACAAGTGGGCCTGGATAAGACGAAAATCATGTCAAACCTCCAACCCGACTCAATTGAAGGTTGGAGACTCTGCACGCAAAGTTGTAGAAAACTATATTTACCTAGGACAGATCATCCAACTAGGTCGTTCTAACTTCGAGAAGGTGGTCCATCGTAGAATCCAACTCGGCTGGGTAGCGTTCGGGAAACTACGTAACATCTTCTCGTCCAAAATACCGCAGTGTTTCAAGTTGAAAGTCTTCAACCAGTGTGTGTTGCCAGTGATGACTTGATGACAGACCAGATACGTGGTCGCTCACTATGAGCCTTATTAGAAGGCTTAAGGTCACCCAAAGAGCAATGGAGAGGGCTATGCTCGGAGTTTTCTTGCGATATCGAATCAGAAATTTCGGAATCTGCAGGCGAACCAAAGTCACCGACATAGCCCAAAGAATTGTAAAACTGAAGTGGCAGTGGGCGGGCACATAGAACGTAGAACCCACGGCCGTTAGAGCAGAAAGGTTCTCTAGTGGTAACCACGAACTGGAAGACGCAGCGTGGGCAGGTCCCTACAAGATGGACCCACGATCTTGTGCGGGTCGCTGGAAACTGTTGGATGCGAATAGTGCAAGACCGGCAATTGTAGGCCTTTGTCCAACTGTGGACCTTTTGGCTGATATGATGATGATGTTTATTTTTTAAGTTTGTGGCAAGATAAGTACAGTTTTTCTAAATTTTAGTTTACTTTTCTATTTATTCCTTAATATAACTTTATTAATATCATAATACAGCTTTTATTTCATATGAGTAATAATAAAGTACAAAACCACTAAGTTTTCCATTTAAAAACATTTCGTGCTTGATAAATTCAATAACTCCATTTATTTCACCAAAATTTACTCTACCGAATGTATTTAGTTGTAGGAAAACTAAATAAATAGCCGAAATAAGTAGCTAATTTGTTGTTACGTTATAAAAACAGTTGTGGCAAAATTAAACAACTTGATTTTTAATTTGTTATTTAGTTATAGTTAAAGATAGTGTTCAGTTTGTTAAAGCATAATGTAAAAGGTTATCAGGTCCACAAAATATAAAAACACCGACGGTAAAATTGTCTCACATTTTCTTACAAATGTACATTAACTAAAAAAAAACCACTAAATCGCGTTTATCTCAGAACTACAAAATCAGAGTTATTAAATTTTCCCTCTACGGGGACGATATGTAATATAAAATCACTATTGTTGAATATTCCACCAATTGATTACGATTCCTTATTTTATATTAAGAGGAAGTTGCCTAACATATTTGCACACTTAAATTTTATAGATACATAAACAAACAAAAATTTAAAGATTTTAGTCCAAATGTAAGCATCTCAACGCTATTTTCATAAATTATAATTAACTACTTAGACTATGACTTGACTGTGAGTTACAGTCAAGTCATAGTCACAGATAACTATATTAGTAGTTATAGTCTAGTTAATTATAATTTTGTGACGTACTTGATATTTACTTAATGATGAAAACCCACTAAATTCATTTATATATATTTACCACTAAAGATTGCTCATAAGGCCGAAAAATCCAGTGCCGTAAAATTTAATAAAAACAAAAAACGAACATAAGATCAAATAAAAAATGATAGACTGAAGCAAAGACTAAAGCGTGTCACACTTTACCAAAGTGCTTATATCGTCTTTGGTAGTGTTTTTGTCACTTTTTGTACTCTGATTGAGCAACAAAGTTTCATGTTTATTTCGTTTCGCTCGCTTTTCAGGGGGTGTTTAAAATAAAAGAATACGTTGCTATTCTAATAAAACTTTCATATATCAAACATGGATGACGATGCGGAAACCTATAAACTATGGCGTATTCGTAAAACAGTAATGCAGGTAAATAAGGTTATGTGGACAAACCTATGACCGAATGAAACATGTATAAAGTTTAAAGCTTTAACGTATCGGTAACTCGTTTGGTATATGGTTGACGGCAACGAATATACCAACCGCATCTTATCCCGTGGGAGTCGTAGAAGTCGTTCTGAGGGAATATCTGTACTCCGTATTCCAATCGCTAGCCGGTTGCCGAGCGTCTTGATTACGGTATAACCTCCGAAGTGATGGATACGATTCAGTTGTGGAAATCCTTGGCAAGGCTTTAGTCCAGCTGTGGACGCCTTTTGGCTGATATGATCTCGTAACAATGTAGCAAATATTGGTCGGAGTGTAGCAAAGGGTGTGCAAGGATTTAGGACTTGGGAAATTCTTATAAATGGCTAGTTTTTCATTTCCATCGTATAGAATACCTAAAAGTAACGCGAAAATCATCTGGACATTTTTTGCCTAGGTCTTCAGGTTAGCCTTAAAATGAGCACTGAAAGTCAGTCGGCGATGTACGTAAAAAACACTTAGAAAATTTTTTGAGAAAATATTGTTTTTTACTTTTACTAATATTTTGGTTTTTATTGTGTAGAGGGATAAAAAATAAACACTTTTCACTCTTATCACTTTTTGGCTAGCGCCAGCCGTTCTCCGGTAAAAGCGCATCAAAGTCAGCCAAAGACTTAGAAAAAATTCATGAAAACTGAAAAGTTTCGAAAATCTTTTTTTTTCAATGCTAATGTGTAGAACACGTTAATACAATTATTTTTTATTCTGATCTTTTTCCCGCTACGGGTCACCAATCGACGGATATTCCTAGTTGAAGGTAGAACACTACCAGGGACTTGTAATTTTTTCGTGAATTGATGCGGGCTGTTTACTATAGGGTGTGCAAAGGATTTAGGACTTAGAAAAATTTTCATCAAAAATGAAAATTCTTATAAATGGCTAGTTTTTCATTTCCATCGTATACATTTCCTAAAAGTAACGCGAAAATCATCTGGACATATTTTGCCTAGGACCTCGGGTTAATCTTAAAATTAGCACTGAAAGTCAGTCGTAAAAACACTTAGAAATATTTTTCAAGCAATTGATACGTTTTTTGCCTAGGACCTCAGGTCTGCCTCGTTGGTCTAGCGGTAGCGTGTTCACCCGCAGAGAACGAGGTCCTGGGTTCAAATCCCGGGTCGGGCCAAAAAGTGATTTTGGGACATTTCTGTAAAAAGAAAAAATTCTCAGCATCAGCCCAAAGTCTGGGAGTTGGCGGTATTATACCCCCGTGCCTCGGAGAGCACGTAAGCCGTCGGTCGGTCCTGTACCTGAACTCTTTCCGGTCGTGTCGCATAGGCGTCCCATCGGATCATGAGAGTGATGGAATAGAAAGTGCTCCTGTGTTTGCGCACACACTTGAGCACTATAATATGTCCCGCGCAGATGGCTAATCTCTGTTGAGGTTGGCCGCCGTCCTAAGTCCTAAATCCTTGCACACCCTTTGCTACACTCCGACCCAAATATTTATATATAAGTTTATACGTTACTCATTGGTATTAAATAGATGTCTGATATTCATGCCCTGTGTTTGGTTTTAACTTTATATTTTTGTTTCAGTTGTGTCATGACAGAGGCTACCTAGTGACTCAGGATGAATTGGATCAAACACTCGAGCAGTTCAAAGAACAATTTGGAGATAAACCTAGGTATAACAAATCCTTAACATTACCCTAAAAATAAAATAGACTTAGTTTGTGGTATCTGTCAAGGAGAAGAAAACATACATACCAAAAAGCACAACAGTGTGATGTCAAAAGCTGAACTATTCTGATCAAGCTATAGAAATAATTTCAGGTAGTTGTTAGCCGCATGGAAAGTAATACCAAGTCTGTACTACCCCTTGAGTTTGGTGGTGAGATGATACATTCAACTATTTAACAACATCCCCAGCAAGAGCTTTGACTGAACTGGGAGTTAACCTAATAGAAATATAATAAAAGTATGGCAAGGCATGATCAATACTAATTATTTAAATATAGTTGCATTTGTCCTAAATTAATTTTTTATGAATATGACAGGCTGAATCTTTGATCCCAATATTTAATTTTTCTCTAAATAATCAAATTGCCAGAAAAATTATGTTAAATGTTTGATTTTGTACTCGACAAATTTCAAATCACTTTTCTCTAAAGTAATGATTATGCAGAAATAATATAATATAATATCCTGGGACATTATTTACACACAGCCATCTGATCCCAAACTAAGCAGAGCTTGTACTATGGAAACCAGATAACTGATATACTACATATGCTACTTTTTTTTTTGTAAATACATACTTATATAAATAATTACACCCAGACTCAGGACAAATAGACATGTTCATGCACACATGTTCAATAACTATTATATGGATAGGTTGATTTATACTTTAGTCGGAATTATGAACATGTGGAATTTGTAGAAGGCAAAAGAAATGGATATTTTTTTCCCAAAGAATTGGAATCTAATTGGCCATAATCTGAAAAATTACATCCTGCATTCTTGGGTAATGGTATCAATTATAAGTCAAGTGATTTATTAAATTCAACTTAAGATGAAATTAGAATTGGAAGTTTGCATGGAATCTCTGGTCTACTATTAACTTAGAAGAATTAAACTAAAAACTAAGACTTCTAGTTAAAATTAAACCTAAATAGTTCATAATTTTTTTAAAGTAGCTAAGTATACAGCCACTTTCTTGTTGGCCTTGCTTAAATTAGAATTAAATTAGAAAAAGTAAGTACTTATTTATTATTCATAGAACTATTCAATGTTGGTTGCCCTTATATAATAAAGAATATAAAGATTTTTTGAAAAATAAAAATAAAATTCTAATTCTTCTGCACATTATATTTTTACTCAACTCCTTGTGAGGAGGTCAATGAAATTTGCCAGCTGTGATTGTCTCATGTCTAGTTTAAACATGTTTAATTGCTGATAAGCTGAAATTATAATTTAGACTCTGCTACTGTAAAATAATAAATAAATATATTCTTTACTTACCAACAAGCAATTTTGTAGTTTCTGACAATGTTTGATTAATTAATGCTTTCCTAATTTTTGTGTCAAGAAATTCCATCCTTTTGATTAAATATACATCTGAATTATGAATTAAAGTGAGTTTTGAAGTTATTTACAAAATTTAAGTGGTTATTATATTTTGAAGTTCTTGACAATTGCTTATATGCCATGTCATTATAAAATGTAATAAATTAAAAAAATATTAATAGCCAGTCTTGAATGGTTCTAATGTATAAAGCTGGATTTATGATATTAGGGCCTATTCACACCACGTTTTTAAACGCGCCGTTGACGCGCGTTTGTAGCGATATAGACGCGATACGGACGCAAGTCAGACGCAGCTTGTAGACCTTTGCACACCTGTATAAATTCAAATACGCGTTCGAATCGATACAGATGTGCGTGTGTAGCGATACAGACGCGCGTGTGTAGCGATACAGACGCCTGTGTGGAGCGATACAAACGCACGCGTGTAGCGATACTAACGCGTTGGAATTTTGCGTTTTTAAGCAGAACCTCGTCAACAGTAGCTTGATTACTACTAGCGTAGATTCACACTTCCCTCGTTGCGGGGGAAACCCCGCTCGTAGGGAAGGCGTGCGCGCTAGCGGTCGCATCGGTGCCGCGCGTTTGAATCGATACACACGCTGTACTAACGCGCGTGTGTATCGATACAGACGCGCCGGTGCCCCGAGTTTATCATCGATACAATCGACAACTAACTGCTCTGTAGGATAAAAGGACACGTGTTTCTAAAACGCGCGTTTTTATCTTAGGATAAACTGTATTTTTAACTGATTTTAAAGGAGGATATCAATTCTACTTAGGTTTTTATTTTACCCTATTTCACAGAAGTTTGTTGGTAATATTTATTTTATTGATAGGGAATGTATGAATTTTTTATTGAATATATGGAAATAGATATATGGTTAGATATAATTGATGGTGTGTTCTGTATGGTCCCATATAAATTTTGTTCAAATCAATAGCTGTACAGAAAATTGTGATTGGTTCTGTGTTCTTTATTATATCTAATTAGGATACAATCTTTTTAATGCAAGATTTAAAAAGTATTATACAAATTTACATAACACTAGCCAAGCCCTGTGGTTTTATTCACTATTAGCAATTTTTTTTCTTTTTAAAAGAACGTCTGCACTACGGAGCCTAATCCCTGTGTCGCGGGGTACTTTACAAACATATTATAGACAGACACAATTTACATGACTCAGAACAACTATTTATGGGTCACAAATAGTTTTCCGGCGCGGGACTCGAACCCACGACACGAAGCAGCGAGGTGACTGTATTAGCTGCTGCGCCACACATGCAGTCAATTTATTGTTGCCTATCATACCATTAGATTACATAACATTAGATTACATTACATTAGATTACATCACTATTCCATAGTTTAACCAAATGCATTGCTGTTTTTAAATGATCCAACAACAATTAAGCACATAATAGGGTAGTGGCACCCCACAATATTACCCATGATGAAGTGTAATCATATACACTGTCTCCATTCCAAATGACATCTTAATGTGTAATTTTATTTATATTACAGCGAGAAGAGGCCAGCGAGAAGTGATTTGATCGTTTTAGTCGCCCATAATGATGATCCAACTGACCAGATGTTTGTGTTCTTTCCTGATGACCCGAAGATTGGAATTAAGACAATTAAAACATACTGTACTAGAATGCAAGAAGAAAATATTCATAGAGCTATTGTTGTAGTGCAAGCAGGTAATATTTATATGTCATACATATGTATAAGCTGATCTACGGAAACCACTTTGGCTTACTGATAACTGACAACAAATTGTTCAGTTTCAAGAGCGGGATGAGAGTAAATGTTGAGTCATACTTAAGGATGACACATTTGCACAGACAGTAGCACTTTCCTTCCATACGTGATTGGCGAGGTAAAGTGAAGCATGTAACCATTGAAATTGTATAATGTCTAAATGTCTCTATGCTGTGACGGGCTAGGCCGTTGGTCCCCGTTGTTCTTGTTAATCCATCTCAGAGGCCTACTGGGCGGCTTGAACAAGTGACACCAGGTTAACTACTACCCATTTAAAAAGGAAAGGAAGAAGAATATTTGTGTTTTTAATGGTAAAATGGCACTAGGCCATAGGCTTGTAGCTTCAGTTACACGCCAAGTGCGTCTATGCAGCGCTAATTGCTACCAGCATTAGAAGAAGCCTTTATACAATAACATATTAAATTGTTAAAATGAGTTTTAGTCTCGAGCACACTTCAATTTATACATTTCAGTTTACACCGACGATCACCGTAGCCTAGTTGGCAGTGCTCCTGCCTACGAAGCTGGTGGTCCTGGGTTCGAATCCCGGTAAGTGCAAATATTTGTGTGATGAGCACGAATATTTGTTTCTGAGTCATGGATGTTTTCTATGTATTTAAGTATTTATCTATCTATATAAGTATGTATATCGTCGCCTGGTACCCATAGTACAAGCTTTGCTTAGTTTGGGGCTAGGATGATCTGTGTGACATTGTCCCTCTATAAAAAAAAAAAAAAAATCACAATTATTCTGTGGATAACAGTGCTGGTTGCATAATTATTTATGATTAGAAATAAGGTTTATATTGAAACATATTATTAAAACAACAATTGTTGTCCCAAATAAAATAAAAGCCATGTTGAGTCTGGTATTAAGGATTGACTGTTAGACCATGAGAATAATAATAATATGGGCAACTGTTGTCTGAAAGGACATTATCCAAAATTTGCGTGCATCATGAAATCCTGTATGATTTTTATACATCAGCGTACCTAACACGACGACGTAGACTGATGTCTCATAAGAGCATTCAACCAATCCACATGCTGACAGTCATATATGGCCTTCGCGTCTGTTACAGACGATTTACGGCGAATTGTCTGAGAGACATTTCTTTTGGTGGCTAAACAAACCGATGGGAGAGCGACGTAGCCTGCCGCAGGCCTGACAAGAGAAGTTCGCGGTGGTTGGTGCCGAGCCGCTTTCATGTCGCTTCTGTCTCTTATCAGCAAGTACTCCGAACCAGGCTTCATCACAGATCTTACGACCCTCCACTACACGTTTGCGCCATTCAACTCTATTTTCAGCGAGCTTTTCCCAGCAACAGTGGTCAATTTTAAAAGCGGCCTTATCCCGCTTGGTGCATTCTTTAAAGCGAAGCAGAGGTCTACCGACAGTCATAGACTCGTGTTTTCCCGTGATTTTATTGGTGGATCGCTGTAGAGACATGGATGTTCTTCGTCATGCTAGTTACGTTGGCAGGACTGAGTTGCCAATGAATGACAAAACGAATTTTGTTATGTTTACTTACAGGTATGACGCCATCAGCCAAGCAGTCGTTGGTAGACATGGCTCCTAAGTACATTCTAGAACAATTCTTGGAGTCGGAACTGTTGATCAATATTACAGAACATGAGTTGGTACCTGAACACATTGTACTGACACCTGATGAGAAGGCGGAGTTGCTAACTAGATAGTATCCTTTTTAACCAATGTACACCAATTACTTCGACTGTTTTACTCTCTGTCCTAGACAGGGTGACGAAATAATCACTAAAAAGAGTAAAGTATACGTAGCGCCACGAGTTATGAGCGCTCGCTTCATCTGCGCAGAACGCACTTTTAGGTCTGTTTGGTGACAGGGTTGAGGCGCGGGGCAAGGGAGCCCGCGTCCAGTGCTGTCTTTGCGCACTATTGGAGAATCAGTCGCTGCATAACTCCCACGCTTGGCGCACGTCGATTTGAGTCCGAAAAGTACAGTCGCGTAAATAGTTGTTTTCGATCGTTTCTATAATTTGTATTGGCCAATAATTAAAAATGCCAAAGAGGCAGGTGTTAAATAGACAAGATAAATACATCATTCGCACAATCGTTTAAAACCTTTGAAAATAGTTTAGAAAAACGTAATGAAATTATACATCAATGCATTTTTATGCATATTTTTATTTATTATAATATGCACTAGTCCGCACTTCCACCTGTGGAAGCGTCAAAATTTTGCAAAGAGATAGTTCAAACTATCTCTGTACAAAATTTCATGTTTTTTTGCGAGTACTTACTTTAAAATGTAAAGTAACAAACGAATAACAAATAAACGCACTCTCGCATTAATAATAATATAAGGATATTTTTTAAATACTTAAATTATTATTTTAAATTACCCTAAGTTGTTTTGTTTGCGAGTGTACACATGCGCAGATCCCCACCACTAAAACAGAGCGCTCATAACTCGTGGCGCTACCTATAACAACTGTTTTGCGGCTATCCACGACATCTTGTTGGCCGCAATATCAATTGTAATATTTTAGTGTACCTATATCTACGCCGGGCACGAAAGAAGGGCACGTAAAGTCGTGCGTCGTTCCTGTATGTGCGCATCAGTGTTTGTGCATATACTTGTCTCCATTGAGACTTGCCGCCATGGTTGGCGCCAGGAGGACATATAAGAAGAATTACTTATGAAATGTACTTTAAATAATAGTTAACTACAGTCATGCATGGATCCAACACGATTAATTGAGCGAACGATTATAGCCCATGGATTTTTATTAGGGTTCCGTTGCCAAATGGAAAAAAACGGAACCCTTATAGATTCGTCATGTCTGTCTGTCTGTCCGTCTGTCCGTCCGTCCGTATGTCACAGCCACTTTTTTCCGAAACTATACGATCTGTACTGTTGAAACTTGGTAAGTAGATGTATTCTGTGAACCGCATTAAGATTTTCACACAAAAATTGAAAAAGAACTATAATTTTGGGGGTTCCTCCCCATACATAGAACTGAAACTCATTTTTTTTTCATCGTACCCATACATGTGGCGCGTATCTATGGATAGGTCTTCAAAAATGATATTGAGGTTTTTAATACCATTTTCTTCTAAACTGAATAGCTTGCCCGAGAGACACTTCCAAAGTGGTAAAAATATAATAATATATGTACATTACCATGCCAACTTCCAACGAAAATTGGTTTGAACGAGATCTAGTAAGTAGTTTTTTTTAATACATTCTCTCTTGACTCGGTATTGGCCGGTTTTTTATAATTATTTCATCATCATATCAGCCGAAAGACGCGCACGGCTGGACAAAGACAAATGCGCTATCCGCATCCAGCAGCTTCCAGCAACCCTCACAAGATCACATCTTGTCGGGGGCCTGCCCACGCTGCGTCTTCCGGTTCGTGGTTGCCACTCCAGAATCTTTCTGCCCCAGCGGGCGTCAGTTTTACGAGCTATGTGCTCAGACCACTGCCACTTCAACTGGCACTTTCTCGGGCTCTGTCGGTTACTTTGGTTCGCCTGCGGATCTCAACATTTCTGATTCAATCCCTCAGGAAAATACCAAGCATAAATAGCCAGCTCCATTGCTTTTTATGTGACCTTGAGCCGTCTGATGAGACCCATAGTGAGGGACCACGTAACTGTTATCTGTCGTACTACTTTTTCCTACTTAGTTAACGCAATGCTTTATGATGTTTCCTTAACAAATATCTCAGTAAATTGAAGGAGAACATGTTGATGAGAATACAGGCTGGTGACCCAGTGGCGAGATATTTTGGACTTAAGAGAGGACAGGTAAGTTTACAATTGTGTTGTAAGTAGTGATCGGAGTAGGTAGAGCTATTTAGGACTAATGACTTCAAATGTACATATTATACATATATTGACATGACAACGGTATTCCAGGAATCATAAATAGGCAAAACATGCTGAACTTTATATTAAGATGTACCATCCTGGAACCATGTTTAATCGCAAATAAATAATCTTATCTTATAATCCTGAATTTTAGTAGTACATACTATGTGCCTAAATAAAGATTGCAAAATAAAATTGATTTTGATTTCATTATGTATGTAAAAAATTTACCTAACTTATCCACCTTTTTCGCGTAAGTAGTCAGGCATAATAAAATTTTATGCGGTCAAATCTCAGTTCATCTTGTATGCAAACATTCGCATTAGGGCCTCTAAAAATCATTACCAACGTTAAAAATTTGTATATAATGTAAATCCCTGTGAATACTGGGATCCAAGGCCTGTCCATACTATTAAAACATGTCGTAAGTACCAAAAATCCCTCTGACTACTCCGACACTATGATTATAAATTAATTGTCAAGAATACGAAAAATACCAAATCATCATGTTGTGGATTCTAATGTGAAACAAATCTATAAAAGGTCTGGCGATTTTTGGCTAAGATGCAGCAAGTCGTTTTTCATATTTTTCTAGACTAATCTAGAAAATCGAAGAAATATGAAAAACGACTGACGGCGACTAACGACCAAGAAGTTAATTTTTGGGTGTATGTTTCTTGATGATCCCATATGCGGTGCCATATAAAAGTTACTTATTTTGTAGAGACAATGATATAAATTAGGGTTGTAACGGAGGCCTCTTAGCGGAGGCGGAGGCGGATGCGAAGGTGACGGATTTCACCTCCGCGAATGCGGAGGTTAAGGGATGCGAATGCGAAGGTGAAAGTGGATGTGAAAAAATAGTATTTTATGAGTAATATTTTTTTTTTTTAAATCTCAATAAATGAATAATAAGCTGAAATTGGGGCAATTTCAATTTCACTTCATAGAGAAGGAGGGACGCTTTATGATGAACTCCTTTTTCAAGAAGCCGCATAACCGCAAATGGACCTGGGTAAGGTAAAACAAAAAACGAGATAGACTTTATTTTGTCGACGATAAAATAGATGTTCAATGACGTCTTTGTGATCAATAGGTACGGTTAAAAGCGGGAGCAATCACAGGTGGGGCTCATTGAACCTTAATGACAAGCTCCAGAGGTCCCGACTGATAAAGTCTATGCTCCGACCTTTACCCATCCACGTCGAAAAGTCGGAACCCTTTCAGCTCAAACTGCAAAACCGAGTGGAGTCATACCACGACAGGTTCGTAGAAGCTGTCCATACGGCTGGGTCTTTAAGGCCCGCCGTACAAACAGAACCAAAAATATCTCTGACTAAACCCTGAAGCTAAAGGAAGAAAGACGGAAAATGGTTTTGACATCCTCTAATGATGCTACCAGATACCGGCAGCTCAACAGACAGATCTAGACAGTCTTTGACTCGCGATACGCGCCCAATTAATACAAAATGTATTAAGAAGCCATTGAGTGGAACAAAGGCTCTAAAGTGTTAGCAAGAGAACTGTTGAACAGAGCCAACTGACGAAGCTGAAGACTGAGGATGGCAGACTCGTCACGTCTAGATCTGACTTGCTGGGAGAGATCGAGGAGTTCTATGGACAGCTGTATACGAGAACCCAGTCACCTGTCGAAAGTTGTGCCTCAGATCCCAGAGCACGACTAACCCGAGACTTCACCGAAGACATCCTGGATGTCAGCATGTGCGAGATGGGGGCTTTTGTGGAGGCGAAGGTACGATTTCATGCGGAACTTCCGCAGTAACGGAAGCGGAGGCGAAGATCCGTTACAACCCTAATATAAATCATAGGATTTAAATTTCTAAATATCCCAATTATATCACGGAAATCTTCACAATAAAATGTTCTAGTAAATGCTGAGATGGTGCTCTTTCAGTATTGCACGGACAACAAGTATCTGTTTTTATTTTATATTTTTGTCGTCTGTGCAATTATCTGAATATTTTTTTTATATAATGTCTTATTATATTTGTTTCTCTTTGCCACTACGATATTTTTTTAATTATTTTCAGTAATTTTGTTAGAATTACGAGTATAGTACATTATCATTTCTAAATAGTTGTATAGTGTTTTGCGATCAATGAATATCTACAAAATATACTTGTAATAGACGTAAGTAGCCGATTAGTATTGGATAAAACTTGCGAATTACAATAATCAATTTGGCTTTTCTCGTCCGTAACTTATCATCAGAAACAAAAAGAAATTTTGCATTTAAACCACAGATAATGAATGCGCTACGAATACGGAATATTTAACCTCTTGATGGATTGCTTAGGCACCTAGATATGGCCGCTTCAATAATAAGTCTATACTAATCTTGCTTCTGTCCGAAGGTTCCCGATTTAATAACAGTGCTATATTGTAAATAATAAGATCGTATCGTATCGAGGACACGATAATAAGCATACATGTTAAACTCGATGCTATAATCATGCATCGACAGTCATTATAATGCTATATTTTATACCGCAAAAAGCATTACCTCCAATCATAAATTAACTTTTTTTAGATGCGAGCTGTCAATCTAGTATCTAACAGTAACCTATCGACTTTCCCTTTTGTTAGCTGTCGAGTTTTGCATTTTATTGTAGGTATTGATTATACCATACACGTTTGGCGCAGCAGTTACTACAGTTGCTCGCCACTTCGAGTCCCGTGCAGGACTACTTTTTGTGTGACCCATAAATAGTTGTCTTGAGTCTTGATGTACTTTGTGTACGGAATTATATGTTTTTAAAGTTATCCGCGACACAGGGATTCATTTCCCTAATGGGGGCGTTGTTTTAATAATTAACTAGCTGTGCCCCGCGGTTTTACCCGCGTTAATTTTTATAAATTATCATAGCTCCTCCCCCATAGGTGATAGCGTGATAATATGTATATATGTTGCCTATATGTTGACCCGACCTCTTAGTAATATTCATGCAAAATTTGAAGTAAATCCATGCAGTACTTTTTGAGTTTAGCCCGGATATACAGACATACAGACACACAGACAAAAATTATAAAAACTATATTTTTGGCTAGGACTTCGATTGGACATCACGCCCTAAGTGTTCTTTTTTATAAATATTCAATGTTCAGTTTTGACTTTCCTACGATTTTATTATATGTATAGATAAACACCTGTTTTAAGCACAGAGAAAAAGAAGTTTATTTCTTTATATTTATTAGGGATAACGACAGTCGTTACAAATATATTTGTTATAACAAAGGTTTGACTAACTATTAGACGAATTACAGTTATCCACAGTTATTACATTGAACAGACTAGGTACTAATTCTAATAAAATACTAAATAATTTATATAACCTTAAATTTGCATTTTTGGCGTAATTATAAAACACTGTTAAACCAGATATTACGTGTGTAGTCACTTCGTACTAGTCAGTCCCTTATAAGAGCTTAAACTAAGTCTAAGATGAGAGACTACCTATCCTCATAATTGACCTCGCTCTATCTTACTTAACCCGGACATTACGAGAGATGACGTGCAAATCTAGCATCCGGACGTCACCTCTATTAAATCGTGCTTAAAGATGATTATGTTATTTCATTAGACTCATCGTAATATTAAGCGGTCTAATATCTAATTCATAGACTTCGCATTTTAATAACTGTCGGTTTTTGGCGTGATAAATAACACATTGAATCATTATAATAATTTTCACACACGGCCATCTGACCTAAACCAAGCGGAGCTTGTACTATGGAACCAGATAACTAAATAAATAAATATTACATATGCTACTTGTCTTTTGTAAATACATACTTACATACATAATAACACCCAGACTCAGGACAAACAGATATGTTCATGCACACAAATATCTGACCTCGATGGAAATCGAAGCCTCGACCTGCGGCGTGAAAGGCATTTATCAACCACGCCATTAAAGCCGTCACGGAGAGAATTCGAAGAAATAGATACGTTCCGTAAGCAAAAACATTATGGCTAGATTAGTTTGTGTTACGGGACTAACTCCATGTCAAAGTAACAATAGTCTAGGAAAAACAGGTAGAATGTACTGCAGCTCTTCATGAAAACTAGCAATGTGAAGCGTATCTCTGAAGCAAAGTCATTGCAGGAACACACAGGCGGTGGCAACCGGAAATTTTGTTTACGGATGAAAATAAAAGCAAAGTTTAATCATCGAAATATCAGGTCACACAGCTTCCAAGATGCCTAAGACTCACCGCTCAATGTCATTTCATTGTGTGCCACTGTTGATCCTGGCTTACAGGAGTTGCAGTGGTGGGTTAAAAGGAAGGGACTTATAACGATAAAAAAACAACCTGAGACCATTCCGAATGTTGAAATAGGCTACCATCCAGCATCTGTGATGGTTTGGTGGCGTGTGTCCTACGTAGGCCTGACAAAGCTTCATTATTGTAAACAAGAAGCGATAACCCAGCAATTAACTATCAAATCGATATTTAAAGAAAAAGAACAACTACACTTACTTGCAAGGAATGAAATAAAAATAAATGATATGATCTGAGTATGTTCTCTAAAATGGATAGTATTAAGATTTCATGCATATATAATTCTCTTAGGGGAGATACTGGCTTGCCTAGTACAGACACCAGTCCCTCGCCAACGATATGTTCCATATACCAAAAAATGTTAAGTATTCTTAAGTATTTTATGTTTGTGAAGAAAAATAAAGAAACTTGAATTTGAATGATAAATAAAAATAAAGAAACTTGAATTTTAATGATAAATACGGCAAATCAAATCATAATGCATTTCATGGCATGATAGCCATAGGCTATTTCTTCCAGGCATCCGTGTTTACTGGTAGCATAGGATATTAAAAAAAAACTCAATAACACTGTCCAAAGTGAAGTTAGTCAGCGCTGGTGGTAAAAACCTCATTGAAATTGCGAGTTACGCGAGTTATATAAAGAAGATTTAGTGAAGACACCCAACCCAGGGACCTCTTGTTACATGGCCAGGGCGTTTGAATAAATACGTTAAATCTAACGGGGGTGATCTTGCACCTTTTTAAAATTATAATAATCTATTCTGTATAAAAGTAGTATTCCATAGAAAAGCAGCCATCATTTTTGAATGGGTCATTAGATTTTATGACACCATCTTGAAAACATATGTATTCAAGTAGCTTTTATAGAAAAATCACCGCTATCAAATCGATTTCCTTTGATCCGTTAGAGACGTTCGAGGCTACAGAAAGACTAACATAGATTTCTAAGTGATGACATCCGTATTCGTGTGATAAAGGTTAAGGTTTAAAGATTGTTATTATAATTATAGACAAGTTGTCACTTGTCCTATAATTGACCCACTGTTTTATATTTACAATAGATTTTTTTATACGATGTTAAGTACTGTTTGTCTTCCAAGTAACTGTAGTGTGTTTTGTTAATTGTTATTTGAATAATTGGCGAGTATTTAAATGTTAAGAGAAAAAAAAAGATATTGACACTTCACCGTCAATGGCAAATTAAGTCCATAAAAGTTTAATATGCATTGAGAAGGTTAGACTATAACTACTACTATTATACTACAAACATGTTCTGACTATTTACAAGCGCTTTTTAAAGTCTGCGTGAATAAAAACCTTTTTTATTTTATTTATTTTAGACTTCAGACTTTGTCTCCCAACCAGGATATCAAAAGAATGTTGGCTAGGCCCGCCTTATCGAAATTTTGCAACTAATCTGAACCGTAAAATCCTAAATGCAATGCCATCTAATCCCAAACTAGGCAGAACCTGTACTGCGGCAACCAGACAACTGATAACTTATACATTTCTTAATATATAGATACTATAGAAAAATTACATCCAGACAACAAATAATCGTGCTCATCACACAAGGATTTCTCCTGGTTAGGGATTGAACCCGTGACCTCTGGCTTAGCAGACAGGGTCACTAACTACTGGATCAACAGGTCAGTCAATAGTATTGGTATAACACTGTACCACATATACGCGGGTAGTTGTCGTAATAAGTACTTATTACGACAACTACCCGCGTATATGTTTAGCTCTTCTATAAAAAAATTATATAAAGTAGTATACTGACCTTAATTTACAATAAATGTGTAATAGTTAACACCGATAGCTTACCAGTCCAGTGTTAAATTCACTTTCACAATTATAGCATATTATATTATATCACTATCACTAACGGCACTTTCGTTGCTTCATCACAACATATATCACAATGGAGTCTATGCAGCAAGCCTTCTCCAGCATGAAGGAGCAGCTTCTGACGCGAATGGCTCAGTTTGAAGAATTGCAGAAGGCCCCGTCCACAATTGTCACACCTGTTGCTTTGGCTGAAGATTTTGTGGCCTTTAAGAAGTTCGTAATTGAGTCACTGAACTGCTTCCAGAAGCAATTGGATATGCTGGCACGGTGTAATGATCAGACCGAGATGCGAGGAAGGCGTAAAATGCTGCTCTTTCATGGTTTGCCGGAGGCGAAGAAGGAGCAGTCAATGGATATTATTGTCACTGCTGTCACCAATCATCTTCAGATATCCGATTTTTCGGACACAGCCATTGACCGGTGTCATCGCCTCGGACGTTCACCAAGCGGAGACAAGCCTAGGCCGATCTTGGTCGAGTTTGTAAGCTGCCGAGTTCGTGACCATATCTGGTTTGAAAAGACAAAGTACAAAGGTACGGGAATTACTGTATCTGAGTTTCCGACTAGGCCCCGGCATGAAGCATTCTTAGCTGCTCGTCAGCGCTACGGAATCTCAAGCTGCTGGAGTCGTGAAGGTATTATATATATCCTGGGTACCGGCGGCACTCGTCACAAAGTTATTTCAATGGAGGATCTCGATAAAATTGGGCCAGCATTGGGTCATAAGGACGTCGCTAAGGATGGTGCAGCGACAAGTAAGATCACCCAAAACAGACCCAAAAGGGCCGCCTCCGCCAAGAAGTAAATTCATTCGTTTTGTGATGTTTTTGTATCGAATCTCGCACTGTGTTTACGTTGTAGTCAAAGTACCTATGCCCACTATACAACTTTAACTTTCTCAATCTATATTTTCATAATATCTACCCTCAAATTTATTAGTTATTAATCGCGTTCCATTTTATAACATTATATAGTTAGCATAACTTGACAATATCTATGGTACTTGACGGTCCATGTGAACGTAGGCCAATGCCGCACGTCGTGAGTCTTTTGAGCCTATTTTAAAACTTTCCATTTTATTTTAATTTTGTTTATGTTTAAAATTATTATGTATTTATTATTATTAATTGTATATTATGTTATTCATTAATTACTACTGATACGTGGGTGCATAAATATCGAACTTTGCGTACATTGTTCTAACTAGTTAGCACTGAAGTGGTAGGATTTTGTTTTTGTATTTGTAGATATTTTAATAAATTAGTTTGTTTGTGTGTATGTTCATATAATATTATGTTACATGCTCATAGTTACGATTTTGGTAGTGATGTTGAAGATTTCTTTTCGGCTAATAGTGATGATGATAGTTTCGTTAGCATACCCTCCCTTGCAGATACTATACAGGGTCACTTTGCCGACGTGCCAAAAAATTTCAATGTGATTCATATCAATGCCCAAAGTATTCCGGCCCATTTCCCTGATATGCTGGCAAGTCTCAATTATAAAAATATTCATGCTATTCTTGTTTCCGAGTCCTGGCTCAAACCCTGTCTCCCTACGGCCTCGTATACACTTCCTGGTTTTCAGCTAATCAGGAATGATCGAACTGGAGCTGGAGGTGGTGGAGTTGCTATTTATCTTCGAAATAATATTAATTTTTCTATGGTTAGTATGTCTTCACAGCCGCCACCGCTGGATGCTGGTGAACATCTATTTATTGAAGTAGAGCTGCATCACACGAAAGTTCTAGTTGGTGTATATTACTGTCCTTCTCTTCGTATAAACTTTTTTGCTTCTTTCGAACTTTTACTTGAAACCTTCCTTCCATCCTATAGTCACACCATAATAATGGGTGATTTCAATACTTGTTTACTAAAGAAAGACTCTCGTTGCTCCTCACTTATATCTGCAATAGAATCTAGTAACCTATCTCTTCTTCCCCTTAATTCTACACACCATTTTCCTCATTCTACGCCTTCTCTTCTTGACTTAATTCTAGTCTCTTCAAGAGGTCATGTTGCTAAGCATGGACAATGCTCAGCAGATGCCTTCTCTTACCACGATCTCCTTTTCGTTTCTTACAAAATTCGTCCTCCTAAGGCAAAATCTAAAGTTCTTCTACAACGTAATTTTGGTGGGATGGATCTTAGTCATCTTCGTGCAGATGCTGGCAGCATTGACTGGTCGACTCTTATTGCTGCTGAGTCAATTGACGAACAAGTTGACATATTTAATACCAAGCTCATCCAATTGTACGACGTTCATGCTCCCATTCGGCCAATTAAAATTAAGCATTTGCCAGCACCGTGGCTAACTACTGAAATAAAAACTCTTTTATCTAAGAAATCATCAGCTAAGTCTCGGTACGCTGGTCGGCCTAATGATATTAACCGTGAAAAATATATAACTCTGCGAAATCACTGTAATAAGGTGTGTAGGAGTGCACAACGCCAACATATTCACAGTTCAGTTGAAAATGAAGATCCTGGAAAAATATGGAAGTTTTTACGATCTTTGGGAGTTGGAAAATCTCAACCTGATTCAATTCCAAACAATTTAGATATTAATTCACTAAATAGTCATTTCTCTTCTTCGCCTATTTTTGACAGGGCAACTAAAACAAAAACTTTAAATTATCTTTCATCCATTCCCTCTCCCAACTATTCTTCTTTCAATTTTAGCCAATTTTCTGCTTGTGACATTAAGAAGAGTATTTTGTCCATAGCATCAAATGCAATGGGCAACGATAATATCACCCGTAATATGGTTCTTCCTATACTTGACGAGATCCTTTTCCCTATATCTCACATCCTCAATACCTCTATATCCAGCGGTGTATTTCCATCTTCATGGAAAGATGCACTAATCATTCCCCTTCCGAAAAAATCCAATCCTGCATCGTTTTCCGATTATCGTCCTATATCGATATTACCTTTCCTCTCCAAAGTCCTTGAACGGCTTGTTCACAATCAAATCAGTAGTTTCCTCTCATCTAATAACCTCCTTAATCCTTTTCAGTCTGGTTTTCGCCCTAGACATAGTACTACCTCAGCCTTGGTCCATATTACGGATGATATTAGAACTGGCATGGAACACGGTAATCTAACCATGCTTGCATTATTAGACTTTAGTAATGCTTTCAATACTGTAGACTTCGACGTGTTGCTGGGAATTTTACGTACTCTTAATGTATCTCCAACGGTCATTGGCTGGTTTCATAGTTACCTGTCTGGTCGCCGGCAACGTATACGTATTGATAACTCTGTCTCTTCTTGGTGCAATACGAATGCCGGCGTGCCGCAGGGTGGCGTTTTGTCTCCTTTACTCTTCGCAATTTTCATAAATTCTATCTCAGATCGACTTCTCTCCTCCTACCACCTTTATGCAGATGACCTACAGATATACTCACAGGCCCCGCTTAATAGGCTCTCGGATGCTATTAGTATCATTAATAAAGATTTTATTAGTATTAATGAATGGAGTCGTTCGTACGGTTTACAAGTTAACCCCCTTAAGACTCAGGTAATTATTGTTGGAAGCTCAAGGATGATGGCAAAGATTTCTTGTTCTCAACTACCTCAAGTTATCTTTGACGGGAGTATATTGGAAATAAACCGAGTTGTTAAAAATTTGGGTGTCTATTTTGATAACTGTCTCTCATGGGGTCCGCAGCTGCAGAATACTAGTCGTAAACTTTATGCGTCAGTGGGATCTTTGCGAAGATTTCAAAACTTTCTGCCTATTCCCACCAAAATTGCACTTGCCCAGTCCCTTCTTCTTTCGATACTAGATTATGCAGATGTCAGCTATCTTGATCTTACTGAAGCCCAACTGGATAAACTTGAGCGTCTCCAGAATGTCTGCATAAGATTTGTATTTGGTCTTCGCAAATACGATCATGTCTCTGAATTTCGCAAAAAACTCAAGTGGCTACCTATACGACTTCGCCGGAATGCTCATATTCTGTCATTTCTATACAGTATTCTGTTTACTCCTTCCACTCCCTCTTATCTGAAAGATCGTTTTTCTTTCCTACATGAATCACATTCGAAAGCCTTGAGATCCACTAACAATCAGCGGTTAAAAATACCGACGCACTCCACAAAGTTTCTCGATAACGCATTTGTTGTACAAGGTGCTCGTTTGTGGAATGCGTTGCCATTGTTTATTAGGCGTGCACAATCATTAAATACATTCAAAAGACTTGTTAATGATCACTATTTGAGTACTACATAGTTCACATAATGACACGTATTATTATTATGAATGTACATATAATTAGTAAGTAGGTATAAATAGTTTTAAGTATGGTACAAATAGTACCTTATAATAAGTACTTTGTACACTTGCAACTGCCCCATCTCTGTAACTCCTTTCTCCTTTCACTACCTAGGTTGCCTGGAAGAGATCACACTTAGTGATAAGGCCGCCAATTGTACTATAATAATTTGTATGTTGTCGCTTTTGTATTATTTCTTAAGGTGTACAATAAAGAGTTTATCTATCTATCTATCTATCTACCCTTATTTTTTTTTGTTTCAGGTTGTGAAAATCATCAGATCTTCGGAAACAGCCGGGCGATACATCTCTTATAGATTAGTATGTTAAATTAGAATGTAAAACGAATAAATCTATTTTTACGTAATGTATTGTTTTATTCGCCTACATTTATAATAATAATAAATCGTTTATTTCTCCTCACTTACATAACTTATGTCTAACAACTTAATGTAAAATATCTTTAGTAGGTATGTGTTGCAGTGGCTAAAGTAGTCGCGTTGTTGCGTCTTCTCATATACCGTAAATAGTTGTTTGTTCCATGAAGCCCTGGCTTGCATTAGCATTGATGAACGGGCCCTTCCAATTTTAAATCTAACCCGCGTCTTTGTATTCTAACGTAGAGCGGCACAAAACGTCCGTTATAATCCGACCCTCTCATGCATCCCCACGTCACTATACTAACAGCCCTGAGCCAGGGGAACCTCTGGCGCGGATTATATAGTCTTATTTGCTAGATGGCTTGGGCCACCGCTCACCTCTATTGTTCGGTGAAACAGTGAAAGCCTCTTATGCTAATAATAAACGTCCAGTTAAAAAAAATACTCATGAAAAAGAGGTTAACTAGTGCAGGGTATCGAAATGGAGTTCAAATAATAGGTACTGCGTTTTCGCGTAAAACGTACGTAGCCATGCTTGGGAATCGAACTCGGGACACGAAGTGGCGTAGCGTTAAGATAGTCGTCTTAACTGCTGCGCCGTCAAATGCATGTCATGATGTGCAGTAAAAATTTTGATAAAACTAAGTAAATATTTATTACAAAAAATAGTTTATTTTGAAAGTAAGAATAGTTGTGTTCCTTTAAATAATCATAATGAAAAATCTTAAGACTACATTATCTCACATTTAAACAATAAATTGGAGAATAATGTGTCTTAGTGTAATTTGTGTTGTTATTTTTTGCCATCAGTGGCTAAGAATAAAGCACTACGTAGGTAAAGCCGATCATTCGAAATTCGAATCGAAGCGGCTAGAAGCATTCATTTAAGCGCCTACATAAAACTTAAGCGTCATGTCTCTCCTTTCGATATGAGCTTAGTCATACAATAATTAACGGCCTCGTTGGTCTAGGGTCTCTAGGGGTAGCGTCGTTCTGGTTGTAAATACCGAGTCTAGCAAAAAACCGTTATTATAAAAAAAAACAACGTGTCTGAAAGAGGGCGATCTTGAGATGCCCGTACCTCGGAGAGCACGTAAAGCTGACTGACCAGTGGCTAGTCTCTCCTGGTCGTCTCGGATAATCGTACCGTCGGGTTACGAGTGGAAGGAAATTGAGACTGCACCTGTGTATGCGCATACACTAGTGAACTATTAATATGTCCTACAAAGTAGGACCAAAACTAAACACCGTTGAGCTTGGCTGCTGTTACCGAAATTTAGTTAGGAACTCTATTAATATATGATCGTTTGTTGTGAGATAGCTATATTGCGCGGGGATATGTAATTCACTAAACCAATATGTTTATTGATATAACATAAACTAGGTACGCTGAAATACTTAATTAAAATAAAGCTTGTTCTGTAATTTGACGTCGTCTTTTACTGCTCGTGTGGCGCAGTAGTTAAGGTAGTCGCGTCACTACTATTTCGGCGTTCTCATGTCTCGAGTTCGAACGCCGTACAGGGGGCTACTGCCTTATTTGCTGGATCAAGATCAATAACCGGCGAATTAGGCGGAAGCTCCCTTGGACAACTATTTGTAAAACCCATTTATATTCTCCGAATCTGGGTGTGCTTTTTGTGTCCGCGAATTTTAGTTCTTGCGATCATTGATATAATGTTTGCGATAAATTTATTGCGGCAGAGCTAACCTTTTTCACGATACCAGGGCATTTAAAACAGATTTATGTCTTCTCAAGTTCCTTAACCCTCGCAATGGGAACAGCGAGCAGCCAAACGGACAAAATGGCGGGACTTTGGTCCAAGGCAAAGCGTCTGCTTCGAGTCTCGAAGACGCGCTGAGCTGGATACCAAGCACAAAGACCACCTGCGGCGATCAATTAAATTATTACAATGGTGTGCTGACATGCCCGCAATGTGCAAGCATTTTTTTTTTATAAAATTGTCTACATAATTCACACGAACGTCGGCTACAGTAGGAGAAGAAACAGTCGTCGTGGCCCAAATCGGCCTGGACTACATCATCATCATCAATTGAATTATAAGGAATATACTATAACCCATTAAACTCATAAATTCCGATATACCTATCACCGGCTAATCTTTTTAAGAGTAGGTTCTTCTTGTTTAATAAAACATGATGACGGTAAATGTGGCATCATCATAAATTTAACATGTTAGATAAAAGTAAAACCGATTGCAATCGAGATATATTCAACCTCCGCCACTGATCCCATATCATAGCTAGCAACATCATATGATGTTGTAATCGCACACTGTAAAGCATACAACACAAAATAATTAAACGATCTCAATTTCCTATTTATTTAATAAGAACTTTCATGAAATACCATGTTCTGTATTGTATATAATGTAATCACGCAATGCTCATTGTGTAGCACGCAAATCTTCACACGGCGCGGGCGCATCATAAGATCCGCACGTCGCAAATATACACGCAATTACACTGTACATTATACGTACTTATAGGTGTCGCTGTGATTGCTTGGAATTGATCAATTCCGATTCGAATTTCAGGCGTTTATCGAAAGATTATAGGGTGAGTGACAGGAAAAATTAAAAAAAAAAATGTGTCTATTTTGTTGATCATTTAGAAGCTACGTGATGTGAAGGAACTGTAGACGTAGGCTGTGGTTGGTGACTGATGTGTTTGTGATACGGACAGAGAGTGAGAGAGAGGGGGAGAGACAGATATTGTTTTGGTGGCAGTGATAACAAGCAAGGATAGTGCCGGTAAGTTTCATTTTAATCATATTAAAATTAAGAAAGTACAAATATTTGAAAACTCAGTTATTGGGGTCTTTTCAATAGTAGGTAGCTTGCTTACTTATTAAAGTAACTAGCATTTCAGTGCTGATATGCTATACGCAACCTTTGGGTAGCGCTAACCGGTAGCTATATTTAAGCAAGGTAGTGACAGCATAGCAATCTTTCACTCTACGATCATCTCGTCTGGAGAAGTTCTTGCTTCAAGCTTAGAGAATACACTATGTATAGACTTGTTATGGGGTGAGATGAAGGGTCGGTAATGCGTAAGTCACGCCATGTGTCGCAAACGTCATAGCCTACGGTAACCAATCGTTATCAGGTGATTCATGACTTAACACTTGAATTTCTTTTACTTTTACTAACTCTGCGAACTTGGTAGATAGTATTAAAAGAAAATGATAAGAGCGTGAGAGAGAAAGCTAAATTGCTGAACAGATTGACATGTTACGAGATAGGAGATTCCTTTAGAAATAATTAGTACCTTTGTGCCCTTTCTTTTATCTTGATTATATTTATTCTGATTAATTGTGTGTTAATAAATATGGAAAGTGTGCTGTGTGGTGAATATCAAACGGAATATCATTACCCCATTTCATCCCGTGGGGGGCGTAGAAGTGGACCCAAGGGAATATCCAACAGACGATGGGCAGCAGCGTCTCTCTGAGGTTTGCGATCGCCAACCCGTCTGCCAAGCGTGGCAATTATGTCATATCCCCCAAAGATGATTCTTGGGGAGGCTTTTGTTCAGCAGTGGATTTTTTTAAAGCTGTTATGTTGATGATGATGAAATATGGAAAAAAAAGGAAACTAATGAATTCTCGCTATCGCTTCGATATAAATAAATATCATGGCACCACTAACCCAAACTAGGCAAAGCCTGTACCATGGCAACCAGGCAATTGATAAACATAATTATATATTTATAAATACATACATCACACAAAAATTTGTCGCGGGTGCGAATTGAACCCACGACCTCTGGCTTAGTAGTCTATGTTTGAACCTTGTGGCATTCTTACGGAACCTTTAGTGTTACGGAAGTAGGTACTTGATTTAGCTCGCAGCATGAAAACGATCACGAGTGCCGTGTAGTTATAGTAGTTTTTTTTTTAATAGACAGGAGATTTTGATTTCTTTACATGTTTAATAAATAATAATATCCCAAACTAAACAGAGCTTGTACTGTGGAATCCAGATAACTGATATATTACATATATACTACTTTTCTTTTGTAGATAATAAATAAAAATACTTATGTAGACAATTAGGTACACCCTCCTACCTACGACTCAGGACAAACAGACATGTTCATAATACACACAAATATCGATCCTGGGGCTCTACCGGCTAAGTCGCCAAACATCGTTTTCTTAAATGGCGTTCAGATAAATAAAGGTTAAAAATTACTTAATCAATCGTTAAACCGGCTTCCATGAGCACATGTGAAATGGTCTGGAATCGATTGTCAACGTTGAAGCCGATTTAACCATTGATTAAGTCATTTTTAACCTTTATTTATTTGAACACCATTTAAGAAATCGATGTTCGGTGAGTTAGCCGGTAGAGCCCCTGGTTGGGATTCGAACCCATGACCAGCAGCGTGAAAGGCTAACCTTTACCAACCACGTTAACCGGCCTATCCCGTAATGTTGTTGATTTTGGTAGAGAATTGTGTTTTTCAAGAAAAGTAGGTTTAATGTGATATAAAATATACTCATGGATAAATAGTTAGATATACTAAAAACCTTTGAAATTGTATAAGAAATAAATAAACCTACCTAAAACCGAAATTGTGAGATATTGTATCATATTTTAATAGAAAAAAAAACCAACTTTAGAGATATATAGAAACAAACATAAAAGGAAAACATAACTACAGTATTTAATAAGATCCTGCCTTTTCAAGTCGGTTAAAAAGTTTCATTGATTTATGAAAATAAACGTAATATTGCTAATTAATCAGAATAAATCAAATAATGCAATTATTTCATTATATTTAAAGGATTTTCTATTAGAAAATTATTAGCCAAACAACTTTCACGTTTTTGCAAAACTTACCTTCTAGTATCTTTAATCCTGTCGTTTGTCGATCACGTTTTTCGAATTAGAAAGTAAAAGAAATGTTCTGCATTATAATATTATTTGAATTTTTAATCAGACCGGTATACAGTTCGCAAATCAGATGAAATGAAAAAAGAAAGATATTTGCATACAAATGTTTCTGTGGATTAATAAACGTCTAATTTATTTAACAGAATTATGCGCTAGACTTTTAACGTGGGTAGTGTACTATTTAAATGATACATGTTAGTTACATTCTAAGAATTTATTTCTTGAAATCTAGATTTGAACAGGATCTTCTTAAAATAGTAGTTTTGCGTGATACTGGAGTTTGTAATAAATTCAATGGCCGTAATAAACTAATTGCTCTGTGGCAGCGGCCGGCGGCCATGAATTTCAACCCCAAATGTTGGATATAATGCCATTATGGTGATCCTTGGGGAGGCCTTTGTCCAGCTGTCTTCGGGCTAACATGATTATGTTTATCATTCCCATAGACTTGCTAGAGCACCAGTTTTGATGAGCTTGTTCTGATATTAATTCGAGTTTAAGGTTGTAGATCTGCATCTGTGAATAGTAATAATAAAAATAAAAAATAATAATAATAGTAGTAATTATGGTAATGATTAATAAAAATTGTTATTTTAAACTTTAATGACTTATTGTTACTGAAAATATTTACTAAAACAAAAATATATCAAATTTAAAAACTTAAAAACATTTTTTTTTCATTATATACCAATGTAAAATGAATATAATAATATTTTTTAGTCAAATCGCCGTTCGTCCTTTTTATACTGTGGCATCGCGATCTTACTTTGGTGTATTATTGATAAATTTGTATGTATTATTTTGTGCAAAATAATACATATAAATCTCTCGATCGTCTAGCGCAGCAGTCAAGTCAGTCGCCTCGCCACGGTTCGATTCGGACCAGGACACGTCCAGTTATGCTGAGTCCGCGTAGGTATATGCATTATATGTTTGTAAAGCACCCCACAACATGGGACCATTTCCATAGTACGAGCGTTATCTTAAAAAAATCGACTATTTGCTTTTTTTTTGTATGTATGTTATGCCACTTCTTCGTTGTATTATTATGTGAACTGATTATGAAAAAGATCTGAATAAAAAATATATATATATATATATATATATATATATATATATATATATATATATATATATATATATATATATATATATATATATATATATATATATATTTATATTTATAACAATTTACACCCATACACTCCGATTTTCGACTTAGATCAATGTTAATGTACGTTTTGTGTTGAAGATATCGGTGGATAAAGGTAATATAGTAGAAAGTTTTTAAGCGTAATATTGGACTCTGCAAAGGTTTAACACATATCCTTTCTCCATTGTTGTCTTTAATTATATCGAAAAAACTCATATGCATTATTTCGTCTGAGCGTATGAATTATGGAAATACGATATTTAACTAATTCGTGAAGAATAGCAGTTAATTAGTATCAAATCGATATCCAGCTAATCGATTCTTTTTAATAGAAAATTACAATCGATTTGAAAGTGAGCTATGATGAATGATATTACAGGCAGCTAAATATTCGATATTTTCGTTGATTTGCATATGAAAGTTACATTGAAGGAGGTATTTGGACTCCGAAGTGGAACATTAGAACGTTCATCAAGTTTGCGAATATTTAAAAAGTTATAAAAATGTATATTATAGATTGAACACCGCTTTATACCCATCGTAACCCCGTTTTAAACAGACTTCAAAAGAAGGACGACTGTAAATTTATATGGTTGTGCAATTTGTATATATTGTGTTACGCCAATTTTTCGTGTGTGACCTGATTTTAGTATGTTTTTTGCAAACTGCAGTAAAATGCAGTAAAATGTCCCTTGCAAACAAGGCATTGACTTATTATATGTATAACTAGACACGCTGTTTCGAATAAAAACTCTGTCCCAGCCCGGCTGTGCGCGAGGTGAGGGGCGCGCGCGGGCGCGGCTGCCAAACAAAATTGACTGAGTTGCAGCGCGGGCGCAAAGTCACTACAACATTGGATGAAGCAAACGTCCAAAAGTTTCTATGATTCTGCCACGCACCATCCAGCTCATTTGGTGGTAAAGATGGTCAAATACACCCCATCGCATCTCTTTGAGTTTGAATTCGTATCGATGAAATGCCCTCTCCGATCTTCAATATTCAATCAGATCTTCAATTACAGCGACTGTTGCACAAAGCACCCTTAGAAAACCCTGAAAACCATTTTTGGTCCGACTCTGGAATAAACCTACCTTCATCATCTTCTACTGGTAGATCAACGACGTTGTTACTGAAATAGTACGAAAAACTGAAGGATTTGTCTGTCTTTGAGAAGCCAGAATAAATTTTGTTTACCCGTGATTTCTCCAACTTCAAATTGAATATAGTACGGATGAAACACTTAATTTTAACAGATTTTGTATGGGCCATTAATCAAATTTATTTTCAAAATTTAGTTTTATCAAGCATGATTTTGATTAAAAATGAAAATATTATTTATCTTATACTATTAATAAGATTAAATACTTAGTCGCATAAAACTAATCAATTGTGATTTCAATTCATAGTGGGTATATTGGCAAAACATCTGTAAATTTTCATTTTTAATCAACGGTTACTTTTTAATGTTACTCTATATCATTGTATGTCATGTACCTAGTTCATTTATACCTCTACACCTTAAGTGTGTTCCATGAACGTTTACGTGGTCATACAACAGAGAAAGTATGTATGGGACATACTTTTTTGTTATAAAATTGACAAAATTAGACAAACGGAAAGTTTTACAAACAGCACAAGCTACTAAATTGACTGACACATTTTAATAATGTCGCTTTTACGACGACGGTAAGAATTTGTGTTTAGTATATGGTAGTACGTGGTAGTCGTGAGGTCGGGTACTTTAAAGTATCTGTCGCGTTTTTTTTCATGTAGATTCAGTACAATGCCGGCTTTATTATCCACTACAATCTGCAACCGAAGGTTTCAGAGCGGCGAAAGTATTATCGCCTATTTACTTTTCCCAGCTGGTTCGAGTTTGGGCTTTTATCAAGTACCTATCGTTCTTCCATCTACCCTTTCTTGTTGCCATTCTTTGGTTTACGCCTTCGGTAGAGATATTTCCAAGGACGATGGCTTGTCGGTTTCCACAATGAAGTCTTAACTCACGAGGTCATTGGTCGATCTTGTAGGAGGCCTGTCTACGCAGCGTTTTCCGATTCCGGTGATTACGTAATCACTTCGTAACTAATTTTGCCCCTAATTTACAAGCTTTATTTGTGCGTTGTCTTTTATGGCAGTAACATACACAGAGAAGCGCTTTGATAAATGAAAATATTAGCAAAATATGATATTTCCTGTGGAAACCTCAACAGTGTCTCGCAAATTTTAAATAACATACCATTAAGAGCCTACTTTTACCTCGAAGTGACGTGCGCCGCTGAGGTCACTTGCAATTCACATTGCTCTGATGGTAGACATTGTTGGTTCTATTAGAGTCAGCCGTTAGCATTTACCGGGCATACCTACTTATTGCAAACCGTTGACGGTTGTGAATTTTCTCTGCAACGATTTGAGGGAAATTTTAATACAATAAAAGGATGTAAACAGTATGTAAGCATGTTATTGTGATGACTAGTACATTATATTGGAATTTAGGTACTACATATTTGAAAGCTCAGACCTAACTCGTTCGCAAGTATAGTCTCTATTTGACCCTACGTGGGCTCCTCAGCTCTATATGAATTCAAAGCCTTATTAGCCAACTTACTTATCGTATGGACAGTGGCTACTTTAGTGTCAGAGTTGTTCAAGCCGCCCAGTTGGCCTCTGACATTAACAACTGTTGCCTAGTGCCTACAACCGGGACCGACAGCTTAACGTTCTCTCTAAAGCACGGAGACGGTCAGAAATTAAACCACTTTGAGGTGGCACTCATCTATGGACTGACCGCAAGCCTATTTATTAACCTTGCCGATCACTTACGGACCGGGGTAAGAGCATCTAGCTATGAACGCCTCTTTAGCCAACTTATTTATATGTCATAGAAACTAAATTTCAAATAAGCCAAATTGAACCTTAGTTTTTATCGAACCGCATTATTGGACTTTGAAAGATAAAAAAACTTCATGATAACAAAAATCTTTGTATTTGTTATTTCGTTCCTAACTTATGTGAACTATACCAACAGGTATCACAATTTTTTGCGGGAACGTATTACGGAGCTTAATACCTTTATTAAAAGGATAATTCGCAGTTAAAATAATAGGTCTTTACCTATGAAATTGCCGTTTTGTATGAAAAAATTTAAACGAATTTTTTTCATGAATTTTTTTATTTGTATTAATCGAAGTAATCACCCATGCAATCAATGCATCTTTGCCATCGCAGTGGCAGTTTATTGATGCCCTTCTTAAAGAAATCAGCTGGACGGGAGGCAACAAATTCTTCAAAGGCATTTTGTACTGCGTCTCGGGTATTGAATTTTTTTCCCGCCAAGAAGTTATCCAAATTCTGGAAAAAGTAGTAGTCTGTAGGCGCAAGGTCTGGTGAGTAGGGCGGATGACGGAGAGCTTCCAACCCCAGTTCTTGCAACTTGGAGACCGTCTGCTGTGCAGTATGAGGTCGCGCGTTGTCGTGCAGGAGCAGCGGAGACGAGCGATTGACCAATGCTGGTTGGAGATGCGCCAGCTTCTCCATCATTGTGCTCAGTTCTTCACAGTACACATCTGCAGTAATGCTCACCCCGTTTGGTAAGAAGCTGTGATGAATCACACCGGCGCTAGACCACCAAACAGTGACCATCACTTTTCTAGGGGTAAGTTTTCGTTTAGGGCATTGTTTAGGTGCTGAACCAGGATCCAACCAACTTGCTGAGCGCTTGCGGTTATCAAACATAATCCATTTTTCATCGCAGGTAACAATGCGGTTCAAAATTCCTTCATTTGTGTGTCTGTTGAGCAGTGCAAGGCACGTCTCGACGCGTACTTCGCGCTGGCGATCATTGAGTTCGTGGGGCACCCATTTGTCAAGCTTTTTTACCTTGCCAATTTGACGCAAATGGACCAATATTGTTTTGACGCTAACGTCGAAAGCTGCTGCTAATTCAGCCGTAGATTGTGTATCATCAGCTTCCACAACCGCCTTTAATTCGTCATTGTCGACCAAAGTCTTCGGACGACAGCGAGGTTCATTTTTCAGGTCGAAATTTCCAGAACGGAAGCGAGCAAACCAATAACAGGTGGTGCGTTGGTTTGTAGTGTTAGCTCCGTAAACGTCGTTGATGTTGCGTGCCGCTTGTGCCGCGTTGCTGCCACGACGGTACTCATATTCCATAATTACTCGAATTTTTAACGTATCCATGATGACGAAAAAGATTGAAATGCGATGAAAATGTAACACTAATCAATAAAGAAATGACTACTTTTGGAAAAAAGAATCCATGTTTTTAAAATAAAATTAATTTGAAATTAGAATTCTTAGCCAAACAAAAATTATTTTGATTTGAAATGGCCAGTACTGCAGAACGGCAATTTCATAGGTAAAGACCTAATATAAATTCTCAAAAAAGTGAGACAGGAAGAAATATTTTTTTGCATCTTTCGATACCTACTCACTATTTAAGTACCACGTTGTTTGTAAGAGTCGGATTAAGTGTATGTAGAAATCACGTTTGGGGTCAGATTAAACACTATTTGCTGCCAATGTTAACTATATGTGAACAAGATGGATTATTACTTCTTACAACTCTGCAACCGAGTGTTTATTTATACAGCCCATTATTGTCTCTCTGCAGACCAAGGGCAGGTCCTTGGTCTAATAATGTGAAGGGATAGGCTTCCACCAAGGTCAACTTTTAAAAATTGGCAGAGGATTCCCCACGATGTATTCCTTCACTGTTATAAGTGTGTGTTCACGCACATGCCAATTGCTAACGCCACAACGTACTTTTCTCTGCTAGGTTTATTAACTATTATAATTATAATTTACTAGCTGTGCCGCACGGTTTTACCCGCGTTAAAATTTATAAATTATAGCCTATCTGTTTATTCAGGGTGTCAGCTAACCCAAATTTTATTTAAATCGCTCCAGCCGCTTAGACGTGAAGAAGTAACTAACATACACACTCACTCACGTACTCACAAACTTACGGATTTATAATATTAGTGTGATTTAGTTGTAGCGCCCTAACGACGTATAAGAACTTTTACGAATAAAGATACTAGTCCCGATAATAAAAGAAAAAAAAATTACGAATAAAGAGTCTGTTGTCTTCGTGAACTCATAATCAACAACTTGATTCAGGCTGATAAAAAATGCTCTAGCGTATTCAATTGCAGTCAATGATGACCTCGGTTCAAATATCTGGTGGGGCCAAAAGTAATTTTGGTATTTTTCTGGCAAGTCAAAATACTCAGCAACAGTTCGAAGTCTTAGTCGCCCGTGTCTTAAGCAGCACGTAAAGCAGTTGGCAATGCCCGTGATCTCTTCCTGATGTTGGCGGATAGCCTTCCCATTGGATTACGAGTCTGAGGAAACAGAAAGTGCACATCTATTATACACAGGTGCACTATTGTTATTATTTTTGATATATTCCAATTTTAGTCGATGTATCGATCTATTTTCATCGCCATGCTATTTCACATGGCAATCTAAATATTGTCAAACACAATTACGTTAAGAGTGAATTTAATAACGGTTTCATTGATCGCATAGTTGAAATGTGTTGCTCAGTTGAAAATGTTTGAGATACCGAGAGTTGTGATTACCCACATATCAAGCCGCGCGTAGCATGAACAGAAGCGTCAAACATCCGACTTTACTGCACGCGAACATGACAGTATATTTCCACTTAGTAAGTAAATAAAAATAGGTAAGATATATGCACTTAACGTAAAACCGAATCTACGAAGACCTTTAACTTCAATTGTGCAAAGAGCTTAAATTGTTGGTTGGTTGTGGTTATATTTTATTTATTTAGATTTTTTTAAAACAATTCAACGACCGCTTTAGGGAAATTAATCCCTGTCTCACGGGGTACTTTACAATCATATAATTGACGGACACAAAATACATCACGACTCAGAACAACTATTTATGGGTCAATTTATAGCTTTACAATCATATAATAATAAGCTCCTGTAATTGTTTTTAACTGTCTTAGATCCCGCAATGAATTTAGAGTAGGTAGGTATAGAAATATTTGGATGTTTTGTTTCTGGGAAACGGCTTTAATGATTTCGATAACAAAAATAGTGAAGGGTGGTCAAGTGTAAAAGCCGATCTAGCTATTCCATTTCCCCGAAAGGAGCGAGGCTGTACTGTCCAATAAGTTTTTAATAAGTTGTATACTTTTTGAAACAACTCCGATGATGACGTAACTTAATTCGATTCCAACACCATCAAGTGCAATGATGTATTAACTAGAGTGAAGCTGGTTCATATTGATCGTGATGCACGATTCTTAATAGGGTTTCTACTATTTGTTTCTTCAGCTTATAAGTCTATATAGTAGTTATCTTGAGGATGTGCAATATTTACTGATCGATTGTGTACGAAACGAAGATCGGCGACGATTATTTATGCGCAAATTTAACTTCAATAAACTTGATGTAGAAATTTGCCTCAGTATACTTGCTGTGCCAACTTCAGAAGCAGCTCAATGAAAATGTTTTTTAGTTTAGTTTGTAAGTTTATTGTATTTTTATTCATAGAGCTCATATATCTATGGACAAAAAGCTTCCTCCTAAAAAAGTATTATATCTTCATTTTTAGATGTGTTACAAAATAATATAACATTGTATTTCTAAACGTGTAACTAAGCGTGCGGAAAATCAATTAGGGACAAACTTGAAAATAGAAGTAGTAGTGAATCTAATTGATTATCTCGCAGTAATTAACAAAATTAATAATTGTTTGATTTATTTCATCACTCTACTACAAACATCCAATGTTTTCGTGTATCACTTCAGGAACTCCTACGATTAATTAGTTATTAAGAAATATTGCCGGGATGTCAGAAATATTTTTGTTTTTAGGTATAATTATAATATTAAATAACTTCTCAATCGATATTTCAGACTTTCTATAACATAAGGGTGAGTTAAGAAATCGCGTAAGTCGGACCTAAGTGCCCGATAGGTCGATTTTGATTCTCACAAGAAGTGAGTATGAGTTTGAATAAGATTTAGGCAAAAATTTAAAAAACAGAAACATTTTAACAACCGACATTTTAAAAGCAAACAATTGCCCATCTGCCTTTTCTTCAATCCTGGTCCATTCATCAGTTATCTGGAAGAGATCGCACTTAGCGATAAGGCGGCATTTAGACAAACATGTTAAAATGTTCATATTTAGTTGTATGCAATAATTTGGGTGTACAATAAGAGTTACTTACTGGTTAAGTTGTGTGGCTAACGGCATAATTTATAAAATAAAACTCCTCCTTGACAAACTCCTTCTATGTTTCCCTTAAACATGCTTGGTAAAGGGATAACCCTTCGTGCCTCGTAGAATACGGGTCGGTCTAAGAACATTTATAATAATTCTTAGTGGTCAATATTCAATAGACTACTAGAATCTGACACCTGTTCTGACCAGTATGGTTACTGGTTCTCTTTTAGGTTTGAGTTTTGATGGAAGTAGGACTATTAATTATTATAGGTTGCCGCAACAGTTAGGCAATTTCAATAAACACGTGGAAATGATAACTTTTTAAAGTTTTTCTTCCATGAAGTCAGTTTAGGAGACATACACTGCTTCAACAGATATTAGAGGCGAGCGATCTTCGACAGCCATCGGGAAAGTAAAAAAGGAAAAGGCAAGGAAGAAGATGTAACAAGAGTATTATATAAAATCTGAAGTTTTATGAGTAATTCAATTCAAACAACCTGCTTGTTGATATTGTAATTATTTGTAAATCTGTTTTTGTTGTATGGAATTGTTGTATACATCGCAGTCAACTAAAGTTTTTCTCAAAGCCTCAGAATTCAATCACCTCAATTGCTTCCTCGAGTGGTTGGGAAAATTGCAATAGAAATTGTTTGAACATTGACAACTACATGGTTTGATCGACTTTGATCTCAAATAGCTACCTTAGGTTCCGTACATAAATTAATGGTATTATAGTCCAAGAGCTGGCACGCATTTTTGGGTAGGTATTTGAGGCAAGCTGAAAACTTGTCCTATAGCTTTTCAGACACACCCCAACACGGAACTGCAGACCTGGCTGGCGGGTAGCGAGTCTAAACCAACCCCTAAATTTTTGAATTTTTTTTTATCCAAATAATTAATTAGTATTTAATGTAATTAGTAAATACATTCTGTCAAAATTTCAAGTTGCCTCAAATACATTTCTTCGATTTTTTTTATAAAATATTTTTGCACACGCCTGGCAGTGCTAAAGACCCGACAGAATCGCCTGTCTTTTTTTTGTATTGTATAAACATTAAACTACAACATATCAAAATTTCAGCTTGCCTCAAATACATTATTTGGTTAAAAAAAAAAAAATTAGAGATTGGTTTAGACCCGCTACCCGCCTGCCAGGTCTGCAGTTCCGTGTGTGTCTGAAGAGTTATAGGACAAGTTTTCAGCTTGCCTCAAATACCTACCCAAAAATGCGTGCCAGCTCTCCTACTATTACGTATGCAATTCAAATTAGTATTGGAATGTTAGTTGATGGTCTTATATCTATAGCTGTATGTCTGGCGACCAAGCCCGCATTTTGCATAATAAGACTGAAGTAATTCATCTTAGAGTTTGTAATAATATCCTTCTGGTCTAATTTTAATGGAGAGCCATATGCACCAAATATATTGCAGCGCAAGTTTGTGCGTAAGCCTACTCGTAGTATTGTGTATATAGTGTATTTTCTATTCCCTTACTCCCATTATCCGTTGGGATCGCCAGCCAACATTCTTGGAAAAGGGTCAGTTATAGGACCGACAGCTTTAAGTGCTCTGCAAGGCACCCCACCAACTACCAGGCTCCAGGATAATACTGAAATATGTTTTCATTAGAATAATCCCTATTTTTATCAGCATCGATAAGTTTAGTAAATAATCAAACTCGGTGTATATTTCTCTAGAATTAATTAAATTACGAGTATAACAAATCAACTAGATAAAATAAACTATAGAAATAAAAAAATATAAAATTGTAAATAGAATACAAACGCACGTAGTAGTATATAGTACACGTGAATACAGTTGAAGAAATGTGCGCAGTCACATAACTGGTCTATAATTATTATCTACTCAATCAACAGACATGAATGTATACAAATGGAACAACAGTGTAAGGGACAATATAACTAAAGCTGATGATTACTTGATTTTGAACTTAGTTCTGATTCTGCTGTAAATGCTCAGTTGCTGACAAATTGTGTAAGATTCGTTGCTAACATTTTATCGTACCTAACGTACGCATTTATCTCTAATCTATTTTATGGAAAGAGCAATTGTAAAGATATAAGAGTAAAACTTACGACTTATATATAATATATAAGACTTTTTACTCTTAATTATTTAATACAATTGAAAATGTAAATGTATGTTTTAAAATTTTATATATGTATAATGAAGAGAGAGAAATGTAAAGTCATAAAAAATATCTTTGCTCTTAAAATTAATCCTCACTGAACATATTAATTGACCAATCTAATATAATATTGAATGCTAAACTTTAAAATGTTTTTGAAAAGGCTTTAATTGTTTTTAGGTTATTCTATATAGTATTCTTTTGACAACTTCTATAAAGAGCTTTATACATTGTATATACATATGTATTTTTGGTACATTCTTAAGTATATAAAATTCTAAAATGGTTCACTAGAAAAGAAAACTTATGATATTGATAAGAAGCAGGAGTTAATGAATTAAGGAACAAATAAAACTAGATCTCCAAAAACAGTTTTGATCTATGTTTGGCTCAATGTACTGTAATTTTAATTGATTTATTGATATATTTTTAATCAATTGCAATTTATTTATAACTTTTATTCCTTATTCTATTTTTAAGTATTTTTAATTAGATTAATATCTAACTCCTAGCAAGTTGGTAAACGTATCACATCAAAACCCCGATACGGGCATTGCTTAGTGTGGCTATCATTGTTAATTATTTGCACCATTCGACTGCTAATAAATTATAATTTTCATATTTAATTAAACTATTAATCCATATTTAGAGAAAAATTAGGAACAGTGTTTATATAAACTCAAAAGCTGTTTCTCTTTATTATGTGTTCCTAAAGATTAAAAAACTAAACGAACTTGAATTCGTTCATCAAATTTGTAAACGTTGAGTTAAGTTAAACTGTCCCTTACATAAAACACCAGTTTTAGATGACTTGTCCAGTTATTACTTGTCATTACAACTGCATACCGCATACGACAAGTTAGTTATGTAGAACTACTGTTACGGACAAAAGCAAATATACAAACAAAAACGTTGTACACTTCAACATAATTTTGCATGAGGTCGATTACATGGCGAATTGGAATGATAACTTGTTAAATAATGAATAATTTAGTGAGTGAAAGTGAAAACTCGCGTCAGGATAAGTCACCTGAACAAATATTCGTAAGTTGGGTCTGTTTTTTAATTCACACTGGCCGTTTATAGACTCACATGACCGCAGCATTTTTTTCTTATTTATGTTTACAGCCAGCAACCTAACCAAAAAAAGTTCTATTTTAAAAATTTATTCCCACTCAGCAGTCCTCAAAGACTGCCCCGCATTTTGTTTTTTACAGTTTCTGTATGATTTAGACATAGCAAACCAGTCTCGTACCTAGTCCATATATATAAAAATCGATACATTTCGATTTCAATTTTCTTCCCTAGGGAAGGTTTAAAAGGTGAGAAAAATTGGAATAATTGCCGGGAAAACCCTTAAAACAGCCCTTTTCTTTTTCCCATATAAACATTTACTAAAACAAAAGTTTAGGTCATTTATTTATCTGCAAGAAGTCTGCCGGTTCAGCTAGTTTCTTATAATTATCAAATATTAAAGTAACCAATGGTATGCATAGATTAAATAAATAGAGATGTTCAATGATTATACATTTCAGTTATTATCTATCTCTTTCGCTGGTCTGGTTAAGATAAATAATTAATCTGGAAGTTGCGTCACATGGTTGTCAGCAGGCTGCAAATTGTTTCCTTTTATAATACCAAGTCAGCAAATAAGCATATATCTGACCTGATGTTAAGCTGTTACCATATTCTACAATGCCCCTCGGCGATTATATTCCTAGTCATAAAATGGGCTCTTTTCAATTCTAAAGCGAACAGGTATATTTTGGAGAGGACTACCAAACTCCGCTTCTAAAATTTCAATTTAAGTATTTGAGATCAAACGTAAATCCATGGTACAAAATAAAAGACCTTAGAGAATTACTACCTCATTCATTTCGCTGGGGTTTATGCCAATTACCACCCATATACATCTACAGCCAGATGACTCGACAACAACCGTTCAATTTCATCGTTACTCCATGGATCAGCTAATATATTTTATTGTTAAACTAAGCTTCATAATGTATCAAAGTCTTAGTCATATACATGCTTAGTTTTATCTTAATCATGATAAGTCTCATCTTGCGGTCACAGTGAGATTTCTATAAATAATGTCTAGGCTTCATTTATCTGTCAGGTTCATATATTAGGTGTCAGTATCAAGTCAATCACATATACATAGCTCTTAGTAAATAAGTAGGATACTAGGTAATAGTGGGTATTTATAAACGGATTTAGAATGACCATGGAATGTAGTGAAGAGTGAATGAGTATCTTAATTATTATAATAATAATTTCTGGTTCCAAACTAAGGAAACCAGATAACTGATATAGGTACAACGTATATTTAGTATTTTTCTTTTTGTAAATACATTAATAATTTTACACCCAGACTCAGGACAGGACATATTCATGCACACAAATATCTGTCCCGGTGGCAATCGAACCCACAACCTGCGGCGTGAAAGGCAGCGTATTTACCAACCACGCCAACAGTCGCACCGTCGAATTAGGTATCGTATTAAGGTCAGTGAGTGAAGTAAACCTCCAAAATTCCACCTGATAAACTTTAGAAATAAGTATTAATTATTATGTTGTGTGTGAGTTTGTGGGTAAGTGACGGCGATGAATATCACCATCTCTTTTCCATCCGGGGGAGGGAGGGGGGGGGGGGGTGTAAGAATTCGTCCCGAGGGAATATCTATCAGAAAATGGGCAGCAGCGTATCTCTGCATATTAAACTTCAAACTGCCAATTTGACTGCTAAGTGTAGCCGTAGAGACACAGTCCCATTGGAGCTCTTTAGGAGGCCTTTGTCCAGCAGTGGACGTGGCTGACATTATGATTAATGTTACCAGGTCGAAATTTCCTTTTTGTTATTAATATGTACGAAAAAAGATCATAAAAGTGTTCCTCCAAAAAATAAGAATAAAAACTGTGACTCTTTTTTTAGCAGCGTTAACCACTCCGCCACCGTACCGTAGTGTTGGGACATGTTTGTGTCATGACATCGACAGTCAAAACACAAATCTGAACAAAATATATATTGCGCGTTGATGTCTTTTGTTTCAATCATAAAAGATGAAGTTAATAAAAGATACTACGGCATGGAGCTCTTTCAAAGGAAAAGCTTTCTATAATCCACAAGTCATGCCCAAGGTGTTGTCATCGAGTAAATCACATGCTTGTTTGCTGAATTGGGTTGTAAAAAAATGTTGGCATAGATAAAAAAAATGGTAAAATGCAATGAAATAGAAGACCTTTGCATGAAATAATAAGGTGTGTGGTTTAAATAAGAAGTTATTACTAACTAAAAAAATGTGAAATATGTGATACTTGAAATATATCACGAGGACCACAGAACAGTTGATAAAAATATATAAATTCTTTGAGCGGAATTCTTGATAAATATGTTTTTGGTCAAGCGAACTTTATGTTATAGCTCAACATTTATTGACCTGATTAGAAGAATGCTGCACCTAGTCTAGAATTATAATTTCATGTAATTTGATAATTTTCTTGGTCTATTGCGTGTCACTACGCAGACAGTGAGGTTTTCATAGTGCGAGATATAAGTTGCGTATCTTGTTTTCTTCAGTGACGGGGGGATCACTGTACTATGGATGTCGAAGTCATCAGTAACTAGTATGATTCTAGTAGCATTGGTTATTAGATTGGGAGCTGCCCCTAATCATATCAACCGAAAGAAGACCACAACTGGACAAAGGCCTACCCAAAAGATCTTTGCAATTGCCGGTCTTGAGCTACCAACATCCGGTGGCTTCCAGCAACCCTCATGAGACCATTAATCCATCTTGTAGGGGGCCTGCCCACGCTACGTCTTCCAGTTCGTGGTCGTCACTCGAGGACCCCTATAGAAATGGGAAACCGCAAGAAAATGATCAAGATGAGTCACAAATCCCAATTTAATTAAAACATTGTCACGCGTCAATCTTTTGTGCCAGTCATACATAGTTCGCACAATAACCACGTTATTAAATAGCAATAATACTACTCTTATATCTAAGAACTACAAGAGGCTTTTGATGATTTCATAGTTAACGGTATTTGAAGGTGCAGTTCTATAGATCTTTAAACTAAATTATAGCTTATAGAGGATAAAAAATCAATCAATAAGTATGTACTCGTAGTTATCTACAGAAGCCGCGAATAATAGATTTTATTATCTTGGGTTTAATAAGAGTCTTTGTGTAGTAGAATTTTGTTAACTATTTATAGAAAGTAATAAATATGATTATACGGTTTTAACGTTAGCTTCAGTGTAAAAAAATGATGACATTGCATGTGAGTGCAGATAGTTTAATATGTAATTGATTATTGCACCATCTGTGGCCCTTTTCAATGTTAAAATTTATCTGGGAGGCATACCTTTGTGGTGAATGCTAAGTAGTTATGATAATGAATGTAGTATTACTTGTGATACACAATAATGTGCTAGATAACGTACATTTAATACAATACCAATTCATCAAGCAATGCAATATATTATCTTCCGTGTGCTGTGCTGAAATATATTTTAAATTGTTTTAAAATAAATAAATTAAAAATATATTAAACATAAACAATATTATTTTTACTGTAAATGTCGGGGAAAACGTCCTGACGAAAAGACGCCCCGTCTTTTCAAAACGTTTAAACATTTATTTCTGACACCCAAGAATGTTTTAAACTATGGCTCGGATTTTGGAACGAAAATTACTTGCAGGCGTATTTAACCTAATACTTAAGGAACGAAATCTATATTCTGATTCAATCACCATTTGCTCAAGTGTAAATAATCCCGTCTCCAAGGTCAGTTTGATTTCTAAATACAGAACTAAGATAGCTAGGCTATGTGTCAAATTCCAATATCAAGCTTCTGTAACAATTACGTACACCATTTATTTTACTTTTTATGATCATAGAGCGTGCTAGAAGTATTATTAATTTTTACTTTTTCATTTATTTTTCTTAGGAAGACCAACAGCTTTCAGCGATTTTTTTGCTTTATACGTTATACGTGACAGAGAACCATTAATAGGTCTCCACGCATAAAAATATAGTTCGGAATAAAAAAATATGGTTTAAGAATTATCAAAAAAAATATATATATAATTTAAAAAGCGGCATCTGTTGGTAATTAAAAAATCTAAGTATTGCTACATGCTGCCATGCCATGCCATGCTGGCAAGATGGCGTTGAGCGACCCTATTGCGCTAAGATAATGGAGTATCGAATGGTTTGTATAGAGTCCGAACACGGTGCGTGGCGAAGCGGTTAACGCATATGGGGCCGGATACCCTATATAGGTTGTAGGTTCGTTTACCACCTGTACTTAAATTTTTACAACTCTTTTTAAAATATGTCTAAAACTTTATCTACTAATATTATTAAGAGGTAACGTTTGTGAGTTTGTGACTTTGTAAGGGGTAATCTCGGGATCTACTGAACCGATTTTCAAAATTATTTCACCAATAGAAAGCTACGTTACTGTGAAGTGTCATAGGTTATGATGCATCATCATAATTTTTATTTATCCCGAACTTTTAACCCGAAGTATTACGCGGGACAAACGGGCAGGGACAAAAATATTTATAACGCGGAACGAAGTCCGCGAGCACTGCTAGTTGTGAATATGTTTATATAGAGGCAATAAACAGTTAGTCAATAACCAATAAAAGTGATTTACTATGTTGTTAAAACCATTAAAGGCATTAATGATGAAATAAGTACCTATTGTTTTAATCGCAACAATTAAACCTTCATTACATGTGTAAAAATAAACATTAATTACCGAATATCGAAACATATGCAACTTTACCAACGTGTTGCGGGAACGTAAATCATTTTTTTTCGTCAGATGACGAAAGCCGATCGAATCGTGTAATCATCTAAGCGATGTGCATGCGTTGCATTTCGTATTAACTGCGATTACATGCCATTAAATGGTTAACAACTATACTACTTTATTTGTTTTTGGTTTCATTTCATTTTTCATTTATTAATTCGTTAACAAAATACATTGTGTCCGAAATACAATACACTTATAACTAGCAATTTTCAATTACATTAATACAATAAACAATTACATAAACAATCAAAAATATTGAATACTAAAATAACATTAAATAAAATAAAACTCACTAATATACACAACACAGAACTTTTGCAATAAAATTAAGCAGAGCATTTAATAACTTGGATCTGATACATTAATTATTATTTGAATTTGTCAACTCTAATACTGAATATAAACAATTTTCAATCAAGAATGCCTTTAGCTTAGTTTTAAATAGCGAATAATTGTAAATTATTGATTTTAAATCGGTAGGTAACTTGTTAAAAATTTCTATAGCTTGGTATTGAGCAGAGTGTTTAGCAATATTAAATTTCGGGACCATTTAATTTTTTATGACTTTTCGTCGTGTGCTCTCTCTAAGCTCTCTTTCATTCGAAGATTCATACTCATGGATATATTTGGAAAAATGGCTTAAAAGAACTAGTATATAGAGACTAGGGACCGTTAGAATGCCTAATTTTTTAAAATGATCTCTACATGATTCGTACTGTGGTATTTTAACTATGGTTCTTATCGCACGTTTTTGCAGTACGAAGGCTCTTTGTGAGTTATAACTATAACTATTCCCCCAGAACATGATACTGTACCTTAATTTAGATTCAACAAGAGCATGGTAAACAGCCTTTAAATGCTTTTTATCTATTTCATCCCTGAGACTCCTGAGTGCATAACAAGCCGAGGACAAAGTTGATTCAATTTTGGACAACTCTTCTTTCCAATTTAATAATGAGTCTATACGAATGCCAAGGAAGGTAACATTGTTTACTAAATTAATCTTGTCACATCTCAAATAAATATTCATGTCATCTTTGTTACGAGAAGTCGTCTTAAAAAGTAATATGTTAGTTTTGTTAGTGTTAATAATTAAATTATTTGCCTCAAACCAGTCGTCAAGGTATAGTAAACATTTATTTACGTTTGTTGTCAATTGTGTTAAGTCAGGTGCTTCTATAACTACGTTTGTATCATCTGCATATAATACAAGTCTTCCTCCAGGTAAGAGCTTGTTAATGAAGTTAACTAAGTCATTCGTAAAAATTATATACAAGATTATTTTTATAGACCCAATATTGATCCTTGAGGTACACCACGTGTTATGTTTATCACTTTGGACTTATAAATAATTTCTTGATTCTTTTCGTCAATTTCTCTGATTTCTACGTACATTTTTACGTCTTTAATTTACAATAAAGTTAGCAAACAAGCATACGGCAAATAGTAAGGGTTGTTGTAGACACTTGCAATACTGAGGGATAAATTGGTACTCCTCTGTTTAAGAGCCTTAGGGTGCCTTTCCACCAGAGATGCGCGCAGCTTGAGCTATGTGATGTATCGATAGTATTCTTTAGCGACTCGTTCAGTTCAGTTCTACTGTAGGTACTCTGCTCTGCACATAGCTACACCACTCGCGACGACCCATAGCAAGCATCCATAGCACGCATCCATAGCACACATCCATGGCACACATCATATAAAAAACATATCTTAGTTGAATCCGTTTCCACCTATGCTAAGCTATGTGCACTAACGAATATGATTGGTGGATATCAAACGCATCCTTTGCAACGTAGCATAGCCTATTTTCCGCATATCCGAAACGCATCGCGACTGCCAGCGTCCACCATGACGTTTCGATTGTGTTCGTAACCATTACATGCCTTCTCCGATTTCCAATCGGACGAGAGGTCTGCCTTTTCATTAACGTAGCGCTCTCATGCATTTCCACGTCATAACCGCGTCCACCATGACCTTGCGATTGTATTCGTAACCATTACATGCCTTCTCCGATTTCCAATCGGACGAGAGGTCTGCCTTTTCATTAACGTAGCGCTCTCATGCATTTCCACGTCATAACCGCCCAGATTCGAGGTTGACCGCCAAATTGAGTTCCCTCCAGCGCGTGTGCTTAGTATGTAGTTATATATTGCTAGACTGCTTGAGCCCACGATCGCCTCTATTCTTCAGTAACGTAGTGAAAGCCTCCTAGGCTAACTTTAAATGTCATACGTTATCGTATGGGCAGTGGTTACCAGTCTGAGTTGTTCAAGCCGCCCAGTGGGATTCTGACATGGCTTAACGACTGTTGCCTAATGACTACAACTGGGACCGACATCTTAGCGTGCCCTCCGAAGCACGGAGACGCCCAGGAAATAAACCACTTCGGTGGGCACACATCTATGGACTGACCGCGAGCCTACTTGCTTAACCTCGCCGATCACTTACGGACCGGTGATAAATGTCAAAAACTTTGCATAATAGGGTAGAAGTTACCTTGAAACCATGACGAAAAGTGGCGAATATATTTTTAGACCTGTACTTTTCTGCTCATTGCGTTTATGTCGTGGAAATGAGAATTTGATTTGCATCTGATGATCTGTTGTGTTTTATATTGACTACAAAAGGGTACGCATTTATATTGATCATTATGGACCTTTGGTACTGCACCAAATGTCAATAGGGTAACTGTTACTGTGATTCTAATTCTTAAATGGCCCATCGACAATGTCAGTTCAGTTAAAATTGCGATCTAATATCTTAAGAGTATGTATCTTTATTCTACTTAAATTATATATTGGTTGATAGATCCCTTAAGAACTTAGTGAAACTAACTGTTAAGGTGTGAAAAGATTTGTAGAACAATAACTTTTGTGTCGGCGGGCCTGATGGTCTGTAATGGTGTTGCCTTCTGTGATTGATAAGCATTGTTTTACAACCAACCAGCTATAAAAATATACAATTTGGCACTGTCATGTCATTCATACAAATTCTTTTGTGAGTTGTCTATACATGATTTACGATTTTCTCTCGTACAATTTTATTTTAATTGAATAAGACAGTAGGTACTGATCTTGACGCTGTGTTTTTGTACGAATTTGAAATGTTTTACAGTTATTAATTTTAAACGACAGGTAGACGTATTAAAAATCAAAATAAAACTTTTACTGTATTTGAAAAATATAAGATAGCATTTTATAAACTTAAGTGGTTTCTTAGATAGCTCAAATATAAACCTAAGTGGTGTCTTAGAGCTATAATAGTAATGTAGTAATTTATTTGAATGTAAATTGATAAAAAAATTGATTTTAATGGTAAAGTCTCGAATTTTGGCTTCAGTCCATGCATAGGATGCGTAAACAATAAATGGTTGTTTTGAGTCTAGGTGTGCTGCGTCTGCGGATTCTATAAATTAAAAGTACCCGCAATACAGGGAAATTTTAAACGAATGCGGTTTTCTTTAGGCTCTCTTTAAAAACATACAAAATAAAGCAATATTTAGTTCACTTCATTGCAAATATGATTCAAGTTTTTTGATAACAGTATTTATTACGGTTTTATTACTTAAGTATAGTAGGTACTTGTATCTTTTATTGCATCTAGTGTTTACGGTCCACATAACTTACTGTACTATGAATAGTTGTGGCATGACTTTATAATAAGAAGAAATGTGTATGTGTTTAATTAACGCGATTAACAGATTTGGATAATTATTTTTTCTTCGATAGGACCTATTCTAGATGGCCTCTGTTTTGAGACAGTAATTATATTTATATATTGTAGAAAATCTACCGATGAATTTATGAGGGACACTGGAAGCCTAGAGATGTGAAGCCGAAAGGGTCCCATTTCGGTTGATATGATGATGATGATATCATACAGAATAAAAAGTTTTATTTTTCAAAAAAAAATTGTGATATATTTTTGTATATTTGTCTTTTTGTTTGTTTGTATATAAAAATCAATGTCACTTTTCGTTGTAATGTTATAACTCAACAACGCCTTTACCGATTCGGCTTATTTTGGTCTTGAATTATTCGTCGAAGTCCAGGGAAGGTTTGTATGTAGAGAAAATTTAAAAAAAAGTCTTGAAAAAGTGTAAATCAACTTCTTTCTATACTCCCATATACAAAAAAATTGTACTTATACTTAAAAGCGTAGCGAATCACGTACCGGGCCGCTAGTAATATATATAGTCGAAAAATATACAACTGATTAAAACAAAAACATAAAATAACTACCTTATCAGCAAGTAACATATTGAGCTGTGTATTTTGTTTTCAACAACATTAAATATCACTACGAAAATTAATATATTGTAAGTTAATTATGATAAGGTATTTAAAATTTACCTTCAAGAGACATTTTTGGCGTAAAGTAAATGATCTAAAAAACTTAATAATTATGTATCTTTGTATATACATCTGCTTGTGCGCAACCGGGGAGTGTCCCTAGTTTTAATAACTAGGTACGTTTGATCAATGATGTTACATGGATTAAACGCTACTGGCAACCCTATACTTCAACAACTTGTTCTTAAATTTAAACGCGTCTGAATTTGTTGGTGTGACTTATCTTCAACCACAGCATTCGGTAAATAACTAAATGACCATAATTGTGTAGTGGATTCGAGATGTTCCGTATAGTTATCAGAGCGGGCCCTAATGGTAGCGACGTGATTGAACGGAGACGTTTATAGAACAATCAACCTCATATACATAGTGACAGAGAGGAACCTTAAACTATAGCAGTAAGAACTAATTTCTAATAATAATGTTTCTATTACTACAACGGTGATGGCACCAGACCCAATACTTTCTATAGTTTATTGATAGATAAAAGTGAGCTTAGTGAACTGTTGCATACTTGATGATGATTTTCCTTGTCAATGAAAGAAAAATTGGCAGTTATTTACTTAAATAACAATATGGAAAGTGTTGTTCGAATCCTTGGCCGGAAATTAGTATTTCGAAGTTTAATTAAATTTTTAGACATACTACTAATGAATAATATGCGGGGACATTATTCACACACGGCCATCTGATCCCAAACTAGGTAGAGCTTAGTATGGAAACCAGATAATTGATATACTACATATACAAATTTTCCAACTTTTTCTTTTTTTTTACATGACATTATCCTAAGAGGCTGTCACTGCTTCACTGGACAATGGAGGCAAGTGAGGGCTCAAACCGATAAAGAAACTACAAACTAAGTACCCCGCATTACAGAGTTCGAACCCTCAGGGCGGTGAGTGACGGGTTGATGCAAATGAGGCTCGGTTTTTAGCAAATTGTTACTATAAATTAATACGAGGTGTCGTGATGTCGCTCGTTGAGGAGCGGGAAGAGTATTTTATCTATACTTATGGAAACCAACGATCATGTCGAGCAGTGGTAGTTGTGGGGCCTTTGCGGTCGTAGTCTTAGGTTCAGCGCAGACAGAGAGGAGCGCAGCGGAGAGGATTTTTTTAATTCACTAGAAAATCAACTTTAGAGCTATAGGAATAAAGTGCATATATGCTTGAACCTGACAAAATGCTCGCGCAGTCCCGCGCATTATAATCAAGCATACATGCACTTTATTTAAATAATTTTAAAGTTGATTTTCTAGTGCCTTAATAAAATCCTCTCCGCTGCGCTCCTCTCTGTCTGCGCTGGCCCTTAGCCTGCGAGAGCGTTATGTCGGATATGTTACGAGAGGTTTCTATACCCATTCCAAACGCATTCATATGAGGGCACGTGAAGCTGCCTGCCCCGGTTATTGTCATTCTTGAGCCATACAAGTAGTGGGCGGCTTGATACCAGAGTATCCACACCATCAGCTGGATTGCGAAAACCATATGGGTTCCTTCTTTAATTATGTAACCCCAAACTAAAACCTACAAAACGCAGTATTCCATGGTAAGAGAATGAGTTTGTTTTTATTTAGTTTTTTTCTTTTTAATATCTATCGTTATTCATAGCGTAGTAATTTAATTTAAATAGATATGTCGTATGTGTATTTCACTTCTAATAGTTTATTCAATGAGCTTAATAGAGTTGCAAGTACACGTTATAGAATAGTTAGCGGCACCATATAAAGCGCAGGTCATAATGCAAATAACAGCTATCAATCAGGCGGCCGCTATCAGACGCCATGTCAATATCATAATGATCACATCTCACTCGTCATAAATAATATACCAACGATTCCAGTTACGTTCAACAATGAGTCCTACTTATATAGCTACATAAATCAATTTAAATAATCTTGAAATGGTTGATAAGTAACTTAGAAACTTAGGCTAAGCGGTTTCGCTCCCTCAGAATGCATCATGAGTAAGCATTTTAAGGTCAAAAGTGTTCTATATTTGTCACTAATGATCTCTAACGGAGAATATTCCAAGCCTTAAAGACCAGCCAAGTGTAATTCTTAGATCGCTCTTTTACAGTTCTGTTCTGTGTACCTGAAATAAAGTGTTAGTTTTGGTTCGGATTCATCTACGACTTCTGTATATTCTTCCCCAAAGGTGGTTAAATTAGGTATCAAAGTTGTTATAGAGAATTGTATCAGTAAGAATGAAAATGGTTAACTATTCATCTGAATTACGGGTTGAATAGAATTGCATTTTCTATTAGAACCAGGAATAATAGTTTCGTATGAAAGTTAGTGAAGGTAAAGATGACTTTTGGAAAAAAGTCGTGGTCGCTTATATAAATCTGATAAGAAATCTCAAGGACAATATCAAAGAGCAATAGAGAGGCTTATGCTTGGAGATTCCCAGCGAGGTGGAATTATAGTTGTTTAAATCCGTCAGTGAGCCAAAGTAACCCACAGCAGCCAAAGTAACCCACAGTAAGTTGTTCTTGGCGTGGTTGGCAGATGCTTGCCTTTCACGTGTTTTGTGCATGAATATATCTGATTGTCCTGAGTCTGGATGTAAATATCTATATAAGTATATATTTGATAAGATGGACCGATGATCTTGTGCGGGTCGCTGGCAACTGCTGGATGCGAATAGCGCAAGAACGGCAATTGAGGAGATCTTTGGGGCAGGCCTTTGTCCAGCATTGGACGTCTTTCGGCTGATATGATGATGATATATTTACCAAAATGTAGTATATGTAGGTATATCAGTTATCTGGTTTCCATAGTACAAGTTTACTTGTATAGTCACTGCTTAGTTTGGGATCAGATACCCGTGTGTGAATATATCCCAGGATATTAATATTATTATAATTAAATATGCGACCAACTTTTTTTTAAAGACGACGCCCGCACTAAGTAATCTAATCCCTGTGTTGCGGGGTACTTTACAAACATATAATAGATGGACACAAATAACATCCAGACTTAGAACAACTATTTATGGGTCTCACAAATAGTTGTTCGGCGCGGGACTCAAACCCGTGAAACGAAGAGGCTAGGCGACTGTCTTAGCCGCTGCGCCTCACGTATTGTGAGGAAGTAAGATGTTATGTACCGTCTTTACACGGCGAGCATGTATACCTCAAATTCCAAACAATGCACTTAAATGTTTTAGGTACTTTGATACAGCGCAGCCAACGTCTAGTTTACCTACAATTTAGAGTAGATTTAAGGCTCTGTAGAACAAAACGTGTCCCCTGCAGGTGCAATTTGTTGTGTCGCGAGCCGGCCATCTTTGTTATCTGTTTTCGAGAAAACTGTTCTTCGGAGAGGATTTAATGTCGGTTATTGAGATGGTTTGTTCAGAGATTGCACTGATTGTTATTTCCGTGAATAGAGACATTCTAGATTACGATCTAAGTTTAGGTTTACTTTATGTAATGATGATAACGTTCGCACTTGTTTTAAATTTGACCATCAAGGTTCTATTGTCAAAGATTATAGACATTAAAGACAAATAATTTTAATCTGTGCTCAGTTTTGACACGTAGTTTGTCATCTCTTCTCAGTTTGTCAGTGTGTCAAAGCATGGTACTGTGTGTGTAATAATTACTTTTAACGCCTATTACAAAAATATTAGCTTTCTGCATTCTTTCTCCATATGAAATTTAACTGTTCCAAATTTTATACTCCTCCCACCGCGCAATTTTTGTAAAAAGGGATAAAAAGTTTTTGCTTCAAGTTCTCTTTAATATAATCATTTAGGTACACACGGCCATCTGATCAAACTAAGCAAAGCTTGTACTATGAAAACCAGACGACTGATATACTACATATACTACTTTTATTTTGTAAATACATACTTATATAGATAATATTACACCCAGACTCAGGACAAACAGATATGCACACAAATATCTGTCTGGGATGGGAACCCACGACCTACGTGAATGGTAAGTATCTACCAACCATGCCAACCAGCTTTTCAGAATCACAAACTTATAATTGATACTGAAGAGTTTGTTTGATACCTTCAAACAAACTCTTCGTTGATAAAATTTCTAAGCTTATGTGAGTGAATTAGTAGTTGGGTTTCTTCAATGATATTGTATATGTACAAGATACGTTACGTTCATAGTAAGCGATATTTAAAATATGGTCGCGCTAGTATACAACATGTAAAGTAATTAATGCACACCCTCAAACACCCCAATTAGAATATTATATTGTAATCATAATACATACACTGAATTTTTAATTTAACATGTATAATGCATTGTTATCTACTAAATTAGTTTCTTGGAATAAAGTTTATTTTTATTTATTTTGTATTGAACGATGGAATTTGTATGAATGCAATTAAACTGCGATTTTAAAAGTCTTATTACTGTGACTTACGGTCAATTTCAATTTGTTTTGACTGTACAGGGTTAATATGACAATAATATCCGTTGTTTAAATTATTTTTGAAAAATAAATTACGTATATTAAAAATGATATAAATCGATTCAGTAAACGATTCTGAACTATTTTCAGGATGTGCGTTAATTAAGTTACATGTTGTATATCGTTATAGTGCAACATGTTAATACGTTGCTCTAATGAATAGTACAAAAGATAGGATAGGCATGTAAATAAAAGAGATAGATACCATTTAAATAATTGCGCTTCTAATGTTAAGTTCATCGCCCTGCTCAGCGCGGACTGAAGACAAAACGTCCCAATTGGGACGTTTTGAGTCTTCACTTTGCGCGCACTCTTAACATATCTGCCTCTTTTTTGTATGTTATATCATTGGGTTTCTTTATATAAACCGTGTAATCAAACGATCAATATTTTGGATGTTTCGTTTTTACAAATTGCTTCTCCACTAATTTACTTTCCACAGAGCGGAATTCTCAATACGGCAGTTATTCATGTGTTTTCGGAACGCAAATCGACAGATATGAATGTAATAAACTAAATCTTATTTAACCTTTTCTTTATTATGTGCTAGTTATGTAACAAATATTCTGCTCACACGCTTTAGTAATATAGATTTGATGAACATTATAATTCTGCGCGTAATTAATATGCTCACAAATGCATGATTTTTATGAAAGTATTACATAATTGTACACATGAGTTGATAAAGGTTATATGAAACTCGTTCGCGTTGTTGAAATTAACTTTATAAAACTTTGTATCATGACATAAAATCGAACAGCAATAAACATTACATATTACCTTTAGGAAACCACTTCTGTTCAATTCTAAACACACATTAGAGGAAATTGAATTAAAATGTTTTCAGGTATTGTTTAAAAGAATTTAGATAGAGTGTGTATCTGTTATTATAAAGAGATTTAGTCCATCGGAGTAATTTGTATGTCCAATGGGTCGGCAAATCATGACTTTCACTGTACATGTTTCGTAATACGTGATATGAGGATAACCTCGGGTAATTGCTACTGTCAAATGTCAAGAATTAACGGTTAGGGTTGGTAGTTCATCGTAAAAGTTGTAAGCTATTGATTGTCAAACATATAACCTTAACAGCTATAGAAAAGAAAATTAAAGGCTAACAACATTACCCAAAGCTATATAGATCAAGCAGTTTTGCGTAGCTTTTTTATATGACACTAAGTCAAACGAACTAGTGGGTCACCTGATGGTAAGTGATCACCGCCGCCCATAGGCACTTGCAACAATAGAGAAGCCGTAAGTGCGTAGCCAGCCTATAAGAAAGGAATACTTCTTAAGTAATTGATTGCACAGAGTCGTAATGCGCAGTAATAAAATCTTTCTTAATTTTGCACCTTTTGTTAGTCATTCTGTCTATCTTTACCACAACTCGATCTAAGACATTCAAAATGGGAGCAAATTGTCGCTTAAATTTAGAACTGCATAGGCGTGGTTCTAACGGTTAATTGTGGTATAGTGGTGATCACCATATTTTTCACTCTATCTTACGGGTAGGTATTAATATCCATTCTTGCTGGGGATGTACAGACGCCAGCACATCCAGCGACCCCAATCTATCAAATTTCTTTTATAGATTTTCAACTTTATCACATAGCATAAGGTTCACTTTCAATTGTGGAAATTTGTAAGATTGGGGTAGCTTGATATGCTGGCGTCTGTTCAAAGCATAGAAAAGTTACTAGGTAGGTAAGTAAGTACACCTTCCTTGCAGGTGCTACATAATCCGCTGCTGCGTCGTTCCTGCGGACCTATAGGGATGGCCGTAGTACGTTTGGAAACAATTTAGAATACAGTCAAAGATAGGAACGAACACTTAAAACTAACGAAGATGTCAAATGTAATTATTCTTCGTACGTAAGTGATCGGCGAGGTTAAACCACTAGGCTCGCGGATAGTCCATAGATGGGTGAACATCAAAGTGCTTTAATTCTGAGTGTTTCCGTGCTTCGGAGGGCACGTTAAGCTGTCGGTTCCGGTTGTAGTTATTAAGCTACAGTGGTTAAGCCATGTCAGACGCCTAATGGGCGGCCTCAATCACTCTGACACTAGGGTAACCACTGCCTATACGATAAGTAAGTATTTTACCCGTAAACTAACTAATGTTAAGCCCGAACCAATCTCCTTATTTAATAACTTAATACTGTTTTTTTATCTGACACCGTTTAGCAACCCTATTATTGTACGTGTGAATAGAATCGTGTAAGGCAAATGTTTTGTACGATAGTGCTTTCACGTTTTGTTTTAAACAGTGACTTCCAGTTTATCATCAACGAGTTGTTTTAAAATTGGTAGTACTTGATGCGTATTCAGGTTATGCCATGAAGGCGTATTTCACCATTGATCAATACGCAAAATTGTTTGCCTTATATCTAAGATTTGCTTTGTAATTAATCTGCAAATCCAGTAATTAATAGAACTATTATGAAGCCGCTACCTATGTTATTATTTTGCTTTTTTTTCGCAAGGTCTACTCGAAATAGAACAACTAGAATACCAGCTCTGCCGTAATTCTTGCTATAGCTAATGCTGAAGTTAGCCCACATGTGCGGTACATAGTAAAATAATATTAACTTTTAAGTACTATAATTGGAATTGGTTGTGTATTACGAATAAAAGTATTTCTTTCTTTATTTCTCTCTTTAAACATACTTTAAACAAGCTTGGTAAAAGCGTTGAGCAAAGACACGATGTCAAGGATATAGAAAGGTAAAGGAAAAAGATAACGATGGCTGACTACACTTACATATGGGTTCTATAGATCTGAGGAAGCCGGCACTTCTCTTCTCTTTGGAGATATCGTTAGAGTTTTTTCTGAGAACCTCTCTGTTTGATCTTTGTTCCATTGAGTGACCATCACTCATGGTTTAATATTATTTGCCATTCAATTTAGTTCTACAAGGTAATATGTAATTAAAATATTTTTATCTAAACTGTTAAGCGGTTACTGTTGTCCACCTTTGAACTCCAGTGACCTTATTTACGCCCAGAAGACTAATATTAATGCCTTTTGTAACGTGGAGGTGTTTCCGCAGTCAAAATGCTCACAGAGCGAAAGGACGAATGGACTAGTTGGGTTTTACGTTCCCCGGGATCGATGGCGTTTGGAGGAAGGGAACTCCATTCGTCTTGGATAAGCGGTCCCGGGAAGAGGTAACCTGCTGTAGCTCAGGTTGGCTAAACACGCTTGTGCGTGCTGGACAGGGGGAGGGGGCATACATGCCCGCTCCCGTCCCCGGGTGAGAGCCACGCGGGGGCTGTAGTGTACAGCGGGGGTACTGGCGAGATCATTCACGAGTACCCAGAGACCCCGCTACAAGCACAAGTGAGGCTGGCTGTGGTTTTAGTGGGTTGAGCCCTATTTACATGGGACTTCCACCACGTAAAAAACTGGGTTTTACGTTGTTTCTTTAAATTTATAGGTTTGAATAGAAAACACTATAAGGCTTTGTATGAACTTGGACGTATTTTTATTATTATTATTTTTTATCATTATTATTATTCTATTGTACATCATTGACATATTTATATTATCTATTTGACATTGTAAACTATTTATTTTATAAAAAATTCTGAATAATGTATTTGCACGCCATAAGTGGCAGAATATGCGGAATCTTATAATGTAAAATCTTTTGTACCATATTCTGGCAAATAAATAATTTGATTGATTGATAAAAAAAAAAACTTTCTTTATGATCAGAATATTATTAGGAAATACATAGTCGAAGTAGTTATAAAACTGCTCCGATCGTTGGTGTAGAGTGACGGCCAATTTAGAAGCAGCAGGCGGATAATGACGTGCATGTGTCACCAAAATGAGAATGCTCTGGTGGGCGTCAGGTGTCACAATGCTAACGAAAGTCGCAAATATTGAGGCAGCTTTAAACGCTAATTTTAGATAATCTCACAGATACACGCTTGGTGTGGTATGGTTAAATTTTGAGATCTTTATCTCGTACTTAAAACGGTGAAAAAACTTAATCATTGAACCTGCATACCTGAGTATTCTCCAAAACTGTGTTTAAAGGCATATGAACTCTACCAAATCCCGTAGAGAGAGCGCGGGAGAGGAGGCCCTAGCCCTGTCATCAATATCAGCCTGATATCGTCCAATGCTGGACATAGGCCTCCCCCCAAGATTTCTTTAATGTTGCCATTTAGAGGGGTTTGCCTATGTCACCGCGCTTGCCATGAGAGTTGGCGACCGCAGTTAGGTGGTAGCTAGTACACAAGTGACGCTGCTGCTGACTACCTGGTGTATCCCTTAGGGTCAGCGCAGACAGAGAGGAGCGCAGTGGAGAGGATTTTATTAAGGCACTAGAAAATCAACTTTAGAGCTATAGGAATAAAGTGCATATATGCTTCAACCTGACAAAATGCTCGCGCAGTCACGCGCATTATAATGTTCAAGTATAAATGCACTTTATTTAAATAATTATAAAGTTGATTTTCTAGTGCCTTAATAAAATCGCTCCGCTCCGCTCCTCTCTGTCTGCGCTGGCCCTTAGTCGCCTTTTACGACACCCACGGGAATATATGAGATGGCCCTGTTATTTTTTCTAGGCCGGAAACTACTCGGCTGCATCAATTTAAATCAATTTTGAATTTCGAATAATATTGTCATCAAAAGTTATCTGTACACTAACTATGCCGAGGCGCTAAATTCATAGGTGACAATAAGCTCGCAGCGCATGCAAATGAGGTAACACCAATTTTAAGTGATCAGAATCAATAAAACTTCTAACTAGGGTAAATTACTGACACAAGCGATATGCACGGCTATTTTACCACAATTTGAATATCTCTGTGTATAATAGCAATCATAACTGTCTTCTTGTATCCCAAACATCGTTTTTAGTAGAATAAATACAAGCTGATGTGTGGGAGAAGTGGTAAACGATAAACGTTCTCACGACCATGGAACAATCAAAATGGTAATTTCGTGCAAACGAAATGGAGCCACCTGTATTCGAAAAACTTTAGTAGAAAATGCAAATTTTATAATGGAACTGTTAAGGGGATTTTTTATTCACCATTCTTTTAACATGATGCAATGTGTGTCTTAGGATATTTTTTTGATTGTTTTTTAATTTAATATCCTATCCTGTGGGGACCAGTTTGGATAAAATTGAGGCTTATTTTCCGATTGATCAATTGATATAAAAATAAATAGTGGGTAAATATAACATATCGCACGCACGCGCACTGACCCGACACCGACTAGCGATCAGTTCAGTCACCCTAGCAGAGCAAACTATTGAAGATGTGTTGGAGAAATTAAATATTTAACGTTAATTTTTAAACGAAATTTATAAGAATTATAAAAATAATGGATTAGTAATTGATTACCCTGTATATTAGTTAATATATTGATTATAATTGATGATCGCAATTCACAACATACCTACTCAATATGAATTACTAGATACATACATTATGCTTGTTTGAAAGATCGCTCGAGGCAATCAATCGAGATCAATAAAGATAGCACATCTAAATGGAATCTGGATGCTGGCTGTATCCTATAGATAATGTAAGATTATTGTAAGTCATCTCATGGGATATTGAAGATTAATCTAATCTGCCATGTTTATTTCAAGTAGTCATTGATTCATTTCAAATATTATCATGATTGTAAAATATGAGATATGCGGTGTGGTTGGCGGTATAGAATAGCGCCATCCCATCTCATCCCGTGGGGGGCTTAGAAGTCATATCTACCAGAGAACGGCCAGCAGCGTCTCTCTGTGACCATCATACTGCGATCGCCAACTCGTCTGCCAAGCGTGGCTATTATGGCATACGATGGACACAACTCTATTGCGAAAATCTTTAGGGGAGGCCTTTGTCCAGCTGTGTACGTCATTTGACTGACATGATGATGATGAAAATATGAGAAACTAGTGGCACTACAATCCACGAAAAAGAAGCTATATAAGTTTAGTATTAAGTTAGCCATTTTTTATGTACTTTGTGGTCGAATTACATAATATGCCTTAACTATGTGTAATATAAAAATAAAAGCTGTATTACTTTTAAGTGTAACAATATGTATATACAAAAGTCTGTATGATAAATATGTATAATATGTATATACAAAAGTCTGGTCAACAACACACACACACACACACATCACAAACACACACACTTACTCACATGTACTACAGCTTAATCGAGAGGTACAAAATTGAAATCTACCTATCCAGAGTGTGGAGAGACTGGCGATCTGTCATACAGGTCTCCTAGTACAGACACCAGTCTCCCACATAGATTAATCCTAACTATACCTAGTAATGTACACAATGTTGTGTCAAAATTCTGTGTGAGAGAAAAAATAAAGTTATATTATTATTATTAAGTATTATCAAAATCTGTTCCGTTGCGTGAAGGAGCAACAAACATCCATACTCATATTTATAACTATTTTTTAATTTCTTTATTCACGTTATTATAAGGATAGGATTAGAAGAAGCGTATTCGCGGTCGAAAAAAGCAATGATATTGTTTCATGTAATTTCTGTCCATGTCTCATAGAACAAACAAACTAAAAAATCCTGTCAACTAAAATATAGTATAATTACAGTTATACACTAAATTATAACATTTGAAGTAGATGCCAATAAGAATAGATAACTATTGGCCCCATCTTGAAGTATTATAATTTATTGCATAGCTGTAATTATTTTAACTATTTAGCTGTATATGAAGACGGTGTGTTGTTTTTAAAACGGTTTTTATTTTGGGCTTTTTAATGAATCTATTATATTGAATCGAAGAATGACGTAATCTATCAATGGCACCTTCCCCATTGGAACTGTTTAGATTCATGTATATCATAAGATTGTTCTCCGATATTGACACCATTCGTATCGGACCATCTTGCAAGTTGATCGATACATACATACATACATAGACTCACGCCTGTTTCCCAGAGGGGTAGGCAGAGACAACGGATTTCCATTTGTCACGATCTTTGCATACTTCTTTTGCCTCGATTACTGTCATTATATTCTTCATACATGCTCGCTGGTTTAGGGTACTTCTGACCTGCCCTTTCTTGATCGATAATAATTCAAATCGGTTCATAAAGGCCGGAGTAATCGATGTAATACACAAAAAGATATACAAAAATTGTCCCAATTTTGCCACACATAGATACTTTTAAAGCGGAAATAAAATCCGTTTAGCGAACATTTAATATTGATTTAAATACTCGTCAGACAGCCTAGATGTGTTTTAGGCAATTATATCATTAAATATTTTAGTGTTTCCGAAGTGGATAGGATTTCGCAAACCATTTGCATAGAAACGACTCGTTATATACAATTTCATATCGATTAGAAAGGAGCATATCTAGACAATTTATTTTTTTGTGTTTTTGGGGTGTCTAGTATATTAACATGTTCTTTCTGTCTGTGTAGGCTAATACAGAAAGATGCATTTTAATAGTTTTATGACGGCGGAGGATGTAGATAATATATGTACATATTTATTTCTATATTCTTTGAATATATTCAATATTGCTTCTGTTGGTCATTAGTAACCCGGAATGTTAACCCTGTGGTCGTGGGTTCGATATCCTCTTAGGACAAATTTGTAATTTTTCTATAGCATGTATATATTTAAAAATATATTATACGTTTATCAGTTGTCTGGTTACCATAGTAGGTACAGTCTTTGCCTAGTTTGAGATCCGATGGCGGTGTGTTATTTGTTTTAAGATAGATTTATAATTTTTTATATATTTATATACATACAAGGCACATGCCTATTCATTGTAGGTAACTGTTGATTTTAGTTATCAGGGATAGTCAAAGTCAAAGGTAGGTACTTTATTCCGTAAAAAATTTACATTTATGTGGAATCGTCATATTTTTTTTACCCTACCGTGCAGTGCATGACGTGGCAGCTACTGAGAAACACTGCCAGAAAACTCAGTAGGAATCCTTTTTTAAAATAAAATATACTTAAGATTAATTACAATCATGGGTGTTGACTCAGAACAACTCAATCCCAAGCACTTTTATCACTAAAATAATCAGAAATTTGGTAATATGCCCTGCTACACAATTTACTTTAATAATTCTTTTAAACTTATTCGTAGACAATTCTCTAATATCATTGGGAAGTTTGTTATAGAATCTTATACATTGCCCCATAAAAGAGTTACTTATTTTGTGGAGACGGGTAGTATGCAATATGAGATTATTCTTATATCTAGTATTTACATTATGTGTATCGCTCCTTTTACAGAAGGAATCGATATTTTTATGCACATATAGTAAGTTTTCATATATATACTGAGATGGTACAGTTAGAATGTTGACCTCTTTGAACTTTTCTCTTAGAGACACTCTCGGGCCAAGATTATAGATAGCTCTTACAGCTCTTTTTTGCAATATAAATATGGTGTTAATGTCAGCAGAGCTACCCCAGAGAAGAATTCCATAGGACATTACACTATGAAAATAACTGAAATAAACCATTCTAGCTGTGTCAATGGTAAGAAATGAATATACATTTATGAATATACATTTCTTACCATTTAGATGTGATTTAAAGAGTTGAGGTTTTAGAGAGTGAATAAATATTCTTATGAGTTATAGTGATCTAACGTATAGTAAAACCAGTTCTTATAAGTTACGAGTTTATGACATTTTGAAACCGGCTAATTGGACGGTGAACGTTAATTACCTTCAACTATGAGGTAGGTACTCTATGTATATGACTAGTGACCCACCCCGGATTCGGATGAGTAGATATATAGAAAGATAAAAAAACATGTAAACAAATGCTGCGGTCATGTGAGTGTTTAAACGACTAATGTGATTTAAAAAAAAGACAGTCCAAGTGCACAACGCCGCCGCAACGAAATTTTCACTTCAATATTATTTTTGGTGAGAAGTGTATTTTGAAGGGCATTTGTACATCAAACGATGGCACGATAGTCGTACCGTGTCTTCGTTAAAATAGTACTACTAACATGTCTTTCCCTTTATGTCGAAAAAGGGGACGAAATTTTAGTTGTACTTTTTTAAGAATTATAAGTTTTGTGCCGACGTGACGCCATCCTTAGTATCATGTCGTCAACAATCGATATCGCCGTTGGTGCACCAGCGCCCAAAATATCGCAAAAGTATGTTTGCATAAGAAGTAATCATCATCATCATAACAACTGTAAGAAGTCCACTGCTGGACAAAAGCCTCTCCGCCAATCCGTCTGCCAAACGTGGCGATTATGGTATATCCCCAAGATGATTCTTTGGGGAGGCTTTTGTCGATGGATGATGATTACTTCTTATGACAAACATACTTGTGAGATACTTTGAGCGTTGGTGATAATTACCATCATCATAACGGCTGTAAAAAAAGGCAAAAGCCTCCCCAAACATCCTAGGGACATGCCATAATCGCATGTCCCTAGGATGATTATCCTAGGGATATGCCATAATCGCCACGTTTAACAGACGGGTTGGCGATCGCAGTAAGATAGTACTCAGAAAGAAGCTGCAGCCTGATCTCTGGTAGATATTCCCTCGGGTTTACTTCTATGCCCCCCACGGGAAGAGGTGGGGTGATGATATCCTGATATTCGCCGCAGTCACCACACAGCAAAGAAGTAATATTATATTCTGAACATAGCAAAATTTCTCCGTGTTCTTAGAAGTCAAACCTGACACAAAATTAAAATAACAGTGGGTAATTATTTCAAATGTTATCTGCTAAGTAGACATAATTGACGAGGCAACAATGAAATGTAAAAGTGACAGTTATTAGTAAACAATGTAAGTCAAAGTTCAGTCGACACGCGAAGGCATCCCACACGATGTTTTTACTGTCTATATGAGTACTTTGAGCGTGACGGGTGTCATTTAAACTAGAAACTGCCCTGGTAAAGGTATCATAGTCCCTGCATACAGGTTCTCTGGTCTAGTGTCTATTTGGTTTTTGGGCTTTGTTGTGGGCGCTACAGTGGCCAATACCAGGGCAATTCACCAATTCACCCGATTCGTGTAGGTGTTCCTTAAGGCTCTGTTTTTTCTCCGATCCTGTTATAGTTATACATTTACGATATCCTCATCCTTAAGAAAGTCCATTTGGCTCTCTTCGCAGACGAAACTGCATTACGTTATACCGGCACCGATCTGAATCCCAACCATTTCCAAGATTCTGCCAACGCCTTAGGCAAATGGTTCAGGAAGTGGAGAATGGAGGTAAACTCTACAAAAAGTGCTGCTGTGGTCTTTTTACGGGCAAATCAATCGAACTAGTTTAATTTGCGGTGATGCCTGAAACACTTCAAAATTAATACGCGAAGCGATCTGTATATTGGTGTTACCTGCGCACTCAAATTTGGATGTTATTACATCAAAATATATATAGTACCTCCTATATATAATATAGAATGCACTATTTCCTAGTTAATTATGTGTCTTAGTATACTAACATGACAATAACAGTCAATGGAGGACAATAGCTTCCAACTCACCGGCGACATAGTTTGGGTAACTTCCCGGTTTCCTCAGACTTTACTCAGACGTAGCCGAAACAAAGTATTTAATAACAAGTGTGTGAATCCATTAGATTTAATACGTGTCGAATGGCGGTCAGAGGTATTATTTTGGGCTAAACAAAGGCCCATTTAAAGTACAGTAGGTCAACCGCTGTCACGAATGAGAGGCATAGTAAACATGGACAATTTTATATGGTTATCATTCTCACGGTGGCTAGGTAAATGTTACATTGATATGTCTTCAAATTAACTAACTTCCCGTAAACAGGAGTAATTTAAAAGGCATAAAAAACCCTAATTTATTACAAATCTGTAAAAATAATTATACGAACTTTCCTCCCTCCCATTTTGCATCGTTAGTGGTTGATATATAATATTCCTTTATTACGCAATAAAAGGCCTATTTGTTTTTTTTTATTATTTGGCAAAAAAACACTGACGCCAGTTTTCCGAAGTCAATGTTAAAAAAAATACATGAGCCTTTTTGCTTATCTATCATTTAATAACTGATAGATAAGCAAAAAGGGCTCATATATTTTTTTTTTAACATTAACTTCGGAAAACTGGCGTAAGTTTACCATAGTACAGGTTCACTCCAAATCTGGAATCAGATGGCAGTGCGTTAGCAAATAAAATAAATATCTTGACAACTAGTCCCAGGATATTCATTTTATTTGCTAACGCCATAAACGCTATCTGCAGTTGAAATTTGGAGTTCTAAAGTCCATATTAGTTATGCCTTATATATAATTATTTATGCCATTTTATTCAAATTTTCTTATATGTACATATATAAGTTATTAAAATTCAACAGAAAACAGAAAAGGCAATAGAAAAACATATTTGCCAGGCTATAATCAGCCTACGTATTTTAATCATAAAGTCCCAGAGAGGTGACGTCAGATAGTCAAAATAATGTACTTAGCTTAGTAAACGATAAAGTTTGGGGCTCATCCGAAGCTCAAAATTAATTCATTAATGAGCACATTTTGATCGTCTTTAACTGTAAATCAGTGCTGCAGCAATGTGCTAGCGTGTAGCGCCGCCATCTTGATAAACCTAAGCTCTATTGCTTTGCTTGCTGACATTATGGGCTGACCTGGAATTTCACAATCCATGCTCTTACCGTCACAGTAGTAGTTTTAGTGCAAACTTTGAATAAATATTTCTATTAGATCATTAACCTAATAAATAATGACCTTGACTTCCTCTTCGACCTTGAAACCCAATACAAACTAATTGATTTAAAGATAACTTCAATAATTATTCCAAAATGCTTTCCATATATGATGAAAGCCATTCTTGACATGCCATAGCAGTTAACCTTGCCTTTTCTAAATACATCCTACTTTTTATCAAATAAATTATAGAATATATGAATCGGTAAACACAGATTATTAGTCAGTCACAGTAGGGAACCAATGTTTTATCTGAGTAGCTACTTATGTGAAATAAATAATGGTTATTAGTTAAAACAGATGGGAGATGTGGACAGTGGCCATAATATCCTAGTGTTTAGTGTAAAATTTACAACAAAACATATATAGACCTGTAGTCCTACTAATATTATAAAGAGGCATGGATGTTTGTTACCTTTCACGCAATAACTACTTTAGCTAATATATAATAATATATAACGCACCCCTACTAGATCTGTCAGGGTACCTTATATATATACCCTACTCTATTTCTCAACGTTCCCTACAGCAATACAAACTACAGACAAAACTCTTTTTTTTATGAAATCTAAATAGTTACTAAGTTGGTTGACTTTTCTGATCTTGACTTATACCCAACCAAGCCACATGTATTCAGGCATACACTTACTAAACATTGGTACAATATCTCTGTTGGTTTATCAAGTGTAATTGTATAGTTAAGCAGTCTCTATCTCATTTTCGTTGTCTTATTGTATCTCATATTAAGCAAACAACCCTTTTTTGTATTCATTTGCGTAAACATATAATTGGTAATTATAACCTGTTCCTTATCACAATTTGTTAATACTGTTTGTTTTCCTAATAAAATAAAATAAATAAATAAAATATAATATAGCTTATATAGCCCAACTCCCCTCGGGGCTGCGGTGGTACCAAGGGAAGTGTCTTCTACCGCCACGTGCAAGCATCTCCGGGAAGACAGCGATCTGTTTGTGGCGCAGTAGCTGTGCCAGACTGGCAGGAGTCGGCAATTGGGGAGGGCAACTCAGAGCCGCTCAGGGTGCGTGTCCCGACCATCTGGGACACGGCGCAAAAGGGGGTCACCGGAGCATACCCGCATTCCCGGGGCGCCACAGGAAGTCCACGGCAGGTTAATATGGCGTATATAACCGTATAACACAAGTTTAACGCGGATGAAATCGCAGGGTATAGTTAGTATAACAATACATTTATTCTTGATTGTTTTAAATGGTAAAGCAAGGTAAACGAGTAATCAGGTCACTCGGTGTTAAGTGATCCTTGCTGCCCATTGAAACTCGCAACACATGATGGACCGAAGTGCGTTGCAGGCCTTTAAGAAAGGAATAGCCACGGTTCTTGAAGGTTGCCACATCATACCAGATTGGAATTACCTTAGCCGTTAATTGATTCCACGGAGTGGTAGTACGCGGTAAAAGGTTTCTTTTAAAACGAACGGTGCTAGACGACCAATCATCCTGGTGTTATGAATGAAATTTCCAGTTCTGGCGAGGTAATCTAGGACGAAACGTGGTGGCGGCGTTGTAACTTTGAACAAATCTTCAGGTCCTCCCCATGATAAATGTGGTAAAGGTCATACTTAAGATCTTATTTAGAAGTTATATTTCTTGTTATTCTATCATTGATCTTGTAGGGGTTGCTGGAAGTCGCTGGATGGGAATCGTGCAATTATGGATATCTTTGGGGGAGGCCTTTGTCAATGAGTCTTTGTGAAATGATGATGATGATGTCGATGATGAAGAACTCGTTGGGAATTTTAAAAGAAAGTTATTTATATAATAGGTATTACATACATATACTGTGGGTAGGAAGTCAACGACCTTACTACCTTTAACCTATAAAGTCGTATCTATATATTAAAATATTTCCTTCTTTATCGTATGGGCAGAGGTAACCCTGGTGTCAGAGTTGTTCAAGCCGCCTCGTAGGCATCTGACATGGCTTATCGAATGTTGTCTAATGACAACAACCGGGACCGACAGCTTAACGTGTTCTCCGAAGCATGGTCGCAAGGTCACCCATCCATGGACCGACCGCTTGTCTAGATGCTTCACCTCACTGAACATGTAAAGACCGGTGAGTGTAATTGGCCATGAACGCCATATTTTAATGATTCAATCACTTGAGAAGTTCATAGAATCATTTCAAGTATATTTTTGGTAATTTTCAATCGTTACGCTCCTGCTGAATTGTCTATTGTTCGGGTTTACTTCGCTTTATTGTATGAATAGTGTTTACCTAGTAACAGATTAGTTACTCACCTATGTACCGGCCCAGTAGGCCTCAATATGGCTGAATGATTGATCTCTAATACCTACAACCTGAACCCACGGTTTAGCTAGCCTTCTAAAGCAAGGCAGTGTTCATGAAATAAACCGCTACGGCATTACCATTGACCGTTTAGGGACCGGTACTACCCGACTAGCTATGGGTGGCTATTGTCATGTTTGTTCCCTCATAAATAGACCTAAACCCACGGTTTAACGAACCTTTGAAAGCACAGCGACGCTCATGAAATTAAACCTCTATGGCAGTAACCGACATTGAACACTTAAAGGGCCGCGAGAGCAATTAGCTATGGACGCCTTTTATCATATTTGCTTCCGTTATAAATAGAATATTACAATGTAATATAATCTATATACATATAATAAAATCGTAGGAAAGTCAAAACTGTACATTGAATATTTTTTTTAAAGGATACTTGTGGCGTGATCTACAATCGATATCGAAGCCAAAAATAGAACTTTTAGAATTTTTGTCTGTTTGTCTGTATGTATGTCCGGGCTAAACTCAAAAAGTACTGCATGGATTTACTTCAAATGTTGAATGAATATTACTAAGAGGTCGGGTCAACATATAAGCTACATATTATCACGCTATCACCTACGGGGGTGGAGCTGCGATAATTTATAAAATTTAACGCGGGTAAAACCGCGGGGCACAGCTAGTATTTAAATATAACATGGTGTCTTTCATCATCAGCTGAAGGCGCCCACTGCAGGGAGCAGGGAGGACAAAGGCCTCCCCTAAAGATCTCGCCAATTACCGGGCTTCCGCTACCCGTATCCAACGGCTTCCGGCGACCCTCACAAGATCATCGGTCCACCTTGTAGGCGGCCTGCCCACTCTGCGTCTTCCAGTACGTGGTCGGTACTCGATAACCTTGTCCTTAGTTCAAATGATAATAGCCGTCAATAGTAGTTGTAAATTTTTTTTTTTCAGGATTCGACAACAGGAGTCATGTTTTATTTATTTCACAAAAAACGTACATGTTACTTTTAGCAATGATCTCTGCACTAAGCACGCAGGCTTGTCTTGCAGGAACCAATTATTTTACATTTATAAAGAATTGGTACATACAACTACTCTTAAATTACTAGGTACAAACAAGATAATATAAAAAAAATGATAATTAGAGATAATACAACAGAATATAGAAAATTCTTGAAAAAAAAATCTTTAATATTACATAGATATAGAAATATATATTTATCTAATATTAAAAATATATATATGTTAATAATAATAGTAAAACACAATATAATTAAATAATGAATGGAAAAAGTTTGTGCGTGTGTGTGTGTGTGTGTGTGTGTGTGTGTGTATGTGTGTGTGGGTGGGTGTTTGTGTAGAGTGTGTCAGCAGTTAGTTGATCAGCTGTAGTTCTTAAGGATAAGTTCGGTGTCTTCATAGGATAATGACATGAGCCATCCCCTAATTACACGCTATACTTTGCTGGAACAAAAAAGATTTATCTCAGTATGAGTCCGACATATTTTGTTATAGATGGTGGGGCGAAGATACTTATGGTGTCGCTTAAGAAAGGTGGTATTGATTGTTGGAATAGGCACTCGAAACATACGGCGTTGAATTAGTATATTAAAATTCATGGATTTTTTTATTTCTTTATGCATAGATATTGCCGCTTTTAAGATATAAATCTGTCGCACTCTAAGTACCTCACAAGTTTTGTATACTTCGTCTGTAGGGAATCGGAAAGGCTTTTTTAACAAGACTTTGAGGACTGCTCGTTGAGCTCTCTCAACTTGGATCATTTTTGACTTGGCAGCACCACCCCAGGCCAGTGTACAGTAGTAGAGTAGTGATTGGGTGATGGCTTTGTAAACCATAATCAGAGTTTGTTTGTTTGTACAATTACAAAGCGCTTTTATTATATATATAGTTTGTCTGACTCTTCCAGTCAGATATACTAAATGCTTCTCAAAATTTAAGCATTCATCAATTACTATACCTAAATATCGGATAGAGGTTGTGTTTTCAATAAGTTCACAATTACAGGACGATTCATTATCAAAGTTGCAAGAGTGGATTTTTAGTTTAAGTTGAGGTGGTGGTTTAGATACAGTTGTCTTGTGAAATGCTATGTATTTTGTTTTCTTTATGTTAAGAGTGAGTAAATTTCTGTCTAGCCATTTGGCTATCTTCTTTAGTCCAGTTTCAGCAGTGCTAAATACTGTACTCCATGTTTTGTCTCGAAAGATAACCACTGTATCATCTGCATAGCACAAAACCTCTGCATTTTTTATGGACAGATCTAAAATATCATTTATATAAATGCAAAATAATGTTGGTCCTAGAATGCTTCCTTGGGGAACGCCAACATTGACATTCTGTAAAACAACAATATGTAAAAGTAATGTCGATAAATACCAGTGTACCTATTGATTATGTTCTTGGTTAGGTTTATTTTCTATTTTATTGTATTTACTGTTTTAATAAGTTAATTGGTATTTATTGAATTTGAAAGCTTAGATATAATTTATTTTTATTCAACTTTGTACGCCGTAGTGGCAAAACATGACTGTACTTTAAAACTTGTTTTAACATCTTGCATGCACATGTATGCACACTTATGTTTATACAAATAAAACTATCTTTATCTTGTCAAGTGAAAGAGCAAATTATTACTAATTTTCTGTTGTCTAGTCGGCGTGGTTGGTAATTGCTTGCCTTTCACGACGCAGATCGTGAGTTCGATTCCTACCCAGGACACATATTTGTGTACCTGAACATGTCTATTTGTCCTGTGTCTGGATGTAATTATCCATATAAGTATGTATTTACAAAAGAAAAGTAGTATATCAGTTATCTGGTTTCCATAGTATAAGCTCTGCTTAGTTTGGGATCAGATGTCCGTATGTGAATAATTTGTCAGGATATTATTACAAAAAATATAGTAGTTCTTATTTATTCTGTTCTTGAACGGTGAATAATCCACTATAATTAATCCATTAAACAGCTCACTAAACTCTAGGCGTGAGGCCAATGTCTTACTCAAAACTCTTTTAAGATAAATATATTCACGTAACTGTTTAATCAAGTTTGGTCATCAGTTGATCTTAGAGAGCAAATTAACGACTTTTATCTCTAACGTAGGTGGTAGAAACGACTTAAAATTTTATCAGAAGGTTAGTCCAAAGCAAAAAATCAATATAAATCGATTTCCATTACCTTAGCGAACACCAATTCAAAAATGTTAATGGTTTCCAAAATTTTTGCGAAAGCGGTGTCAATTTTAATATATTCGAAATTTGGTCCAATATAATGTATGTTAGCACAGAAAATATCTTTGGCTATAAATTTAGATACTATAAAATAGATAATAATTCTTTGATGCCGGATCGTATATATTTATTATTCTGTGGCGAAATTTCCTGTCTACACAAAAACAAGTTATATGGTAATACTTAACACTTATTTACTCTATTTACATTGTAAAATAATAAATCTTAGATCGTTTTTGAGTCCTTTATAATATTATCTTAAAATTAAGTTCAATAGGTAGAATTAAAATTTGTTTTTATAGCCTTGGAGTACTGCAGTTATTATTTACCCTGTCAAACTGACTGGACTGTTTAAAACTTAATGGAGCCAAGTTGGCTGAGTAAAATAAAATAAATAAATAAAATAGAAAAGGTTTTTATTCACGTAGACTTTTAAAAAGCGCTCGTAAATAGTCAGAACATGTTTGTAGTAATATATAATTAATTTATAATTATGTCTAGGTACATATAGATATTTAGGTACACGGGTTGTAAGAAATAATTTACAATAAGATTTATTTTATAATAGTAACGATATTTAGCTAACTTCAATTATGTTATTGTTATTATTGTCAAGGATCATGTGTAGGTTAATTAACGAAATTTTAAATTTTAGCTATATTTATACTACATATATATATATACTATAGTCGAATGATCCCTCTACTTAGCGGACTGGTAACTGGTTAATGACTCTTGCATAGCCACGTAGCTTTAGGGTCAGTATCCAAAAAGGCTTTTGCTTCAGTTTACGTATACCTTGTATAATCTTGTATGTGTTTACGGATACGTTTACGTTTTTTAAAGGATACTTGTGGCGTGATCTACAATCGATATCGAAGCCAAAAATAGAACTTTTAGAATTTTTGTCTGTTTGTCTGTATGTATGTCCGGGCTAAACTCAAAAAGTACTGCATGGATTTACTTCAAATGTTGAATGAATATTACTAAGAGGTCGGGTCAACATATAAGCTACATATTATCACGCTATCACCTACGGGGGTGGAGCTGCGATAATTTATAAAATTTAACGCGGGTAAAACCGCGGGGCACAGCTAGTATTTAAATATAACATGGTGTCTTTCATCATCAGCTGAAGGCGCCCACTGCAGGGAGCAGGGAGGACAAAGGCCTCCCCTAAAGATCTCGCCAATTACCGGGCTTCCGCTACCCGTATCCAACGGCTTCCGGCGACCCTCACAAGATCATCGGTCCACCTTGTAGGCGGCCTGCCCACTCTGCGTCTTCCAGTACGTGGTCGGTACTCGATAACCTTGTCCTTAGTTCAAATGATAATAGCCGTCAATAGTAGTTGTAAATTTTTTTTTTTCAGGATTCGACAACAGGAGTCATGTTTTATTTATTTCACAAAAAACGTACATGTTACTTTTAGCAATGATCTCTGCACTAAGCACGCAGGCTTGTCTTGCAGGAACCAATTATTTTACATTTATAAAGAATTGGTACATACAACTACTCTTAAATTACTAGGTACAAACAAGATAATATAAAAAAAATGATAATTAGAGATAATACAACAGAATATAGAAAATTCTTGAAAAAAAAATCTTTAATATTACATAGATATAGAAATATATATTTATCTAATATTAAAAATATATATATGTTAATAATAATAGTAAAACACAATATAATTAAATAATGAATGGAAAAAGTTTGTGCGTGTGTGTGTGTGTGTGTGTGTGTGTGTGTGTATGTGTGTGTGGGTGGGTGTTTGTGTAGAGTGTGTCAGCAGTTAGTTGATCAGCTGTAGTTCTTAAGGATAAGTTCGGTGTCTTCATAGGATAATGACATGAGCCATCCCCTAATTACACGCTATACTTTGCTGGAACAAAAAAGATTTATCTCAGTATGAGTCCGACATATTTTGTTATAGATGGTGGGGCGAAGATACTTATGGTGTCGCTTAAGAAAGGTGGTATTGATTGTTGGAATAGGCACTCGAAACATACGGCGTTGAATTAGTATATTAAAATTCATGGATTTTTTTATTTCTTTATGCATAGATATTGCCGCTTTTAAGATATAAATCTGTCGCACTCTAAGTACCTCACAAGTTTTGTATACTTCGTCTGTAGGGAATCGGAAAGGCTTTTTTAACAAGACTTTGAGGACTGCTCGTTGAGCTCTCTCAACTTGGATCATTTTTGACTTGGCAGCACCACCCCAGGCCAGTGTACAGTAGTAGAGTAGTGATTGGGTGATGGCTTTGTAAACCATAATCAGAGTTTGTTTGTTTGTACAATTACAAAGCGCTTTTATTATATATATAGTTTGTCTGACTCTTCCAGTCAGATATACTAAATGCTTCTCAAAATTTAAGCATTCATCAATTACTATACCTAAATATCGGATAGAGGTTGTGTTTTCAATAAGTTCACAATTACAGGACGATTCATTATCAAAGTTGCAAGAGTGGATTTTTAGTTTAAGTTGAGGTGGTGGTTTAGATACAGTTGTCTTGTGAAATGCTATGTATTTTGTTTTCTTTATGTTAAGAGTGAGTAAATTTCTGTCTAGCCATTTGGCTATCTTCTTTAGTCCAGTTTCAGCAGTGCTAAATACTGTACTCCATGTTTTGTCTCGAAAGATAACCACTGTATCATCTGCATAGCACAAAACCTCTGCATTTTTTATGGACAGATCTAAAATATCATTTATATAAATGCAAAATAATGTTGGTCCTAGAATGCTTCCTTGGGGAACGCCAACATTGACATTCTGTAAAACAACAATATGTAAAAGTAATGTCGATAAATACCAGTGTACCTATTGATTATGTTCTTGGTTAGGTTTATTTTCTATTTTATTGTATTTACTGTTTTAATAAGTTAATTGGTATTTATTGAATTTGAAAGCTTAGATATAATTTATTTTTATTCAACTTTGTACGCCGTAGTGGCAAAACATGACTGTACTTTAAAACTTGTTTTAACATCTTGCATGCACATGTATGCACACTTATGTTTATACAAATAAAACTATCTTTATCTTGTCAAGTGAAAGAGCAAATTATTACTAATTTTCTGTTGTCTAGTCGGCGTGGTTGGTAATTGCTTGCCTTTCACGACGCAGATCGTGAGTTCGATTCCTACCCAGGACACATATTTGTGTACCTGAACATGTCTATTTGTCCTGTGTCTGGATGTAATTATCCATATAAGTATGTATTTACAAAAGAAAAGTAGTATATCAGTTATCTGGTTTCCATAGTATAAGCTCTGCTTAGTTTGGGATCAGATGTCCGTATGTGAATAATTTGTCAGGATATTATTACAAAAAATATAGTAGTTCTTATTTATTCTGTTCTTGAACGGTGAATAATCCACTATAATTAATCCATTAAACAGCTCACTAAACTCTAGGCGTGAGGCCAATGTCTTACTCAAAACTCTTTTAAGATAAATATATTCACGTAACTGTTTAATCAAGTTTGGTCATCAGTTGATCTTAGAGAGCAAATTAACGACTTTTATCTCTAACGTAGGTGGTAGAAACGACTTAAAATTTTATCAGAAGGTTAGTCCAAAGCAAAAAATCAATATAAATCGATTTCCATTACCTTAGCGAACACCAATTCAAAAATGTTAATGGTTTCCAAAATTTTTGCGAAAGCGGTGTCAATTTTAATATATTCGAAATTTGGTCCAATATAATGTATGTTAGCACAGAAAATATCTTTGGCTATAAATTTAGATACTATAAAATAGATAATAATTCTTTGATGCCGGATCGTATATATTTATTATTCTGTGGCGAAATTTCCTGTCTACACAAAAACAAGTTATATGGTAATACTTAACACTTATTTACTCTATTTACATTGTAAAATAATAAATCTTAGATCGTTTTTGAGTCCTTTATAATATTATCTTAAAATTAAGTTCAATAGGTAGAATTAAAATTTGTTTTTATAGCCTTGGAGTACTGCAGTTATTATTTACCCTGTCAAACTGACTGGACTGTTTAAAACTTAATGGAGCCAAGTTGGCTGAGTAAAATAAAATAAATAAATAAAATAGAAAAGGTTTTTATTCACGTAGACTTTTAAAAAGCGCTCGTAAATAGTCAGAACATGTTTGTAGTAATATATAATTAATTTATAATTATGTCTAGGTACATATAGATATTTAGGTACACGGGTTGTAAGAAATAATTTACAATAAGATTTATTTTATAATAGTAACGATATTTAGCTAACTTCAATTATGTTATTGTTATTATTGTCAAGGATCATGTGTAGGTTAATTAACGAAATTTTAAATTTTAGCTATATTTATACTACATATATATATATACTATAGTCGAATGATCCCTCTACTTAGCGGACTGGTAACTGGTTAATGACTCTTGCATAGCCACGTAGCTTTAGGGTCAGTATCCAAAAAGGCTTTTGCTTCAGTTTACGTATACCTTGTATAATCTTGTATGTGTTTACGGACAGACTATTGCATAGGTTTTCCATTTTTAAGCTTCAGCTGCAAAAATATACCCCGTATCTTATTACCTAATTGATAAAATTGTCATAAAAAGGTTCATTTATCATCAGGTAAACAGTTATAGGAACAGACATACATATATGTACATAGGTAACAGTTTATAGCAGGTATATAAATCATGTACCTGCTATATAATCATATAATCAATCAATAAATAATTTTGAGATTATGTAATCAATGTTTACCTATATTGTGTGTTACCTAGATTTATATAAAAATGTATGTATTATTATTTAAACGAATTAATAAAAAAGGTTTCAGTTTTCTATCTATGTAAAGGGATAGCAAACTTCTGAATTATATACAAATAAGTCAAGGTCAAAATAAGTTGTCCCGCGGTTATATCTACTAGATAACGGGTAAAAATATGGTTGATGGCAACAACGAATGTCACCACCCCCATCTCATCCCGTGGGAGGCGAAGACGTCGTCCCCCGTTATATCTACCAGATTAATTAGATGTATGGCTGACGGCAACAGCTTGGGGGGCAAATAAGCCATCGCCCGGTTATATCTACTAAATAACTGGTAGAAATATGGCTGATGGCAACAACGAATGTCACCACCTCATCTCATCCCGTGGGAGGCGAAGACGTCGTCCCCCGTTATATCTACCAGATTAATTAGATGTATGGCTGACGGCAACAACTTGGGGGGCAAATAAGCCATCGCCCGGTTATATCTACTAAATAACTGGTAGAAATATGGCTGATGGCAACAACGAATGTCACCACCTCATCTCATCCCGTGGGAGGCGAAGACGTCGTCCCGCGTTATATCTACCAGATTAATTAGATGTATGGCTGAGGGTAATAACTTGGGGGGCAAATAAGTCATCCCGCGGTTATATCTACTAGATAACGGGTAAAAATATGGCTGATGGCAGCAACGAATGTCACCACCACCATCTCATCCCGTGGGAGGCGAAGACGTCGTCCCCCGTTATATCTACCAGATTAATTAGATGTATGGCTGACGGCAACAACTTGGGGGGCAAATAAGCCATCGCCCGGTTATATCTACTAAATAACTGGTAGAAATATGGCTGACGGCAACAACTTGGGGGGCAAATAAGCCATCGCCCGGTTATATCTACTAAATAACTGGTAGAAATATGGCTGATGGCAACAACGAATGTCACCACCTCATCTCATCCCGTGGGAGGCGAAGACGTCGTCGTCCCACGTTATATCTACCAGATTAATTAGATGTATGGCTGAGGGCAACAACTTGGGGGGGCAAATAAGTCATCCCGCGGTTATGTCTACTAGATAACGGGTAGAAATATGGCTGATGGCAACAAAGAATGTCACCACCCCATCTCATCCCGTGGGAGGCAAAGACTTCGTCGTCCCACGTTATATCTACCAGATTAATCAGATGTATGGCTGTCGGCAACAACTAGGGGGCAAATAAGTCGTCCCACGGTTATATCTACCAGATAACGGGTAGAAATATGGCTGATGGCAACAACGAATGTCACCCCCCATCTCATCCCGTGGGGGCCGAAGAAGTCCTCCCGAGGTTAGATCTACCAGCTTAATGAGATGTATGGCTGACATAAAAACGAATATTACCAACCCATGTCATCCCGTGAGGGGTGAAGAAGTAGTCCCGCCATGTATGTATCAGATAACGGGCAGAAATAAGCAACATCACTGTGTACTATAACCATCATATTGCGATCGCCAACCCGTCTGTCAAGCGTGTGAATTATGGCTATATGCTATACTGATGATTATATATATGATTCACTCGTCGAGATCATTGGGGAGGCCTTTTCCAGCAGTTTTTAGACAGTTCAAACGCGCAAATAGCCTTCCAGAGTAACAATATCTCTATTAAGATTTGCGAAGCTTATGCAAAAATATATACTATAACATTTGTGTTTTTAATTTAAGAAACAAAAAAGTGAAAGCTTTAATTCACATGATGATTAAGACTTGTTTCAAGGAATATTTTCGACTAAGGATTAATTGTTGGATCTGTCAAGCATCGTTTCTTACTTGGAAAGTGAAATTACAATTTAGTTACTGCGTCTTAAAACCAATAAACATGTCTCGTATTGAAAAGAAAACAAAACATTTTCGTAATTTGGCTACAACGGCATGAATAGACATGAATAGGCAAATAAAATACCGAAATACTATTAAATAGTCTTTGGGATACGAAAATCACGTATATTTAGTATTACAAAATCGGAGAACTGAGAAATTAAAAAAAAAATCATCATTCAGCTACCCTAATCTGTCAAATTTATTTTATAGATTTTGAACTTTGTCACATAAGCATAAGGTTAACTTTCAATTGCAGAAATTGGACAGATTGATGCGTCTGTACACACACGTGTAGAATGAGACAGTTTCGGCAGTAGAGCTTCCTTTTGAGTTGGTATCCAAGGCAAGGATCTACAAGTCGCCATAAAATTCATACATTTTAATCTAATTACGGTAAATGTACTTATTTCAATTAATCAATAAACTAGGTTAGCTTGACAAAATATGCTAAATTATGCATATTTCTCACACTCACGCGTCACGTTTTTGATGTTATCACACAATAGGTGTTTCATATTCATCGTTCTATTGGATTCTTTAAACAAGCAGGTACACAAACACTGTAATACATGTAAGTAGGTGAAATTGTCTTTAGTACACCTTCTCTAATACAAGAAGCATTGTATGTAAGGTATAAAGAACAGAGTTACAAACAATCACGGGTATATCGGATATCCTTCGAGACCACATTTACTTCACTTGGGTACAACCAGCTAGTTAATCGGGATAATTGTACATCATCATATCATATCTTATCTATCATACCTTAAGATTGTTTCAAAATTTGTGATGAAATAAAAACACACATACATGAACCCAAAACACAAACATGATACATACAAACACACTTAGTTTAACTGGAATGAGACTCATAAACTTAAGTCTAGGAACCTCAACTCTACCATCCTTATTTATAACAAAACTAAGTTATTAAAACCTATAGTTGTTTGTAGTTTACAAATGATCCTCTTTTTATTTATGAACCAAAAAGTAGCTTTATCTAATATATTTTTTATAAGATTCTTTATAATTATTGCATTTACTCGCCCCTTTGGTCTAGTTTTAGCGTCATGTCAGCCAAAGTACGTCCACTGCCGGACAAAAGCCTTCCCTAAGAATGGGGGAAATGCCATAATCGCCACGCTTGGAAGAGGAGTTTACGATCGCAGTTTTATGGTCATAGTTCACAGAAAAACTCTGCTGCCCATTCTCTGCTAGGTATTCCCTCTGGCGATTTCTACGCCCGACGCGGGATGAGATGGGGTGATGATATTCTATGCCGTCACCACATAGCAAATATATAATTTTTTTTAGCGTAGTCTGCCGGAAATAATGAGGCATAAAAGTGTTACTGGTAAGTTACCGACAAAACATTCTCAGTAAACCTTACGAAAGATTTATTTGAACAGCGCAGAGCAGCGTTATCGTTCTTCGACTGGCCTGTTGGTTTAGTGGTAAGCCAGAGATCGTGGGTTCGATTCCCATCCGACACAAATATTTATGTGATAGGCACGATTATTTGTTCTTTGTCAGTGCAATTTATCTATAATGTGTATGTATTTAGAAATATATATATATATAAATGTAAATATATATTTTTATTTATATTGTCTATACATATAATAAAATCGTAGAAAAGTCAAAACTGTACATATCATATTTTTTTTAAAGGATACTTGGAACGTGAACTACAATAGATATCGAAGCCAAAAATATAGTTATCAGAATTTTTGTCTGTTTATCTGTTTGTCTGTATGTATGTCCGGGCTAAACTCAAAAATTACTGCATGGATTTACTTCAAATTTTGCATGATTATTACTAAGAGGTCGGTTCAAAATTATAGGGTACATATTATCACGCTATCACCTACGGGGGAGGAGCTGTGATAATTTATAAAGTTAAACGCGGGTAAAACCGCGGGGCACAGCTAGTATTAAATATAACTAACAAACAAGTAGTCTAGTTGCCAAAGCACAGGGTCTGCCTACTTTAGTTCCCGGAGCCATTACCCACAGCACCGAGAGGCTAGGCTACCGTGGTGGTTTTAGTGGGTAACCCACGGGGATTGCCACATACCCCATAGTCTCCCCAACTACGGGGACCTATAAAAGGATTCCACCACGTTAAAAATAGAAAAGTCTGCCTACTTTGGTATTAGATGGCAGTGTGTTACTTGTCCCAAGATATTTATAAAAAAAAAATGTTTTAGGAACACTAAAATTTAGTTCAGGATCCGGGAGCTATAATATTTTAATAATAATACTTGGGATTCGAAATAGATAATCATAATTTTATGTCACAATGAAATTGTAGGAATTTATGGTTCTGGATAAGCTTTTTAGGCAAAACTTAAACTTAACTTAACTTAACTTAAAAAAAAATGTTCGTTTTCCTGAACACTGTTAATACAGTTATATAATGATACAATTATATATAGTATTTCATCACTCGATTCCAATGTTGCTATCTAAGTATACAGATATAGGCATAATCTAATTCCATATTATAAAACCCTACAAATCACAATACTGAACTCGTTATAACGAAGAATAATGTCGCTATATCAGTGGTAACACATGCCTGCTAAATCCGCTTTTATTTACTTCGTTATAAAGATGCTGTAATAGACGAAAACTATCCACCGACGTAGCATCAACTGTACTAACTCTTATTTACTCCAGTTTTACGTCTAGATTCTTCCGCTAATAGTGCCTTCAATTGCAAATTGATATCGAACCATGTTGCAGTTAACCAAAGGCCCTCAAGGCACTACTTAATTTCTTTAATCTCCCTACTTATAGGAAACTCTATGTTGAAGTGGTTTATAGTTTAGTTGCCTTAAGTTTTATAGCCAAGAGTACACTTAAGAGTACCTACTTATATATAAAGTAAAAACGATGCCTCGTTGGTCTAGCGGTAGCGTGTTCACCCGCAGATAACGAGGTCCTGGGTTCAAATTCCAGGTCGGGCCAAAAGTGATTTTGGGACTTTTCTGTAAAAAGAAAAATTTCTCAGCATCAGCCCGAAGTCTGGGAGTTGGCGGTATGTAAAGCCGCCGGTCCTGTGCCTGACCTCTTTCCGGTCGTGTCGCTAGGTATCCTATCGGATGATGAGAGTGATGGAATAGAAAGTGCTCCTGTGTTCGCGCACACACTTAGCACTATAATATGTCCCGCGCAGATGGCTAATCTCTGATGAGACTGGCCGCCGTGGCCGAAATTCAGCTACATGGACATTATTATAAAGATTTAATAGAAAAAAACAGGATATTATACTTTGGACACTTAGTATTCTCCGTTAAAATTGGTTGCTGTAGACGAAATTCGGCCAGGAGCACTGATGATTGATACAGGAAGGTGGCATGGCTAGAAAAGGGATGGGTAGTGGTACAGCACTACCCTACCCAGTGGTACCACTACCCATCTAATGGACATTATATTATTACCTTATGATAACGGGCCGGTTGGCGTGGTTGGTTCTCACGCCGCAGGTCGTGGCTTCGATTTCCACCAAGGACAGATATTTGTGTGTATGATCATGTATGTTTGTCCTCAGTCTGGGTGTAATTATCTATATAAGTATGTATTTGCAAAAGAAATGTAGAATGTCAGTTGTTTAGTTTCTATAGTACAAGCTCTGCTTAGTTTGCGATCAGGTGGCCGTGTGTGAATATTGTCCCAGGATATTATTATTATATATCCTAAGGCCACTAACGTTAAGTTTGTGGTGAAGCGCAAACGTTTCTTAAGAAATAATTGAGTTACTTAACCTCCACGGTTGCCGGTCTTGCCCTACCCGCATACAGCGGCTTCCAATGACTCTTACAAGAACATCTGGTCATGTTGTAGAAGGTCTGTCCATGCTACGTCTTCCTATTCATGGTCACCACTTGCCACTCGGGAACTTTTCGACGGCAATTGTGGATCTCTGAGGAGACGTTTGTCCAGGCATAGTCGTGTTTTGGCTAATATGATGATAATGATGATGATACTTAACCTTATTGTTTGTAAAAAAAAGAAGAATCCTTAATTTCATATAACCTAAAATTTTGAAAATCCCGGACTCCAAACTATAATTACATGATTTTGCAAAAGAGCTGAAACTCTTACCCGCAAGGAAACTGGTATCAAATGAAAAAAGAAACCGCATCGAAATCGTTTCATCCTTTTTAGAGCTACGATGCCACAGACAGTCACACACACTCACAAAGAGACACCGACGTCAAACTTATAACACCCTCCTTTTTGCGTCGGGGGTTAATAAATGATCAGTGGTATTCAAATTTGCAAGTTTTGCCAATTCGTCTCCATCGTATACATTATATAATTCATTGAATAAATAATTCGTTAAAAAACTATAAATGATTTGTGGTCGTTACCGGTGAATGTGAAACACAGATTTGCTCCACTTAAAGTTCACAAGAAAACGATGCAACTTTCGTTGACAATTAGTCTACATGTATTATGATTATTGAGCAATAGTGAACGGTTTGTGATTTAACTTGCCGAGGCCTTGGTATAACGCTCCCTTTGAATTATATGGCGTTCTCCGTACAATCCATTGATTAGGTGAAGGATCTTTCTGTGGTGAATGCTCCATATTATGGGATTACAAATTAGGATAAAGGTAGTCTAGATAACATCGTCGGAATACTGGTGATTTATCTGTCTCATTGGTTTAGCGCTAGCGTGTTCATCTGTAGATAATAAGATTCCGCGTTCTTTACCCGAGTCGCACCAAGAAGTGTCTTTGGGATTTTATGGCAAGAAGACCACCCAGTAGGATCCACGTGTTCTGAAGTTGCGGAGCATGTTCCAGACAGTAGGCAAAGTTCTGTATCTAACCTCTTTCCAGCTGGACAGGATCATTAGAGTAAGTCAATAGAAAGTGCACTTACTTTGGAGTACAGTCTTGTACTCTATTATAAATATCCTTACAGATGCCTTGTCTCCGCTCAAACATGCCACTATTCCCAAAGAGAGGCTTTGGTTAACTTATTTCTACTATTAAAGGTTGTATTATATAAGAACTATAAACAAGCATCACCGTTATATCAGCCGAAAATAGTACACTGCAGGGCTTTCCCCAAAGATCTCCAAAATGGCCGGTCTTTTGCTACCCGCTTTCAGAGGTTTGTTGTCAGTGACCCTCACAAGATCATCGCTCCATCTTGTAACAAGCATATTACCAAAAAATGACCATCATGTAACATTCAGTCGAATTGATAACCTCCCTATTTCGAAGTCGGTTAAATGGTATTAACTTGGCAATATTTGTAAGATCATGGCCTTTTGTGGCTACTCTATATGCGTAGTAGATCACCCAGTTCAAGACTTGTTTATGACTAAGTAAATAACCATGGTACAAGGTTATTTACTTAGTAATGTAAAATTCTAGTATAATTGTTTAATATTCGTCACCATGACACAAAGGTGTCTAGTATGGAGTATGGACGTACAAAGATATGAGACGGGCCTGTTGCCGTGGTTGGTATATGCTTGCCTTTCACGCCGCAGGTCACGGGTTCGGTTTCCACCCAGGACAGATATTAGTGTGCATGAACAAGTCTGTTTGTCCTGAGTCCGGGTGAAACTATCTACATAAGTATGTATTAACAAAATAAATGTGGTATATGTAGTATATCAGTTATCTGGTTTCCATAGTACAAGCTCTGCATATTCTGAGATCAGATGGCCGTGTGTCAATAATGTCCCAGAAGATTATTATTATAGTGGTGACCGTGGTATGCTGAGCACATTTTATTTTGTCATATATACCTGGCTTTGCCGGACAAAAGGAGTTACAAGGAGTAAGACTGTGGCGAAGCGCAAACCTCTAATATATAAAATAGCAAGAATTTATCATAATTGGAAAGCTACTTACCCTATGGTAGATATAATTCAAGTTATTCGTTTGTTTTAGTAACTTTAACTAACGCACAAGCTTTGTAGCACATTGGCGCCAATTTTATTATAAGCTGTAATCTTTTAACTAACCTACTTTCTCGGTTGACCTCTTTTATAGATTATAATAATAATAATATCCTGGGACATTATTATCACACGGCTATCTGATTCCAAACTAAGCAGAGCTTGTACCATAGAAGCCAGATAAATCATATAGGTACTGCATAAACAACTTTTTCTTTTGTAAATACATACTTATATAGATAATTACACCCAGATTCAGGACAAACAGACATGTTCGTGCACACAAATATCTGTCCTGGGTGGCAATTGAACCCACGACCTCCATCGTGAAAAGCAAGCATTTGACAACCACGCCAACTATTAACTATTAGTCACAAGCTTTGTAGAACATTGGTGCGAATGTTATAGATAACCTGTAATCTTTGTTCTAACCTACTTTCTAGGTTGATCTGTTTTATACATTGAAGATGAGGTATTAAGCTTTGTTACAAACCCAATAATGCAACAATGTTGTCCAAAATGAAGATATTTTATTTTTTCTTATTTAAAGTAGTGAACTTCATCCTGCAGCTATGCTTACGTTGAAATTCCTTCTGGGACAATTCTGGCATAATTCCAAAATTTGAATAAAGCTAAGCAGGGAGATCGGTTCTGTAGTTAAGCGTGATGTAAAAAACTCTACTACTTCGTTTACAGTCTTATTTGCTAAGTTTGAGCAACCGGTCACTTTTATTGTCTGGTAAAGCTGTGAAAACCTCCTAGGCTTACGGTTAACGTCAAGGTAAAATATGACATTTAGATTTGTAATATTTATATTAATTATTACGTAATAGGGGTACTGAATCATAATTGGATTACTGATGAATCTAACTGAAGCGTATCAATTAGGTAAAAGTGATACACCGGCGATGTAGTTAAGGCGCTTTTGGGATATTCTTTTATAAGTACAAACAAGTTATCAAGCATGTATACGGCTCCCTTGATGGTAACCAATCGCGTAGCCTTTTTAAATTTGGGAGTCTTATTTGTTGAAGCGCTTGAATATTACCGTACTAATATTAGATTCTAACTGTGCTCCGAGGTATTCCCCGCATTAAACTGTATAAATTATCGAGTATTTGTTATTCTGATATAAACTAGAATACTACAAAGTTTCATCAAAATTTGTTCGGCAGTTTTTGCGTGAAAGAGTAACATACATCCATCGGTACTACTACATCACAAATTATCGCATTTATACTCGTAATATTATTCCGGATGTGAAAGTTTGTGCGAACAGATGTATGGGTGTTTGTTACTTCTTTACCCAAAATCTACGGAATTAAATTTGATGAAACTTTTAGTGATACACTTATTATACACCCGAATAACACATAAAGTATAATTTATAAAGCTTAACACTGGGTAGTTTCTTTATGTGGGTATGTATTAAGTTAAATATTGCACAATCAAGAATCCGAATGAGTGAGCCTTAAATGTAAATATATATTTTTTACGCTGCCACTAGTAATATATAACCTGGTAACATAACACCTGATTACCTCCAATCAAATATTGCGAAATTCTTCTAAAAGATGACACCGACTTCCCATAAAATCGTTATGCAAATAAATCAATAAAATTCAGCTCAATTTCTGCATTTATCCTAGATTTTATACAAACAATATGCAATATATTACGTCAGTAGTAATAAATAAAGCTGCCTCCGCATCTTATTCCGGTGGTAAACGTAACACATAGGAAGAACAATATTCCATTCGTTATGTAAAATGCAAATTGTAATGTTACTCCGTTACCTAACTTCTGATCACGTACAGACGCCAGCACATCAACCTACCCCAATCTGTCAAATTTCCCCAATTGAAAGTGAACGTTATGCTTTTGTGATAAAGTAGAAAATCTCTAAAAGAAATTCGACAAAAAGGGGTAGATGGATGTGCTGGCGTCTGTACAAACTAATTAGAAAAAATTAACACTAAGTTTTAAGTTTATGAAGAGTGGAATTAAACTAGTTCGAAATTCGAAAGTTATTAAAAATGTTCTTTTTAGTTACGATTAGCGATAGGCGACAACATTTGCAATTTCTAAGCCTCCATACTGGTGTTTGAGTGACAGATTAGGATTTAAATATTGAATGTCATAAATATTTAAACCACTAATGAAGAGATTGAACTTATTTATAGAAATACCTAATACTTACAACAGTTTGCATTATTAATATAATAATAATAAGAAGAAGAAGAATAGAAAAATATCTAAATAAGGTTTAGAAGATTATTTATTTCTAGTATTTTTAAGTTTCAAACTAAATATAATATATTTATATAAACATTTGTTTTAAACTTGAACTTGACGTTCTGAAGTTGTTGTTGTCGTTGTTCTTGTTTACTTCTATTATATTATTAATCGACTTCAAAAAAAGGAGGACTCAAATTCGACTGTTATTTTTTGTTTGTACGGTATTACATTTGTTTGAATATTGTTTGTATTACGTAATTTCTCAGTTGTTTGTGAGCGAAATGCGAATTTTGACAATATTTTTTAAACCAATATTGAATGCTTTCGGAATGGTCGAATACAGGTCTGTTCAATGAGTTCTAAATATTCCAGAAGTTTCGCTTAAAACTACATAAAGTAGGATATTGTGTAATCTATTTCATACGAGCACTTATTAAGTACTTAAAAATGGGATAAGCATAGAATAGAATTGTGAAACTTGTCGTAATTGCGAGAAAATGTTTAAAATGATCCAAGATCAAATAAGGGAAAACGTTAACTCCAGAGTGGACCAAATAAAAAGGAACAGTGCCTCTAGCACGAGTTCCTGCAGTTTACTTACTCGATCACACGTACAGTTTCTCCCATACATTAGACACCAGCGCCTCTCGCGGAAACTATTAAGAACTAAAACTCTGGTGCTCAATGTATGGGAGGAAACTGTACGTGTGATCGAGTAAGTAAACTGCAGGAACTCGTGCTAGAGGCATAGTTATAAATTCAGCAACTGATTGTTATACACATCCGCAATAAAAAATCCGCGTGAGCTTACTAAAATCCAAGTGATTTAATCACTACATATTTCGTAAACTTTTATAATAGTTGTTGTATGAGGTTACATAATATTAATTTACATTGATTATAACGGTTGAAGAAACATAAATAGGCTTCAAAACGGAATAAGTTAATGATAACTGTGCTTTTTGATTTATAGCACTTATGAGTTACATCGCTTTGGACTTTGGGCGACATCTGTTTACATCAGTGTGGAATGCTCAAGGGACTGTGGGCAATAAAAGTTGGATAACATTTTATTTAATCCTAATAAAATTATTATTGAATTAGCAGCTCTAAATGCGTAATATAAATATTCTTATTCTGTTTTTCACACAGAAACATACATTTAAGTTAAAATTTACAACAAAAAGTCATGTACATAGGCGAGCTTAATTCATTAATGAATTCTCTTCTAACAAACCATTACGGGAGTGAAATTATTGAATACCTAATGGGTAAAGCAACAAAATATTAAATTAAAAAGATTGATAAAATACACAGAAATATTTACATACCATACCTAATAATATAAATATATATAAAAGAATAAACTACTTACATAAAACCTACATATCTATTATATACATAAATTAAAGAGATAAGAAGTGATTCTTAGTTCTGCTCTTAAAAATACTCAATGACGAGCTATAACGTATGAGATGTGGTAAAGAGTTCCAAAGGCGTACTGCGCGTACGGTAAAAGAGCCACCATAGCATATTTAAGTAAAATGCTAAAGAAATGTGTACAAAATAGCTGTCGAATTTAGCTACAACCACTCTTTGTGTCAAAATTGTTCACGAAGCGTTGAGGACTGATATGGATTATTGATTGGCACCAGCTCTCACAATGCTAGTTACTTATTCTAAGTGACATAAAATGTATTACCACTTTGTACTTGATCTTTGTGAGAGAAATAAATTTATTTATTATTATTATTTATTGTTGTCTAAAGACTAACCCGCGCCGATAGCTTGGCGTGACCTCCGAAAGAAGTTAAGAAATTAGAAGACTTGCGGTTGCCCATCTATACAGCGACAGCACACCTAGTTGTTTAAACTCGTTGGTCGTTTCTGGATCAGTGAATGGTTCTATATATAAACTACTATAATAACTATAATTCTCACTAATATTATAAACTGAAAAATGGTACACAGATAGTCTACAGTCTGAGAAAGGACATACTACTACTTTTTAATCAAAAAAATGGGTTGTAAGGGGTTTAAAAGTTTTATGGAAGTTTCTTCATTTTTAGAGCTAAAAGCTTGAAACTCATGTTTTAGGATGTAAATTCGATACAAATAAATATGACATTCAAAGTTTGTGTAATTTTACACCCTTGAGGGCAAATCAAGGGTGTAAAATAACAATACTTAAAAGGGGATGAAAGTTTGCGACAAGAGACAAAATATTGGAGATATTCTGATGTAACATTTACGGAGTCATTATAAAATATGCGGACAAAGTCGCGGGCACAAATAATCCTATAATTACTTATCTACACTCAAAAATGGGAAATCATAAATTGAATCGTCTAATCATCATAAATAATCGTAATAATTATTAATTTATTTTATATGAATATAGTATTTTAATATAGTATTATATTTATAGTATAGCATAATATAGAATTTTATTTACGTTTATGTATGTGTAATAATAATATGATCATTAACATATTTTTAGTTTTTAGTATACCTTTTTAATTATCTCTTTTCTTCTTTTTTATCTATGTACCTCACTTTGTTGCACCATCCCCGGCATTTTACACATTTAATTTCTATCCATGCAAAGGTTGTCTGGAAGAAATCGCTTTATGCGATAAGACCGCCCATTGTACATTATAATTAATGTTTCATTGTTAAATTTTCTTTTTTTGGTGTATAATAAAGTGTATTTTATTTTATTTTAATCGTCCGGCGGGTCTCGATCCAGCACAGTAGAGATACCAATCCGCGGTTAGGCCAAATATATGATTTTGACTGTTACAGACTAACGTTTAGTGTTGCGAATAATGCTATAGAACCAAAATTCAATACTTATCTACCGTTAAGATCTAAACCTGATTTGTGAATAGCGAATAAAAAATGAATGCGTCAATCAACAATATTTCTAATCACGCTTAATTAATTCCGATACAAACTAGTATCGTAATATTTTTTTTGCATAGTAGGCTGATATTACGTGAAAACATTTTTTATGCGAAAATTCGCTTCTTGTTTATCTTTCTCTTTGGAATTAATTAATTTTAATTATACATTTTGCCTACATTTCGTGTTCAAGAATGTGACAGATGTTATAACGATAAACTTGTTATTAGGCCTGTTGGCGTGGTTGGCAAATGTGTTCTTTTAACGCCGGAGGTCGTGGGTTCGATTCCCACCCCGTATAGATATCTGTGTGCATGAACATGTCTGTTTGTCCTGAGTCTGGGTGTAATTATTTACATAAGTATGTATTTACAAAATAAAAGTAGTATACCTATCAGTTATCTGGATTCCATAGTACAAGCTCTGCTTAGTTTGGGATCAAATGGCCTTGTGTAAAAAATGTCGCAGGATATTTAACAAAAAAAAGAAATTTGTTAATTGTAATTATATGTATTATAATAAATTATACCACGACATATTAACATTAAGTACTGCGAATAATTCTGATTATAGAATCAAGAGAAACTTCAGATGAGGACCCTTTAGTCACTGGAGTAACTAACAGGCTATGGTCAAACCAAAGTTTGTTATGCATCAGATCGGGTGTGCATTTAAAACCCAAATCTACAATAAAATAAAGAAGAGTTCCTTTCATCGGTGACGGTCTTCGCTGCTACACCAGGTCACGTGACGAAAGTTTGTTATGCATCAGAAAGTGTGAGATTTAAAACCCAAATCTACGATAAAACAATGAAGAGTCCATTTCATCGGTGACGGTCTTCGCTGTTACACCAGGTCACGTAACGAAAGTTTGTTATGCATCGGAAAGGGTGAATTTAAAACCCAAATCTACAATAAAACCATGAAGAGTTCCTTTCGTCGGTGGCGGTCCTCGCTGCTACACCAGGTCACGTGACGAAAGTTTGTTATGCATCAGAAAGGGTGAGATTTAAAACCCAAATCTACGATAAAACAATGAAGAGTTAATTTCATCGGTGACGGTCTTCGCTGCTACACCAGGTCACGTGACGAAAGTTTGTTATGCATCAGAAAGGGTGAGATTTAAAACCCAAATCTACGATAAAACAATGAAGAGTTCATTTCATCGGTAACGGTCTTCGCTGCTACACCAGGTCACGTGACGAAAGTTTGTTATGCATCGGAAAGGGTGTGATTTAAAACCCAAATATACGATGAAACAATGAAGAGTTCCCTTAATCGGCGATAGTCTTCGCTGCTGCATCAGGTTACATGACCTGATGCAGCAGCGAAAACCGTATCTCATAAATGGATTCTTATCAGAGGGAAAGGGAAAGTGTCCGAAACTAGCTTGCAAGATTTGCACATATCATTTGGTTTTTTTTTTTTATATTGTCTATTCTCTTATTTTTGTCAACTCTTATTGTTACTTAGACACACAAATCTAGGAACAATGAGAAAAAGATTTGCATATTCTTGCACTAGAGTGTCTGGTTTTATTTGTTTAAAGTTTTAATATTCATTATGAAAAACGAAATTCTTTACTATTTTGTTCTGTGAGTGAAAGTGATGGTTAATGTCTTATAACGTAATGTACCTATTAAATAAAAATAATATTGTTTTGTAACTTAATTTAAAATTATCTTAATTCCCATCTATTATTGCTTTAAGTTTATGAATTGGATACTTATATTTCCCATGTTAAGGAGTTTAAATTTAAAAATATTTGGGAAACTTGAATTAAATCATTTATTTTTAACTTTTTCAGGTACGTGCCTATATTACGGCATCATATTGGTGAGTGGCAATAAATTTAAGTCAATTAATAATTAATTTGTTTCAATATTGAATATTTCTTCAAATAATTAAAAATAAGTAGTATTTAAATTTATTATGAACCATATTGACAAAAACATAAGTAAGCTACCTATCTAGCATAATCATTACTGTCATAAATTAATTCTTAATTTTAAATGATGCAATAACTACTGCAGATCTAAATATCTACATGTAATTCAAATTAATTACTTTTAGTTAACTACTAGCTGGCCCCTACGGTTTTACCCGCATTAAACTTTATAAATTATGGCCTATGTGTTAATCGGATACTTATATAACCTATATTACTACAGAGTTTCATCAAAATCTGTTCGGTAGTTTTTGCGTCAAAGAGTAACAAACATCCTTACTCACAAACTTTCTCATTTACAATATAAGTAGGATATTACCAAAAACACTATTATCACTTTTTATAAACGTTTTATGGAAGTCCACGTGAGTTAAAAGTTTTCTTTATATCATTGTTCGCCTAAAATGTTAACAGAATAGGTGCATATTTCTAACATAAACTTAAATGGTTGGATACTACTAAGATCATTATATAAAATATTAGCTATGTCCGCGGTTTTACCCGCGTTAAACTTTATAATTTATAGCCAATGTGTATGAGCCAACTCCTTATTTTTTTTATTAAAATCACTCCAGCCGTTTAGACGTGAAGAAGAAACAAATATACACACTCACACACCCACAAACTTTCGCCTTTATAATATTAGTGTGATTCAGAAAATTTAATAAATCTTTATTGCATCACAGATTTTATATACATATAATCATGAGTTTGTTCCGCCGGATCTTCTTAGTTGGGTTGCATTGGATCTGAATAAACGCGTGTAGTAAATAAGGCCCGCTGTAATAAAAATATCCTGAATTTTCACTTCAATACGAAAATTCAGACACGATAAAAATTAAACCAAATCCTCAAAAAATTATTACGGAAACATTTGGAAATCACTCCATCGTTAGTTTTACTAGTTACAATCGTTAATTGGACTAAGTAATTTGACTTAGTTCAGTTAACGATGACTTAAGTGAAAAGTTTGATCTTAAAATGAAATGTAAAGACACGATACAGGAATTTAATTAAACCAGCATAAACTTAGATTAAAAAAAATCTATTATAAATTACAAACTTTTTATTAGGGATAGCTAATCAATCATTCAGGAGACATTTAAAAATGTAGTTTCTATTCAAAACGTAGGTATCACTATAAAAGGAGTTGGTTCTAAATGGATAGTAAAAACTGGACAAGTGCAAGATTAAACCGCGTGGAGAGGGTTTCGTACGATAAATTAAGTTTGTATGCACAATGAGGATCGTCGAGGATTTTATATACATACAATAAACGCACAAAAACCATACCCAGATCACACTAATAACTGTCCTGCTGGGATATTAAACCCGAAACACGAAGTCGCTAGGGCAACAGTAAGGCTGCTGTACTACACGTCCATTACTGTAACATACTTACATTAAATGTGTTATTGGTTTTACTGTAATTTTTTAAGCAAACAGTTGTAATACATATATATTTTTACTGTTAGTTTTGAGATAAAGGTGGGGAGTATATTCTCTTAAGGCCCAGAATTGGAAACGCAGCTATATCGCTCGCGCAAATCCAATAATTTTATAGATCTATATAACGTTCAGAGTTTTTAAAGAATGCGCATCGGTTATTTTGTAAGTTTAATATTTCAATATATCCTGAACTATGTTAATACTTCTATATCTATTGCTTATTACTCACCCAAAGATATAGATAATTTCCAATTCTATGTTAAGTGGTCTTTTAAAAACCATATCATCATCATCATCACGTGATAGTTATACCAAGATATGTATTTATTATTAATTGTTAATTTTAAAATATGTGATGATTGCGCGCTGAAGGGTGGGGCTTAATTAGCTTTGAAACTTTTTATTTTAACTTTATGACAAATGTTTACTAAAAACCATCGCAACAATCCCTTTCATATATTTTTCACACAAAAATGCTTACAATATTTGATCATTTTGTTACGGAACCTTAAAAACAGGTTTAGGTAAAAGGCAAAAAAGACGATTACGTTTATATTGAGACGCTAATTAGAGATAACTGGTATTAGGCATGTCAATTAAGAGAAATAAAGATAGTGATTGTTTTGTATATATAAAATTTATTACTCCTGTTTTACAGTTAGAGAAGTAAAAACTATGAACATTGCGTTGTAAATGTAATTTTGACGTTTTGTTTAGTAAGGTAATAACACCAGGACATCAAGCTACCCCAATCTGTCAAATTCCGCAATTGAAAGTGAACCTTATGCGTTTGTGGTAAAGTTGAAAATCTATAAAATAAATTTGACAGATTGGGGTAGCTGGATGTGCTGGCCTCTGTACCCTACATGAGCCTGTATACAATTATTGGTTTTATTAGAAAAAAAATATTTGGCCAACATCCAGGATAATCGTATGCAATTAAAAACTATGTTGGTTTGTTCGCGTCATGTAACGTTGCGGTCGAGTCAATTTTACGAATTAATATTATTGCTAATTTATTTTTATTGGATCAATCACTATTCAAAAAATCCAAATCAGTTACTAATTGTATACAAATCACTATTCAAAAAATCCAAATCAATTACTAATTGTATACACCATGTATACGGAAATAGGATATCCATAATGGGATATAACGGTACCATTAAAATTTACAAAATGTAGTAAATTGATATGTATTGTAGTATATTTATAGTGAGAGATAGCGATACCATTGGGCTATCACATGTAATTCGTTTTATATTCATAGTTCTTTTAGTTTTTCGATTAGCAACTTGATTTTATAGTATTACATGTACAATCTTAACATACTCATAGTTCTTTTTATGTATTATTTTTTGGTGTACAATAAAGAGTTACTTACTCACTTAATTACTTAATTTAGCTAAAAAGGCAAACACGATAGGTTTTCTCGATAAGTTTTACTGAGAGAGAGATAGAAACTTAATTTAGGTTAATATTGTTATTGTTTTGATTACCCCTGGATTTTTAGTTTTATGTTAATTAAAGTTAATAACCTAATTGTATTGAAAGTGAAATTGCTTTTAGAAATTTTCTTGACGGTTAATGGAAAACGATATAAGTTGCCAGTTACCACCATGAAATTTTAAGAACCAGTTGAAATAATCACCAGTTAAAATCATTGTAACCGATCACATAAAGTTCTTGCTTTATTTAAACGTAATATGTTCATTAATTTGCGGATATATGCACATTAATAAAAAATAGGTATTCAATAATATCATTGCACTTAGATCACATGTACGGCTATGAAATAACTAGTTAAGAGGCATCACTTAGATCACATCTAAGTGGAATGATAATTTACTGATCGAGTTTTTTTTGCCAGGTTGCGAGTAGTGCAAATTAACGAAATCTTTACGTTTATTTAAAGAAAAAAATCGTCTTACATTCCGAGGCACTTTTATGTACTACAGTTAGTTCTCCCCATCCAATCCGGAAACGATTGATGAGGTTCAGTACCTGGTTCCATTCCTAATTGTCTCCGTGCTTCGGAGGGAACGTTAAGTTGTTGTCCCAACTATAGACGATAGACAACAGTCCTCTGCCATGTCCGTATTCTACTGGCGCAAAAGAAACCATAATAGATGGAGGGACAACAATATATTCATGAAAAATATTGAAGCATTGAATAAACAAAAGTAAAGTTATCACAAATATTTATTAGGCAAAGAGACTTACATAAAAGTAGAAGGAAAAGTTACATTCATTCATTTGTATAGGTAGCTGCTACCTATACAAATGAATGAAAGTAACCTTTATTTTTCATGAATATATTGTTGTCCCTCCATCTTATATGGGTTCTTTTATTGATCTCGTAAGTAATGGATAAGTGACAGAACAAATTTATATTTAAGAAAAATAAAACGAATAATAGTTCCATGGCTATATCACACGTAACATTTTAGTTGAGGCGTAACGCACAATTTATTTCTTGAAAGTTGCGAACTATGACTCTTAATAACAGTAATTTTAATAGTGAAGGGAGTGGCTAGGCATAGTTAATAACGAAATATTTATGAAATAGAATTTTGATATCAATTCGCAGGAATAGTTGTAGGTGAATCACTTGGCTTTCTAATGTATAAGAGATTGTCTCTCTTCATTTTAGAACTTACCAAAGGAGTTATAAGTAGGCAAAGGAATTCTTTATTGTTCAAAATTAATACCCATAATTAAAATTAACTTGTTTCAATATATTGTAGAAATGGCGGCCTTACATAATCACAGAATTGCTTAAATCGTTTTCTTGACGTAATTAATGATTAGGCCTAATCTGGGAAAAAACGTTGATAAATAATAATAAACGTTGGATAGTAGGTGCAAAAGATTGGTAAAAGTAAACGTTAATTAGTCGATAGCGTACCATAAACCTTAGGCAGTGATCATGTCAAAGTAAGTCAAATCGTAGCTATAATTAATGACTGTCTCATTGGTCTGACGGAATCATATTCAACCGTAGATAATGAGGTTCTGGGTTCAAATCCTGATCGTGATCGTCGGACCAAAAAGTGATTTAGACATTTTTATTTTAAGAAAATTACTCAGTATCTGTCAGAAGTCTGGGAGTTGGCGGTACAACGTCAACCTGTAGCCTTTACAGTCGTCTTGCCAGTTGTCTCATCGGATTAAGAGAGTAGGTTAAAATAATGTGATGATTCAAATAAAATGTAAAGATTTTATGACTATAATATAATAATCCATACATCTATACATATAAATTAAATTTTTATTTATTTTATTTTAGAAATGAACTAAAAAAACCTAATTAACGAAGAAGTAACAAAACTCATGTATGTTTGATAGCTGTACCCGCGCTTCGTCCGCGTAAGCGCGGGTACAGCTATTACTCCAATATTATAAAGGCGAAAGTTTGAGTGTGTGTGAGTTTTGTTACTTCTTCACGACTAAACAGCATTGCAGTGATTTTAATAAAACTTGGTATGGAGTTAGCTGACACGCCGTAAGACTGCGGGGCACAGCTAGTGTAAAATATAAAGTGTCCTAGTGTTTACGCACACCGTTGTGCATTATAATATGTCACCCCATACGGCTAGTCTCTATTGAATCTGGCCACCAAGGCCCAAATTCTACCAGCATGTCCACCACAAGTTCATCATACTTTCTCGATGATACTTTTTCCAGTACACTAACTAGCACCGCCCCTAACGAAAACTACAATGGACTTAAAATATCTATACTAAAAAACGGTAAGTTTCATCGAGTAAGAAAACTATATGAAGTCGTGGTAGAGGTATAGGACGGCATTATTATTATAGATACAAGATCAACATGGCAACGTGCAATGAAAGCAATGGATCAATTTCCTTAAGAATTTACCTGCTGCTCACAATGCCATCACTTCCATCGGATTTGAATGTCGTAGTTTTTTGCAAACAAACTATCATACACAAGGAAATGATACGATGCATGTTGTGAGAAAATTTATTGAATCCGGGAAGTGTGTTCGAGTATATGTTTCCATCAATTTAAGTGGCTCATTGTTTGATGCAGTGTCGTCAAAACTTCAACGAAACTGAATACATTATCGAGATGTCCTATTTGAAAAGGTTTTTATTGACATTGACTTAATAAGTTAGCCGTGTGGTTTTCGGCCGAGAAATAATAGAAATAAATAGATGTCCTGTCCGGTACTGAAACCGAAACACAAGGGCGCCGAGGTAGTGCCGAAGCGACCACCTTAACCACTGCACGCATGCAGTGCATTTATTATTGTGTTTATTGATAATAAATTGACAACTATGTGTGAACTAACACCGTTAAAAGTGGTCAGCACGCCTTATAATTTACGACTTAGTATATAAAATACTGTTTCCTCGCTGCTTCCACCAATTATTATGAATTTAAAACCCCCAATAAAAGTTATAATACACTTTACCATCGACATCATTTTAATTTTTATAAATAGAAGAATTTAACTTTTATTAGAACCACCGTAAAGCTAGAAAAAAGTCCAACATTTATAATATATATTACCAGTTCCTACTAATATTATAAATGTGGAAGATTGTATATTTAGATATTTGTAACTCAATCACATAAAATCTACTCTCATCATTAGCCGAAACGTCCACTGCTGGACGAAGATGCGCTAGCTTCATCCAGCGGCAACCTCACAAGATCATCAATCTATATTGTGGGGCGCCTATCCACGCTGGATCTTCCGATTCTTTGCCGCCACTCAAGAATCTTTCGACCCCGGCTTCAGTCAGTTCTACGAGCTATGTGCCATGCAAACTGCCACTTCAGCTTGTCAATCATTTGGTCTATGTCGGTTACATTGGTTCGGTGAATTTAAACATTTTTGATTCGATGAAGATAATCCTGAAAACTATCTACTAATTTGGCAGAAATTTGGAATGGTAGTGATGTACACCCCGAATTAAGGTTATATAATAATGTGTAAAATAATATCTTCAAAGTAACTTTAATTTATATGTAAAATTAATTTACAACGTAAATGTTATATCAAAGTTAGCGAATCAATTATTGTAAATGAAAATAAAACAAATTAAATTGTATAATTAATTAACTCAAATATTTTAAATGAAATTGTAAACATATAAATTTTATTGTGATTGTATTTTATTAAGGTATAAATAAAGCTTAAATTAAATTAAAAGGCTAAAAAGAATCGCTAAATAACGGGGAGCACCGGGAGGCGTAGCTATATAACTTTATAATCTGTAACTCATTTAAATATCAATATTGGATAGATGAGAAGGGCATTAGTACAGCTGATAATAATTCCTTTCGCCGTCAAAGCAGGGACTTTTTGCGTTAAGTCATTTACAAGATGAAGCCTCAATAGCTAATGTGTTCATTCCAGGGATTTACAAATGGAATTGAAATTTGCAGAAGAAAATACAAATCCCTTACTATGTGATGAAAAGAAAATTAAATGAGATAAGTAACTATTTACTAGGCGCTTGCGATTCAGTCATTGGCTGGATTGAGGCTAATTTGATTAAATATAAACTTTAATAGTACGTATAAACGTAAAGTTTAATATTATTATTATAATTAGTATGTTATAGACGTAGTATTAAACTGGGAAGTCATAACTACGTTATCTTTAACATACTTATTTCGGCATAAATTAAATCGGCAAGCGAAATTAAGTAGAAATAATAGTTGTCAATAATAAATTTACTAGAGTAATAATGCTAAAAAATATTCTAAATCAAATCAATAGTGTAATAAAATAAAATAGAAGGCTTTATAAAAATATTTTATTGGTTATTTATTATGCATATTTAGCATTCAAATTTTAATAAGGATGCACAGCTTGCGCTTGTTATACGACCTTTTTACTGTTGCGTCTGCCTCGAGGCATATAATAATGCGATTTTTTCAGGAGTCTTTGGGCATGCGCCATACTTAAGTGGATGGCGCAGACCCTGGAAATTAACGCAGCCTGTAGGCTCGGAGCACTTGATTTGGTAATTTGGAGGCATGCCTTAATAACCAGGTGTTAGGCACCTGGGCTGACCATGTCAGTTTCAGCAGTGACTATAAAGTTGCTCATTATAATATTGACCCGTTATTGAAAGCAGTCTATGTCCCAGAACTGTGAACTTACGAGCGTTAATAGAGAGTTTGCCCAAAATACGTGGCCAGTAGGAGTTGACTTATTACGGAGTTGACGTCTAAAGACGCGGATAAGAAGTGAACGCTTCTTCGGACTTGACTTCGAGACATTGTCAATGCTCGCTGCGCCTCTCGACCTAGTGGTAACTCGGCACTCATCGGCGAAAGGCCGCAGCAAATGCTGGTTTTTCGACTGTCGCCGGTTGAGGTATACAAAGTCTGCCTTGATCCATTAGAACTATTTTAGCGGAATAGCCTGATTGGGAATTATTCTATAAAGATCGCGCTATTTCGTAGTCATTAGTCGGTGCTATGTATTTCCTACGTACCAAATACTTCCCACACTTTAGAAGGCTTCAGCCCATGTCACCCTCTGAGACTGCGCTGGCACATTAAGAATGGCGAAAGGATACAAGCTTCCAATACAAATATGTGCGATTGCCGGGAAGTCTTTCCGGCAATCGCACATATTGTACTGGGAGCTGGTTTTTTTAATAGGCAACGCCCGCATTAGGGTATCTAAGCCCTGTATCGCGGGGTACTTTACAAACATATTATAGACAGACGCAAATTACATCCAGACTCAGAACATCTATTTATGAGTCACACAAATAGATGTCCGGCCCGGAACTCGAACACGAGAAACGAAGCGGCGATGCGAATGTCTTAGCCACTGCGCCACACGTATACCCTTTTGCCAATCTTAATGTGCGAGCGCAGAGGGTAATATGGGCCAAAGCTATATATTTAGGAGAGCGTGCACGAAACACGTCCGTGCTCATTGACGGCTAGATTTCAACTCTAAGTTCTGAGGGACACGAACAAAGCATTATTGCGCGAGGCGGTGTAGCAAGCTGCAGAGCGCATCCTTATAGCATTCAGCTACATACCGTTTTATAGCTTTTCAACACATCCTCATACATACCCAGGGGGCCCTCTAGTACAAATGCATTCGATAATTTTTATAACTACCATTCCATATTGGTTAGAAGTTGTACCTAAAATACAGCTAAAGCCACAACAATATAATAATCCATAAATATAGCAATAATATCCCGGGGCATTATTCACACACGGTCATCTGATCTCAAACTAAGCAGAGCTACTTTTGTAGACATATACTACTTTTCTTTTGTAGATGTGTACATACTTATAAAGATAATTACACCCAAACTCAGCACAAAATGACATGTTCATCCACACAAATATCTCTCCTGGGTGCCCACCCAGGACAGATATTTGTGTGCAATGATGCCCGTCCAACCCAGCCCGTCCAGTTTGATGACCATCCAACCTACGACCTGCAGCGTGAAAGGCAAGCATTTACCAATCACGCCAACCGGCTCGTCTGCTAAATAAAATTATTTCCTTTCTTTTATAAGGTTTTCGTTTTTGTAAAGATCGTATAATCGCTTCTTGACATGACAACTCCTAAATTCGCAGAAAGCTAGTACATGTTAAGTCCAATCAAGCTATTGAATATTTGCTTATAAAATAATGATTTACTATTTAACTGTTAGAAATCCAGAAGTATGTATAGTTTATGTTCTTGTTTATACATAAAATTACGCTGACGATACTAATTTTATATCGATAAGGCTTGTAGTAGTAAAATATTATTATATCCGAAGGACGAGCATTTTATTACCACTAAGCTTCTTAAGTGTATACATGAATATGTTGGAGAAATGTTTTGTCTTTGTCATTCAAATGTGTAAAGGTTAAACGATCTTAACCTGATCCGTACTTATAAGTAATAAGAAATCGTTCTGAATGAGTAATCTTTGTAAACAAGACTTTATGATACTACTCTAGAATTTAGTGTAGGCAGGTATTTAAACTGCGATTGAATTGTCGCCAAATCATATCCCAAATACATGTTTTGTTTTTCATATGAATTCTACGTTTTCTCGAATGATAATGTAATTCAGTGTTGTTCAGTGAGCTTTATTATTTTAAAAGCCAATGAATCAGACTGTTTTGTCACTTTCAGTAATACAAATGTGGTTTGAGATGAATCTATTTCCATTTTTAAAACGGAGACAACTAAACGAAACATATTGTTACGTACGTTCACTTGCAGGTTCTAAGCATGCAGTTTGTTCTACATCAGTAAAACGACAAAACTCGTATTCAAAACAACGCAAAATTTCGATATTTTCATCGTCACAAAAATAAGATTTCAAAGAAATGTCGAAACATACGTTCACTTACTGCCGTCCTTATCAAAAGTGCAATAACTCGGTTTTTTTAGCAAACAGAGTTAATTACATATTCGTAATCAGCAAAACGAGCTCTATATTTTCTTCTTTGACAGTTTTTACGTATCTATCACCATTCCTATTTTTTCACTAGGCATAACTGCAATATATCGAAATATATATTTTTTTTACTTATCAAGAGTAAAATAACTTGAGTTGTGGCAAGGTAAGCTAAATTTTTATGAAATATTACTAGTGATAACTGCAATAAGCGGAATTATTTTACTTTGAATAAAAACATTCTTAATTTGATGACCATATTTTCTAGTCATAAGGGCAATAACTTTGCGTTACTGCAGGTCTTTTACTAGTCAAAAGTGCAACAAGTCGAGTTATTACATTTGATGACCTTATTTTCTAGACATAAGGGCAATAACTTTACGTTAATGCAGCTTTTATACTAGTCAAAAGTGCAACAAGTCGAGTTATTAAAATAGTCTTATCTGCCCAGCGACATAAATATAAATAATGCACCAATTTTTAATGGAGAAAAATCCTGACGGTAAGATAACATTTAAGACATCATTTAAGACATATCGCTACGTAGACATACGCATAAGTTAAATACTTTTAGCCTGGGCATACTTTCATGTCAGTTGATCATTTTCACCCCCAAGTCCAATTGTCATTGAAGAAGAACAAAGTTTAAGACTTTGAGGACTTCATAGATTGTGTGAGATAGTCCAATTAAAAAAATAATAGCGTAAAAATCATGACAGCATCAAATTTTTATTACTACGAAGATGCTCTTCTCAGCATATGATCAGAAACTTGATATTAAGGGTGTATTTAAAAAGAACATCTTGGTGGCCAGAGCCGAAAGAGGGGGTTTCACAATTAATTTTTTTAGAGGAGAATATTCGATTTCCTACAAGTAAAAAATTAAAACAAATCATTCCACTTTTTCACAAATAATAGTTCTCCGAGAGGGATAATCAAGGAGCGCAAAGCAAGTATAATAGTAGATCTGATACCTTTAATGCCTGTAACTAGGGAGATTTCTGATTAAATTTACGTGAAACCTCCCGGGTGTCAAGTATGTATTGAGCAAAGTTCCCTCTAAGGCTGTTACGTTTAGATGCTACGTTTTGTACGTTAGAAATTGATTAACTAAGATCTAATCTGTTTTTCCTCATTTTATTAATACATTATTTATTAAGACCTCAATATTTCTATAAGTAACTAACCAACTAACTGACGTTATATATGTAAGGCTAAGCTAGCCGTTAGTTGGTTAGTATGTCTAATGAAAAAATAATGAAAAAAAAACCGCAATAAGTAGGAAACTTATTGCACTTATGGTTAGAACATACTATAACATACAGTAAGCATCTGCTACTGAAAACTGCCTTACTAACAATAAGTGCAATAACTACCTTACTTATTGCGCTTAAGACTAGTAAACAATCTGTCTATTTGTGAAACAGTTCTAAACATCAGTACAATACCATGATTTTAAATAGCTTAAACAACACATTTCAAAATTTCAAGTACTGTGTAATATTCTATACATTTTTATCTATAACCCGTAAAAATTTCAAGCCAATACATTAAATGGGGATGGAGATACAAACAAAACTAAAATAAAAACTTTAACAGCGTTTTTCTCGAAAGTATGTTGGACCTAGTTATTGCACTTTAAATAAAGACGGCAGTGCAGTGCAGAGACTAAGCATGCAGTGTTTTGCATCGGTAAGACGACAAAACTCGTATTCCAAAACAACACGCAATTCCGATACTTTCATCGTCATATAAACAGGAGTACCCAAGTACAAAATGTACAAAGTGTAAAATGTACAAAATATTTACTTAAAGAAAGTTATACGGGTATAGTTTGTTTGTAGTTTGAATTTAGAATTCTAGATAGATTAAATATAATAAATCGACAACTTCGTAGATGATAAAGACCACCAAGACAATTGATAGGTGCAGATATCTATTTTGATGAGTTCCAATAGAATCCTCGACGGATCATCATCAGATCGGATCACTTAGCTTACGACAAATAAACACTACATGCTTTGGGTTTATAGACATTTCACCGTTTTATTGCTCAGTAACTTACTAGTATATGTTATTTTATTCTAACAGGAGCCATAAAAGTATGAGTGGACATAGTGAGGCTGTATAAATTTTATGACTATAGTGATACTCTATAACCTTACATAGAAAACCCAGAAACACTTTTGATAAAAGACTTTTCTTGATTTCCAATATATAAAATAAAATCAAGATAAGATATGATAAAAATTGAATTGTTATACATAACATGTAATATATATATATATATAAAAAAAAACATTCGTATGCAAGATGTTAAAAAACTATAACTTGGCGTGTTGGCGTGGTTGGCAAATGCTAGCTTTTCACGCCGGAGGTCGTGGGTTCGATTACCAACCAGGACAGATATTTGTGTGCATGAACATGACTGTTTGTTCTGAGTCTGGGTGAAATTATCTATATAATTATGTATTTACAAAAGAAAAAGTAAAAGTAGTATATTAGTTATAGGGTTTCCATAGTACTTCTTCTTAGTTTGGGATCAGATCGCCATGTGTGAAATGTGTCCCCGGGTGTTATTTATTATCTATAATATTTTTTTTTGTTTTAATTGAAGTTATTTATTTAGACACGATAGAAATTAATCTCTAACTTTTTGTCGGAGAGTAAATGTGGATAATTACGATAAGAACAGACTACACGATTCAATGCGTTACTATAAGCACGCTTGTTGTAGAGTGGAGCTGAGAAAACCAGATTTGACGTCACCAACGCAAGCGTAACGCTTCCCTTAAGTTCACTCCCCGTGCTCCCCGTGAGCATAAACGCCATAAAAATTAGTCATAAGGTTCCGTTTATATTCACAGATACAAATTGAACCCAGTCTCAGAGCATCTGTAATATGTGGGTAACACAAATAGTTTTTATTTATCTAACTATAAGTATATATATAGTGTAAACTCTTTGTTACCGACCGTTAGAATAAGTCGCTAAGATTAAAAGTTCTCAAGTTTTCGTGTCTGTGGCTAAACGTATTTGCTTAAATTCTTAAAAATACACTTACATAGATCGACGGATATCACAAGTGATCTATTGTATGAATGAACAAGATGAACGAACAAGTGAATGGAGTACAATCGCCAATCAGAGAGAGTATTTAAGGCGATTATAGACTTTAAATTGTGCTAATAACAATGTCCAGATAAAGTGTCGGATAGCTAATTACCAAATAAATAAACTGGCAGATATAAGTTCTGGATAAAACACATTGCGTTTCACCACCACCTTCCCGATAAATATTTTCCAGATAGCTATTCGGCAGTAACTAATAGGTAGGTTTGGCAACGTCGCATTTTTTCGTTCCGTCTTACGAAACAGACTACCTATAAATACATTCCTTATGATAAACACACCTAAAAATATATTTTTACTAATTTTTTATGTTTAGCATTTTCAGGTTTGCATAAATATTTTCAAATTTATCTTCTAACTATTATTTTATCAAATAAAAATACATACATAAATTGTTTTTTTTTGCGTGAAATTAAACGTACGAAAGTCAAATAAATAGACGTCAAATGTTAATGTCAACAAATGTTTGTTGCGGTGTTTCGGTGGTGTTTTTCTTAGCGGTGTCGGATTTATGCGCGGTTCACGATCAAATAATTCATCAATTTCGTCTTCAATAGTATCAAATTTTACCATTTTATTCTAACAATAAACACCACCGAAATAAGCATCGAATCAGTTCACTTTGCTATCTGAAGCTTGATCTGGCCAATAGTTTACTTTGCAGTTTATTTGCCAGTTAGTAGGTACTATTTATGGATTATGAAACGCAAACGGTGTCGATAGATAAGTTGCAAGTAGCTTATTCGGGAGTTTATCTGGACATTGTGAAACAGGCCCTTAATTAACTAAGTTAAGTTAACCAGAGAATGTAACGTCGTAGAAAATCTACATAGGTTCTGCTATAGATCAAAATATGAAACTTTGGACACCGGTCACTTAGCGCATAAGGGAATGAAAATAATATTAATTTATGTTTATATATATATGGGCTCAGTGTCGAGCATTTACAGTATGCACCGGCAGTGTTGTTTGAAAAAATTGCACAGTTCTTTAATGCATGTATTGACCACAGTTATTTTCCGGCAGATTTCATGAAAACTATAGTTGTCCCTATTATTAAGAATAGAACGGGTGACGTGTCTAACCTGTCTAACTATCGGCCGATATCGTTAGCAACTATATTGTCCAAAGTCTTTGAAAAAATGATAATGAAAGATTTAAATGAGAATAACATTCCAATAAATCATGCACAGTTTGGGTTCCGTCGGGGCTCATCCACCGACTTAGCTATTTTTGCATTAAAAAATACAATATATCAATATTTACGTAAAAAAACGTCAGTTTATTCATGCTTTTTAGATTTAAGTCGTGCTTTTGATACGGTAAATTATAAAATATTATGGAATAAATAAAGAAAAACTAAAGTACAACCAAGAATTATAGATTTGTTAAAATACTTGTATTCTAATCAAATAAATCAAGTTAAATGGGATAACTCTCTATCTGACACATATAGGCTGGCCAGTGGCGTGAGGCAAGGTGGTCTTACGTCACCGGTTTTGTTTAACTTATATGTCAACGACCTGATCGAGGAGCTGAACAGCACCAGAGTTGGATGCCATATTGGTGATGTATGTGTAAACAATCTCAATTTCGCAGATGACATGGTCCTGAGTAGCCCCTCCCCTCACGGCCTTAGAAGGCTCATTTCGATATGTGAAAGATATGCAGATGAACATCAATTGACATATAATGTGAATAAAACTGAAATAATGATTTTTAAGTATGGAAAAGGCCCCGATAACTTCTTGCCGATTTACTTATACGGAACCCCTTTAAAAGTTGTAAGTAAGTTTAAATATCTTGGTCATATAATTACAGACAATTTATCTGACGAAGATGATTTGGAAAGACAGAGACGAAGCATTGCGTGTAGGAGTAACATGTTAGCTAGACGCTTCTACCAATGCTCGAATCAAGTCAAAATAACCCTGTTCAAGGCCTACTGCCAGTCGTTCTACACGAGCCAACTATGGTACAAATACACGAAGAGTGCCTATAACACTCTTCGCGTACAATACAACAATGGATTCCGGGCCATGCTGAAGTTGCCCTGGCGGTGTAGTGCGACTGGTATGTTCGCCGAGAACAAAGTTACCGAGTTCTGTGCACTATTTCAGAAATTAAGAACGTCGTTCCACACTCGATTGAGTACCACGAACAATAAGATTGTGTCAACCGTATTTTTATGTGTTTACCTGCTGAGGGAGGACATTCAATGTAATAATCTAAATTAAATTATTAATCTTATTTATAAGTTGTGTAATACTAACATTTTTATTATTTATATTTTATTGTAATTTTTATTTTTGTAATTTCTATGGGTTGAAATAAATAATTCATTCATATAATATATACTTCCATAGATCAACAGAAGTAAATGTATAATCGGCTGTCAATATCCAGTGTTAAGGGCACTATTTTACATAGGTAACTCCAGTAGATTTTACAATTTTGCACAAACTCGCGGTTTTAGGGGGAATCTAAAACTAATAGGTACGGCTACATATCAAACTAGATATTTCCAGTATAAGCTGATCACGCGTTGTATAGGATTTCTATACAATGAGAGGTCAGCTTATAGTGGAAATTAATAGCTGGATATGTAGCCGTGTGTACATGTGTTTTTAGACGATAATTACTGTTTTACAAATGTAACCTTAATACGTAATTTCTCGTTTTGATATTTTATTTTAAACCAATTTTTCTTAGAAACGACTGCTGTCTATTAATATGAATCATCCCTACCGAATGCTCAAAATCAGTCCACATATACCTAACACTAAAATAATGTAACAAACATGCAAAAAAAAACCAAAGTCGGCTTATTAAAAACCATATTTTGTAGTCGATTAGAAACTACTAACACTTAATTCAGTTTGGGGTTCGCCTTAAGACAGTTGTTATTTCATTATCCACGCCTGTCCGTCACCTTGACCCACCGAAAACCTACATACTTACGTGACGCAGCTGACTAGGCATCTTTATATTGTTGTACACTTTCATGTTACCAAGCAAAAACTACAGTCACATAAACCCGACGTGTGTTAAGAGCCTACAATGACTCCTGAGTTCTGACAGTTAAATAGCTTTGAGTACAATGGATGTTTCAAATTGTTCGGAAGTATGTATGATCGCTCTTGACCTGGGTATGTATGAATTAATGGTATAATTTATTAGTATTTTCTTTGATTGGATTTTATTAAGTAAATAGTAGCTTTTTTACCATTTACAAGGCAAATGTTATCATAAGGACATCTGAAAACTCAGGTGTTATTGAAGCTGATTATAATACTCTGAATTAGTTTTATAGCTAGACAACTATTTAATAACCTCGAGGTTCAAACGCATACTCTAGTACCTTTATGATCCCGTACGGAACTGATTCAGAGAAACTTTCTCCCATATTATTATATGCTGAAGGTGTGGAGTGACCTCTCTACCAGGGTGTAAGTCTAGTAAGCTACAGCATGGGGCCTTATAAAAAAGGAGAGAAAAAGATTTTGTAGGGTCAGCAACGTGTAAGCAATGCGCGTGTTGTTAAAAGCGCATACAGGTAGATCATTGCCGACTTGGTTTTATAAAAAATTTAATCACGTTTATATTTGGCCATGGAAGTTAAACATAAGACGCATGTCTTTAATAAAGAAACAATAAGAAAATATATTGAAATATTGAATTGATGAATGATTGAAGAAATTAATACATCAATACCTATAATTTTCGTTTTAACGATAAAAAACAAAAATGTCTTATTCCACTTCGTCTTTTGTTTTTTTTTTCAATCAAAATATTTGCATCAACAGATTCCCAATTTCTTTTGTTATTAATAACGTTTGCCTTCATTTAGTCAAGCAGGTTGTAATCGCTTCACCGGAGAAAAGAAGCGAGCTTACTTGCTAGAAGGCTTGACTCCCAACACTTCTAGTAAATAAACCCACAAACAAGACTTAAAACTTCAGCTCAGGGTTAGTTATTGATATTGAGATGTTTAAAACAGCCAGAGTTTTTAGAGACGTATCGTCCAACTGTCGTTGTAGTACGTTAATACGCGAAGACGCCAGCCGCGTCACCGTGACTCTTAATTTGTATTTGTACAGACGCCAGCACATCAAGCCATCCCAATCTGTCAAATTTCCCCAATTGAAAGTGAACCTTATGCATATGTGATTAAAATTAAAATCTATAAAAGAAATTTGACAGATTGGGGTAACTGGATGTGCTGGCGTATGTACCTTCGCAAATGTAGGTACTCACGGCCGGCGAATACGATATATCGGATAGTGAAACTCGCGATCTTTCCATCTATACATATTTAAATCTTCAATAAGCTTCTATTTTAAATTCTAGTTGAATAAGGAAGCTTTACAGTTAAAATGTCTACAAGGTGGCTTCCACCCAGGGTTACCAAACTAACTGCTAAACAACCTGAGTCTATGGTCTATGAGATAAGTAATTTAAAAAAAAAATTTTCTAAATGTTCTAATAAACGTAAAATATTATCTATGCACGCAACACAATACTACTTTGAATTAATTGTAAATTATCACATACAAGGCTACAGGATTAAGTGGTACTACAATTTTCTTTTTATATTTTTTATGTATTGTACTAGTCTTGATTAATAATAATTAAAATCTATTCTATAGAATTAAAGCCATTTATAAAACAAAATACATCCATAATTGGTATGATTCTACTCTCAGTAAAATTATAATTAAATCTAAACCTTATATTTAAATTTAAACCTAATAAATTCTTAATGTGCAGCCCAATCATTAAATATTGTTTTATCATAAACGTAAATATTATCTCTTGTGGCATTTCTATCTAAACAAATAGAAAAAGAAATTGATTATTTTATATGGTATTCATAAATTAATAATGGAAGTACTTATTTAATTTAGTTTCTACTTACACGAAATCAAATTAGTTGAAATGTCTACGCTCGTAAAATTATGAGAAAATGCTTGAACTGCTGAGATTTGAGTTATAATAGAGAACTATCATATTAATCTTGTAACACGTCATATTTACACACTGGAACTATTGAATCAAGACAACTTACACGACGCCGTGGGCAGTGATACATTACCTTTCGTTATTTATGATTTTCTTTGATATGATACTTTAACAGTAAACCTAGTGTTATAACTTTTTAAGATTTAAAATTAACTGGCCACAAACGCGTTAAGGGCTCAAAAATGTTTTATCATTCAAAATTAAAATTCAATTTTAGAACGCTGTGACGAACGCTTTCTCAGTTATTAATTGTTATTCGTTTTGAATTGGGCGTTTCCTTATTTAAAACCATTTAAATATAGAATCATAAGTCTCGTAATATAGGCAATTAAGTTGGCAACTAATTAGAAAATGTTTAGTTTTTTACTAATAGATGGAGAATATTGATGGAATGTCAAAGGTGAAAAAAATATACATGATGAAGCACTCTTTTTTGTTATGGCCGATTTTATCTACATCAGTCATTCTTTCAATCTTATCCAAAATGATAAAAACTTTATTTTGGGCGATAGTATGGTACAATTTTCTTGTAAGCGAGAAAATACTATTGATGGTGATATAATAGTTGTTATGGATGAGGATTTATTGTCGCGTTAATAAATAAATAAGGAAAACAATAGTTCTGTATGCACATAATTTTATTGTTTATTTTCTCAGTAACGGAATGTATTGTAATTATTATGATCTTACTGTATTCTAAGCGTAGTAAGCTTTACCGTATTATTTATTATTGTGGTGGCTGTAGTATAATACTAGGTTCTAAGACGAAAACAAGGAAAAAAAAAATAAAAAAAAATTGCACATATTGGTTTTCTTAAATGTACACTAGCAGAAAGAAAATTACATTTATATATTTACATTAAAAAACAAGTTACAATTAAATGAAACAACGCTTATGAGCTTATAAATACATATGCTCGAAAAATATTTATAAATGTGTAAATAATCAAGGTGGTTTGTTTAAAATTATCAATTAATTATTCAACTTTCGATACGTAAATGTATAAGAAATTGTCTCCATCTTTTTTTGGAAAATATTGAATACGGGTGTTTCTTATTTTAGTAATTTGTATGACTTGTATGTAGATTGCCTCTTGCACTAAGTCTGCCTTTGTACCAACTGTACAGAAGCGAACTTTATTCCAGAGACAATCTGTTCCGTGCAAGAGTTTTTAAGATGTATTTCGTATTTATATTTTGTAAGAAATCTCTAAAAATTGTATAAGTAGTTAGGAGTATTAACGATAAATAAATAATAAATTAAATAAAAAAGGTTTTTATTCACGTAGACTTTAAAAAAGCGCTTGTAAATAGTCAGAACATGTTTGTAGTAATATAGTTGTATACATTAGATATTATTTCTAGTAACATAGATATTTAGGTACATCTTGTATGAAAACATTTATAAAATTTATTTTATTACAGAAATGATATTTAGCTAGCTCGTATCAAGTTATTGTCAAGAGATTATGTTAAATTATCTAGTTTAAGTCTAATATTTTTACTACATATTGTCAATGGTTCTGTCTATATTAACGATAAATTCGATACAACTTTGAAAAACAATCCCATAACTACAAGTTTATTTTTTATACTCGTTAAGTTAATGTATACAAAAAACACATTAAAGTAAACTGGAAAAATGGATCAAAATAAAATTAACTAGTTTACATTATTGACAACAATCTAATACAAAGTTTTCGAAATATGTCAATTTCATTAATATGATATAAGGTCATTTGTTATAGAATATTAAGTTGAGCAGGTTATATTTCTTTTTGTTTTAAGTAGACAATGCCCGCACTAGGGTATTTAATCCGCGTGTCGCGGGGTACTTTACAAACATATAATAGATGGACACAAATTACATACAGACTCAGAACAACTATCTATGGGTCACACAAATAGTTATCCGGCGCGGGACTCGAACCCGTGACACGAAGCAGCGAGGCGACTGTCTTAGCCACTGCTCGACACGTGCAGTCAAGTATATATAAGAAACGAGGTCACTAGTGAACACTTTGTAGCTAATTATTGTCATATAAGTTTACTATGTTTATGGAAATGGTACACTATTAATTATTTTAGCATATCATCATGCACATCATCCAAGTACTTTAGAAATTATCTCATTCGCTACGTTTTTTATGTACACCTGTAGACTTAACCTGAATGATTGATTCGACCTCTTTATAAAAACGGCGAATCAATCGTGAATCTGCAAAATATGTATTTATACCTCAAGCTCAAATCGTAAATTCTTATGTTTCGAACTTTATTTACACATCATTAAAGTCTTCATCATCGTATCAGCCAAAAGACGCTCACTGCTGGACAAAGGCTGCAGTCAAAGCTGGTCTTGGGCTATCCACATCCAGCGACTTCCAGCGACCCTCACAAGATCATCGGTCTATTTTGTACGGGCCTGCCTACGCCCACACACACGTCAACAAAATCATTAAATAAATTACACGTTATTTTGCTGTACATGCCCGTAAATAAGTCCTTGCGTCGTGGTACACAATACAAAAATACAATTAACAAACACAAAGCACACAAACTCAGAACAATTATATATGTATAACACAAATAGTTATCCTGTACGAGCATCGAAACCGCAACACAAGGTTCCCGCGCGCCGTGCAGGTAGCATGCCAAACCTTATCCACAGCGCCACACGCGTAGTTCAAGCTAGTGTACGCTGTTCATTTTTATCTATCCGCACTGAAGTTAGTTTCAAAAAAAGTAATGTTCACGAGTAGTGTTTAATTTTGGATGCGGAAAAGTGTAATGTTGGATGCGGATCGCGGAAGACGCGTCTTTCGGCTGATATGATGAATGTTCACTATCACTGGTGATCGACAATGTTGCTCTGCCAATAATGTGATAAGCTGTACACTTTTAGTGATATATTAAATAAAGTATGTCACATAATAAGTGTCTAACGGTGTATCAACCAAGCACGTTATCTTTTAGTTTTCGTGGTTAGTTTACACAATAGGAACGTTACCAACTGAAAACATTCACGCGATGTAACTGTTTCAATTAGGCTTACTTTGACATTAGTCCGATGTAGGGAATATCGTGATTGAAAAACCGTTCCGCGATGCATCTAAGCGAAAATAAAAACATCACCGGTTTATGTGGTACTTGTACTGAATGCTATAACTTTGAAAAAAACTTAATTATTGGTTTCCTGAAAGTCAAGAGAAACAAAATTTTTATTCCGCTGAGGTAAGCCGAAAAGAACCAAATTGTATGATATTTGTGGTACGTAATGTCTTTGATGAGCTCCTCGTAGAACTTTAAGTAAAGTGATCTAGACAATGGCAAAATTCATTTTCTTGAGTAAAGTATCACAAATTATTACTGTTTTCAAAGTTTTCTATATGACAATCGATTTTAACTAAATTTCTATGGGTTCAGACGCCAGCACATCCAGCTACCCCAATCTGTCAAATTCTGTTATAGATTTTCAAATTTATCACAAAAGCATAAGGTTCACTCTAAAATGGGGAAATTTGACAGATTGGGGTAGCTTGATGTGCTGGCGTCTATACATTCCGAAAGCATTCCCTTTTAAAAATAATGATTAATTTCTGTTGAAAAAGAACTTTGAAATTGTTTGAGCAATTATATAGAGCCAAAAAAAACATGCAGTCAAATTGACAATCTTCTTCTTTACAAGACGGTTAAAAAGTAGACGTACCGTGGTAACCCAAGCTTTTAGAATATTGAGTGACTGAGTCTTTATTCTGTTTGCATTGTTTTGATAGTCTAACTAAATAAAATGTAGCCAAGATTATATTAGTATATTATTAGTAGTATATTATCTGAACGTAAACTAATATAATAATTAAATAAAACCAGAATTTCATCTCAATATCTCAAGATGCATTCAATTCATTTTGAAAATAATTTACGACACTATTAACTAATTCTACATTCCTTAGAGTTTCTAATATAGAGAGAAGATTCTGAGAAATCTGGAATTTTTGGGTCACCATTTAAAATCACCTTAATAATATTATCGCATTAATGTTATAAATATTCAAAAATCTTCCACGTGGTCACCGTTTTTAAGGGGAAATGAATCTCGGCACGAAGTAGAATCTTGCTACATCTATTTCATTCCTCACATTATTGATAAGCACGGGTCAGAAAGAAACAAACCTTCTAAAGTAGTATTTGATGAGCCAGAATACTCACCTGCAATCAAACCCGTTTCTTTCGTTAAGTTTACTTTCAATAATGTACTTATGACTTTTATATGGTAGATACTAATGATGTTATAAAGTTTTGTATGAGTAATCAAGTTATTGTCGAGATGTTAGAGGAAATCTATTTGTTTATTTTTTATTTATTTTGATAAGTTACCCGAAGGTTCATCACTTAAATGAACATGAAATGTCAAACATGCTAGTGTATCCATTATAGCGACTATTCTAACACTACAGTTAAAGACTTTTGTTATAAACATGAATCGTTTTACTCATGATGAGTCTTAAACACTTTATACACAACTTTGCAAGTGGATATTGCCACTGTTCTTAAGTTGTATTTAAGACAGTCCTTAATGATTTATTTTATATACTTGGCTGATTTAATGAATTGTTTCAACTGTAAGACGAGCCTCTGTTACTTTATATTACTTCATGAATTTACTAGTGAAAGCACTATTGCGGCTGTTCTCAAAATGTCTTTAAGGTAGCCCGTAAAGACATATTTTACAATGATAGCTCGTTTTCGCATACATATATTTAGCTGGATAGTATGAATTGATACTGGCTGACTTTACTACTATTTTAAGGGTTTACAATCTAAAGGTGAGTATAGACTACAACATTTTCTCGAGCATTTCTGTGTAATGTAACGTTCTTACGAATGGTACAATACAGGCAAAAGCTCGGCGTTTAGTTCGTAAAAGGATGATACACTAGAACATATCATAGAGCAGCTCGTTGTTCTATTACAAGCAAATGTTGTAGTCTATACTCACCTTTAGAATGTTTTGTCGAACAATCTTAGTACCTTTCACTAAAACATTAGAATCAATTTGTACTTACGCTCATATAAGTGTAATAATATCTAATTATGTATAATAATTATTAATTATATTAAAAGCTTTTCTTGCCATTACGCAAGAATTCATAAAAGTAATTAATCGATCAAAGATAAAATCGAAAGCCAATCAATTACGAGGGTGTAAATACATTTTAGATTACGATAATAACATGCATGGAACGTGTTTATAATTGAAGATGGTAGAGTTCAAATGAACTGTATTTTTTTAATAATAAATTAATCTATGCAAGTGAAAGTTCGTGGTTTGTGATTTACTCTGTAGTATGTGGGTTCCTTAGTATCGCTTCTGTTTAAGATATAAATATTGATTGGTTCGGTGAAATTCACCGTTTTAGGCGTTATCTGATGGACAATTACATTTGATTAATATTTATTAAGGAACAAAACTGCACACGAAGGTGTAGAAATCTATATTTACCTAGGACAGACCTTAAAACTAGGTGGGTCCAACTTCGAGAAGGAGGTCAATTGTAAAATCCAACTCGGCTAGGCAGGGTTCAAGAAGATACTTAACATCTCGTCCCAAATGCCACAGTGTCTGCAGTTGAAAATCTTCGACCAGTGTGTGTTGACAACTTAAAAGCCTTATAAGACAGCTCAGGGTCACTCAAAAAGCAAGGGCGTGGGAAGGCAAGATGGACCGATGATCTTGTGAGAGTCGTTGAAAGCCGCTGGATGCAGATAACGTATGACCGGCAATTGTGGAGATCTTTGGGGAGGCCTTTGTCCAGCAGTGGGCGTCTTTCAGCTGATATTATGAAGAAACAAAAGCTTAATTTTAGTGTACAGCTTTTTTGTAATATAAACCATTACATACTGCCTTATAATAATAATAGTTTGTGACGACGATGTTATCTTTTATTTGGCACACTTTAACATTATAATTTTTAAGCTACATTATATCGTGTGCTTATTGAAATAAAATCAGTCATAAAAAGAAAAATATTTATTTATCTAACTTTACTTGTCAAAATGTACAATATTAAACCTACGGTATGAATATGGTTGATTGAAGAAGTTGAAACAGTTTATACCGACTAGATATCAAGATGAGTAAAGTCATACGAAGTACACAAATATAAAGTATATAATATATAGACAAATATAAAGTATATAGTGTATGTAACATCGAGTACATGTTTTATGCAAATAAATTTATCTTTATCTTTAGAGCAAACTTTTGTTTAGTTGTGTTGGGTATTAACATACACTTGATCACAAGTGTAGGTATGTTAAAGTGCTTAATAAATTTTATTATTTAGTTATATTATGATCGATAAAGTAAAATATAGCTCTTAGTAAGTGATACATGTGCTGATTAAAAACGTAAACGTAAAAATGTTAATTTTCGAAATAATTTTAATGTCAACTCGTTTTAAAATTGTATGCATTTGCAAATGTAATTTTGTCAATAATGTGAAATTGCAATTTGCTTAACACACTCAAGATAATTGCAATCTGAGGCCACGATAACAAGAAATCAGCTAACATCGGCCACTGACCCAAATGTCAACTCAGACTTTTGTTTTACATGGTTAGGTTCCTCATTCCTGACGTGGTAATGAGAGGATCATAGCTTTTCAGGGATCTTTAAGAGTCACTCATTGCCAGATTCTCTCATGATCCATAAGTGATTGGCAAGGTTAAGCAACTAGGCTCGCGATTAGTCCATATATGGGTGATCGCCTGAGTGGCTTAATTTCTGAGCGTGCTTGAGGGCACGTTAAGCTGTCGGTCCCGGTTGTAGTGTTGCCTACAACCGGGACCGACAGCAGTCGTTAAGCCATGTCAGAGGCCTAACAGGCGGCATGAACAAATCTGACACTAGTGTAACCACTAACCATACGATAAGTAACTAGTAAGGTCTCTTGTCAGATTGACAAACTGTGAGAGCATTTTAATCGATGTGAATGTATTTTCTTCTAGCTGTGCCCCGCGGTTTTGCCCGCGTTAAACTTTGTTAATAGCCTATGTGTTATTCGGATATATAAGTTATATTACTACAAAAAGGCTTCTTGTACAATCAAATTAATAAAAAACTGCCTATGTACCATCTAACTGCGAATAAATGCAATAACGAAATAACAACTTGGCTCCAGGCACTGACCTATGACGAAACTGAGAAGCTTTTGAACAATCTGACATAAACGTTAATGTAACAAAAACATTTATAAATAAAATTTACCTGGTAAAATTGCGCAAAAAGTAAAAAATAATAAAAAAAAATACTCATACGTGCATCCACAAAACACCTCACGCACTCACATACCACACACACACACACACTAATACACATACACTCATACACTCACACACACACGCACACACACACACTTTTGCTCAAACTTTTATATATATATTTTTTTCTCAATTGTTAATATGGTCAATACTCCAATGGGGTGGGGGACCTGGTGACCTGAAATACAGGCCTATTAGAGCCTAGTTTGGGCATCAGTCTTCCACAATATTTTTGTTTAATGTTGTAAAATTTCCAATGTATGTAACCATAACACTATGTACCATGTTATAATATTGTGGAGAGAAATAAATAATATTGATTGATTGATTGAAATTCTCATCAAAATCCGTCCTGTAGTTTTTGTGTTACAGAGTAACAAACATCCATACATACTCACAAACTTTCACATTTATAATATTAGTAGGATTGGAATATATTATTATGAGTCTTATCTGCAATGGTCTTGCATAAGTTGATACCACGCCAGTGTTGTTTTGCAAATTTCAAAGTGCTTTATTCTATTAGCAGTAAGGGCGGTTTTAGTATCACCTATTTATTTACTAACGCGGCAACAGCAATAAATTCACACGACATAGGTTCTTTAGAGTAAAGTTCACATTCCAGTTCAAAATAATTTATGTAATATAGGTATGCAAGGCTTATGAGTTAGCTTAATTATGAATATAAATGTATGAGTATATAATTCAACTTGTGTGCCGTAGCGGCAAAGACCTTGCCTTGCCTTGCCACTTCGTGCCCCGGGTTCGATTCCCGCGCAGGCCAACTATTTATGTGACCCAAAAATAGTTATCCTGAGTCTGGATGTACTTTGTGTCCGTCAATTATGTGTTTGTAAAGCGCTTCCCGGGACACAGGAAATAATTTCCCTAGTGTGGGCGTTGTTAAAAAAATTGCAGAACCTTGCAAAATTTGAAGTAATATTAGTAGACATATTTAACATTAGCTGTGCTCGTAACTTAGTCCTGGGGACTAAGCTACGAGTAAAAAGACTGAAAAAAATAACCTGCGCACGCTCGCCATTTCTATTGGTAACTTGAGAGCTGTAGGTGCTGAAGATTCTGATATAACTAAGGCATTGCTCTGCTTTTGAGGACTAATGATCTGTAAATATAACATCGTCTTAGGGTTACCATTATGCAATACCAGTATCACTCTTGGTCTTGTCATAAAAATCCTACAAAATATCTCTGTTGCAGGTATTGCAGGGTAAGATCTGAAACTTAATACAGCAGAGGAATTCAGAATAGTTTTGGGTAGAAAAAAGTTGAAGAATAGAATATAAGAACTTCTAACTTATATTATATATTTCGGGCCAAAAAATGATATTTTGAATTTTCTGTTAAAATATGAACCAGTCTGAAATTTTGAGGTGTTACACTCCCGTGCCTTGGAGAGCACGTTATGCTGACGACGCGATGGCTTGTACCAGAGCTCATTCTATTTACATGAGATCATGCAAATCAGGGAATAGAAAGTGTACCTGTGTTTGCTCACACAAATGACTACCATAATATGTCCTACGTATTTTGCTAAAATTATTGAAATTTACCGCCATAGCCGTATTCGGTCAGGAGCCCTATTTATGTGTTTACGCGTATTAAAGAGTTCAACGCGCGTGTAGTATGATATTTATTTATATATAACTAGCTGTGCCCCGCGGTGTTACCAGCGTTAAATTTTATAAATTTTCGTTGCTATAAACCTCACGGAGCCCGAGACCTTTCTAACGAATGCAAAACCGTTGAAATCTGTTCGTGCGTTCTGGAGTTATAGCGTCAGGAAGGAAAACCCGACTTATTTTTATATAGTAGATAGATACATCATCAACTTTACATTAAACATTTAAAGAAGAAAATTTTTTGAGATTACGACAAAGTGTTAAATCTAATTTATTTATAATATACATCTGTAGTGTATATATGTAAGTATATAATAAGTATTTGAGGCAAAATTAAACTTAACAGAAATTCAATTATGTTAATAATTTAATTTAAGTTACGTTAGTTAAAGTATGTATATTACAAAATTAAGTAAGTACAATTGATTTTGACTAAGTAATATAATTCTTATGTTCTTATAATTGAAATTCTATAGGTATAAAGTACTTATTTATTTTTCTATTCATTTCTTTTATTTTTTATCCGTTTTGAATGTTTTAATATGAAATAAAAATTTCCCATCTACTTCCGGAATCTAAACCCGGATCTCACAATATTTATTAATCATAAGAACAGTGTGTAGAATAACTTAATCAGCGATTTAAAATACAAATAGAGATAGCTCGAGCAAAATCTAATTAACCCAATTTGTCCCACCACTATCCAAATTTTCATATTTTGTCAATAAAGCCCACTGACCGTGTTTCTGATTTATGCTACAATCTATCCGGAATCGAGCGATATGCCGAGGGCGGGTCAGAACGAAATCGATTCGATACTGTGCAGAATAGCAACACTAAACACTTGTCCGCCAACCGCTTCGGCCGACTACACGCTACAAAAAGCGCGGGAACACGCCAACGACCTTCCTTGGATCCGATTTTTTTTATACAATGTGACTTTTTTTTTACAATTTAGTGAATGACTGTTGTTATTATTGTGGATTGTTTACAAATCTTTGGGAATGAACTGGATGCTGTTTTCATGGACGTGAATAGGTAAGCTTAGTTCATAATAGATTTTTTTTTTGATGCAGCTTTACTGGCAGGTGATGAACTTTTGTAAAAGTTCACGTGGAGTTTAAATGTTCCTTAATTCTAAATCGAATTTCAAATCCTTTTCCATGAATAGAATTTGAATTTTATAAAGAAACCAGACAAAGACTAAATATTTAAGAAGATAATGGTAAAGCTGCAGATATCTCGATGGTTTTTCAAAATTATTTACATTAAATATACTTATCTAGAAAACTTTTTATAGATATAAGAATATTATTTAAAAGCTTTGTAATCAGCCAAAGTATTCGTTGAAACATTATTTAAATAAGATGCATAGGAAATATGCTTTTAAGTTCAATATACTCATCAGTAGTCAGAGAAAAGTGTAAAAATTTACATTTTAAAACAATCACATTACACAAATATACTATTTCAATAATCGTCCGATTGGATTCGAATGGTAAAATATGCGTTGGTGTTACTATTTTTATCCAATAATACAACATTATTTGAAAGAAATAAATACACCACGACCTGATATTTCTTTTTATTAGTTAACAGTATGCGTGTCTTTGATAAAACTATACAATAATCATCATCATATCAGCCGAAAGATGTGCACAGCTGGACAAAGGATACCCACAAGTGCTGGTCCACAACCGCTAGTCCTGCGATGATCATACTAACAATACAATATAACACTATTTGTTGTACAGACGCCAGCACATCAAGCTACCCCAATCTGTCAAATTTCTTCAATTAAAAGTGAAGCTTATACTTAAGTGATAAAGTTGAAAATCTATAAAAGAAATTTGACAGATTGGGTAGCTGGATGTGCTGGCGTCTGTACCTACACTTAATATGTTTATAACATATTTAATAATGTACAAAGGGTGCTTTAATTAGTATCTCTAATATCAGACGACCTCTAGGTGGCCAAAAGTCGTAACAAATATAGAAATGATACTACCACTACATATGTCAAAAATAGCTATCGGTTTTAAAAATAATTCCGTTCAAAGTAGATACGATAATACACAAATTTTGCGTATCTACATACTTCCTATACAAATAGGAAAGCAATTGGAAATTATAAGCAACCTGATAAATTGATAAAAATCTATCGTAATTAAATTTAAGCACTAGTAGTATTGTGTAATATAAGCAATTTTTTATATTTGATTAATGTTTTATGTATGAAATCTAAGCCAATTTGTGCGAAAAGGTGTATGAATATGAATATTAAAGGAAACCTAAAGAGTCCATTTATACCAATGAGACTAAACAAATGAATATAATATATATAATTAATAATTTTTAGATTTTTCATACAAAACGCAACACTCCTGGGACATATTCATACACGGCCATCTGATCCCAAACTTAGCAGAGCTTGTAAAATGAAAAGAAGATAACTGATATACTTATTACATATATATACTACTTTTGTAAATACATACCTAAGTATATAAATAATTACACCTAAACTCAGGGCAAAGACAAACAAACATGTTCATGCACAGAAATATCCATCCTGGGTGGGAATCGAACCCACGACCCGCGGCGTGGAAGGCAAGCATTTACCAACCACGCCAACCGACCCGTCATCAGTCTGTTTGTTATTCTGGTATAACAAGTTAATTTTTACATGTATTTTTCTAAATCTGACAAGGTGTAGCACATCAAGTGCTACACCTATTTCAATTTCATATAAAATTCAAGTGCTTTAAGTTGCGTCACCTATAATTATTTCACCATAAACTAATTGCACTGATTTTTAAATTTGTAGAATCCCTCACCGCCTTGCAAAAATATATTAAGATGATACAAATTATGTTTGCGGCGCTTATTGGTTTGCTCAATCAAGCGTTAACTTTGTGGCAATAGCCGTAACAGTTTTACTTTCTATTTACAATCCATCGTACAGATTTCCTTCATGTTTTCTTTTAACTTTTTATAAGTCTACGTAAATCGTGGAATCCATGCGTTTGCATCTGACAACACTTAATGATGATTCAGTCTGTGGTATTTATATTGCAAAGCCAATAAAAAATAGAGTTCCTAAGCAATTGTCAACAGCTCAAAGTCTCTTGTTCGAATTCTAACTTACCTGTAGGCTCGATTGACCTGTGGTCTAGTGCTTAGTGACCCTGACTGCTTAGTCAAAGGTCCTGGGTTCGATGTGAGTAACACAATTATTTGTTCTGTGTCTGGGTGTAACTTATTTATAACTAGCTATGCCGCGCGGTTTTACCCGTGTAAAATTTTATTAATTATAGCCTACGTGTTAATCTAGGAGATCAGCTAACTCCATACCAAATTTTGTTAAAATCGCTCCAGCCGTTTAGACGTGAAGAAGTAACAAACATACACACTGACACAGTCACACACTCACTAACTTTTGCCTTTATAATATTAGTGTGATGTTTATCAGTTGTCTGGTTGCCATAGTACAAGCTCTGCCTAGTTTGGGATCAGATGGCAGTGTGTTACTTGTCCTAAGATATTTATTTACTATCTGTAGGCTTAAATTCTAACTGAAGCTCTCCCAGGGTACGTGTCCCAAGGTTCTGGGTAATGGTGCAGAAGAGGGGCACTGGTAAAACTTATCTGCTTTTCTGGGGTTCTCCACACCATGCGCAAAGAGAAGTCCACGGCAGGTTAGGTTTAGTCGGTGCGAGTCCAACATATCCACCCGCAGACTCCGCCAACGGGTAGAATACGTAGGCATTTCCACTGTGTTAACAATAATATTCTATAACTCTGACGTGTTGACGAGTTTGTTAAAAAAATATCGATCGTAATATTGCTACCGTGAACTAAATTTACGTCTTTTGTTTCGAATTTTAAACCGAATAAAAATATAATTAACGACAATTCACGATTTTGGATCAAGGAACACTGGCCAATGATTGGCCTCATTTTTGGTGTACATACAATGAAATGAAAACGCCAAACGATTGGGAAAAACGTGTACTAATTTCTTGGTTTCATACTGTGATAATTACACGTTTTTAAACAGATCTAAACTTTAAAATTAGAATCACATAATACGAAGTCAAATACAGTTAAACAAGATCAGCGTAACTCAAAGTAGGTTCGCCAATTGCATGCCAATTGCATTTGTACAAGTGATAAAACGCAAATAAGAAGGTAAAGTTTCCCATCAAACTCGAGTGGTGAGCAGATAAATAAATCAACCCAAGCAAAATAACAACAGTTCCTTTACTGTTCATACGTTCAGATTGTGAAACTCTCTTCCGCCAAATGCACGTAACAGTAAATGTATTTACTCTTTCAAAAGGCAGGTGAAATACACTATTTTTCCATTTCATATTATGTCCTAGAATGTGCACTATAGTATTAGTAAACTATAGTATTAAGTCAACATTAGATACAATATTTACATGTATTTAACTGTATATGTAATTATTGTGGCTCCTTAAAATTAAAATTCCTCTTGTCGCGGGTCTGCTGGAAGATTTTTTAGCGAAATAAGTTGTACTTTTGTATCATTCATTTCCTCATACTTATTTTTATATATGGCATGTTTTATGTGTACAAGAATAAATAAATAAATAAATAGTTGTTTACTTACCAGTTTTAAAGATATTGAAACGAAATTTGTTGGACAATTTTACGCTAAGGAGGCTTTGAGAGACGGCGAGTTATAGTTTGAAGTCAACTCAGAAAATGGAGCTTTCTTAGTAATAAACGCTTAGCCTTGAGTCTTAGACGACTTGAATTGTAAATAAATGTCGTCGTCCCCTTTTATCTATTCGTTCCTAGAATAGATCCAATAAGCGAAAAGAGAATAAACATTATAACAGTTTTAAAAAAGGAAAAATTACTATTTATCTTTTTTCTGAATCTTCATTTCAATCACAAAGTTCTTAAACAAAGGAGTAATCTCATCACATACACACAAAAAGAAATACAATCGTATTGATAAACTCCATCTTTTGAATTAAGTTAATAATGAGGTGTTGTTATTGTAGTAGAATTTGTACTCCTTTGAAAATATTACTAGCTATAGATAAATAAAATGACCACTTCATTAAATTAATCTATAGGTAGTTATATTTTCAAAAGTGTTCACCATTATCTCGTAAATCATCAATGCCATGAAAACAGTCAATACAGTTACAATATTGTAATTTTTCATCTATCTATAATTTATGACATTCTAACAAAGCAGCCGTAAGATAGCTTCTAACCAACAACTGCATTTTATTATGAGACCATAAAATACTATATTAATAAACAAACACTTCCGTTCATTTCAGACACACAATTAAAAGCATCCAAAAAACAAAACTTATCGTACATATTTATGATATTATATGAATAACGGATAATCAGTATTCGTTAGTAGAATTATAAATTCTATTAATAGCTATAATATAAGTTATATGAGCTGAGTTGACAGTTAACCTCTTTTTTTTACTTTGTAACACCGTAAAACGAGTTATGTGTTCAGATGATTATGTTTTAAGCGTATTGTAACAGTTAAGAAAATAGTCTATAAGTTGGCCACGTGATTATTTTGCATTTACATTACTGTACTGTACTGCCTGTGGATAAAATGGCGCCAAAAATACCAGTATGATATTAAAAAAAGCTGATTCGGGAAGTATCTATATCTCTGGTAAAAAAAGGTTACAGTAGCAGACCAGAGCCAGGATACTGCAGTCGAACAGTTTACTTAGTTTTTTAGGAACGGACGAGCAGCCCGCGTATTTGCATCAAACATAAGGTAACAGTTGTACAAAACGTCCCTAAAATCAGACCCTATCATGCATCTCCACTTGAGTTACCTCCCTGAGTCCGGCCCGCGTCTGTGACTTCATGGGGCTGTACTCGGACGCGGGTAACTAGGTCTGTAGTCTTATTTGCTAAACGGCTAGAACATGCCCTCACCTATATTATATGGTGACATTTGTAAACGTCAAGTTTAAGAAAACTAATGTGCTTTAGACCACAGGACTGAAGTAAAATTGTATATCTAAAATTTTACTTTTTCCTTTTCCTGTGGTCTAAAGGAAGGTCTGGAAGAGTAGCTGTTTATGAGAGAGAGAGAGAGAAAGAAAATGTGTGCTCGCACCTCTCTCCCTTGCCCCTACAATAATATACGAAAATGAACTCTCTCGCTTTTATTATCTTCATTAACTTAAATCTGCCTCTCAACATCCGTTCACCTCGCCCGATCACATTTTTCATAACGTTTTCGTCACGCATTCAGCGGCTTACTCCCCAAGTCTAGCGTGCATAAAGAAATTTCAGCACATCCAGCTACCCAAATCTGTCAAATTTCTTTTATAGATTTTCAACTTTATCACTTAAGCATAAGGTTCACTTTCAATTGGGGAAATTTTACATATTGGAGTAGCTTGATGTGCTGGCGTCTGTACTTAAAACAACGGTCCTATTGTCCTAGCCGTGTTTGACTGTGGTTCTAAACATGAGAGACATCCGTGTACGCATTTACCTGTGTGCGTTGTTCTGTAGCCTGTGTAGAGATCAAGTATTATAGCCGCAATTCACCCGGTAGCATTTGAGTTCAGCTGAATATTAACCTTCTACAGTATTCTTACTTTATGACAGCGCATAAAGTGTTATGTGCTGAGACTTTTCTGTGTTAAGCACATCGTCAAAATCAAGAGTATAATTTATAAGTTGGCCACACAAGATTTTTCTAGTTGTTCTTATAATATAGAATGAAAGATACGATACTGTTATTTGAGTAAAAAATGTTACTTGACTCACAAAGACTAAAAGTGTACCTACATGATTGAGGCAAAGAAACTGATATTATTCTTCACGAATTATTGTATTATCTACATGGTTTAATGAGGTGATTTAGTTATAATTGCCTGCCACGTTAGTGCAGCGGTAGCGTCTTCCACCACAGATAATGAAGTCCTGGTTTTAAATCCCGTGTCGGGCCAAAAGTGATTTTGATATTTGTTCAGTAAAGTAAATTTCTCAGTATTAGCCCTAAGTCTGGGAGTTAGAGATGTTATACTCCTAAGCCTCAAACAGCACATACTCGTAAGCGTAAAGGCGTCAATTCTGTACCTGATATCAACGTGTTGGCAAAGGGTGTGCACTATAATATGTCCCGCGCAGATGGCTATTCTCCATTGAGACAGGCGACCGTGGCCGAAATTCATTACATCTGATTAGCAAGATATTTTACAAGCATACAAAGTATTTAATAATACTTATGTGAACTTTCCATATTAATGGAGCTTATTTGATCCAAGAGTACATTTAAGAGTATATCTTTATAATAGGGGAGCCCAAGGGGATTTCGGGATTTACTAAAGCGCGGCAGATTAATACACGGTTAACCGGGTACAAGGTATCCGTACCCGGTTAACTACCCACCCGTGAAGAATACAGGATCAGATTAGTAAAAAAAACTGACCATCAGAAATTCTCAAGCGCGTCAGATTAAGGTAGGGCGAGTTAATTACATCATAAAAAGCGTATATTCCACTAATCTGACAATTTGAGAGTGACGTAGACAAAGAAGAGGGCAGCAAAGTTGTAAAAAAAACGTCATCTCGACATTCTCGAGCGTAGCTAATGTTTTTTATATTTTGAAGTAAATAATTCAAGGATAACGAAAAATATATAATCTGACGATTTCCGCAAGGCGAAATAATAAAAAATCGGCGACAAAGTTAAATGCGTGCAGCTGCGTGATGCCTATATTTCTTTCTCCACGTTTCTATTCCTCTCTCACTCTTTCTCTATCTATTACTCTCTCACTCCGTCCTCACTCTGTTTTCTGCTGCCACGGTGGTTCGTAGCATATTATTTATAACGTGTTTCCAACGTTTTGGCTTTAATTGCTATTTTAATATTAGTTACTTGAATTAAAGTTTATAAATATTTAATATAAGTGATATGAATGTAAAATGTGTATTTTGTGGAGAAAGTACTTTACATAAAAACAATTAAATTTGCAGTAGAAACATTTCAAAAATGTGTAAATATTTTGGAATATCGTCGGAGCAAACCGGTTGTCCGAAAATCTCGAGGAACATATGATTCTACTGATGAAGATGATAATTAATTATAAAACATTAAAAACTTTTTTATTATTTTTTTATAAATACAAGTATTTACTTTAAAAGTATACTCTTATTTATTTGCATGCTATTTCCTGAGCTTTTCATTTAATTAAGTTCAATTATTTTTAAACAAAAAAAAATTGTCAGATCATGCGAATCCCACTAGTTAATCGTCAGATTATGAGACAGCACGTTTAGAACATAAAAATGAACCATATATATCTTAATCTGATACGCTTGAGTATTTCAAATGGCGAATTTTTTTTGCACATTATAAAAATGGCCGTGAGTTTGCGTCACATCGAAATCGTAAGGTTAGTGAATGAAAGCTTGTTTTGTGTATACTTAACACTCCCTTAGAAAATATGACGCGCTCGACAATTTTTTTTTATCAATTTCAACCCTTGACAATTTTTTTTATTTTCAACCCTTACATACAACCACCCGCATCATGCAAACGATCAGATTAACATACGTACATTATTAAAAATACGTAGGGTATTGATGCTATCAATACCTGACGCGCTCGAGAATGTCCATGCAACAGTATTTTTTTACATATTTAAAAATCTATAGCCGCTAAGGTATATCATATAACATGTTTTTCTTCTTATCATGTAAGCTTTGCAACTCAATAGGTCTCTATGACGCTCGAGTAAATCCCCATTTAGCTTCGTGGGCTCCCCTACTATTATATTGTATCTATTTCTGGAGATCTATATAACTGAATTCTTGTCGGCGTCACTTCTAAATTAACGATACACCCATAAGAATGGTCACTTACTAGTTGAAGTAACGAGGTGATAGATCTAAGAGTTTAAGAGGCATCACTTCAGTGTATCTCGCTCTGTACGCATACGTGTAAAAAAGAAGACAATATGTTCATCAAAATCGAGGTTACAAACATTCATTTATATACATATATATAGAAGATATAATATTGGTTAAGTCTGAGGAATAGCGTTTTCATATGAAAGTAGGAAGCCGATTTGCATCGTATTTCTTCGTAGTATGAGTATTGCCAATGGGTGATAATGGTATCTAAAATATCTTTCGCCTTACTGCGTCATGACGATGCGGTTTTCCGGTCATGGCATTAGCAAACATAATAAAAATATTGTACCTCCTACCTCTGCTATTGGTACCAAGTATAACTGTTATGGTACCTACATAGGAAACGACTGAATTGACAGTAAATCACAATTAATTACTTGTGTTGTACGGTGCTTTATTGTGATCGTGTCGGATAACAACAAATTAGTTTTTGAACACCATAGGTCGTTAAACTTGATTAACATTACGATTTTCCATAAAAATATAACATACCTTTTTAGAATATTGATCTAATACTTACTGCACGTGTAGCGCAGCGCTTAAGGCATTCGCCTCGCCACTTCGCGTCCCGAGACCATATAGTCTGGATGTTCTTTGTGTCCATCTATTATATGTTGGGAAAGTACCCGGTGACACAGGTATTAATTACAAAAGAGCGGGCCTTGTTTATTAAAATAAAATGATTAATAATAAAAAGAAAAAACACTTAAGTGTTTTGTTTTAATACAACATTTAATAGCTTTGTTACAAGTATAAAGTAGAAGACAGTATAAGTACTTAGTACAGTATGGTACCTACATACAGAGTGACCGAATTGATAATTTACTTCAACGTATCTGTAGTTACCAAAGTAGAGTTGATCTAGCCAGGCCTACACCAGTAGGCTTAGCAGATTTAATACGAACGCCAAATAATAAAAGGATTAAAACGAATTGTTTAATAAATTTACTAAGAAAGAAATATTAAAAATAGGTTATTATTATTTAAAATGTATTCGTATGGGTAGTGTTGAACCCTCTGTCAGAGTTGTTCAAGCTGACTGTTAATTTAAAAGTAATACGCATAACCGGCAGATCAATTGATTAACAGTCGCTTTTCCCCTCGCCGGTTTTAAAGAGTGGTGTAAAATTAAATTTATTAAGATATTTAATTAAATTGATTGAGCTACTACTGGCTGGTATTTACTGCTGTTAAATGTTTCTTTTGTTCCGAATGGAACTCTTAATAAAAGGTAAAAGGTTTAGTCACCAACATTAAACTTATTTATATGGGCATTAGGTGTTATAAATAAATTCCAACACAAGTCCGATGCCATTTGCCCCTAGAAACATTAGTTATTCGTCGAAGAATGTATAATTAATTTGGTTTTTAGTTTTGGTTTTTTCAAAATTAGTTTTATCTCAAGTAGACGTTGATTTAATACGCCTTACTGTTTCTTCATAATAATATATATTCTGTTATGGTTTCTTAGTTTTTAGGGTTCTGTACTCAAAGCTAGCTAATGGAACTAAGCATTCCCTGTCTACCAATCCATCCGTCCGTCCATCTGTTTGTTTATTAGGAGATAGTCTGAGCTATTGTCGTGATATCTGGAACTTGTTTTCAGTTTAGTATGTTAGAATGCTAAAAGTAATTAATGAAATCGTTAATTATAAAATAAACATTTCTTTTAAATAAAAAATTGAATTAATTTAATCTGTTTGTTGATTAGGAGATAGAGTCTGAGCTATTGTCGTGATACCTGGAACTTGTTTTTAGTTTAGTATGTTAAAATGCTAAAAGTAATTAATAAAATCGTTAAATATAAAAAGTATGATTTTAAATTAAAAATATAATTAATTTAAGCGCCATCTTTTGGAATTAGCCGTGTAGATTTTCGGTAAGATGGAATTAAAAACGTCTTAAGTGCGTTAAGAAAATATCGAATGGATTGGATAAATTCGAGTTTGGGAACGGCGGTGCAGTAGCGGAGCGATTAACGCACTTGGGACCGGATACCCGGTGGCTCATGGGTTTGATTCCCACCCGCACTTAAATTTATTCTTAAACTCTTTAAAATGAATTTCTTATGTGTTTTGCTCGACACCAGACTATCTTGTACTATATGGAATATATATGGAACCTTTCATGTGTGAGACTGACTCGCACTACGTCGGTTCTTTTTCAATATTTGTCATATATATTTTCAATAATAGACCGGACTATAGAGTACGGTCAATTTAGACATTCTAAGTTACCTGAATTCCCACCAAGCTGAAAATCGGTAAGATTGTTTAAAATATCATTAAAAACAAAATTTGAAAGTTTCCCATCTTTCCCCTGTAAGGAAAAAAAAATTATTCAAGGTCAAAGGTAAAATAAAGAGTTTTTCGCGATTTTCAGCAAAACAGTTAGTTTTATCATAAAAATACCTTTATCAAAAATTGTAGATCATAAAATTATCTACAAAAAATTTGTTAGTACGTTTTTCTCTACAAGCCACCGTTTTTAAGATATAACGATTCAAAAAGTTGTAATCGTCATAATATGCACACGTTTCCTCGCCACCTATGAGCTAGTGTACTTAGCGCGTTTTTACAACTTATTGAATCGTTATATCTCACTTCACTCTCTTACCGATTTTCAGCTTGGTGGGAATTTAGGTAACGTTACTATTATTTTTTGGTCTAATTTGACCGGACTACTATATAATTTTATATTGCGTGATTAGGTACTGCTTCATAAAGAAATATCAAGTTATACTTTAAAACTCTAGCTGGATTTTATCAATGTAAAAAATATGATGCCAGCACGCCGTTGTTCTATGGAAGGATAACTGCCAATGGGTTTTTTAATGCTTCGAAGACACTCGTAAACTGAGGCTTCCGTTTGTTGTTAAAACATTCCAGAGCGATATTCGTCGTCTTGAACGACACTGACACTAGGTTAACCAATCCCTATACCTACCATACGTAATATTAGTGCTAATTGATATCCAACATTCCTGTAAAGTTTTCATCCCACTTTATTTATCCAACAATAAACAATTAGCATTAGTACTACTAGTAAATCATCTGATTTATAATGTTATTGAAGTGTCAAAGTAATCAAGTCCCCACTTCTCACGGGAACTGTGATTAATGTAGGTAATAATATTAAAGCCGACACGAACTCATATGTAAAAGACGGTACCTAATGTATGAGGTATGTAGGTAAACGTGTTATCAGTTGCACGCGAGTGAAATGTCAGTAATAATCTTCCGTCTACGTAGTATAGAAGCCAAACTTTTGAGAATAATATCCTGATCTGATGCCAAACTAAGCAGAGATTGTACCTACTATGGAAATCAGATAACTGATGTATTGCATATACTATTTTTCTTTTGTTAATACATATTTATATAGATAATTACACCCAGGCTCAGGACAAACAAACATGTTCATGCACACAAATATCTGTCCTGGGTGGGAATCGAACCCATGAGCTACGGTGCCAAACCATGACAATCGGCCCGTCAGAGAGAAAGGACAAAGAATATGTCGGGTACACTGTCTTTACCGTAAAAAAATACTACATAATTAATCGACATCATTAGTCTCATATCGTCCACTGCTGACGTAGGCCTCCTCCAAAACCGATCCTGCTCGCAGACGGAGAAGGCGTCGGGGCGGCGACAGCAGCCGGTAGCCCAACTCGCCTTCGGGGCTGCGGCGCTATAGAGGTTAAATTAGTTACAAGATATTGACACTTCACTGTCGTTATGTCACCAAAATAGGCTTGTACCATCAAACGTTCATACACCCTTCTAGCATTAATCCTACAGTATATTTTTCATCTGCATATTGTGCAGTAGTTATAATGGGTACCTAAATGAAATATTTCCATGACTTACGAAGTGTTAAATTGTATTAGTGAATCACGATCGGTGATGGGGACTAGAAAGCAAACACAAATTGACCATCAAATGTTTTTTACATATTAAGCTAACTAAGAAAAAATATATGTAAGAAAACACGTTAAACGTATTTACATACAAGCCCTTGCACAAAATTTTATTGCCTATGAAAACTTCATCAACGAGAAAGTGGGAATAGGTAATTATTACTCTTAGGTAATAACAAATTAAAGCTGTGAGATCATGACTTTATGAGGTACTTACTGATTCAATAATTTGAATGGATGAGTGGTAGTTTGAGAGCCGGCGCTTAAAAATATCTCCCAGACACCATAACTATGGCAGAATAATAGAAAAATATAATAATATGGCTTGTTATTAAATCTGTATCCCGCCAACCTTGTAACATTTTATATTTCAAGCAATAATTATACATATAATAAAATAGTAGGAAAGTCAAAACTGTACATTGAATATTTTTTTAAGAGGATACTTGGGGCGTGATGTACAGACGCCAGCACATCAAACTACTCCAAACTGTCAAAAAATATAGTTTTTAGAATAGTGTCTATTTATCTGTTTGTGGTGTGAAAGAGGATGTAGTCACAAAGATTGAAAAAGGCATGCTGAGATGGTTTGGCCATTTAGAAAGGATGAATGAAAGAAGATTGACAAAAGAAGTATACCTGGCCTGTGTGAATGGGACAACCGGAAGGGGAAGACCACGTCGAACATTCTCTGACCAAATTGGAGATGTTCTCAAGAAAGGGCAGGTCAGAAGTACCCTAAACCGGCGAGAATGTATGAAGAATATAATGACAGTAACCGAGGCAAAAGAAGCATGCAAAGATCGTGACAAATGGAAATCCGTTGTCTCTGCCTACCCCTCTGGGAAACAGGCGTGAGTCTATGTATGTATGTATGTATGTATCTGTTTGTCCGGGCTAAACTCAAAAAGTACTGCATGGATTTACTTCAAAATTTGCATGAATATTACTAAGAGGTCAGGTCAACATATAGGCTACATATTATCACGCTATCACCTTCGAGGGAGGAGCTGTGATCATTTATAAAGTTTAACGCGGGTGAAACCGCGGGGCACAACTAGTTAGCTTATAAAAATACTTATTTTTCTCATAAATTGGTCTATCAGATAGGATTTTGGCATTCCATTAAATCTACACGTTGCAGTATCCGTCCTATAAATAATTTTCTATCACGTGTTTATTCTATAGAAAATTTTGGGAAACATACGAATTTTATGTCTCCGTATATGTCATTGGGTAATTTTTTTAGTAAGTATAATTTAACCGCAGATATGGTTAGACTAACCCGAACCAATAAGTGATTTTAAGAATCTTTGGTTGGATTTCTTTGTTACTAAACCTTATTTTTTGTGCTTCCGAGACTATTAATAGTATATCTCCATTTTACGTTTGATCTCCTCCAAGTCGCTGGCTTTTGCGTGGTGAGCTGCGTTTATCCCATGTGCCCAGGACAGTGCATGTGTGTTTACGCAGACATTCTTGCAGTATAATGTAGTGTCTCGCGATATAGAAGTTAATATATGTAGTACAAGTTTGGGTGTATTTTTAAACAAATGTTCTGTACACAAAGTTAGCCGCTGTGGTGACTACAAAATTCCCAACGTGAAAACTTGCGAGGGAAGGCATTTGCTAGTGGCTCTCATACTATTGATCTTAATGATGTCCAAATAAGTGCTTACACTCTTATTCATGTTTTGCGTGATGCCATAGAAAGTGTAATCAAAACGTTTATGTTGAGGATGTTAGACGTATTATAAACTTATTATAATTATTTTTATACCACTATACCACTTGTCCTTTCATAAGATGATTGATTAAATGAAAGTAATGGATAGGTACGTTTACACAAAGGTGGAACCTTATTATTCTGTGTACCGTCTGTCATATTCGGTTTTTTATGACCTAATAGAGGCGGAAAAAGTGGTAGGAATACCTATATGTTAACTATAATGTTTAATGCAAATACATACATGTACGATCAATACGAATCACAGGATATTGTTTTATTGAATAGATCACTCAAAATGTTATCTATCTATACATATAATAAAATCGTAGGAAAGTCAAAACTGTACATTGAATATTTTTTCAAAAGGATACTTGGGGCGTGATCTACAATCGATATCGAAGCCAAAAATATAGGTTTTAGAATTTTTGCCTGTTTATCTGTTTGTCTGTATGTATGTCCTGGCTAAACTCAAAAAGTAGTGCATGGATTTAATTCATAAAATTTTGCATGAATATTACTAAGAGGTCGGGTCAACATATAGGCTAAATATTATCACGTTATCACCTACGTGGCAGGAGCTATCATAATTTGTAAAACTGAACGTAGGTAAAACCGCAGGGCACAGCTATATTGAATACTAGCTGTGCCCCGCGGTTTTACCCGCGTTAAATTTTATAAATTATCATAGCTCCTCCCCCGTAGGTCGCGATAATATGCAGTCTATGTTGACCCGAACTCTTAGTAATATTCATGCAAAATTTGAAGTAAATCCATGCAGTAATTTTTGAGTTTAGCCCGGACATACATACAGACAAACAGACACACAGACAAAAATTCTAAAAACTATATTTTTGGCTTCGATTTTGATGTTATATGACGCCACAATTATCCTTTTAAAAAAATATTAAATGTACAGTATTGACTTTCCTACGATTTTATTTTATGGCCTTGTTGTCTGAATACCTGATGTATCCCTTACGCCACCCGTTTACTACACCCACGGGATGGCGCTCTTATTCTTTCTGGGCTATACGACCAGAAGAATTGCCAACATTTGAAACGTTGTAAAAGTTTTAACACTCGCGCTACGAAGCTTACTCGTTAATTTTCCTTTCCATAGACGTAAAATTGTTACTTAGATCGTTAAGTACCATTAAAATCATGACCGCATAATTATCAGCCCGACTGGGGAAGTACCTCCACCTTACAGAAGACATTCTGTAATAGTAACTTTAAGGTTGTGTTTCTGCGTGTGAGTAAGGCCGCCAGAGCTCATTGGGGTGGGGGGAAGGGTCAGCAACACTTATTTGCTGACTCTTAAAGGCTGACAACGCACACGTGATACCTGTTGCGAGTGTCCATGGGCGGCGGTGATCACTTAGCATCAGATGACCCGCTTGCTCGTTTGTTGTCCTATGACATAAAAAGCCCATCAGAACACTAATAAATTAAAAATAAAATGTATAAATTACAGATAATAATAAAATGATACAATAGTAAAACATTTAGTTTAAATTAATAAAATAAATAATTATATATAAATAGTTTTGTAATTAGTTAAGTTTGTAAATAGTTTAAATTAATAGAATAAATATATATGTATTACAATCTAGTTTAGTGACTAATAAGTAATTTTCTATTAACCTAAACCTCTACATAAACTTTATTAATTCTAAGCATCGGTCCACCGAATTTCGTTAGTTATATTTGTAAAGGGGAAGACACTTTCTTCATGTGTTCTTTATATTTCTACACGTGCTGATACAGTCTATGAACTATGCAATACGAACTCTCTGGATAACATTATATGCGTTTACTCTAGCTTCCGCAAACATACCGAATTATAATACAATTAAATAAGTATCATGTAAAACTAATGTAGATTTCAAATAACTAGCATTCATTATTGATGAAATATACTGTGTCAGAAGGGATGGACTGACTCGTACCATAAGGTGTTCTTTATATCATTGTTCTACGGAACCCTAAACGTACTGAAGCCGGTCTATTCGCTTGTAGTAGCAATGTCATATTGGTTTTAAACTTATGACATCTCTCGTTTTGTGTGTGGGAGGGAATCTATATAAATAAAAAGACAAGTCCTGACTGACTGACTGACTCATCAACGCCCAGCCCAAACCCTTGGACCTAGAAAGCTGAAATTTTGCACAAATGTTTGCTTTATAATGTAGACAAGGAATAAGGAATATTTTTTCGAAATTCAACCCCTAAGGGGGTAAAACAGGGGCGCTAAGTTAGTATGAAACTTTGCCGTTTTTGAAGTTTAAGACATAAAAATTGGTATTTGGCCTTCCAGTTAAAAATAAAAAGTCAAATATTTCAGGGTTTTTGGAAATTCCACCCCCAAGGGCGAAAAATAGGGGATGTAAGTTTGTATGGAAAATGTGACAATTTTTAAGTTAAACGCATGAAAATTGGTATTTGGCCTTTTAGTTAAAAATAAAAAATATGTGTTTCAGCATTTTTGGAAAATCCAGCCCCAAGAGCGTAAAATAGGGGGTGTAAGTTTGTATGAAAAATGTGACAATTTTTAAGTAAAATGCATGAAAATTTGTATTAGGCATTTCAGTTAAAAATTTAAAATATATATATTTCAGGATTTTTGGGAATTCCACCCCTTAGGGCGTAAAATAGGGCATGGAGGTAAGTTTGAATGGAAAATGCGACTTTTTTGAAGTTAAACCCATGAGAATTGGTATATAGTTTTTCGGTTAAAAATAAAAATATGTATTCCAGGCTTTTTGAAAATTCCACCTCGAAGGGCATGAAATACGTGATGTAAGTTTATACTGACTGACATATCAACGCACAGCCTAAACGGCTGGAGTTAAAGACTTGAAATTTTGACCGAAGTTACCTTTTATGACGTAGGCATCCACTAAAGAAGGGTTTTTGAAAATTCCACCCCTAAGGGCGTAAAATTGGGATGTAAGTTTGTATGAAAAATGTGAAAAGTTTTAAGTTAAACGCATGAAAATTATTATTTGGCATTTCAGTGAAAAATTAAAAATATATATTTCAGGATTTTTGGGAATTCCATCCCTTAGGGCGTAATATAGGGGATGTAAGTTTGTATGAAAAATGCGACATTTTCGAAGTTAAACCCATGAAAATTGGTATTTTGGCCTTTCAGTTAAAAATAAAAATATGTATTCCAGGATTTTTGAAAATTCCACCCCGAAGGGCATGAAATAGGTGATGTAAGTTTATACTGACTGACATATCAACGCACAGCCTAACGGCTGGAGTTAAAGACTTGAAAGCTTTTTATGACGTAGGCATCCACTAAAGAAGGGTTTTTGAAAATTCCACCCCTAAGGGCGTAAAATTGGGGATGTAAGTTCGTATGAAAAATGTGAAAAGTTTTAAGTTAAACGCATGAAAATTATTATTTGGCATTTCAGTGAAAAATTAAAAATATATATTTCAGGATTTTTAGGAATTCTACCCCTTAGGGTGTAATATAGGGGATGTAAGTTTATATGAATAATGCGACATTTTTTAAGATAAACCCATGAAAATTGGTATTTGGCCTTACAGTTAAAAATAAAAAATATTTATTTCAGGATTTCCGAGAATTCCACCCCTAAGGGTGACCAATAGGGGATGTAAGTTTGTATGAAAAATGTGTCAATTTTTATGTAAACGTATAAAAATTGGTAGGTATATGGCCTTTCATTTAAAAATTATAAATATTTATTTCAGGATTTTTGGAAATTCCACCCCTAAGGACGACTAGAATAGGCGATGTAAGTTTGTATGAAAGTCTGTATTTTTTGAGTTAAAGGCATGTAAATTGGTATTTGGTATTTCAGTTAAAATAAAGCAATTCAGGCAATAATTTGTTGTTAAAAATAGGTAATCCAAAACTGATTCAATAGATCGCCACCAACAATTTAAGCCAACTCAAATTTTAAAACATTCGTTTCTTATGCCAAGTAGCTTAAAATGTCGTGGTCGTTGTCGTCTAAGTAAAGATTTAGCGTTTTATAAGATTTGTAACTTCTTTTGTTTGGTAAATTTTATAACAAATTAAAAAAACGACATTTTAATCAAACTGGGATAAAAAACGAATTTATCTAAAATTCGAGTTAGCGTAGTATAAATTGTTGGTGTCGAGATGATCGCACCCAAAACCATCATCTTAATTTTATTGATCTACAAGTTCACAATTTTGTAACTAGATGGCGTTAATGTCGTTTCAGATCGCGGAACTTAATTGGCATATCGGTTAAAATAAATAAATGCTTGAAATAAAAGGTAGTCCAAAACTGAATCAATAGATGATCGCCTAAATCTCACACAAAATATATGCACACATCTTAATTTTACCGCTTTACTAATTTTACCGCTTTACTTTTTGTTAGTAGATGGCGTAATCATCGTTTTAGATCGCGCTATGGTTTCGTTCACAAAATGTCGCAACCTAATCTAATGGGAGTTACCTTTGTGATTAATGCATCGTTGATTATTATTTTACTTTATTTAACTTACAGACAATACTTAAGGACAATTGATATGTATTCTTTGATTTTTGCTTGATGATATCGGGTCCTTTTTGTAAACAACAGTAGCAAAGTAGTCTTTCATTTATTTCTTAGTAGGGTTAGGTTTTATTCAATTTATATTGCTTATTTGTTTTAAAAGTTATATTTTTTAGATTAAGCTAGAAGTAAGTAGTTACATCGTCATCATTCAAAATTGTCGCGGACAAAGTCGCGGGCACCAGCTAGTAAATAAATAAATTACATGGTAATTATTCTTTTCTGATTGCATGTGCTTATACATAAAAACCAATAAAACTGCATTCATAAACTAAACGGTGATAGAGAAACGCAGTATATTAACTAATCAACGAAGCTTTTTATTAAAACCATAAATAGGTACAATAAATTCATTACTAAAACTTCACGTTAGTGAAATGAAATCCGTTGATGTAAATTTTAGCATAGTTTTTATATTGATACTTACTAATAAATATAAAACTTTTTAGTGAACTATATACTTTTAAATATCGACATACTTCACACGAATTTTATGACTGTTCCGTGATCGAAAATATTGAAATAGTTTTAAACTAAAAGTTCTCATTTGCTATGCTGATGACCAGTCCGATATTCTCGAATAATTAACCGGTGGATTTTTAAATTTCGAAAGTATTTAATTTTGGTTACCAACGCCGTGCCGGTAGCTTTTCTTTTTTTTATTGCTCGCTTTCCCCTGACGCTATTAGCAAATAGATATACGATTCGTATTAATGGGAATCCTCGATGATATCATGAGAATATCAACAGAATGTTTATATTTATCTTGTATGGAACTTAATAATCTGTACGATTTGAACGATATGAACGTCCAAGATTTAGAAGATGTACCTAAATAACTTTTACGTAAGCTATTAGAAATCAATCAATCAATCATTTTTAGAACTTTTACGGCGAGATTGGAGGCTACAGCTTACGAGAATGTTATTTAAACTCTACAAAATGCATAGCAATTATGACATAAAATAAAGCGTACTGGAACTCCGATTGGAACTCCGATTTTGGGAAATAATATTCTTGTAAATAGTTTATGCCAAATTTGGCCTACATAATGTCATACGCTTCGGTGAAACACGATTTTGTGTTTCTTTCTTTGAGTCATTTTTAATTCTTATCTCGTTTTCAACGCTATGCCTAGACTAAAAAGTATTTCAGCAAGAAGCTTGAATTTGAAGAATTTTTAATTCTAAGCTTACTTGCCTTTTTAATAAAGCAAGCATCGTACAACCCACCAGGTGGCAAATGATTACCGTGACATTTGCTAAGCCTAGGGCTCCTATAAAGAATGTTCTAATAAGTACTAGGTTTCTTATACCTACGATAAATTTCAGTAAAACTGCTTGGCTCTAGACTTACGTTCAGGGGTAATAGTTACTCTGCAGTCTTCAGATTTTTGTGTGGATTGTGAATGGAAGACAGATAACTATTTTTGTAAACTAAACGGACTTATAAATTGGGGTTTTATAATGAGATGTGTTTTAGGCAATCGTTATTTATGTGCCTTCCACACACACGCACCGTACCGGAACTGCGTATGATAGTGCCATATTTTCCTTACATACGAACATCATTAACCTGATATCGTCCAGGTAGGTGTGGCCAGGAGGTTTGCCGTAGTCAACCCGCTTGTCACGCGGTGCTCTTAGGTGGTAGCTATAGTACACTGGAGGCCACGCCGATGCCCGACTACCTGGTGTATCTTTTAGTCGCCTTTTACTACACGCACGGGATGGAATAGGGTGGTCCTTATATCCTTTCTAGGCCGGAAACCACATGGCTCCATATTTTCCTTACTAAGAAATCAATAACATATTATTGTACTGTATTGACGTATATTCTAATAATCTACTATATAAAAATAAGTCGGGTTTTCTTTCCTGACGCCCTAACTCCAGAACGCACGATCTGATTTCCACGGGTTTGCATTCGTTGGAAAGGTCTCGGGCTCCGTGAGGTTTATAGTAAAGAACATTTATAAAATTTTACGCGAGTAACACCGCGAGGCACAGTTAGTATGTGATAAAATAAAACAACTGAACTAAACCAAAACTATGCGAGAAAATAAATGCTTACGCGTCGTGATATTGTCATACAAATAATATCCAAAATCATGACTATACTTTTCTTACACCTGAACTTCAAACTTTCCCGCTACGCTATTACAATAAAAACTAACGAGATATAATAACAGTTTTGTTAACACGAATAGCTGCATATAATATATGCAGCTATTCGTGTTGTAGATGCGATCAAAAAACAAACCTGTCAGCTTACTCCCTCCAACCTTAGTCGGAAGAGAGGCCCGCGGCTATGCGTTTTAAAGTAGGGTTACAGTTGCACGAAACGTGTCTAAAAAACAATCCTATCATGAATCTTCCCGTTAATTATCCTTAGCCAAAGGTCAAACGTCTAAAGCAATCTCCAGCGTTGTTATAAGTGATAGTTTGTAGTCTTAAAAACTGGCTAAACCTAAACGCCAAGATAAAAAAGAAGTTGTTTATGTTGAATATTATTCGAATCATATGAATACACTAGCTGTGCCCCGCGGTTTCCCCCGAGTTAAACTTTATAAATTATAGTAATTTAGTAGAGATTAGCTCGGGATCTCTGAGTGCGTAGTCGAGTTGTTTTGGTGAATATCATCCAGATTTTTACAGCCGGCGCGGCGCACACATTTAACGATGTGTATACACACGGCTACATATCAAGCTATACATTTCCAGTATAAGCTGATCTCGCGTTGTATAGGATTTCCGTACAATGAGAGGTCAGCATATATTGGAAATGTATAGCTTGATATGTAGCCGTGTGTACAACGTAATGCAATTTTCATTCCTAACAAATTGCTAACCTCCTTTATTTAAGGCGGTTAGAATTTACGACTTTAAGCTTTATTTATTATTTTTTCTCATAGTGAATAATAAAAAAATGGTAATAAAAATATAATCGCCGTGTGCTATATTGTGCCACAGTATTTTAGTTTTTGGTCCAAAACGAGTTATATGGCAATAATTATCATAAAGAAAGTAGGTTTGTAAAGCAATATTTCACATTGAACTCGGCTGACTTATACGAGTGTGTTGTATTTGTAATAAATTATTTTTGTCATTTTAAAAGTCTACCGGCGAGCATGTATGAGGAATATAATGTCAGTAAACGAAGCGAAAGAGGTGTGCAAGGATCGTGACAAATGGAAGTCCGTTGTCTCTGCCTACCCCTCTGGGAGACAGGCGTGAGTCTATGTATGTATGTATGTAAAAGTCTATATAAATATAATTTGAAAGCCAAAACACATTTAGATAAATAGGCAGGTATTCGATGTTAATATCGGGGTGCCGAGCAAGGATATTAGATTGATCCGATATCTCTTTGTTTTTTTCCATCCATTGTAAGCGTTACTCACTTACTTATCGTATGGGCAGTGGTTACCCTTATTGTCAGAGTTGTTCAATCCACCTAGTAGGCATCTGACCTATCTTAACGACTGTTGCCTAATAGCTACAACCGAGACCGACAGCTTACCGTGCCCTCCGAAGCACAGAGATGCTCATATATTAAACCACTTTGGCAGTCACCCATCTATGGGCTGACCACGAGCCTAGTTGCTTAAACTCGCCGTCTTCGCCGTGGGCGTTTATTGATATCGAGTGCAAAATAGTACCGTGAAATAAATCAGTTAAGTATATCTATTTCCATTCACACACTAGAAATAAAATTAAAATTACAGGTGATTGCTAAGGTTTAAATAGATTAGGATCTGATAGATTTGCTAACGTACGTGTTCTGCCAACTTCCGGACACAAGATTGGTATGGGCAATGGTTACGTTATTGACAGATGACTATAACCTAGATATATGACATAATATGACATCCATCTATGAACTGACGGCGTATCTAGGTGCTCTATGTTCCCGATTCTTAATTATGCATCATCACCAAGCATATCCGCCGAAAGACGCTCACTGCTGGAGAAAGGCCTTTCCCGAAGACCTCCACAATTGCCGGTCTTTCGCTATCCAGCGACTTCCAGTCGTTCACAAGATCATCGGTCCATCTTCCGGCACGCGGTCGCCACTCGAGAACCTTTTCTGCCCCAACAGCCGTCGGCTCTACGAGCTATGTGCCTTGCCCACTGACATTAAACACCGTAAATATTACTTTAATCCAATACACAAATATGTACTAGTTACTTACTTACTTTTTATATACAAACGTAGTCGTAATATACTACTTACTAAAATTAAAAAGACAGTATTGTTAAATAAATTAAATCTTGTGTAGACAACTTATATTGTATTACGGTCTTGTAGACAAACTACATTCTTAGACATGTAGTTTAAATATTTAATCTGTCTATATGTTGCACACAAATTCTATGTAAAAATACAGTGGCAATCTACACAGTTTAGATAAAACAGTTGGTTACTGATAAGTTTTTCTGTAACGATATAAAATATTGTAATTATTTTAATCTGACAGCTAAACACGGATTATATGTAATTAATAGAAAGTGGGAGAGTGTTATATCCGGTTCTAATTAACAAACATCATCATCTTCTTGTCAGCGGAACTACGTCCACTTCTTGACAAAAGCCTCCCCTGAATTGGGGATATGCTATACTCTCCACAATTGGCAGATAGGTTGGCGATCGCGGTATGATGGTCATTCCTCTTATTCGTTCAAATGTTGGCACTTCTATTATTAATAGTAAACATATGGCGACGCTATAGTATATTGTAATCCTCACTTTTCTCCTTAAGGAGTTGATATTCCAAAAGTTTGTACAAAGGTTAGTCAATATGGCTTCAGTCATTTTCTATGACATGATGTGAATGTTGGCAGGCAGGTTGGCAATCGCTACATTTTGGCCATTCCTCTTATTCGTTTAAATGTTGGCTCTTCTATTATTAATAGTATAACATATAAAAGTTATAGTGATCTCCCTTTACACCTTTAGGGGTTAATAATATTCCAAAAGTCTGTACAAAAATTAGTCATTAATTTATATCATTTCATACAACACAGAGTATTTAGAGTACCTTAGTAGAAGCACCATCATCATCATCATACTATCAGCCGGAAGACGCCCACCGCTACACAAAGGCCTCCCTCAAAGATTTCCACAATTGCCGGTCTTGCCCTACCCACATCCAGTGGCTTCCAGAGATACTCACAAACGACATCAGTAGTATTCTGTATCAAATGATTACCATATTTCCAAGAACTAAAAAACCACGGTATATAATAGGAAGATAATGTTATACCGTGCATTTTATGCTACGCTATAGGTTATCAATTGTTGAATCTCGACACCAGCATTCCCAATGAGATATCTTTTATTCATACGGAATAGTTTTTATGACTTTTATCGAAGGGCCCAATGGTCACTTGGTTATTTTCCATTTATTGTAGTGTCGAACTTTGACATCATCTATAAGATTCATCGATACATCATAGTTCTCATCGATATTTCTTTTTTATCGATGATTTTATTGATTTTAATGTGATTATTTGTAGAAACAGAATAGTTACTTCATGTTATATAAATACGAAGAATCTCGAAATTGATTATTTACAATCAATAATCAACTAAAATAAGAGTTGTTTTATATGTGGTACTCCGGGCTTGCACCATACTGAAAGTTTTTGAAGCAGGTATTTATAAGGTATCGCGATGGTTGAGAAAAAAGCCAAGTAATTTAATTTTAACTATTTGTGCAACAGTCACTTTTAAAACGATTGCGGATTTGAAGGGGAATATACTAAAATTGGATCTCCTTCTCCCATGTACACTTGCAACACTAGAAAAGTAACAAGTGTGTTGTCGGGCTTAAAAAAATCAGCAAACAAGTTGCTGACTCTTACCCCTTCCCCGATCAGATCTGTCAACCTTGCTCACATGCAAAAATACAATATTAAGTTCTTCATCTTATTATGAAATGTCTTCTACAGAGAGGTACTGCCCCAGTCGGCCTGCTCTTTAAGAACGCTTTAGAACGCTATGCCCTCTTTTAAATCGAATGAAATGACATAGTTAAGAGAATAACTTTCCAAGCGGTAGTCATCTATTTTATTACAAACTAGGGTTAACAGTCGTGTTAGCATGACACTAAACAAGAGAACTAGATGTTTAAAACGCTATAAACACGCAGGTAATAAATAACATTGCTAATTACTTTGCCCTCCCAAACCTTAAGCTAACATTTCCAGTCCTTGGACGGCAGTTTTTGAGCCATGTCGGATTACACAATTAAAATACAGTAATCACTTAACACATGCACATAGGACTTCAAACTTACCATAATGTAAACAGCCTACAGTATAAAAAGGTGCTTAACATCAATCATACTGGTATTGCAAGTTCATTGGTAATTTAATTAAGTACTTAACTTACTCATCGAGTAATAAAAAGTCTTTTAATTTCGATATGCCGCCCGCGCCATCTTAGCCACTCCCCTCGCAATTTGAAACTTGTAACCCGTATCAATGATTTAGTGTCCATTAACATTCATTATTGATGTTTATACGCAGTGATTTAATTAGAAATACATTTGTGTTGCCTACTTTTTGCTAATTAATTATTCAGAAGAGATCCGTAGGCGGCTTATTTGAGTATCGACGTCTCAGAGTTTAGGTATTTATCATTAATAACCCTTAATCTCTCATAGTGTATGTTCATAACTAATTGGTTGTAGCTAATATTACAACATAAAAGAGTGTAAAATTAGGTGGTAACTGTTATACCGAGACGCTCTCAGTCAAAAGCTGTCACCGATCCGTAAGTGATTGACAAGGTTAAGCAGCTAGGCTCGCGGTTAGTCCATAAATGGGTAACTGCCAAAATGTTTAAGTTCTGAGGGTCTCCATGCTTCGGGGGGGAAGTTAAGCTGCCGGTTTCGGTTGTGGGCATTAGGCAACAATCATTAAGACATGTCAAAGGCCTAATGGGCGGCTTAAACAACTGTGACACTACTACTACGGTAATTACTGCCCATACAATCAGTAAGTACTGTTATACCATTATGAGGGATAGGAACAAAACCCAGCCCAGTGCGATGTGGACTCGCGTATTAAGATTTTGTACGGTCTTCGAACGTATAAATAAATCTTATACTTACTACTATAAATATTATAATTTATATTATAATTTACCACCAAAACAGCTCTATATTTTTGTTTTATTAAGATTTATAAGTAAAAGAAGAAGGGTCAGGTAAGAAGTACCCTAAACCGGCGAGCATGTATGAAGAATATTATGTCAGTAAACGAAGCGAAAGAGGTATGCAAGGATCGTGACAAATGGAAGTCCGTTGTCTCTGCCTACCCCTCTGGGAAACAGGCGTGAGTCTATGTATGTATAAGTAAAATAAAATAATGTTGAAAAAAAACGGGAATTAAAAGTGCACAAGCTTTTAAGAACTAAATATTTGGTAACTTTGGTAGATGCAAAAGAATAGTGATGTGAGACAGTAATAGATAAATAGACCAAGGGTCCTTTTAAAGTTCCTCATCATCATCATCATCATCATGTCAGCCAAAGTACGTCCACTGCTGGACAAAAGCCTCCCCGAAGAATGGGAGGATGTGTCATAATCGCCATGCTTGGCAGATGGGTTGGTGATCGCAGTTTGATGGTCATAGTTCACAAAAAACGCTGCTTTCCGTTCTTTAGTAGGTATTCCATCGGTCGAGTTATACGCACCCCACGGGATGAGATGGGGCGTTGATATTCTATGCCGTCACCACACAGCAGTTAAAGTTCATATTAAGTAATGAAATCAGGCGTTACTTTGCGGAAATCCATAACAATCAACTAACTCAACACGGATGTGGGAGGGCGGTGCAAATTGACAATTAGCGGAATTAACACTACATATTGATTTTGTATTTTAGTTCATATTAATACTTATTTTCAATGAGTAACAAAAAAAAAACACTGATGCAAATCACCAACAATCTTTTTGTTTTGATTGTCTCCATCAGACACTGTTAAATATCTTCAGCTCAGCAAAGATCCGTGTTGAGTGCAACACGTGTTTGACTCAACACGTGTTGCACTAAAAAACAACACACACACACACACACACACACACACATACACACACACACACACACACACTCATACACACACATACACACACCCACACACACACACACACACACACACACACACAAACATATATAAATAAGATAATTCGGCGACCACCAGCACTGCACTGTGGATACTATAAACTCTTTTCCTAATAAAAATACAAACGAACCTTTCAAAAATTTCGCAACTTTCGTTTGTAGCAATACAACCAATATTTAATACTAGACTATGTATAAATTAGAAAGGTGATCGTTAAAAAAAATGTATTCTAATTACAATACGTTCATACTAATAAAACCCACGTGAGTTATTAAATTCTGATAGATGTACACGGAACAGATATTTACACCAAATTTAGAAGGCGTTGAAGTGATTTCTCCCGATGTTTATGTGATTAATAGCTCTGCATAGGCCTCCTGCTGTGAATCTTCGTGCGTTCTATGATTTAGAATTACACAACACGCTTCACAGATATTAGTGCTACTTATTTATGTTTTTAATAAGCTTATTTTTCATACACATTTCTTCTGGCCGGTTATGGAATATTTCGTCTACATTTCTGTACGGGAATTCGGTCCGAATCACAGACGTAAATGAGGCGTTAACGATGTACGAGCCAAATTATTAAGGAACATTGTCAAAATAGATCTTACATTATTTAATTTAATAGAACTGTAAATTTCGTGGCTAGTATAATTTAAATTTATATTCATTATGATATTAATTAACCCGCACAAGATGGACCGATGATCTTGTGCGGGTCGCTGGAAACTGCTGGATGCGAATAGCGCAAGACCGGCAATTGTGAGAACTTCGGGGGACGCCTTTATCCAGCAGTGGACGTCTTTCGGCTGATATGATGATGATGATGATATTAATGAAATAAACATAACAAAAACATCATAATTCAGTTTTTTGAGAGGGACCTTTTTTAAAATTATTGATTATCCTTTCAAATTCTATTTGTTTCAATAATTCTCAGTTCCTACGATAACGTCATTAAAGATTTTGCATTAAAGATATAATTTTTTCCGATTTTGAATTATGGAATTACGGCGCTTATCTGAGTTGAATGCCATAGAAAATTATGAATTAAGATCGTCTGAACTTTTTTGTCTTGAAATAATTTTGTAACATGATAAAATATTTTGTTATACCTGAACATTATTATCGAAGTAGATAGTACAATAAAATTGTGCAAATTACGTATTAGCGTTTTCCATAGATATTTACCGTAAATACTTGAAAATGAGATATTCATCTTGATCACCATCATCATCACATCAAGCGAATTGCCGGTCTAGCGCTTACCCCATCTAGTGAGAAGAGGAATAGTTTCCCAACGTTCGCAAGTTTATTCAGGTAGTAAATATTAACTTTCTATATTGATTGTTCAGAATAGTTATTACCACTATAAATATAAAAAGGTCAGCATACAAAAGAAATCGCTTTATATTTCTTAACCGGCTTCAAAAGAAGAAGGTTATCAATTATATTGTATGTTTTCTTTCTGTATCTTGAAAACGCTGCTGCCCATTCTCTGGTAGGTTTTCCCTCGGGACGATTTCTACCCCACGGGATGAGATGGAGTGATGATATTCTTGAAGACACCACAGCGTTTATGTCATCAGTTATACATAAGTATTCATCATCATCATTATACATACGTTATTTGGCAAGCATTCCTGCGATGTTTTAAACACTAATTTGATCATAACCCAAATTATTGTTAGAGTAGGTTATGGTTAATCTAACTGTAATAAAAACAAGTTCATTACAACATATTATATAACCGTAATCATCTCTGATTTAACTGATCTAGTTTGAACCAAACTGGATCAATTTGTTAACAGGTTTGCTCGTGCTCGATTATTAATGATAAATATTACGTACACACAAAGCGTGTAATGGTAACTTTTTGTATTGCATCGCGCTTAAGTGGTTATGACCTTATTGGAATTCAATTGACGGGAATGTTTTGTAAGAAACTGTTTATGTATGATTTTATTGATTTTAAATGTGACAATATTGGAAAAGTATGTGGATACAGGTATGTTGGTACGATCAGGGTCCTTTGAAATGCTTGAAAGAATTTTAGGCTTACGAAACAATTCTTCAAGTTCCGAAGTAAACTTGACCAAAAACAAACACCAGAGGTAAAAGTCGCAGGCTTGTATTGGAAACTTACTCGAAATAACCTAATAATATTGTCATAAATAGGTGTACTCGTAATTATCTGTATAACTATGTAATTACAAAAGAAAAGTAGTATATGTAGAATATCAGTTATATGGTTTCCATAGTAGACGCTATAGTTAGTTTGGGATCAGATCGCCGAGTGTGAATAATGTCCTAAGACATTCTTATTATTATAAAACGATTGACTATGAGCCTCAATGGTTCACGCACACACACACGTTCAGAGATTACTAATTACGTCAAGAAACAGCAAAATGTATGCTACAAATGCTCTTCAATCGTATAATTGTAATATGAATCGGTTTATGGCGTACAAATTTACCATTGATGCACACTTATTAAAATTTTATTATGGTTTGACATAATTGTATCAATAATAATTTCGATTTTCGTGTATAGGTGGAATTGTAGAAAATGAAACACATCCAAACATTTTCGTGCCCTTATTTATATAATAGACTATAGAACTGAGAATATGGAAGTTAAACCTATTTGCTATAGTAGGTTTGCTGACTAGGTAATTTATTTTATGACATGATGAAATCCATCTTGGACCCGTAATCGTCTGGTTAAAACAATGGCTATATTTAATTTGAACCGACCAAAACCCAAAGGTGGTATTTCGGCATCAATTGCTCTTAACACATTCGATGTCAGTTATGGTAATTAAATGCGTGGCCAAGATAAATTAGGTATCATTACTCATTGGTATTAATAAATAGTAAATATCCATAAATTAGCTAAAAAAACAAATCACGGCGCCGTGTAGCCGATCAGCCTAGTACCTGTCTGTCCCGCGCCGTGTAATGGTAAATTGGGCTCATTTGTTTCGGCCCATAACATTTTCGACCCATGGGCCGAAACACAGAATTAGAATAATACTGTTTTTTCATTCTGTGTTTCGTCCCATTGATTTTATTACAATGACCTCTTAGTTTGTAGTACGTTCAGTAATGTAATCTTAATTCATTCAATGAAACAATATTTAGTAGGTATAATTTTGTACATCGTTATGTCTTTGCTCCTGCAAAATTGCAATATTGGAGCGATATGCACCTTTTTTTTGCCAAACCGCATCACAGCAACAGCAACCGGGATTAAGTAATTTTCCTTCATTTACCCTACAATTTCCAACAGCATGTGATTCCAATTATAGGTTTCCTCCTCCTCTAAGTAATGGAGCGGAAGACCTTAACCTATATATACCTCATCATGATCAGCCTAATGACGTCCACAGCTGGACAAAGGCCTCCCCAAATATTTTTTCATAATGGAGTTGTGTCCATAATTTTGAAGGACATTCCATAATCGCCCCGATTGGAAGACGCGTTGGCGATCGCAGTATGATGGTCATAGTAAACAGAGACGCTGCTGCCCATTCTTTGACGGGCCTGTTGGCGTGGCTGGCAAATGCTTGCCAGCCACGACAACAGTTTAGCTATACGTGGGTTCGATTCCCACCCAGGACAGACATTTGTGTGCATGAACATGTTTGTTTGTCCTGATTCTGAGTGTGATTTATCTATATAGGTATGTAATTATAAAGGAAAAGTAGGATATGTAGTATACCAGTTACATATATGGTTTCCATAGTACAAGCTCTGCTTAGTTTGGGATCAGATGGCCGTGTGTAAATAATGTCCCAGTGTATTATTATTATTCTCTCGTGTCGACTTCAACGGGATGAAAAAGATTACCCCACGTCATGTTATTTAATTTTATATGTATTAAATATGTGTTACAAACATAGATTTCCAAGTGATTAAAACTGACCTAAACTATTTAGTTGCGTAATTCACAAATTGACGCGGAAACACCATTACGAAGATAGCCACATAAATATTCTACTTAGCATTAATCGTTTAATAATCGTAATTTATTAATATGAGTTTTGCTATTAGAAACTTTAATAATCATGATAAAAATTATGACAGCTGTTTTGATGTAACTTGTGCTGATTACATGATGAGTATGATGAAATATCACATATTTGGAGGCATTTTCCACAGTATACTTTTTGCTTTTTGAATAATGTAGTGGGAATGCCTACGCATGCCTTCCCGCAAAAAGTGTCTGCAGGTGGGTATGTCGGAAGCGCACCGACTATACCTAACCTGCCGTGGACTTCTATTGACGCCTAATGGGGCAGCCCTGGGAACGCGGGTATGCTACTTCGGTTTATTAATTATAATGTCCTCCTAGCCGTATTTCAGCAACGGTAGCCAGTCTCAATGTAGACTAGCCTTCTGCGCGGGACATATTATAGTGCACAACTTTGCACAAGGGCACTTTCTATTCCATCTCTCTCGTGTTTCGATGGAAAGACTAACGACGGCTTTACGTGCTCTCCGAGGCACCGTCAACTCCCAGACTTCGGGCTGATAGTGAGAAATTATTATTATTACAGAAAAGTCCCAAAATCACTTTTGGCCCGACCCGCGATTTGAATCAATCAATCAATCATTTATTTGCTAGAATGTGGTTACAATCGTAGTACCTACATACAATATAAAATCCAACACATTCTGCCGCGTAGGGTGTGCAAAAGTGGTAACAATACATTAACACATAACTATAAAACATTAACATTATGAGATTTACATTATTTAGATTATATTTGAAATATCCTATCTTCTAAGTATACTCTAGTAACTCGTCCCCAGGACCCAGGACCTCGTCCTCTGCGGGTGAACACGCTACCGCTAGACCAAAGAGGCAGTCAAATTGTATATTACTATGTATGTGGGATTTATAACCTCTGTGAATTATCTCATACATAACGGTGGTTTTTACTAACGTAATCACCATCTCAATTTATTAGTATTACAGTTTGATGAAGGCCTCGAGCGGATTAGATGCTCTACATTCGCCTAAACCTGATTGATAAAGTTTATTGAACCTATTCTACAACCATTTGGGATACTAAACCGAACTTTATTGTTGTACAAACATATTTATTTGGCTCGGAGCTTTGGTTAATTCTCGAATTATATGCAACAGTTTTTGTCATACATATTTACAACTATGAGAAAGCTTAAGGGGAATTATCTTTTAGCTGTTTCGCTACACTGGAATCGAGTAATATAGTAAAGTGCAATGCACGTTCCCCATTGGCTGAATTTCGTTGTTGTTTTGCTTCATCAAACTCAATACAAATCCGACCAAGGAGGATGTTATTTTCTTCATTAGGAACTTTATGTTAACTCATACATTTTGTTTCTAATGAAGGAAAACCCCTTATCGGATAACAAGCGAAGGAAATATCTTTTTATTTTCTTTTTATTAAAAGACAACACTATCAAAATTAATCCTTGTTTCTCGGGGTACTTAACAATCATATAATTGACGGACACAAAGTGAATCCACACTCAGAACAACTATTTATCATCACATAAATACCTGTCCTGCGCGTTACGTATAGTTGGCGCTCGTTGTAACCTAATCAGAAAAAGTTTTGGTTTCAAGCTGGCTATTTACACACTAGGTAGGTATGGACACAATCCGAAACTTTCGAAAGAAACGTATGTGATACAAACGTGTTAAAATTTGATTCACCTGTTGGTCTAAAGGTTAGTGACCCTGTCTGCTTAGTCAGGACTAATCATTGTGTCATGAGCACGATTACTTGTTCTGTGTCTGGGTGTAATTTATCTAAAATGTGTATGTATTTGGAAATATATAAGTATTTTTATTAATTGTCTGGTTGTCAAGAAAGGTCCGTTCAGAAGTACCCTTAACCGGCGAGTATTTAGGAAGATTATAATGTCAGCAAACGAAGCGAAAGAGGTGTGCAAGGACAAATGGAAGTCCGTGCTGTCTCTGCCTTCCCCTCTGGGAAACAGGCGTGAGTCTATGTATGTATGGTTGTCATTGTAAAGGCTTTGCCTAGTTTGGGATGAGTCGGCAGTAGGCTAGTTTTCCCAAGTTACTTAATTATTATTTAAAGCTGAGGCGCTAATAGCCAGATGTTCTCACCGGTCCGTAAGTGATCAGCGAGGCTAAGCAAATAGGCTTGCGGTCAGTACATAGATGGGTGATCGCCAAAGTTGTTTAATTTCGTCTCACGTTAAGCTGTCGCTCCCGGTTGTAGTCATTAGACAACAGTCGTTAAGCTATGCCAGAGGCCTACTGGGCGGTTTGAGCAACTCTGACACTAGGGTAACCACTGCCCATACGATAAGTTAGTTGCCGACAAACTGCTATACAGTTTGGCAAAAATGTCAATAATGTAAATGTGTACTTTTGTCAATAATAAATAAATAAAAAAAAAGTAATTATTTAAACCTCATGCATTAACGCTATTGGACAGAGACACGAGATTATTATTTTTGTGGACTTTTTAGATTTCAAAACCTACTTTTTAATTATTAACCAGTTAACTAATTTGTCAAGCATCTAAGCGTTTACATCTGGGGTAAAATAAGACATATAAGAACCGAGCTAGATTGAGAAACGATTACCCAAAGCTCTAAAATTTCATCAGTGTGTAAGCAGAACACGTTCACTAGTTGGAAAGCAAACCAATTAAGCGATGTATATGAAAGCTTTTACACAACACCACGTTTATTTACTTAATTTGTAAATAAAAAGTGTAACGAACTCAATTATTGTTGCACATTTGACCTTGCGATGTGAAAGAGAAAGATAATTTCCATATTATATGAGAACTTCGTGTTTGTAATAAGTTCAATATCAAAGCAGTCCACTCACTGGATGGGAGGCGATAACCGTAGCCGATTAAGCTTGCGACACAAATGGCATCATTCCCAAGATGACGATCTATTAAAGGTACTAAAAGGATGCCCGGCTCTTTAGTACTTTTGCCGAATAATCGAATAATATTTTTTCTCTAATTATTTGCTGTATCTTTTTTGTACTTTTAGTCTAATTTTCAGCTCAATATCTACTTATATACAAATATAAAGATGAATTGAAAGAATGGAATAAATACAGATGAAATAATCTGCTGTTGGCGAATAATTAAATAAATAAAAAGGTTTTATTCACGTAGCCTTTAAAAAAGCGCTTGTAAATAGTCAGAATATGTTTATAGTAATATATAATTTATTTATTTATTTATAATGATTTCTAGGTACATATCGATATTTAGGTACACGGATTGTGTGAAAACATTTACAATAAAACTTAATTAATAATAGTAATGATATTGACAGAAGGAGAGGAAACAAAAATATTAAGAGGTACATGACATAGTAAACGAAAAAAATTGTCTACTCATTTAATTCTAAACTTTATAGAGACCTACTCTCTATAAAGTTTAGAATTAAATGAGTAGACAATTTTTTTCGTTTACTATGTCATGTACCTCTTAATATTTTTGTTTCCTCTCCTTCTGTCAATATCATTACTATTATTAATCAAGTTTTATTGTAAATGTTTTCACACAATCCGTGTACCTGTAGAAAAAATGTAGGGACATTTAATACGGCAGGACACTTATATAGGAAAGATTCGGGAAGGAAAAGAAGAGGGAAGGAGAATTTGGGGCAGATAACATCATCATCATTATCATATCAGCCGAAAGACGTCCACTGCTGGACAAAAATCTCCACAATTACCGGTCTTGCGCTATTCGCAACGAGCAGTTTCCAGCGACCCGCACAAGATCATCGGTCCATCTTGCAGATAACATACATAGATCAAATCAAAGTGTAAGTAGGGTCGTGTCAAGAACAGACAGTATGCACACCGGCACGTGTTAATACAGTAGCGCCCGATGCTAGAATTACCCCTGAACGCATGCCAGAGGACCGGCACGTCAGTGCCATCTTGCCTCAGCTCGAGGTCTGGGTGGGAAAGACGGGCAGTTGCGTTTGACTGAAAAAGGTCAAAGGGAAGAAGTTTGACCTGAACCTATTTTAGGGTAGGGGGCGAGGGGAATGCCTACGCACGTCCCCCATTGAACAGTCTGCAGGTGGATATATTGGAATCGCACTGACTAAACCTAACCTGCTGTGGATGTCTCTAGGCACCTGGTGGTGGCTTGCCAAAGATAGGGAGTAATGGATAGTTTAGCGACGAGAGCAAAGCTCTAAAAGTGGAAAAAGAGAAGAAGATTCTATCGGTTTTTTACCAAGTACGCGTAAAAAGCAGATAAAAATTAATAGACTGTCAAAGTTGTGAAAGTCTTACATGTTCCGTAATTTTCAGGACTGATTTTAGAGGCTGCGGTCTAGTAAGGGTAATTATTATTTAACCTATTAAAACGGTACTCTGTCTCAGTTATTTGTAAAACGAGAATTACGTCAATCTATAACGAGAGGAAGTAGCTGTCAAATTCATATTCAATCTACCCTTAATTTAATACGATATACTGCATTAAAGGTTACATAATAAAACTACTAATATAAAGAGTGTTTATGTAACTTATTTATCCTTTCTGATTGTTGCATAATAATCTTTGAATAATAATTAGTATTAGATATTCACTTCCAATGTGTCACGATGTCGCAACAGAAACTGCTAATAAGGATGATGTAGTTTCCGAATATGGTAATGTTCTCTCTCTTCTGTACTATATTTAAGAGTAAACAACTCATAGTTATATGCTCTCACCGGTCCGAAACTGATCAGCGAGGTTAAGCAACTAGGTTCGCGGCCAGTTCATAGATGGGTGACCACCAAAGTGGTTTAATTTCCGAGGGCATTTCTCCCTGCTTCGGAGGGCACGTTAAGCTGTCGGTCCCTGTCCAGTCGTTAAGCCATGTTAGACTGGGCGGCTTGAACAAGTCTCACACTAGGCTAACCACTGCCCATACGATAATTGAAGTGTAGTATTAAATTCATGGTTTTTCTAGAGAATCAATATGATTACACTGAGGTCTGATAGGGCCTTTAGAAGGGGAGTGGAATGATTTCTAAAACGCTGCGAACGATTTTAATGGAGTCACAAGCATCCATAGACTACGGTAAGGATGGACTTCAGTGGCTTTAGTGGTATAAACATACTCGTTGTCGACACTTCCCCCTCCTTCTTGAGGATGTGTAGAAGCACTAAGTAACAATGGTATTGTGCAGACAGTATCAATTTAGGTCCTCGCCAACCGAGAACCTCAAAATAACCTCTAGTTATTTTTTTAGGCATTATCCGGCTATATTGTAGGGTGAGAAGGGTCGCGCGAGTAAAAATTGTTTGAAGCAGTAATCGATCTGTATTGTTCTATGTACAAATTCTGAGATTTCAGCGTTATCGAATGCTTTTTATGGACTCAAATTATTCTAAACACCTGTGATGGCAGGTCACCTAACCATGGTCAATATGGACCTAAACAAGTGTCTAATTGTTACATGGTGTGTTCTTATTATCCAATTACGTGGCCCTACGTATAACCCCACGGAATGGTAAACCATAGTGTAGACTAGCTAAAAACTCACTAAAAAAATCTGGGAACTATTTATTTACCAATTGCTACAAAAAACTGAATATATGTACTATGCATGGATTTAAATTTCAGTGAAAACGGTTTGAATAACACAGACCAACAGGGTAACCACTGCCCATACAATAAACAACCAAGAAAATAATTGTGATTGATACAAGCCTATCACATAATATATATTTTTGAAATAAAAAACGATTACTTGATTAAGACCTCCCTAGTTGGCAGACAAGTGTTATTTAAAAAAATGATATTCATATACCTACTTCAAAAAGCTTAGTAAGTGATGAACTTTCATTTTACAATCAATAGCACAATCATTTATACACAAGCAATAACAATTAACAAAAAATACACGACGTATGTCAAAGGAACTTGAATGGCAGAATTAACTCTGCGACCAGCAAAAAAGCTATCCAAAGCTTTACCAATTTCTTAACGGTTTTCTACTAACTCGAGATATAAATGATACCCACCGTCATGTTAAGAAGGTAATATTTTTTTATTATTCGGATTTCCATGCTCATGATGATTGCCGACCTTTTTGGAGTTCGGTCTGTCGTTAGCAATGCCGTTTATGGGGATACAAACAGGTTTATAGCATTACAAGTATTTAGAAAACTCGAAAAATTCGTAATATCTTTTTATTTCGATGTATTGGGTGTTAGATTATAGTGATTTTCGGTATGATTTGAGAGATTATAGCCATTATTGGTATTTATTGACCATTCGATGTTCATAAATATCGATGTATATTGGTTATTTATCAATCAGAAATAACTGCAGTCGGTAGCTTTAGTTCTAAAATTGATTGTTTCATTGTATCTGTTTTAGTGAGCTGTTCTATTGGTAAATATAATATTTTGTTAGATAGGTTTTCAATTTATAACCTAATTAATAATCTGCCGGTTAAGATTTTACATAAAATATGAACTAGATTTGTTTCTAAACTGTGCTATCGATTCGTAAGTATACTAAGTGCTCACTAACCTAACTTCTAACCTCTTAAATAAATAGAACATATTGTGAAGTTAGAACTTTACTTCCTACATTATATAAAAAAAAATTGGCTCTTCATTTAACCCGTTATCGGACAGTTGGTATTTAATTGATTGGTTTTGAATTTATCTCAACATAACAGAATTCAAAGGTGGTGTCCAATAGAGAGTCTTATAATGGGTTACTAGTTACTACCCAATTACTTTTTTTCAATCCTAATTCATTCAACGCCGCCATTTGTACAATCATGATAAATATGTTAATTGTTATAATTTTGGTGAACAATAAAAAGTTACTTAACTTAAATGATGCTATTGAATGGCATATAGAGTAATCTATATGTCATTCAATAGCATCATAGGCCAATCCTAATGTAATTCTTTATTCGACATTTAATTTTATAAAGATTGTTATTTTTTGGCCCAATAATGTAAATTCATTGAGTCGTTCTGAAATTAAAACGTTTTAATTGTATGTATTATTTAGGATTTCATTGAAATAGGGGGCGGTTTGAGTTTTTGACGTGAGTGAGTGTGTGTTGTAATCAATACTACATCGTATAATTTATATTCTTATTTGGTTATAACGACTAAGTACCGCCTTAGGGTTTCATGGCAATACACTTCAATACACGCCTAAAAGGCACATTTAAGGGCGTGGACACCGAGTCAAGAACCTTGATAATAGGTAGGTGGGATTCGTATAGCCGGTAATATCTTGCTTTGTGGTAAATTCTTGTAAACAGGTGTTCTAATTTATACCAATTATTTAAACTAGTACTAGTGATTGCAATCCAGCAAAGCGGGATCCCGCGATCCAGCGGGATCCAGCATAAGTTCAGGCCCTGCGGGATCCCGCGATGTCTTGCGGATCCGCAAGCATCATCTGGTGCGATTTTTTGTTAATTGGCGCCTTTAATCTGCTCAGCAACGTATTTTACGAGGAAATAACATATTTAATTTTTTGCACGATTATTCATTAACTATCAAGCCAAGAAGTGTAGAGGCAGGAGGAGCTATTTCTAAAAAGAATTAACGATTAAGAAAATATAAATAATTATAAAGAAAAACGAAAAGACTAAATTTATATGATTTTGTGAATACAAAAGACTGATTATAACTATTACCTCCGGTAAAGATTAGAATTAATATTTTTAGTTAACTAGTAGAGTACTAAAGTACAAAGTTCTGCCAAATGTTGATATTTTGTTGTGTTTCTGGATTTCTTTTATTGATAAATAAGTAGCCGAACTGGTGAAATAATTAGCCTATTAATAGTAAATAAGGCCTAGTAGATGTTTGTATTTTTAATTAAAAGTTGATTATAAAATATATAAATAACGTTTGATTACGATACGATACGAAATTGATTTTCAATCGAATAAGCGTCTTCGCGTATGATGAACATAGAGTGCTCGTTGTACATAATGTAAAACGGACACTCTAATGTATCCTCACATCCGTAACAACCCTGACCCCAGGTTTAGAGTTTTATTTTCTAGATGGCTTTAGCTCCCGCTAGCCTCTATTGTCCACTGATAGAGTAAAAGCCTCTAAGGCCAACCATAAACGTTATTAAAAAATTAAACATATAACAAAAACATATACAGGCACAGCAGCCAGCACATCAAGCTACCCCAATCTGTCAAATTTCCCCAATTGAAAGTGAACCTTATGCTTATGTGATAAAGTTGAGAGCAGATTGGGGTAGCTGGATGTGCTGGCATCTGTAAATAAATTTATTTCGTGCCAGTATCATATACAACTTAATAGACAACTTACGGATATTTACGGATAAGTGGACATCAAGATAAATGAAAGAGAACGGGATATAACTTGACATTTGACATGTTTCTACCACTTTGTATTAGATAAGCTTCGTGCTTACATTTACAACCATTACATTCAATAGAACGGGTACTTAGATAGATGAACATTGAGATGAATGGGTTAAGAAAACGCGATATAACTTGACATTACTACTTATAATCTTCAAGTGGTAGATATCTACTTTGTATCCATTGAAAATGGCAACATCACTTCTTAGAATCAGATGTAACTTACTCTACCGTTAACCGTCTTCATTCTAAACCTTTATTGAAATATTAATCATAAGACTTGAATACATTTTTCACATAAAATTATTCATATTATTGACGACAGGTGTTCGGTCTTGAATGATGAATTTTCAATCCCATAGAATTTTTAATTTGAATATTTTATTTTAGATTCTCTCTTTACATTAGAAATGAATTAAAAGACTTGGGATTACATAAAACTATGTATTTTTTATGTGTTGCTTGAGCTATTAATCCCTGTGTCGCGTAAGACACATAGTAAATCCAGACTTAGAACTTTAATAGTAGTCTTAAGCGGTGATTGAATATGAAACACCAGGGGCGATTACCTTAACCGCTGCGCCACACGAGCATTAAATTTAATTTAATCCTAATTCTAATTTGTAATAGGATATTACTTACCCAAACACATGTTTTTCGTGAATTAAACTCAAACTGGGACTCATCGGTGAACAGCACTACATGTAAGTCCATGTTCGTCACTCCATAGTAAATGTGTTACAAAAGCCGTCGAACGCGTGTTATGCTCGAACACTTCGAGCAAGAAGACTAACTTCTTGCAACCTCCTTCGCACGGTTTGGTCGCTTACCAGCAACTGGTCATCCACCTGGAGCCTTTGTACTAGTTGCATCGCTGTGATCTTGGGTTGTCTTCTGGTTCTTCAGGGTCTTCACGTTTTGGCTGAGGTATTGGATCTCAGCAACGACGCATGTTGTTCTATGGCTACGTCTCGTATCATTTCATTTCGGCTTCAATGACTTGGCTTAAAGCTCACACGGAACGTTAAATTAAATAAGAAAAACAATCTAATGTAATTAACTAAGATTAATAAAACAATTTCGATTTTCCTTAACGAAACGAAATAGTTAAAATATTGCCGCCATATTTTGTTTCTCCTTTTGATTTTTTGTTTCCATGTTCAAGTTTTGAAAATAGAATAAAAGAGGTTACAATATAAATACTTAAACTTTTTATTGAAACTAAAAGGAATTTAAACTATGAAGTCGTAAATCATTCAGGGTTAAGATATATTTAGATTCTGTTGATGTGTGTATATTTTATTATTATCCAACAGAGATAATATCTAGGTATAATTGAATGATTGATACTTTCAGATACTCTAAACTCGACTTTACAATATCGAAATACCTTATTCTGGTTGCTCAAGTATAAAATACACATTCACAAATATTTAATTGCCTTTTCACCCTGCAAGTACTATGTAATTAAGAATCATTGTCTTTTTCACCTTTTTGCCGATTCATGCCATGAACGATGAGTCTTGTTCTATAGAGCACTAGTTGATCTCTGACCCTTAATTCACCATTTGTCTTTTGTACCGAATTATTCATTGTTTCCTTCTATACACGCGCTCAAGGGACAGTTGTCCTAAATTTCTCTTGTGGAATTCGGGACATATCACACTGCACATAGCGCCATCTCTCTTAAATTAAGTAAAGCTTGTACTATGGAAACTAGATAAAATACTTTATTTTGTTAATATATTGTATAGCTGTGCGCCTCAGTTTTACCCACGTTAAATTTTATAAATTATCACAGCTCCTCCCCTGTAGGTGATAGTGTGATAATATGTAGCCTATATGTTGACCCGACCTATTAGTAATTCATGCAAAATTTGAAGTAAATCCATGCAGTACTTTTTGTGTTTAGCCCGGACATACATACAGAAAAACAGACGAAAATTCTAAAAACTATATTTTTGGTTTCGATATCGATTATAGATCACGCTACAAGTATCTTTAAAAAAAATATTCAATGTACAGTTTTGACTTTCCAACGATTTTATTATATGTATAGATATACAGCTGTTTCATATCTATTTGACTATGTTCTCAAACCAAAAGTATGCCCATATCGTCACATCATTAAAATTCATGTTATAATATATCTAATATTTATTCAGTGCATTATCGATTCAGTCTTTTGGAGGTCGGGTCGAATCGCAGTCTAATTACTTATATTGAAATTTCTGTCATGAAACCGGTATGACTACTCGATTTCCGCTGCGAGAAATTTGTCTATGTTCGCTGGACTTTGGTGTCGATACGATAACGGGGCAAACTAGCTTATTGATTTTAAAGGTCTCCGTCCACTAGGAAGTGGTTCGAATGAATTGGTGAACATAAACAGATCATGGTACACGGTATTATACGGTATTTTTAAGATTTTGTCATGTGTACCAAACCGAATATGAAGATTATATTCTACGCGAAATTAACATTTTTTTTTTCAGAGTTATAGAATTTAGAAATATTTTAAAATAAAATTCTAAAATAAATCACAATATATATCTTTGGAGAAACTCGCTTGTTTATGTCAGATATGGGGGTACGTTTTGATTTGGGTGTAAATTGTCATATTAATTTAAAATTATCAAATAAAAATTCAAAGTGGTTTTTTTTATAGAATTACCAGAATTCTTATCATGTACTGTATAAATAATATCAGTTTATCATAGAAATTAATATAAATAACAACATATTTAATAGTTTTTTAATGTTTTTCCTAGACAAAACATATTACAATATGTTTTATTCTAAATATAGACCGCAATGTTTTGGAATACTTAGTACAGACGCCAGCACATCCAGCTTCTCCAATCTGTCAAATTTCTTTCATAGATTTTCAACTTTATCACAAAAAAATAAGGTTCAATTTCAATTGGGGAAATTTGACAGCTTGATGTGCTGGCGTCTGTACATAATTTGAATCCAGGCCAGAATGGCTTAAACTGCCATGCAAGCCTCAGACATCTTTTCAAATTGCGAAGGACACGTAACGTGCCTCCAAAGCTTGGGGCGGGCGCTCCGATACTAAACAACTGGGGCGGTTAACCATCAATTTCCTAACTGTGGTCCTAAATGATTAAGTCGCTGATCGTTTCTAGTCTGGTGGAGGCAAGACTGCACGTATGGCACAGCGGCTAAGACAGTCGCCATACCGCTTCGTGTCGCGTGTTCGAGTCCCGCGCCGGTCAACTATTCTTGTGACCCATAAATAGTTGTTTCTGAGTCTCGATGGAACTTGTGTCCGTCTATTATATGTTTGTAAAGTACCCCGCGAGACAGGGATTAATTTACCTAATGCGGGCATTGTCTTTAAAAAGAAGTTACTGATCACAATATAGTCATTATGCTAGACATATAAGATGACTTATAATTAAGTGATCGATACTTAAAACCATGATTATAGCTATTTGAAGAAATACCTAACTTTATCGAAGAATTTTTTTTATGTGAAATAAACCAAAAATTATCTAACATAATAAGTAATAATATAAGGTATTACTTATGTTGTTATTATTTTTTATAGTTTTATTATTATTTTATTATTTTTTATAGTTGTTTTATTATAGTATTTTTACTATACGACTACTAAAACCTTTGTTTTCTTAAAGTTGTTTGCTACTTTGAGTACTATCATATTGTGTTCAAGTATTGGACAGTTACACTGTAGTAGGTAGAAACCCTTATAAGTACGACCTTTGACTCGGTCGAAATAAATAAAGTAACTTTTTGTAATTACCTACTAATAAATCTAATGACCTTAGTGACCCTTCTGCCGTGCTGCCCTACCTAACCGCTGTTTTAAAACCGATAGCTATTTAATAGGTACGCCGTAAAAGCTCGAAAATAATAAGCGTAAGTAATTAATTGCGTGAAATCTGGAGTGTATATATATCTGTTAGTATCTACTCATATACATATTGATAAAGTTGATAGATTGACAGCTAGCAAGACCAGAAAGAGGTCAGGTACAAGACCGACGGCATTACATGTTCTCCGAGGCAGGGGATGTAACACTGCCAATTTCCACACTCAGGGATGATACTGAGAATTTTTACCTATTAGAAATTCATATCCTTATACTTTGGGATATGACATACCCGAGATTTGAATCAAGGACCGACTCACTCTGAAACGTCCCTAATAACTGATTCGTGATTTCCACGTCAGTAACCACAAGGAATCGAAGATTGAACCTTCAACGGGCTGCTCTCTAGCGTAGGTCACCTGATTTCTCCTAGGCTATCTGGCTAGGTACTGTGACGATCTTCTTGGTTGTACACCTTCGTTCGTCCAAGAAAACGTTTCAAAAAGAAATATTAAAAAAAAATCATTTGAAAATAATTGAAACGCAAAACCAATTAAAACCAATTCTTTTTGGTTTTCAGTCAACGACAGAACCCGATAGGCTATCGATCGTGTTACAACAATAGTAAAATTGAACTGAATATAATTTCAAATTCAAATCCACATATTTTATTCCCGAATATCCATAAGATCCCGAAGGAATCTGGACTGCAAATCGCCATAGTACCCCAAAACCTAGGTTCCATAAGGGTTCAACAAGGTTAAGCAACTAGGTGCGCGGTCAGTCTACAGAAAGGTGACCGCTTAAATGGTTTTATTTGTGAGTGTCTCCGTGCTTCGGAGTGCACGTCAAGCCGTCGGTCCCGGTTGTAGTTGTTAGACAACAGTCGATAACCCATGTCAGAGGTCTACTGGGTGGCTTGAACCACACTGACACTAGGATAACCACTACCCATTCGGTAAAGTAAAGTGAGATACTCCAAACCTGGCTCATACTGAACTTGGCCTCTGTTCCCACAGTGGGTTATGTATTTTCTACCTACTTTCCATCTTTTAATATCTTAATGACAAATTAACTCATGCTTACTGAATAAAATTGACCTGTTCATCCGGATCAAGTTTTAGAGAAAATGTAATTTTACATTTTTTGTAACTAATCGGTTGAAAGTTGATAATAAAATTTTAATGCACTCTAATAAATTATACGTTCAAACGGAATTTATGAAAATGAAAGCCCAAAAACAGAAAGCTGTACGTAGTTTATCATAAGTATAAGTTAAACCCTTATACCTTATGTATTAAGAAATATCAAATGGATTGTATAAATTCGAAATGTCAGTACCATGGTGCGGTGGCGCGGTTAACGCACATCGGGCCGGATACCCCGTGGTCGTGGGTTCGATTCCCACCCGCGCTTTAATTTATACAATTAATTTTAAATATGTCTGAATAATAACCAAATGTAGTTTTCTCTTTCACAATTCTTCAACGTATTTGGTGGGATATACAATGGCTCCATCTATAGGCTAATTATGTAAAATAAGTAACTAATATTATTGGTTCAAATACAGTTTAACGCCATTTCTCTGATACTTTATCGTCTTGGTATGACTGACATGAGAATAACTACTAGAGAAAGGACTGCTAGCAGTGAGAATTTTATTCGGGAATAACTGAAAATGTATTCCGCCATTAGAAAAGTAGGTTAAGTTAGGGTAGAACTGCAACATGCCGGAGGTTGCGGAAGTATCGTACGTTCCCAAGACCCCCGGCGCAGGTGTGAGATGGAACACCTGGGTGGTTTTTAGCCAGTAGGAGTCTGACAGACCCCTCCGCCTCCCCTAAGGCGGAGAGTATCCATGCAGGATTTTTCACCCGGAAAAAAAAGGTTAGAACTGCGACTACACAACATGAACTGCGCCTAGTAACAAATTTATTTAAATAAAAATTCACTTTTTTTTATAAACAGCAATGCGTCATGAATTTAAATTGCTGGTAAGATTATAATATTTTGATTTGATTAGATTATCATATCTTAAAAATACGATATTAATTGTAATAATAAAGGATTTTTTTACTGCTGTTAAATTCATTTTTCATTGCATCCCAAATCAGTTACAAAAACCCAAAGATACGAAATTACACATAGTAGTAGAGTAAACTAGCGTAGTTTACCCGACTAATATTAGAAATGAGTAATTTTGTAATAACCCGTTCAATTATAATGCTACAAAAATACGAATGCAATGATAGATTTTCCTTTTTTTACGTTCAACCTCAGCGTAAAAAGTGATGAGGAAAAAGCCTAAACTTTTTTTACTCACTACTCTTTCCACTAAGGCATAGCTTTCCAAATAGCCGTAAAGGTATCCCTCTTTCCTCCATAAATGAGTTAAAAAAAGAAGAAAAAAGGATTTAACCAAGTACTATACTACGATAATCCTCAACTTAACTAACAATACAAAATTCACACATTCGTTAACACGTGTCACATTGTAATAAATCATGTATGTCCCTAATACTGTCCAAAACGTATTAATCAAGTATAGATATGCAAATGATTCAGAAGTTGAATGCTATCAACAAAACAATAAAGCGAAAACATGCTATCCGTCATGAGAGCTTTAGTGAAAGAGTTGATACACAGAGCGTGAAAGTGAGAGAGATATCGGTTGTTACACGTGCTACGTAACTGCAATTGCCATGCCGCTTACGTTTACTACCTATATTTTACTTGAATGGAGCAATTAAGCTAAGTTTTGCATCGGATTATAAACTGTTACTTTATTGTTTATAAAAAGTAATGCAACAAAGTTCGACTACTGCGATTGTAACTCTGCACCACACTGCACAAAGTGTGCGGAAACGCAGGTGCATTCTCTTATAAATCACTCTCATCATTCGTCGGGACGCATCTCCGATACGACCGAAAAAAGATCAGGTGCAGTAACTATAGTTATTAGTGCTCTGTAAGGCCCAGACGTATGTATATCACCGCCAATTTACCGACTTCAATCTATTCAAAATTTTTCTTGTCATAAAAGACAAAACGTTTTTTGAACGACAGTATCAACTATGGGCCGATATATTACGAGTATATTCACTAAAATAAACTGGGAGTGGGTACAATGGAAGGAAATCTTAAATTTCTAGTATGAAATATCCACCTCTCATGGCATCATTGCTTAAAATTTGAAAAATATAGAAATGTACAGCAACGGAAGTTCTGTTTCCTCTATGCTCTGTATGAAGTCGTATAGCCCTAGGCAGTTAACCCGCGACCTCTGTCGCATTTGGTAGGAAGACAATTCACACCTACGCTCGATAATTGTATTAACAACTCAATCCATGTTACATCCATCGATGGTTAAGATTAATGGGCTTATAATTTGCTAAGCGGCTCTTAATTTGATAAAAAGCTTCCAATCGTGGCTACTTGATTGATATCATCACAATACAAATAGTTTTTGTCACGTTACGTACTGGTGTATCTGGTGTTTTATCAATAAAAAAATGCTGAATTATTATTCCTTAGCATCTTAGATATAAAGAAAACTCTATTTTAAGGAACCTCACCGCTGCAGCATTTTGCTTATTTTTAGGATTCCGTAGCCAAATGGCAAAAAACGGAACCCTTATAGATTCGTCATGTCTGTCTGTCTGTCTGTCCGTCCGTATGTCACAGCCACTTTTATCCGAAACTATAAGAGCTGTACTATTGAAACTTGGTAAGTAGATGTATTCTGTGAACCGCATTAAGATTTTTACACAAAAATAGAAAAAGAACAATCATTTTGGGGGGTCGCCATACATAGAACTGAAACTCAATTTTTTTTTTCATCGTACATCTACCTACATGTCCTACATTTGCGCGAGAGACACTTCCAAAGTGGTAAAATGAGTGCCCCCCCCCCCCCCCTGTAACTTCTAAAATAAGAGAATGATAATACTAAAAAAAATATATGATGTACATTATCGTAGAAACTAACAACGATAATTGGTTTGAACGAGATCTACCAAGTAGTTTTTTTTAATACGTCATTAACCGCAATTTGCTTTCATTTAATCAACTGAAATACTTTCTGCTTCGGAACCCTTCATGTGCGAGTCCGACTCGCACTTGGCCGGTAATTTTCTTAAGAATGTGGTTTGTATGAGACGCTATTTTTTATTGTTTATTTAGCAGAGCCAATAATTGTTACATTTTTCTTAGTAAGTACAATCCCATGGATCCAAATGTACAATTTTAAGGGCGCCACAGCATGCATGTTATTAGTAGAACAGAAATAGTAAATAGAATAGAATTAGTATATACTACAGCTAAATTATAAAATCTAAACAATAAATTATTATATACATTTTTTAATAGCCAGAGGCTCCCATCTATATGCTATAGGTTAACACCTCAGCTTATTATATCATTAGACCGCTAAAGTCTATTGGTTTCTGAGCGCCTCCTTGCTTTAGAGTACACGTTAAGATGTTTGTACTTATTGTAGTCGTTGGACAACAGTCGTTAAAACATGTTAGAGCCGTACTGAATAGCTTGAATAACTCCTATAATAGAGTAACGACTGCCCATACGATAAAGTAAATAAAAGTAATATGACGGTCTCAAATATCTACTCCAATATAATACAAATACAATTACACAAAAAATTGCTCCATGTTTTTCAACGGTTATTCTTCTATTCTTTACTAAGTTAAATGTTCTGAATTAGAGGTAGGTTAGAGCGCTCTATCTCTAATACACTACAGAATTAATTTGATAATTTGGAATACTGTACAGTATTCTAAATTATTTAGCCTTGTATACTGTAGTAAAGGTAGTAGAAATGCCTCTAAGATGGCTGACATATCGTAGCAGAAATAGAATTAATCTGGAAGAATCTGTATTAAAGGTAGGTAGTAGAAATACCTAGATGGTTAATAAATATATCGTAGCAAAAAATTCAATTAATTTAGAATACTGTACTGTGTCCCTAATTCTTTAGTATTACTTTGCTACGATATTTACCATATACACACATACCATTAGAGGTAGTCGAGGTAGAACCTCGACTACCTCTAATACAGTACATATACGCTCGTGTCCTACATATGTACTGTACCTATATTGGTATTGAAAGTACATATTCTGCAGTAAATAATAAAATAAATATACCGCAGTAAAGAATATAATAAATATCAATATAAATTTTAGAGGTCGAATTTCCCCGTGTCCGTAAGTTTTAATTCTAGTGTACAAAGTCAAAGTCAAGGTAACTTTATTCCGTAAAATTTTTACATTTATGTGGAATCGTCATATTTTTTTTACCCTACCGTGCAGTGCATGACGTGGCAGCTACTGAGAAACACTGCCAGAAAACTCAGTAGGAATAGGATACACTCCTCTGTGTAGCGACAAAAGAATAAGCAGGTAATAATATTAGACTGAGCTAAAGCATCGTGCCGATCCGCTTGATGACCAGCTTGATTGGGGTAGTGTTGTTCTCCGTAGTGTAAGCGTAACTCATGCCATCACTCACCCTTCTACCCTTACCCATGTGTTCTGGCAACACACAATAAGTATTTCCCTATGTCTGGCAACCTTACTTGGTGCTGGTAAAAACCAGTTTAAATTCAAAAATTAAGCACAAAAAAAATACAACATTTGCCCGAGCATTATTGTTTTTCCAAATAAACCGCGAACAGACGCCGTTAAGCGCTTTGAGCACAAGGTTAGGACTCTAACTTGTAAGCGATTAATGGGTTCCGTGAAATTTTATTTTTAGTAAAGTCATTCCATTCTTTTGTCAATCTAACAAGTGCAGATAAACTTTATTGTGATTTGATCATGGATACGACAAATCATTAGACACTTCCATTTTCTCATTATGTAAATTAAATTATTTAGTGGGGTTAAGGTTGGCTAAAATGAAAGTGGATTGATAACTATGCAGATTAATTGTAAAAGTATACATATAATATATTCTAAGCTGCCGTAGCTAAGTAAAAGTGGATTTTTAGCAAAAACTGTAGTTTTGGTGTCGTGTAACTGGTTTTATTTAATTTCTTAGTTCACATGAATAATTCATATTTCGATACTACGATTTCGAAAGCGTTTAATATGCGGTCGTGATATTTTCACTCTCACCTGTATTTTAGTTAGAAACATTAATCATGAATATTTTAGATAATAAATACATAATATACTTTCTTATTATCTGCTATAAACTTTCAGTTTGGATAAAAAATAGATTTTTATTAGTGAATTCTAATTAGCTTTCGATTAAACTGGCACGTGGATTAACATATTGATTTTTATTCTTTTCAGATAATGAAGAAAGTGTTTCTGCAAGTGATGGGCGAAGGAATTAGTGTCATTGATAACAACGCCATCTGGCGAACAAAGGCAAAATGACAATTACAGCTACTTTTTCAATCGGTTCACTAAAAATACACGAGATGGCGCGAGTGCTAGTATTCATGATGGCTGCTAGTGCAGTGGGAGCTTCCAGTTCCATTGGGGAGGTGGCGTTAGCTAATATTACTAGATCGGCTAGTGGTGACCTTTTCTTCTTGGAAGGCAAGTATTCTCAGTTCTTATTTGTTAGAAACATCTATTTTCGTAATTTTGTTTTTTCTAACATATTATTTCTAATTAATATTGTTTGTTAAATCTTGCATAAATTAAACAATTTACTCAATCTCAACTGAATTATTAACCTAATTACTCGTACTTTAATAGAATTTTCAACGGTACGAACATTCATTAACTTAGTATATAACATCTCATATAAAATTAAGTTTTCAGAAAACATTAATCTACTTCACAAAGATAGTCTCTGAAAACTAAATTTGTTTATCTTTACTTACCTACTCATCGTTGTTTTAATATATTAGCCTAATTAAGTAGCCTAATTCGGCCTAAATCATGTTTTGCTCTGGCAGCTTTCTTCTGAAGTACCTATGTATGCTATACATATATGCTTACGACTTCCTAAAAATGAATAAAAACATTATAGACCTTTTTATAACTTATAAAAATAAGTAAGTACCTACCTATATATTTTAAGATATTTGTTTGTAGCTCCATGGCATAAAAGTCTACAGAACCCTAAAGACCTACCTATTCTTCGAACACCTAAGTAATAATTATTAAGAGTTTTTTTTTATTTAAAATCTCATGAACGTTGGATTAGTGTCGCCGTGTTGAAATTATTTCTCTATATTTGCCGGATTATATTTTTAAAATTACTTTATATAGGTACTATCCATATCAACGTGTTATATGCAAATAAAAGTGAATTTGCATGGTATTTCGGTCGATTAGATTCTAATAAAAAAACTCTGATTTGAAGCTATGACTATTGATAAAACTGAACCCCTTAGAACTTTATTTTGCAACATTTAAGGAAAAAAGCGAATGTATTATGAACTAACAACAGTTTTTGGGGTGTCATAAATTGATTTTCAACACGGCTTTTAGTTTTATAGTCTGCCACAGTTGGGTTTTCTTTTTCAAGAAATAAATGTAGGTACTCAACTTTGAGAGATCCATTGTCCATATAAACTATGTGGAAAATGTATAAGCTTGTTGTACTGGATATATATTTATATTAATTAATGTGTAATATGACTGTGATAAGTGAAGATAATATGAAGTATTAGGTATATAATAAAAATACTTTTTCTAATCGATTACTGTTATAAAATCGAGGCGACCGATGTTTTCTTTCCTCTATTCCTGAATGCAGTTTTTACTAGAGAACGCACTAGTTCGAAATTCAACGATTAAGGTTCCATTGTCAAAGACTATACACATTAATGACAAATGTAATATTAGTTTGACACGCAGTTTGTCATCTCTTCTCATGGTAGTATGTGTATAATGTTATATGTAGTAATTTATTTATGATTACACTTAAAATATTTCTGCAATCCCTGTCCATGTGAACTTTAACTGTTCCAAATTTTATACTCCTCCGTCTACCCAATTTTCGTAAAAAGTATGTTCATTAGCACACCACGTTTTTAAGCGCGCAATTGACGCGCGTTTGTTGCCATACGGACGCGTGTTAGCATCGCGTTTGTATCGATTCAAACAAACACCAATTACTACGTACGAATGGTTAAATTATCCAAAACGCTTATAATATAAAATAGCTGTATTAAGCATATGAGTAATGATTTGGATAAAAGAGCTTTGGAATGATTGGGCACGGTAATAAATGTTAATTAACGACTGGGGACTAAAAGCAGACATAATCCTCTTCAGAACACACATCAATACGTACCTAGTTAGTAGGTTCTTCAATTAATTTCTTAAAGAATGTCAAGTGATAATTCATGATTTCGAGCTTTTTAAACTTAAGTATTTTAAAACACATTTTAAGCTCTTCCTGGTTTCGGATCAATAACTTTAGCGCAATTCTTCCATAGGTGTGAGTTTTAAAGGTCTTCGTTACTGCAAAACGCGCGTCCACGGCGCGTTTAATAAACGTGGTGTGCACAGGCTCTTATGGTTCTTTGATTCTTTGGTTGGAAAGCTTAATTTTTACTTGCCTTTTCTAATATATTCTAGATTCGGACTGCGGACCCACTCGCTGTATGGAAATTTCCCATGGGACTGCGCTCGCGGCTATCGGCTCTGACAGCGGCTGTCATTGTCAGTGTCGTCGTGACACTCCTGCCTTCAGAGAAGATCAGCGTGTCTGTGTCAATCATGTTGGTGGTACGTAATGGTCCAATCATTATCATATGCTTAACTAAAAAAATCATTGTGATTATTCCTATTTCTAATTTTGTGTTGGTGAATATGGCAGGAATTCATATATTTTCGGGAGAAAAATCCAGCTTTGATCTGCTTATTTATAGAAATTATTTGCGCATGGTTTCGCTTAATTCAATAAAATAGTCGCAAATCATACTAATATTATAAATGCGAAAGTTTGTGAGTATGGATGTATGGATGTTTATTACAGTTTCACGCAAATACTATGGAACACATTTTGATGAACCTTTGTAGTACCTGTTATAGTTTATCTATATCTATATATATAAAAATCAATGCCACTTTTCGTTGTAATGTTATAACTCAACAACGCCTTTACCGATTTGGCTAATTTTGGTCTTGAATTATTCGTGGAAGTCCAGGGAAGGTTTGTACGTAGAGAAAATTTAAAAACAGTCTTGAAAAAGTGTAAAATCAACATCTTTTAGCAATTTAATATATTTTTTTGTTGGAGTAAATGAACTTAATAATATTTTTTTATTACTATGCATTATACGTAGCGAAGCACGTACCGGGCCGCTAGTATATATATAAAAATCAATGCCATTTTTCGTTGTAATGTTATAAGTGTTATAACTCAACAACGCCTTTACCGATTTGGCTAATTTTGGTCTTGAATTATTCGTGGAAGTCCAGGAAAGGTTTGTACGTAGAGAAAATATAAAAAGGTCTTGAAAAAGTCTAAAATCAACATCTTTTAGCAATTTAAATTTTTTTTTTTTAATTCGTGAACTTAATAATCTTTTTTTTATTAATTATACGTAGCGAAGCACGTACCGGGCCGCTAGTAGTTTATATATCCGAATAACACACAGGCTATTATTTATTGAGTTTAACACGGGTGGAACCGCGGGGCACGGCTAGTACTATATATCCATGACAATGCCTCCGATTCTTTGTAATATCAACTTAACAAATTTTTATATCGTGACATTTATTTCTAACATTGTTCTTATGAGAATAACAGGGCATCTTAAGTGTGTCAATTTGGTTTTGGCGCTATATCTACTGATAGAAAATAAGCGTCACGTTAGGACCTATCGACTAACAATGTTCACCTGGCGTTTTTTTTGTTTTTTTTTTTAACTTGACGTATGCTATTACTTTACCACTGCTTCACCGGGCTATAGAGGTGAGCGTCGTCGGTTCGAACCGTCTAAGCCGTAAGAACAGTGCCTCTAGCACGAGTTCCTGCAGTTTACTTACTCGATCACACGTACAGTTTCGTCCCTTACATTGAGCACCAGCGCCTCTCGCGGTAACTATTAAGAACTAAAACTCTGGTGCTCAATGTATGGGACGAAACTGTACGTGTGATAGAGTAAGTAAACTGCAGGAACTCGTGCTAGAGGCACAGGGCATACATAGAACTATAAACTGCTTACAATACGCCAGGTGAACATAGACGGTTCGAACCCACGCTCATCTTAATAGTCCGGAGCTATATTGGAGGGAGATGTAATTGTGATTTAAATAAGTTAAGTGGTAGTGTTAATTCTCTTCTATCTCTATCTATTTGGACTTAGGTTAAACGTAGAAAATTCAGTAACCTGTTATGGAATTGGTCTAAATCGCAATTCAATGTCTGTGCCACGATATTTTTTTACAATATTATTGTGTATTTTTTACGTTCAAAAACCTTCCTTATATCAATTAAATGATATGTGCCTGACTTTTGCGCTGCCGCTGCTATTACCCGCTATTTAACATTAGCTTATACGGTTAGCCGGAATGCGGTCAGCCGTCAGCAATCAATATTGCTGCCTGGCTGCCGCATCACAGTGCGAATAAAAACTTTTTTCTCGTACAAATATCTGAGTACGGTCAGCCGCACGGCTGGCCGCATTACGGCTAGCCGCATAGTACGTAAGAGGCCAATTTTACCTAGTGCGGACGTTGTATTAAAAATAAAGCAAATGTTATTAGTTACGCGCATGAATATGACTGACGCTATGTGTTAATTCAGTGTATAATATGTCCCATTTTTAACTTCATCCAAATTCTGCTGTCTCTTGCGTGATTGAGTTATAACAAACACACAAACATTTACATTAATTATAATGTTAAGTAGGATATACACCTCGATACAATGATTATCGTCTACGATGTAATTTAATGTAAATATGACCAATGTGCGGGCCTTAAGTTCACAAGATCAAGATCACGTCACGAATACAATGACAGGAAATATTAGTAAACAAGGCTAATATTCAAGGGTTAACTTTTAACCTGAGGCAAATTGCGAAGCTGTTTGTTATCAGAGTTACATTACAAAGATAGTGTCCTAGACAACCTTTCCTAAAGGTTAGATAATCCCCGACCGAAAAGAGCTGATACTCTTATATTGCTCGACCGATATTAACCAAACATAGCTTACAAGCACTGCAAGGAAACTAACTGGCTTTCAGATGAAAAAACGGTCGATCTGTTTGAGAGTCACGATGCCTGAGAAACACACACACATACACAGAGACATACACACAAACAGACACACATACACAAACACACACGCAAACACACACACACACACACACAGGCACACACACACACACACACACACACACACACACACACACACACACACAGAGAGAGACAGACATCCATCGACAGCCATCGACGTCAATCTTATAACACCTCACTTTTTGCAATTTATATGCAACGCCCCAGATGATCAGTTCCACTAGACGGTTCGCGCCCATGCTCACCTCTAAAGTCCGGTGAAGCAGTGAAAGCTACATAGGCTAACTGCACACGCCAAGTTAGAAAAAAAGTTTAGTTCCACGCATTACTTGTAAGTTCAGAAAATAAAGCCAAGTGCGAACTCTAAAGGTTCCGTACCATGGAGAGTTTATTTTTATTATTTTGCTAAGCTGGTTAGTGTCTTAAAAACCAATTTATATTCAATGACCCAGATAATTATTTCTTCAGACGTTATTAATTTAGAAAGGTTTGGTTTGGGCATTTAGAAAGGATGAATGAAAGAAGATTGGTTTGGTTTGGGCATTTATAAAGGATGAATGAAAGAAGATTGACAAAAGAAGTATAACCGGAATGGGAAGACCTCGTAGAACATTCTCTGATCAAATCGGAGACGTTCTCAAGAAAGGTCAGGTCAGAATTAGGTACTCTAAACCGGCGAGTATGTATGAAGAATATACTGACAGTAAACGAGGCAAAAGAGGTTTGCAAAGATCGTGACAAATGGAAATCCGTTGTCTCTGCCTACCTCTCTGGGAAACAGGCGTGATATAGGCGTTGTACGTATGCGTTTAAAGCGCGACCGTCGTTTTAAACACAAGGTCCGTTATAATAATAATACTGAATTCATACCTTAATATAGACAGACCCATTCAGATAATATGTAGTAAAACATAATCTCCTTGACAATAACTTAACACAAGCTAGCTAAATATCACTACAAAATAAATATAAAATAATTATAAAATAAATTGTATAAATGTTTAAACATTCCGTGTACCTAAATATCTGTAATGAGTAACTAGAAATAATATCTGTATTACTACAAACATGTTCTGACTATTTACAAGCGCTTTTTTAAAGTCTACGTGAATAAAAACCTTTTTTATTTTATTTTATTTATTATGTATTAATTTAGGTAAATACAAGATATATATCATGGGTGACTTTACTAATTTTGTTTTCTTTTTTCAGAATGTCTTATGGCCAGTTTTGGACGAGGAGCAACGAGGCCTCAAATCCCATTTGTTTTCTTGCCGCTCAAGGGTCAAATCATTTATCCATCGAAAGAAATAGTTTTTACTGGTAAGTAAAATAATAAGTACAATAATATAAGTAAAAATTACTTGTTTTTATATAATACTAGCTGTTTACTCTCAACATGGTAGGTACACTTAATTTGAAAATTGAAACCATCATTCTGAAACCTAGGGGACCTGGTGATCTGTAATACAGGATTAACTTACTTCAGATACCAGCTCCTCACAAATTCAGATTATAATGTATTGTGAGAAATAATCTTTTAAATATGCTGGGACATTATTCACACACGGTCACCTGATCCCAAACTAAGCAGAGCTTGTACTATGCAACCACATGACTGATATACTACATATTCTACTTTTATTTTGTAAATACATACTTATATAGATAATTACACCCAGACTCAGGACCAACAGGCATGCTCATGCACACAAATATATGTCCTGGGTGGGAATCGAAACCACGATCTGCGGCGTGAAAAGCATCTACCAACCACGCCAACCTTCTCCGTCAATCATTTTTAGGGTTAGTAGTAAAGCGTAGTCAAATGGCAAAAAACGGAACCCTTATAGATTCGTCATGTGTGTCTGTCTGTTCGTCCGTATGTCGCAAGTTACGCAATTAGTACCGTCATAGATAATAAAAATGCTACTCTCTATATTTCTTGAGCTGGAACCGTAGTGGCGCCACTTACTATGGTTCGAGATATGAACATTCTCACCAACTAAAAAATATTTTAAAACATTGACGATTCGATTTAATGGACTTTATAATTGTTTAAAAACTAGGATAAATAGGCGTATAAAATAACAAGTTTAAAAAGATACTTCCGATACCGGGAATCCAACCCGAGCCTCCTGGGTGAGAGCCAGGTATCCTAGCCACTAGACCATATCGGATGAGTACAATTTGCCAAATTATTGTTTGAGTAAAACATCTCAATATTCCACTTAAATTCTAAGTTTATTTAGGTTCTATTGTCAAAGACTATATTGTCTAATCTCTTCTCAGTTTTACTATTTGTGTGTGTCGAACGTATTGTAGTGTGTACCTATAGGTAATTTATCATTTTTTCCTAATATATTAAAATATATGAAAAATATTCGCTTTTCGTTGTTTGTCCTTATAAATTTATATTGAGCAAAATTTTATATAGCTCCGTCAGCATATTTTCGAAAAAAGTGATACAAATTATTTGCTTCACGTCTTAATATATTTATTAACAAATTAATAAGATTAAGAGAAGATTATTCTATTCTATTAAGTGGTCCTGAGTTCGAATCCCGGTAAGTGCAAATATTTGTGTGATGAGCACGAATATTTGTTTCTGAGTCATGGATGTTTTCTATGTATTTAAGTATTTATATATCTATATAAGTATGTATATCGTCGCCTGGTACCCATAGTACAAGCTTTGCTTAGTTTGGGGCTAGGATGATCTGTGTGACATTGTCCCTAGATATTATTATTATTATTATTCTACGGAACTTATTTAATACGGTTTATAAAACATATAAATCTATAAATAACTGGCACAGTCAACACTTGGCACAAATCCCACAGTATTTTGGTAACAATTTGAACTATTTATCTCTTTACCCAGCACACATACAGTGTATGTAGGTGCCTATTTGACAGTTTAGATTACTTACTCAATGACTTTACATAGATCATAATATCGACATTGACTGTACACATGTTTGGTTTCATTGACAGTACGCGTTTTGCATTTTTTCACGTTCATCCACGTTATCGAAAGATTTCAGTTCGGAAAAAATGCAAAAATTCAAAATGTTAATCACAATTCAATATTGTTTGTAAATAATGATATCTCTACGCAGCACTTGGTAACTTATAAAAATGATATCTCAACATTTTTATAATGCATGATATTGAAAGATAAAACAAGTGTTTTATTACTTTCCTCAAATATTTAAATGACAGGGACGGTGATACAAAAATACTAAGCTAGCATCCCACCCTGAAAATCAAGATAAAATGATTTAATCTTCAATTTCACGTGAGAGCATCATCGGCCCATTAGCTCAGTTGGTTAGAGCGTCGTGCTAATAACGCGAAGGTCGCGGGTTCGATCCCCTCATGGGCCACATTATATTTTTGAGGCACGATTCAACTTTATATTAAAATTATTTTACTTTTTGGTGTCTTTTCATTTTAGAATTATGATTAAACAATTTAAAATAACAAAACAAGAAAAGACGTACAAAGTATGTATATATAAAACATTATTTTCATGAATATATTCCTGCATTTAAACATTCCATTTTCCCTATAAATCATATTTTTGAATTAGGGCAGTGTAACACTGGAATGACCCGACGCTATATACCTACGTTGAATACTGTTTAAAAAAAGAAAAACGACTTCAATTTTTAGTTATGTGTGTCTGTAATGTGTAATACCACATTCTCCTACCGGTAATCAGCAATAAATAAATTTGATTTAATTTGATTATTTCTAAGAACTAAATGGAACAAATATTATATAAAACCAATAATTAACCCAAGCATTGACGACTCTTTCTTTTAGACCACTAAACTTATGCCTTTAGGTACATTTCTTTCGAATTCCTGTAACCTTGGGTTACAATATTGTTATATACGTATTAATATCTATTTATTTTAAAATAAGAGAACGCTTATGTCACTCGCTGATAATGTAGCTTACTATACCTAGTGGAAATAATTTCAATAGTTTCTTTTTTTTAAGACAACGTCCGCACTAGAGAATCTAATCCCTGTGTCGCGGGGTACTTTACAAACATATAATAGACGGACACAAATTACATACAGACTCAGAACAACTATTTTTGGTTAACACAATAAGTTGCCCGGCGCGGGACTCGAACACGCGACACGAAGCGGCGAGGCGACTGTCTTAGCCGTTGCGCTTTATAATAAATAAAATTCCACTTTATAATATTAGGATGATATTGAGTAACATACACAAAAAGAAAATATAGTCCAATTGACAAAATGAGTGTGTTTTTATTATTGCAGATGTAGAAGACGCGATATGTGCTGTAACCAGTGCTCAGTACTTATCACCTTCTGGATGGGTGACCCTTCGCGATCTTATGGACAACGATGTGCCTTTCGGGTTGTATAGAGATGAGGGCAGCACGTTTTTGCAGGTAATTTCTGTTGAATTATTTGCCAAGTTAAAGAAAGCTTCTCTATCTTCTCTATAAAATTTCTACTATGAAATGTACTATTTCATTTTTATACCACCTAATCGACAGATAAACATTGGGCTCACCTGATTTAAAGTCACCATACCCTATAAAGCTTGCACCACAGATGGCCTCACGCCTTGACCTCTCTCCGAAGAAGATATTTTATCTTAAAAAAACAGACGAAGCCCGCGCTACATAATTAAATTCCGGTAATTCCCATGTTACCGGAATTTAAGATAAAATATACAGGCACTAATTGTGGCTAATTCTAGCCGCAACAGGTGCACATGGGAGCCGTATTCAATAAAACATGGAAAATCATTGCTATTTTAAAAAGATACAACTATCAAATTTACTACATAACATGATAAGACAAGATAAATACCTACTCTTTATTGCACATCATATGTATATTATGCAGGAGAAAAGAGTTACAACATAAACATGTATGTACCTACAATAGGCAGTCTTATCGCAGTCGGCGCATCTCTTGAGAGAGCATGAGTACCTATATTAAGAAGAGAGTAGTGAAACACGTATTAGAGAATATTATTTAAAAAAGAGGCGTGAAATAAAAAATAAATAGTTATGTCAAAAGGAAACAATAAGAAATTCCTACTACCTAAATGTTGGTCTACTTAATTAAAGTACTACCATATTGTCTAAATTAATATACTTATGAAATAAAACCACACACACATTTTATAAATACGGAACACATATTAAATACGGAATCATCTCGCAGGCATTCTCTATCCTATAACAGAATAATTATAGAAATCAGTACACAAAATAGGGAAAAATCATGTAGTACCTATGCATGTTACATGATTTCTAAAAAAAAAAACTATATATGAATTCACAACGTCCTTTTAGCAGTCAGTTTAAAAAGATAAATAGAAAAGACATATAATATATCCTATTTTTTTTATTACTACCGATTGGAACAAAATTTATAAGGGATGATTTTAAAAGCACTATATCAATATCGGTGTCCTAATAACGGAAAGATCGCATAATATATATAAAAGAAATTTAAAAAAAACATACATTCAAATTCATAGCCTGCATCTTTTTGAAGCCGCTTCAAAGCAAGGAAAAGGATACATACTCGTACTTATTTTAAGGATAACATATAAAAAAGAATTGTTTCAATATAAAACTGACCAATATTATTTTGTGTCGACTCAATCAGCCATATTCCAATATACTTATATATATTATAAATTCCAATATATACCTACTACAGAAAAGTAGCAAAACTTGCGTCGTTATACAAAACTCAAAAGCTGTGCTTTACCACCCAGGAACGAACTAATAAAATCATCGTAAAACCTTATCAGAATAAGGTTATAATTTTCACATATTTATTGGAATTTTTATAAGTCCAAGTAAAACGCGTGTACATGATAGCAATTAAAGTTTGGTTTATTAAAGTCTGGCTTATAAAAGCTTATGGTTATGCAACCAGTGCAGTGTGTTGAGATCTTTATCACAAGTGGAACAATATAAAATGGACCGGGTTTGTTGAACACGGATAGCAGTTGTATTTATTGCAAGATGTGCTTAAACATTGCTCCTAAAATGTAAAATCCAATTCTAATTCAAAATTCATTTATGCCGTAAAAATTTTACTTTTATTTGGAATCGTCATTTTGTTACCCTGCCGTGCAGTGATGACGAGTGAGAAACACTGCCAGAAAACTCAGTATAATCCTTTTGTTTTAATAAAATATACTTAAGAGGCCTATTACAGTCCACTAGCGCCGCCAATCGAAAAAATGTCATAACTCGTAAATAGAATCAAAAATACAAAATATGTTCTATTATTACTGTGGAAAAGACAATAACGTAATTGTATAACACCTTATCAACACTTGAAATATAGCTGTTTAGCTAAATCGTGCATTCAAAACATAAACGGCCGTTTTTGTTACAAATGCACGATTTACCTAAACAGCTATATTTCAAGTGTTGACAATGTGTTATAAAATTACGTTATTGCCTTTTCTACAGTAACAATAGACCACATTTTGTATTTTTGATTATATTTACGAGTTATGACATTTTTTCGATTGGCGGCGCTAGTGGACTGTAAAAGGCCCCTTAATATTAATTACAATTATGGGTGTTGACTCAGAACAACTCAATCCTAAGCACTTTTGTCTCTTAAATGATCAGATTTTTTTATAAAATCTCCGATTTCTCCTGAAGTACTAATTAATGTTAATAAAAAAACTCTATCTATAGCTCTAGTCCAAAGTCCATCCAAGTTCAATCATCTATTATCACGAAATTGAGCAGCAAACATCTAAACATCCAAACATAATCACAGAAAAACACACCCATCTATGACTGCGAGCATGGGGATTCCCATTCCTCATAGATGGGTGTGTTGGACAATGTCTCATAATATTTTACTTAACCTCATGGCTCTTAACTAAACGTCAACTTAAAATATTGCCCAAGGACATAAACATAATCATATTCACCTTACTTTGTAGTTTTATTGGAGAATCTACAACATTTATATCGTTATAAGTAGTTAATAATTATATTTAAGTATAATCAACAGTTTATTGCTGTACAGCTTGATTTTATTGGGGTTCTAACCCTAATCGTGAATAAGGATAGTACTATGTATAGAAGGGTCACAAAGATTAAATCAATAGTGACTCTACCTACCCCACAATAAAGTTCTAAATAGCTATTGTGGGCGCTGCGCTTGCTTGTAATAGAGTGGGTAACCTAAATGGAGTGCACGTGCGGTGGTAGATAATATTAGCAGTTTTATAAACGAGATACATTAGAGACTTTTACTCTCCGTTAGTCTAGCAGTAGCGTGTTCAACCAGATAGCGTGGTCCTGGGATCAAATCCCGGGTCGAGGCAAAAGTAGTTTTGAGATTTTACTGTCAAAAGAAAAAATTCTCAGTATCAGCCCGAAGTCTGGGAGTTAGCGGTATTATTCTCCCGTGCCTCGGAGAGCACGGTGACGGTTCTGTACATGGCCTCTTTCCGGTCGTGTCGCTAATCGTCCCGGTGCGACTTTGTTTGTGACACACTTGTACACTATAATATGTCCCACGTAGATGGCTAGTCTCCATTGAGATCGGCCGCCGTTGTCGAAATTCGGCTAGGAGGACATTTATTATTAGAGAGATATACAGCAATGACATTTAAATTTTTTATTTTTTTTATTCCGTTTTACGGCTCTGGCTTCTTTGGCCTTATGAGCCTTCAGTAAATATATTTTATATTAGTTATTTCCGTCATTGTCAAGTAAAGTCCGTCACAGTCAAGTCATACATAGTCCTTGTCCAACCCCAGTAAAGCAGTGGAGACTTTACTAGAGGCTTTTATGGAGTTTTGGTTACAACACAAAAAATCACAATTTACGGCATTATCGCACTTTCCTCCACTTGTGTACGTTGTCGAAGATGTTATGTCTAAAAATCCACCCTATTTACACATAAAAACTCGAATTTACACCTGTTTTTGAAAATAAAACAAAGCCTCGATGCGTCTTTTTCCGCGTTGGCGCCAAAACTCTCTGACATTTAAATTATTGTATGGTGTGCCAAGAATGTCACATCTTGCAGCTAAAGATCTTCGTGGAACGGAGTAAACTAAATCCATAACGCGGTTAAGCGCATGCGTCTTACACATAAAATGCTGAATGTGGACATTAGATCACGGTCCGGTTGATCGCCATTACACAAAATGTATGAAATTGACGGCCTATTGGCGTGGTTGGCAAATGCTTGCTTATCACGCCGGAGGTCGTGGGTTCAATTCCCACCCAGGACAGATATTTGTGTGCATGAACTTTTCTGTTTGTCCTGAATCTGGGTGCAATTATCTATATAGGTATGTGTACAAAAGAAATGTGGCATATGTAATATATAAGTTATCTGGTTTCCATAGTACAAGCTCTGCTTAGTTTAAAATAAGATGGCCGTGTGTAAATAATGTCCCAGGATATTATTATTATTATTACACATGTTACTTCAGTCTAGAACTTATTATTTATTGCACTGCGCTTATGGAGGTCCGTGTGGTGTTAGATGACAGTCACTCGTTTAATTCTGGTACCTTACCTTAACGGCAAAAGGGAAGTCATTTATAAATAAATGACTTCCCTTTTGCCGTTTACCCAAATCCATTTTCAACAAAGCTATTATGGGTAGGTACCAGAATTAAACGAGTGACTGTCATCTAACACCACACGGACCTCCATAAGCGCAGTGCAATAAATAAAAAGTTCTAGACTGAAGTAACATGTATTTTGCCACTATATTCCTGATATACAAGTTGAAGTTACGGCTACTAAGAATGATAAAACTAAGACATCTGTCTATGCTACAGATGCTATCATATGCTAAGAAACTGACCATGTACCAAGAAATGACAGATACTTTTATTGTATTGCTTTTTCCTAGAAGTGAATCTTGTCTTCTTGTTGTCTAAGCCGTGTGGTTTTTGGCCTAGAAAGAATAACAGGGCCACCACATTCCATCCCGTGGTTTGGGGTGGTCACCAGGTAGTCGGGAAGCAGCGCTACCTGTTTCCTAATTTTTTTTATATATATGTTCGATACATTATTATTTTGTTTCGTGCCATTAAACCAAGAGTGGTTTGTATTGGCACTCTCATTCGCTTTTAACACTTAGGAAGGAATCATATGTACTTAATACTTAATTCCTCATTTTAATAGGTCTTCACCTATGAAATTGCCGTTTTGTATGAAAAAATTTAAACGAATTTTTTTCATGAATTTTTTTATTTGTATTAATCGAAGTAATCACCCATGCAATCAATGCATCTTTGCCATCGCAGTGGCAGTTTATTGATGCCCTTCTTAAAGAAATCAGCTGGACGGGAGGCAACAAATTCTTCAAAGGCATTTTGTACTGCCTCTCGGGTATTGAATTTTTTTCCCGCCAAGAAGTTATCCAAATTCTGGAAAAAGTAGTAGTCTGTAGGCGCAAGGTCTGGTGAGTAGGGCGGATGACGGAGAGCTTCCAACCCCAGTTCTTGCAACTTGGAGACCGTCTGCTGTGCAGTATGAGGTCGCGCGTTGTCGTGCAGGAGCAGCGGAGACGAGCGATTGACCAATGCTGGTTGGAGATGCGCCAGCTTCTCCATCATTGTGCTCAGTTCTTCACAGTACACATCTGCAGTAATGCTCACCCCGTTTGGTAAGAAGCTGTGATGAATCACACCGGCGCTAGACCACCAAACAGTGACCATCACTTTTCTAGGGGTAAGTTTTCGTTTAGGGCATTGTTTAGGTGCTGAACCAGGATCCAACCAACTTGCTGAGCGCTTGCGGTTATCAAACAGAATCCATTTTTCATCGCAGGTAACAATGCGGTTCAAAATTCCTTCATTTGTGTGTCTGTTGAGCAGTGCAAGGCACGTCTCGACGCGTACTTCGCGCTGGCGATCATTGAGTTCGTGGGGCACCCATTTGTCAAGCTTTTTTACCTTGCCAATTTGACGCAAATGGACCAATATTGTTTTGACGCTAACGTCGAAAGCTGCTGCTAATTCAGCCGTAGATTGTGTATCATCAGCTTCCACAACCGCCTTTAATTCGTCATTGTCGACCAAAGTCTTCGGACGACCGCGAGGTTCATTTTTCAGGTCGAAATTTCCAGAACGGAAGCGAGCAAACCAATAACAGGTGGTGCGTTGGTTTGTAGTGTTAGCTCCGTAAACGTCGTTGATGTTGCGTGCCGCTTGTGCCGCGTTGCTGCCACGACGGTACTCATATTCCATAATTACTCGAATTTTTAACGTATCCATGATGACGAAAAAGATTGAAATGCGATGAAAATGTAACACTAATCAATAAAGAAATGACTACTTTTGGAAAAAAGAATCCATGTTTTTAAAATAAAATTAATTTGAAATTAGAATTCTTAGCCAAACAAAAATTATTTTGATTTGAAATGGCCAGTACTGCAGAACGGCAATTTCATAGGTAAAGACCTAATATAATACTATTAGGTACTTAAATACAAAAAAAAACTTGTGTGTACTTATTGTACACGCGTTAGAAGTTATACTTCTTAATATACAACTTGAACATAGTTATCAATTTTCATACCACCTAGAACTAACGTCATGCTGTTATTTTTACGATGCGCGCGCATCGTAAAAATTCACTCTCATACCACCTAGAACTAACTTCATGCTGTTAAATTTTTTGGTGTCGGTGTGCGCGCGCATCGTAAAAATTCACTCTCATCATTTTTCTCCATCGCGCCAAAAGAAGTATAACTTCAATAAACATACAATTATATTAAACGCACATTATCCTTGCGGGCATTATAACATGTATGTACATCAAATGTGGCTAACAGCGATAGACAAACACCTGTTCGCACATATTTTGATGCACGATGTGCGTTCTCGACAGCGCGAGGCATAGTGGAAACCGGTCCTGCGCCGCCGGCAGCCAACGTTATCTCTCTGCTATAGCTGCCACCCAACTGTGTTAGCCAACTCCCATGCCAAGCGCGGTGACTATGGAAATCTATCCAAATGGTAACGCTATAGAAACCTTTGGAGGAGGCCTTTGTCCAGCAGTGGACGGTTTCAGGCTGATAAAGAATCTAGTTAGGATTTTTTACCTGCAAACGTTTTTAAGACCTTAATGTGATAAACAATAAAGTCTTATTCTTGGTTTTCTTTAAGGTATGAAAAGCCAAAAATGGAAACATATGCAAGATTAATTCAGGAGGTCATGGACGCCACGTCTGTATGTGCCATTTCTGAGAAGTTATTTTTTTAATGCCCTTGTGTTTTTCGATTTTCCACACGTAATGCGCATTTGTGGTCACTGAATGCGCGGCTCAAACTAGGTTAATTTTAGTACTTAGATCTAAAGTGATGATCAAATTGATTCAGTTAAAGAGAAAGATTAATCAAGTAAACAGAATTACAGATTTTTAAACCAAAATGTTTTATTATATTTAAATATGTAATGTATGTAAATATTTAAATATGTAAATATTATATGTAAAAATAGATGTTAAACATATGATGCAGACTATAAGTTTCCATCACTGGCGTACAAAATATTATTTTTATATATATTATAATATATGTAGTAATAAATAATGCTGAAATACGGCTTCCAGAAAATATTTAATTTTAAACGGTAACGTTAAAAGTTTTACACAGTATAAATTTTTGTTGTATACAGTACTTAATTTTCCTCTGCAATTTCTTCTTACTCCATATTTCTTCTGTAATATGCAGTAAGAAGTAAACTAATAAATAAAGTAACAAAATAAACTCCAATGTACGATATTTCTTTATTAAATCCGCGCATAAAACTGTTCCAAAGCATAATGTACGAAGTCACGAGCCAAATCCAAAAATCGAAATTCATATTAAATGTCCTCACTAAGACATTAACATATATGTTAAATTAATCCAGTTTGCTCCCAATCTTTATTGCCTTAAAGTTATCACGATATACGAAAACAAACCGATATCGATCTTTATCGCAAAACGAATACTTATATTAATTTATCGCCGAAAGCGTGGTTATTTACACGTGGTAATCAAAGTACCTGTCTTAGTATTAATTTTCGAGAAGTAGTAGCCGATGGTCCAGTTAACCATTGAGCAGATTATATTTTATAATTCACTGATACGTATTGCAGTGATAACGGGATACGTCGTCATGAAGATGTTATCTCAAAAACACAATTTCACTTATGTTTGGGCGGTCTCGACAAAACGTTACAGTTTGCCGGACCCATCAATCCTAAGAGACCCGTCTGTCCAGCGCGTGTTAAATATGCGGACCCGATGAGCACTGAGATAAACACAGAGGCGTCAAAGGAACGATTTGTATAATATGTCCAAATGCTTTACATTTAGATCTCTTTATAGCGATAAAATTATAAGATGGATTCGCATTAACATTTTATTTTCCGCTCATGTAGGCTCGACGTTATGTTAACAAATGTACACAAACGATTTTTGGTCGAATAATATTTTTTATAACGTTAAGCTTACATTTATCAAGTGATTTGTGCGCCAACCTCTTACCTGTTGGTGACAAATGCTGCAACGAATTGCGTCTGATAACTGTTGATTTAATCTGCTTAAATTTGCGGTTCAACAGAATAAGCACGAATAAGGGTGCTCGGCTTAACGCATTTTTTACGTATTTAGATAGCGTTATAGAATTTTTATACAAAAATCTTAAATAATGTTCAAAATCTTTTCAATTTATTTGACAGTGGCGTGGTTCAGCCGCTCTGCACTCCCGGTTGGAGGGTCGCCTGGTAGCAGTGCACGTGCTCTGCTCGGCGTCATCCACCCGGCTCGCTGCCTCTTGTGCGGTGTTCCGAGTCGCGGGAGCTACTCAAAATGCTCTCCTTGGTGAGTCATAATCACATTCAATTCACATTCCGACACAATCTGTGTAAAATTATCGTATCTAATTCTCTAATACGCTTGTGAATACCGATGTATGACTCATTAATCTAATCCACAGATGTGCGTTCAATACCCTTCCACGCTGGAGAAATTGTTTCGACAGAACCATCTCAAAATCAGGGACTTAGTGTTTTGGAGTCATTGGCGATTGGTGTATGTGTGCTTCTGTTAATCTTCGTGTATGCTGCTGGAATTATATTCTACATTCATTATAAACAACGACAGAGGCGTAAACACAAGGACCCTGAGCAAAATCATACGAATACAATGTCAACTGATGGGTCTTCTCTCGAATCGCGTATCGATATGAGTAATGTGGTACGTGAAAGTTGGAATAATTTTTAAAATACCTATCTAGATGTTATTAGGCTTATATTTACTGTTGTTCCAGATGTTGAAGACTAATCCTTTGCTCAAGCTTAACGGTATGGGCGGTGACTTTTTACACGATGGAGGCTTTTCTGATGTTAGCGAGCATAATGAAGATAATTTAGATACATCGTCGAATAACACACACATAAATTCAATGAAGGTTTGGCCTTATTTTAAATCTATCTATATCCTACAAAGAGTTTATCATAAATATATTTGGAGGCACAAACTTTAGGGAAGGTATTTGCTATAGTTTATTATGCTTTAGAATCCCTCAAGGACTCTTACCTTAGAGAATAGTCAGCTCCATCGATCCATATAGATAGAAGAACATAATGGGCAACGAATTTTTTATGTACTAATAGACAGGATGATCTATTACTATTCGTCAATAAAAAATGGCTGGCGTGCAGAGTTTGGGAAATAAATAAATACGATTTTGACAGTTATACATAAATATATCGGTAAAACTTCGAGGTAGGGGTAAGATTCTTCATTTTATGGTGTTATTGATATATAAAATAAAATAGTTAGACCATATTTGGGGTACAACAAAGGTAGTAACTACAATATTAACTTATCAGAAACTATTTCGAAATAGTACAGTCCATCCGAGCTAGTAGGATTACTCTTGTATAAATTACAAATTAGATTTATTAACGTTTTTTGTTGCTTGGCTCCATAGGAACCGTTTACAAAACTTTTTTCAATGTGACAAGTTACGATCTGTCATCTGACCGTGACATGGTACGATACAGAATGTGTGATTCAACTTGATGATGTTTTAACATATACATATTTTTAGTTTCAGAAGTTAAATGCAAATGTGATATCGGCGATGGTGCATTCACGTAAGAAAAAGACGCTCAGACCTTCAATAAAAAACTGCCCAATCCCTCAACGGATGAATGTACGATTCCAAAGACGATCGGCGTCGCCCGATACTTTAGAACGGGCACCACATTCTGAACTTTCTATAGTAGACTGTACATTAGAAAATAACTTCGATGGAAGTCGCCAACTACCCTCTTCAAACGGCGATACTACTTACAGAAAGAAATTATATTTCAATCCTCTGTTCTTTGAGACGGAACATCTTAAGGTACGCATTAATAACACTTTTAAAACTATCTCATAACACATAATTTTCATATAATAAACATGTTGAAATTACGTCTCTATTACTTTCAGAATCCACCACCTGCAGCTATCGAATTTTTAATTAAAATTCGAGAAGTAATGTCTATTGCTAAGGAAAAAATGACTGCAAAGAAATTTTTACCAATGCTATCGGATATACCAGAAGAAGACTTATATCGCTCTATTGACCTTGGTTGGAATATTCCGTGTGCAAGACGTGGTCGCAGATTCAGTGCTATAAGTCTGAAACAAGAAAACAGTCGCAAATCAGCCCATTGTGGTGGATGTCCCGGTTGCGATAATGAGACTAAACGGCCGCAAAAGGTAACTCTCACTCGATCTAACTCATGTAAGTCATGCGTAAGCGAAGACTACAAACAAAGAATTGTACGAAAATGGTTAGATGAAGTACCCCTACATACACCTAATTCTAAACCCGTAAAATCAGTTGCCAAAGTAAATGGTACACCGAGGGTTATTACTCCAAAGAAGATGGAAACAATTCGACCCAAATCAGCTGAACCTATAAGGGATGAAGAAGCAAGGACCAAAGAGGCAGAAACTAAACCTATTGTCACAGAAATGCAGCCGAAAGTTATAGAAACGAAACCTAAGATAACAGAGGTAAAACCTAAACTTCCAGAGCGTAAACCTAAAACTGGAGAAGCTAAAAATATACTCTTAGATGTAAAACCTAAAATAACTGACGTAAAAACGAAGATTGCGGAGGTAAAATCTAAAATCACAGAGAGCATATCTAAAGAAAATAACCGCGATAAAGAAACTAAAGAAATCAAACCTATGGAAGCTAAGGTTCTTAGTAAACCAATCACCATTAAAGATATTGAAGTAATAAGAGTGAACAGTGATACGGTTGAAAAGGAAAATAATTCAAAACCAGCACCACCTTTGCCTTCAGAGAAGAAAAGTCCTTCTAGTCACACGTCACGTCGGATTAGGAAGAAATTACCGCCTCCTCCCCCACCTCCAGTAAGTCTACCAAGTCTACCAATACAACAGAAGACCGAAGACGAAGAAGCACCAATACCGCCAGAAGTGAAAGTAAAAATGGAAGCAGTATTACGTGAATTACATCATTGTCGCAGAGTCGAACCAGTAGAGTTAGAAGAAATTGAAATGGAATCAATTACCCCCATTGCACCAAAAATTGTAATTCCGGTACTTGCAGCGGACTCGCATTATTACAGCGATGATAACACGCTTACTAATTCAAAGAAAAAGGTAATGCATAATAGTTATGATAACTTTATGGACTTTGACAGCTTGGAGCGTAACATGATGAGAAGACGCAGATTTTCAGTAGCCTGCGGGCCAGAATTAACATTAAAAGATAGGTTTGATTCAAGTCCAAACTTACTTTCAACTAAAGAAACATTGACATGTAGTTGGCGAGATGTTAAAAAAGCTGTAGGTGATTCTCAAACATTAGAAGATCAACATATTTCTAATGATGAAGTTTTCATTGAACCTGTGTATGATAACGTGCATGAAATTTCTAAACCTGGGCCATTGACTATTCAAGTGCGTGGATCTCCCGTAGAAACAAGGCGTAATTTTAAGAGAGACGAGTTTGATTTTGACCCTGACACATTAGATAGGCGTGATACTAAAAAGCGTGTCGAAAAAATATTGCTTAAATCTGCTGGAAGCTTCAAATACAAATCGACTTCATCTGAGAGTGAATCGTGCAGAAAATCACCTGTTGCAATTATGACGAGAAAAATTGGTAATCTCAGACAAATTTACGAAGCTAAAGCCAAAGCTCAAGAAGAAGAGATGAAGCGATATTACAACCGACGTAGTAGTGTAACATATGGTCAAGATATGTCAGGATACATGAAAGCCCCGGATCTGATTAGACATATCAAGGGACAAAAAGACCCTAAGCCTCCGATAGCACCTAAACAGCGCATGGGATCTGACCTGTCTCCTAAATTTATTAGCTCAACGCGTGAAAGTCCACCGGGTGACCGACGAAGAATGTTGGAAGATAGGGATAGATTCTCTCAATACAGTAGTACGAGACTTGATAATTTGAATGCTCGACGGTCAGGGCGCCGTTCTGCTAGAACTAGATCTCGAAGAACAGATTTACGAAAAATTTATAGAACCGAAGACTCTGGTTATATGAGCACAGATTCAAATGAGTCAAAACGTAGAGCAAGGTATTTGATGCAGTTGAAACCAGTAAGAAATATGATTCCGGAACCAGCCCCAACGCCGGCTTTAAGAACAATTATAAGCAAAACAGCTGTATTACAAATCGAGTCTGACACCGATGATTTAGAGTCGCTGTGTGACGGAAGAAGTGAATCGGGTGGAGAAAGTGTTGAGACTGATTCTGTTTTCTTTGGAAACTTCGATGACTCGAAAGAAATGTTGGCTGAATTAGGTTTGAACACATTTGAGCCTCAAAACACGATTCTTCATGGCCATGAACAAATTGATTCAGGTTTCGTAGGTGAGACTAATATAATATTAAGTGGAGATAGTGATTCCGAACACAGAAGTGTCATATCAATAATGACGGGACACAGTGGAAGAATTCCATCTAAAAAAATTGACGATGCCCCGTACTTGCACACTATCGAATGTTGAATGAAATTGGAAAAATGGTGTTATAATTTTGTTTGAGGTGGTTGGGTGAGTTAAGAAAATTATACACCAGTTTAAGAAGTTAGCACTGTTTAATAATTAAGATATTATTATAATTAAAGTCAATATTTTCATAGTGAATATTTATATTATACATTTTTGATATCTAAGTAAATTGCTTGATGTATGTTGTGTGTGCAATAATAATCATTATTTCAAAATAATCTGCTATATCATAGGTGTGTAAGAATATTGGGTATGTTAGTTAGAGTACGTTTGTATAATATGAGTAGATAGTCACAGATTTACCTCAAAACCTATGCGGTGTTACCGTTTACTTGTTTAATTGATATCGTTGATAATTTAATCTCGAGTGTTTATTTATTGAGTTAATGTAATTATTAATATGAGCAGCCCACCATTGATGTTCGTGCCTAATTGTCTAATTTATCTTTATACTAATTAATATATTGTTACTTTGTAATTAAATTGTTATCTCTATATGCCATTTTATGCTCAATGTTAATTTAATTGTCAATTTTAGTCGTAATGTAAATAAGATATGTAAGAATTTGTAAATTTTATAACCGGCCGGTTGTGCAATTAAAATTTTATTAGTTTTCGGGAAATAACATCAATTGGAGTTAATATTATGGTGCATGGTAACGTAAGAGGCTCAAATATTTATTGAAATTGTATTATTAAGTAAAATAATGTTATGAAGATATAATATGAATTATAAAATGTAATCCGTACATTTAGGTGTATATGTATAACATAGAACTAAAAAGTTTTGTGCTGTACAATATTTTGAATTTATCTTCAAAGTTATTTAAGAACATATTTTTTATTGAATAAATACTATATTATGTTTTGTTATACTTTCTGGTTTCCTTTCGTATTTCCCTATATACATATAGACCCTACAAAACAAATTATAATTCACAAATTAGAAGAAAAGCTTCGGCAAATACGCCTATTTGCAACTAACGTTTCGCTAACGAGATCCCGTTATTTCGATGTGAAAATGAAATTCTTGAAGTATTTCTAAGATATTTCTCCGTCTGACATAAATTTAAAGTATTATTTAACATATAAGTATATCAACCAGGTATAATATGTCAACGAAAAATAAGTCAGATTTATTAAATTGATATAGTTATATAACCCTAATTAAATTTTCTTGCTTGTATTAATTACAGACTTCTGACAACATAAACTTCAGTTGCATATATTTTGAATACTTAATAGATGATACATATACTTTATTTCACCAAATCAAATATCACATTGTAACTTGAATTTACATAAGATCCAAAATACATAAGATCCAAAAGCCTGAAAACCAAACTCCGCATTCGTATGTTCAAATATAGCCCTTATATTTGATGCCCCACTTAACTAGTACCATATACTAAAATTAAGATCCCAAATTTAGTCTATAATGCAAAGTAATCAAATCTACCTCTTTTCCAAAATATCCATACGGTAGTTTTGACTAGCCCGATTTTATTTATTTCTTGTGTATCATGAATAGCGGCAAACGTTATCTTCTAAAATGGATTATTAAAGCTATGGCTTTACATGAAAATATTTTCCAGGTGAATTTCTAAAGCATTTTCTTATCTACGAGGTGTAAAATCCTCACACACTTAAAGAAGAACATGACGGGCTAATTCTTAGACACGTGCAGTCGTTGCCACTTTGATATTATTGCTCTTTCAAAACAATTAATTCACAGGGACTAATAAGTTAAAATAATACCTCCATCTGTTAACATTTGACGCTTCGGTTTTATTTAATTCTTATTTCGAATTACAAAATCTTGCGCATGTTAAGTCACGATCAATCGAAGCCACACAGTATCTTTCATCGCGCCGAACATCAATTTATGTTATCCAATTCACAACTATCGTTATTTAATTAATACTTAAAAACTCACAAAATTTTTCATGAAGTACTTAATCAAAACGGCAGAAATTATTAAGTGTAATTAATGTAGTTATGATATTATTTTTTATGATCGATTATTATATTATGAGTACATTCAATAAGAATATTGGTGAAAATAAGTAAGTAAAGGAATTAAATTAAGTATTTCAAACTTATAAATTCCGGATTTTGAAACGTCATTATATAGTTTACCCATTTAGTGTCATTTAATGTGACTTGCTTGCTTGCTTATCGTATGGGTTGTGGTAACTCTAGTGTTAGAGTTGCTCAAGCCGCCCAGTAGGCCTCTGATATGGCTTAACGAGTGTTGTTTAATGACTGCATCCGGGACCGACAGCTTAACGTGCCCTAGCGCCTATTTAATGTGACAAAGCCTTGCAAAAAACTACCTACTAAGAGCTACCTAAGTTCATTTTTTATAATTAAAAAGGTTGGCTTTTTATAAATCATTATGAATTTGCGCAACCGCTCGTATTATTTCCATTTCACAAAAAGTGTTTTTAACGTAACAATTTGATCTGGTTCTGATTGTTTCCCCTTACCTTTAATTTCCGAGGAAAGCCTTAAAGTTATAAGTGCGCGATAAATACATCAGTCACTATAGTAACACGCCAAATAGTTGGAATGCACGCGCTTACTCTTATATATATATATATTTTTTTTATTTTTATTTATGGTCTTTGTACACAAATAACATGAAAATGTCGTCCTAATACAATACAACACTAAGTTATAGCTATTAAATAACAACTAATCAAGTACATAATACAATGATCGGATTACTCTTATAATGAAAAAGAAATATTTAACGACGCGTCTGGGGTACACGAAGGCATGCCTGTAACACTATTTTCCTAATTTATCATTTATTATTAGGTGAGGTTATGGAGGCAGTTAATTTAAAAATATAGGCGGACTTTACTTCCTAAGCAGTTAATTATTCAGTAAAATCAATTAACTATGTTTAATGCGTCACCAAATCACTAATTAAGTTACATTTAATTTCAATGACGGCGATCCGTCGATAATATCCGACCACTATAACGTCTCCAAGCAATAGTGACGTCAAGATGGCCGCCCGTTCGACGTTCCACCAGAGTGACACCGACCTATCACTCTTATCTATGCAGTTCTGTTGGTAGCGCCACGGCTGCGCCGTCATATTTAAAAATATTTCGTGTATGTGACATGCCAATGGCAAGTGACAATGCCAAAGTTATTGATATAACGACGTGGGAATTGCCGTTTTATGTCACATGCAGCGATGACGGTTCTCGAAATTGATTGGTTACGCAGACTAACACGCGGAGCATGATTTGAGGCTCGGGCGCTGTATTGTCACAATAATATAATCACGGAGACGACGCAGACGAGACAACGTGCGTCAGGCAGATGTCACCTATAGATTACTGCTGTTGTTGTTGTTCTTTTAAATCATTATTGAAGTACTTTCTTTCTACTTTCTTTATGCACACTTGACTTGGGGAATAAGCCGATGAATGCTTGACGAGAGTGTTACGAAAAGTGTGATTGGGCGACGCGAACGGAAGTTGAGAGGGGGATATAAGTTAGTGAAGATAGAACGAAAGAGAGTTACGTTTTGTAATTTATTGAAGAGGTAAGAGAGAGAGAAGAAATAGCCCACATTTTTCGTTCTCCCTTTCTCTCATAGCCAGTTACGTTTGAAGATTTATGCGGGTGGTCTAAAGCACACTCATTTTTTTAGTTTAATATTCTTCTACACCTTATTTATATTTTCTTACCTAAATATGGGGTTTCCTCATCCCTGCCAAGGTAAACAGAGCTGATCATCTTAATCATCTACTTATGAAGCTAATCAACTGTGTGCTTGAGTAACACAATTGACTCAAAACATCAATTCGACCAGTAAACATAAAAAAACTATCAAGATAATTAACTAGTTTATTTCTAGGGAAATCTCGAGTTCAATCCTGAGGCAAAAAGATTTAAGTATAAAATCTTGAACATGTCCCAGAGTCAGAATGTTAACTATGTTATATCCCCGTGTCTGTAAACGTTCTACTCGCTAATATAGTACTTGGGGTGGATTATATACTTGAGCAGTGATCCGACTCTGTTTGTATGGGTGATTACATTTGTGCGTCACCACTGTGCTAGACGTCAAAGGCACCACCGACGCACTCAAATCCGCAATTCTGCGTTTTCAAACATTGTCTTGACCATCGGATTATTACAATTAGCTCAAACATAAATGTACCGACGCCAGCACATCAAGCTACACCAAATTGTCAAATTTCCCCAATTGAAAGTGAACCATATGCTTATGTGATAAAGTTGAAAATCTATAAAAGAAATTTGACAGATTGGGGTACCTACTACTAGTCTCTACCTACTGTTACATATGTGTTTGCGCATACATTTATACTATACATATAACATGCCCTTTATGGCTAATCTACAATAAGACTGGCCACTATAGCTGGAAGTAGACTAGAAGGGCAAAATTATTATGATTGCTGTAGAAAATTGTTTATCAGCAGTTTTACACCCCACTAAAGATTATTGTTATCTACATGTGAATACATACAACGGTATCTATACTTTGATATACATATTAGGTCTTTACCTATGAAATTGCCGTTCTGCAGTACTGGCCATTTCAAATCAAAATAATTTTTGTTTGGCTAAGAATTCTAATTTCAAATTAATTTTATTTTAAAAACATGGATTCTTTTTTCCAATAGTAGTCATTTCTTTATTGATTAGTGTTACATTTTCATCGCATTTCAATCTTTTTTGTCATCATGGATACGTTAAAAATTCGAGTAATTATGGAATATGAGTACCGTCGTGGCAGCAACGCGGCACAAGCGGCACGCAACATCAACGACGTTTACGGAGCTAACACTACAAACCAACGCACCACCTGTTATTGGTTTGCTCGCTTCCGTTCTGGAAATTTCGACCTGAAAAATGAACCTCGCGGTCGTCCGAAGACTTTGGTCGACAATGACGAATTAAAGGCGGTTGTGGAAGCTGATGATACACAATCTACGGCTGAATTAGCAGCAGCTTTCGACGTTAGCGTCAAAACAATATTGGTCCATTTGCGTCAAATTGGCAAGGTAAAAAAGCTTGACAAATGGGTGCCCCACGAACTCAATGATCGCCAGCGCGAAGTACGCGTCGAGACGTGCCTTGCACTGCTCAACAGACACACAAATGAAGGAATTTTGAACCGCATTGTTACCTGCGATGAAAAATGGATTCTGTTTGATAACCGCAAGCGCTCAACAAGTTGGTTGGATCCTGGTTCAGCACCTAAACAATGCCTAAACGAAAACTTACCCCTAGAAAAGTGATGGTCACTGTTTGGGGGTCTAGCGCCGGTGTGATTCATCACAGCTTCTTACCAAACGGGGTGAGCATTACTGCAGATGTGTACTGTGAAGAACTGAGCACAATGATGGAGAAGCTGGCGCATCTCCAACCAGCATTGGTCAATCGCTCGTCTCCGCTGCTCCTGCACGACAACGCGCGACCTCATACTGCACAGCAGACGGTCTCCAAGTTGCAAGAACTGGGGTTGGAAGCTCTCCGTCATCCGCCCTACTCACCAGACCTTGCGCCTACAGACTACTACTTTTTCCAGAATTTGGATAACTTCTTGGCGGGAAAAAAATTCAATACCCGAGAGGCAGTACAAAATGCCTTTGAAGAATTTGTTGCCTCCCGTCCAGCTGATTTCTTTAAGAAGGGCATCAATAAACTGCCACTGCGATGGCAAAGATGCATTGATTGCATGGGTGATTACTTCGATTAATACAAATAAAAAAATTCATGAAAAAAATTCGTTTAAATTTTTTCATACAAAACGGCAATTTCATAGGTAAAGACCTATTATATATAAATCCATCAATATACTACTATTGATGCGGAAGTTAAATTATTTGATGCATAAATAATAAAAAAAATGATAAATATAAGTTCTTAGTACTTATTGAAGATAAACATTCAGCGTGTCTTTTGGAAGAACTACAAGGTGAAGAAAGTTGATAAGGGTGGATACAAAAATACTAATAGTATTAAATAAGTAGGGGAAGGTTGCGATCATTGGACTAGAGTTTTAATTGGACCACCAAGGTATTCCCAGAACATACAAACTAGTCGAAACGAGTCCACGGCGAGTCCATTATAGCCCCTCTTACCATAGTGACGCTGCAGCACGTGGCGAGGAGTGACGCGTATCTTCGTGTTCGCTGCAGTCAAAATCTAATAAATTCACACAAAAAAAATTCGGACCATTTGAAGTAAGTATCATTATATTCATATTTGTCTGCATAGACTATTATGATATGTTGGACAATTTATTTGAGATGCCATGGGTGTTATTCAATTTTGACTAATCGTGCCCATTCATATTAGTTCAGTTTTTCTTAACTACTATCTTGTTGCTATCAATTGACCTTACGAGAGGTCCATCGTTGGACCGGACCAATTTAGCAACTTTGTATTTTGTTAGTCATAATTAATAGGAATAGGTCCCGTCTTATTTCACTAATTATGGCGATGATAAAAAAAAACATTTGAAATTCAAAATTGTCACAGAAACAACGAAAACTTTTTTTTTTTTTTTTTTTTATAGCACAGGGCGACAAACTAGCAAGTGGGTCACCTGATGGTAAGTAATCACCACCGCCCATAGACACTCGCAACACCAGAAGTGTCGCGGGTGCGTTGCCGGCCTTTAAAAGTCAGCAAACAAGTGTTGCTTACCCTTCCCCCCACCCCAATGAGCTCTGGCGACCTTACTCACACTCGGAAACACAACATTAAAATGATTAATGTTATTATTAAGGAATGTCTTCTGTAAGGTGGAGGTACTTCCCCGGTCGGGCTGCTCTTTGAGCGAATGAACGCTATCTATGCCCTACCTCTCTTAAACTTGACCTTAGTTGACTTTAAGTCAAGTAAGGTAATCAGTAAGGAGACAAAGAGCCAGCAGAATATATGGAGTACCGAAAGCATCGGTTGCTTTAGTTAGATAGAGTAAATTAAAAAGTCAATCAATCAATCATTTATTATTTGTAAATCAACGAACACAAATCCAAGTTCTGAAAGTTGACCTACCTCCAGAGTTAGACTGTGACCTTTTATAAACTGTTACTTAATTTTAATGACCTATTGATCTCACTAAATGTGCTAATTGTAAAACATAATAAATAGATAATAATATTAATATTTTAACTTAACATGACATTTATTACTTGCAGGAAATGTAAAATTGTGTACACCTGTGTGGTTGATTTTTGTGAACTATTTATTTATATTTAAGATCCTCTTTGTACCAAATTTCAGACAATAAATATTGATTGATTGATAGATAACAAAATGTATATCAAAATCTAAATGTAATAACAAATTAAGTAGGCTATAACAATAGTTTCTATGCTGGTCGTATGTGTATTAGAATTGTTTATTTCTTCTTGTGTGTCATAATTAAGTAATATGAATAAATATAATGAGTTGCCTCGATTGAACCTTAAGAATATGTTTGTCGAAGTCCATTGATGGCATCTTGGTGGTTCAATGGGCACCAACCATGGGCACATTGCCCACAGTTCAAAGAAGGCAACAGCCCAAAATTTAGTTTTTTTCATTTTTAGCAAAAATTGTCAGCGCGAATTGTTTGTGAACTTGATTATTATAAATAAAGATCTTACGAAATATGAATAATAACTGATTTTCATTTTAATATTTAACATTTTTGAGATTCGATGTCATAAAGTGAAGTTGTCCATTCATAGCAACCTTCCCCTCAGTATAGATATTGCTCTGAACAAACTTGGCCCTATAATTGTATGGGCAGTGGATATAATATGGAGTAGGCCTCCGGCATGGCTTAACGACTGTTGCCTAACGACTTCAACCGGGACCGACAGCTTAACGTGCCCTCCGAAGCACGGAGACGCTCAGTGATTATACCACTTTGGCGGTCACCCATCTACGGGCTGACCGCGAGCCTAGTTGCTTAACCTCGCCAATCACTTACGCACTGGTAAGTGCATCTGCCTGGAGATCAGCTGATCGTTATTCTTGTATGGGGAGTTATTTTTTTTCTGTATTATGCACTCGTTTTTAGCTAAGACTAAGACTAAGCTCTATAAGTGACGTTCACTATTTCCCTTACACTTTATATAGGAAAGAGGTGGAAATAGTATGTTTTTAGGAAAATAGAGCGTGCTTTTTAACCATGCGGCAATGTAGTACCTAGTAGTAATCGATACAGTCTTCTCACAGATATATAAAATGATTTTATCATTTGTATCTTTAATTTCGTGTGTGACCGTCATCGGCCCATTAGCTCAGTTGGTTAGAGCGTCGTGCTAATAACGCGAAGGTCGCGGGTTCGATCCCCTCATGGGCCATTATACATTTTTGTTATACCATTAAGTCGGTCATATATATTATTTTAATTTTAGACATTTATTTGAAGTCAATAACACATATAACTGCTACAATTTGTAACACCATGTTTTTCTGATATCGCTATGTCCATTATGTTAAAGCCACTAAAAAGTTCCCAGGAGAACTCAAAGTTTTTGTTTTCTAAGATCGAATCTGAAAAACTGTACTGAGCCTACTTTTTAGAGTAGGTTGTTGTACAGACGCCAGCACATCCAGCTACCCCAATCTGTCAAATTTCTTTTATAGATTTTAAATTTTGTCACATAAGCATAAGATTCACTTTTAATTGGGGAAATTTGACAGATTGCGGAAGCTTGATGTGCTGGCGTCTGTACATTCGTCACAAGTAAATTCGTCACATTTTAGTAAACTCCATACATTGAAAGTAAATCGTCACATGCACTAAATTATATAATATTGATAATGTAAATTCGTCACAAGTCTTAATTTTCTACCATTTTTGCATAAAGTACTGGTAGCAAGCAAAGTTATTGGTTTTAGCGCGAGAAATTATTTAGTTATTAGATACTAATGCTTGTAATTGTAACAATATAAGCTATATAAACTTTGACAGTCTTGATTTTATTCACGAATTATTATTATGATACTTAATTTTTTTTTCACTTTCATTAAAACCTGAATGTGCATATGTATGGGTCATAAACAAAACAGGCATATAAAATTTAAAAAAATAAAAATGTCTTCTTTTTTATAAAAAATTAGCATTTATTATGGGAAATAGCAAAATAATTACACCGTCCACAAAATCAGAGATCAACACCTTATTTTCATGAGAATATCTAACATTTTAGTTTTTTAGTGTCCACCGAAAATACCAAATAATCCACAGGAAAGTCTAAAATAGAGATTTTAATCAACAAAATAAACGCTAACATCTCGTAACCTTTGCTACAAAAACAATTAGGTTGTACTTTACTTCTTCATAATTAAAAATAAAATAAACAATCCAAAATAATCATCAAATAAAATAAAACTTTTACGTCCACAGAAATGACGTCTTTTCCGTTAGCAAAATTATTATATCGTCGTTGTTCACCTTGTGCTCTTTTGATTTCTTCGCTAATGCTCAGGATACTAAAACCCTTCGCTTGCTCGGATATCAAAATTGAGCACGCGGTTAATAAGCAACTTTGCATTCTTGTATAACAAATAACTATTATAATATATACCGGGAAAAAAGGTTTCTAAATTGTATTTACAAGGTAGTGCAGAACCTTGTAAAAAAAATTCAGAAACTTTTTTTGTGGGGTATATTTATATAAAATTCAATATAAAAGCTAGAAACAAAATAAAAGCTGGTGCACACGTAGAACTTTAAAATAAAGAATCTTCATCTTCACTGTCCGTGTAAGGATTAATGAACGGTTTCTTAGGTTTTTGAGGAGGGAAAACCATTTCTTCTTCGTCTTCTGTGTCTGTTTCTTTGTTATTAATCGTTTGTCTTACATATCGCGGCGGAAATATAATATTGGAATCATCGGTATCTGAATCATTGGAATCTGAAATAAGCCTCAATCTTTTGTCAGGACGAGCAGGGAAACTTTGGGAAACTCCTTCTTCTGGTGTGATTTGACTTGATCTATATGATACTGTAGAAGCATCAGGTGTGGCTATATTTCCTGGAGATACATTTAAGGCGTCAGAGACAAGACTAACGGGAGTGTTTGATCTTGTACTTCCTGCAGGTTGAACATTTATTTGTCCGATTTCGAAATGAGGACATATTGTCGTTGGTGCGCAAGACATACAACTTAGTCTTCTTGCATGTAAAGTATTTGGCTCACTACGACTCCAAGAGAGTTGGTGTATCTTTAATGTGCCCTTAAAAGCTTTCAGTCTACTCTTATCAGCAATGTATTGAATATCTTCTACATTCGGGTCACCAATTCCATAAATCTCTATTCCTTTACAGTTTTCTTTTAAACAAAACATAAGAGAATCATAATCCGATACATCTTTGCCCATTGCAACCGAATGATCACACAGCCTTTTTATACATCCACCTACTCCATCAGGAGCTCCTTTTCCATGACCTTTTTCACTGTAATGCCAAATAATATTATTGACGTTATTTAATTCTCTGCCAATGAAATTGGCAATAAAATAAAACATTAATTTATTTCGGTACTGAGTTGTGGGTCCATCGCTTAATATATGTAACTCTGACAAGTTTGGACTTATTTCTTCAATTTTTTGCAAAACAGGTCTAAGATGAGCACATATAATTACAGGATCATGTCGCAAGTTTTCTGATATGGAACACATTGATGTTGTTACAAAAGTCCTTTCCTGAGTTTCTGGTCCACTACTGTAATAAACGCACGTGTGAAGTGACAGTTGAGGCTTAGAACCACCAAAATGGGCGGATTGGACTTCAGCACCATATTTACAGTTATAGTTTTCCGAGAAATCAATATGTAACAAACCTTGAGAAGAAGATAGTTGTTGTTTAATGGTTTGTATTGATCTAATTTGATGAATCATATTAGCAACGTGCTGCATGTATATTGGTAAATTCGAGTTGAATACTTTTGTGGTTTTCACAGTTTCTTTGAGACATTTGTTACACTGTTTCGATTTACCTTTGATAACTACTTCAACTTTTTTGGCAATCCATCTCTCGTAAGTAATGTGATCATTTTCATTATATACGTTAAAAGTGAGTTTCTTATCATGGCAACCCTCACATGTTCTCTCTAGGCATTTTAGATTCAGTGTATCATTGCAGCAAAGTACTCTAGCCACACGTGAAGCAGAACCATGAGATATAATTTTTGCCTTATGAAGTGATCGGACAATATGATCAGTGTTTTCATGTAACGCACACAAACACGTATTTCTTGCAGATACTTTCGGAAACAACACCCAAAACGGACGGTATCTTCTAAACGTCTGATAAGAAATTTTAATGCCCGTTTTGTTTTGAAACTGTACATGTAAATTTAACAGAGTGTCATTTAATAATCGAATTTGACGTTTACTTTTCATTCGGGTTATCGTCTCATTTTTACCAGAAGTTAATCTACTGCACTCATCTTGTGTTAAAAAATCATGCACAGCTTGTCTCATATCCTTTTTTAATAATGGTTTTTTAGAACTATCCATTTTCCCGTTCTTTTCTTTCTTTTTTTCTAGCCTCCATAAACGCATCTTGTATTTTCTTATTTGTTTGCTCATTGCTAAGACCTTTAAATTTAAAGCTACATTTTCTGCTTTTAATTTTCTCTTATTACGAGCAGCAATTGCCCTTCCAACTTCAGCACGAGAAAATGACGAAGAAGGACTTGACGGTGGAGTATCTTCTTTTAATAGGGCAGCGGTGGCTTTCCGCATTTTTATTAATTCACGACGCTTTGTTGATTTCTCACGCCACATTTTCCTAATTTGACGCTGCTTTCTCGGAGTACATTGATCAATCGTCTTAATTTCACCTCTTTCTTTCTTCTTATAATACCTTTCTCTATCTTTCTTGCGTATCTCTTCAATAGCAGCATCGCTCAGTTTTGCACGCGCTCGCCGCATACTCATTTTTTTTTGTTCACGTCGCCTATTCTTCTTTTCTTCGTCAGTTAGATGCCTAATATTATTTGTTCTAGGCATTATTATCTGAAAGAGAAATCATAACCCACATGACATACCAATTTGAGCAATAGTAGGCGTAAACAAAACAGATAATTAAAAAAAAGCATCTTAATAGGCCATAACATAATTATAACATCTATTTAGCGTCAATGCGGGAGTGCGGGCGGTGCATAAGTGCTAAACCAAAAATCTTATTTGTGTCATAAAAAGTATAAGTTGGAATAGGGGTCACTTTTGTGGACGTGGTCTTTTCCGTGGACATTGTGTCCACCGAAAAGTTTGTCCACGGACGGGTTAAACAAACTAAAATTGTCTTTCAAACCAAAAAAAATTGAGGTTACAATATGGCGCACCTGGATTTTGCAAATAGCCTCCCATATTACACCAAGTTCAATCGATACTGTATTTTTTATGCCAGTACTTACCTAAATATGGATGGAACAGAAAAGTTGCAACGATCTTTTCCAAAAAAGTAAAATAACACTTGTTTATACAATTTTACAAATAAATTTTCGCAGAGCGTTAACTTGCATCACTAAAACTTTTTACTCAAACTGACAGCTCGACAATACTGCCAACCAAAATAAATAAACTATGGCTGCGTTCCATTTCACAAATATTGAATATTCAATTTAGTTGGGCCACGGAATGGGTCGCGAAATAGGTAACAACATGTTTAAGTCTTATAATGCATTTGTACTGTGTATTAATTTTTCATAATAACGTAAAATAAGAACTTTAAGATGTTAGTAATAAACATATATGAAAATATATACACACTCTTATTTCAAAGTATTTTTTTAGTTAAGTAGTTAACGCAAACTTATGAACCTAGGTTGGGCACGATCCACGGAAGGGGACCTGAGTCCCACTTTAGTTTTAATATTTTAATGTTAATCTAATATTATCACGATATTGTATCTTAAATTATTAATATAGATAAACAGTTAATTTACTAAAACAAAACTATAAATGTATGAAGTATGTAATAACATTTTTAATCAGACACATATTTTTTGTCTGTTTTGTTTATGACCCGTATATGACTTTTATCAACACCTTTTTGAAATGTGAAAAAGGATGGCGAATGCGAATTTTAACATTTTGAAAATTGAAATTTGAAACTTTAAAAAAATCACAATTCTGCTAAAATAAAATAAATTAAAATAAAAAAGGTTTTTATTCACGTAGACTTTAAAAAAGCGCTTGTAAATAGTCAGAACATGTTTGTAGTAATATAGTTGTATACATTATTATTTCTAGTAACATAGATATTTAGGTACATATTGTATGAATATGCTAATTTTAATATTTGGACGAGCCGGGTGGCGTCGTTGGTAGATTCGCTCCCCACCTAGGACAGATATTTGTGTGCATGAACATGTCTGTTTGTCCTGATTCTGGGTGTAATTAATTATTTATATAAATATGTATTTACAAAAGAAAAGTAGTTAGTAGAGTAGGTAAGCTTAGTTTGGGATCAGATGGCCGTATGTGAATAATATATCAGTAGATTATTATCATTATATTTCTATGTAGTTAGACCAGCCACTTTTAATACATGTTACAATATAAGTAGTACTAACAGTTAATGCATAGATGAAACTAATCAAACAGCTATTAAATAACCAAATAACTACGAACAAACATCACAGCCTCAAAATTCTGTACTGAAATGTCAAAACGTGCTTGCACACTACAACCGAGCCCATTAAATTAACTTTACAACGAAACCATAGTCTCATAAAAATAAACACAAATAAGAAAATCCAAACAATACTTAACATTGAAATAATTAACCTACAAGAAAACATACCGACAAACAATTTCAAAACTCAACAAAATTAATAATTAAACAAACAAACAAACTCATTTGACAATAATAAACATTCTATGAAACACCGTATCATATATAAATTGAAATAGGATTCTGTGGTATAACATGAAACATATCGAAAAGCAAACTATCTTCATTATTTTCAAGCAAACACAATATTATACAAATACGTCAAACACCTTAAAATTAAACCTAATTCGCACCCAAAAAATTCAAAACAAACCCGAAAAATGACTCTGATTTGGTCAGGGGAGCCAATCGTCTATTCCCTAGCTCAGAAATAGGGCACGTTCCAAAAAAAAAAAAAATATAAGTACTACTTAAGCGTCTCATGGGCGTGTGCGATACTGAAAACGCAAATATTTTAGTTGTGAGTTGAATTGTTATTTTTAGGAAATATAATTAAATGTTGAATTGTTATTTTTAGGAATGTTATTTATAGGAGGTTAAATTCTTAAAATTACTGTAATAAATAAAAATAAATAAATAACGTTTTAATTCTACTTATTGTTTGATTTTTCAGCTGTCGGTGCAGAGATAAAAGTTGTGACGAATTTACAATAGTCCAAATTAATATATGATCAGTTTTCTTCACAAAACTTGAACTGTGACGAATTTACGTATACCTTTTTCAGTGGCGAATTTACTTTGCGACGAATGTACAACAACCCCTTTGAGTTATGTGTTATGAAAAAGAAATCATAGTACAGTGTAGGTTTGCTCTTCATACAAAAGTTTGTCAATTGATAGGCATATAATAAGTCAAGGAGGACGTGTTCTCTATTTTTTATGTATAAATTTGTAAACCGATCTCTTTGTTTGAGATTTTCGAACAGCATAGGAACTCGCGGAAAGACCAGTTCGTATAATATCTCAGTAAACCGTGTAATTCTTTGTGATTCTATAATAATACGTAATGAAACCGTATACTTTTAAAGAGATCACTGGTGATTTTGTTTCGTTTCTAAGGTGAATTAAAAAAAAAAGTTATTTCAAATAAATAATGTAACGACTTTCCTCAACTTATTAAATGTTTTCTCGTGTTATTTATTTATTGGTACCCCAATTTATATCCCTACATTTGATTCATCATCATCATTTTATCAGCCGAATAACGTCCACTACTGGACAAGAATTAAAAAGAATGTGGGGATATGCCATAGTCACCACGCTTGGCAGGCGGGTTGGCGCAAGCAGTATGATAGTGATAATTAATAGAGGTGCTGCTGCCCGTTCTCTGGTAGATATTCCCTTGGGTCGAACACACAGCTATCTTCTAAATTATACACGAATCTATATACATATAAGTAATAAAATCGTAAGAAAGTCAAAACTTTACATTTAATATTAAAAAAAAAAAACTTGGGGCGTGATCTTGAATCGATATCGAAGCCAAAAATATAGTTTTTAGAATTTTTGTCTGAGTGTCTGTTTGTCTGTATGTATGTCCGGGCTAAACTCAAAAAGTACTGCATGGATTTACTTAAAATTTTGCATAAATATTACTAAGAGGTTGGGTCAACATATAGGTTACATATTATCACGCTATCACCTACGGGGGAGGAGCTATGTGAATTTATAAAATTTAACGCGGGTAAAACCGCGGGACACAGCTAGTATAATATACATGAAAACATTGTTCCCTGATATTTTAGGACTATAATTTGTATGTTCGTATATTACGTATATTTCAGTGCGTGATTAGGAATTATTATCTGATCCTGTCTTCATGCAGTACCTAATACAAAATCTATTTGTATCTTCAATTTCGTGTGTGACCGTCATCGGCCCATTAGCTCAGTTGGTTAGAGCGTCGTGCTAATAACGCGAAGGTCGCGGGTTCGATCCCCTCATGGGCCACTACACATTTTTGGCAAACGACTCAAATTGACATTTAGATTATTTTAATTTGACACCTTTTAATTTTGGGACTCGCATAAAAGTTTTACTGCTGTAAGTTGTGACACCATAATGTTTTTGATATTGTAATGCGCAATCACAAGAAACTTCCCCAAACGTCGACATTTTATTAATTGAATAATCTGGATGATCGTCTCTGACCTTATCATTAGGGTTCCGCAGTCAACAAAAAATACTGGGAATGCTAAATCGGCACATTTGTAGAATCACACTAATATTATATAGGCGATAGTTAGTGTGTGAGTTGAGTATGTTTGTCACTTCTTCACGTCTAAACTGTTGTTGGAGCGATTTTAATTTGGATTGGATTGGATTAATACATAGGCTATAATTTATAAAGTTTAACGCGGGTAATACCGTGGGGCACAGCTAGTTTCTAAATAAAAGTGTATTAGTTTTTAGAAAGTCACATTTGTTTCACCTTTACAATTAATTATGTAGACATAGAAAAACGTGTATATACAAATAGCCTTCAAATTTACTACATATTTATAGAGAAAGAGTAAGAGGAGTGAGCCCACACTCTACAATTGACCAAATGACCAGTGAAGTAGTAAAACCGCTTAGGCTGATAGAAAAAGCACTTACCAACGATATCGTGCCCTACTTTGACGTATTTAATTTCCATATGCGACTAAATACCCAACCGCCTAACTAAATTTGTTTGTTAAGGATTTTTGATGATTTAAATAACACTAAGTTACTTAATAACAAATACAAACTAGCGATTAGTAGCGATTCCCGTAATTTTATGTGATTTTCACGTAAATATATAGATTTTAGCATTAGTAATTTTTACATATAACTGGAACTTCAAAGATGAGTTCGCAATGGTGGACCTATTGTGTTTCGTTCCTGATATCCTAAAAATAATATATCAGAGAAAGAAACAAATGATTTGGAATATGCAAATCTATGTATATGATACCCCACGTAGCATTTTTAAAGAAAACTTAAATATATTCCCATTTTCTTTCCATTTGTAAATATTATTGGGTGGACAATAACCTATCTTAAGATCTGTAATTATTTACTAATGCGAAACCTTTTTGGAACTTTGAATAGTTAGTGATATGTACGGTTATGAGAGACGGATGAATAGAATAAGTCGCGTCATAAGTGTTCATTTTTACAATTTTCGCACGGAACCCTAAAAAAATGACAACGGTGTAAAACATTTGGGCGTACTCTTGAGTTTATTATCGTTATCTCAATAGTTTCCGAATATTCTTTAAAGTGACTTTTTTTGTGAATTTAATTTTCCTTTCTTCAAGTCATCAACAAATAATCACAAAAATCTGAGAAACTACTAACTAAAGGGCATAAGGTTTACTTCGTTCGTTTTCTAACCTTTTTATAAGTTAGAATAGATTTTTCTTTTATTCGAGTAACCAAGACTCAACAAGATTGTTCGTAAAAACTTACGACTAAGTAAGCACACATAGTATAGGATCAAGTTGATAAAGCAGCATGCAGCCCACGTGATGGTAAGCTACTATTGCAGCCTGTGATGCTCGCTGCTCGACCGCCATGTGTGCGCTGCTGTCAATCCCCCTTTTCCTGGTGACGTAGCGAGAGTATTCAAGCGCAAGATATAATATTAACATAATAATAGTATAACATGTATTGCATTCGGTGCTTTTTTAATAATATTAAAACTGCCTTCCACTTTTTTTCCGACCATCGATGGGTACAAATATATTGCTCCCATATAAATTTAATTTCTATCGGTCGTCAAAATAAAAGTTGTCGTTGGCTTTATGTGAATTAATTTTGATAATTTAATTCACAAAATAACGCAGAAATTGCGTAAAATATGCCTAAATTGATTATCTCTTTCTTTGAAAGTCGGTTATAGATGGAGGCACTTTCCCAGACGAAATGTAAAAATATTCTATGTTTACTTCCACCTCTTGGTGGAAGTAAACATAGAATATTTTTACTTTTGAAGTAGTACAGAAGTTTTTAAATAGACCACATGAATTTTACCAAAAAGTAAAAATAGATAAAAACAAATTAAAATGATAATAGGTTATTGAAATATAGAGCGGACAGAACTTAAGTTGTTTAGTTGGTAAATTAAACATTCAGAAGTTTGTCAATATTTGTTCGTGATTCTTTTTTAATACCAGTTTTATAGTACTACGTTTCATTTGCACACCTCTAGTTCACCGTGAAGACAAATATGATTTGATAGAGAAATTGCAATCAAGCGTATCGTTATTTGATAAAATATTGAGACTCGATATATATTTTTCAAAAATTAAGAGCCTATGAGGTGTTTTGTTTCACTTATAAGCTGTGCGCCGCGTTGTCGCCAAAGAGCAATTCATTGTATCTTAGAGTTAATGTGTTAATTTATACTATAATCTATCTCTACAATTCCAAATTTCACCCAAAAGATTTTTAGTGATAAACTAAACCTGATACACAGATCCAAACATATATACCTACAATTTAACATTTATAATACTATAAGTAAGATTAAATGTAATTGTTGTTAATTGAAGTGTTGTTTGCATATTAAAAACACAAATTTTGTGATGTAAGCTTGTCAATTTGACATAATTTTCAAAAAGACATTGTGGCCCATGAGGGGATCGAACCCGCGACCTTCGCGTTATTAGCACGACGCTCTAACCAACTGAGCTAATGGGCCGATGCAATAATATGTTAAAAATAAGTGCACAATGTTACTGCAACTTGCTGTTATAAAATAAAACTGATAACAAGGCGATTTATAGATGCTGTTAATTATTTTATATTAGAAATCGCGGTATGTTGGCAGATGTCACGTTCATGTCTGTTTGGGTATGTTGGGTTCGTTTGTGTGTTGAGTTACAATTTCACTGCATGAAGACTTAAGCGATCTTTATACAAATACAAGTTTAGCTTAACTTGCAATGTTTTTTTGTTGGGGTCAAATCTTGCAACTAGAAGCAACAACTGTTAGCTAACTTTAACCAAATTTTGTTACTTTTATAACCTGTAGTACTTCAGCGCAAATTTCTCAAAATGATTATTATATATAGCCACCATAGAATTGGCAAGCAAAGCCCCATATATAACCACCTTTATTTGTTCGGGCCAAATCTTGCAACTTATTGTTAGCTAACTTCAACCAACAGATTGATCAGCAATTTTCTATGCACCTATAAATAGATATTTTGTTGCTTTTATAATACTGAAGCGCCACATCGCAAATTTCTCAAAAATAAATACCGTGAGTTTTAATGAGACAGACAAGCACATCACATAATTTCCTAATTCATTTCAATGCCAACTCTATGGCATAATATAATTTAAGCAAAACCACATATCATCATCATCACCATCATCATATCAGCCGGAAGACGTCTACTGCTGGACAAAGGAGGCCTTTGTCATGGCCATGTCATGCCCAAGGATCTCCACAACGCAGCGTGGGCAGATCCCCCTACACGGTGGACCGACGATCTTGTGCGGGTCGCGGGAAGCCGTTGAAACCACATATACATAATATATATTAAGGTTTAATAATAATAATAATAAAAAAATTTTTTCAGATTGTAAATTAATCCATATTTTGTTAGTAAGCGGTCTTATATATATCCTATGTTAGTAGATATTAATAATCTAAAATGAAATCAAGCAGCGCCTATTACTTTAGCCACCCAGTGGCTTAGTATAGGGCTGTCATACCGCTCAGATAATGTTTTCCGAATGCTATTGTGACTATAGCGTGTTCTGTTCAGTATTGAAGCCACTCTCTTGCGGATGATTGCGTGGTATCCATCTGTATAGGCCTCCGCAAACATTCCGGACGCACTACAGCGCCTCGATAGTCCCAACAGCACTCTGAAACCATTATTATATTGAACTCGGAGGGCGTTATAAGCTCGGAGGGTATACCTTATCCATAGGCTGCAGGTGTAGAAGGATTGGCAATAGGCTTTGAATAGTGTTATTTTAGCCCCTTGCTACACCGTGTAAATCTACGGGCCAGCATATTGCTCCTCACTGCCAGCGCCCTCCGTTCCCTTTCAATATCATCATCATCTTTAAGGTCTGAAGTTATAATATGTCCTAGGTACTTAAAGGTGTTAACTCTCTTTAGGGGTGACCCTTTGAGTAATATTACTGGAACATCTGTAGGATCATATTTTATTCCAGCCTTAAAGATGAGGATCTCGCTCTTGATGCCGTTATACTGGAGATCATGTGAATCAGCATATTTTTCACAAGTCTCAATCAATCAATCAAATCATATATTGCTGAACATACTCGTAGGTAGGTACAGTCAGCTCCAAAAGTCGATGAACAGAATGTATATTTAACAGTACAGTTACGGCGTCAAATCAGGGTAATCTAATGATAATATATAATGGATAAAAAGCCTGTACAGACGCCAGCACATCCATTAAATATATCATTAGATTACCCTGATTTGACGCCGTAACTGTACTCTTAAATATACATTCTGTTCATCGACTTTTGGAGCTGACTGTACAATATAAGATGACAAATAAAGGCGCTTAGTTCACTATGTTCTGCCTGATGTGGCATGCAAAGTATTACATTATTACATCAAAGTTAATGTCACTAAATATCTTATTATAAGCATTATGTCATGTATTACGCTTAATATAGACTACAATAGAATTAATCATCAACATCATAACTTAAATCGGACTTACAAAGCCCAAATTTCTAAATTATCAGTCAAGTACTCTTTTATAGAGTAGTATGCCTTATTTATTAAGAATTCAAGAAGTTTCTTGCTGTATTTTGTGATAAGATCTTCTAATATAATGTTTTTGGGTAATTTATTATAAATTTTTGGGGCCATACCCAAGAAATTTTTATTATACACGGTCTTTTTGTGTGGTCGGAATCTAATTTTATTTTTGTGTCGTTTGGTTTTTAGTGTGTCAAATAGATGGAAGTTGATTTTCACAAACATTGATACCTCGTATATGTAAAGACAAGATAATGTCAATACACGAAGACTTTTAAATAGTGGTTAACAACTATCAGTGCTTTGTAGACCAGATATAGCACGAAGACACCTTTTTTGGGATCTAAACACAGCCTCGATATTTGTTGAGTTGCCCCAGAATATTAAACCGTAGCGCAGAGTCGAAGTGACGTATGCGTGGTATGCAGTTAATAGAGTACTCTGATGTACCTCTGTGTAAAGTTTATATAGAGCATATGAGCACTGACTAAGCCATTTACACACACTGTCAGTATGTGATTTCTATGACATATCTCTATCAAGTATGTCCTAAAAATTTTGTGGTTGTGGTTTCAGAAATAGTCTCGATCAAGATTCTCAAAGCATTCGGGGTAGGGACCAGAAGTACCTGATCGTCTGCGTAGCTTATACTGCTGACACATACTCCGTCTATGTAACATCCCACATGTAAGCTACTGAGGTCCCCAACTAATTGGTCCATGTATTTATTGTATGGATCAACATTTTGTAAATATGTGTAGCTTGTATAAATATAATACAATAAACGTGTAATTTATTCGTCAAGTATTTCGTTCAGATTTTTGTAGGTCCAATACAGTTATTAAAAACGAAATAGTAAATATTTTATTTCGATACTAAAGCTGTCACCATCTCTCTGTATTAAGACCGCACGTCAACCGGTATTTCAGTTTCCATATTTTTACATTTTCCTCATTTCAAAAACATAAAAACTGCGGAATGAACGTAATTAATATTGGCTGCATTGGCTGTAAAAGTTCTGCGGAACAGTTATCGTATTATTAACAAGTAGTATAATATATAACGGTATTGATAATTTTTTCCATTGTAATATTAACGCCCACGGCTCATTGCTTGGTCATTAGCCCCTTATTTATAAACCTGCCTTTGTATCTTTCCAGAAAAAGTCCACGGGATAGCTATTTCTAATGTAAATCTACTCATTCCCAAGCAATTTGGTCATTAACACAGTCTGAAACTTAGTAACATGCATTGCTTCACAATTAGGTTTAAATTTTTTTTTATTTGTTGATTAAGAGTTTTCTCAGATCATTGGGGAATGTGTTGCAAAAGCGTTTACACTACAACTTAATATAATTTATTTGTGGGGACAAGATTATCCTTATTTTGAGTATTTATGTTATGAGTCTCACAATCCTTTTTTAATTTTAAATACAGAACATTATATGTATATATATAGAGTGAAGCAACGATTAGAAAGTTTATTTATTTGATCTTTGAAACTCCGTCACCAAGGTTGAAAATAGTTCTTACAACTCTTTATTGCAACATAAAGATGATCTCTATATCAGCAGAATTTTCCCAGAAAAGAATCTAATAAGACTACGCAAATAACTAATATAAACTATTCCATTCGTTTCCACGTGTAATTTTTAATTTGTAGCCATTTTGTAGCATTGTAATTTAAAATAGTTCAAAACGATTGCAATACATAAAAATACAGTTGTTTACAAGTCAACTAACACCACTACATGACGCATTGTTTCTCATGAGGCATGGAACATTTCATCACTTTAGATTTTTTTATAATATTATTCAAACCAATTATTGTCATTGAACCAATAAAAAACTTTAAAGAGTACATCGAGGGTTGCGCACAGTACGACTACCCACGTGACCAGATTATTAGAATATATAAGGTTGCCCATTTTTGGGTAACAGGTTGCCTGCAGAGATTACTTTTAGTGCAATAAGGCCGCCAATTGCAAAATATTGTTCTGTTTATATTCCTTAGGCAATAAAGTGTACTTCTTCTTTGAGGTACAGACGCCAGCACATCCAGCTACCCAAATCTGTCAAATTTAATTTATAGATTTTCAACTTTATCACAAAAGTCTAAGGTAGACTTTAAATTGGGGAAATTTCACAGATTGGGGTAGCTTGATGTGCTGGCGTCTGTACATTTAATTAGTGGAATTTTAAGCAAGATTATGTTAATAATTCATGACATAGACTAGTTTAAAGTTAATTTTAGACTACTATCATTCCTGGGCTACAATTCTTGGAAATTTCTATCTAATAATAAAAAGCTTTAGGTAATTTTCAATAGTTATTATAACTATATTACTTCATTGTAAATTAACAAAACCGTTTTCTAATTAAAACACCACAGCGGTCTAATCGATAAATCAAATGTTTAATTATATAAGATTGAGTAATGATTGGACAAATAATGATTCCCCTTGAATTTCTTGTAAGGATAAACCAGGGTGGCAACAGGACAACGAATTCGCTTCTAATCAAAACCAAAACTAATTGTGCTATTATTTATTTATATTAAGTTTATGTACAGACAAAAGAAAAAGCAAGAATATATACTATATTTAGGAATATCTTCGAGTAGACTTTCGAGAAATGTTAAAAGATAGAAATGTATTTAATAATATAAATAAATAATACAAAACTACACATAGACATACATATATAGATAATGTATAGTAATTAATTAAGCTCGCCTATATATGCTTTTCTTTTTCTATCATTATTTCCGTTTGCAATAAAGAATATATTAAAATAAAGTTACGTTTATTATAATTCAAAAACATATTCCGCATGAAGAGTAAAACAGAATCAGTTGGTTCCGTAATAGTTGAGTTGTCAAGCTCTACGCTGAAAGAAAACTTCCTAAGGTCAACAAAAAATTACAATAAATCTAACAAAGAAAATCGTCTTAATACTACACACTTACACGAAAAAGCCCTTAAACAGCCATTATTTATATCGGAAGTACTCACTGCTATGACTAAGCGTCTTTATTACCTAGCACGAGAATTAATAAAAAATAGTGACTATGAGCAAACCTGGACGGCAAATGGTAAAGTTTATGTGCGCGAAAAGCAAGGTATGCCCAGCCAATTAATCAGGTCAGAAGACGATCTAAAAAAGATACGTAAACAAAAGTGACTAGACATTCTTTTTTGTATATTAATTTTCTGTTCATTTAATTTTATATTATATCCATTTTTGCTTAGATTGTACTCGTATATAACTGTTTGTAATAATAATACTAACACACAATTAACCTACACACAACTACACTTTCATTTCAAAATTAGAACAATAAGCCCCACATTAACATACTCATTTAACCACAAACATAAATCTCATATATCACACTATACAAAATATCCGGCATATTCCAGGTATATATTATATTATATAAGTAAATATTTACAGGAGAACCTCACGAAAAATGTAAAACTTAATATTTTTTACTTTTTATTTAACATAATACAGAATTCTAGCCCCAGCTCTTTCGGCGTCGTTAATGCTACAATATATGTAACAATCAAAATAAAAGCAAATTATAAAAACGTAAATATTAAAAAATACAAAACTAAAATTCGATAACATACTTAACAATATACAAAATATTGATTTAATCTCTGTGTCGGAATCGTCAACATGTGATCTTGATACCTGTGTTCCACCCAATTTTAAACCTAACCAGACACTGAAAATACTTTACCAAAATATACGTAGTATCACTAAAAACATTGCAGGTCTCTACACAATCCTAGCTCGTACCAAAATTGAATGGGATATCCTAACATTAACCGAATGTTGGCTTCCTAATACGCTTAATGTTCCTGACATAGACAACTATAATTGCTTCAGCACCAACAATAACTTAACTCAAAATGAGGGTGTCGTTGTTTATGTGAGAAAAGAAATTAAAGTCTCAGTCGAAGAACCTACTTTCTTATATGCCAACTGTCTCCAAATTGCAATTGATCACAATACCATTATGTTAGCTATATACCGACCACCAGGACATAAAGATATCACTGGCTTCCTCAGTTCTTTAGATGAGACCTTATCGAAGAATACACGCTATAATAATATGTGGAGATATAAATATAAATATCCATGATCAAAGCAATGATCCGAACAAACTAAACTACCTTAACTTGTTGGCATCACATGGGCTACTACCAGCTCACACGCTGCCCACTAGAGGACAAGCATGTTTAGATCACTTTGTCTTAAAAACACAGCGGTCCGCTTTAACGCTTATTGCTCACTCTTCCCTGACTGATCATGACACAGTCTTACTATTTCTCTCGATAAAAATATCTAATACACCAGCGCGAAAAATGGTGAGCCGTGTTGATCGCGACCAACTAGATAAAGATCTTGAGCAACTAGACTTCATGGAAGTCTATAGCACTCAAGACCCTCACTCAGCAGCAGAAACTATGGTCCATCTCATAAACCGAGCTATAGAGGACAACACACAAATTGTCAAAGTACCCAACCGTAAAAAAATTGTAAAGGCGTGGATAACACCAGGACTTCTTCGATGCATCCGACATAGAGATAATCTACACAAGAAGTTAAAAAAAGCACCTGATAATTCAGATCTTAAAACAACATTTACCAGATACAGAAACTTCTGTAATAACTTACTTAAGAAAATAAAAATAGAATACGAAAAATATCAAATACATAAGGCTGGAACAAACCCAAAACAACTATGGTCAGCAATAAATACTATAACAAACAGGACTAAAAAAAAAGAAACTCTCTCTCATCTTTTAACTCTATCAGCTACGCCAAAACTATCAGTAAACAGTGTTAACGACTTTTTTGCACAATCTGGTAAACAACTTGCCGAAAATATTGTTCCCCCGACTGAACCTGACACATTGCCCACTACAAAAACTCTTAATTCTTTAGTTCTGTTACCAACCGATGACCACGAAGTTGAAAAAATAATAATGTCCCTTCGTAACGACTGTGCTATGGGATGGGACAAAATATCAGCTAGTCTACTTAAAAAACATACAGCTTTAATTGTACCCCCCCTTACATATATATGCAATTTGGCTCTGTCAACTGGTAAATTCCCAAAAGTTTTTAAAAAGTCTATTATTCACCCGATATTCAAGAGTGGGGATAGAAACCGTGTCAACAACTATAGACCAATATCTGTACTACCAACTTTGTCAAAAGTTCTAGAGAGGATAATGAACATTAGGTTAGTAGATTACCTAGAAAAGCACACATTTTAATCCCCATCACAATACGGTTTTCGGACTGGTAAATTTACTTCCGATGCAGTTCACGATTTGACAAATTATGTCGTTATCAATCTAGACCAAAGGAAAAAAGTAGTAGGCATATTCTTAGACCTTGCTAAAGCCTTCGACACGGTTTCTGTGCCCATTCTCTCGCAAAAAATGGAAAACATAGGAATCAGGGGGATCCCACTTGAACTTTTTAAAGATTACCTATGTGAGCGTATCCAATGCGTTAAGATAGATGAATACATTAGCGACGAGCAGACCGTCTTATATGGCGTGCCCCAAGGAAGCGTGTTGGGCCCTACTTTATTCCTCATCTATATTAACGACTTGGGCATGCTTACACTTACTCGAGGTAAAATCATAACATTTGCAGACGACACAGCTCTCCTATTTAGCGCTGACAATTGGGACCAGGTCTTCTCATATGCACAATCCGGTTTAAATACTGTTTCAAAATGGCTACGTAGTAATTTCTTAACGTTAAACGTTGATAAAACCAATTATATGACCTTTTCTCTAAGATCCACTAATAAAGTTCCTAATGCCTCACCTCCTTACACAATAACATCACACAGTTACACAAAACAAAAGGGTGATAATGCCTCATGTAGCCAACTACGTAATGCAAAAGATGTCAAGTACCTTGGAGTAATAATTGATGAAACCCTTAGATTCCATAAACATATTTATACGCTGAAAACCAGGTTACGTAAGCTAATATATATTTTTAAAACCTTGAGGCAAGTGGCTGACGATAAATTAAAAAAATCTGTTTATTATGCTCTAGTTCAATCACTGCTAACTTATTGCATCTCTGTTTGGGGTGGTGCACCAAAAACTACCATTATTGACTTGGAGAGAGCCCAGAGAGTAATTCTGAAAGTGTCCTCTTTCCTTCCGTATCGTTACCCCACGGAACTTCTATACAAGGAGGCTAAAGTAATGACAGTGCGTCAACTCTTTATTTTAAGTATCATCCTAAGACAGCACTCATTACTTTCATATGATCCCTCCACCTCACATGGAAAACGTCGGTACAACCCCGTAGATCGTACAGTAAACTTTTCTACTCAATTCTCGAATCGTTTCTTTTGTCACCTAGGTGGCTTTCTATATAACAAAATTAACAGAAAATTACATGTAGCTAAACTTACAAAAAACGTGTGCAAAAAGAAAGTTACTGCTTTCCTTCATGAACACAATTATGAGGATACTGAGAAATTGCTTGCAATTATGTTGTAACTATATTGATATATGAATTCTTACACGAATACACAAACACACGCACACACACACTCACACACGCGCACACACACACACACACACACACACAAACTAACGTAATTACTAATTCTTACTAAAAATGTTTGTTATTGTATTCTTTCTTACTCTTTACTTTGTTAACTTAATTATTCTCTTTTAAACCAAATTATGTACAAATGCATGTGATCCTATTTTCCTAAGAATGTATAATAAATGTACCTCTTCATTAAGCGTGGAGACCTGGTGTCCTGAAATACAGGCCTTGAGCCTAGTTTAGGCACCAGTCTCCCACAATATTATAATTGTTACCTTTAACTAATACACCTTATACAATTTATTCTGTAATATTGTGGTGAGAGAATAAAACATTATTATTATTATTATAATTACGTTTGCGAATATTGTCATGTCGGAACACGGATTAGAAGTTTTCAATACTCAAAAAGGCGCATTTAAGGTGCAGGAAAATGGTTTCGCTTATAAGAAATCGACAGAGCCATGATTAAATGCATACTCGTATATGAATATAAAGTAAAAAGTTTAAGTGCAAATCACGAATCGTTGCAAAACCGGCTTCGCGCAGTCTTGTTTGCCTACCCCTAGAGTGTATTTTAAGCCAGTGTAGGCGTGGAGGGTTGGGTAATACTGGCTGGGCGCAATCCTCTCCTGGACGGTATTGCCCTCTTTTTGGCCACCCAGTAGGGCGGAGCGACAGCCACGGTTATTTCGCAGTCCGACCCCGTGATCAAGGCACCCTAGGGAGCCGATCGTAGCTGATACCAACCACAAAACTTGCCCTCAGATCATGGTCATTCAAGGTACACAAGCGTTCCTTTCTCACATCATTCGCTGCCAGACGCTGGTCAGCCTTGGGGCCCGCCAGCTGCGAGCTCAGACTGTATGCGTTTGAGCGCTGAAATCATCTATTTTATTTCATACTAGCTGTGCCCCGCGGTTTTACCCGCGTTAAATGTTATAACTTATCACAGCTTCTCCCCCGAAGGTGATAGCGCGATAATATGTAGCCTATATGTTGACCCGACGTCTTAGTAACATTCATGCAAAATTTGAGGTAAACCCATGCAGTACTTTTTGAGTTTAGCCCGGACAAACATACAGACAAACAGACATACAGACAAAAATTCTAAAAACTATATTTTTGGCTTCGATATCTATTGTAGATCACGGCCCAAGTATCCTTTAAAAAAATATTCAATGTAGGTACAGTTTTGACTTTCCTACGATTTCATTATATGTATAGATTTATTTTATTGACTATAATGTAGAGAGTGGGGCATCATAACACAGGTTAATTTACTTAAAAGGAATGCCCCAACTTGGACCACATTTAAGAAATTGAAAAATAAACTTTTAATACTATGGAAGTACGCGAAATATACCAATCTAGCAGTTTGTTCATCTGACAATTGTCTTATTTTCTAAACGGCATAGGAAGCCGAACTTAATTTAGCTGCAAGCTTTTCAATCTGAGGAGCCCATTGCAATTTTGAGTCTAGCGTCAATCCCAGAAATACGGTCGACGGAACTAAATCGAATATTTCCTCATTTAATGCAACTGTTGGTATAACCTGTCTCACATTCGGTAATGAGAATTTCATACATTTCGTTTTCCCTGCATTTAATAAAAGGTTATTTGCTGAAAACCATTTTGATATAAGGCCGAGTGTTTTATTTTGTTCAATAAGATCTTTGTCCTTCCTTTTTACTTTAAATATAAGCGACGTATCATCAGCGAACAAAACTATGTCTGATACTTTCTCCACCAGATAAGGGAGATCATTAATATATACTAGAAATAAAAATGGGCCCAAGATAGATCTCTGGGTCACCCCAATTTTCACAGGATGACGTGCCGAGTTTATACCGTCTATCGAAACCATCTGTTCTCGACCCGATAAATAGGACACTACAAGATCAAGAGACGTACCAGATATTCCATAGTACTCAAGTTTTACCACGAGTGTACGGTGATCAACGCAATCGAAAGCCTTGGAGAGATCACAGAAAACTCCTAGCGCATCCTGTGACCCCTCGTAAGCTTCCAATATAGACTTCATTAGGGTACACCCCGCATCTTGAGTCGAGCGGCCCCTTGTAAAACCAAACTGATTGTTATGCAATATCCCAGTCAAGTTAAAGTGCGACAACATTTGGCTAAGCATGAGCTTTTCAAATATTTTACTTAAACCTGGAAGGATTGAGATAGGTCTGTAATTTGTGACATTCTCAGTACAACTTGCCTTGAAAACGGGTACTATCTTACTAATCTTCATTAAATCAGGAAAGACACCATCATACAGCCATTGAACATGACTGCAAGGACTGTAGCAATGTTTTGAATGATTGATTGAATTACTTTAACAGACAGTCCCCATAAATCTTCTGTGCCCTTCTTTTTAATACTATTGAAAGCTTTTATACTTAATGTCTTCAATCGTTTCAAATTGAAAACTAAATTTAGGCACATCTTGTTTTATACTTTGATTTAAAAACAGTTCAGCTACATCTGGTGACGATAACAGGCACTTAGTTGTATCCACAGGTATATTTGTAAAAAAATCTGCGAAAAAATTGGCAATCGTAAGCTTGTCTGAAACCAGTTCGTCACTAATATTTAATGTTACTGTTTGATTTCTTAATCTACTTTGACCAGTTTCAGTATTAATTATTTGCCACGCTGATTTTATTTTGTTATCAGATTTTTAATTTTGTCTCTAATGTATAAAGCTTTAGCTTGTATGCTACCTTTAAAAAAAAAATAGTTGTTAACATAATTAATAAAATTGACTTCGGGTGTATAGGACTTTATGTCATACAACTCGTATAAAAAATCTCTACTCAGTCTAATACCTTGAGTTGCCCAAGAACTAAATTTTATCTTATTACTATCAGTCTCAATGTTTTTTATTTTACAAGCTTCTTAATATTCAAATATGTATACCTATGTCCTAGCATTGCTATGACACTTTGATCATAGCTTTTCAGTGATGTTTTGTGCAATTGTCGTGCTACGTTAATAAGCGAGGACTAGGCCTCTTAACCGTTTGAGGCCCGGATCAAAGTTTAATTTACATTTGCGAGTCGTTATCTTAGTTGAACTTCATGATATAAGTAATTACACGATAATCAAAATAAAACTCGGCTACTTAAATAAACTAAACCTATAGTTACCTTGTCTTAACTACATCTTCACAACCACAACTACCAACCCATTCAGTTTGTATAAACACATGAGGCGGTAACACAATAATCATTATAATTAATATAATATAATTACAAAGGCCTACAAAATGACCTAGATTATACCTATAAGCAGTCAACGGGTAGGTCCCTGATAAATGTACGCTCTATATCTTAAGTGTAGGTGAATATTATATCTCTATTAAGTACAGTAGAGGCCAGGTTAGTGGATACACTTACACTACGACAATCACCCTTACTGCTTTCATAATAAAAGCTCTATTTAGTTCAAAGTGTTTTCACAGACTACTGTATTTATGTGATGATGAGTGTGGGAATTTCATAGTTGTGTGCTCGATCTGCATTGTATATCGCGGCTATTTATACTGTGATGTACTGTGTTGCTGTATGTTAAAATTATGATTACATAGCAAAGACCAGCGCTTACTGGCTTATTGGTATGGTGGATAGCAATCCTGACTATTATAAATAAAGAGACTAAGAAAGAAATTCTGAAATAAGTAGAATATTTTTTTGAATGCTGTTATTTTAGAACGACTAAAGGGATAATTGTAAGTGGCACACCGGCGACCACATGGAAAAACAATTTATTTTATGGGTGTGTAATTTTGTTTAACAAATAAAGAACGATTTTAACTACAGTTGTGGCGCGGTGGATGCAGTGATTTGTTATAATAGTGCGGCCGTTGTCTTCAAAAATAATATTGTGCTTGTAACAACGCCCGCCCGTCGTTTTATCGGCACTCTACTGTACTGTCTGTAACCAATCACATAATATTGTTTATTAATTTAAAAGTGAATTTACTAAATCTAGTGTGTAAGGTTTGGCTGTGTGCCTGACGGCCATAAAGAATATCGTCACCCTATCTCATCCCGTGGGGGGGAGTAGAAGTTGTCCCGAGGGAATATATATATATACCAGAGAACGGGCAGCAGGGTTCTCCTACTATGACTATTGTACTGCGATCGCAAACCCGTCTGCCAAGCGTGGCGATTATGGCATATCCCTCCAAGATGATTTTTGGGGTAAACTTTTGTCCAGCAGTGGACTTCTTATAGCTGTGTAGATGATATGATATAGAGATGAGTATGTAGGGCTATAATATTTTAAAATACTAACCAAATATGGATGCAAATCTGAATTAAAAGGTTATTAATTTTTTAATAACTATTAAAAGACCTTATTAAAATTGGTCTAAACATTCGACCACGAACACAGTGACACGTATAGTAGCACTCTTACTTTTGTGTTGGAGGTTAAAATCATTATATTTGAAAGCTTTTGCCTACTAAATAGCAGTCAAAAAGCCATTAGGTATGCCCGAGAGGTCATCTCATACTCAATGTTATCACTAGAAATCGGCCATTACACTTCTATGTAACTAAATCCACGAAAGTAATAACATGTAATGTAAAAATAATTATTATAGTCCGTGCTCTGAATGTTATGATTTGATATCAGCTTAACCCGAAAATCACAGGTGCGTGCCATGCGTAGTGATTGTAGGCGGAGACCAATTGAATCACCGATTGAAACAATACGTAATATAATCACAAAGTTGATACAACATTTTGAATTTTATGCCTTTGAATTTAAATGGATTTCACCTTGGCAATGGAATCATATTTGTTACCTTGCTTCTTTAGGTAGGTCAATTACTGTGCTTATGAACTGTGCTCCATCGGTGTAATAGCTAATAGGCACTACGTGCGCTACCTATAGTTAAATTTTGGAGGTAGCACATCAATTAAACTTTCTTTAATCTCCTTAACTAGAAAACAATTCGAATAACCCAATTAATAGGCGCACATTTTTTGTGTATGTCAAAAACTGGGGTCACTGGGGTGGGGTGGAAGGATCAGCAACACTTGTTTGCTGACTCTTAAAGGCCGGCAACGCACCCGCGACTCCTCTGGTGTTGGGAGTATCCATGGGCAGTGGTGCGTATCCATGGGTATGAGTATACCCATGGGTGTGATCACTTACCATCAGGTGACCCGCTTGCTCGTTGTTGCCCTCTGATATAAAAAAAAATGTCAGAAAACGATTCTAAATTATCTGATCAATACAATTATCCTAGTATTCTTTCTTATCTGGGCGTAAGCTCAAGCCGTTTAGCAATAAAACTACAAACAATGTAATTACCCGTACACGGGCATGTCGTTTGGGGTTCGAACTTCTACTTTGGGCTGTTACTGGGAGACGCATGAAAGGGTCATAGTTTTTATATGGTGCAACTGTCACTCTACGTTAATACGAACACAAATGCGGGCCTGTTGTCAGATTGAGGATCGATGAGGGCATTTAATCGATATGCATACAAACAAAGGGTCATGTAGAACGCTGGTGGGTGCGGACAGTAGGCGGTCATACTCTCGACCGGGTGTAATATACACCGGTTTGTGTGTAGTGTCACGAGAGTCTCTAATAGTCTTGTATGCTCTAGGTAAATGGTAAACTTATCGACGGGATCGTCCAAGACGTTCCTGCCGAGTTCCTGCCTCCCGAGACTCCACACTGCAGCTGCATACTGCCCGGTGTGGAGTCTGAGAGCCGAATGAGAGCGCTAATGCGGTAGTACGTACAACGTTGAGTGAAGCTTCCCATTTGGCAACTAGTCGTTGTAGAAGATAGTTGCGATATACATTTGCTTGATATTTTCGCAGAGTTCTTAAAATTTAGTGACATGCCCAAAGAGTCCCCAAGGTATTTTGGGAAGTTATTATGCACAATGAGCGTTCCGTTCCATACTATGTTCAGTGTGTGACATAATCATAAGCATAAGGTCATGAGCATAAAGATGTGTTTATATTCAGCGGTTGGCCATTAGTGTATATATATATATATTAAATAGGAAAGGTACCAGCACACTACCATTTTTTTTTTTTTTTTTTTTCGTGGGGAAATCCTTATGGACTTCCTCCGCCCTGGGGAAAGCGGAGGAGCATGCCGGACTCACACCGGCTAAAACCCCACGGTGGCCGCCCTCAGCACATAATGAAGGGAACCCGGGATCTCCAGTGGAACGCACCGGGATCCCTCCGTGCGTTGCCGAAGTCTCGAGAGGAAACTTGCCTCCTCTAAAGCCCTCACTGTATCCGACAGTGCGTGGCCACCACGCACTGTCGCCTTCCCGGGGGTCGTTTGATGGATGCATAAAGTCCCCACTTCATACACCCACGACCCCGGGGGCCCCCCTGTTTTTCTGTAGGATTACAGAGAGGGGGGCAAGGCACTACGCCCAGCTATGTGCCAGACTGAGCACCGAGGTGAATATCTCTTCGGCGCCTGCGTCTCCGAGCGGGATCGGCCCTCTCTCGATCTCGCTCAGCTGCCTCCTTCTGGACCAACACAGTCTCGCAGAAGGAGGCAACAGCCCTCCAAGCCGACGTCTCCGCCAACATGGCCGACACCACTGCCGGCAGAGATAGATCTACTCCGATCTGGCTAACTAAGACCCACCTTTCGGAGTTCCAGGCAGGGCACTCTTCAAGCGTATGTTGTGCGGTGTCTCGATCGCCCTCGCAGTGGTAGCAACTCGCTGTAGCCTCTCGCCCGATCCTACACAGATATTCACCGAAGCAGCCGTGCCCGGTGAATACCTGTGTAAGTCGGTAGGTGATGCGCTCACTTCTGGCCAGCCAGGTATCAAAATACGGCAATATGGCTTCAACTACCCGTTTGCGTGCATGGTGTGGCTCCTGCAGCCGCTCGCGCCATCGTTCAAGGGCCCGTTGCCGTTCCCGTCGGCGGACGAATTCCAACACCCCTGAAGGCGTGTTTTCACCACTCTGACGAAGTACGCGAATTTGGTCATAGACCTTCGCGTCCATATCCGCCAGAATGTCCAAGGGCGGAAATCGCGCCAGGATAGTTGCCGCCTCAAACGAAATAGTGCGGTATCCTCTAGCTATTCTGATGGCCACTTTGCGCTGCAGACTATTAAACTTAGCCCTGCAGCGACGGACGCCCGATAACCTGTGTGACCAAACAGGCGCCCCATAAAGCGCCATCGACCGAACAACACCAGCATAGAGGCGGCGAACCTCCTCCCGGGGTCCCCCAAGATTGGGAAGCAATCCGTGCAAAGCACCTACGGCCCTCTCAATTCGGGGAGTGAGGCAGTCGAAATGGTCCCCAAAGTTCCAGCGACTGTCTAAGGTGAGGCCGAGGTATTTCATACTCCGACCCACCTGGACCTGCACGTCACCAACCCGAACCGACCAGCTTGGCGGTTCTCTAGTTCGTGGTAATTTATGAAGCCATATGGCATCGGTCTTGTGGGGTGCTATCTGCAGACCAATGGCAGAGATTCCCGCCACAACTTTTGCCAACCCGAGCTCAGCAAGCCGGATGGTACTCTCGAAGGTGTCCCCCGTGGTCAACACTAATGTGTCGTCTGCATAGCAGATAACGTTGACACCAGCGGGAAGTACGACACGCAAAACAACATCATATGCAAGGTTCCACAGGAGCGGGCCAAGAACCGATCCCTGTGGAACCCCACATTCTATCTCCCAGTAGTGGACATTACCATCTCTGCCCACGAATCGGATGCGCCTGTCACATAAGTACGCCGCAATGATACCCCGCAGGTAAGGAGGCACATCGTGATATACGAGTGCCTCTCTTATTACAGTCCAGGGTAGGGAGTTAAAAGCATTGACGATATCAAGACTTATCGCTAATGCCACCCCACCCTGAGATATTACCTGCTCCGACAGCGAGCGAACGCGAAGAATCGCATCGACCGTTGATCGCCGCTGACGGAAGCCAAACTGCACTTCAGCGAGGTCTGGACCAACTTGCGACAGGACCAGCACACTACCCTGAGCTAAGCCGTTTTTGTGTGTTCTCCAACGACTTTTAACCAGGAGGACTTGGAAACTGCGGAGTTCACGCAGTTTCTTCACAAAGTTGTGGTCCTTGGTTTACATCCCCACTTTCCACATCAGCCGCTTTAGATTGACTGTGTCGTAAGCAGCTGATAGGTCAACAAATACAGCACCCGTTTGGTGGCACATTAAAACTCCCTAATGCTGACAATATACAGTATCTGTGTGCTGCCTATAGACCACCGTCGCTGAACAAATTCTTATTTATGAGAGAACTCCAGAAAAACCAAAATACTATTCGACTTAACACTACTATAGTCTTACTTGGTGATATGAATATCGATCTTAAAGCCAAATCATTCACTAAGACGATGTTCTTTAATATGCGGTCCGAGTATGGCTTAACTTGTGGAATATCGGACTATACTAGGAACGAAAGAAAAAGTAACAGTACTACAAAATCAACTATCGATCAAATTTTACCCGATCCAAAACGCTAATTCCGTGCACGGCGGCTGTCGACATCGTTCTGGTGGATCACCGCTCTATTATTGTTTGCAACAGTTCCGTCCGTAGTGATATACAGGATATTTCGCGCACCCGGTGCAATATTATTGATAAGAAATGATTTCATAAACAATAAATAGCATAAACTCGGCAGAAAATAAACTTTACCAACTTGGATGACTCTAAGTATTTACAATGAAGTATATAAAAGTTTACAAAAAACAGATGAAGGAAAAATTAATTGAAAACCCTGATTAACTAAATTTTTTTGCTGCAGTGTGTAAATTGAGAGACGGAATTTTAAATCACTTGAGAAAAGACACAACCAATCCAGTCCTTAGATTAAAATACAATAAACCGCATAAATCTATCGAGTTTTATAGAACCCGTTATTATAAAAATCAAATTAAAGAAAACTCAAAAAGGAAAAAAGGAAGAACTCTTTAACATGCAGTTACAGCATAAAATAGACCACCTGTCCACGACGCGGCGATGACGTGTCGCTCGGGGCAAACTGCTTGTTGCACCAGCAGCGTTCCACGGCTAATAATTAATGAATTACCTACCTTTGATAACAACAATATCATTATGAAAAATGTGAAGTTTAATACACAAAATATATTAAGTAATACATGTATTACGAGTAATATGTATCAGAACCTAATCTGTTTTGTAGTAAGTTCATTTTGTTATTTTAGTAAATCTGTTTTGGTAATTAATAGGTAATAAAAAGGTAAGTATAACATGATCAAGAAATGTTCTTTGTATATTTTTTCTATTTATTATCCGTTACATTTCAGCTTTACAATTAGCGTCCGATGGTCAATACAATGAAACGCCTTAGACAGGTCACAGAAATCTTCTAGCGGATTTTTAGGTCCCTCCTGGTAAATCTTAAATAAGACGGCCTTTTGTAATTCTGAACTGCATTAAGCCATTGTCTTGTAATAATCCGTTCAATTTAAAGTGCGATAACATTTAATATTATTAATCTTAATTAGTTTAATTTTACACAGGTACTTAATTTAATTCTTCGCAAATGCAAATGCAATATGTATTGTACATATTATTAGGACTGTCCTAATTAGAAGTTCAATGACACAAAGTTGCCTTTAAATTATACCTAATATTCTTAGATTTAATTTTTTCTGCCCGTGACCTTAGAAATTAAGTTTTGTACGGAACCTTAGCTTATTCTTGGATTTATACAATAATAGTTTTAATTTTTAATAATAATCCAAACTAAGCAGAACTTTTATTATGGAAACCAGATAACTGATACGAGTATACTACATACACTACTTTTCTTTTGTAAATACATACTTATATAAATGATTGTTTGGACCATTCGGCATTAATTTTCAGATCCGAGACAAGATAATTCCTCAGATACCTCAAAGTTCGTAAATATGTTCTCTGTTTTAAAAATGTGAAACTAGAGAAATCGTCTTATGTAGACCTTACACCAGAAAGCCGCTGTCTTCAAATATAATTCTATAACTACTGGACCATGAAAACCACTTCTATAAGTCACCAACCAGCTTCAGAGCAGTACAAATATTATTTATTCAAATAAAGATTCATTCAAACATCACGACAGTGCAAAATATTCATGTTAATCTGGGAAAGAAAAACATGACGTTAGATAAACACTTGACGTCTAGTAGTAAGAGCACGTAGTATTACGATCATACAAGCTAGTGAAACGGTTAGAAACTCGTCAGCAACGGCCAAGGTACAGACGCCTAGACGCCAGCACATCAAGCTACCCAAATCTGTCAAATTTCCCTAATTGAAAGTGAACCTTAGACTTTTGTGATAAAGTTGAAAATCTATAAAAGAAATTTGACAGATTGGGGTAACTGGATGTGCTGGCGTCTGTACGTCTATCTTAGCCGTTGCTAACGAGCTTCTAACTAAGTTTAAAATGAAATACTAATCAATCAATCCAGTCGATATAATTCGAAATGTTTTATAAGTCGTAATCTTTAAACTACCAAGTCGGTAGCAAGCATGTAGCTCACCTAATGGTAAACTATGACGCTCATGATATACATGGTATTACCCTTTCCTTGCCTGGAGACCTTACTCACACAGGGCCACTATATTTTTACTTTATCTTATGGGCAGTTACCGTAGTGTCATAGTTGTTCAAGCCGCCTTGTTAGCTTCTGATATGGCTTATCGAGTATTTTCTAACTACTACAATTGGGACCAACAGCTTAATGTGCCCAACATGGATACGTTCGGAAATTAAACTACTTTGTCAGTCAACCATCTATAGACTGACAACGTGCTCAGGTGCTTAACTTCACTAAATAAAAAAACACCGCCAATAACAGTTAGCCATGATTTGAGTTAACACAAAGTTTCATCAAAATCCGTTCAGTAATTTTTGCGTGAAAAGGTAAAAACATCCATACATTTATATTCATACAATTGCGCATTTATAATATTGGTAGGATCGATAATTTTGATAGATATGATCCGTTGGTAATCTTACGATGTTCACTCGCCAGCATCCAGCTACCCCAATCTGATATTCAACATTATCACAAAAGCATAAGGTTCACTTTCAATTGGGACATTTTGACATATTGGGGTAGCTTGATGTGCTGGCGTCTGTACATCCCACTAAGTAACTTCTCCATAGACTGCAAAGGACTGTTTGTCAGTCCAAGGAAATTATAAATAAGGAAAAATTTTTACGATCAATTCATTCGAAATCCATAAACTTGACAATACTGTTTCTGTAATTAACTCATGCTTATAATCAGCTCGTTACATGTACAATACTTTTAATTAAGAGTTTTTGGAACTTTTAAACAGTAGGAACGCTCTTGATTGACAGTATTGTAAATACAAAGCACTCAAGCAAGTAACCGTGAGGATGCGAAATAAACCAAACCAGTTTTTAAATGTTAATATAATCTAAATAAGTAAACCTATGAGTCATTAGAAATATCTTTGCGTAAACACTAAACCAGATCTATTTAATTTCGCAAATAGTAAAACAGTTAGATGACTTACAAAATAGATAATAAATATTCAAAGATCTTATTAAATATTCAAGAAATATATGTATATGACTCATCGATTGGAAATCAATTGTATTCACACAACTACTATAAAATAGTATAGGTACCACGGTCGCCAATATTCCAGTAGTATGGCGCTATATGTTGACGGTGAATCTCATCACCCCATGTCATCCCGTGGGGACGTAGAAATCGTCCCGAGGGAATACCTATCAGAGAACGGGCAGCAGCGTTTTTCTGTGAACTTTCACCATCAAACTGCGATTGCCAACCCGCTTGCTAAGCGTGGCGATTATGGCATATTATTCTTTGGGGAGGCTTTTGTTCAGCATTGGATGTTATTTGGCACGTGACACGTAATTTGACATGATGATGATGCCGACTCCAACATATAATTAAAAACGTGGGGCATTTAGCATATTTCTAGAAACTAAATAAATAGGTTCTTAAGGGTACATTTTTTTATTAAATCTTTTCAATGTAGAGTACATTGAATTTATTAATATATTTAATAAAAAAATGCACCAGTATCGATAAAAGTGCCATGTGTCTGGACCAATTCCGAAAGCATGTTTTTCAGCCTTCTTCAGGTCCCTCGCTCGAACGCCGTTAGTGCATATTAGGTTATATCCATATATTTTATGTAGGAACAAAAAAACAGCACTGTACGTGTGTGTGACTTAACAATTTAACCGTTGTGCTATCTATGAAGTCCCTAGTTTTGTAGCAAGCGGCCGTAAATGGGGCTCTGTGAACTACTGTTTCATCACAACGACAGCGCACCCGCACACATGTCGCTCTAGCAAGCAAGCATTTTGTGGTATACAATTTAATGTTACATTGAAACTGTAAAAGAATTGTAAATAATTTTGAGTGCTGGTAATTTCAGCGTAAGTTACACTGAAATAACCAGCTATCAAAATTTTACCTGCACTTCGAAATCGCTTCACTTAGGTAGCTGTTGGTTCATTTTTAAACAGCGTTGCAGAACTGCTGACTGACGTTTTGTTTCTGGATCGATATCATAAATACGCCAAGATGTGCCTGCGTCAGAATTAATCGTCATTCCACCATTGTACCATTCCACGCAGACTGCTTCTAAGCTTCAGTGAGTTTGTGCGGTACCCAGCGCGAAACAATCTTCCTCACGCAAGGTGGAGTTGCAAAATCTCGTGAACGCTTCCCGAACGGATCTGCAACGTTTACTGAATCTCCTCGTATGTAATACGCCTATGCTCTTCAATTATTTTTTTCACTCCTAGTACGTTTTATTCTGTAAATGCTGCCACACCCTTAAATTATCCGAATATATTCAAAGATTCCTCCAGTTTTAGGCAACATTTAAAATCGTAGAAAATGACGTCGTGAAAATGTTCTCGGTGCGGTAGAATTTTTCATAGAGACACGAAAAACATAGTATAAACAATATATAAAAAAATAAGTAGGTATATCTTTATAGTTACAAAATTATGTTCAGTAACAACACTTTTTATCTTTTCTAAATGCAGATCTTCTATCTCTATCTTTTAAAGACTAGAAAGTGTAAAACAAATACCTTCCCCGATGGTAATTGATTATATTAACCTATGCCGTTTGGGACACACATGACATTATTCCACTTCCCGATGGAGGGGCACTACCCATACGCAGCACCATCCGATTCACCATTCCTATAAAACTTTCTTTTGTAAAGTGTCATACGCTGATATTTAATATTTTATTGAAGTAAAACTTTTTTACTTCAATAAAATTGACTTGGGAACTGGACTTGGTGAATGCGTGACGAAAGAGTTAGCATTAGTTTAACTTAAAAAGTCAAAAGCACACTAATTTTTTAAAACGTCACCTGCACCAATAAACGATTTTCTATATCGCGGGCTACTGTACAAACATATCATTGACACCCAGACTCAGAACCACTATGGGTCACAATAACTTAGTTAGGTCACCGTAGCTTAGTTGGTAGTGCTCCTGCCTACGAAGCTGGTGGTCCTGGGTTCGAATCCCGGTAAGTGCAAATATTTGTGTGATGAGCACAAACATTTGTTTCTGAGTCATGGGTGTTTTCTATGTATTTAATTATTTATCTATCTATATAAGTATGTATATCGTCGCCTGGTACCCGTAGATCTTTGTGACATAGTCCCTAGATATTATTAAAAATTATTAAACTGTTCTGAGCGGGAATCGAACCCGGGACACAAGTGACGTTGTGACTTTCCTAACCGCTGAGCCACAAGTGAAGTGTTAATGAGTAACAGTTACAAAAAACAGTAAAAGTTCGGTTCAAAATAAATAATATATGCTAGGATTTAAATAAATATGAAGCAGGATATGCTTTGTTTAGACTAACTTCGCAACCAGTTACTGTTTAAATAACTATAAAATAACTGTCGCCGCTTGCGCATATATTAGGTACTTGGCTGCTTTCGGTTTGTATGCATTCATTCCATTACGGTTTCTTAAATAAAGCAAAAACTTGATATATTTTTCTTTGGCTCTACGACATCACTTCACTTATAAAGTGATATTATGTTGTTGGAAAATATCTGCGAATGTATAAAAAGTGACAACCGTTTCATCTAAAAAAAATACTAGTTATAATAATGACCTCACAACCAAAAATCGGACATGCCAGCCAGTCGCAATCAAGACTAGTCCTTTGTGCAGGACATATTATAGTACACAAGTGTGTCCGCAAACACAGGGACACTTTCTATTCCGTCTCAAAAAATGGCAACAAAATGTTGCCATTTTTAGGGCCTTTTGTCAATTACAATTTTTTACGGAATTTCAATAGTTAACACATTGACCTATATGTATTCTACTAGACGTGCAATCCCATATTGAGAATTTGCTCACCGAGTTGCAGCGCGGGCTGCAACTCAGTAAGCAATTTTGGCCGCCGCGCGCGCGCGCCTCACCTCGCGCACAGCCGGACTGGGACAGAGTTTTTATTCGAAACAGCGTGTCTAGTTATACATATAAGTCAATGAGTTAACAAAAATAATAACAAATACAAGAGAGCAAAGTTGCTTTTAACCGAGTGCTCAATTGTGATGACCGAGCAAGCGAAAGTTTCTGAAATTGAATCCAAAAATTAGAATCCTGAGAAGACAATATTTGCACTCGAGTGCAACACGTAACTTTTCATTCCACCTCAGCGAGGAAATGACTAAATGCAAAAAAAACATTTACAGTTACAAGATACTTTTATTTCAGTTTAGGTATTAACTACTACATTATTCTATTAATTATTACATAATAATTACTTATGTTTAGTGTAATGTTTTTGTTAGGTACTGTAATTTTACGCAAAGCAAATTAGAGAAAAGTACACCAAGGAGCAGTGTTTGCATTCACTAACTTAGTGCACACGATGTTCTAAATTCAAATTTACTTTATCGTCTAGCGAATAAAAACGATTTTTCCACTCAAATATCGAAGAGCAAAAATACTCTTTCCGAGATGAGGAAATGTAAACGTTATTTTATTTATTTATTTATTTATTTATTTAAGGACATCCAGTAGCTGTTACATCTTCTTAAATCTAAAATGTTTTAATCTATACAGAAATATAATTTAAATGTACAGCTTCTAAAGGTGCCACAACATGCACAATGATATTGGTGAGTAACACTGATAAAAAAACAAAAGTACAGACTAGTCAGTATCCTCATATTGAAGACACTCAAATTAATACTAATTATAACTAAAAACTATTAATATTAGGTACACAATGGATAATATAGCTATATTTATGTAAGTATATATATATATATATATAATCTATAATATTGGTACAGTATTATTTATCACTCAATAATCTTAATACAGTTTTTCTAAAATTAGTTAAGCTGGAATTGAAGACGTCTAAGTTTTCACTCATGGAATTATACAACTTGCTCAAACGTGATATAGCGGCGAACTGTTTAAGATTGGTTCTAGCAAAAGGCTGGCTCAGGATTCCGGGTACAGCAGCACGTCGAGGTATATGCCTAGGAACTCGTAGATGTACAGATTGTAACAAGGTTGGGCAGTCGTATCCGTTACGGAGTATTTTATAGAGAAATGTCATGTCATGGAGTTGTCGTCGAATTATCAGGCTGTCCATCTTAAAGTACTGCAGTTTGTCTGTGTATGTTGGAAGTTGCTTATGGAGTCTGTTTGAAAAAGCTAGATGTTTCACAAATCTTTTCTGTATGCGTTCTATTCGCAGTTGATGGGTACTATAATGAGGTGTCCAGACTACGCTGCAGTATTCTAGATTGCTTCGCACATACGCGTTGTAAATAGCTATTTTAGTAGCTGGATTGCGGAATGATTTTCCGTTGCGGATTATAAAACCAAGCATTTGGAATGATTTTTTAGTTATTTTGTCAATATGAGGTAGAAATGTCAGTTTAGAGTCAAAAAGAACTCCCAAATCACGTACTACTGCTGCTTCTTCAATTAGTACCCCGTCAATATGAAATGGTGCCTTGATAACATGCTGATTGCGGGTAAAGCATATAAAGTTGCATTTTTTAGCATTTAAAGACATGTGATTTGTAGAGCACCAGTCAGATATAGCATTAATATCCGATTGGAGAAGATAACAGTCTGACGGATCCTTTATAGTTTTAGATAACTTCAAATCATCCGCAAAAAGATAGACACTACTATATTGGACGCAATGTACTATGTCGTTTATAAAAAGATTGAATAGCCAGGGTCCCAAATGGGATCCCTGAGGAACACCTGACGTGACAGTGTATGACATAGAATTGAACCCTTTGACAGCCACAAACTGAGTTCTATTTTGTAAATATGATCTGAACCATTCCAGAAGAGTTCCGCAAATACCATAAGAAGCCATTTTTTTGAGTAGCACATTATGACATACTTTGTCGAAGGCTTTGGCGAAGTCCATATATATAGTGTTAATTTGGGTGCCTGCATCGACAGCGTCTGTTAGTTCGTTGTGATACGTGACTAAATTGGTATTGGTGGAACGAGATTCAATAAATCCGTGTTGTTCGTTGACGAAAATATGGGCAGTGTAGCCTTTTAATTGTGGGTATATTAAAGCCTCAAATAATTTTGCAAACGCAGATAATATAGAAATTGGTCTATAGTTGCTTATCTCTTCCCTTTTACCACTCTTGTGGATGGGTACGACTATAGCAACTTTCCATGCAGTCGGAAATGTTCCAGACGACAAAGACTTGTTTGTTATCAAAAACAATGGGAGACTTAGTGATGAGCAGCATTTAGAAATAAAATATGGCGTGATACCATCTGGCCCCGCGCCTTTATTTATGTCAATATTTTTTAAATACTTAGAAATATTCTCACGAGTAATTTGTATTCTACTTATACTATTCGAATGAGAATCTATATCGGTTGGAATTGAATTGTTGGGGGAGTTTATGAATGTTGTAGAGAAGTAAGACGCGAATAAATTACATATAGTTGGTCCGTCAGATGCACTTTTATTATTTAAGGACATTGTTTGTGGGAATTGGTTTGCGTTGTTTCGTTTTTGTTGATTATATAATCAATATCTTAAACACAAAGTCTAATAACCCACTTTTTGAGTTATTACAGTCACTTGAAGGATATACATATGATATATACTTTTTGTCAATCATATGTGTATAGGTATGTATTTTCTAGCATACCATACATATTTGTGTTCGTTATGGCAACGTTGGACTCTCTCGCTAATCAATTCTGTACAGTTAAAGCTTTATGTAATAGTCAAGTTGGATCCTTTATTTAAAGCGGTAAAAGCAACGTACAATAAAAATAATCTTACTATAGTTGCAGAAACATTCAAATAGTATTCATATTCGTATTTATTGAACATTTGGACAAAGTAACGTAGATGAAGTTTTGCTTTGGGGTTGTCAAGGAACAAAATTTTAAATGCTGTATTTTCTAATTTATGGCTGCCTGGTTGATTAAGTTGGAGCAAGGTCAACTGCTATTGACTAGCCTGTTGGTATAGTGATTATTGATCCTGACTGCTAGGGCCAGAGGTCGTGGATGCGATTCCCACCCGGGACAAATCTTTGTGTGATGAATACGATGATTTGTTCTGCGTCTGGGTATAATTTATCTATTGTAAAGATGTACAAACACTTTTATTTTTCAATATTTTAATTAATATTAGACAGCAATCACAGTCGTGTACCACCGCGGCCATCGAGAGAGACCCCCCACGACGTTTTTTCAGCCGCAAGCCCGACGTCACCGCACCCGAGCGCTTCCGACCGTTGGCGATTACTCCCGATTAAGATAGCGGCGCGTAACATCGGCCATCCTGCAAAGTGAATACCGATGAGGTATTCACAAAGAATTTATGAGGAATGATACTAGTAACTTGGACATCTACCTAAAACTGGATTGTCTTTACTCAGAACTTACTTGCAGTTTCAGTTGGATTAACTTTCCAATAAATCAATCAACTCTTGCGTATCCACGACATCTTTATCACTGTCTACAGAATCAGTATCATAATTGACAGAGCTTTTGTAAGGCCGCAATGCATCAGCAGGTACCATTGCAACAAACTTCTTATAACCTTTCATTCCCTTTATACTGCGAATTTTATAGCGGTCGTTAGAACAGACTTGCACTATTTTGTAGGGACCTGCATATAATTTATCAATCTTGCGATTGACTCCAGTCTCACAACTTGTATAGGCATTATTCCACAGTACCAGAGCGCCTTTCAGATATTTTCGTGCTTCTTTTCTATTTTCGTTACATTTTATGGACATATACTTTTGTTTCCTTCTGATGTTTTCGTTAGCCTTTTTACGCCTTTCCTTGCAGTCAACTACTAAATTTTTCCCCATCAAATCTGGTACTACACTCTTTTTATGGGAAAACATAAGTTCGTAAGGGCTAAATTTTGTTGTATCCTGCACTGTGTGATTTATTCCCATGACGATTTCTGGAATTGCATCATCCCATGTGGAATGTTCCTTGTTAGCTGTCCTCAAAGCATTTAATAATGTCCGGTTTACTCTTTCCACTTGACCATTAGCTCGTGGTACAGCTATAGCGTTCAAAGTATGGTGAATCTTATGATTTGTACAAAACTCCTTGAAATAACGACTGGTAAAAGATAATCCCCTATCTGAGACGATTCGGTTTGGGTAGCCAAGTATAGAAAATATCTCTCGCAGAATAGAAACTGTCTCGGTGGAACGAAGACTTTTGGCAGATCGAACTGCAACGAACTTGGTAAAGGAGTCTATAATCACCAATACATATTGATTTCCTTTCCTAGATTTTGGAAATGGACCCATATGGTCTATGTGTACTGTATGCATTGGTTCATCTGGTTTATTTATAGGATAAATTTTTCCAGCTACTTTACCGTAGTTACCCTTTTTAAATAGACAATCCAAACAAGCCTCCACATATTTCCTTATAAATCGAGTCATACGTGAAAACCAGTAATCAGCTTTTATTGCTTCATCGCATTTCTTTAAACCTACATGACCGATATCATCATGAAACATTTTCATGATACGCCATCGAGCAGCTTTGGGAACTACCAAGCGCTCACCATGAATCGTTTTACGATAAATGCGATTGTTTGAAATACAAAAATTTATTTTGACGTCATTGTTAGGATTTCCGCTTTTGAGTTGTTTGTAAATCGATTGGAGCTGTTCATCTTGAAGTTGCGCTGTAAGAAACCAGTCATTCACTTCTTCAACATTCATTATCGCAGAAACTGGATTTCGGCTCAACGCATCTACGTGCCGCATATTAGCTCCCGGTCGATATACGACTTCCATATCGAAATCTTGAATTTGAAGCCACCAACGGGCAATCCTAGGAACTAGATCTTTCTTAGTGAATGTGCTTCTTACCGCTGAGCAATCAGTGACGACCTTAAAATGAATACCCGTTATGTAAATCTTAAAACGCTTTAAGGATTCAACTACGGCTAACGTCTCTAATTCATAACTATGGTAATTCATTTCTTCTTTGGTTGTCACTCTACTAAAATAAATTACGGGTTTAAGGTCATTATCTGGTTGCTTCTGAAGAAGAATACCCGCTATACCCATTTTTGAGGCGTCTGCATGTATTTCTGTTTCATATTCGCGATTGTGAAGTGCTAAAACTGGTTTGTTAACACTTGTTAACAAACCAGTTTTAGCACTTCAAATTTAAGTTTAAGTAAAATTAAAGTCATTACTTAATGACTTTAATTTTAAAAATGCTTCATTTTGAATTTCCTGCCATATCCAAGGCACGCAACTCTTAGTTAATTCAGTGAGAGGTCTTGCAATTATGGCAAAATTGTTGATAAATTTACGAAAGTAGGAACATAATCCTATGAACTGGCGAACTTGATGAACATTTACCGGTGTGGGGAAATTATTTACGGCATCTAATTTCCTATCACCTGGCCGAATCCCATCAGGTGTCACAACATGTCCCAAATAATTAACTTCTGATTTTAGGAATGCACATTTCCTTAGATTTAGCTTTAGATTAGCTTGTCTGAGAAGTGTAAATACTTTCTCCAAAATGATAAGTCCACTATCGACATCAGAAGACGGAAGTAACAGATCGTCCATGAATGTCAATACTTCCTCGTAACGTAAAGACCCAAGAAGTTTATAAATAGTACGCTGAAAAACCGCAGGCGCATTGGCAAGTCCAAATGGGACTCGTTTGTATTCCCATTGTCCATCTGGTGTTATAAATGCTGTGTATTTGGTAGCATCAGCAGAAAGCGGTATTTGATGATACCCTTGTGCCAAATCTAGGCTAGTGTAAAGGCATTTTCCCGCTAATTTGTTGAGCTGGTCATCAATGTGTGGCAAAGGAAACCTATCTTTGATTGTAATGGCATTTAAGGCCCTATAGTCTACACAGAGCCTACTATCTCCATTCTTCTTCTTAACCAGAATAACAGGTGAGGCATAATTAGATTCCGATTCCTTTATTATGCCCGCATCTAACAGGTCCTTTACCTTTGACCGAACAATTTCTAATTCTTTCGGAGCTAGTCTGTATGGTTTATGAAAGACAGGAATATTTGATGTCAACTGAATCGTCATTTCAGACAATGTTGTTTGCCCAAGGTCATTGGTGTCACTAGCAAAACAATCTTTATATTTTAGTAATAATTCAAAAAGCTTGGCTTTACCATACGGCAATAATTCTCCTATATCTATATTTGATAGTGGTATATCTCCAATTTTACAGGTACATAAATAATGTAGTGTTTGCTCTGGTGCAAGTTCTAAGATACTCTTCACTTGTAATATTGTATAGGGTTGAGTACGAAGTTGAATAAGTTCAGGCCTCTGTGGAAACGCGAAACAGAAAACATTTTGGAGCTAGGTGAACACTGTGAGCAATTTTCGGCAAGCAATCCAGTTTTAAGACGTCCTAATAAAACTTAAAATAATAATTTTAAATAGAACATACATGTGTATACTTAAATAATAATAGAATTATCTTTGATATCTAAATTTAAAATGGTAATAAATAAACATATTAATAAATATTCACAAGAAATTTAATGATAGAGTAAATAAACATAATCTAAAGAAATCGTTACAGTAAACTGTTCAGAATCAGCGTATGGTGTACCAGTATAATATATAATTAGCAGATACAGACAATTCTAAATGATACAGACAGAATCCAGCAACCTTTGTTTGCGGAATAATCAGAACATCAGAATCTGTAGGCGTTTGGTCAGATAACAGAACAGAAACAGACAGATAACAGAAACAGACAGAACAGAGGGGGGGACACTCAGTGTCACATCTGAAATAAAACAGAAGGCGCAAGGCCCCAGACAGATTAATTAAACAAGAAAAATAACGCACCTTTGTTTTGTCGGCCTGAAGCGATTCGCCATCATTGTTCTTCAGATTGGTTGAATTAGTCTCCATGGATTCACATAGTACCGCACGGGTGATGAGATTATCTTTCTTCCAAAATAACTGTTCTTGACTCATGTTGTAGATACGGATATATCCTTTTTTCCCAGTTAGTAAAGCAGCAGGTATAGCGAAATTTTTACCGTTGAAGTTATGGAATCGTGGTGATGTACAGACGTCATTTTCGAGGGCATTCCCTACAATATTCACTTCGACAAAAGCAGAAGCTTGTGGTGGTAACTGAACATCCGAAGAGCTCGTAATCGCAAATTTCCCATCCAATAAATCATTGCGCAACACAGTTTCATCCTTTAATATAGCAGAATCCTGGGTAGTAATTAATGAAATTCCTTTAGCGTTTATAATAGGTTGTCCAATAAGTATGTCAACATTAGCAGGCAATTCCAAGTGGGTAACCACTGCAATCGTATCAAAAGTTAGTCCATCAATTGACATTACTAGATTCACTTGACCCATAGCTGGTACTGAATATCCAGTAAATCCTTTCAGAAAGGCTTCTGTTTCTCTTACAACATAACCTAGTTCCTTTACCATTTTCAGTGAAACAACGTTCAGTTGTGCTCCAGTATCTAAATATCCGGAAAATGATTTTTTACCGACACAAACATCTTTTTTATAAATGTCATTCAAATTCTGAACGATATTGATAGGTGCTGCTCCGCCTTTTGAGTTTTGCAACAGGTTTTCTATTTTGGGACAACGGTTTATATTGTGTCCAACTTCAGAACAAAATTTACAAATTCTTTTATCAGGGACGGGGCAGTTTTTTACCACGTGTTCAGTGGAATTACACCTAAAACAATTCATCCGACGAAATGTTGGAGTTGTAGTAATACGGGAAGTTGAAGGCACACTCGTAGGTAAAGTAACAGGAATACACCTCTTCTCAGGTTCAAACCTGGATGTCCGCGGGTAACTCGGGTTGATATTTTTCATTTCGGTTTTATGGCGGTAACTTTCAAATGTAAACAAATATCCACTGTAAAATTCTTCGGGAGTATCGCATTTAAACGCTTTTGCATTATTTTGTAAATCCAGTGGTAGGCCTTTAATTAAACAAGAGAGGGCAGCAGCATCATCTAAACGACAGCGGCGACACATAGCCAGCTTATCATGATAATAATGAGTTACAGTTTCATTGTTTAACTTCTTTCGGGTTACTAGTTCTTCTAACATATCTGCGTACTCAAAACTTCTTGGAAAAGCACTAATAAGTAACGATTTCCACTGTTCCCAAGAGTAATTGTACTCATCTAAACGACTAAACCATAATTGTGCTTGACCAACGAGGCGAGTTTGCATTATGACGATCTTTGTATAGTCATTCCACTTATGTACCAATCCCAGTTGGTCTATTTTAGCCAACCAGTTTTTCACATTTGTTTCGTGATTATCGGGATCAAAAGCGGGTATGATTTTCTCACCTGAAATATTTCTAATCGATCGTGATTGATCACAAAACTTCTCAACCATTCCTTCCAATTTGGTAGACAGTAATCTTTCAAGTAGCACGTTCGGATGTATATCTTCGTCGTCCATATTAACTTGAACTTGGTCAACACTAAAGTTTCCCGTACTCGTAACGGATTCGGAAGGTTTTGATTTTTTTAACATTATCCGATTTTTCTTTCGCGCAGATCTCTTCATTTTCTGGGTTCGATATATAGAAATATATATAAAATGCCACTTCTGAATGTAAAGATGTACAAACACTTTTATTTTTCAATATTTTAATTAATATTAGACAGCAATCACAGTCGTGTACCACCGCGGCCATCGAGAGAGACCCCCCACGACGTTTTTTCAGCCGCAAGCCCGACGTCACCGCACCCGAGCGCTTCCGACCGTTGGCGATTACTCCCGATTAAGATAGCGGCGCGTAACACTATGCTATGTTTGTATTTAGAAATATATAAGTATGTTTATTAGTTGTCCGGTTGCCATAGTACAGGCTCTGCATAGTTTGGGATCAAATGGCAGATTTATTTATTTCATTTTAAGAGTGGTAGAGCACAGCGTTCATTCTCTCAAAGAGCAGCCCGACTGGGGAAGTCCCTCCACCTGACAGAAGAAATTCCTTGATAATAATAACATTAATAACTTTAATGTTGTGTTTCTGTGTGTGAGTAAGGTCGCAAGAGTTCATCGGGGTGGGGCGAAGGGTCAGTAACACTTGTTTGCTGACTCTTTTAAAGGCCGGCAACGCATCCGTGAATCCTCTGGTGTTGCGAGTGTATATGGGCGGCGGTGATCACTTGCCATCAGGTGACCCGCCTGCTCGCCCTATGACATAAAAACATTTTATTGGAATTTTTCTGGTAGAAAGTTCCTAATGTTATTCCGCCAAAACTCTAATCTAATCATAAATGCAAGCACATCCTAGTAATTTCATACGTGGTCGTCACTCTAGACTTAGTTATTGGTTATCATGTTGATTAACTGTAAAATAAACTACAATTTTAACTTTATAAATTATATTATCAATTATTATTTAATAAATCTAGTCTTCCAGACACGCTTCTAACTTTAATTCCAACTCTATGACAACTAATACTTATTACAAAATATAGTAATAACAACTAAACCCTATTACAAAACAGATAATCCTTTTTACAAAATATAGTTATAGCAACTAATCCCTACTACAAAATATTACGCCACGTACCAAGTGTAGTGATGTGGTCTAAAAATGTTATAAATAAGGGATGGGGAAGGAATTGGAATAAACATTTTCGCATAATCTTAGGTTTAAACTAACTTTTTATAAGGTATCCACTAAGTATCCGATTGCTATTTTATGCCGAATTAACAACAGTGGCCTACCCAACTACGTAGGACGTATTATAGTGTTCGACTATGAGCTCAAACACTCTCTCTATTACCGTGCTTTACTTGTCAGAAAAATCCTCTTTGGCTCAACCCGTGATTTCCCAGGACTCCATTATTTGTTATGCATTATTTTTTATTTTATCCTGGGACATTATTCACTCACAGCCATCTGACCCCAAGCTAAGAACTGATGATTCTTATACTACTTTTCTTTTGTAAATACATAATTATTCTATATAAATTACACCCAGACTAAGGACAAACAGATATGTTCATGCACACAAATATCTGTCCTGGGTGGAAAACGAACGCACGACCTGCGCGCTGCGGCGAAAAAAGGCAAGCTTCTCTACCAACCATGCCAACTACTCTAAATCAATATGACAGTTCTAACAAATCTTTTACATATTCTGACAACCCTTCCAACACAAGATGTGTCATTATTATGCAGTAATCTCGTAAAGTGACACCTCCGCATATGACAGCTTTCTCTAGGAAATATTACGAATCTCCACAATCACCACTTCCGTCATTGCCTAGAAATTGATTTTGTTTGTGACGGAATTGAAGGTATTTCACGTGTTTTGAAGATCAGCTATATTTTCTGAAGCGTTACAAATAATATGTATATTAAAACCAACATATTAGTATGAGATCTGTAAAGCAAAAACTTAAATTGTAAAAATGGCTACAAAAAGTAAAAATGTAATTTTTTTATAGAACTAAGTCAGCAAAAAAGTATTCGGCTCGTCGGACATCATCATCATCATGTTAGCCGAATAATAATAATATATTAGGACTAGTATGATGTCCACGGCTGGTCTAAGACCTCCCCAAAAGATTTACACAAAGCATTGTATCCATCATTTGGAGGGTTATGCCATAATCGCCACGCTTGGCAGACGGGTTGGCGATCGCAGGTTGATGGTCCTAGTACCTACTCAAAAGAACGCAGCTGCCCGCTCTCTGGAATAAACTCCCTCAGGACGACTTCTACGCCCCCAAGGGAAGAAATGGGGTGGCGATATTCTTTTTGGCCTTCAGCCACACAGCCTTATATACTTAGCCTATAATAAGAATTAAAAAATACCGCCCTAATGTTAATACAAGTGGCGCCATCTGTAATGCTAATGAAATCTTTAAGTTGTAAGATTTACAAAGTATTTCGAGAAAACTATTTTATGTAAGTATATTATGTTATTATTACAGTAATTATTCGTTAAAAATTACCCCTCTTCTATAATATAAAATTAAATCTAAAGCTTAGCCATAGATTTGATCTCTCTGCACTGATTGGTTTTTTATTAAACCGAGGATTGATCTGTAGATTAATTTTAAACATACTACTATATACATATTATTGGGGTAAGTGTTATGAGTAGTGTAAATACCTCATTGATATTTCCCTTATCACAAATCCTCTATTTTTTAGGGACTTCCAAAAAAGGAAGAGGAGGATTTTGTTGCTTCAAAACTTCGTCATGTTAAAACCGATTTGAAAAAAATAACTGAATGAGTGTACTTTCAAATTTTTTTGTAGTTGTACTCCTGTATCTGTTTATTTTTAACCGACTTAAAAAACGCAGGTTTTCTGTTGTGTGCGGTAGGTACTAAATTACCAAATTTTTTTTATTGTTTAATCGTTATGGAATCCTTTCAAAATGGTCCCATTTTTTATTTTTAAATCTGTTGTTTTAAAGAAAAGTTGGAATCGGTTTCATGTAGGTATGTTAAAACGGTAATTATGATTCAACTACTAATCGAACGTAGTATATACAAACGATCCAACAAGAGGAAAGGGGTCAGCTATAAATAGAAAGAGATAACACGACACAGAAATATTCTGTCTATTTCATCCAATTATCATGCGGTAGCGTGGCCGAGCGGTCTAAGGCGCTGGTTTAAGGCACCAGTCTCTTCGGAGGCGTGGGTTCGAATCCCACCGCTGCCAAGATATTTTTGTAATTATCCATAGAGTAATAATAAATTAAAATGACTATTTACGAATATTTTTGGTCGAAGGCGTATTAAGTACATACAATTAAGAGGATGACAAAACTCGGTTTATCGGTTCGCTCAATTCCCGTCTTATTGTATCTAGTAATATAAATATTAACAATTATAATTATCTTGGGAATCGCACGAGATACGAGTTGACATCGAAGTAATAGAGAGGTAAGTATCTTAACTACAGCGCCACACCTGCACTCATTGAACTTGCTATGAGTGCACGTGTGTCTTGGTGAAACTGAATTCACGTCTAGTTTCCCCACTTACCCATTTCGTAACAGATTAATGGTGCTATTAGAATATTAGCCAGCTTTATTTGACTTAGTCCTGAAGTAATTAAGCATTGCATGATGTTGTGGGTTGAATGCTTCTTTGGAATGGCAGTAGCTCCACTTCAGATAATGACTTCATAGCACAATTCCTAAGTCGAGGTTAAAAGTGTTATTGATATTTTTTTTGGCGCAGGAGTGCTAGTAGCCTGAAATCAGAAAGGGCAGTGTTGCAGAACCGTGCTCCAAAAAGGCATGTGACACACCTCACTTTTTTTTTTTTATAAAAAGATATTTATAATAATATCTTTTTTATAATATCTAGAGACAATGTCACACAGATCATCCTAGCCCCAAACTAAGCAAAGCTTGTACTATGGGTACCAGGCGACGATATACATACTTATATCGATAGATAAATAATTAAATACATAGAAAACATCCATGACTCAGAAACAAATATTCATGCTCATCACACAAATATTTGCACTTACCGGGATTCGAACCCAGGACCACCAGCTTCGTAGGCAGGAGCACTACCAACTAGGCTACGGTGATCGTCAATACTTAATCATTAACCATGTCACAAATGTACCTTTTTCGGAACTAATCACTCCTTGTTACATATCACTGCAACTTCTTTAAACCAGGGTCAATAGTGGCTTACTATGAAATGATGCTGAGCGCTGAGACTCAGGCATGTCCCGGGGAATCGTTTTAACTGTCTTGGATCCTGAGATACGACGATATAACGAGGCTGAAGCTTCATAAAACGAGAGAAGGCAGTTACGAAAGCACCTAGGATAAATTGTAAGTGGCCTGAGCAGTATATTTGGATCCAATAGTAGGTATGGCAAAAGCGCTTGAACGCATGTTGATACAAGATCTGTATAATAAACTACTCCAGATATTAGTTGCAAGCAATTTAACATAATATCACGCTTGCTATACCAGAGATCATACTCCCAAAGTATGTGGTGGGCGGTTTGTTCATATTCGCAATTCACATATTTTATTTAAGATAACAATATCCATATAATGTTAGAATAACTTAGCCTAATGCTAGTATCAATTTCATTCAGGATTAATTAAATTATGGGTGTCTGAACTCTTACCCACCTGCGTAAAAGGGGAGAGTCCCACCGGTTTGAAACCCCATTCAGGATGCCATTGCCCCGCCACGGCAACCCCAAGAGCACCCTGAATGCGTTAAGTTCAATAGGAATACCTAAAACTTAACAAAATTTCTACATAAAGAATAAAAAGCGCTTGCGGCGTGCACTATGACATTTTCTAAACATATTTTATTGTTTGAGAACAGATAGGTTATACGAGTCATGTGACAGTTTCATTATATTGCACTGACAATAGAGATCATGTATCTGACATATGACAAACCCAAGTAAACACGAAGGGTCATTTAAGACTACGGTTAACCTCTAACGTCCGGGTCCAATACTCAGACAACGTGTCGTTCTACTAATAGGGAAATTTTGATGTATGTTCCATAGAAAATGTGACAAAAGTATGTTTTTGGTGTAAGAACTATCCGTTATAGAACTGAATTTCAGTAAATACTTTCCCAATGTAATAGTGTGCGGTAGTTATTTTAACCCGTTCTTTATTACGTATAGAAATATGAATAAGTTAACCTAATATCACTTCAAATACTACAATGGTAATGCTAATTTTTACGTATAAATTGTGTCGTTCTTAATTTTTTTTACTATATATTTTGGTATAATTTGAGTATTCTTAATAATTTGAAAGTAACTAAAGTTATAGATAAATCTTTAATTTACCGTGACACAAATTACATCAAAATTATGAAATATATGTTACACATTTACATTATTTATCAATATTAATAATACATCAAGTAAGTCATGTTATATATTTATACATTAATCAAACGCAAATTTTTAAAATTCCAATAAGTATTTTTATGTGAATAAACTATTTATGCGTCGTGGGTTAAAACCTGATTCATATGCCGTGACGTGACACCAAACGGCATCATGCTTGCTCTCTCACTAATAAATCGTGTAATTTGTGTCCTTCTATTATATGTTTGTAAAGTACCCCGCGGCACAGGGATTAAATTACCTAGTGCGGACATTGGCTTTAAAAAAAAGATTGCAATGCGTACTACAAGTATCATAAATGTAGTCATCATCATTATAATCAGCCGAAAGACGTCCACGGATGGACAAAGGATCTGAACAATTGTCCTGCTCTGCTCGCAACCAGCACCATTCCGTGACCCTTGTAAAAACGTCGGTCTACCTTGGGGGGGTCTTGTGAGGGTCACTGAAAGCCGCTGAATCCGAGTAGCGCAAAACCGGAAATTGTGGAGATTTTGGGGGAGGCCTTTGTCCAACACTTTCTTCTTCTGTCTTTCGGCTGATATGATGATGATGATGATGGTGAACTACAAACATGCTCAGACTATTTACAAGCTTCAAAATATACTACTAATATAGTTTCTATCAATCAATCAGTCATTTATTTGAAAAATACCTTTTACATTTTATTTTATTTACTTTGTACGTTGCGTAAAATGATCGGTGGTGAAATATTATTTCTCGAATATGAGGCTGCAGCTAAATCTACCGCGATTAGATTCAGACTTATGTGAAGAAATAGTTAATTTGCGAAGCGCCTAGGTATATTCCTGTTTTCCGCGTATTTATTTACAAGATGACTGGAACCCTCGCATACGTTGTCTAGTCAAACAGTGAAAGTCTTCTTGGCTCACTTCAAACACCATGTTAAAAAACATCACAAGTCTCTGCTTACTCCTTGGGGCTTGATTCCTTAAACAAATTTACAATCAAATATTTTCATATTGAAATTATATTTATCACATTTTGTGTTGCAATTACTGTACCTATTGTAACATCAATCATTTCCGACAGCAGCACTAACAAATCAATCGACTTTACTTATCCATCATTACTAGATTAAATGATTATAAATTGTTGCAGCTAGTGATGGGACTAGCGCGAGTAATAACGCACATTGTTTGCTCATGATGCGAGACAAATTACAGTGGGCATTGCCCTAGCAATGGTGACTGACTTAGTAACATGCTCTTGTGCTTGGGGTTAGCAGAGTTATATATACAGTTTTTTATGCTGAATGGGTTTGCGCTTGACCAGGATCTCACCTGATGGTAAGTGAAGATGTGGTCAAAGATGAACCGCGCGTACCCATAAGATACCCGTTCACTCTAGCCTTGAATAAACCCATGTTGTATGAGTCTGGAAACAAAAGGTGTTCGGAAAGGAAGGTGTTCTACTGCTTAGCCGTGCGTATGATAAAGGAGGTAGCGAAGCGCCTCGTACGGCAGAGTGGGATGTCAACAACAAAGCGGTGAAAATCCTCCCGATGCCTAGTAGTCCGATGAAAAAAGGGGGAAGGAGGGATAAGTTCATGGAGGTCTTGAGCGCATTCTCCATGAAATAGCCTATAGAAAACCGATAAGCTTGCACCCTGACGCCTATGATCCAAGCTTTGGAGCTTTTTATTTGTTAGGTCTCTGTCATCGATTAGCCTGCGAGCGCGTCTGTCTATTGAGTCCAAAGAGTATACATTAGTAGTACATTTCTCAGTAAAATGGTATGAAACGACCGTTTCTAATTTGTGGTATGTTGCTGCCTGCGGCTTTATTGCTTGTATTTAAAATATTAAACATTTTTCAAAGTAGGTAATTGTAACACCATTAAAATACTAAGATGGGTATCTACAATAATTTAAAAAATATGATTAAAAGAAAAATAGTCGATTGACTTGGGATTTCGCACCCAAAGGGTAAAATAGAGCCTACTCTTTTTGTATGACTTTGTATGTCAACCTTGTCAATTCAATTAGATAGATATGAAGTTTTTATACCTATATTGTGAGGAAAAGTTTTGATGTAAAATGACAGTATATATAAATATATAGGCGTTGGCGATCGCAGTATGAAGATCATAGTGCACAGAGAGACGCTGCTGCCCGTTTTGTGATAGATTCCTTAATAATAACATTAATAGATTAATGTTGTGTTTTTGCGTGTGAGTAAGGTCGCCAGAGAGCATCGGGGTGGGGGGAAGGGTCAGCAACACACGTTTGCTGAGTCTTTCAAAGGCCAGCAACGCACCCGCGTCCCTCTGGTGTTGCGGGTGTACATGGGCGGCGGTGATCACTTACCATTAGGTGACCCGCTTGCTCGTTTGTCGCCCTATGACATAAAAAAGAAGATATTCCCTCGGGTCGTCTTCTACGCCCTCTACTCTACTCGTTTGACGATATTCTAGCCGTCAGCCACACAGCAGACTTAATAATTAAACAACTCGAATAAATTGAGGCGCGACACGCACTGAACTTGTTTTTATTTTATAGTCACAGCATAATAATATCACCTAATAGTAGGGCGACCGTTTTAAATTCTGATGTATAGGTAATGGTTATAATTATTTCTTTATAAATTGCGGTGAGTCGATTAAGAAAAGTAACATCACTATTAAGTTGGTAGTAAGGTAGTCCACTGCACAAAAGTTTAATAACTCGCATTGAATGATGGATACTAACAAGTACTTACTATCTTATTAATCTCAAACATTATTGGTACTTCAGTTAATTGATACGATGGACATCAATCACAATCCATGGGCTTTTAATTTATCTTTATAGAATATTTGAAAATATTATAATAAAACTAAGGAATGTGCAATTGGTTTAATTGGTAGACCACACATACCTATGTTAGACACAAGTGACTTGATTGTCTTTGACTTGTTAGTCAAAGCTACGGTATATTTTATCGCCTCGTTGGTATGGCGATTGCGAGTTCAACAGCACATAATGAAGTCCTGGTTTCAAATCCCGGGTGAAAATTGTTTTTGTGATTTTTCTGTAAAGAGAAATACCCCTGTGTTAGTCTGGGAGTAGCCATTATTTATAAATCGTGTATGGTGATGGTGACGAATATGATCACCACATCTCATCCTGTGGGGGGCGCAGAAATTGTCCCGAGGGAATACCCACTAGAGAACGGGCAGCAGCGTTTTATTGTGAACCATGAGCATCACACTGGGATCGCCAACCCGACTTAGAGCGTGGCGATTATGGCATATCGCCCATTCTGTGGGGAGGCTTTTGTCCAACAGCGGACGTAATTTGGCTGATATGATGATGATGATATACCCCCGTGCATCGTAGAGCACTTAAAGCCGTCGGTCCTGTACCCCACCTCATTCCGGTCGTGTCGCTCAGTCGTCCTATCGGATCATGAGAGTGATGTAACAGAAAAATGCCCACGATTTTACGCACACTTGTAGTCTTTAATATATCCTGCGCAGATGGCTAGTCTCCATTGGGACTGGCCGCCGTGGACGAAATTCGACTGGAAGGACAATATATTTCAAAGTAAAAGTAAGTAAATATATTTATTCCTTTATCATAATGGCAGTGGTTAGTGTTAGAGTTATTCGCCGCACAGTAAAACTCTGTCATGGCTCTCCATAAGCTATCAGAGGTCTACTGGGTGGTCAGTCGACTACAACTAGGACCGATAGCTTAGCGTGTCCTCCAAAACATGAAGAGGCTCAGAAATTTTTCCACTTTGGTGGACTGCCGCTTGCCTAGGTAGGTACTTACCTCAGCTAACTCTAAGAGGCCAGTACAGTGTGCGGAAATGGTTATGAGCGTGTCATAAAACATACCTGTTCTCTTTTTTGTCGTGTCAATAAGCCTTAAACCTTAGCCTTAACCCTCAAGAGCTAATGTCATCTAACGGCTATATAAATATAAGTTACATTTATATTTATTTTAAACAATAATAAACCAATATGCTAAGCCAATGTTTAACCTGAAATTTCTCTGTTAAAATGTTTAATTGATTATTATCAATTATGAAAAAATTATAACTGCTCTCTCTCTACTTATCTAATTACTTTTCAGAATTAAGTATTAGGTTGATGGATTATTACAAATATTATTATATTTTTATCACTAAGCAATCCTTTAATAACCATTATTAAAATATGATAAGGTTATGAGTAGGAACATAAAACAAATGTTTTGTTTTCACAGTTCTCAGAAATGACGATGTACTTTTTAAATGTTTAGGATTCATAATGAGACGCATATTTATAAAAAAATTACAAGTCACAACTTACACTACTTATTTGTAAACACACATTTAAAAGCTAAGAGAAATCGCTATCAATAAGCTATTAGTTTTCACTAGCGGCGCGATATCCGAAGTAAGAGAAATACTGAAACAATTTGGCTGCGTGTAATGCTACGGTGCAATACCACATGTCTAAAGATGAGCGCACAGGTGTTCTCCGCATCCACTCGCCATTTATCCGACACTCGCGGTACCGGCGAGTCACCTCGCGAACGCACACCCCGGGCACACGTGCTCGCGAATTTCAAACTCGAGTAAACTTAAAATTATTCCAAATAGTTTAAAAGTTACATCACTAGTAATATTACGCCGCGCTCTAATTTTAAAAAAAGTACGTTATTTTTTTTTATAAATGTGCTCTATGGCAAAAACAATAAGCAGTGAGTTTTATCAATGTGAAAAGATGCAATTTTAATTTATTATCACCAGAAAACATCATGTTTCATTGTTCCAGCATTTGAGAGTTCTCACGATCTTCACTGCGAATGTATTGTTAGGTAAGATATTGTAATATGCTTAATTGGTCAGATAACAACTATTATTTAAATAAATTGTCTTAACCGCGCTATTAAATCACCATATTTTTTTATTCAGTTCATTATTAAATGTAAAGAAACACAATCCACAATGAAAGTCTTTATTATAATTATTTTTTTAATTTGTACTCGGAGAAAGTTAATACCATTTGAAATTATGGGGTGAATGAAAGCATTTCATTTTATGTTTTCATATAAATAACAAAATATTATTTAACCGTTCATTTTATAAATTATAGATTTAAAAGATAGCCTCCTTGTTTTTCTACGGTTCTATATTCGAATCATATTTTTTTTAATAATGGATCAATTGTCGATGCTTACCAAGGGCGGTAATACAATAAAAACTGCATTTAATGACTAGTGCTCACACATATATGTGCAAATATGTATAAGACATACGCTTCCGATAATATTGTTCCGGTTCGTTCCCACAACAGTAACGTGGTAAAAAGAAGCGCTCTCGATAATTAAGCAGAGATAATTGAAGCACTCACATTGCTGCGGTATTTCACGTTGCTTAGATACTAATTAGATATTAAAATAGCTTTCTAGATAATAAAAGCAACTGTATGACAATACAGGATAATCTGTTGATTGGAGAAAACTAGGTATGATACATATTTTGACAACGCGAATAGCGCAGTGGTATAAGAATTCAGCTCATTAGTACCTCGCGTCAACGTGTTTTAGATACTATATCAATTCTTATCTATTAGAGTGACCATAGATTATGATTCCCAGTCTAGGTTGTCTGTGTTGTGTAACTTTGATCGCGGAAGACGACAAATATACATTATATTTGTAGACTTCCGCGATATAAAGATTTCCTCAATGCAGGTTTATTTTTTGGTAGTAAAAGTTTTATAAAAGCTTTTGATTGGTCTTGTGGTGCAGCGGTTAAGGTAGCCGCCTCGCTGCTACCTTGTGTTTTATGTTCGATCCCTGCATAGGACAAATATTTGTGTGACCCTTTTATCAGATATTTGTTAAGTTCCACGAAACAGGGATTTAATTCCATAGTGATAAGTGATAAAAGTGCTTGGGATTGAGTTGTTCTGAGTCAACACACATGATTGTAATTAATCTTAAGTACCTATATTTTATTTTAAAAAGGATTCCTACTGAGTTATCTGGCAGTGTTTCTCAGTAGCTGCCACGTCATGCACTGCACGGTAGGGTAAAAAAATATGACGATTTCACATAAATGTAAATTTTTTACGGAATAAATAATTTTTGATTTTGATTTTGATTTAGTGTAATCGTAGTCTTTACAAAACATATTTGGACTGCTTAGGGAGCTATATCTACCCGTGATACTGAATATCAGAATGGTTTTTTTTGAAGTGAAAACCTCTTTAGCGGCATTGTGCTCTTTTTTTTCTTAATAATATTAGTTTTTTTACAGCCTAACCAAATTTGGTTCTATTTCTTTAATTTATTCCCACCATAGGGGAAGCAATCACTATGAGTCTTTACCGCCCGAAGGTGGGAAGTAGCATCTTCCCCTCGCTACTCGGATCAAATAAACACTACTTTCCGAGTATGAGAAATGAAAAAATAGTTTTCACTGCTATCGGCAGTCCCCAAAGACTGACCCGCATGGTTTTTTTAAACGGGCAATGAATATGTTTTAAATCAAATACAAAACTTTGCCATTGCATTTTGTTCAATAACATTTTTTTCTGGTAATTATAAACTGCTACTCTATAATTCGTTATTCTGTTTAATAGGTAGAGATAAACATAAATTAAGTATTATTATTATACGATATAATATATTTTTATTTTATAATTTTCTTTATTTATAAAAATAATAAATTATGAAAAATATATTACTTATAAAGCATTTCGTTTGGCGACATACGTTTGCTGTTATGTTGAAAGCTCTTTAAGTCTGTATGTTTAACCAAATAAATAATTAACAACTTATATTATGAAGTAAGTTATTCTTAAACTGTAATAAATATTAAACGAAGATCGAGCTTTGGACATTCATGGCCGAAAATTAATCGATTTTTGCACGTACTTAGATGTTTCCACGTTTTTCCACGTCCATAGCTTTTTTTAAATTTTAAAATACCAATAAAACTGATTAGAAATTATGTAAGTTCTTGATGATGAAACTAACTGAGTTTAAACGAAGCATGTAATTAATTCGAGTTTTTTTATGTCGTTATCTTGTGCAATTTTTTCGTTTATATTGAAAAATCTTTTTTTATTTGATGGGTAATGAACCCCTTTCAAAATAATAGGCTGCATGGTAAGAGCTCGCTTTTAGTGATAACGCCGTCAATTGCAAAATATTGTTGTATGCAATAAAGTAATAATAATAATTATACACAAACGGTCATCTGATCCCAAACTTAGCAGAGCTTGTACTATGGAAACCAGATAACTGATATACCTACTACATATACTATTTTTCTTTTGTAAACACATACTTAAATAGATAATTTACACCCAGACTCAGAACAAACAGACATGTTCATGCACACAAATATTTGTCCCGGTTGGGAATCGAACCCGAGACCTCCGGCGTGAAAGGGAGCGCATCTACCAACCACGCCAACAGGCCCTTCTTCCCTACTTCTTCTTCCCTGTATTAGGTGCCAAATAAGGGGGGAGTTACATGAGTAAAAAACATATTTATACTCTATCTAGGGGTCACACAAATAGTCCTTTCGGCGATGGTGCCTAGGGTATATACCCTAGATATCCATATCTAAAGACAAACTTAAAACTTGAGCACCTAATTTATTAATCAGCTCTTCAAATTTATAGTTAACACCGCTAAAATTTTAATTTAATTTGGCAAATAATTCAAGCTCATATTTCAATATGGATATAAGATTATTCTTGAGCCAAATAGTTAACTTCATATTATTTTAACTACCGACCCGAATTCTATATGCTAACTTGTCTTGAAAAAAACTATATACCGAAGCTTTCATACGATGATAATGTTGAAGACGACTTTTTTAGTTAGTTGCTCATTGATTATTTATTATGTTTGTTATTTTTTATTTTTAATTAGATAACTATATATTAATAAAAACTAAGTACCTATGTTTGTTATTTCATAGTAATGAAATTTACTGCACGGGGGGTGCAGTGATAGATATCACGTCAGTGCGTTCGGGTTCTCGTCTTGTAATTCGGGTTTGTATCCGACTACCCATGTATATGAGCATGTTAATTCATAACTATAGTATATGCAACACAAATATACATTTTTGGCTCTCCATACAAAAATATCGGTATTATTATATGAGAAGTCTATTTCTTTTTTTGTATATTGCAATTTGATGTTATACATATAATTCAGTGACATAGGCAACTTCAGCTACTAAAATTCCGTTCACTATTTATGCTACACCTTTTATATTATACGGATAAAGTACACACAAACATTTCCTTGCTCATAACACAAAAAATTGTCCTGGATCAGTTCGAACCCATGACCTCTGACTTTTCAGGGTCACTAACCTCGTATCGATGAAATACCCGCCGGACCTAAATCGGTAGAGAGGCTCGCGTCGCGTATTAAGAGCGAAAGTTGCACAAAACATCCCCAAAACGATACAACCCACTCACCCCTCTCCCCGTTAGTAACCACCCAGAGTTAACGTTCGAACCCCAAAGTGGCACCCCCTTTGGGGTTCGAACCTTAACTCTGGGTGGTAACTTATTTAGTAGTTTCATTTGGTAGACGGCTTGAGCCCTCGCTCGCCTCTAATGTCCGGTGAAGCAGTAAAAGCCTGCCAGGCTAACTGTAATCATGTCAGCCAAATTACGTCCACTGCTGGACAAAAGCGTCCCCCAAAGAGGCGGCGATATGCCATAATCGCCACGCATGACATGCGGGTTGGCGATTGCAGTTTGATGGTAATATTTCACAGACAAACGCTCGTGCCCGTTCTGTGGTAGGTATTCCCTCGGTCGATTTCTACACGGCATGAGATGGGGTGATGATATTCTTCGCCGTCACCACACAGCTGTAAATGTCACGTTAAAAACAAAAAAGTGGCACTAACCGCTAGATTACTAGTCAAATGAAGGATAAATCTAATAATTAAAACATGATTATAATCAAAAAGTTAATTACGCAAATATATAAGTATACCATTTATAATGTAGACACTTATACCAGATGTAACGTAATTAACGCACCCTCAAACACCCCAATTAGAATATTATGTTGTAATCATAATACATGCACTGAATTTTTTATTTAGTATATGCATTGTTATTTACTAAATTAGTTTCTTGGAATAAAGTTCATTTTTCTTTATTTTGTATTGAATGATTGATTTTGTATGAATACAAACAAAACTGCGATTTTAAAAGTCTTATTACTTTGACTTACGGGCCATTTCAATTTGTTTTGACTGTACAGGGTTAATATGACAATAATTTCCGTAGTTTTAATTATTTTGGAATAAAAAATTACAAATATTAAAAATGATATAAATCGATTCAGTAAACGATTCTGAACAAACTATTTCCAGGATATTCGTTAATTAAGTTACATGTTGTATATGAGTGAAAGTTCACTGAAACTAATTTCGCTCCGCTAAGTTCCACTGTGCAATGAATACTTAGAAAGGTAATTATTTTTAGTACTTCGAAGGGCATATTAAATCTCTTCTTCCTTGCTGTATATTATTACTGAACGTGCTGCCGTTAAGTGCCGTCGTAAAGTGAAACCAAAGATGAATCCTAAGGACTCAAACACCTTAAAACTATGTTTGTACAACTAAGCACAGCATATCACTTGACATATTGACTATTTAACTCCAATGAAAATTAATTTTTATTTACATATTGCCAAGAATCCATTTTAAATGATTCGGAATGCTTGTTAGCGCATTTAAGAAATAGGATTTTGACATATCAAATTATTTATTATAATTATTAATTTGATTTTTTTAGTTCTGATATTTAATTTCTGTTGTTTTAGTGTTTTGTTGAACTGTTTATTATTTGTATAATTTTCTATAAAGTTCTGAAATAATTTTGACTTGTGTTTTAATTGTTTATGAAGATTTAATTATAAGAAAGATAATATGCTGAACAGTCAACATGTTATATTATTCAAGACCTATGTATGTCCTATGACCAAAATTTACACAACTTGTGGTAGAACACAGTGCACATTTATTACAATATTACCACTTCTTCATCATGTCAGACAAAGTACATCCACTGCTGGAGAAAACCCTCCCCAAAGAATGGGGGGATATACCACCAATCGCCACGCTTGGCAGACGGGTTGGCGATTGCAATCTGACGGTCATAGTTCACAGAAAAAAGCTGCTGCCCGTTCTCTGATAGGTATTCCCTCGGACGATTGCTACGTCCCCCATGGGATGAGATTGGGTAATGATATTCTATGCCGTCATCAAACCACCACCACTTGTAACCTGTTTTATGCAAATAAACGATTTGATTTGGTGTGATTAGTCCATGAGATAAAAGCATATAATAAAAATGCTTACTCACTGTTTAATTTGTCTGTAGACTATTAACCCCAGTTTTACTGTAATTACTAAATGCGTTGTCAACTGGTTGTGTGGAGTCAATAAGAAACCCATAACAATTTTATGTGCAGGTTAATAAATCCCTAGTTTGCATAACAGAGAACTAATACGGAGTATTGTACTTCAACGAGAAACGCTAAAGCAATTATATTATTTTATGATTTATTGGTTACCATAGTAACGATCCTAACTATTATAAATATGAATGTTATCTTGTTTGTTACACTTTAACGCTCTAAATACTTAAATGACCATCATGAATCTTTGCAATAAATTATCAATAAGGCATCGTAGTACTGTCCCAAGGGATAGAAAAATAAGTTTGAAATGGTTAAATAATCTATTTAGGCAATTCACCAATTCAACATAATAATAAATAGCGACGAATTTATTTTTACATCTACACAAATGAAAACATTGTACTGTATTGTAAAACAATTGATGCCATGCCAAAATAATTGATGATTTTAGATATCGCAGTATGTTGGTACACAGAGAGACGCTGTTTCCCTTCTCTGGTTTACACCATCCGCACTAAAGCAAAAAGACTGCAGGCTGTGTGGTGACGGCAGCTAATATCAGATTATCATCACCCCATCTCATCACATGGGGGGCGTAGAAGTCGACCCGACGGAATATCTACCGGAAGACGGGTAGCACCTTCTTTCTGAGTTCTACGACCATCATACTGCGATCCGAAACCCGTCTGCCAAGCATCACATGACATATCCCCCTGAGGTGATTCTTTGGCACGTTTGTTCACTTTGTGGACTTCTTCCAGCGATCATAAATAATAGCAAAGTAAATTAATTATTACAGAAACTCCTTAAAATACTTAAGAACTTGTATTAAGAAGAATTTTGAGTCAGGTAAGACGATCTTGAAAAATTTTGACTGTAATAAGGTCATCATATACATTTAAGGGCCTATTAGGTATATATGGGGAACGCCACAGCGTGCGGGTTAGGGTAGAGGTAGGAGCGCCATAAGGGTGTTCTTTAGGACACGGGTACTTAGTTCGCGGTTTTTAAACTTTAGTAGTCTTTATTGCTAGGTGGTTTGAGCCTACTCTTGCTTCTATTGCCCGTAATAAAAATAAGGCAATGAACGCCCCTTAGGAAAAATGTAAACTGCATGTTAATATCGTCGTCATGACTACTATGCGTGTAGATGAGAAAAAGTATGAAAACAAAAATGTAGAAAGAAAGACATTTGTTCATTTTAAACATAATTATTTCAGTTACACACAAGTATATTATGATAACATGAAAAAAAATGAATATTAGTATACTTTTCATTTTTGAGTATCGAGGGAATTTACAGCTATTATGTTTTCCTTTTGACGATACTGAAGCATATAAATAAAAAGAAAATAAAAATAAAAAAGGCTTTATTTTCCTATACTTAAAATTTACATTTCAAATGTTGTGAGTATTTAATTGTTAGTGTTGCGCTTGTTAGTTAAATGTTAGTTCTTTTGTAATATAGACTCCTCCTCGGGATAAGGCCTTCTCCAGTCTTTTCCACTCGTCTCTGTCCTGTGTTTTTATTTTACCTCCTGCTATTTCTATTAAATCAAACAACAACTATTCTGTCTGTCTCATAAAGTTATTTTAATTGTATTGTGTGTGCAACTTTATACTAAACTTACTATTATGTGCCTACTAATAAATATATACATAATATAATGTATATACATAACAAATATCTATACTCTTTGCGTTGTAGCATTGTGCGGGTGACAGTTGCTTATTTGACGTTGATATCTATAAGTTCCACATTACTAGGGATGTGCAGTGTAACTAGGTACGAGTACAAACTACCTATATACAATTTTTCCTATGCACAAAATACGTTTTTTATTATACAAAAAAGTTTTCTACTACCCATCGTAGCAGTCCATCCCATCACTAAATACGTCTATGACGTTACGTTATACGCATAACGCTTTGTTTATTTTTTTCATTCAATTTAATTTAATTTGTAGAGATGAATATTCTGGTTGCATTTAATTCAATTTACTACAGTTATTAATGATTTAATATGTAACAAATGTGGTACAGCTGAGATACTAAGACATAATTTGTAAATCGCTGCGCCTTTCAAGAGTGAAACGAAATGTTACTGAATATTACTGTTACTGTCACCCGCACCATGCTATAACGCAAATATTATCGTATATTATTTATTTAGCGTTTGTATGTATACCTATTTGAAATTTATGTTTGTAAATATTAGTAGGCACATAATTGTAAGTTTAGTATAAAGTTGCGTACACTTTCCATACTCTCTTTGCCCTCTTTTCCCCTCGCGGGTGTACCTACTCGAGAAAATTTCTATTGCGATAAATAACCAGAATCTTTGTACAATAATTTTCCTTTTCCGATCTACATGGTTCAACAATATAAATAATAAATGCAATTGACAAGTACCAAATAAGCTATAACTTAGGGAGACATCTTAAAAAAAACTACGGGTTCCATATCATACAGTCTTTTTATTTTTAACTTTATTCTTCTTTATTATTTGTTGTATAGTGGCAATCACACTTCAAATATCTACTTATTAGGTACGGTTCATGAGATACAGTCCGCTGTCAGGCAGACAAACAGCGATGTTCTTAGCGAGTCAGTGGCAATCTTAAGCACCAAGCGTCGATGCCTTCGGTTTTGCGTTTATTTGAATTATATAATTACTTAGGATTAAAGTAATAATAAAAGCATTTGTGTGAGAGAGAGAGATCCTCACAAGATTACCAACAGAAATGTTACAATCAAATTTGACTTCATGTAGATTTTAATTAGTTCAACTTTTAACTTTGAAATCAATGCTTCCGAGTCTTAGCAATACTGAGTAAATATTTTTTTATATTATTGCCTTATAACATATGTATATCAAAAGGATAGGCATATTGTGTCAATTTAGTTTTGGAGTGCAATACTGAGGAAATATAGGCGACATGTTAGAACCTGTCCTCGAATTATGTGCACCGGGCGCATCATTGGTCGACGGGTTTCTAACATACGTAAGTATTTACGTACATATTAGAAGCAGTTTTTGTAGTTTGACAGTTCTATGCATACCTTGTTCTTTTTATACGAGCTATATTATTTAATGTAATACTGAAGCAGTTAGCAAATAACGCTACCAACTAATTAACACCCTCTTTGAGGTTCATACTTCAGCTCAAGATAGTTACTAACGTGGAAACGCAGATGGTCGATTTTTAAGGACGTTTAGTGCAACTGTCTGCACATAGTGTCTCAATGCTATATTCAGAGATTATCTTTAAAAAAGTGGTTTAATTTCTGAGGGTTTCCGCGTTTCTAGTCCACGTTAACATGTCGGTCCTGGTTGTAGTCACTAGAAAACAGTCGTTAAACCAAGTCAGAAACATTCTGAGCGGCTTGAACAACTCTGACACTTGGGTAACCATACTGCCCCTCCGATAAGTACCTAAGTAGGTACTAATAATAATCCTATAATAATCTTGTTAATGTTCACACAGACAAGTCAGCATGGATTCGCATTAAAATAAACAGATAAACTTATTAACTTGATATTTATTGCAAAAATATAACTCTGATATTAATAACGGAAATTGGCGTAGAATTAATTTTCGTTTTGGTAGGTCAAGGCGTTGATTTGAATTCCTATTGACCAATTAATCCGGTTTAGCAAAGGCTAAGTTTGGATGCTATTGATAACACGACCAATTGAAGATTTATAGAATGTCGCTAGATAATTCTAAAGTATTAAAGGAGCAATATATTATTTTGTATATGTAGTTTTTATAATTTTGATGTGATGTATAAATTTAGTTGGTATAGAAATTTGTTTATTGGGCGTTTTTTTGCACTATCTATAGGAAATGTGTTAAATCTAAGAGTCACATTCATATTTAAGCCGCCAATTCGTTGCAATAATTTAGATATTTATATAACGGAGGTAAATAAGTATTGTCAATAATTGAGAAGTTTGTAAACCTATTTAAATAATATGCTCAAAATACATGATAAATATCCATAAGAAGCAAATTCTATGAAGCCACCATAGTTAAGTTAAAGAATAATTCACTGCGTTTTCGGAGAATGCAACCAGGAGTTTTAGGTCTAAATAGCTGTAAAAATTCCAAAATTAAGGTTAAACTGTCAAAGAAAAACCTTATTTCTTAGAAAAGTTCATATTTTAAAAAAAAAATAATCATAGATCCACAAATTTTTATTTGTTGTAGAAGTACCTGCAGCTATAAGCGATATCATTTTATCAAACTTAAGTTACTTACTTATGGTATGGGCAGTTGTTAGGTTAGGTTATTGGTAGTGTTGGAGCCTCCGATATAGCTTAAATACTATTGTCTAATGACTATAACCGGAATTGACAGCTATATAAGATGTCCAAAGAACGGAATCGCTCAGAAATTAAACCTCTTTGGCGGTCACCCGTCTATGGACAGACCGCGAGCTTGCTTAACCTCCCTCTTCTCTACGGACCAGCAAGAATATCTGCATAAAAGCGCCTCTATCAAACCTGGAGTGGATAATATTTTTAGGAAAACTGATTGTTTTCCCAAGTACACCTATTACCTGATATATATAAAGTAGAGCTTTTATATTTTTATTACATCGCATGAATATTCTTAAGGCGCATTAATTTAATGATTTGCTCATGGGTACCACATAATAATATACCCATATAGGTAAGTAGAAGATAACGTTCGTAATTTTATTTGAATATCATCACCAGTAATCAGCTACCAGTAATGACCATCATTCAAAGTATGCATTCATTTGTATCGAGTTTAATGACCTAGTAAACTAACTTTAGATAATCAACAAAAAAGTGACTTAAAGAACGGCATAGACTATAGCAACTGTTTAAACCAATTCTTATTAGATAAATTTTAATATGCCCATCGGCTCCTAATGAACATAAAATTACATGTTATTGAAATCTTTTATGTAGTGCATCTAAGAAACACAGTGTGATACTTTGAAAATTTATGAGTCCTGAGCTCAAACCCTAATTTTGAACTTTCGAATAAATTCTAAGTCAGTTCTGCAATGATTAGATAAACCATACTTTTTAGGGTGTTAGGTTAAACTATGCTAATTAGTTATCACAAAAAAACTGAACCAGAAATGTTCAACAGAAAGAGAAAAAATCGGAAACTGAGGTTAGGTGAAATTGACGACAAAAATCATTTAAAAAATTCTATCTCGAAAACTACGCAAAATCGTAGAACATACATGGGGGTGATTGGGACACTCCTCATCATAAAGTATCTAAATTTTGTGTTTGAACGTCAACTCCTCGGCCAGCCTGTATAATATATATACACTCTGAAATTAAATTTAGGAAATTTTTAGTCAAATATTATTAACTTACTAATATATTAATAAATAAATCTTGAGACAACTAACACATTGTTATATGATCCCGGATAAAAATGTGTTAGAGCCTGAACTATGGCAACCAGACAACTGATAAATATGCTTATATATTTCTAAATACGTACACATTATAGATAAATTACACCCAGACACAGAACAAGTAATCGTGCTCATGACACAATGATTTGTACTGGGTGGGGATCGAACCCACGACCTATCGCTTAGCAGTCAGCGTCGCTACCACTAGACCAATAACCCAGTCATATGAATCAGGTAAACACAAACTTCAAATGAACTCTTTCTGTCGATATACTTATAATAATGAGACAATCTAATAACAACTTCTGTCTAAATAACAAGTTTGAGTATTACCGATCTGTACATACATTTGTAGCGATCATGTAATTTGATTTACGAAAAGTAGGTCTAACGAGCTGGGGATTAACGAAATCCATTTGATGTAATGAGAACGGTACATCTTTGTGTGAGCTACCGATTTCTTTTAGGTACGTATTTATTAGAATTATTCGTAAGTTTTGTTGGGGAAATAAAATTGTATCTTATAATGAGTAATAAGATTTCGATTTGATTTACACGAGGACTAACGGAATGTTTCAAATAATATATGGTTTTGTAAGTAAGTTTACGTATTACTGCTATTAGTGATATCTTTGAGCTATATTTAATACGTTTCTAACAGAAACGATGATTCACAATATTACGATGAAAAAATTGTATATATAATCAACCTTTGTTAAAAACTTCCCTATCTAGGAAATTGTGTAACATTTAAAGAGCCGAACGAATTTTCATGAAATTAGATTTATGAAAATATTGTACTGAAATAAGTTTATCAATTAGACATTTAAACACACACAAATTTAGAGGGGCAAATAGATCGATAAATTACTAGCTATACCCTCATACAAGAAATATACATTATATGTGAATATTCTACGTCAGGTGCATCGCTTCATACGTTCTCTTCCATTCAACATTTATAATACGAGTACAATCATGTACTAGTATTATAAATGTTGACAGTTTGTATTAAAATATCAATTCATTATAATTATATCAATGATGATGATTTTTCTTCACCTTCCTTCTTAAACCAAGATTCAACAAGATTGTTACTAAAAACTTATATGTTAGTATTATTATTATTTTTTTTTAATTCGGCAATTAACAACATCTAAACTGCCATACAGCGTGGCAATGCGGCCAGCCTTCTGGGCACGTTACCTCCCGACGATGCGGAGGAATTCTAAACTTAGATAGTAGTTAGTTATTATAGTTAATTTAGCTGATATTTTTCTGTTCCTTATAAGTTAAGTTAATTATGTAATATGTATTTCTTTATTTTCACATAATAATTGAATAAAGATATTTACCTACTACAACATCTTGAAATTCTCTTTTATAAGTAGCTAAAGAAACTAACGCTTAGAAATACGACTTATAAATGTACATAATTAACAAGAGGAGCCCTGTTTTCTTACAATGTAAGTGCTTTTGGTCGCAGTCGATTGCATCTGTGGTTACATCCACTGTAACTACCTATTATTATGAACGAAGGTATGCTTAGCATTTCTATGTAATTTAAAATTAATTGTTGAGCTGATTATATTTTGTATGCGCATATTATTATTGTGTTCAACGAAAACCGTAAGTTGAATAATGTTTTATTTCTGAACTAAATTACTTATTTAAGGTTACGAAAATCATTTCAAGCCGAAGCAACTCGGGGTCGCCTACTCAGAAAAAGTTCTAGAGTGTTCGATTAAAAATGATGGAAATTTAGCATGAGGGATTTCAATGCAACCTGTAGTATTTTGCTCTAAGAAATTATTATAGTTCTCGTCGCTACTCTTGCATTGCGAATTCTTCTATAGCTCTCTCACTCTCCCGTTGCGAAGAACTAAAGAATTCGCATGCTAATGCAAGTATGAGTATTCTTACTTCATTGATAAAAGTTATATTGGTTCCCGTAAAACAATAAGTCCGTTGCGCTACGATCCAATTGAATACAAGGGAAATAATGAATTAACTTCCTCTGAAAATTATAAAACATATTGCATTATTTTCCTCGCTTTGAACTAAATTAAACGTATTGCAGATTCTTGGGTTGTGTTCACATACTTCTAGTGGTTCCGTTTAAAAAGAATTGGCTAATCGACGGAGTGATTCCATGCAAATTCGTGCCCCGTGCATCAAGAATCTTTAATTTTCAAGTGGAAAAGAATTAAACGCGCTTACGATACAACTTGGAACCTCTTGCATTGAGTAATCTACAGTCCCCATTGAACACAACTCACGTTGCATATGGATGCTCTGATCGCAACAACCGGTACAGCAGGAAGGATGACAAAAGAAGATTTTCCAATGGAAACACAAATCAATCATGCTGTAACGAACATATTTCATTTGTTGAACTTAGATTTTAATATAAAATTATACCAATATTTTTTGTCTATTAGCTCAACACATCAGCAACTACCTACCTATAATAATAATAATATCTCGGGACAATGTCACACCGATCATCCTAGCCCCAAACTAAGCAAAGCTTGTACTATGGGTACCAGGCGACGATATACATACTTATATAGATAGATAAATACTTAATACATAGAAAACATCCATGACTCAGAAACAAATATTCGTTCTCATCACACAAATATTTGCACTTACCGGGATTCGAACCCAGGACCACCAGCTTCGTAGGCAGGAGCACTACCAACTAGGCTTCGTTGACCTATCTCCATCAGTTTATTTTATTTTTGTCTATTAGTCCTCCAGTCTGCTTTGACCAGCTAGAAAGAGATTCTAGGCTTAAGCCATAAAAGATTGTGTTAATATGAATAGCTGGTAGTATTTTTTCACACGGTAACTATCGATAAGTCATCCAACATTGTGAACAAAACCATATCGCGATCTAATTCGTAGCTTTGTTCGATGGCTGATTCGCCATCTATGATAATATAATCTTAAAACTAAACATAGATGATAAAAACATTACGTCGTATTCAATCTGTTCAGGACCAGTCTCATTCTTTTTTCTTTTTTAAAAGACAACGCCATCACTAAGGAATCTAATCCCTGTGTCGCGGGGTACTATTTATGGGACTCATAAATAGTTGTCTGACGCGGGAATCGAACCAAGGCCTCGAAGTTAAATTAACTTAAAGTTAGACTGGTCATGAACAGGTTGTTTAGTAGGCTATTTTTCAAGTTTCTGTCAAACATTTAAAAGCACTGCATTCTGGTGCAATTTATCGCCTCTTCTTTAAAGAACAGCTTTATTTTTCAACTTTATTAGTCAAAGTCTCATTGAAAACTATTCTCTTACCACTACTGTTTTCCTTGAGTTTTAAAAATCTTATCAGTTTCCGTTCAAAATAATTAATTTACTTTGTATTGAAATCATTACCATACCGTTTACCTACTCTTCTTAAGGCACTGACTAATGTTATGTGGATGTAAACGAATTCGTAATAACGCTAAAGAAGGCCCTTTTATACATTTTTGAGATACTGCAAAAAATATATTCCGAAATTTTGTGAATGCTAAAACCCGATTGGCATTCAAATCAACTGTTTTTATCTGGATCTTTACGCAACAAGACATTTAGACTGCATATAAATGATAGCATTAAGAGTTGAACTGATGAAATCTGCGCGGCAGGAGTCAACCTTGGGTTTCCGTTCCATTCACAATGTCAAGGTCACTGCCGCATATCACTTGGGTACTAAAAATGTCATTGTTTTAAGTTATTGTATGGAAAATATTAATCATAATTTAGATCATACCACAACATGCGTAAGGAAATGGAACTTGATTTTGAAGAATAGAATTTATAACCTCCTATAAATTTGTCTCTATCTTACTGTTTAAATGGTTTGTGAACCGATGCTAACAATTCTTTCGATTTCTTTAGTTCATGCTTTCGAGATGGTGACATATAAAATCAAAATAATATATTTTAAATAATAATCATGTCATCCCTTTTGTGTGTCACAAAATACACGGTTGAATTTGTAATGTAGTGTTAGTACCGTCTTTGTCATTTTCTTCGATGGATTTTGAAGTTTGTGATAAGAATCTAACTAGAATTCAGTATTTATTTAAAAATTAAAACGGCTAATAACTTCCATAAAACCTCCATTCACAAACAAACGTCAAACAAAACGTCAGCTGATTCTAATAAAATCCGCCATACTTGAACAAGGTTTAAACCAGGGGCCGACGCGGTTTAAATTTTGACATGACTTAACCGCGGGTCAAAGTTAAATCGTGTTTTTAAATAAAAATGTAGATAAACCATGCTTAAGCGGCCGGCTTAAATTTAAGTAGCGTTTTTAAATAAGGCTGTAGATGTTTTTAAAGATGGTATGTAGGCCCAGTTATCGAATAAAAGAGAAAACAAATTATGTGATCAAGTCAACCCGCGGATCCATTATGGAGCGGGTCCAGCTGACCGAAGACTTTGTCTCCGACAAAATAAAATAATGAATAAAAAAGGTTTTTATTCACGTAGACTTTAAAAAAGCGCTTGTAAATAGTCAGAACATATTCGTAGTAATATATAATTAATTTATAATTATTTCTAGGTACATATAGATATTTAGGTACACGGATTGTAGGAAATAATCTACAATAAGATTTATTTTATAACAGTAACGAGATTTAACAAACTTTTGATGTCTTGTATAGTTCTTATATGTTACCAACCAAGTCATGTATAACTAAACGAAGTTCATTGTTTGATGAAGCAGAGAAAGCCTCCGAGGCTAACAGTTAACGTTATAATAAAAAATAAAAAAGATTATCCTAACTCACGGCACATAAAACATAATTAGTAAAATTAGTAGCAGCAGTAATGATAACCACGTTAATGGCTCTCTCTCGCTCTTATCGAGCCATAATCTTTCACTATTGGGTTATAAACCTTACATACTATGTAGTTTACAGGCCTGAAGACTCGTAAACCGAGGAAATTGCTATACTAGGTGAACAAATGGTTTAGTATAATTATTCTCCATACAGATCTCTTACAGTACACTACAATCAGAATAATTGTATTGTGCGGCGAGGTTGTCGTTTTAAATTATTTTGATCTATATTTACAGACAGCACGTGTGGCTCAGGGGTTGAGACAGTCCCCTATCGTCTGCGCCGTATCCGGGGTTCGATTCCCACACAGGACAACTATTCGTGTGACTTATGAGGATATTTTGGACACAAAGTTTGTAAAGTCAAGTAGAGCAAGTGTTGCCCTTTATTAAGAATAAATAAATAAAATGGCGCTGTTATAAAAAATACACAGACTGAATTTAATGCTGGTGTTGACCAGCTTCCAAAAAGGGCATTATCAAATCGCCGGTATATGTTTCCCTTATGTATGTTTAATTATTTTTTAAATTATTTTATTTTCTATTTATTCGACAGTTTGGAATCGTCTAATTTCAAAATTTTTAAGTAATTTCTATATATTTCACAAGAAAAACATCCAATATGTGTATAAATACTACAATAGTATAGTATTGGGAGATTGAGATGGTTCGTCCATCTAATTACGTACAAAATGACTGCACGTGTGGCGCAGCGGCTACGACAGTCGCCTCGCCGCTTGGTGTCGCGGGTTCGAGTCCCACGCCGGACAACTATTTGTGTGACCCATAAATAGTTGTTCTGAGTCTGGATGTAATTTGTATCTGTGTATTATATGTTTGTAAAGTATCTTGTGACACACGGTTTAGATTCACTAGTGCGGGTGTTGTCTTTAAAAAAAACTGTTTAAGCGTTCTTCTATAACAGAATATATTGCAAGAAATCTAGAAAATCATTATTTTATACATTATTAATATTAATATAACCTGAAATATATAAAAAAATGTGAATTGTAGACATGATAACACAAGAAGCATTTTCTTAAAAAAACTTCTAATTGGCTATTGTCACTCCGATCCAAAACCCGTTTAATCTGATCAGCTAAATACAGTATGACATGGCAACCTTCAAGAAACGAGCCTATTCCATTCTCAAACGTTCCTTGCAGCTCCTCTGGTGCTGCAAGTGTCAATAGGCGGCGTTGATTACTTACCATCAAGTGACCCGCTTGTTCATTTGCCTTGCTTCTATATAAAAAATAACATCGCACCGCATCAATGGATACTTCTATGCAAGTGTCCAATATGCGGGGTCGAAATTATTTTAAAATATTTTAACGGCTCTTACCATTCACATAACACGTTCTCTTTCAATAATGTGTGTGCGTAAACCCAGGTGCGCTTTATATTCTTTCTCTCTCATAATCCAACAAAATACAGTCCCGACACTTTCACATCGGGCTGGCCGACGCTTTTTACTGAGAATCAGAGACCAATATCGCATTTTGGTCAAACCCGGTACATATTTAAACCCAAAACCTGCGGCTAAATATACTACCTGTAAACCAACGACGACGAAAAAATACACTGTCAAAATACAAGTGCTACCACCATTGTGCATTGTGGCTTCGATTGTACATGTACAGACGCCAGCACATCAAGCTATCCCAATCTGTCAAATTTACCCAATTGAAAGTGAACCTTAAGCTTTTGTGATAAAGTTGAAAATCTATAAAAGAAATTTGACAGATTGGGGTAGCTGGATGTGCTGGCGTCTGTACCTACATATCTTTAGAGCGTAATCATAGTCTTATAAAGTTTTGAGTACGTGTTTCTCTATGTTCACACTACACACCAGATCCTAACTTATGTACCTGAAAATAAAGATTAATTTTCATCGCCGTCTGTTAGATAAATTTAATAAAGTGTTTTCTTTAATACGAATAAGAAATCAAGTGTTATTGGAAGGTATGTCAAATATGGGTATCTAAGCTTGGTTTTTTCATTATTTATAGTTCCGATTTCATTGTTAAGCCACAAGTGCCATTTAAGAGTTCAATTTTGTTGATTTTTCCGCGCACTTATATAAGCATAATAATATATTAATTTCTATGAATAGGTCCCGCATGATGTTAACGTAAAGTACAGTTGATGGCACATCGGTAGGTAAAACTTGAAATTAAAAAAGTCTTTAAGGCGTAAGCAGTTAGAGCGGCTACGATGTGCCACGGCAACGTGGCTCAATGTTTCGTGTGTACAATTTTATAAAAGATGTAGGTATAGCATGCCCTTTCTAAATTAAAAATATACGGTCAGGGAAATTTCGCATGAAAACGAAATCCTTGCAACATTGCAATCACAATTAAACGGTGATTCGCGCTATAACATACACACACACACACACACACACAGATATACTGGGTGTTTGGCAGAACGTTGAACATACGAAAATGGTGGATAGGTGGGGTCATCTGCTACCTACTCAGCCCTTTATTTGGCCTTGGCCCACTGGATATTTTTTTATTTTTTGCTCTCTTCTAGTTTCACCACTTTCTTAACTTAACAAACAAAATACATAGCTTGAGAAAGAACGGTTTGCTGCTGTCTGAACTTTGTATGCCGCAAATAGCTCTAAGGCACCTTTTTTGAGCTCTGAAAACTGTTACCATATTCTATAGCGAAGAGTTGAATTGACTTGTGCAGACCCAATGTGTGAAGCACAGTTTTAGAAAGTGCATACTTTTATTACAGGCATCATATTTAGGCTGTGTTGTTACGGCGTCAAATATCACCAACCCATCTCATCCCGTGAAGGCGTAGAAGTCGTTCCAAGGGAATACCTGCCAGAGAACTGGCAGGTTGATTCTATAAACTTCGTCCACCATATACCCACTAGTATCATATTTAGGCTGTGTTGTTACGGCGTCAAATATCACCAACATATCTCATCCCGTGAAGGCGTAAAAGTCGTTCCAAGGGAATACCTGCCAGAGAACGGGCAGGTTGATTCTATAAACTACGTCCACCATATACCCACTAGCATCATATTTAGGCTGTGTTGTTACGTCGTCAAATATCACCAACCCATCTCATCCCGTGAAGGCGTAGAAGTCGTTCCAAGGGAATACCTGCCAGAGAACGGGCAGGTTGATTCTATAAACTACGTCCACCATATACCCACTAGCATCATATTTAGGCTGTGTTGTTACGGCGTCAAATATCACCAACCCATCTCATCCCGTGAAGGCGTAGAAGTCGTTCCAAGGGAATACCTGCCAGAGAACTGGCAGGTTGATTCTATAAACTACGTCCACCATATACCCACTAGCATTATATTTAGGCTGTGTTGTTACGGCGTCAAATATCACCAAACTATGTCATGCCGTGAAGGCATAGAAGTCGTTCCACGGGAATACCTGCCAGAGAACTGGCAGGTTGATTCTATAAACTACGTCCACCATATACCCACTAGCATCATATTTAGGCTGTGTTGTTACGGCGTCAAATATCACCAACCCATCTCATCCCGTGAAGGCGTAGAAGACGTTCCTAGGGAATACCTGCCAGAGAACGGGCAGGTTGATTCTATAAACTACGTCCACCATATACCCACTAGCATCATATTTAGGCTGTGTTGTTACGGCGTCAAATTTCACCAACCCATCTCATCCCGTGAAGGCGTAGAAGTCGTTCCACGGGAATCCCTGCCAGAGAACGGGCAGGTTGGTTCTATAAACTACGTCCACCATATACCCACTAGCATCATATTTAGGCTGTGTTGTTACGACATCAAATATTACCAACCCATCTCATCCCGTGAATGCGTAGAAGTCGTTCCACGGGAATACCTGCCAGAGAACGGGCAGGTTGATTCTATAAACTACGTCCACCATATACCCACTAGCATCATATTTAGGCTGTGTTGTTACGGCATCAAATATCACCAACCCATCTCATCCCGTGAATGCGTAGAAGTCGTTCCACGGGAATACCTGCCAGAGAACGGGCAGGTTGATTCTATAAACTACGTCCACCATATACCCACTAGCATCATATTTAGGCTGTGTTGTTACGGCATCAAATATCACCAACCCATCTCATCCCGTGAATGCGTGGAAGTCGTTCCACGGGAATACCTGCCAGAGAACGGGCAGTTTAATTCTATAAACTACGTTCACCATATACCCACTAGCATCATATTTAGGCTGTGTTGTTACGGCATCAAATATCACCAACCCATCTCATCCCGTGAATGCGTAGAAGTCGTTCCACGGGAATACCTGCGAGAGAACGGGCAGGTTGATTCTATAAACTACGTCCACCATATACCCACTAGTATCATATTTAGGCTGTATTGTTACGGCGTCAAATATCACCAACCCATCTCATCCCGTGAAGGCGTAGAAGTCGTTCCAAGGAAATACCTGCCACAGAACTGGCAAGTTCATTCTATAAACTACGTCAACCATATACCCACTAGCATCATATTTAGGCTGTGTTGTTACGGCGTCAAATATCACCAACCCATCTCATCCCGTGAAGGCGTAGAAGTCGTTCCAAGGGAATACCTGCCAGAGAACTGGCAGGTTGATTCTATAAACTACGTCCACCATATTACCACTATATGAATGGAGGTCATTGAGGGAGCCTTTTATCCAGCAGTGGACATCATCCAGCTGTTATGATGATATACCTAAGGGACAGGCCAGTTGGCGTCGTTGGTAGATTTCACGCCGATGGTCGTGGGTTCGATTCCCACCTTGTCGCCACCTTGATCATTTGTGTACATGACATGTCTGTTTGTCCTGTGCCTGGCTCTGGGTGTAATTACCTATGTATCTAAGTATGTCTTTACAAAAAAGTAGTATTATATGTAGTAAATCAGTTCTCTGATTTCCATAGTACAAATAGCCGTGAATAATGCCCCATATATTATAATTATTTTGTAACATGTATTATGCTCAACGGACGAGCTAGATTGCTGTGTACTTATCGTGCTAAGGAACGTAACATTAATCAAATTAGTCATTTACCGGCTTCCGAACCTTATAAAGTTTATTACCCGCATAAACTGATGAAAATCACACCCGTAATGTAGTTAACTGTAAACACATAGCACAATGTATGAGTACCGCCTCTGCACAGTACAGAAGGCGTAGCCATTGTGGTGCGTCCAATGTGGTCGTCATAACGGTTCGTGAGGTGTTCCAATCCCCACCTCAGATAGACCATCGCTACTGACCAACTGCTCCTAGACAACAGTGACTAAGAGGCCATTATACGTACACGCTTTTATAGCTTACTTCCTTATGAGTTTAGAGGACTGTCTCACTGCCTCATCGTTCTAGATCATGAGTAAAAATCCCAAGTCGTGGCAAATATTTTATAGGTATTTTTCTAGCGAGTAACTAAATCTCTTAGTTGTAAAACAGAGTGAGAAAGGTGGTCATGTCATCACGTCTCGGAGTAACGTACTCACGTGAAGCCGTCGGTCCTATGCCTAGTCTCTCCTTGGTCTTCCAACTGGATTATCAAATCAAATCAAAAAGTCATTTATTCCGTTAAAATATTACATTTGTGTGGAATCGTCAATTTTTTTTGACCCTACCGTGCAGTGCATGACGTGGCAGCTACTGAGAAACACTGCCAGAAAACTCAGTAGGAATCCTTTTTTTAAATATTTATTTCTTACATAAAGTTACATTGTATTTAAATGTGTTAATCTAGAGCGACTCAATCCCAAGCTGTTTTGTCACTTAAATAATCAGAAGTTTTGTAGTAAGCCCTGCTACACAATTTGGCTTTTATAATTCTTTTAAACTTATTAATAGACATTTCTCGGATATCATTGGGAAGTTTGTTATAGAATCTTATAGATCGCCCCATAAAAGAGTTACTTACTTTGTGGAGACGGGTGGTATGTAACACAAAGTTATGCTTATATCTAGTATTTATATTATGAGTATCACTCCTTTTACAGAAGGAGTCTTTATATTTATGCATATAAATTAGATTCTCATATATATACTGACATGCTACAGTCAGAATGTTAATCTCTTTAAACTTCTCTCTCAAAGATTCTCGCGGACCAATTTTATATATGGCTATATTATGAAAGTATTCCTATGTACGCACAGACACTTGTCTAGTGTCCGATGAGATTGGTTGCTATAAAGGAAAATGGCTGAGAACACTACTATCTGTTGATAAGTTTTACATTATATTAATTAAGTTTTTTTTTTGTATTTTTACAGACTTAAAAAAGGTAGAGGTTCATAATGCAACAGACTTTTTGTACATGTTATGCGATTTCTTCAGAATTTGTGCACCATTTTTTTTGGGTATTTTTCATATAAATCGATAGGATACTATTTAAATGGAATTAAGCCTTGGAGTATTTATTTGTTAAAACAGTGATTATTATGGAAGAAATAAAAAATAAAAAATTCAATTCTGATATCATAATTATTTCACTGCATTAAATATAATCACGGTTATACGTGATTACATTTAATGCAGTGAAATAATTATGATATCAGAATTGTATTTTTTTATTAGTACTACTAGGATCAAGTTGTAAAATTTTATTTATTAACATATACATATACATGATTTATGTGTATGCTTACCTCTATTAACAACTAATTGGGTAATTATTTCGGTGTATGTACATACATAGGCATGTACACAGAAATAAATAAACTAAAAATAAATGTAGACCAGTAGCGTGCTGTGACGTAATTAGAAGACAAACCGAAAGAGGTTAACTATCTACAATATTGTTCAACAAACAAAATCTATTCAAAACAGCCTGTTCTCATGGTGATCTTGCCTTTGAAGAACAACACGGTACGCCACAGCTGTTGTAAATAACAACAGTAGTAGTACTTCACTTAGTACGTTTTCTTTTACTCATCATCATCATCATCATCATTACAGCTAAATAAGTCCACTGCTGGACAAGCCTCCCTCAAGAATCGTCTTGAGGGGATATGCCATAATCGCCACGCTTGGCAGGCGGGTTGGTGATCGCAGTAAGATAGTCATAGTAATCAGAAGGAAGCTGCTGCCCTTCCTCAGGTAGATATTCCCTCGGGTCGACTTCTACGCCCCCCACGGGATGAGATGGGGTGATGATATTCTGATTCTGATATTTGTCGCCGTCACCACACAGTTCTTTTACTAATTTAATATAAACTAGAGATATACAAAAAATCATAACAAATGACAAGTATAACACCTCCTTGATTTTGACTTTGAATAACGCTGACTGAGAAACTTTGCCAAAGTTTCTCAATCAGCGTCATTCAAAGTCAAAATCAAAAATCATTTATTCCGTAAAAAAATTACATTTATGTTGAATCGTCTTAATTTTTTTTACCCTACCGTGCAGTGCAGCTACTGAAAAACACTGCCCGGAAACTCAGTAGGAATCCTTTTTTAAATAAAATATAGTTACTTAAGATTAATCACAACCATATGTGTTGACTCAGAACAACTCAATCCCCAGCACTTTTGTCACTTAAATAATCAGAAATTTTGTAATATGCCCTGCTAATATTCATAAAGTCTGTCTTTAATAACCTCTGCATTATAATAACTATACATGTGTATGCTTCATAAAACGGATGCCCTGAAGACAATGAATGCCCGGGAAGTAACGGAGCAGTACCGGTTAGGGATACATTACAAACTATTGCCGTAGGTGAGGCTCTAGCTACTCGTCTTCGTTGAATATAAAGGAAACATGCCCTAATAAACTTAAACGTGAACACCATTACTACAACAGTAAGAAATAGGAATATATAATAACTAGCTATGCCCGTGATATCGCTCGCACATTTTTTAATGACTCTGTAAATGTTTCATCGGAATATCTCTCATATTATAATATCCTGGGACATTATTTACACACGGCCATCTGATCCCAAACTAAGCAGAACTTGTACTATGGCAACCAGATAACTGATATACTACATATAATATTTTTCTTTTGTAAGTACATACTTATATAGAGAATTACACCCAGACTCAGGACAAACAGACATGTTCATGCACACAAATGTCTGTCCTGGGTGGGAATCGAACCCAACCTCCAGCGTGAAAAGCAAGCATTTGCCAATCACGCCAATATTTTTGTCGCAAACCTATAAAACATTCACATAAACCTTACACATTTCCTTACAAACTTTCATCCCCTACAGGGAGTAGGGGATGAAAGTTTGTAAGGAAATGAAATGTTGAATTGTTATTTAACACTCTTAAGGGTAAAACCTTCACAAACTTTAAATGTCATATTTATTTATATTGAATCAACAGCCTAAAAAATAAGGTTAATGCTTCTAGCTCTAAAAATTATGCTACTTCCATACCACTTTTCATCCCCCCTTTCAACCCCTTAAAACTTTTTTGTCCTTTCTCAGGCTCTGGACTATCTGTGTACCAAATTTCATTTAAATAGGCTTAGTAGTATTGGCGTGAAAGAGCGACAGACAGAAATACAAGCAGCGTTACTTTCACATTTATAATCTTAGTAATGATTAATTTGTTGTTAATATTTACAAAGGTATTATTTTCTTAAGTATAATAGGCCGCATGAAGTCCAATCCAATGAACCTTGAGAGGAGCTTTTAGGCGTGCACTTTAAACCAACGAGAAGTTGTAACAACTGGTAAGGAAACCTTTTAAAAATACTATCTGGTTTTATAGATTGTTTGCAATTTGTTTACAGCCAGTAATAATAATAAAATGTACTAAACCAACTGGTATTAACTATTGTTTACCTGTATGTCATTAAATTTCATCATGCTCTTGCCTCTGGGGAAATATTATTTCTTACGGTAGCTATATAATAGTTAGCAAACAGTGAATAGGCTTATTGACGGGCCTGATGGTGTGGTTGGCAAATGCTTGCTTTTCACGCCAGAGGTCGCGGGTTCGATTCCCACCCAGAATAGATATTAGTCTACATGAACATATAATTTTTTTTTTATTTTTTTTTATACAACGTAGTTGGCAAACAAGCATACCACCTGATGGTAAGTGGTCACCGTAGCCTATGAACGCTTGCAACACCAGGAACATCATTAGCGCGTTGCCGACTCTTTAGAAACCTTACAACTCCCTTTTTGAAGGGCCCCATGCTGTAGACTCTTGGGAAAAACGTAACAGGGAGTTCATTCCACAACCTCAATGTACGTGGGAGGTAGTTTGTCCTGAGTCTGGGTGTAATTATCTACATAAGTATGTATTTACAAGTTTAGATCTTGTAACTTACGTACTAAGCTTCTTAAGCTTTGATGATGCGTTACAGCGAAATCAGTTAGTTAAGTAATCTTCTGAGAAACTTTGGCCTCGCCGCCATGGTATGGAAGTGTTACATTTGTCATATGTTGCGTATTCTTATTATAACACTGGTTAACATGAAATGACTGTCTTGTTAGTCTTGTTAGGGACCCTGACTGTTAAGTCGTGGGTTCTATTCCCACCCGGGACAAATTTTTGTGAGTTGTACACTATTATTTGTTCTGTCTCTGTGAGTTATTTATCGTAATACTAGCTGTCCCAGCAAACGTTGTACTGCCTGAACAATAGAAATAAAAACCAAAAGCTTAATTTAATACATACAGGGTCTCAATCAAATTTATAAAAACAAACTTCAGTAGAACAATTAAATACTAAAATCGCTATTATAAAATAGGGGTTGGTGATAAGAGGGTAAAATTTTTGGGTTGTATGTATTTTTTAAAATTAAAACATGTATTTTAAAAAATTAAAACAAAAAAAATTGTGCAATAATTAAAAAATATATGTTAAGGGTGAACAACCCTTATCACTTAGGGGTATGAAAAATAGATAGTTGCCGATACTCAGACCTACTGAGTATGCATATAAAATTTGGTAAAAATCAGTAAAGCCGTTTCGTACGAGTAAGGTAACTAACATTGTGACACGAGAATTTTATATATTAGATGTAGAAATATATAAATATGTTTATCATTTCTCTGGTTACCATACCGGCTCTGCCTAGTTTAAGTGACAGTGTGTTACTTGTTCCAAGATATTTAATATTATTATTTTTGTGTGAAAACATACTAACAATTAATAATTCTATAATAGCCTTCAATAAAAAAAATAAGTCAAAGGAACCTCTTCAAAAATGTTCATTTACGAAATCCATGCAGTAATGCAATAATAGAAAGACATTATAACACACGTATGATTTAAATTTGAATACATACAAACAATATCTAATTCTATACTTACAAATCAGATAAAAATCAATCGTGTGTGGTCAAGGGACCCCCTTCTGGAACGAATTTGAATTAATTAGACAATATAACTCACGTATAATTTAAATTAAAGGTAAATAACAAATAAATATTAACAAAATTCATATTATTATAACTAGCCGCGGACAATGCTCGCCTGCTAGAATCTCAACATTTGTTCGAACTCAGACACTCATATCTCACTGTACAATAGATAGAGAAAATAGCCCCATGGAGGGGCAGAACCCTTTTTCCTTGCATATAATATCAACCCGTCTACTTCATTGACGTGTAGAGGAATATCGTTCGAAAAATTGTATTAAAATCATAACTGCCATGGAATTACTAACAGTTACCTCCAATTACCATAAGTCTTTAGAAACAGTCGTTAAAATTCTTTCAATTTTCATCATCAATTACGAGAGTGTGCCTTCGATTACGATGTGACAAATTAATTGAAAGAGATCAGCGCGTGCGAGCTTAATCGGCCATTTTAACTTATGGTCTATGGTCAATTCGGTAACGGAACCACAAGTAACGGATGATGCCAGCACTTAATATAACACGCAATTCTGTTTACTGCTGGAGATTGAGCGATATATTCTAAACTGCTTTACATAATACGGTTTATATTGAACAGTTTGGATTTTCCATGTAAAACATAAGATAATCCAATTTTTTTGTGTTTTAAATGCAGGATTAATTGGTATATAAACGATTTTTAGAATAGAGATTGTAATTATTTTTATTCACAGATTAAATATAATCACTAAATAATTAAAACTAAACTATTATTTTATAAGAACTACGCTGCCCAGGTGGATAAACATTGCCCGCCGACTACTTCCATGATTTATTTATTTCCCTAAATAGTTATATTCTGATGTTTCAAATGATTTCCAAAATATAATACACACGGCCATCACACGGCACATCTGAATTTATGTAACTGGCCACTTTTACAAATAATATTTGAAAACTATTTCGACGTTTGAAAATGGAATTCCTTGGATTTGAAAGAAGTTTATTTCGATGAAATTAAACCGATATTTTGAATGAAACGATATAGTGAACGGGCAGAATATTGTGAGAAACAATATGATGATATAAAAATAAAATCTGGCATGAATAATACAAAAAAAAATACTATGACTGTATTTTATGTTATTTATTACCATTTAGTATTATTAATTTTCAACTCGATAGGCTTAGTTGTCGAATAAAACGCAAACAAATGTTCGATGGAAAAAAATTAAGCTACAAATTTATTTTTAATCATAAAGTGGTTTAAAATACTTTCTTTGTCTACTAGGGGCGCGAAAGCTTAAACGAGGGTTAATAAATGTCCATATCGAGACTATATTGGTGCATTGTCCTTTAATTACAGATTCATTCTACAACATTGCAAAATAGACGCTTTTAAATTCGTCGTCACGTAAAGATACTAAAATCGCCTGTCGTTTGATGAATATGTCCATAAATGTCTATAAATTTATAGTTCAACAAAGTCCTAATCAAAGTTTTCAATGTGAATTACAATATGACATACGGTTTCAAGTATTATTTACAGCAATAAAATGTTTCATAAATAAAATTATGTTTCAAACGCAGGCGCAGCTATTGTCGCGTTTGTTACATTGTTGTTTTGTAATTTTTGTCCGTAAATGGTATTGATATTAACTAACTCTGTAGGAGGTCTGCTAATTTTTCTTAAGAAAGTATATGTCATCCTTACGTTTGTAAAAAAATATTTAAATTAAATTTGTAATAATGTAATGCTAACCCACGTTATCCACACACTATTTTGCTAGTATCAAGTCAGGATTGCAGTGTTTTGCCGCTTCACATTGCGGGTGCGATTCCCGCACAAGATAAATATTTCGGTGACCCGACCAATAGTTTAACATGCTTGTTTGTCCTGAGTCTGGGTGTTATCTATACTAATATTATAAAGAGGTAACGTTTGTGAGATGGTGACGTTGTAAGGGGTAATCTCTGGATCTACAAAACCAATTTTCAAATTTATTTCACCAATAGAAAGCTACGTTATTGTGGAGTGTCATAGGCTATGAAAAATTCCATAATTAATAACGCATCTTTACTTAAAATTGAATAATGTAATCCAAGTTGCGGGACAACCGGGCAGGGGCAAAAATATTAATAACGCGGAACGAAGTCCGAGGGCACTGCTAGTTATCTATATGAGTAAGTATTTACAAAAAGTAGTATATGTAGTATATCAGTTATCTGGTTTCCATAGAACAGCTCTTCATAGTTTGGAATTGGCCGTGTGTGAATAATGTCCGCGGATATTATTATTATAGTATTTGTTCTGGGTTGGGGTGTGTTTTGTGTCAGTCAGTTATATATTTGTAAAGTAGGGATTTATTTTCCCAGTTTACAAACAAATAAGTCTTATTTAAAACAATGTCCGTAACGTAGTTTAAAAAATGATGTGGATAGTTACACTAGGCTTACGTCACAACTAGTTATTCACGATAGAATAGTTGAGCTAAAGGAACGAGAGCTTCTCACTTCACTAACACACTACAGAATAAATTGTATAAGGTGTATTAGTTAAAGGTAACAATTATAATATTGTGGGAGACTGGTGCCTAAACTAGGCTCAAGGCCTGTATTTCAGGACACCAATGAAGAGGTACATTTATTATACATTCTTAGGAAAATAGGATCACATGCATATGTACATAATTTGGTTTAAAAGAGAATAATTAAGTTAACAAAGTAAAGAGTAAGAAAGAATACAATAACAAACATTTTTAGTAAGAATTCGTAATAATATGTAGGTAGTTTATGAATTATGAAAACAATAATTCTAACCATTTAATCAGCATTAGTCTCTGTTATTTTGTCACTATATCCAAAGACACCACTGATTTAGAATTTAATAACACACCGTACTACCGTCATGTATAGTCAATGTATGGTGACGGTACGACACTATACATTGACTATGGATTTTTTTTACTCTTACAGTTGCCCTAGGAGATTATGAATATCTCACTCAAAAGAAGAAACTAGCGGGAGTTAAAGCTGCCTAGAAACTAAATATTCCCTTTGGTGTTAAAATGTCGTCGCGGTCGCGGCGGCGTCGGTAGCGGGTAGAGGACTACCTTAAAAGTAGGTACAGTTCTAGAGTCGAAAAAATTGAGATAGGTGTTTATGGCTTACATTTAAAATTAGACGCTAGGAGATGTATTTTATTTACTTTTTATTTCTTTTTCTTTATATTTTTTAATGTTTATTTCATATAAACTTGTGTTAAATGGTTAGCCATTTTACACAAGTTTAATAGATTTATTGTATCATCAAGTTTACGTACGTAAATTATAATAAAAACTAAGAGCAAATGTTTAACCTATTTCAATAAGTATAATAAATACAAAATGACACTAATAACCCATTTAGAAACATTGAAATATTGAGTAAGAGCAGTATTGTATAAACTATAACAAGCTCTGACAATATTTAGTAGAAATACTAATGAGCGGACACGTACAAATACAATTAAGTTGGCAACACTAGCCGTAGTTGGATGCATGACATGTATGCATGACACGTACCTTACATAATGTCATCATAAATTAATAAATAAATATCCGGGCACAACGTATCACACAGCGCCATCTAGCCCAAACTAAGCAAAGCTATTATAACGTAGTAGCTATTACTACGGATAGAAATACTTATTTAATCTGGTAAATTAGTGCAAATCCCATGTGATAAGTTCTACACCTCCAGATGCTTGCATACATGGCGATTCGCCGCAAAACAGGGATTAATTTTCCTGATGCAGTCTCATGAAAACATAAGATTCTTTGGCACTTGAGTTATAGTTGTAATCTTGCAAAAAAAATACCCAATTACATCGACAGAAATGTACCGTATAAATACTCGAGAGCTAGTAGATACAGATTGTTTCAAATAAGATCCAGTAAAACAAACTTAGGTAGGCACTGTCCACTAAATAGAATCATGGACCTATATAACAAGGACACCAAGGTACAGTCCGTAGACATTCTAGGCGACAATTATAACCTATTTAAGAAAAAAATAATGACGAACAAATTGCAGAGGGATAAACCAGATTATTAATACGTAATGTTTTATTTTATTTGTATTTTTTTATTCACTGAACACTTTAATTCTGTTTTTATTTTTTATTACTATTTCGACAGTACTTTTGTATTCAAACTCTGACCTTCTTAGTGTGTGTTTAAAATACCGAGATTGCCAATCTCCCGAAAATATGTATGTATCCATGTTTTCCTTAATCTGTTTTTCTTAGCTTAGTTTTAATTTGTAAATATAACTACTAATCATGACAAATATAAATGTACGAGTATATTACCTCAGAATGTGAACCGTACTACTAACTCTAATAACCGTGTTACTTTGAATGCTGTGTTTGTCTATAAGTGTTACAACACTACTTCCTATTCTATATACATGTGTCCTTTGTCTTTCTTAAGTGTCTGTAATGTTGATAATCCTTAAATAAATAAAATAAATAAATATAAGAGAACTTAACCTGATGAAGCGATAAATTGCTTGTGATGCATCGTCTAAGTATTCCACACAGAACGTATAGCTACCGCGTCTATAAGACAATAAAGTAATAAAACATCTATGTATTCCGTAGAAATGGAAATTAGTTGGAATAGAGCGCTAGACAAATCACGGTCTAGTTGCTGCACGAAGTAAAAGTAGGCTGACATCACGGCTACACACGACTTTGTCACAATGCGCATAGCATGCGAATGTGTTCTTAACCTCCAAACATAAAGAAGGGGCTGTCATAATATCAAAAGCAACATCTCTATCTCTGTCTGCATATTTGTAATTGACATTGTGTCTCCAAACTAACACAAAGGCAAGACAGACCGCCACAGTATATATAAATACGTCAATGTCATATTGAAATGTCAAACAAGTAACTATTAGATATTGGACATAGAACTCATGTTTCAGAATTGAAAGAATAAATAACTTTAAATAATATGACATTAAGGCCCACTTGCGGCACCCCGGGTTAAATGAATTAACTCAGAGTTAGTGGCTAATATGGGGTTAAATTACAATTACGTCTTGCACCACCAAGAATTAGGAACTTACCTTGGGTTATTTATTAAAATTTTAACCCAGCTATTTTGGTGGGTTAAATCACTAACTCCGGATTAGTAATGTCAAATTTGTTTTGTTTGAGAGGTTATGTTGGGTTGCAGAAGTGAATGTCAGAGATTTTAAAACAGTTTTGTGTCCTAAACAATTATGAGTGATTATTTGTTGTCTGATGATTATGAAGAAATCGTCGAATATAATATTAGCTCGGACTTTTATAAAAGAAGAGTTGCAGAAAGGTCGATCAGGTCAACGTTGCCATGACAATATTTAAAAGGACTCGAAATTGACAGATTGGTTTCAAACACAAACGATCAAATTGAAATGTCTTTGAAAAAACTTGACACATGAGACAGTCATATAGAAAGTTTTCTAGTGACAAAAAGAGGTGTATAAATATTTCACTTATTGATATTTGGTTGGATTACATTACGGAACAAAAAACGTAAAATAGAAAAACACGGAGTTAGTTGACTCGGTGATATTTTTCATTGGCGCAACAGAATGTTGAGTTAAAATTTTTAAGTATTAACCCGAAGTTACTTAACTCGAGTTAGTTTATGTTATCCTAGCTTTTGGTGCAAGTGGGCCTAAGGCACTTAGTTTTATAATAGTTTCATTTAATTATTGCTTCTTGTTCCTTGAAATGATTGGTAATGAGAACCAAAATGCCATTGCAGTACGCGGCGTTACTACACCACGAATTGACATTTCAAATAGGTGACTATTAGACATTTGACACAGAAATTTACTGTGGTACAACAATTTGTGGAAAACTAAAATATAAAGTGTGCAAATAAAACAATTAAAAGTATTACAGCTTAAAATTTCAAAAGTCCACGATCTCCAGTTGAGATTTGTTTATAAATTCTGTCCTTACTATCTCCCCCAATGCATTGGATTACCAATAACCTTGTTTTTTATATAGAGATGCATGAGCATGGCAAACGAGCAAACAGATCACCTAATTGTAAGTGATCGACGCCGCCTATAGACACCCGCAATTTGAATGTTGCCATGTCATAATTAAACGTAAATACCTCCGCAGTTATTACGTGCGTCTTACGTATTTTACAGAAACCGAATAACAATTTGACGCAATACAATTATGCGCCAATTTTTCTATTGCCCTGTTTTGTTTTTGAATAATAATTTCTTTCGTTGTCGAGTCGTGTGACGGATCAGCATCAGGTAGACTGGCACTCATTTATTTGTCATACAAAGATGAAGATGATGAATCATTAACAAGTAGAATCTTTAAATCGCTCAACGCCCACAGTCAGAATCGTATTTTGGCATACATTTCATATAGATAGTCATTAAAAGGCAGAACAATCATTCTCAAAAAGTGTATAGTTAGAATCATCTTTTGGCATATTTGTGAACATTGTACTGTATGTGTGAACCATACATGTTTTTTTATTTCCCTGTAAGAAGCATGAAACAAGCAAACAGGCATACAACATGCATGATGCAAGCATGCTGAATGCAAACAAGCGCACCCATTCACACGTATGTATTTTGCATACATATTATAAATTTGTAATTGAAGACCAATTAAAGCAGGAATTTCTTTATCGCTTTGCAAAATACAATGAGGTAGTATATAATAACAAAATAAAATAAAATACACTTTATTGTACACAAAAAATAAAAGAACATTTAACAATGAAACATTAATTATAATGTACAATGGGCGGTCTTATCGCATAAAGCGATTTCTTCCAGACAACCTTTGGATGGATAGGAATGAAATGTGTAAAAATGCCGGGGATGGTGCAACAAAGTGTGGTACATAGATACTTCTTTTTTATCTATGTACCACACTTTGTTGCACCATCCCCGGCATTTTTACACAAAGAGATAATTAAAAAGGTATACTAAAAAATAAAAATATGATATATAAGAAGGGCGCCAGTAGTTGTAGTAATTTGGTTGGCTGAGATCAAATTACTACAACCCCTTTTAACTTTCATGGGTACGTTACTCATAGAGCACCTAATGAATTATCTGAGGGCACAGAAGTACCCTCGCCAAGTCAAGCATACTTTTTAGTCATCCACGGAAATACTAAGCAGGCCATCTGCTTAGTATTTCCGTGGATGACTAAAAAATCTACATATTTGAAGCTCATTGACAATTGTGTGATAAAAATTCCTCCAAAAATCTCATGAAAGTTCATGCATAAATTCATCAAGTGCTTCTGTCTGATTGCAATACCGTGCACAATGCGATCATTGATTTGCAAATAGCCAAATATTTTGCCAACGGTACGCATATTAGAGTGACGGAAAACACAGATAAATTATATTCACATCACGAAGTTCCGTGGCTTGAATAATAACAAGAAATCATTAAAGGATCACCTAAATGTGAAGTCAAAATGTAACGAGTTAGCTCTGCTATAATAATTTAGTTTTTATGTTTGGAAACTTGGATTTTAACACGGTTCTCATGATAAGGGAACTTTTGGAACACAATTTAGACTCATTGAAATATATGAATTATTAAAGATTTTAAATTGCGTTCCATTCTTAACAATATCAAATGTAGCTGTTTTATCTGTAACATTAAAACTGAATATACATCATGTCAGCCGAAAGACCTCCACAACAAGACACAGACCTTTCCAAAGATCTCCACGACGCTTACAAAGTCAATGGACCACCTTGTTAAGGCTTGCACACTCTTCGTCTGTCAGCTCATGGTCACCATCCCACAACCTTTCTGCTGCAGCGATCGTTGGTTCTACAAGCTATTTATCCTAGCCACTGCCAGTATTCAGCTTGACAATTCTTCGGGCTAAGTCGGATACTTTGGTAAACCTGCGAGTTTGTACATTTCTGAATCGACTTTGCAGGGAAACTCCGAGAATACCCTCCTCCACACTTCGAGTAATCATGCCTGTGAGCCTTATAACAGAAATAATAAAATAACCTCCTTTTTGAAAACTTCTTGAACATTAGTGGCTTGTAGGCCTTGCAACTCAAGTATATGTAATACGGTTTTTCAATTTAATCACCTTATTATTTCACCTGATTAAACAGACATATTTTTTCAATTTTGTTTGTCAATAACAGAAGATATACTTATGTCTACTTTGACATTCTGGAGTCTCTTTATTTTCCTTCAACCTTTCTTTCGTTCGTAGCACATGTATCTACTGCAACAGTGCAAAAGCATGAACTGCTAACCGGCAAAATTCCTAAATAATCCAAACCTGTTGTAGGGGGCATTCAAACAACTTCGAGGAATCTTGGTTTTCTGGAAAGAACTAAAACATTGAGAGGTTAAGTGCAGAATATAATCGCTCACTTGTTTTATTTGCACAATTAATTAATTTCGCACATTAATTTTTTTATTTTCTATTATTCTATTTTTCTTGCGATACGTTGACTTAAAGTATGAGTAATATAATTATGGCAATTGGGATAATATATATATAAGATAACCTTAAGGAAGATCGCGAAATGATTTGAAGATTAGGTAAAGTCATCTTCGAATTAACTCGTATTATTAATTAGCAATCAATAACTGCCACAGTTCCATATACCATCCGAATGTCAATGCCATCCAGTTCGTTGCAAATTTGTGATTCCGCGTAATATGAAAATTAAATATTCATTTATAATTATTATGATCTAAAATGTATATTTTTGTAGCACTGCTATGAAGTTCTTTTTTTAAGAAGGAAGTGAGTGCAATTTTGTAATATGATGAATGATCATAAGACCTGGTCATAAGACGGTGACATGGCTCTTGACCGTAAGTTGGAGTAAGCAGTAGTATGCACGTAATAAAAAGTAGTATAAGTTTCATTAATTTATGAATAGAGAATAAAGATCATCGAAAACTTAGACAACTTTGGAAGTATCAGTTATAATTATGTAATAAACGACCCACTAAATATTGTTGACTTTAATATTGTTATTCTTTAATTTTGAACAAAATGAATGTCGGAAATTTAAATAAATTCTGCTACCTATTAAACTGAGAAACCTTTAGAACGTGAACTATGGTTTGAAAGACTTAGGAATCATTAAGCATTATTCGCAATGCAAAGCGTTAATCTAACCTCAATCATTAGAATTTTAAAGACAGACTAATTTTTTTAGGCAATTTTGATTCGCCTTGATTATGCTCAACCGTTTTGTTGTAGATAAACATACTTTTGTACAAGTTATTACCAAAAAATCTGGATCTACCTAGTAAATAAAATTTTATAGATCTGTTTAGTTTGGTAAAAAAGATAATGAAATTGTCACACGTATGAGGAGAACACGATAGCCCTAGTAGTAGGGATTACCCTTCAGGAGCTCAAATTTCTGATGGATCTGAACAATTGGGATACTATTATTTGGTAAGATTTACAGGGAATCCCCCTTTAGTTTTCCACAAAATATACCAATTAACTGAGACATTTTACACAAAGTTATTGCTTTTAGTGGTTAGGTTGAACTCAATGCAGGAGTAAATTCAACATATATTATGATCGTATGTGATCATCGTGATTCCGTTGTTCGGACTGAGTGTATAATGACGTGGTTGGTGTTGCTAGTTGTCACATATTGTTTTGCGCCGATATGAGATAATAATAATAATATCCTAATAATATACATTATTAACACACGGCCATCTGATCCCAAACTAAGCAGAGTTGATATTGATATCATTGATTGGAGGAAGCTTATAAACCGCGTTTTCCAAAAGAAATTGTACTTATCTGATTTTATATTAATTCTGAATGACTTATTTAACAATGTGCATAACATTGTTACGATTTTCGTCATATAGGTTTAATTAAAATTTCAATACTTGGGATTTATAAATCCAATTCTTAAAAAGTTGTACTTCTGCGTCGTATCTTTACACACTGTCAAGCAAACACCCTCATTTACGACGCGGTGAGCATGCTTATTACACAATATTAGCCACGATACGTTGCCCTTCTCAACAGGCGACTGTGGTTTTTGAATTTACTCAACTGTGGGAATCACTTTACTGTGTATGTGGTCAGCCACTCATAATGACTGCCGACTGCTGTTCTCGAAACAGCTGATTATCACGTTGTAAGTACAACATAATAATTAGGTACTCAACAAGGTTTCTTAAGGGCGATTTCTAGTTACTAGGCTATTTCCCCACGTAAAAGTATTTTATATTTTTAATTGCAAACTTATTTCTGGATTTGAAAGAACCTGTAATTTTTGATTAATTCACGTCCAACTGTTTCGTTTTAGCTTTTAAACTTATTGTTTTACAAAATAAATCATCATCATATCAGCCGAAAAACGTCCATTGCTGGACAAAGGCCTAATATAATAAAATCAATAGGATCATACTGTAATGATATTACCTGCCCTCCTATAGAATAAAACCTCTTTTATCAAGATAGCTAGTAGCTCTGGTCATTTTATTAAAATAACTAAACATAGCTTTTAAAATGAGAATAGAATTCGAATCAAATAAAAAGCATGGTGTTACGTTTGATTGATGTTTGTCAATAGTTATAAAAATGGTGTGCTAAAGTAAACATTGTGAATCTAATATAATTATTTTAAATAAAATCAGTGATTGTTTGTGAATACATGTGTTATCATTGAGAAGATCTCCCTAGATCCCGTATAGAAATACCTCTTGCAGCTGCGAGTGTGCTTACATGGTGGAGAGCGCCTTTTGGTAAATTGAAAATATTTTGAGGTTTTCAAAGGGGAGACTAAACAGAATTTTCAAGAAATCTAGAGAAAAATAAGAAACTATGGAATCGACAAGCGTGAATTTACAATTATTTAATGGTTTGAAACAAGATGCAAAGGAGTTTTTAAAACAATTTAAAAGATTTGCTATTGTGAAAAGATTATCAGATGAAGAAAAAGTAGCAATCATCCCGTCTTTTCTACAAGGAGCAGCATTATCGTTCTACAATGTAATAGTAGATACGGCAACAGAATTTGCCGACATTGAAAGGTCTTTGCTAGAGGAATTCCCAGCGACTATTGACTATGCAGAAGAATTTTATATGACAAGACAGAAATTTGAGGAAGATATTTTAGAATACTTTTATAGATTACAAGAATTGGCGTTTAAGGCAGAAATTAAAGATGACAGGAAATTTATTATAAAATTTATTAAATCATCAGCACCGTTTTATAAACATATACTAGCAACTTCACTACTAGAAGACAAGAAACAATTAAAAAAAATGATTATACAGCTAAAAGATATTTATAATATGGACGATTTAAAACCACATAATGAAGATAATTTGATACGTTCCCCGACAACTCATGTGCAAGCGGGACCAGAACGTCAACCGTTAGACAACTCCAGATATGTGACGCCGGGAGGGAAAAGAACGTCGGCGGCATTGAACGTCACACATCGGGCAGTTTCGAATCAGCAGAACGTGGCGACGTGTGAAAATGGCGCTCAAACAAAGGAAGTATTTAATTGTTTTAATAGTTTTAGAAATTGTATACCGTATATTAGAGTTATGTATAAGAATATTTCATGTCCAGCTCTCTTAGACACGGGAGCTGCGGTGTCATGTATGTCGGGAACGATGGCGCGTAGATTAGGATTAGGTTCGACAGGAACTGCAGTCGGCTCTATAAAAGGCGTTGATGGAAGGACGATCGATACGACTGGAACAGCTAAATTTAATTTTTATATTAACGGTAAGGAATTTTGTAATAATATTTATATAATAGAAGATCTTGCATGCCACTTAATTTTAGGACGAGATTTTTTGAATGCGAATGCTGTTGTCATGGATTTTGCTAAGAGTAGAATAGTCATTGGCACGGAAGTGGTCTATTTTTGCCAAGACCAAAGAGTTCTTAATTGTTTTGAAAAAAATTCTGACAGTCATGTCAAATGTCACCAAAATATTGACAAGAAGATTGGTAAGAATAATAATTTTGTAGTACTCGTAAATAAGAATTCCTCGCCAGTAATTAATAGCGAAGTCTATGAAAGAAAGAGAGATCGAGTTAGTGATGATAAGGTCACTTTGTTGGGCAATTTAACGGCAAAAGCGGTATATAACATAACTCAGGTACGTCACAAGGAAAAGGTCAACTACGACAGGAGAACAAGGCGAGAGTTCCGGCCGGGAGATTTAGTTATCATACGCTCTTCGGGACGATTTTCTGGTAAGAACCACGAATTACAACGTTTATTTATAGGGCCATGGGTGGTGGTTAGACGTGTAAGTGATGTCACTTATGTGGTGCGAAAGCCTGGACGGAATAGATCCGACACAGTACATATCAATCGGATGAAATCATTCCAGACAAGGGAGATTTGAATAAATACTTGGTATGCTGGGCTCCTATGTCTAATGAGAGTTATTTTATTTATTCCGTTATTGTTATTTAACATTGTACGATTAGCATAAAATTATAATATTAATGTTGTCCGCTGCTGGACATGGGCGTAGCCCAAATATTTTCATAATTTTAATACTGGTTATGATTGACTATAGTCATCACACTTATGACTTATTTTATTGGTGGTGATGATGTATAAGTGGCGCTGCTACATGATTATCAGGTGTTACCCTGAAAAGAGTCGTTTTTGGGGCACACACACAGGATGTTCATTGTCTGGAGAAGCAATGAAAGCCTCCTAGACTAACCAAGTCCTGTTATTATGTTGTTTATGCCAGAAAACACACGATATTTATAGATTACATCAAAAATATGGAATTATCATGTCACGGTGTTTGCGACCAAACATCTCCGAAACGGCTGGACCGATTCGCATAAAATTTTGTATGAATATCTGGCGATTTTTTTTTTTTTTACCTTAAGTTTAAGGGTGAACCACCACTAAATATTTGCCTCTGATAATAAAAAAAAAAAAAAAAAAAAAAAATACTATAACTTTGAAAATTAAATAAAACTTTAAATTCACCATTCTACTACCAAGCCCTATTTTTTTTTTAGTAACAATAATTTAATTTTATGTTTATTTGGATAATTTTTTTTGCATCCAATCAAATGTCTTTCGATGACTTAGATTTGTTAATAGACCCGATAGATGGCGCTGCGATAAGACTGCGAGTTTTATTGCTATTGTTATGGCAGTGGTGGAATACATAAGCCGTTTACTTATGTTACTGATGAGAATGTTTATAATTACAATTTTATTTTATTTGTCAAATATATGAATATACTTTCGCGCATAAATTTTGTTTTCATGTGAAACGTACGAGAGCAACGATGACCAGGGGCGGTGTTCCAGTACAACCACAATGGACATGATGGAAGATCGAAAAAAGAATAACGGGTTTACAAGAAGTAAACATCCAGGTAGTGATAGGGAGTTAGGAAATGGGGGAAGCGTAGATAAATGGGACTTTTCCGTCAGTAGTTAAGAGTGGGTGATAGAATTTAATTATTCATTGGCATCACACATCTGGCACATAGTAACCTATAGATGTGGGAGAACCTCATGGGCTCCATGATGTTGATGAGTATTCTATTCTACCTAACACTTTTATTTTCATGTCTGGGGACAAATAGGTAAAAGAATAGGTTAATTGGTATAAATGAGATATTTACTTTTCATTAATCTTGGTTGGTATATGATCTTCCACCATGGTCCTGACTATCTGGAACCCCATCCTTGATTGATAAGATTAATATCTTTTTGTTATCAATTATTTTGGATAGTTTAGCAGTTAGGTTTTATAATAGGATAGCCATTAGCCAACTTTTATACATGCTTCAATTAATTTTTAACCACTTGTTCTAATTAATTATTTCAGATTATCATTAATAATTTAGTTGAGCGGTCAACTGTTGTAATAATTTAATTTGGATTAAACTTTTAACCAGTTGTTATAATTAAGTTTGCCCTTTTAAAATAATTATTTTCAGATCATTAATTTATGATTTATTTAAATGGTTAAAAGTTGTAATTATTTTCATTTTTTTTCATTTCTGTACTTTTACTTGGTGATAGGACCAAGTATGATCATTGAAGCTTTTGTGTGTGAAGGTTGACTAATATTTTATTTTAGCTAGGATAGCTATAATTAGGTAGTGTTTAGCTAGTGTTAGGAAAGTAGAATTAGGGCCTTGAAAGTATAATTTTTGGTTGGTTTTTTTATACTTTGAGCAAGTCGGACTCATACTCCCATTTGCTAGACTTTCAGTGGGTCCTGGGTTCAATTCTACTCTTTTTTATTGCACCTATGTATTTGATAACTCCCAACATAGGTAGACAGTTATAATGTAGGAAGGTAACAGAATTTTGGAAGTGTTTCAAGACTTCCAAAATTTTTTTTTTTGGGGAGGGGGTGATGTAATGATATTACCTGCCCTCCTATAGAATAAAACCTCTTTTATCAAGATAGCTAGTAGCTCTGGTCATTTTATTAAAATAACTAAACATAGCTTTTAAAATGAGAATAGAATTCGAATCAAATAAAAAGCATGGTGTTACGTTTGATTGATGTTTGTCAATAGTTATAAAAATGGTGTGCTAAAGTAAACATTGTGAATCTAATATAATTATTTTAAATAAAATCAGTGATTGTTTGTGAATACATGTGTTATCATTGAGAAGATCTCCCTAGATCCCGTATAGAAATACCTCTTGCAGCTGCGAGTGTGCTTACAATACATAGTTTCTTCTTGGTTAATTTCTGAAAACTACATTGAAATTTTCCTTGAATGAGAAAATAAAAGAATATAGATAATAATCTCAATTTAGAGAATTTAGATATTGTTTTCTTATTTATTCGTACGTCTGAAGAGCGAGACAGTAGTAAATGATATTAAGATTTTCCGCACTCAGACCGAATTCATGAAAATTAATATTAAAATTTTATTAATCACTGCAGCTACAAAATTAAACTTTATGGCAAGTTGCACTGACTCTGACACTTATGGAATGAAGGATAAAACATAATATTTTTATAGATGGACATATTTAGATCTCGGGGAAACACTTTAAGTGCCTTATAACCCGCAACGATATTAATTCAAAAGTAACAAGGAACAGTATTACTTACTTCTGGTTATCGTAATTATGATGTACTTTTATTATAGCAGTTTAAACATGTAAACTTGAAAATAAGTTTCAGACATCTTTCAATCTTTCAAGTTGGGGTATACTGAAATAATGAAATTTATTCAGCACTTGGATATTAACATACACTTGTACTTATCAAGTTCACAATGCATGTACTGCATTGTGAACTTGACAAGTACAAGTGTATGTTAATATCCAAGTGCTGAATAAATTTCATTATACCCCAACTTGATTTCATTATACCCCAACTTGAAAGATTTAAAGATGTCTGAAACTTATTTTCAAGTTTAGGTACATGAAATAATGAAATTTATTCAGCACTTGGGTATTAACATACACTTGTACTTGTCAAGTTCACAATGCAGTACATGCATTGTGAACTTGATAAGTATACACTTGTACTTGTCAAGTTTACAATGCAGTACATAAACATAGTCGAATACAGTACAAAAATTACAAAAAATTAATTAGTCCGTCCGTGCGGTCTGTTTTATCAGATATATTTTCTTAAATCCTAAAATAAATAACAAGTTACTAATCTATTATTATGAAATTTAGTTGAACAATATTAAAATTAAAAAATTGAAGGCAATGAGCATTTGGCTAGCGCAGAAGACTCTTAACCAGTAGCTTAAATTAACCGACTAATAACCGAGGCCGCCCTTTTGGGGTTCGGGCCACAGCTCAAGGGGCCGCTGAAGCAAAAGGACAGAATTCTAAGAGAGGGTGTGATCAGTTGCACGGGATCGCCGATGACGCGTTAAGGGGCCAAAGCGATCCTCGCCGCTGAGGAGCCTACCCTAGCTAACCTGCGGCATTCTCTAGCTACCTAGGTGGACGATATTACGACGTATATATTTTAGTATACATTCTGTTTCCATAAACCGTCAGCGGATTTTTTTTTTTTTATTTAGCATTTAACAACATTTTTAATATAAATTTAAATGTGTGTGAGAGTCAAACTCACAAATCGTGTACTATACCAACCCACGCGTAACCGTTCCGCCATCACGCCGTGGTGTTTGATTATGAAAATTCCATATATCTCATTTTGAAAAAACTTAAAAGCATGTTAATTACTACTGACATAGAAAAGTTATGCTATGCTAAATCTAAATTTAATAAATAAAGTTGGAGCGTGCGTGTGTGTTCCTGTTGGTGTGCTAAAGTAAACATTGTGAATCTAATATAATTATTTTAAATAAAATCAGTGATTGTTTGTGAATACATGTGTTATCATTGAGAAGATCTCCCTAGATCCCGTATAGAAATACCTCTTGCAGCTGCGAGTGTGCTTACAATACATAGTTTCTTCTTGGTTAATTTCTGAAAACTACATTGAAATTTTCCTTGAATGAGAAAATAAAAGAATATAGATAATAATCTCAATTTAGAGAATTTAGATATTGTTTTCTTATTTATTCGTACGTCTGAAGAGCGAGACAGTAGTAAATGATATTAAGATTTTCCGCACTCAGACCGAATTCATGAAAATTAATATTAAAATTTTATTAATCACTGCAGCTACAAAATTAAACTTTATGGCAAGTTGCACTGACTCTGACACTTATGGAATGAAGGATAAAACATAATATTTTTATAGATGGACATATTTAGATCTCGGGGAAACACTTTAAGTGCCTTATAACCCGCAACGATATTAATTCAAAAGTAACAAGGAACAGTATTACTTACTTCTGGTTATCGTAATTATGATGTACTTTTATTATAGCAGTTTAAACATGTAAACTTGAAAATAAGTTTCAGACATCTTTCAATCTTTCAAGTTGGGGTATACTGAAATAATGAAATTTATTCAGCACTTGGATATTAACATACACTTGTACTTATCAAGTTCACAATGCATGTACTGCATTGTGAACTTGACAAGTACAAGTGTATGTTAATATCCAAGTGCTGAATAAATTTCATTATACCCCAACTTGATTTCATTATACCCCAACTTGAAAGATTTAAAGATGTCTGAAACTTATTTTCAAGTTTAGGTACATGAAATAATGAAATTTATTCAGCACTTGGGTATTAACATACACTTGTACTTGTCAAGTTCACAATGCAGTACATGCATTGTGAACTTGATAAGTATACACTTGTACTTGTCAAGTTTACAATGCAGTACATAAACATAGTCGAATACAGTACAAAAATTACAAAAAATTAATTAGTCCGTCCGTGCGGTCTGTTTAATCAGATATATTTTCTTAAATCCTAAAATAAATAACAAGTTACTAATCTATTATTATGAAATTTAGTTGTACAATATTAAAATTAAAAAATTGAAGGCAATGAGCATTTGGCTAGCGCAGAAGACTCTTAACCAGTAGCTTAAATTAACCGACTAATAACCGAGGCCGCCCTTTTGGGGTTCGGGCCACAGCTCAGGGGGCCGCTGAAGCAAAAGGACAGAATTCTAAGAGAGGGTGTGATCAGTTGCACGGGATCGCCGATGACGCGTTAAGGGGCCAAAGCGATCCTCGCCGCTGAGGAGCCTACCCTAGCTAACCTGCGGCATTCTCTAGCTACCTAGGTGGACGATATTACGATGTATATATTTTAGTATACATTCTGTTTCCATAAACCGTCAGCGGATTTTTTTTTTTTTTATTTAGCATTTAACAACATCATTAATATAAATTTAAATGTGTGTGAGAGTCAAACTCACAAATCGTGTACTATACCAACCCACGCGTAACCGTTCCGCCATCACGCCGTGGTGTTTGATTTTGAAAATTCCATATATCTCATTTTGAAAAAACTTAAAAGCATGTTAATTACTACTGACATAGAAAAGTTATGCTATGCTAAATCTAAATTTAATAAATAAAGTTGGAGCGTGCGTGTGTGTTCGTGTTGGTGTGTATGTATGTGAGGGGAATATAAACTTTAAATTGCAACCATCAGTATAATAGATATATAAATAATATAATCAAACTACCCATAAACCTCCAGGAGACCCTCCGTTATAGAGTAGGATTACTTAATAACCATTCAAGAGTCTAAGTCACAAATACAAACTACTCTTTGTATTTGTAACTTAGAATGAGAATGGACGATATTTTGTGGAGTTTGTTGTATAGATAAAAACCAAGAAAAACCACCAATCTATTCACGAATGAGGTTTAACCGAAACAAAGGTAGCTACAAGGTGATTGCTTTGAGTAGATCTTCGCATAAAATGAGAGTTAGAGTGCTGTATTACTGCAGTAAATGAGTATAAACAGTTGCCTAACCGTTGGTACTTGGCAGTATTCATAAAGTTATTTTATAGGAAATAGGTAAATGAGGCTTAAAACAACACTCTTAAGAACTGCTCTTTGCGAGCGTTCCAGTTTTATGGGTCTTTGCGTTTAGCTAATATACGATTGTTTATTTAGATAGAGGAATAAATCCCAAACACGGAAAATAGAATTCATCATATCAATTTCCTTGTATGAAATAACCTCATATGATTGTTGAAGAAGTAATAAAACTGAGTTATGTCCACAAGGAAAAAGATTTGTAGTTCAATTAATTAATTAATAATTTATTTACCTAAGTAATTCACTCCATTTTTATATGATAAGACAGAAATTGCAAGGCAAGCAGCTGTAGACGTTAACAACGCTGATATTGCTCCACATAATACAGAGGTATTGTATAAGCGATTACTTAACCAAATGTGGAGGGAATATTTTGACAAAATTTCTAAAGAAAAAGGCATTTGATATAAAGTGTTACAACGTGAACCTCCTCGAGTGCCTTGGTTCGATAGCAGTACCTACATTGGGTCTTTCATACATATTTTTGACTTATAGATTGTGTTCGTGTCATCTTGGAACTTATCTATACATCTTGTCTATACAAACTTCACAAAATATTGTCCATTCACAGTGGTCTAAGTAATGACTTAGACTAATGTGAATTAAGCCATTACTTAAGTGTACTTGTAATGACAAGTACACTTAATTAATGGTTTCTTAAGCAATCCTATTCCATAACGGCGGGCATTTCTCCCGGTGGTTTAAGCGTAGTTTGATAATTTACATATATCTATTATACTGATACTTGCAATTAATTTAAAGTGTTTGTACTTCCCCTCATATACACACACTCACATACTACTATAGTTGCAAAAAAATATTATTTTATCTAATACTAGCTTTGCCCGCGGTTTCAACCGCATAAAACTTTTTATATTTTAGCCTATGTGTTATTCAAATATATAAGCTATATATGCATTGACGGGCCGGTTGTCGTGGTAGGTAAATGGTTGCCTTTGACGCCGCAGGTCATGGGTTCGATTCCCACGCAGGACAGATATTTGTGTACATGAACATGTATTTTTGTCCTATAGCTGGGTGTAATTATCTATCATCATCATCATTATCATCATATCAGCCGAAAGACGTCCACTGCTGGACAAAGGCCTCCCCCAAAGATCTCCACAATTGCCGGTCTTGTGCTATTCGCATCCAGCAGTTTCCAGCGACCCGCACAAGATCATCGGTCCATCTTGTAGGGGGCCTGCCCACGCTGCGTCTTCCGGTTCGTGGTCGCCACTCGAGAACCTTTCTGCCCCAACGGCCGTCGGCTCTACGAGCTATGTGCCCTGCCCACTGCCACTTCAGCTTGGCAATTCTTCGGGCTATGTCGGTGACTTTGGTTCGCCTGCGGATTTCGACATTTCTGATGCGATCCCGCAGGGAAACTCCAAGCATAGCCCTCTCCATTGCTCTTTGGGTGACCTTGAGCCTTCTAATAAGGCCCATAGTGAGCGACCACGTCTCTGTTCCGTATGCCATCACTGGCAACACACACTGGTCGAAGACTTTCGACTTGAGACACTGCGGTATTTTGGACGAGAAGATGTTACGTAGCTTCCCGAACGCTGCCCATCCGAGTTGGATTCTACGATTGACCTCCTTCTCGAAGTTGGACCTACCTAGTTGGATGGTCTGTCCTAGGTAAATATAGTTCTCTACAACTTCGAGTGCAGAGTCACCAACTTTCAATTGAGTGGATGCAACATGGACGTTTGACATGATTTTCGTCTTATCCATGTTCATTTTCAGACCCACTTGTTGAGAGACTCTGCTGAGGTCATCGAGCATTGTACCGAGGTCTTCCATGGTCTCAGCCATGACTACGATATCATCGGCAAATCGAAGGTGAGTGATGTACTCGCCATTGACATTGATGCCAAAGCCTTTCCAGTCCAGAAGCTTGAAGACGTCTTCCAATGCAGCGGTGAACAGTTTCGGAGATAAAACATCTCCCTGTCTCACGCCTCGCTGCAAGTGGATAGGTTTCGAGATCTGGTCCTGGAGTCGCACTGACATAGTGGCGTTTTCATACAAACACTTTATCACCTCGATATACCGGTAGTCAATTTGGCACCTTATGAGAGACCTCAGCACGGCCCATGTTTCGATAGAATCAAAGGCTTTCTCATAGTCCACAAACGCTAAGCACAGTGGCTTGTTATACTCTTCGGTCTTCTGTATAACTTGCCGCAGCGTATGTATGTGGTCTATGGTGCTAAAGCCTTTTCGGAAACCGGCTTGTTCGGGAGGCTGGAAGTCGTCAAACCTGCGCGCGAGACGGTTCGTAACGACCCTCGAAAACAACTTGTAAACATGGCTCAGCAGTGTGATGGGTCTATAATTCTTCAATAGGGTTTTGTCGCCCTTTTTGAAGAAGAGCACCACCACAATTCTGTGCCATGCTTGTGGCGTTTGACCATCTAGTATGACGGAGTTAAATAACTTCTGAAGGGCCCGTAGGATTGGTGTACCACCCGCCTTCAGAAGCTCTGCTGTAACTCCATCATCACCAGGCGCCTTGTTGTTCTTGAGTTGTTTGAGAGCCATTCTAATCTCGTACAGGCTGACGTCCGGGATGTCTTCGGTGTAATGTCGGGTTAGTCGTACTCTGGGATCTGAGGCATGACTTTTGACAGGTGGCTGTGTTGTCGTATATAACTGTCCGTAGAACTTCTCGATCTCTCCCAGCAACTCAGGTTTAGACGTGACGATTCTACCATCCTCAGTCTTCAGCTTCGTCAGTTGGCTCTGTCCAACAGACAGAGCTCTTGCGAACACTTTGGAGCCTTTGTTCCGCTCGATGGCCTCTTTAATACTAATTGTATTAAATTGGCGCGTGTCGCGAGTCAAAGACTTTGAGATCTGTCTGTTGAGCTGCCGATATCTGGTAGCATCATCTGAGGATGTCAGAACCATTTTCCGTCTATCTTCCATAAGTTGCAGGGTAAAGTCAGAGATCTTTTTTGTTCTGTTTGTACGGCGGGCCTTGAAGACCTTAGACCCAGCCGTATGGACAGCTTCTACGAGCCTGTCATAGTATGAGTCCACTTCCTCGCAGTCTGCTAGGCATTCAAAACGGTTTTGCAGTTCGAGCTGAAATGGTTCGGGGTTTTGGACGTGGATAGGTAAGGGTCGGAGCGTAGACTTTATCAGTCGGGACCTCTGGAGTTTGACATTAAGGTTCAATGAGCCTCTGACCAGTCTGTGATCGCTCCCGGTTTTAACCGCATTGATCACGGAGACATCATTGAACATCTCTCGTCTCGTCGACAAGATAAAGTCTATCTCATTTTTAGTCTTACCATCGGGGCTCACCCAGGTCCATTTGCGGTGATCCGGCTTCCTGAAGAAGGAATTCATCATAAAGAGTCCCTCCTTCTCCATGAAGTCGGCCAACATTTGGCCCCGGGGGTTCCGGTCACCAGTTCCAAATTGCCCCACTCTCAGCTCATTACCGAATCGTTTGCCCAGCTTCGCGTTAAAGTCCCCCATGACCAAATACGAGTGAAATACGAGTTAGAGGTATGTATGGCTCTGGATATGTCCTCATACATAACCTCGACTTCATCGTCGGAGTGCGTCGAAGTGGGTGCGTATACCTGTATAACCTTCAACGAATACCGCTTGGTGATTCTGAGTATAAGGTACGCAACCCTCGTCGACACACTCTCGATTTTCACTAGGTTGTTCACGAGGGACTTGTGGACTATGAACCCGACACCACCTTGGGATATTTGGTCACCCTCCCGGTAATAGAGCAGGTTTCTGGATTTCAGTATTATCGAGTCCTCCCCCTCTCTTCGGACTTCAGATAATCCTACAATATCCCAATGTAACCTGCTCAATTCTTCCTCCAGTTCGGTTATCTTCTCGTCGGACCGCAGTGTACGTGTGTTATATGTTGCCAGGGCCAGAGGTCGTCGGTGTTGGTAACGCGGAATCTGCCGGGGATTCTTAGCACCCCCTGCCCTGCCGTAACCACGGCTGTTACCACGGCTGGGAATAGCAGGGCTGCCGGGGACTGGGGGCCGCGGTTTGGTTGTGTCCATCATTTGAGGGGGATTTGCCATAATCGCCACGCTTGGGAGACGGGGTGGCGATCGCAGTAAGGTGGACATGGTACTCAGGAGAACGCTGCTGCCCGTTCTCTGGTATATATTCCCTCGGGACGACTTTTACGTCCCCCCACGGGATGAGAGGGGGTGGTGATATTCTTAGGCCGTCACCACACAGCAAATATCTATATAAGTATGTATTTACAAAAGAAAAGTATTAAATGTAGTATATCAATAGTAGTATCCATAGTACAAGCTCTGCTTAGTTTGTGACCAGACGGCCGTGTGTGAATAATGTCCCGGGATATTATTATTATTATATTACTACCAGACTAAGTGACAAAATCAGAAACTGAGAAATAAGACGAAAACCAAAGTTGCAGATATAATAACTCGTAAAGAGCATTTAAAATGGGGTTGGACGGGACATGTGCTACGCTGTAAAATAAACAAATGGAGCAAACAAGTAACCTTATGGTACCCAAGAGAGACACGAGAAGTAAGGGGCGCCCGAGAAGGAGAGACGATATCCGCCTAACCCTGGGGCCTTACTGGACCAGAGTTGCAGCAGACAGAGCTTAGTGGAGAAAGCTGGATGAAGCCTATGCTAGGAGGCACGCCGAATTGCGGGACATACTGTAGTAAATAGGACTGGAAAATATGTATTGCCAAACTTGTAGCGAAGTCATAAAGTTTCATTCATTCATCAATTCAAAAAGGGTTTTATTATTATTATTATACTACGTAAGTTTTATCAAAATCCGTTCGGTAGTTTTTGCGTTAAAGAGTAACAAACATCCATACTTCCATACTCACAAACTTTCGCATTTTTAAATATTTGTAGGATTTTTAGTCCTTTTAAATGGCAAACTCACCTAGTGGAATTTATGTTTTTAGTATGTAAATGTTACATTGCTATTAATTTGTTAATTACGTCCTGGTGACCTATACTACAGGTTTCACTTACTACCACAGGTACCGGCAATCCACAACCTATAACCTATGTCTGCAAAGCTTAGAGAGCATAAGTGTGTTATAATCTGTTATTTTTCTGAATTGTGGTAAGAAATAAATAAATAATTATTATTATTTATAATAATAATCATTTATTACTATTTAGAGCCTATGTACACCACGTTTTCTAAGCGCGCCGTTGACGCGCGTTTTCTAGCTATACACACGCGCGTTAGCATTTGATTCAAACAAACACCAAACTGCTCTGTAGGATAAAAGCGCCGTCGACGCGCGTTTCTGAAACGCGTGTGCATAGGCCCTAAGGCATTTAAAAAATTTGGTGTGCATAGGCCCTAATATACGACGCAACGATCTGAAGGAATTTTGACACCTAGTAGTTAAGTTCTAGTAGCCATTAATTTAGTTAATTCCTTTTTATTTTATTTTATTATTAGTTATTATTTCCTGGATTCTTATATGTATAAAGTTTTTTGTATTTTCTTGGGACAGTATGAATAAGTCTTGACGTGTTGGAAATATAGAGAATAGTTGAGGCATTATTAAACTACTTCAGTAACACATTTTACTAGACTAAGTGAATGAGGAAAAAAGTATGATTGCGTGATCTTCATGTGTTGATTCGCTCAATATCCATCTCTATCACTTTCTGTGCGTCTAAATTTACAGAACATTTCAAGCAGACGACATACCCCATACCATCCCGTGGGTGTAGTAATTTCATTATTATAACGGCGGTCACCAACTCGCATGCCAAGCGCGATGACTAAGGCAAACCTCTCCAAGTGGCAACATTATAGAAACCTTTAGGGGAGCCCTATGTCCAGCAGTGGACGATATCTGGCTGATGATGATGATGATGATGACATACCATCGGCTACATAATTATACGGAGTCAAGCCTCGTTTGTCGAGCGATAGCGTGTTCTACTGCGTAGTTAATGAAGTCCTGGGTTTAAATTACGAGTTCAGCTTAAAAGTGTCATTCGGATTCTTAATAACAATTTTGGGTAACATAAAAGTAAAAGTAGCAGCTCTGATTCTAGATGTTGCCGATGTTAAACGACCGTGCCTCGGAGAACACATTAAGCTGCCGGTTTAATGTCTGATTTCACCCCGATTGTGTAAGATAGCTGTCCCATTCGATTCTGTGTGTCAGACAATAGAAAGTGCACCAGTGTTTGCGCATGAGCATATCTCCTGCGTAGTTGGGTAGTCTCCGTCTCTGGATTCTTTGAGATGCTCTGTAGCTGAACGTACGACGTTCGAATTGCATCAGAAACATGCCAACGACACCTTGTTTTTTATATGCATCAGGCGGTTTAAGCTTGGAACGGTCTTAAACACCTTAGTATTGTACCGTATATGTCCCCGATGGGACCTAACTTAAAGCATTTATTTTCTTATTTGCTTAATAACCTTAAGAACAAAGTTCAGGTTTATAAAATAATTTACGACAGTTAATGCACACTATTATATAGGTCTTAACACAGTGTGTATTAAAACTCTAACAAAAAGTTCAAAACTCTTAAAGCATAACCATTTTTTGAATTAATATCTATCGGTCATCCATTTCCGGCATAAAAAGTAACAGAAGTTTTAAAAACCAGGAAGATGCGCGTAGTGGGCAGTTATTCATCATGCTCCAGTGCCGCTCAGCCTACCATATCGCACGTCATAACAGAAGCGAATATAATCTTTAAACACCAGCACTAAGATACACACAACGAACTCCAACTAACTCATTGGCCCCTGGTAATTGCTCCCTAAGTGAACGAACGGGCAGCGTATCGTAATTTACTATTTGTATAGCAATCATAAGCAAATTTATTCTCAGTAAGTAATTAATTAGGTACGGTTCTTTAGGGCCACGTTTCAGTGGAGAAGCAAACCTATTCAACATGAATGTGCTATTACTTGGGTTTACAACGTTAGCTTAGAAGCATATTAGTACAGTCAACGCTACACCAGTAGATACACTGTCTCTACGAAACCCGCCCTTGCTGCTTACAAGATAAAGACGATGTGGAGTTGACAATACATGTTGTATTTGGTACAAATGCTTGGGCCAAACAAATAAATACGAGTACTTGTGTATGTTTAGTGAATGGAGGAGCTCGTTATGTACCTACTAAGACCACCCTCGGACAAAGGCTGAGACACGTCCCGCTTAAAATTACTCATTTCGTGATCGTGAAATACGTTTTACTACTTTACTCGTTGTTGGAAAGGAAATAGAAGTATGTACATCTATTTAAAAGTAGTTATGACAAGTTCTAGAATTTTAGCTATAAGTGTGTATCTATATATATAAAAATCAATGCCACTTTTCGTTGTAATGTTATAAATAACTCAACAACGCCTTTACCGATTTGGCTAATTTTGATTTGGCGAATTATTCGTGGAAGTCCAGGGAAGGTTTGTACGTAGAGAAAATTTTAAAAAAGTCTTGAAAAAGTGTAAAATCAATATCTCTTAGCCATTTAAAATATTTTTTTGTTTGAATAAATGAACTTAATAATCATTTTTTTATTACTATGCCTTATACGTAGCGAAGCACGTACCGGGCCGCTAGTATTTTATAGTTTACTTATGTGAATTTAGTAAAAAAAGTCGGCTGTAAAAATTTGTATATGAGAATCACTTTTTATTAAATGACGGCTGTGATAATGATAATATCCTGGGACATTATTCACACACGGCCATCTGATCCCAAACTAAACAGTCTACTATTTTGGAAACCATATAACTTACATTCAGTATACTTCTTTTCTTTTGTAAATACATAGTTATATAGATAATTAAACCCAGACTCAGGACATATATTATCTGTCCTGGGTGGGAATCGAACCCACAATTTGCAGCGTGGAAGGCAGCATTTACCAACCGCGTTAACTGGTCAATCGTCATTTATGGTTAGACTTGGAGGCTGTCACTGCTTTATCAGACAATAGACGCGAGCGGGGTCAAACAGTCTAGCAAACAAGATATTATTAATAGTTATGTTGTGTCATGTTTTGTCTAAAGAGCAAAGAATAAATAATGCAATTACGGTAATATAGAAATGTGCGAATACATAGAGATATATAGAGTTAGTAAGTCGTATATACGATTTATAACGTGCTTACTACGTGAATGGCTATTGAATGGGTGGAGCCAGCACGCCCTCTGTTGACACGCGTGGGTGTTATACTACTACTTAAAGATTTATTCAAGTTAATCTTTTGTATTACATGTAAATTTTGTTTTTATTTATTGTAGGGTTCATTTTTAGTAATGTGGATATATTTTATGTTCAAGTAAGTGATTGGTGGGTCGCGGGAAACTGCTGGATGCGAATAGCGCAAGACCGGCAATTGTGGAGATCTTTGCGGGAGGCCTTTGTCCAGCAGTGGACGTCTTTCGGATGATATGATGATGATGATGAAGTGTTTGGCGAGGTTAAGCAACTACGCTCACGGTCAGTCAATTTCTGAGCATCTCCGTGCTTCGGATTCGGCGGGCATGTAAACCTGTCGGGTGTAGCCATTAGGCAACAATCTTTAAGCCATGTCGAAGGCCTAATGGGCGGGTTGAACAACTCTGGCACTAGGGTAACCACGTCCTGGTTAACCAGGCCCGTACGATAACTAAGGACTTACAGCACAAACTATCTATAGTCTATGTTACGAAGCAAACCTTTTTTGCAACACTTTATATTCAAAATTCTTGCGCTATTGTAATGTGTCAATGTCAGTTCACAGTTTTGCCCATTTAAATAAACCATAGATTCTTCTTTTACCAGCAAATTATTATATATTTAATTTCCTACTTTCCGATATTTTACAGTTTGTTTATTTTTGTTTGGTTATGATCGTAACCTGATTTCCTATTATATTACGGTCGGCTCAGAGTTTAATCTGTCACTTATAGTAATCGGGATGGTAAAACCCGGTCACAGATTCTATTGGCTTTATGATATTGTTTATATTTTATATATGGCATTGTAATAGATCTTCTCCTCACATGCTAGGCACGAAGGGTAATCCCTTGGCTAACCAGACTCTGAAAGATATTTTGACTTGCTGACGATTCGGACACAAAATATTTGGACAATGTGTCCGAATTGACACTTTTATATTTAAATATATTTCCATTGTCAATTCGGACACCAATTAAAAAAATCTGTTTACTACAGTCAGACAAATTGTAAAATTTCGTCTTTTTCCTAGCACATTTCTTTCGCTTGCCCTATAGCTCAAACGGCTTGACATATGAGGTGTGGTTGAATTTAATGAAATTAGGAGAGGTCGTTTTTACATTCGAAATAGTCGTAGCTGAATCCTTGTATCGATGGGGACTTTACAAACATGCGATTCCCCAATTAAAGGTACAAACATACTCAAAACAACACGAAACACGTGGGCGCCGAAGTAGTAGCGCGGCGACTGTTTTAACCAATGCGCCATACGTTCTTATCGTATCTTTGTTGGGGTGTACTTGCGTACAGCACTTCGACCCTTCAGGATTTTTTGTACTATCCCCCACTGGTTTTTATTCTATCCCTAGAGCCCTAAATCCTCGGCTAGATCCTCGTAGACTCCTGGTTCTGGATATGCCATCCCAGGATGGCCATTCTGTGACTGGCCAATGCATCGCATTTGCATATTATATGCCATAAGTTAGTTAGGAACAGTAAACGTACCGAGAAATCTCTTGATATGTTATAATTCTTCGCTTTCATAATGCTAACTTTTATTTTATAAAGTAAAATTCTTTATTTCTATTACAATCTGGCCTAATAAAATTAATAACCAATTTGCACGTGTGGCGCAGCGGCTGAGACAGTCACTTCGCCGCTTCGTGTCGCGGGTTCGAATCCCGCGCCGGGCAACTATTTGTGTGACCCATAAATAGTTGTTCTGAGTCTGGATGTAATTTGTGTCTGTCTATTATATGTTTGTAAAGTATCCCGCGACACAAGGAATAGATTATCTATTTACATAGTGCAAGCGTTGTCTTAAAAAAATAACTTAAACTTTGTTTGTTTTCCAAATATTCTTCTATGAACTAATAAATATTGTATTATTTTTTTCAGAGTGATCATCTACAACTGCCTAATGGAGCTATAAGGTAAGAATACGAAATACAGTCTACTAAAACTATCCTCATTACCTTCTTAACAAAGACACTGTTAACATCAAAGTATACCCACTGACGAGGTATCGGCTATACCTACTATTTTTGGAACGTAAAACAACACTTGAAAACGCTGGAAATACACACGACCTTTGGCCCTCTCATCTCCAAAACAACCAGTGTACAAATATTACAATCCCACTTGTTTCCACTTCAATACATAATACAATCATTTTCCAAACGATTTCATTGTATCAACCATCGTTGACTTCAATTATGAAAGCATTGAAACGTTTGTTGACATAACAAGTTCCAACCGCCATGTTGTATCATCATGCGTCAATGAAAAGAATTGAGAGGAAGTTATTGTTAAACCTAGAGCCCTATGTTTTTGACTTTATTATTCTACTAGCTGTGCCCCGCGGTTTTACCCGCGTTAAACTGTATTAGAGCCCATGTGGTATTCGGATATATAAGCTATATTACTACAAAGTTTCATCAAAATCCGTCCGTTTTTCTCACAAACTTTCACCTTTATAATATTAGTGTGACAGCAAATTGATACTTCGAGAATACGTCTCATTAACGTTGTGTGGTGACGGCGACAAATATCAGAATCAGAATATCATCACCCCATCTCATCCCGTGGGGGACGTAGAAGTCGACCCGAGGGAATATCTACCAGAGGATGGGCAGCAGCTTCCTTCTGATTACTATGACCATCTTACTGCAATCGCCAACCCGCCTGCCAAGAGTGGCGATTATGGCATATCCCCCCAAGACGATTCTTGAGGGAGGCTTGTCCAGCAGTGGACTTATTTAGCTGTAATGATGATGATGATGATGAACGTATAAATCGGTATTTATATGTTTTTAATAGCAAAATAGAATGTCTGAATAACGCGTTAATGGTTGAAGAGGTAATATGCTATGATGCGGTTCCATTGACTTCCCTCTTATCATACCTTTTAATTCTAAGTAAGTAACTATTTATTGTACACCAAAGTTATAACATCAATTAAATATTAATATGTTTAACGTGATCGTACAAATACTAGCCTGATCGCGAAGTACGATCTCTTCTAATCCAACCGTTGCAAACTAGGGTTGAAGAAAACTTAAATATATAGCATATTGAGGGAAATAACTTTTTTAAAGTCGTTTTGTTTATTAATTTGTTTATTAAATCAAGAATTATCCCTTGTACGTACCTAGGAAATTGCATCCACTTGTTATTAGTTTCGCTAGTAGTTTCACTGGTAAAGTCACAAAAAAAATTGATATACATTTGTATAGGTGCTCAATGCATAATATAATCCAAAAATGGAAATACATACATTTAATCGTCCGGTGGGTCAAGAATCAGTACCCATCAATCCAGGGTAGGCACTCTGCTTTTTGTTAAGCTTCGATCGATACACACCGGTAGATCAAATTTAGGATTCCCTTGTATCACCCTTTCGAAGGATGTAGATTGTTGATGTTATCAATCGACTTTGTTTCCTAGAAACATGACCGATTGATATGTTCACAGTTGTATGTGGAGGATCGTTCTATCTTAGTATGAACACCTACTAAACTATTAAATTGTACTTTCATAGCACTATTCGCAATGCTCAGCGTTAATCTAATCTAATTAACGCTAAGCATTGCGAATAATGCTATAAAATTAAAATTTAATGCATTACATTAGCTACACTTTTCACCGAGCGTATATTGCTATATCAAAGGAAAATAAATGCGAGCCTAGACATTATATGACGGGGCTGTTGGCGAGGTTGGCAAATGCTTGCTTTTCACGCCGGATGTCGTGGGTTCGAGTCCCATCCAGGAATTGGTGTGCATGAATATGTCTGTTTGTCCTGAGTCTGTGTGTAATTATCTATATAAGTATGTATTTACAAAAGAATATGTAGTAGGTATATCAGTTATCTGGTTTCCATATTAGAAGCTCTGCTTAGTTTAGGATCAGATGGCCGTGTGTAAATAATGTCCCAGGATATTATTATTATTATTATATTCCCATTTTGCAAATTATGTAAACAACTTTAAGGCGATTGGCACCCTGCCCCGCATGATGCAGCGTAGTGCGTGAGTAAGTGTTTTAACGTTGCATGTTCTGTGTGTTGGACTGTGCGTGTTTTCTATACAAACGGAGATACTTACAAGCAACTTACAGCGGAGAGTATTTTATTAAGGCACTAGAAAATCAACTTTAAAATTATTTAAATAAAGTGCATGTATGTTTGAACATTATAATGCACGAGACTGCGCGAGCATTTTGTCAGGTTCAAGCATATATGCACTTTATTTCTATAGCTCTAAAGTTGATTTTCTAGTGCCTTAATAAAATCCTCTCCGCTGCGCTCCTCTCGGTCTGCGCTGACCCTTAGACGACTATAGATATAGAATATGTAACTCTTTGCCCCTGTTCCGTGCTAGTTGCGTTTTGTTCTTCCTATAAGTAGATGAGGAATAAATACGTGAAGATGCACTGAGAGAGATTTACTGAGAAGCCGAAGTCTACTAACTTAAAAAAGAGATCTGCAAGGATTGCAGTCATATCGTAGTAGAGAAATCTGTGGGTTACAATCTAGCTTTCCACAGCATTTCTCTTTTTTTTGAGCTATGTTTTGATGCCACGTGAAATCCATTTAATTTTTTATTCACGGTTATAGTGCTAAGTTAACAGGGAAAACACAAATCATAGGACAATTTAAATAGTACTTTAAATAAATCAAATGATTTAAGTATTAGGGCCACCTGTCCTACTGTGATGAAGTGCTACTTTTAAAAAGACGTTTGTAAGATTATTCATTGAATCGTGTTAGGCTTTAAAAACATAAAACAAAAGACAGTCGCCTCGCCGCGCACCGCTTCGTGTCGCCGGTTCGAGTCCCGCGCCGGGCAACTATTTGTGTGACCCATAAATAGTTGTTCAGAGTCTGGATGTTATTTGTGACCTTCTATTATATGTTTCTAAAGTACACCGCGACAGAGGGATTAAGATCTCTAGTGCGGGCGTTCTTTAAAAAAAAATTGCACACCCATCAGGCACCAATGTGTTACTAACGTGTCGTTCATATCGACAAACAAACCATTAGCAACGTCCCAGTAACTCTGACATAATACGAAGAAAAACGGACATGCAAGGAATCGCAATTTGCCTAGTTCGTGTACATTATAATGCCAATAATTTAGTTGCAACAGTAAATTGGGGGCAGTTGAACACAGAAAACAATAGCGGTCGCGTTACGTGCCACGGATGGGTGGAACTTGAACATTAGCAAATTATGTTTTCAGGATTTTCGCAATTAAAGGCAAATCTAAAGTTCTGAAAAAACCGGCCAAATGCGATTCGGACGCATGAAAGGTTCCGTAAATAATAAAAAAAAACAAGCATAAAAACAAAAAATATATATATAACAAACACAAACAACATAATATATCCATAAAAACAAGCAAAAAATAAACGTTTGTTGTATGGGAGCCCCCTTAAATATTTATTTTATTTTGTTTTTTAGTATTTGTTGTTATAGCAGCAATAGAAATACAGCATCTGCAAAATTTTCAACTGTCTAACTATCACGGTTCATGTGATACAGCCTGGTGACAGACGACAGACAGACAGCGAAGTCTTAGTAATAGGGTCCCGTTTTACCCTTTGGATACGGAACCCTAAAAACAAGGCCAACAGATAACACCTACATCCTCCATAAGGATGTAAGAAACAGAAATCGTAAATTAGATTTGCCTGTTTGAAGCGTTTAGAGTTAACAGCTAGAACATCGTTTTCCCTGCCTTGCTAGATGGTGCAGGTTCTCGGCTCGAGGTGGTCTCCGATAGTACAGGAGCAGTTTAATATCGGGAAAAGAATAGAATAGACTAGAACAGAATATGCATTTATTTCTCTCATCACAAAAGTAGTTTACATTTTTTAAATAAGATGACATTTAGGATTGTACATTTTAGCAGTTATAAATGATAAATATTCATATCTTTGTCCTCCAGACCGAATTTCGGCCACAGCGGCCACTCTCAATGTAGAATAGCCAAGTGTGCTTGACATATTATAAGGCACAGTGTGTGCTCAAACACAGGTGCACTTTCTATTCCATCACTCTCATTATCCGATGGGACGAAGGGAGGCAAGAGTTGATACTGAGAAATTTATTTTTACGGAAAAATCCCGAAATCACTTTCTGGCAGGACCCGGGATTTGAACCCAGGACCTCATTTTCTGCGGTTGAACACGTTACCGCTAGACGAATATATAATAATATAACCTAAAAAAAATATTACTTCTCAAACTACTAATGAAATGTGTATAAGAGTATTTGTGAGCAAAGTCGATGAAGTTTCTGTATAGGACAATAGTACTTAATTAGAGTATTAAAATTATTGTGTTTGCTCTGTTTTACTATCGCAAAGCCTTGGCATTTCGATTAGTATGAAAACTTTCAGTTACCTTGCGAATTATTATTCCCAATCGTAATGGCATTGTCACTTACGTAATGCACCTACTTAAGGTACATTTATGTATGTACCTTTTAAGCAGTATTCTTGCTCAGAGAAAACAATAATAAGTGAAGTAAAACGTACCTACACGTTAGTTCAGAATTATTAATTTGATTCTATAATTAAGTACAGCGAACGGGCGAGCTTGAATGAAGAATATAATGAGAGTAAACGAGACACAATAGTCGAGCAAAGATAGTGGCAAACAGAAATCCGTTGTATAGTATCCTTCTCTCTCCCTGGGAAGTATACCTATACAGGCTGGCCGAGGAGTTGACGTTCAAATGCAAAAAATATATACTTTTTGCTGAGGACTATCCGAATCACCCCCATGTTATGTACTACGATTTTGCGTAGTTTCCGAGATATAATTATTTTCAATGAATTTTTTCGTAAATTTCACTATTTCACCTAACATCTGTTTTCGAATTTTCTCGTTCAAACAATCACACACAATTGTAACATATCGTGCAGGCGTTTAAGGGCACTGGGTAGGCCGAATATCTGCAAAACTCATTCTTTTTGTGCACCAGAATCAACAATTTTAATAAAAAATTAAACATTAAAAATGTTGCGCAATAAAAGTTTCAAATCATCAAAAGTCGTGCTGAGATAAGCACGACTTTTGATGATTTTAAACTTTTATAGAAAACTAGCTGTGCCCGCGTTTTTACACGCGTTAAACTTTATAAATTATAGCCTATGTGTTAATTCAGGGTGTTAGCTAACTCCATACCAAATTTTATTAAAATCGCTCCAGCCGTTTACTCGTGAAGAATTAACAAACATACACACTTACATACTCCCAGACTATCGTCTATATAATATTATAGTGTGATTGCAGCTCAATCCTTTAGTTCTTTTTTTAAATCTTAACTTATCAAAAGTCATGCAAATTGATTGCACAACTTTTCAGTGTAGGTACTTTTACTTCTACTTATTGGTATCACCGTTGCCGATATTAGTAAAAAAATAAAATATGTTTTGCACACATTCCACTCATTCAATGCGCTTAATTCGACTCTTGAGAACTACAAGGATATGATTATTATTATTTGTAGTTGGTATTGCTCCATAATTAAATGCGAAAATAATCATATAAATACTTAATATGCACGTATCATTAATTCCGCTTAACTTAAGTGCTCTTTGGATGTAGGTATCATAAATCAATAAATGGAAATACGCAAAACCGCAGATGTTGCTTTAGATCTAAGACATAATGCTTACACAAATATGCATACAACCGCAACCGGTTGGCACATAATACATTATGACAAGACAAGAAATGACAAAGAAGATCCCATTCTGATAGCTACGAGGGTGCGTTTTTAAGTTCGCGGAATGGGGGGGAGGGGATAATAATAGGTCATTATCGGGATGGCCACGACTTCAGCCACTCAATATTAGTATAAATACCAAGTTTTATCTTAATTGGATCATTAGTCTCTGAACTATCGTCAAGCAAACAACTCAATCGGGAAGAAAGTGTGAATTATGGAAAAAATCGAGTACCGTGCCATAATAAAGTTCCTTACCAAGCAAGGAAAGTCAGTTTAAAATATACTGGAAGAGATGGAATCTGTTTACGGGGACTCTTGCCCAGGTAAAACCATGGTTTACAAGTGGCACAGTCTCTTTAAACAAGGCAGGACCTCACTTGAAGACGACCCTCGGCCCGGACGGTCGCCCGAGGTGACTACTCCGGAAATCATTAAAAAAGTCGAAAAAATTATATTGGAAGATGCCAGACTAAAGAAGAAACAGCTTGCAGAAATGGTTGGAGTATCGGATACGACAATTTTCAAAATTCTACATGATCATCTTGGCATGACAAAGGTCAGTGCAAGATGGGTGCCAAGAATGCTCACGCCGCCTCAAAAACAACGCCGCGTGGAGTGTTCTCGCACGTTTTTGGACCTCTGTAACGAAGATAAGGATGGACTTTTAAGTCGAATTGTTACTGGAGATGAAACTTGGGTTCATCATTATGAACCTGAGTCGAAACAGGACTCTATGCAGTGGCACAAAAAAGGCACACCACCACCCAAGAAGTTTAAAGTGTCACAATCGGCTGGAAAAATCATGGCAACAGTGTTTTGGGATTCGGAAGGGATCCTGTTGATCGATTATAAAGATAAAGGCGTTTCTATAACCGGACAATACTACGCTTCCATCCTCGAGAGGTTAAAAGAAAGCATTTAAGAAAAAAGGACGGGAAAATTAACCAAAGGTGTCCTTCTTCTACACGACAACGCGCCAGTTCACAAGAGCCGTGTTGCTTTGGCTGCCCTGCATAACGTGGGCTTCGATATTTTAGATCATCCACCCTACAGCCTAGACCTGGCTCCCAGTGATTACTACCTATTTCCAAAACTCAAAAAAGAACTTCCTGGGTAGAAATTTTCTACTGATGAAGAAGTTAAGGACGCGGTTTCAGCCTATTTTTCGGACAAAGACAAAACATTTTTTTATGAAGGTATACATAAGCTAATTGGAAGATCTGAAAAATGTATAAGGGTAGCAGGTGAATATATTGAAAAAGAAAAATAATTTTGTATTTTTATTTACACTTCTTACCCTCCATTCCGCGAACTTAAAAACGCCCCCTCGTACATGAAGAATTTAAATGATACTCGATTATATCTCCTGTACGATATAAAACGCAGTGTTTTAATAATTATACTATATGACAATAATATATTTACTACAATATATATGTATTGACAACATGGAGTGAATACATACAAAACAAAGTCGTGTGAAATGATTTTTTTAATTTTTTTTATTTGTTGTATTAGCAAAGAAAATATGTTAAGGTTGGGGCTGTCGAGCAAACCCCAAAATAGATAAGGAGCATTTCTTCTCCAGCTTGTTCGGCCACATGCTGTTGGCAGGATTACATGCTAGTATAGAAAGCCCCTAGTAGACCAATCAGTATTGCCAAGTTCTGGGCCTCAAAAAAATTGTTTGTTTGCCATAAAAACGCCAAAAAGGAGATATTTTTGTACCTCGGTGGCGCAAATTATAAAAAAAATTAAGAATATATATTTTTAAGTAGGTAATTGAAACTGACTCCGGTTTTGTGCACCACATGTTTCTGGACTCCAGTCTGGTTAGAGAGCTGTTCTTACCAAAAACATCCCAATCACACTTTTTACTTCACCCAGATTCCGCCATTAAAACCAACAAGACATTATGTAGTTTTATGAGTGATATTTTAGGTCTCCGGTTAATCCAGTCGACTAGATCAGCGCGATTATTATAAATATAAACCTGTCTGAACATCAAAAGTCATTGGCAATCGATATTAATGGAGTGTAATGCAATATGTTTACTAATCGATTACACTTTGACATTTATTATAATATAAAATAGCGTCTGTTGACCATTTGGCGATATAATAACCTATTACTTTCCATCGGCCGATTGCAACTACGTTGCTTCATTTTCAGAATATATTTGTAGATAATAAGTTGTATAATTAAGAAAGTAATATTGTGTTGCCCGAGAAAAGTAGACTTCCTTAGTTTTGGGGAATATTTACTTTCCTCAAGGAACTTTTTTCTGTATGTATGTCACGCGATCTTTCTGTTCTTTGTGAAACAATATTCATAATATTTTGTTATTTGAAAATGAATTCTTTTCTTACTTATCGTATGGGCAGTGGTTACTCTAGTGTTAGAGTTGTTCAAGCCGCCCAGTAGACTTCTGACATGGCTTAACGACTGTTGCCTAATTGTTACATGCGGTGCTCTCGGAACCACAGAGACGCTCAGAAATTAAACCCTTTTGGCGGTCACCCATCTATGAACTGACCGCCGTTGCTTAACCTCGCCAATCATTTACGGGCCAGTGAGAGCATTAATTTAGGATCTTATATTAAAATAAAACATTTAACTCGTACGAATACAAACTTCAAAAAGTAGGAACTTTAACTGTATACTTTTTTAACTGTATATTCTTTTTTTTAATTTCTCCGTTGTTTGTGAAGTTTGCCATTTATTTTTGATGTGTAAAACTTTAACGTTACAAGAAACTGGGGAAGCGCGAGTTATTTGATTTGTTTATTTCATATTATATATTCGAGCAAATATATCATCAAATAAACTATGTTGGCCTGTACGTCGTGATACCAACCTAACATTAAATTTGCTTCACATCAGTATTTTCTCGTTTATTATTCGTAACATCATCTCTTTATTATTCTGAATTAGCATGTCAGATATTAGACATAATTTGCGACTACTGTAAAGTTCACTTATTTTTTTTTATTATTAATGTCGTATAACGTCGTATATAAACGACGTTCGATGGTGTTTTTTTTTTAAGTAATGTAGGTATATGCTTCAATTTGCTGTCAAGTAGGTTGTTTTATAACAAATTATAGCCCAATCCATTTGGTTCTTTTTACCTTAATAAAAGTCATGTAAACATATTGCAAAGGAATATTAAAATAAATATTTATAGAAAAGGTTTCTATTGTGTACATTTTTACAAGATGTTGCCTTTGATAGAAAAAGAAAAATGTCTTTTGCACACTTTCAGCCTCAGCCTATGCATATCATAAAGGTAAAACCATACATAGACAGCTAATTGCATGGCACCTTACACGTATCCAATGTAAAGATTATCACAACAAAGCGGGGGCCATTTTCACATAACACTTTACACGTACTGACGGACACTTCCATTTGATACGGCTGATGCTCTATAAGGTTCTATGTGGAATGATTGGCCAATATAGACAAGGAGCAAGTCACTTTAGAGACCTGTAGAAGGAGTTTGTTCTGAATAGATACAAGATCTTGATACATACTTTATGCCTTTTGATTGAATATCTAGTTTAGATACAAAAGGTACCGTCTAAGTTGTTCCAGATAATTAATATATTATCTATCTTGAGCTAAGTAAGAGCTCAAATCTATTAAGCTTTAATTACATTGTTGAATTCAGTCCGCAAAAATATCTTAATTGAAATGTTATTTTCAAATATTATATCGTACATACGCAAATTTATATATACATAAAACATTGTACATAAAACGTAAAACGGGTCTTTAGGAGGTATGTCTAATAATATCTGAAATTGAATAAAACTTCTTCATAACGTCAGGTAACGCTTTAAATACAGCAGGGGCTATAATAAATCCTATTAGGATTCCTAGTAGTCCTATTCTAAATTTCATGAGTCTTTTTGAAAAAAAAGTTCCTTTACAAATATACTACTGCTGCATGCATGCTGGTAAAATGGTTTTCATTGCTGATGTTTCAATGAGCTTATACAATACAAATACAAATTTATTTATTTTAGAGGTGATTAACATGAGCTTTCCATTTACAATGTTTGCCAAGCGTGAGTCCGAGAAACGTGGTTTGATCTGCTTCTTTCAATTTTAGTCCTCTGTAGTACCAAGTAGTAGACCAATGAGATGTTTTTTTGATCTACACATGCTAAATTTAAAATAGTTGGTTATTCCATTCCATTCCAGCCATTTCATTATAGATTCGATTGTATTAATAATATTGATTGTAAAGTTATCAATGTCTGTGTTTTTGGATGTCATTAATAATATGTCGTCATCAAATAGAAATCAAGGATTTGTGATTGGAATGTCACATCTAGAAGGTAGACTTGGTCCAAGGATGCTACCTGTGGTACCCCCGAACCATTATATTTAAATTTAATATAAAAGATTTTGTTTCCTTATTAAGTAGTCAATGTTAGAAATCGTATTATTCAATCAAGTGCAGGGCCTCGAATACCGTTAGTCTATTAAATTATAGTAGGTATAATTTTACTATATTCTCCACTTAAATAGTGGTAATTAGCGATAACCCTGCCCTTTGTACACAAGGCTATGCAGCCGTGTGTCCAAAGGGCTTGATGTATGGTCAAGCTATACAATTCCAGAATAAGCTCATCCCGCGTTGTATAGGATTTCCATACAATGAGAGGTCAGCTTGTACTGACTATTTACAAGCGCTTTTTTTAAGTCTACGTGAATAAAAACCTTTTTTATTTTATTTTATTTATTTTATTGGAAATGTATAGCTTGATATGCAGCCGTGTGTACCTAATTTATGTACATACCTTAGTAATTTGAAGTTATGGTGTAAAATAAAGAGTATTTTACTTTATAAGAGTCGGAAAAACACTTCCTGCAGCCTATTCACGTTTCCTTCACATTAGTTCATCTTTAAACTGTTTTTACCATTCATAATATTGATCTTTTAGTTTTCTCATGACCGTGGAACAAGTTTATAAGTGCTAGGTCCTAGTTCTCTTAAGTCTAACTAGAAATAGTGTAAAGGAAACACTTAGTGATCTTGTTGATGATAATAAGTTGCACTCGAGTATTATTTTAATAGCTGTACGAAGTATCCGACATGCGAATGACTTAGTGTATAATCAATTGGATATACCTATCAGGTATTAGGTACAGATCAACAAATATGTATTGTATACAGGTAAATTAAGTTATTTAATAGTCTAACTAATGATTCAACATTTCTCAACGTTTTAAATAATAATATTCTGGGTGGGAGATCATTTATACACGGCCATCTATCTGATCGCACACTAAGCAGAGCTTTTACTATGGAAATCAGATAACTGATATACTAGGTACATATAGTACTTTTCTTCTGTAAGTACATACTTATATAGATAAATTACACCCAGACACAAGATAACAGACATGTTCATGCACACAAATATATGTCCTGGGTGGGAATCGAACCCACGACCTCTGGCGTGAAAAGCAAGCATTTGCCAACCACGCCAACAGGCCCGTCTAATCTATCGTCTAATGGCGACGATATAATTAATTTATGAGCGTGTATTGGGAGACGGCTTTACTATGCGCGCATGCAGGATTGAGCGGAAATCTTTAAAATATTGTTTTATATAAAATGACTTAAGCTTTTTTTAAGCTTGAAATAAAGCTTAAATATTTTTGTATTGACAGTATCGTAACAGTACTGTAATGCTTATGACAAAATAAATTAAAACAAAATAAACTATTTTTGATAATTGTAAGAATAATAATATTAGGTCTTTACCTATGAAATTGCCGTTCTGCAGTACTGGCCATTTCAAATCAAAATAATTTTTGTTTGGCTAAGAATTCTAATTTCAAATTAATTTTATTTTAAAAACATGGATTCTTTTTTCCAAAAGTAGTCATTTCTTTATTGATTAGTGTTACATTTTCATCGCATTTCAATCTTTTTCGTCATCATGGATACGTTAAAAATTCGAGTAATTATGGAATATGAGTACCGTCGTGGCAGCAACGCGGCACAAGCGGCACGCAACATCAACGACGTTTACGGAGCTAACACTACAAACCAACGCACCACCTGTTATTGGTTTGCTCGCTTCCGTTCTGGAAATTTCGACCTAAAAAATGAACCTCGCGGTCGTCCGAAGACTTTGGTCGACAATGACGAATTAAAGGCGGTTGTGGAAGCTGATGATACACAATCTACGGCTGAATTAGCAGCAGCTTTCGACGTTAGCGTCAAAACAATATTGGTCCATTTGCGTCAAATTGGCAAGGTAAAAAAAGCTTGACAAATGGGTGCCCCACGAACTCAATGATCGCCAGCGCGAAGTACGCGTCGAGACGTGCCTTGCACTGCTCAACAGACACACAAATGAAGGAATTTTGAACCGCATTGTTACCTGCGATGAAAAATGGATTCTGTTTGATAACCGCAAGCGCTCAGCAAGTTGGTTGGATCCTGGTTCAGCACCTAAACAATGCCCTAAACGAAAACTTACCCTTAGAAAAGTGATGGTCACTGTTTGGTGGTCTAGCGCCGGTGTGATTCATCACAGCTTCTTACCAAACGGGGTGAGCATTACTGCAGATGTGTACTGTGAAGAACTGAGCACAATGATGGAGAAGCTGGCGCATCTCCAACCAGCATTGGTCAATCGCTCGTCTCCGCTGCTCCTGCACGACAACGCGCGACCTCATACTGCACAGCAGACGGTCTCCAAGTTGCAAGAACTGGGGTTGGAAGCTCTCCGTCATCCGCCCTACTCACCAGACCTTGCGCCTACAGACTACTACTTTTTCCAGAATTTGGATAACTTCTTGGCGGGAAAAAAATTCAATACCCGAGAGGCAGTACAAAATGCCTTTGAAGAATTTGTTGCCTCCCGTCCAGCTGATTTCTTTAAGAAGGGCATCAATAAACTGCCACTGCGATGGCAAAGATGCATTGATTGCATGGGTGATTACTTCATTTATACAAATAAAAAAATTCATGAAAAAAATTCGTTTAAATGTTTTTCATACAAAACGGCAATTTCATAGGTAAAGACCTATTATAAATAAATATCCGTGCACTTACCATGCTATCTTTGCACCAACCTAATATAAGGTTGACTGGCAGAAAATGCGTTGGGCATTAAATCCGCCTGTGTACTATTACTGTATACTATATGTGCATAAAGTTATAAATAACTCAGAAACTTGTAAGTTAGTTTGTGATTGCCGATTTGGTGATAAATGAATTATACCTACTATACAACATGTAACATAATTAACGGACACCCTCAAACACCCCAATTAGAATATTATGTTGTAATGTATATGCATTATTATTTACTAAATTAGTTTCTTGGAATAAAGTTTATTTTTCTTTATTTTGTGTTGAATGATGGAATTTGTGTGAATACAAATAAATCTGCGATTTATTACTTTTACTTACTGTTTATTTCAATTGGTTTTGACTCTACAGGGTTGATATGACAATAATATCCGTAGTTTTAATTATTTTGGAAAAAAATTACCTATATTAAATATGATATAAATCGCTTCAGTAAAGGATTCTGAACAAACTATTTTCAGGAAGTGCGTTAATTACGTTACATGTTGTATATGGTCTAACATAAATAATGAACGTAACTGAAGGAGTCCATGGCATAGAATGAACTAAACAAAGCCAGTTTGTGAAAGATGATAAAAATGTTGACGCCCCTTAAGAAATGCGTCAGTTGATCGTTTATCTTGTATGGGGAGTCAAAATATTTATGTGTATTTTGCATGCTGATGCGCTACATGCTGTACAGTGTCAGGTAAATTGAGATTCTTAAACGGCCAACAAGAATATAGCCACCCCAACTCATCCCGTGGGGGCGTAGTCCCGAGAGAATATATTCCAGAGAACGGGCAGCAGCGTTCTCTTCTCTTCCTCTTTTAAAAAGACAACGCCCGCACTAGGGAATCTAATCCCTGTGTTGCGGGGTACTTTACAATCATATAATAGACGGACACAAATTACATCCAGACTCAGAACAACTATTTGCGGGTCACACAAATAGTTGTCCGGCGTTGGACTCGAACCCGCGACACGAAGTGGCGAGGCGACTGTCTTAGCCGGTGCGCCTGACGTCAATCAGTTCTTTTGAGCTCTATGACCATCTTGACCATGATCGCCAAACCGTCTGCTAAGCGTGGCGATTATAGCATAAAAATGGACGCAATAAATTATGGAAATCTTTTGGGCCTTTGTCCAGACCTTTGCTTTGTCCTGGCGTGGACGTTATCCGGCTGATATAATATCTGGGGACAATGTCACGCAGATCATCCTAGCCCCAAACTAAGCAAAGCTTGTACTATGGGTACCAGGCGACGATATACATACTTATATAGATAGATAAATACTTATATACATAGAAAACATCCATGACTCAGAAACAAATATTCGTGCACATCACACAAATATTTGCACTTACCGGGATTCGAACCCAGGACCACTATTCGTAGGCAGGAGCACTACCAACTAGGCTACGGTGACCGTAAATCCTCTACTACTACACCTGCTATAGTCAATATGATGTCAAAAAACTTAATTCCTATTATACTCCTATTCCCAAATTATAAATAAATATCGGGTACATACCTACATACATATTAATCAATTATATCCCACGAAATATTTTTTATAACTTTATATCCCCAGTAAAACATTGTTTTTACTATTACTATGTCATAAAAGTTAGCTATTTACTAACTAATAAAATCATCTAATAATCTCAAACTATTTTAATGTTTAATAAGTAATAATGGGTGGCATAGCAACACTTCCGTCATTAATTTTACAGTAAGCAAGCCCTCATAGTGCCCCTAAGATAATAAAATTCAATTGCGTGCTTTATAGATGCATAAAACATAAATACTCTCAGAGGTAATGAAAATGTAAACTGATTTACCTCACAATGTTGCAAACATGTTGCTAAGTAATTTATTTTCCTACTGTACCTACACTGACCTATTTATGTATATAATTTACATATTATATAACTATTAAACAAATATCTATTAAACAGAGTTTAAAGTCAACATATACTTAAAGATGTTTGGCACTTGGTACCTTCTGTGAATAATCTCAAAAACAACTGAAACAACTGTATACCTATAAATATAAACTCTTAACAGAGCCAAAACCTTACGCAGGTTTTTTGTTGTTTGTAAGTTTGTTTCTTGTTCATTTATTATTTTTTTGCTGCTCGCCAGTTCTATTACTTGAACTTGGCTATTAGCCTAGATGAAACAAAACATACTTAGACTTACAAAAATACTTAACTGCATTTATAAAAATACAGTAAATGACATTTGACTCACGTGACGATAATTAATGTTACTTAGAGATAAGTCTAATCACTAGTACATGTAAGTACAGACGCCAACACATCCAACTACCAAATTTCTTTTAAAGATTTTCAACTTTATCACTTAAGTATTCCCCAATCTGTCAATTTTTCTCAATTAAAAGTGAACCTTTCACAAAAATTTTACAGATTGGGGTAGCTTCATGCGCCGGCGTCTGTACTAAGCTAACGCACAAGTACCTTCAGAAATTTAAACTTTTCTGTACAGTTTAAGGTTATTGGTGTTGTATTAATTTTAATTCGACGTTTGGAAGAACCCCAATTAACCCTTTGTTTGTTCATGTATGATAGGTTTTAAAAACGTGTTAAAACACATAATCAAAATAGTTCCGCTAAAATGTTGTATACGCAAAATAAGATTTCAAATTATGCCTCGAAATTTATTCGATAAATTACGACATTCTTTATATTGCTAAGTGCTACAATATATTTCGATTTGCTTATAAAATCATTAAACTTGAAATTTTTGCATATATTAATTAACATAATCAAAGAAACTTCCATAAAACAATAAAGTCTAATGGGAACTTGTTTAATGCTAGCCGAGTCACCCGATCTGGGCTATTATAAATCTTAATATTTACAATAGATACTCAAGTGGCACTTATGAAATTCTTAATAATCAATTAAAAGGCACTTTGAATTATAATTTTATTGACATAACACTACATTAATTGCCGAGTTCATTGATTGGTATTTTATAGCATTACCTGTAGCTGGCTATAGGTACTTATCTCCGTAAGAAAAATATGACAGACCTAATTCCCAAAAAAATATTGAGATATTTAGGGATAATGTAATATTTATCATCATCACCTGTAAGAAGTCCACAGCTGGACAAACGCCTCCCCAAGAATCATCTTGGGGAATATGCCACAATCGCCACTCTTGGCAGGACGGTTGGCGATCGTAGTAAGATGGTCATAGTACTCAGAAAGAAGCTGCTGCCCGTCCTCTGGTATATGTTCACTCGTGTCGACTTCTACTCCCCCCACGGGATGAGCCTATCACCAAGATAGGTGATATTGGCCTAGTGTTTCCAAACATAAGAAAGTATATTCACTGCCATATAAACAAGCGGAATAATATAACACAATTTTAAAAACAAGGAATTCAAATATAACTATAACCTTCGAAATTACTTATTTCATATCATTTTCCTGGTGCTAAAAGATTACATTTACGCCCAGCATTCACTTATCAGAATGTTGTGCGTAAATGGAAACTTTAAGTTGGGAAGTACTAATTAATATACCCGCAATTCTTCTGACCATAGAGAGTGATGTCTTTCCTGGTCGATTTCGACCACAGCGACTGCGTATATTTAATAATTTTAAGATTACATCAGGGGGCTACCGGCTAAGTCGCCGAACATCGGGATAGTGATCGGCGTTCAAATAAATAAAGGTTATATATAATCAATCGTTAAATCGGCTTCGACGTTGAAAATCGATTCCGGACCATTTATGACGTCACATGTGCTCATGGAAGCCGAATAAACGATTGATTAAGTCATTTACCATTATTTATTTGAACGCCGATCACTATCCTGATGTTCGCCAACTAAGCCAGTAGCCCGTCAGGAGTGTAGTTACAATAGCCAATATTTGTGTTATGTTGATACCACTGTAGTTAATATAATAGCAAGCTAATATAGTTAATATCCTGGGACATTATTTACACACGGCCATCTGATCCCAAACTAAGCAGAGCCTGTACTATGGAAACCAGATAACTTAAATACTACTTTTCTTTTGTAAATACATACTTATATAGATAATTACACCCAGACTCAGGACAAACAGACATGTTCATGAACACATATATCTGTCTTGGGTGGGAATCGAACCCACGACCTCCGGCATGAAAAGCAAGCATTTGCCAACCACGCCAACAGGCCCGTTTAACTATGACACAAAAAAAAACATAATATTTAAGATAATATCTACCTTTCTAATACCTAGTAAAGCCGATAGGAATAGATAAGTATTTTATTTGATTTACCAAAACTTATATGTAGTTTGATCACAAAACAGTGCACCTCTCGAAACTTCTTATATTTAGTTCCACTTGAAGCCGGCACCATACAATAGACCCACAAGCATAGTGACTGGCGAGTCGAGAGGGCACGAGTTCAAATATTGACCCGTTAAACTATTGTAGACACTTTTACAGACGGACTAACGATCAATAAGTATTATATGAGTACTTGGTTATAAAATATCACTGTTACATATTATGGACTAGACTTTTTTTTATTTAATAATAAGATCGTTTTTGTACTTAATGTTAACGGCCTTTTTGGTTGGGCGTAGTACAATTGTATGTGAATAAATTAATAAATAATCTAAAGTTTAGATCTCTCACAATATTCTCTAAGGGGCTTTAAAATTCTGCATTATTGTTAATATCAGTTAACTACCTTTTTATAATATAATTCAAAAATAAACTGTAAAGTTAAATGTAAAATAACCCGATAGCGAGATAGATATAAACTAGGTATGTCATTTTAAATAAATACCAATTGCCTAATTTTCGACATATTAATAAATTAGGAAATTGGCATTTATTTAAAATATCCTACCTACTTAATATCTATCTCGCTGTCGGGGTATTTAACTTTACAGTTTAATTTTTAATTGTATTATAAAAAAAGTAGTGAATTGATATTAACAATCATGCAGAATTTTAATGCCCCTTAGAGAATATTGTTAGAGATCTGGTACCCATAGTACAAGCTTTGCTTAGTTTGGGGCTAGGATGATCTGTGTGACATTGTCCCTAAATATTATATTATCTAAACTTTAGACTATTTATTTATTTATTACTTTATGCGCTTAAATTTGTACAAAGGCGGACTTAATGCCCTAGGCATTTTCTGCCAGTCAATCTTAAGACGTTGCAGAGAGAGCATGGTAGGTGCGCAATTCATAAACAAAAGATTAATAATCAACAACACTGGTTTATACAATACTATAAAATACCATACAATGCTATACGACACGATACTATATTATATAATAATATACTATCAGTCAAAAATTACTATACTCAACGAGATTTTTAGCAAGTAACAAATAATCTTGAAATATAAAGCATTATATTAATAAAACGAAACTAAACGATATCAAGTTATATTGGATACTCTAATTTGACCATATGGAATTTCTATGGCACAATGCAGATAAAGTTCTAGAAAACCTTTTTTTCTACAGGTTGAACGTCTCAAATCGCTTAAGAATCATCCTCTTGAGTAAAGTACTGACCATTACAAAGGTACGCGGTAACCGCAAATGGCGAGGCATTACGGCGGCACGCGATCGATGTCATACACATACGATGCGCGTGCGCAATCTGCGGTCACAATCACGTTATGCTACAGAATGACAGGAAAAAGCCTGTTAATTTTGTAACTGTGAAATACTTAGAATTTTTATAACATTTCGTTTTACTAATTCGGCACAAACTTTTTATTCAACGTTAAGGTGTTTATTTGAACCTATATATGATGCTAATCATATAAATTTACAGTCAGTTCTTCTCAAATAAATATTGTCAGGCATAGAGTATTTGTCGACTGCAAGTGTGGCGCAGTGGCTAAGACGGGCACCTCACTGCTTTGTGCCCCGCGTTTGAGTCCCGCAGTGGACTACTATTGTGACCGAAAAATAATGACTGTTATGACGAGCGAATGTGACTATTGGTTTACCAACGAAAAACAATATAACTAATTTCGTATCTACGACGAATATAAACCCGAATAATTGCAATTTATACAACTTTTTACTTTAATTATGTAAATACTTATTTGAACATAAATTACCAATCTGCCACTCATTAATTAAAAAAGAAACAGTATAAAAAAAGGACGCGTTACATCGGTGGATATAACTATAATTAACTATAATACATAATATGTAAAAAAAAACCTATACTCGTACTTATAAGAATATTCTTCATCACCTTTCATATTTTATTTAAGTCATTCGTATTAGGTACAGATTGAATTTTTAATAAAAGAAACGAACAAATTTTCACATTTTAATAGTTTTATCGAAATAATTATCTTCGCAGTAGTAACTTTAACTAAAATTTGACATAGGATTGATACGGAAAGGAATATTTGAATTTGGAATGCGTCAATAAAATCAGCCAGTATTTATTAGTTAAAATAGAGTAAGAATAATTCTGCTTTTTGTGAAGTTTAAAATAAAAAAGCAATCTCCAATACATCCCATGATTCAAACGCATAAATAACCTGATTACGATATATCTTATGGCATTTCACCAACATCGGATAAGATTTAAAACATAATTTTAAAAAAAATATATAAACCATTTGTCCTGTCAACATTTTAAATTATACCCAGCTTAAGGTGAAATTGACCCTTAAAATGACAATAGTGTTGTCAAGATACATTCACACCGGAATATCTTGAGAAAAACTATTGCAGTTTTTGCACCGTTTCATGTGGTCGGTGCAACGCGTAGTGGAGGCGTGTGCCCTGCGGTATGCGGCTTTTTGTGCACCCATCTGTTGCTACCACAGTAATTGACTGTCATGCAACCTTGTCATACTCATACGTAATGCTAGTTACACATCGAGTCAGCGTTCGATTTTCGCATGACTTCTCCATTTAAATCTGGAATTTAAAATTGTATAGTCATACTAATATTATAAAGGCGAACGTTTGTGAGTGTTTGTTACTTCTCCACGTCTAAACGGCTGGAGCGATTTTAATAAAATTTGGTATAAAGTTAGCTGACCATAGAGTTAGCACATGGCCTGGCTATAATTTATAAAGTTAAACGCGGATAAACCGCGGGGCATAGCTAGTAATGAAATATTAGTCAAATAGAACAAATATATTTTTAGTCGAGCTTGCGTGTTCTGTCAAGTTAGAGAATCTACGGATTATTTTCATAAGTGGATATAGAAGATTTTCTAGTTTATACAGAAGCCCAATATTCTGTAAAATTAAGTCCGGGAGTTTTCCACGGCTTTCCGTGTTTTCCATCAACTTTGTATTCCTGGCGTAGTTTTAGGGGCGAGCATTTATCATGTACAAACAAATAATCATAAGAAAACATAATCCAGTCGATATATTGTTTAATTTAGTGCTTCTTATATAAAATAAACCTCTTTTTGCGTAAATTGATTCCCATCACAAGAAGATTTAATTAAGTTAATTTCGGCTTTTGGTGTATTTAATCATTACTCGCACATATAAATCAAGATAGGGTTATAATAAATAAAAGCCAAAATTTATTTATTATGGTATATTTACACCCATTAGTCGCCATCACTGGCTACAATCATAGTCTCAATGTACTCACATCATAAGCTAGGAAAGGAAATGACTACAAGAGCATACTTAGTTAAGTTTTTAGATACTCGTATTTAAGTAATGGAATCAGGCGTTACTTTGCGGAAATCCATAACAATCAAAATACAAAATCAATATTTAGTGTTAATTCCGCTAATTGTCAGTTTAATCATGCTGGGATGCAATTTGCACCGCCCTCCCGCCCGCAACGGACCATTCTCAAGGGCTGCTAACTCGTCGAGTGCTCGAAGGAGACTGATGTCTCCGAGTCTCCTTCGAGCACTCGACGAGTTAGCAGCCCTTGAGAATGGTCCGTGGAGGACCGAAACACGTGTTGGGTATCGTACTGGCGCATGTAATTTGTTTTTTATATTGTCCTTCTTTGCATGTGCACATTTTTGCGGGCGGGAGGGCGGTGCAAATTGCATCCCAGCATGATTAAACTGACAATTAGCGGAATTAACACTAAATACTGATTTTGTATTTTGATACTCGTATTTGTTGATAGTTCGCCTTGACTGCCTTGTTGGTGCAGACGCCAGCACATCCAGCTACCCCAATCTGTCAAATTTCTATTATAGATTTGCTACTTTATCACATAAGCATAAGGTTCAGTTTCAATTGGGCAAATTTGACAGATTGTGGTAGCTTGATGTGCGTCTGTACCGTATTCAACTGATGTGTACGTGGTTTCAAAAAGTTACAGTGGCATGCAACTGACATGATTCATGTAGGCATTGTGGATTTAAATTGTTAGTTGATCATGTCAGCCAAAGTAGGGCGTACTTTGGCTGACATGATCAACTAACAATTTAACTGCTGGTGTTAAGCCTCCCCGAAGAATGGGAGGATATGTTATGATCGTCACGCTTGGGGGACGGGTTGGCGATTGCAGTTTGATTGTCATAGTTCTCAGACAAACGCTGCTGCCCGTTCTCTGGTACCTACCAGAGAACGGGCAGCGGGGAGCGTAGAAAGCGTCCGAGGGAATACCTATTCCCTTGGACGATTTCTACGCCCCCCACATGATGAGATGGGGTGATGATATTCTATGTCGTCCCCACACAGCATTGTTAGTTAATGTAAACTATTAATGACGTAATAGCAACACATATCTTACGAAAGGTGAACAAGCTAAATGCGTTAAGAAAGTACCGCTGACAGACAAACGATACAGGCTTAGTTATTAGGGCCCTAAAACTTATTATGAGACCATTTCGAAAGCATTCCCTATCGGAGTATCAGAACAAATAACGAAAAAGTTATTAACATACTTCTTCACTTTACTTTGGGTTTACACGTTCTTCAGTTTCATGGGCAAAGAAGTTTCATAAAGTATAATAATAATAATGTTCTCCCGGCCGAATTTCAGCCGCGGCTAATCTCAATGGAGACTAGCCAATAGGACATAAATATTATAGTGCACAAGTGTCTGCGCAAACACACGCTTTTTATTCCATCACTCTCATGATCCGACGTGACGACTAGCGACACGACCGGAAAGAGGTCAGCTAGAGGGTGCTCTCTGAGGCCCATGCCAGGTTGTATACCGCCAATCCCAGATTTCGGGCTGAGACTGAGAAATTATTTTTACGGTAAAATTCTAAATGTACTTTTTGGCCCGACCCGGGATTTGAACCCAACGAAGCAGTCATATATAATGATATGTTGTCATTGCTAAAGTGTATCCACCATGTCGTTGGCTGTAGTACACTTTTATCGGCCGAGAATGACTCAGCAAGTTTCAATTATGTATCGCACCAAGCTAGCTGGGTCACAAAAATAATGGAGGTCACAAGTCATTTCATAAGGCACTACATGCAACTTTCGTTGCTATTTCTAATTGTTCCCAAATAATGAAATCGTAGTAATAGATCTTTGATTACTATTTGATTAAGGAGAATGATAAATCAAACGTCTTACGAACGTTTGCTAGCGATGGAATTCCCAGACAAACGATTGAACTTATCTTTTCTCGATTTTCAGATTAGAGAAGTAGTATATAAACATGTTTATTATTATATCCTCCTACAATATTATAAACGCGAAAGTTTGTACGTATGGATAGATGTTAGTTACTCTTTCACGTAAAAACTACTAAATGGATTTCAATGAAACTCCACAATAATATAGCTTATACATCAGAATAACACATAGGCTACAATTTATAAAGAAATTGTGTGAATTGTCCAAAATATGACGATAAGTGTCAAGTAAGTAGGAAAAAATCTACAATTTGTGAGCTATTCCGGCGTGCACTACCGAAACCGCTAGAGGTACATATTCTACTAATATTATTAATGCGAAAGTTTGTGAGTATAGATGTATGTTTGTTACTCTTTTACGCCAAAACTAATTAAACGCGGGTGAAACTGCGGGGCTCAGCTTGTTTACAATATAAACATAGATAGCAGATGTCTATGTTTATGTTGTAAACAAGAACAAACAATGCCTATTAAATAATTATTTTAAGTGTACCAAATCCCGTGTTCATGCCCGTTTGAGTATGTTTCACCGGACGACCACAACTGGGCCGTGTTGAAACCGGTAGTAGATGAACCCGATGAGTTTGTTTCGCTGGGCCTTCTCAGTTGGGGCGCATGGGATCCGGTGATAGCATTAAAGCGCGACCGTCGTTATAAACACAAGGACCGTCAAAGTAATAATATTGAATTCGTACCTTAATATAGACAGAACAATTCGACAATATGTAGTAAAATATAGCTTTAACTATAAATTACGATAATTAAACCTAAACATAGTCTCCTGTACAATAACTTAATACAAGCTAGCTAAATATCATTACTATTATAAAATAAATTTAATAAATGTTTTCACAATCCGTGTACCTAAATGTAACAAGATATATGTAACTATATTATATTGTATACCTACATAACTATATTACTACAAACATGTTCTGACTATTTACAAACGCTGTTTTAATGTCTACGTGAATAAAAACCTTTTTCATTATATTTTATTATTTACAATACTTGTGGAGATTTCAACAAATTTATATGAATGTATTGAAAGAAAATAAACGACACGCTAGAACCTATCGACGAATTATGCGCACCGGGCCTATTATTCGTTATAAGGAGTTAAAGTACACACGCCACCACATCAAGCTACCCCAATCTGTCAAATTTCCCCAATTGAAAGTGAACTTTATGCTTATATGATAAGTTGAAAATCTATAAAAGAAATTTGACAGATTGGCGTAGCTGGCTGTGCTGGCGTCTGTACTTTGAAAGGTCTATGTATGTCCTCTTCTTTCAATCGTAGGACCTTTAAGTTAAGTGGTGTAAAAGACAGAATCTCCAGTGTAATTGACGTTGTTACAACATTAACATCATATCAGCCAAATTACGACCACTGCTGGACAAAATCCTCTCAATGACGGGCTGGCGATCGCACTTGGATGGTCATAGTTCACAGAAAAACGCTGCTGCCCGTTCTCTGGTAGGTAGTCCCGCGGGACGATTTCTGCACCCCCCACGGGATGAGATGGGGTGATGATATTCTTCGTCGTCACCACACAGAGTAGAAACTATAGACGCCAATTGCGTAAATTGTCTTCACTTCCTTTAATAATATAATTAAGGCGCTGTAGATGTAAAAATGTACAGGATAATACTATCGAATATTTACCACGAATTTCATTCAATAATATCTATTGAATGGCATCATATTAAGTACATTGACCGGGTTTCAATTTCTTAGAAAACTAATATTTTTTGGATCCAATATTCTTATGTGATGCTCACGACAAAAGTATCCGGGGTTTAAATAATACACAGACTTCTTATGATTCATCGGATTTATCCTTATACAAACAACGTTGCAACTAAAAGCATTCAAAAGAGAATCAGTTCAGAAACTACGCAAAAATGTCACATGAGAGGTAAACCTTCATTAGAGTACCTACCGCCGAGTACAACAGTGATTGCGACAATTCACCAAACTATTTTCTAAATTGAAAAGCCTACGGTGAATTGTCTAGGTATGTCTAACGTTAAGTTTACTGCACTTATGGACTTATCAAGTTCATGCGACGGACGGCGAATTGAAGAAAATTGCAAATAGATGCGCCGTTTGGCTGTACTTGCTTGTCTGAATACCATATGCTGTCTATAGGGGGTAATGCGATATTATAGTACGAGACCCAATGACACTATTACTACGCTCATTATCCAACATATATTTTTTTATAAGTAATTTTAAATCCGCAATCGAGACCTAGATTAAATTACAAAATAATATACTTAAATATACTTAAATTCTAGACATAAAATATATACACCGGCCTGTAATAGCACTCAAAAGAGATTCAATTCACACGCTACGTATAAAGATTATATAGGAACCTAGCGGCCCAGTACGTGCTTCGCTACGTATAAGGCATAGTAATAAAAAAATGACTATTAAGTTCATTTATTCAAACAAAAAAATATTTTAAATTGCTAAAAGATGTTGATTTTAGACTTTTTCAAGACTTTTTTAAAATTTTCTCTCCGCACAAACCTTACCTGGACTTCCACGAATAATTCAAGACCAAAATTAGTCAAATCGGTAAAGTGGTTGTCGAGTTATAACCTTACAACGAAAAGTGGCAATGATTTTTATATATATAGATAAAACTTCATTAGAGTATCTACCACCAAGTACCACAGTGATTGCTACAGCTCACCGAACTATTTTCTAAATTGAAAAACTTACGCTATATTGGCTAGGTATGTCTAACGTCAAGTTTACAGCACTTATGGACTTATCAAGTTCGTGCGACAGACGGCGAATTGAAGAAAATTGCAAATAGATGCGTCGTTTGGCGGCACTTGCATGCCTGAATACCATATGCTGTCTATAGCGGGTAATATTATAGTACGAGACCCAATGACACTATTACTACGCTCATTATCCAACATATAATTTTTTTATAAGTAATTTTAACGACCCGCAATCATCGACCTGGTGGTTTTCTACTCGCTCCTTACATATTTAATTTTGTCTAAAAAATATACTGAAAATATTTAATTGATTGCCCATACTATCAATATACATCATCATCATCATCATCATCATATCAGCCGAAAGACGTCCACTGCTGGACAAAGGCCTCCCCCAAAGATCTCCACAATTGCCGGTCTTGCGCTATTCGCATCCAGCTGTTTCCAGCGACCGGCACAAGATCATCGGTCCATCTTGTAGGGGGCCTGCCCACGCTGCGTCTTCCGGTTCGTGGTCGCCACTCGAGAACCTTTCTGCCCCAACGGCCATCGGTTCTACGAGCTATGTGCCCCGCCCACTGCCACTTCAGTTTTGCAATTCTTCGGGCTATGTCGGTGACTTTGGTTCGCCTGCGGATTTCGACATTTCTGATACGATCCCGCAGGGAAACTCCGAGCATAGCCCTCTCCATTGCTCTTTGGGTGACCTTGAGCCTTCTAATAAGGCCCATAGTGAGCGACCACGTCTCTGTCCCGTATGTCATCACTGGCAACACACACTGGTCGAAGACTTTCGACTTGAGACACTGCGGTATTTTGGATGAGAAGATGTTACGTAGCTTCCCGAACGCTGCCCAGCCGAGTTGGATTCTACGATTGACCTCCTTCTCGAAGTTGGACCTACCTAGTTGGATGGTCTGTCCTAGGTAAATATAGTTCTCTACAACTTCGAGTGCAGAGTCACCAACTTTCAATTGAGTGGGTGCAACATGGACGTTTGACATGATTTTCGTCTTATCCATGTTCATTTTCAGACCCACTTGTTGAGAGACTCTGCTGAGGTCATCGAGCATTGTACCGAGGTCTTCCATGGTCTCAGCCATGACTACTATATCATCGGCAAATCGAAGGTGAGTGATGTACTCGCCATTGACATTGATGCCAAAGCCTTTCCAGTCCAGAAGCTTGAAGACGTCTTCCAATGCAGCGGTGAACAGTTTCGGAGATATAACATCTCCCTGTCTCACGCCTCGCTGCAAGTGGATAGGTTTCGAGATCTGGTCCTGGAGTCGCACTGACATAGTGGCGTTTTCATACAAACACTTAACACCTCGATATACCGGTAGTCAATTTGGCACCTTATGAGAGACCTCAGCACGGCCCATGTTTCGATAGAATCGAAGGCTTTCTCATAGTCCACAAACGCTAAGCACAGTGGCTTGTTATACTCTTCGGTCTTCTGTATAACTTGCCGCAGCGTATGTATGTGGTCTATGGTGCTAAAGCCTTTTCGGAAACCGGCTTGTTCGGGAGGCTGGAAGTCGTCAAACCTGCGCGCGAGACGATTCGTAACGACCCTCGAAAACAACTTGTAAACATGGCTCAGCAGTGTGATGGGTCTATAATTCTTCAATAGGGTTTTGTCGCCCTTTTTGAAGAAGAGCACCACCACACTTCTGTGCCATGCTTGTGGCGTTTGACCATCTAGTATGACGGAGTTAAATAACTTCTGAAGGGCCCGTAGGATTGGTGTACCACCCGCCTTCAGAAGCTCTGCTGTAACTCCATCATCACCAGGCGCCTTGTTGTTCTTGAGTTGTTTGAGAGCCATTCTAATCTCGTACAGGCTGACGTCCGGGATGTCTTCGGTGTAATGTCGGGTTAGTCGTGCTCTGGGGTCTGAGGCATGACTTTTGATAGGCTGTGTTGTCGTATATAACTGTCCGTAGAACTTCTCGATCTCTCCCAGCAACTCAGGCTTAGACGTGACGATTCTACCATCGTCAGTCTTCAGCTTCGTCAGTTGGCTCTGTCCAACGGACAGAGCTCTTGCGAACACTTTAGAGCCTTTGTTTCGCTCGATGGCCTCTTTTATACTAATTGTATTAAATTGCCGCGTGTTGCGAGTCAAAGACTTTGAGATCTGTCTGTTGAGCTGCCGATATCTGATAGCATCATCTGAGGATGTCAGAACCATTTTCCGTCTATCTTCCATAAGTTGCAGGGTAAAGTCAGAGATCTTTTTAGTTCTGTTTGTACGACGGGCCTTGTAGACCTTAGACCCAGCCGTATGGACAGCTTCTACGAGCCTGTCATAGTATGAGTCCACTTCCTCGCAGTCTGCTAGGCATTCGAAACGGTTTTGCAGTTCGAGCTGAAATGGTTCGGGGTTTTGGACGTGGATAGGTAAAGGTCGGAGCGTAGACTTTATCAGTCGGGACCTCTGGAGTTTGACATTAAGGTTCAATGAGCCTCTGACCAGTCTGTGATCGCTCCCGGTTTTAACCGCATTGATCACGGAGACATCATTGAACATCTGTCGTCTCGTCGACAAGATAAAGTCTATCTCATCTTTAGTTTTACCATCGGGGCTCACCCAGGTCCATTTGCGGTGATCCGGCTTCCTGAAGAAGGAATTCATCATAAAGAGTCCCTCCTTCTCCATGAAGTCGGCCAACATTTGGCCCCGGGGGTTCCGGTCTCCAGTTCCAAATTGCCCCACTCTCAGCTCATTACCGAATCGTTTGCCCAACTTCGCGTTAAAGTCCCCCATGACCACAGTGAAATACGAGTTAGAGGTATGTATGGCTCTGGATATGTCCTCATACATAACCTCGACTTCATCGTCGGAGTGTGTCGAAGTGGGTGCGTATACCTGTATAACCTTCAACGAATACCGCTTGGTGATTCTGAGTATAAGGTACGCAACCCTCGTCGACACACTCTCGATTTTCACTAGGTTGTTCACGAGGGACTTGTGGACTATGAACCCGACACCACCTTGGGATATTTGGTCACCCTCCCGGTAATAGAGCAGGTTTCCGGATTTCAGTATTATCGAGTCCTCCCCAATACAATATCCCAATGTAACCTGCTCAATTCTTCCTCCAGTTCGGTTATCTTCTCGTCGGCCCGCAGTGTACGTGTGTTATATGTTGCCAGGGCCAGAGGTCGTCGGTGTTGGTAACGCGGAATCTGCCGGGGATTCTTAGCACCCCCTGCCCTGCCGTAACTACAGCTGTTACCACGGCTGGGAATAGCAGGGCTGCCGGGGACTGGGGGCCGCGGTTTGGTTGTGTCCATCATTTGAGGGGATTTGCCATAATCGCCACGCTTGGCAGACGGGTTGGCGATCGCAGTAAGGTGGACATGGTACTCAGGAGAACGCTGCTGCCCGTTCTCTGGTGTATATATTTCCCTCGGGACGACTTTTATGTCCCCCCACGGGATGAGAGGGGGTGGTGATATTCTTAGGCCGTCACCACACAGCACAATATATCGATTAAAATATACTACAAGTTAAGGACACCGACCTAATCCTGTAATAGTAACTTTTAATTAACTGACCTAAGCATCCGAGACCCTAAAAATCTATATAGTAAAACATCGGAATGTTTCATATGCCTAGGCAAATTCCAAAAAAAAAGATGTATTTCATGCTGTTCGAGGTAGGTTTTTTCTTATGTGCATTATCATACTGCAAACAACATATTTTCATAGTGACATTGCGTAGGGCATAGCGTTCATTCGCTCAAAGAGCAGCCCGGAGGCAGCAATGGGGTAGCCATCATCATCATATCAGCCGGAAGACGTCCACTGTTGGACAAAAGCCTCCCCCAAACATCTCCACACACCCGACACCACGACCCGCACAAGATCATCGCTCCATCTTGCAGGGAGGCCTGCCCACGCTGCGTCTTCCGGTTCGTGGTTGCCACTCGAGAACCTTTCTGCCCCAGCGGCCGTCAGTGCTACGAACTATGTGCCCTGCCCACTGCCACTTCAGCTTGGCATTTCTTACGGCTATGCCGGTTACTTTGGTTCGCCTGCGGATCTCAACATGTCTGATTCGATCTCGCAGGGAAACTCCAAACATAGCCCTTTCCATTGCTCTTTGGGTGACCTTGAGCCGCCTGATAATGCCCATACTGAGCGACCACGTCTCAGTTCCGTAAATTATTACTGGCACCACACACTGGTCGAAGACTGTCGACTTGAGACACTGCGGTATTTGGGACGAGAAGATAATACGTAGCTTCCCGAACGCTGACCAGCCGAATTTGATTTTACAATTGACCTCCTTCTCGAAGTTGGACCTACCTAGTTGGATGGTCTGTCCTAGGTAAATATAGTTCTCTACAACTTCGAGTGCAGAGTCTCCAACCTTAACTAGAGTGGGTGGAACATGGATGTTCGACATGATTTTCGCCTTTCCCATTTTCATTTTCAGACCCACTTGTTGAGAGACTCTGCTGAGGCCATCGAGCATTGTAACGAGGTGTTTTAGGGTAGTACCTTACATAATACATTCCTTAATAATAACATTAATAATTTAATGTTGTGTTTCTGAGTGTGAGTAAGGTCGCCAGAACTCATTGAGGTGGGGGGAAGGGTCAGCAACACCTGTTTGCAGACTTTTAAAGGGCGGCAACGCCCCCGCGTCTCCTCTGGTGTTGCGAGTGTCCATGGGCTGCAGTGATCACTTACATCAGGTGACCCAATTGCTAGATTGTCACCCTCTGATATAAAAAAAAATTTGGATCTACTGAAAATGATGATAAAAATGACCTATTAAGACGCTAACGCAACTGAACTAAAAACCACATGAAAGTTATTTTTTTGTCGACGTATCTCGCACATCAGCTATGATTGTGGTGATATGACTTTACGCCTTTCTCTCTAGGTGACGACTGACGAGAGTTGAGTTCGTTAATGGTAGATAGAATGCTTTCTCACTACGTGTTTGCATTGCTCGACTTTTATGGACTGTCTTGATTAGAATGCGACTTTGAGGATGAGTAAGTACCTAGTATGTTTTATAGTCCAGCAAAGAAGGTAACAATATTTTCACGACAAAGGGCATCTTTGTAACTCGTATTTAGAAAAGGAGTTAGTTCAAAGTTGAGGAGCTGGTCAACCAATTTGTTAAACTTCTGTAACTGACTAATTAATAATAATTTTAATTTAATTTAAATACGGTTCCGAACTGGCTCTCTAAAATTATTTATAAATAGTTTGTTGTGTTTGAAAAAAAAATTAAATGAATATTGTTATTAATGGTGGTATACGCAACAGGAAAAAATAAATAGATATATTAAAATTATTAATAAAAGGCTTGTTCGTAAAGCGATTTATGAGCCGTGCTTCACTTCACCCTTGAACCCTTGGGGAATCATTCAAATTAAAGAAGCGGCTCCTTCTTTAATTTGAATGATTCCCCAAGAGTGAAGTAATTAGTTGGCCGACCCTTTTTTTTCTTTTTGATGCGATCATGCCAAAATACGCAACATACGTGATGTTTCGAAAACGGTTTATATATTAGGTCTTTACCTATGAAATTGCCGTTCTGCAGTACTGGCCATTTCAAATCAAAATAATTTTTGTTTGGCTAAGAATTCTAATTTCAAATTAATTTTATTTTAAAAACATGGATTCTTTTTTCCAAAAGTAGTCATTTCTTTATTGATTAGTGTTACATTTTCATCGCATTTCAATCTTTTTCGTCATCATGGATACGTTAAAAATTCGAGTAATTATGGAATATGAGTACCGTCGTGGCAGCAACGCGGCACAAGCGGCACGCAACATCAACGACGTTTACGGAGCTAACACTACAAACCAACGCACCACCTGTTATTGGTTTGCTCGCTTCCGTTCTGGAAATTTCGACCTGAAAAATGAACCTCGCGGTCGTCCGAAGACTTTGGTCGACAATGACGAATTAAAGGCGGTTGTGGAAGCTGATGATACACAATCTACGGCTGAATTAGCAGCAGCTTTCGACGTTAGCGTCAAAACAATATTGGTCCATTTGCGTCAAATTGGCAAGGTAAAAAAGCTTGACAAATGGGTGCCCCACGAACTCAATGATCGCCAGCGCGAAGTACGCGTCGAGACGTGCCTTGCACTGCTCAACAGACACACAAATGAAGGAATTTTGAACCGCATTGTTACCTGCGATGAAAAATGGATTCTGTTTGATAACCGCAAGCGCTCAGCAAGTTGGTTGGATCCTGGTTCAGCACCTAAACAATGCCCTAAACGAAAACTTACCCCTAGAAAAGTGATGGTCACTGTTTGGTGGTCTAGCGCCGGTGTGATTCATCACAGCTTCTTACCAAACGGGGTGAGCATTACTGCAGATGTGTACTGTGAAGAACTGAGCACAATGATGGAGAAGCTGGCGCATCTCCAACCAGCATTGGTCAATCGCTCGTCTCCGCTGCTCCTGCACGACAACGCGCGACCTCATACTGCACAGCAGACGGTCTCCAAGTTGCAAGAACTGGGGTTGGAAGCTCTCCGTCATCCGCCCTACTCACCAGACCTTGCGCCTACAGACTACTACTTTTTCCAGAATTTGGATAACTTCTTGGCGGGAAAAAAATTCAATACCCGAGAGGCAGTACAAAATGCCTTTGAAGAATTTGTTGCCTCCCGTCCAGCTGATTTCTTTAAGAAGGGCATCAATAAACTGCCACTGCGATGGCAAAGATGCATTGATTGCATGGGTGATTACTTCGATTAATACAAATAAAAAATTTCATGAAAAAAATTCGTTTAAATTTTTTCATACAAAACGGCAATTTCATAGGTAAAGACCTATTATATAAATAAAAAGAGAAGTCCTGACTGACTGACTGACTCATCAACGCCCAGCCCAAACCCTTGGCCCTAGAAAGCTGAAATTTTGCACAGATGTTTTCGTTATAATGTATACAAGGAATAAGGAAGGAGTTTTCGAAATTCAACCCCTAACGGGGTAAAACGGGGGTGTTAAGTTAGTATGGAACTTTGCCGTTTTTTAAGTTAGAGGCATGAAAGTTGGTATTTGGCCTTGCAATAAAAAATATGTGTTTCAGGATTTTTGGAAATTTCACCCCCAAGGGCGAAAAATAGGGGATGTAAGTTTGTACGAAAAAAGTGACAATTTTTAAGTTAAACGCATGAAAATTAGCATTTGGCCTTTTAGTTAAAATTAAAAAATATATATTTCAGGATTTTTGGAAATAACACCCCGAAGATGATAAAATAGGGGATGTAAGTTTGTATGAAAAATGCGATATTTTTGAAGTTAAACGCATGAAAATTAGTATTTGGCCTTTCTATTAAAAATATATAGCATTTATTTCAAGATTTTTGGAAATTACACCCCCAAGGGTGGAAAATAGGGGATATAATTTTATACTGCCTGACTGACATATCAACGCACAGTCTAAACGGCTGGAGTTAGGGACTTGAATTTTGACAGTAGTTACCTTTTATGACGTAGGCATCCACTGAAGAAGGGTTTTTGAAAATACCACCCCTAAGGGAGTAAAATAAGGGATGAAAGATTTTATGAAAGTCCTTAATTTTGATGTTAAAGGCTTTAGTATACAGACTTGCAGTTAAAAATTAAAATATATATTTCAGGATTTTTGAAAATTCCTCCCCCAAGAGCGTAAAATTGGGGATGTAAGTTTATATGAAAAAAGTGCGTACAAGTTTTAAGTTAAACGCATGAAAATTGGTATTTAGCATAACAGTTCAAAATTAAAAGTATATGTTTCAGGATTTCCGAGAATTCTACCACGAAGGGTGACAAATAGGGGATGTTTGTATGAAAATAGTGACATTTTTTAAGGTAAACTCATGAAAATTGGTATTTGGCCTTTCATTTAAAAATATTTATTTCAGGATTTTTGGAAATTCCAGCCCTTTAGGGTGACAAATAGGGGATGGAAGTTTGTATGAAAAATGTGACATTTTTTAAGGTAAACGCAAGAAAATTGGTATTTGGCCTTTCATTTAAACATTATAAATATATCATAAGGACTTTTGGAAATTCCATCCTTAAAGACGACTAAAATAGGGGATGTACGTTTGTATGAAAATCTGTTTTTTTTTGGAGTTAATAGCATGTACATTGGTATTTCAGTTAAAAATAAAGCAATCAAGGGAATAATTTGTTGTTAAAGAAAGGTAATCCATAACTGATTCAATAGATCAACACCAAAAATTTACGCCAACTTAAATTATAGAGAAATTCGTTTCTTATTGCTTAAAATGTCGTGTTTGTTGTCGTCTAAGTAAAGATTTAGCGTTTTATAAGATTTGTAACTTCTTTTTTTTGGTATTTTTTATAACATATTAAAAAAACGTCAATTCAATCAAATTGGGATAAAAAAGTAATTTACCCAAAATTCGAGTTAGCGTAGTATAAATTGTTCGTGTCGCGATGATCGCACCCAAAAAAATATCATCTTAATTTTACTGATCTACAAGTTCATAATTTTGTAACTTGATGGCGTTTATATCATTTCAGATCGCAGAACTCATTTAACATATCGGTTAAAATAAATAAATGCTTAAAGTAAAAGGTAGTCCAAAACTGAATCAAAAGATGATCGCCTAAATCTCACCCAAAATATATGCCCACATCTTAATTTTACCGCTTTACAAGTTTATATTTTTGTTAGTAGATGATGTAATCATCGTTTTAGATCGCGCTATGGTTTCGTTCACAAAATGTGATATTAGACCTATCAATGCCGTGGTCGCAACCTATGCTAATGGGAGTTACCTTTGTGATTAATAATAATAATATGCATCGTTAATTATTATATTATATTATTTGACTTTCTGACTTTACTTAAGGACAATTGATATGGGTTTATGATATCGGGTATTTTTTTTTAAATAACAGTAGCAAAGTAGTCTTTAGTTTATTTCTTAGCTAGGTTATTTATAGGTTAGGTTTTCTTAAATTTATATCTATATAAATAAAAAGAGAAGTCCTGACTGATTGACTGACTCATCAACGCCCAGCCCAAACCCTTGGACCTAGAAAGATTAAATTTTGTAGAAATGTTTACTATATAATGTACACGAAGAATAAGGAAGGATTTTTCGGAAATTCAACCCCTAAGAGGGTAAAACGGGGGTTCAAAGTTAGTATGAAACTTTGCCGTTTTTGAAGCTAAAGGCATGAAAATTGGTATTTGGCCTTCTAGTTAAAAATAAAAAATTACGTGTTTTAGAATTTTTGGAAATTCCACCCCCAAAGGTGAAAAATAGGGGATGTAAGTTTGTATGAAATATGTTACAATTTTTAAGTTAAACGCATGAAAATTAGGATTTGGACTTTTAGTTAAAAATAAAAAATATGTATTTCAAGATTTTTGGAAATTCCAGCCCCAAGAGCGTAAAATAGGGAGTGTAAGTTTGTATGAAAAATGTGAAAATTTTTAAGTTAGACATTCCACCACATAGAGAAATTCCACCCGTAAGGACGTAAAATAGGGGATGTAAGTTGGTATGCAAATCTGTTTTTTTTAGTTAAACATATGAAAATTGGTATTTGGTCTTTCAATTAAAAATAAAGCAATATATGTTTTTAAACCAAAATTCAGGGAATCAGTTGATCGCACCCAAAAAATGTCATCTTATTTTTACTGATCTACAGGTTCACAATTTTGTAACTAGATGGCGTTCGTTCGTTTCAGATCGCTGGACTTATTTGGCATATCGGTTGTATAAATAAATGCTTGCTATAAAAGGTAGTCCAAAACTGTATCAATAGATGATCGAATAAATCTCACCCAAAAAATATGCACACATCTTTAGTTTACCCGCTTTACAAATTTATATTTTTGTTAGTAGATGTCGTAATCATCGTTTTAGATCACGCTATGGTTTCGTTCACAAAATGTGATTTTAGACCTATCAATGCCGTGGTCGCGACCTAATCTAATGGGAGTTACCTTTGTGATTAATGCATCGTTGATTATTATTTTACTTTATTTGACTTACTGGCAATAAGGAAAATTGCTATGTATTCTTCCTTTTTTTTAATAATTGTAGCAAAGTAGTCTTTAGTTTCTTTCTTAGTTAGGTTATTTTTAGGTAAGGTTTTCTAAAATTCATATTGCTTATTTGTATTAAAGGTTACATTTTTTAGATTAAGCTAGAAGTAAGTAGTTACATTGGTCATCATTCAAAATTGTCGCGGACGAAGTCGCGGGCACCAGCTAGTGATAATATAAAAACGGATGATAATATAAATTCCTTTGCAGTTTTTTATGCATAGTTTTTCTTGGTTTTATTCATAGTTTTATATAGATACGCGCAATGGCATTTAATTTTGAGCTATTTTAAGAACTTTCAAATTTGAAACCTAACTAACAAACACCTACCTAACAGACATAAATACAAGAAGGTGGTAAGTAAAACGTGGTAAAAAGTACTAAACTTTACCCAAAAAAAATGTTGGCATTACTTTTGTTGTCTTCTTCTTCAAGCTTTATTACGATAAAAATACAAAGAATTCTGAATTCTCAACGCTTAAAATAAATGCTATCTAATTTCCAACGGAATGTATCATTATTGGTGTAAAAAATTTACCTCGTAGGATCTGCAGCTGACATAAAAAAGCCCGGCAAAGAAAAGTTTAATTTTTATAAAGGAATATTGTAGAGATTTTCACAATTTCATAGACTAATTATACAAAATTTTACAACGAGGTCTACAGAATGGTTGCTAAGTCGTGTAAAATCCTAACAATACGTAATTTGTTGGTACTGATATAAGATAAAGTCTATAGCATTATTTAGTTCCTCGTAAAATTTCCAAATCTAAAAGGTTAGGAATTATTATTTTTAGTTATCCCCAAACTGGACCTTGATCACCAATTTTCTACCACCCTAATGCTACAAAATTGTCAAATATCAAAAGATAGGAATTATTATTTTTAGTTTCCACCAAACTGGACGTTGATCACCAATTTTCTACCATCCTAATGCTATAAAATTGTCAAATGTCAAAAGATAGGATTTATTATTTTTAGTTTCCACCAAACTGGACGTTGATCACCACTAGCACCCTAATGCTAGAAAATTGGTGATCAAGGTCCGATTTGGTGTCGACAAATAATGCTATCGACTTTGTAATTTTTTTTATGTTCATCCAGATATCACGTGATTTTATGCGACAGTGCGAGTTGCGATTTTTGTTACTATTATATGAATCAAGTAAATTTTCAGCTTTCATCCGCTTTCCACTGGAATATAATTATGATTCTCTAATCTGCTTGTTTACTTTGCTGCTGGGACTTATAAATATGGGATTAGAAAAGGCTTTGCATAAACACACATAGTGATAAGAGGTGAGCATTTCAAGTTTTTGCAGCATTGCCTATCAGGTAATAATAACAATTTTATTTCGGTTTACTCCATAAAGTCTTATCCTATGTTAGGATCAGGGTTTAATCAAAATTCAAATTCAAATTAAAACAAATAATCTAGTACTTAAAAAACAATCATAAAATTAAAATCTAACATTAAAATGAATTAGGGAATGTCAGGTCATATGTCAAATAATAAATAAGACAACAACAGTAATTTCAGCTTTTCAGCCCAATAGTACCTTTAAGCTGAACAACAAAACATTTGTGCTGCTGCCCAGTTACTATTTGCATCCATTTAGTTTGGATAGGACAATCCTGACGCGAAGCTATCATCCTCAGGATGCCATTGCTGCTATCTCAGACCCGTGCAAAAAGAGAGGCAACTTTTTTCTCATGTCGGCATGGAAGCCATCCGTGCGGGCCTCCGCAAACATAATTGATGCACTGCAGTCTCTAGGAAGTTTCAACAGCATCCTGAAGATATTATTATACTGAACTCGCAGGACATTGGCAGTCCGGCTGGTAAAATCGAACCAAAAAGATAGACCCTCGAGTAAAAAGATTGGCAATATGTCTTAAAAAGTGTGATTTTGACATCACTGGAGCACCGAGTGAACCTAACTCAAACTCAAACTCAAACTCATTTATTCGTGTGATTTTTGGTAATACAGGGTCTTAAAATAAACATAGTTCCTCAAAAATCTGCCAAAAAAGGCGTACACGTTTGCTTTGATATTATACAATCTATACAATAATTTGCTATACATTTTATTTTAAATTACATAAATTTGTACTCTGGAATTACATTATTATCAAATCTATCTATCATTCAATATATTAAAATATCATATTTAGTGGCACCAAGTTTAATGTCATATTATGGTTAAAAAAAGTAATATGTCAAAGACTTAAATATTAAATTTGTCATGAAGAATTAAATATGTCAAAATGAAATTAAATTTGAAACCCGTACAGGTCGATTAGGTGTCATTAAATACAATGTCAAGAAAGCAAAATACAACATGTCATTGAATACAAATAGCTATTAGTAAATACATCTTAAATGTCATCAACTAGGAATTCGGTAATGGTATAATAGCACTTTTCATTAAGCATTATTCTTAGTTTATGTTTGAAACTAGCAAGCGGTAAATCTTTTATTACATTAGGTACTTTATTGAAAATCTTAGGTGCCATACAAAATATGCTTTTGTGCATAAGTGCGTTTTTGCAGGTCGGAAACATAGCTCATGTCTATGTATTTGTCTTGTAGGCTTTAACCTTTGCTCAGAAGTTTTTTTAAATAAGTGAATGTTGTTTTTCACGAACAAAGCCGTCTCAAAGATGTACAAGCAGGGTAGTGTTAAGATTTTCAGTGACGAAAAATATGGTTTGCAACTGTCAGTCTGTTTCAATTTGCATATAGATCTAATGCATTTTTTTTGAGCTTTGAATATTAATTCATTTTCACTGGAGTTGCCCCAGAAGATTATGCCATAACGTATTATTGAGTCAACGTACCCATAATAAGCGGTGACAACCGCAGGCTGATCTACAATTTTTCCTATTTTATATAATGCAAATGCACCTACTCGCCAACATGTTCCCCCTGGCCGCCAATGCGCGTTCTAGATCGGCATCATCCTTCAGATCGACCGTAACAATATGCCCTGAGTACCTGAAGCTGGTCACCACACTCAGATTTTCACCGTTTAGGTTCTTATCTTGTTTTGGGGTGTTCGACCCTTCGACCCTTCAGGATCTTTTGTACTATCCCCCACTGGTTTTATTCTATCCCTAGAGCCCTGAATGAGGTATGCACATAATCCAGTACGCTTCTTAGAGGTAGATCCTTGTAGTCACCTGGTTCTGGATATGTCAGCCCCAGGATTGTCATTCTGTGTCTCGCCAATGCATCGCATTTGCATATTATATGCAGCATTGTTTCATTTTCTTCACCGTTTAGCTTAATAGGAGGAACATGTACAAGTGAGCAACTTTTTCCTTTAAAGATAAGGACCTCACTTTTTGCGGAGTTGTATTTCAATCCATGTTCTATGGCATAAGCCTCATAGACTGCCGCCAGTTTACGAATTGACCCCATAGACGGACCGAGCAGCTCGCCATCATCAGCGTACCATTATTAACACATACACCATCTACAAAACAACCCATGTACGTACTGTTGAGCTCACCTATGAGGTCGTTTATGTAAAGATTGAACAGCAGAGGAGAGGTCAACCTCCCATGGCTCACACCACACTTCATGCCTTATGCATCTGACAATGTATAAATAATTTTCACAATTCAAAATTCCAGCGCCAATAATGTACTTACAACAATAATTGGTGTCAACCCTCCAAATTGATTGTTCAATTTACCCTCAATCCCACAACAGTACAATAGTCCCCCAATCCTTTTAAACTTTACGGTGTTATAAAAAGAGCTACAACTAAGGTATTATAAACATACACTACGTCCAGTTAAGGGTCAAAATTCGATAACATAATTAGGTAACTCGCAAAACTGCCAAAATCCAAAAATACAAATGTTGTGTTTGGCTGAAAATTAATTTTTTGGTCTTGAATCTTTTTTTTTTTAGCAAGAGCTATTTTATTACTAACTACAATTAAACTGATATCAAGTTGGTAAATGCTCCTTGATCTCATTTAAATTGAACCATGAAATCATGAGAAATATAGATGTTTAAACCTATGTTTCGATATCTCACTTTAACGCATTTATGAGCTTTTATCCCCAACTAGTTAACAAAGTTTGTTTATATTGTACATCACAAAGCATACCATATCGATGACCATCTCTGACAATGACTAAAACTGATTGTTATTTCGATTGTGACGAGAATCAAAGGCCAAGGAAAAAACCTTTCTTTTTTCGCACGCTTTATATAAGATCTTATAAGGAATAAGAATAATACTTGAAATGTATACCTACTACCTACTTATCTGAGTGAAAGGGAAAGTTTCATTGTAAGGGAGGATTGATAAAAAGATAATATTTTATTGGAAATTTGCAAATGTATAACAATTTAAAGACAACATGAGTCGTATCAATTGTAGTCAAGTCAGTCGATTCGTGCACGGAATTATTTCGGGTATGGAATCATCAATCATAACAGTAAGTACATACATATCTTTTAAAATAAAATAAATAAAAAAGGATTTTATAAACGATGACTTTAAAAGAGCGCTTACTAAGCGCATCTATATTTAGCGCAATTAAATATTATAATTATTTTTAGGTATATATAGGTAAACGATTTGGAAATAACGTTTAATTTATGATAGTAATGATTTTAATTACTTAGCTACATGGCCAACCTGGAGGACTCCTACTTAATAGACTACATACTTAGTTGGTAGTTGGTACATCCAAAGAAAACATGTGCAAATGGGGTTACAGTCTCACATCACAAAACATCTGCAAGTGCGGCGTGTCACCCCAAAGCATGGCACATTTATCAGATTGTCCCTCTTGTCCAGTCTCTTGTTCCCTTCGGGACTTGTATGACGCTTCAGCCAAAGCGTTCAGCGTTGCCCAATTTTGGAAAGATAAAATGTAAGTCTTACCATCGACACGATAAGAAGCAGAATCACGCAGACCAGGTATACTTCTTTTGTCAATCTTCTTTCATTCATCCTGTTATAAAATGTAATGACCAAACCATCTCAGCATAACTTTCAATCTTTGTGACTGATGTACACCACATCGCTCTCTTACGTCAGTATTCAACATAAAGTAATGATTGTATGTCGCATGCATTTATGTTATAACTCATTGTTTTGTATATAGAACTGGGCGACCAAATCCCGCTCGTTTTTCAGACGTGACAAAACCAATTTCAGACATGAGATCAATTATAATAAAACCTATATTTTACTGCCAAGAATAATCCTTAATCCGGAATAATAATAATGAATTCGTTCCTTTGAACGAATTCATTATTATTATTCCTATATAATTAATAAATAATTTTTAATAATAAATAATATTAAATAATTATTATTATTCCTATATATTAATTATTTTTGCATGTAGAATTTATTTTTCTTACTCATAAGTAAGAAAAATGAATTCTACACGAAAGAGATTCTATTACATTCGTGAATACAAAGATTTAATTTGAATCTATAGCGCCGCAAACAAACAAAAATAGGGTGTAGTTCAGCTTGGGTACTGTGGCATTGCATAAAGCAGTACCAACGGAAACTCATTTTCAACTACAACTGAGGGTGATAACAGGAACGTGCCAGGAAGACCTATGAGTTTAGTAGAACATAAATTTACCTAATATAATAAATAATAAATCTGATAATAGAAATATTATTAGAATTAAAATTAAAATTAAAACCAGAAAAGATAAGAAGAGATGAGATTGGTCTACCTAGGAAAATAACTAATTTTACCGAGTTATCAGTAAATGAAGTAAAACTAGAGTGTAATTAAACAGATATCTTTTATTATAGACTTTTTATAGGTAATCATTCCTCCGTGGAGTGTCCGATTTTTATGATTTCAGATTTAAGCTGGTTGCTGCACAGTAGTACCATACTAACGAGTACGATCAGGAACGAACTACATGAGTCGCCAAAGAAAGAGCTCCGTTTCACTCAGCTCAAAAATAAATTAAATAGGATATAGGAAGTGAAATCTTTTAAACTATTTTGGGTCACACAAATAGTTGCCTTCTGCGTGATTTGTACGTACCTATTCGAAATCACTGCGCCACACGTAGTAAAAAAAATTAACACTTTTATTAGCCTAAGGCACTTTTGGGATCAAGTTAAATCTAACAATAACCCATTTCTTAAAATCAACTCAGACGGTTGGCGGGTTGGGGGCCACTGTCGAACGACGAATAAATAAAATAACACTATACTCGAATCATATATAATATATTACTTTCAATAAATGATTTAATTATAAAAACAAAGTGAATATATAGAGAAACAAAATTTATTTATTTAACAAAATATAATTTATTACACTAAACAATTGACATTGGTTCCTACTAAGTTCTAGACTTGTATCGCAACAAAATACAGATTAAACAGCAAAATACAACGACAACCGAAGAAACGAGAAACAAATAGATAAAGACGCTGAATTTTTGGGTACCCAGGGCTGAATTTGGAATATGGGTGGCAGATTCAAGTTCGCCGAAATTATGAAAACTCTTTTTACATACGTCGGCTAAGCTTACAGTTTCGATACCGGTTGAATTCCATGTAGTAAAATCAAGTAAAGTAGTAAAGCCTTTTAATTTAATCCATGTTTTCTCATCGACTATCTTACATGTTTTGCACACTAAAGGATCTATAAAAGGTAGGTGATTTTTAAAAGTGTCGATGAAATTGTAAGAAGGGCTATAAGAAGTTTGAAATATTCTACTATCGATGTAGTTTGATTCAAACTTAGTATAAAAGCAACCCATTTCTCTCTGAAAATAAAAAAAAAACATGTATGTTATCGAGTAAAGTTCATGAAATAGTGATTAGCGTAGGTCACATACTAAATATAGTAATGCATATAAAAGGTTACGGGGTTATACATTACAGTCCTTTCATACATAGCGACTCCGGTTGAGATGCGTTAAAGTCGAATCAAGAAACCTTTTATAAAATATATTTTATGCGCGTTTTGTTTTTCTTTAACTTCACGTTTACAGTTTATATATAGGACCCTAGAGAAGTCCACGGCAGGTTAGGTTTAGTCGGTGCAAGTCCGGCACACCCAACCGCAGACACTTTTTGCGGGTGATTCCCCCTGCCATATCAAATAAAAAAGGAGGCTTTCACTGCTTCACTTGACAATAGAGGCGATTAGGGACTCATGAGATCTAGCAAGTAATACTACAAACTAAGTAATGTCTTTGTGGTTGAACCTCGGATCAGGGCTGCTACCTACGTGGAGATGCACGAGAGGGTCGGATGTTTCGGGACGTTTTGTGCAACAGTCGCTCAAAAGTTAGACGCGGTACGCTTGTCAAATTCTAGATCGGAAGGCTATTTGGTCACTATATATGCAAACTAAGAGTGATTGAGGGCTATGGTGGTCGCGGCGAGTCCGCGGTCGTAATCTCTGAGCGTTCGCTGTTGTGAACGAGTTTATTTTTTCAGACTATTACACGAAATAGCTAAAACAAAAGGCTTTCTACAATAATGTTAACTATAATATGGCAACGTATTCATCGCTTACTTGAACAGGGTATTTTAAGTAGTATTTTTATTATTACTGCTGTCCCGGCAGGCGCCGTCGCGCCATACAAATAAAAAATAACTGCGAATCTGATCACAGTGCCCCACTTACATACTTATTTATTGTATGGGCAGTGGTTACCCTAGTAATAGTTGTACAAGCCGCCCAGTAGGCCTCTGACCTGGCTTAACGACTGCTGCCTAAAGGCTACAATCGGGGCCGACAGCTTAACGTGCCCTCCGAATGACGTGCTCACAAATTAAACCACTTTGGCGGTCACCCATCTATGGATCGACCGCGTGCCTAGTTGCTTGACCTCGCCGATCACTTACGTACCGGTGAGAGCATCTGCCTATGAGCCACTTAGCAGGTCTTGTAAATCTACTAAAAAGTATATCAAAGTAAAAAAAAAATACTAAATCGGTCCAGTTGTTTAGTAGGTAGGAAGTAAGGAAGGAAGTAGGTACACTGTATCAGAGATGGTGTTGTATATGGAATTAATTATTTTGTGATTTTCATACTTTCGCAATGCGCAAACGCTCTTCTTCACTTTTTTTTGACATATAGTACATCCAGACTCAGAACAACTATTGATGGTTCTCACAAATGGTTACCCTGCGCGCGAATCGAACCCGGGACACGAACATTACATGATCTTATGAGGCTTATGAGGCACGAACATTACATGATCTTATTTGTAGCACGTGTGGCGCACGTGCTAAAAATAAGATCATGTAATATATAATCCAATTATTTATGAATAATGGTCCAGCGTCAAAAATTTACATATCCTTGCTCAATGAAAATAGTGTTTATATTATGTGTTATTACACCACTTATTACTTATAATATCCTATTCCAGACGACGATAAATCCAAAAACACAAATTTTAATCAAATTGTTCCAGCCGTTCTTGAGTTATACCGAATAGAATATTGTATAATATATCTTATATGTATCAAATAAATATTTGATATATATAAGATATATTATACAATGTTCTATTCGGTCCAATTATCTTATAATATTTTACTGCGTGACTGAAAAGCTTTCTTCACATACAAATATATATACTCACTCGCGAAGGTTTGTCGTAGCAGTAAACTATTGGCTCATCTGGAAGTACCTTCGCTTCCATCGCTTCTGTGACGATTATCAACATTAACCAGTTCCCTAATAACTTCATCTTCTTGATGCCAGTATCTGAAAAAAACATAAAACAATAAAGTACATATTCATCATAAGCCTCCCCTCACCCTCCTACAATGGTTTCCACAACGATACCATTCGGAGTGGTTTGCCGTAGTCATCGCGAAATTTTATACATTTTGGGAGTCTACATAAGTTCGATTTAGGTTTACGATTTACGAAGTTTGATTTACATGAGTTCTACTGTAATACAAATTTGATCATTTTTAGGAGGGGTTTGCCGTAGTCATCGCGCTCGGCATCTAGTTGGCAATCGCAGTTAGGTGGTAGCTAGTATACAGGAGACGCTACTGACTGACTACCTCCCACGGGATTTAATGGGCTTAATCTGGGCCGGGAAACACACGGCTAAATAAATACAAATTTCATTAAACACATTAAAATAATTATAATCCCATATAAATTTTGTGCAAAGAGGTTGTCATTAACAAAAACTTGGTTGGATCAATGATTTTAAAAATAGTATTATATATTTCACTGAGTATACCAAACAGACTGTGTCCCACAAATAACAAATTTTTAGAAAGTGACTAAACATACTCACTATTTTGGTAAAACGTTTCAGCAGTCTACAGACAACAGAGCAGTAGTCCTCACTTAGAGCGATCTTATATGGAATAATACATATATATAGAAACACGTCAAAGGGAAAATACGACTCATAAAGTTTGATAAGCTTATCGGAATGTCGGGAATTACCTACTCCTACATTCCCCAACTAATAAAATAAATAATAAATGACTTTTATTTCGGACAACAATACAGATCCATATTTTGTTAACAAAGTGACTTATGAGCTAATGTTTGTAAGGAAAATTGGTGAGGAGGTATTATAAATTAAGGTAGGTACTCTGTCTGTGCAGAACGCAATAAAGCACCCTTACTTTATTACCCTCTGCACAAACTCTCCAACAATAGGTGAGCTGTAATTTTCAGCAACCGTTCTCAAAATTCTGTTGTCATTGTCTCTTATTCTCTTTAGGATGGATGCGGATTTTTTTGCGGATGACAGCGTTGAAATTGTCCGTCTGAGCCGTCGCAAACATCTCTGAGGCACTACAAAACCGTGGCAGTTTCAAAAGCATTCTGAAAACATTGTTGTACTGTATACGCAGGACATCTAGCGATCTTTTGGTATGATTGACCCATAGATTGCCAGTGTAGAAACTCTGACAGTACGATTTAAACAGAGTAATTTTAACTTGTTTTGTACACTGTGCAAATCTACGAGCCAGCATGTTACCCCTGACCGCTAGTGCCCTACGCTCTCTCTCGATGTCTACATCGTCCTTAAGGCTGTCGACAAGAAAATGTCCGAGATATTTAAATTTGTTGACCCTGCTTATTGGTAACCCGTATAAAGTTATTTCAGGCGAGTTTTCCAAACATTTACCGTCAGCCTTAAAGACCATGTATTCACATTTTTTCACATTATAAATTAACCCATGCTAAGTAGCATAGGCCTCACAGACCTTCAACATTTCTCTGATTGACCCCGCCGTAGGCCCCAACAGTACCATGTCATCTGCGTAGTTAATGTTGTTAATACTAACACCATTTACCTTGCATCCGACACGCATACTGCTGAGCTCGACAATGAGGTCATTGACATATAGGCTGAAGAGCCTGGGAGACGTCAAGCCCCCTTGTCTCACCCCGCACTCCAGCCCATATGCATCAGAGAGTGCATTTGCCCACTTCACTCGGTTCGTCTGATTGCCATACCAGTACTGGAGCATCCGAAGGACCTCCACCGGCACACCCCTGCCTCCCAGTTTCCTCCAAAGCACATCGTAAGAGACAAGGTCGAAGGCTTTGGAGAGGTCAAGGAAGCAGGCGTATACCGGCGTCTTACGGCCAGTGTAGTACTGGACTGTATGCTTGAGACTTAAAATTGCACTCTCGGTTGAAAGTCCTGGTCGAAACCCGAACTGTGCATCATGTATGCATTTTATAAAAGGGATTATAGTTTGGAAAACACTCAAAAATATAAGGAATGTTTATCCAGCCTCTCATTTCACGAAGTATATGAGGAAGACAATCTTGAATCTGCGTTTCTTTCTTTTCATCAGATTATTCTATTGTTTTATCATTTATGTTTCCCAAAGACCAAAATCAAAGTATCTAATAAAATCGGGAAGCCAAAATGGATAAGTAAGGGTTTAAAACGTAGTTGCCAAACAAAACGTTCACTTCGATACAAATATTACAAAGATAAATCGAGCACCACTAAAAGTAAATATAAGACTTATTCTAGGCTCTTACGAAACTGTATAAATCAATCGATAAAAAATCGTAATATGTACATGATCACTAGTTCAAAAAATGTGTGTAAAACGTCCTGGCAGTTGATAAAACAGGAATCCAAGGGTTGCAAACAAATGGAAACTATCAATTGTATCAAAAAAGGTGAAGTGCTGCATAACAATCCATACAACATAGCAGAAGCTTTCAATGAGTTTTTTGTTAATCTACCATACACAAATGACAACAGTATATTAGATACGTGCAAAACTGACATATGAAGCAGCATGTTTTTACACCCATACTGTTTTGAGGAAGTTTACAGAATAATTACGTCATTGAGTAACACCAACGCGGAAGGCTATGATGAAATAGCGACCAAATTACTTAAAGCTTGTTCCATTGAACTGACTCCTATATTAACACATTTAATCAACTTATCGTTTGTAGAAGGTTGTTTCCCGAGCCCCCTCCAGCTATCAATTGTTAAGCCGTTATATAAAAAAGGAGATAAGACAAACCTAGGTAACTATAGACCCATAGCTTTGGTACCTATTCTTTCAAAAAATTTTGAATCAGCTATGCACACGCGTCTAACAAGCTTTATTCAGAAGCATAGCATCATACGACCGGAACAGTATGGATTCCAAAAGGGAAAATCTACCACGTTGGCATGCTATGATCTTGTGAGCAATGTAGTGAAGAGTTTAGACTCCGGTAAAGTAGTCACAGTAATTTTCATTGATATGACCAGGGCTTTCGATGGCGAGTCCCATGACTTATTATTGAAAAAACTTGAAAAGTATGGAATTCGAGGATCTGCATTGAATTGGCTACGCACTTACTTATCAGATAGGAGACAGTCTGTTGAGGTCATGGATATGGATGAAAGTAAAGAACTACGAGCATACCGCTCTACGCCTGTAATAAATAAATTTGGAGTGCCACAAGGCAGCGTTCTCGGCCCACTTTTGTTTTTATTGTACATCAATGACCTCCCTGATACAACCTTGGCCCCATGTATTTTATTTGCTGACGACATTTCTTTAATTTTGACATGTGATAGGAAAATATATTAATCAATATTCTATAGACATTAATAATACTTTAGAATGCGTAATAAAGTGGCTTAGTAATAATAATTTAAGTGTTAACCTAACCAAAACCAATTTTATCCAATTTAGCGTATATGGTAGACCACAGAAACCAATAAAGATCAGTTATAAAAAACAAGAGATCTTTGAGATAAATGAAACTACATTTTTGGGCATTACTCTAGATAAACACCTTAATTGGAAATCTCACGTTCATAAAGTGTGTAACAAACTTAGTAGATTTGTATATGTGCTCTATAAACTGCGTAAAACCTCTACACCACAAACCGTTCTAGCGGCATACCACGGCTATGTGTCATCCGTTTTGAATTATGGTCTTATTTTATGGGGTAACTCCACTGACGTCAATAAAGCTTTTTTAGCACAAAAAAAGTGTATTAGAGCAATTGCTGGAATACCACCTTGGGAGTCTTGCCGGCCACTTTTTAAGGAATACAGAATCCTAACATTAGCCTGTATGTACATTCTGGAAGCAGCTAAGTTTGTTAAGTTGAATCCTAATCTATTTAAAACTGCTAGGGATTTGTTCCCTAGAAATACGAGACACCCAAACAGAATTGTTCTAGCAAATATACCAAGGACAACAACGTATTTAAAAAGCTGTCATGTTATGTGTGGACGTATTTATAATGCTATTCCCGACAGCCTAAAGGAATTACCCTTAAGTAGATTTAAAAAAGAACTTAAAATATGGTTAATTAACAAATCGTTCTATTCAGTATCGGACTTATTAAAATAAATTATTTTTAAAATTGAACATTTGAAATTTTGAAAGATGTATACATATTATAATTTAATCTATATCTATGTTATTATAAATTATTTAAAATTCCAGTGTAAATGAATATTACTGTATTCAATATTTGTATGTCGTTATGCGACAAAATGTATCTGGCACTGCTTACTAATGATGTATCCATCTTGATGTACCTACATTTTATACAAATAAAATTCTATTCTATTCTATTATATTCTATGTCAAGGTGTTCTTTTAGACATGAATCAAGCATACCGTCCAGCATCTTAGCTATAATCGTTGCAAGAGAAATTGGTCGGTAGTTGCCCTTATCCGCAATATCTCCTGTCCTGTTCTTCACGATTGGAACTACGATAGTCTGCATTAAATTTAATGGTAAGTATGAGTGACTTAGACACATCGTAAAGAACATGGCCAGAACCCTCGGCAGGTGGGTACCTTTAAATGCTCCACACTAAGCCCGTCATAACCCGGAGATTTACCTCTACTCATACTGTTAATGACAGCTTTTGACAGCAACTAAGCCAAAAGTCGTTAATTAAGAATAACTAATGAAATAATGAAAAATATTTAGCAGCTGGGTATAACCATTCTCGCTCGTTGGTTTAGCGACAGTGTGTCCTATCGCAGATAATAAGGTCTTAATTTCAAATACCGGGTTGGGTTAAAAAAAGTTTTTGACCCGGAAGCTGGTGGTAGTGTTATACGCCTGTCAGTAGAGTGGTATACGTGCGGGACCAAGAGCTTTACATACGGAGTGCACGTTAAGCTATCCTGTGATGAGAGTGAGTGAATAGTGAGTGCACCTTTCTCTGCAAACTCACTCACTCACCACTGCACTATAAGATATCCTACGTAGTTTGCTAGTCTACGTTGAGATTAGCCGCCGTAAACGAAAAACAACTTGAAGTGCTACTCATTATCATAATTTCGCTTTATCCTTGCGTTTTCGCCTTATTGTACTTATTATTATGGGATATAATAATAATTATATGCTATGGCGTGGTTGATAAATGCTTGTTTTGCACGCCGCAGGTCGTGGGTTCGATCCCAAACTCAGGATAGATATTTGTATCCATGAACATGTCTGTTTGTTCTGAGTCTAGGTGTAATTATGTGAATAGATAATGTATGTATTTACAAAAGAAATAATAATAATAATACTTTATAATATATCAATTATCTGTTTCCCAAAGTACAAGCTCTGCTTAGTTTGGGATATTAGTATATAATAATATCCCAGGATAATATTATTATTTTCATTGAGATCGACACCCAGTTTTCCCTGTTCGAGCGAGCTATCAAATTAATAATATAAATAAAAATATATAAAAATAAATATATATATATATATATATATTAGGTCTTTACCTATGAAATTGCCGTTCTGCAGTACTGGCCATTTCAAATCAAAATAATTTTTGTTTGGCTAAGAATTCTAATTTCAAATTAATTTTATTTTAAAAACATGGATTCTTTTTTCCAAAAGTAGTCATTTCTTTATTGATTAGTGTTACATTTTCATCGCATTTCAATCTTTTTCGTCATCATGGATACGTTAAAAATTCGAGTAATTATGGAATATGAGTACCGTCGTGGCAGCAACGCGGCACAAGCGGCACGCAACATCAACGACGTTTACGGAGCTAACACTACAAACCAACGCACCACCTGTTATTGGTTTGCTCGCTTCCGTTCTGGAAATTTCGACCTGAAAAATGAACCTCGCGGTCGTCCGAAGACTTTGGTCGACAATGACGAATTAAAGGCGGTTGTGGAAGCTGATGATACACAATCTACGGCTGAATTAGCAGCAGCTTTCGACGTTAGCGTCAAAACAATATTGGTCCATTTGCGTCAAATTGGCAAGGTAAAAAAGCTTGACAAATGGGTGCCCCACGAACTCAATGATCGCCAGCGCGAAGTACGCGTCGAGACGTGCCTTGCACTGCTCAACAGACACACAAATGAAGGAATTTTGAACCGCATTGTTACCTGCGATGAAAAATGGATTCTGTTTGATAACCGCAAGCGCTCAGCAAGTTGGTTGGATCCTGGTTCAGCACCTAAACAATGCCCTAAACGAAAACTTACCCCTAGAAAAGTGATGGTCACTGTTTGGTGGTCTAGCGCCGGTGTGATTCATCACAGCTTCTTACCAAACGGGGTGAGCATTACTGCAGATGTGTACTGTGAAGAACTGAGCACAATGATGGAGAAGCTGGCGCATCTCCAACCAGCATTGGTCAATCGCTCGTCTCCGCTGCTCCTGCACGACAACGCGCGACCTCATACTGCACAGCAGACGGTCTCCAAGTTGCAAGAACTGGGGTTGGAAGCTCTCCGTCATCCGCCCTACTCACCAGACCTTGCGCCTACAGACTACTACTTTTTCCAGAATTTATATATATATATATATATATATAAAAATAAAAATTAATCATAATTTTGTTATTGTTTTTTTTTATCGTGTCTGTAATTTTTTATTTATTTAGTTACCCGAAATAAACATATTTTATATGTTTTTTTTTATATATTTAATAGACTTATTTACACACGGGACAGACTTGCAATCAGACAATCACTACTACCTAGTACTACGGCCTATTGATCTAGTGAAAGTGAGTTCGATCCCCACCCAGGAGAAATCTTTGTGCGATAAGCACGATTATTTGTTCTGTGTATGGGTGTAATTTATGAATAATATGTAGATATACTTGCTGTGTGGTGACGGCATAGAATATATCATCCATGTCTTCCCGTGGGGGCGTAGAAATCGACCGAGGCCATACCTACCAGAGAACGGGCGGCAGCGTTTTTTTTGTGAACCTTGACCTTTGACCTTCAAACTGCGATCGCCAACCCGTCTGCCAAGTGTGGTGATTATGGCCTGTCCTCCCATTCTTTGGGGAGGTTTTTGTCCAGCAGTGGACGTACTTTGGCTGACATGATGATGATGTACATATATATATATATATATATATATAAAATATATAGGTATGTTTATCAGTCGTCTGGTTGTCATATGGCAGTGTGTAAGCAATTTATTGTTATTTATATCTTTGTATTTTAGTTAACTTAGATGAAGATTCTTTCGGTGTACTATGATCATACTGCGATCGCTAATCTGTCTGCCAAGCGTGGCGATTAGGGCATGTTCCCCCAATAATGTAGGTACAGACGCCAGCACAACCAGCTACCCCAATCTGTAAAATTTCCCCAATTGAAAGGGAGCCTTATGCTTTTGTGATAAAGTTGAAAATCTATAAAAGAAATTTGACAGATTGGGGTAGCTTAATGTGCTGTCGTCTATACACAACTCCATTGTGGAGATCTTTTCTTTTGTTCAGCAGTAGTGATCACTTGGCTGACATAAATAGAAGACCTGCTATTTACAACAGGGCAATAAATCCCTATGTCAGGGGAACTTTTTCAGTCATGCAATTTACGAATACAAAGTACTTATGACCAGACTCAGAACATATTTATGGGTCACATAAACAGTTCGTAGTCCTGTTAGATCTAAAGCCGAAAGACGCCTACAGCCGGACAAAGGCCTCTCCCAAAGATCTCCACAATTGCTGGTCTTGCGCGACCCGCATGTAACGGCTTCCTGCAAACCTCACAATCGAGCAGTAGTCTTTTTTAGAGAATATTTTGATATTTTCCATGCCAGGCTAGAGGCTCGATGACTAGTTATCCTAGTCTTTTTTGTCAACTTTTTCTGACTAATAATGTTATATTTTTGAAGTAATGTTCACAGGACGTCATAACTAACGTAAAATATATATAACCTATTCCCAAACACATTTTATTGGTTTTTTGTTGCTTATTATATACTTATCTTTATAACCCTTCGAGCATTATAACCATTATATAAATGTTGGTCTTCCAATAAAAAATACTTATCGTATGGGCAGTGGTTACCCTAATGTGAGAGTTGTTCCAGCTGCCCAGTAGGCCTCTAACATGGCTTAACGACTGTTGCCTAATGGTTACAACCTGGACCGACCGCTTAACCGCTTAACGTGCCTTCCGAAGCACGGAGACCACTTTGGCGATCACCCATCTATGTACAGACCGCGAGCCTAGTCGCTTTTCCTCACCAATCACGTACAAACCGGTGAGAGCATCTGGCTACGTCCGCGAATAAATAAATATAGTCAAAGGTTCCGTATAACGCGCAGCGTTTAGCTTATTATTATAGTAAGCACTCTATTGCAACAATTTCCCATTTCTAGTATTCAGACAAGCAGCCTACAAACTCATCAATTACAGAAAAAACTACTGAAACTGTTTGCCGATGCCGTTGCTACGTGATACGATACTCCAAGAATCGATACTTTCTTCTTCCGTTCGGAGACGGTGACGCAAAAAAGCTGACGTCGTGATTGTTTCGAGTTGGACCTAAGTGGGATGATATATTAGGTGTGTGCGTAAGTGATATTGGACAAACTCTATTTACATATGTGGGTGGATACAAAAATTTAAGTCGTTATGCTTGGTTTGATTTGGAGATCCCGTTTTGTGCTTCTCTCGAGCTTCGATTTAGGGCGGTTACTGACATAAAAGTGCGTTAGAGGTTCGATTTTTGGGACCGTAAAAATTAAAAAAAATATATTCGCACACAATTTAAAAAGCGCTTGTAAATAGTCAACACATAATAATAGTATTACACGTTTACTTATTTAAATCGGCTACATATCAAGTTATATTTTCCAATATACGCTGAACTGTCATTGTATGGATATCCTATACAACGCGAGATCAGCTTACACTGGAAATGTATAGCTTGATATGTAGCCGTGAGTACAAGTAGATTATTAGAACTGTGACTTAATTGATCTTATAAATAATCTTGAGACAACTATACACCACCCTCAGATCTAAAAGAAGCATACCCGTACTCTGGCAACCAGATAACTGATTGACATACTTATAATAACTATAATATAGATTGGATTAACAGCTAAGGTCACTAAACAATAGACAAACAGCCCAGGAATTATGTTTGTACAACTGTCTCTCTTTTTCTAAAACTTCTTGTTAAATCTTCATTCTTCTTGGCAAAAGAACTTTTGTCAAAACTTATCATAATGTTTCAGCTAGTTAAATCTTTTTAGTATGTAATTGATTAACAAATAATTACATAATTATGTTTCTTGTTAGCGTAAAATACCGTCCCCATCGGGCTGTTTTCGCGGGACACTTTATTAGGGTCGAGGTGCTAATCTAACCTAACCTACATTTCTGACAGCAGTTCCTATTTGTGGGGGTCATACTTCACACCTAATCTGATCTGTTCTGATCCTCACGTAATTTTTTACAGATTTTTTTTACGAATCTAACCGCTGATACTTAAACGTACCTAAACAAAAGTTTTAACTTAAATCAATATTTAGGGCCAGGCTAGCTAAAACAGAAAAATATGAAATATAATCACTGAAAGTTATTACTTAATTATTATTATACCCGAAGTGTGTATAATAATAATAATTAAGTTATGCCTTTCAGTGATTATTTTTCATAATTTTCTATTTTATATAGTCTGGCCATAAACACGCTTGACAAATCTTTCAAGGCAGTCACTTAATACAAAAAAGACATTATCACTTTTAACTCTGGAAAAAACCTAAAACTGTTTTGCTGACTCGCTGTTTCGAAATACGGTACTGGATGAATCGAAACTTTCCTTCGTCCATTCGAACGGTGTTGCAAAAAGCTGACGTCGAAATCGTTTGGTCTTGGACCTAAATCGGGTAACATAAGTGTTTGCAGAAGCGACATTTGACTGACAGTTCTTATCAGGATCACTTTGGATATAGACACCTCAGCTGCAATAGTATTTTTTTAAGAGTTATGAAATTGTTAGATATGCTTCAGCGTTAAGCATATTAAATGTCGTGTACCCGTGCGCTCTCTGTGTATCCAATCCAAGGAATCGAAAGTTAACTATTTTCCAAGTCTACTTACCATATTCATAAATTTCTTGTAATGTACCTGTGTGATTTGGTAATGATATTGTTTTTATCTATGACTAGCTGTGTCCCGCGGTTTTACCCGCGTTAAACTTAATCAATTATAGCCTATGTGTTAATCCAGGGTTTCAGCTAACTCTATACCAAATTTTATTGAAATCTCTTTAACCGTTTAGACGTGAAGAAGTAACAAACATACATACTCACACAGTCACAAACTTTCGCATTTATAATATTAGTGTGATAGCTCAGATATCAACCTAAGGGCTATATTAATGTAATATATTATAAAAAAAATTAAATTATATAAAAATAATATGTAAATCATCATCATCATATCAGCCGAAAGACGTCCACTGCTGGACAAAAGCGTCCCCCAAAGATCTCCACAATTTACTTTATATGAAAAACCGGCCAAGTGCGAGTCGGACTCGCACATGAAGGGTTCCATAGCAGCAAGTATTTCAGTTGATTAAATGAATGCAAATTGCGGCTTATGACGTATTAAAAAAAAACTACTTGCTAGATCTCGTTCAAACCAATTTTCGTTGTTAGTTTCTATAGTAATGTACATCATATATTTTTTTTAGTTTTATCATTCTCTTATTTTAAAGGTTAGAGGGGGGGGACACCCATTTTACCACTTTGGAAGTGTCTCTCGCGCAAACTATTCAGTTTAGATAAAAATGATATTAGGAACCTCAATATCATTTTTGATGACCTATCCATAGACACCCCACATGTATGGGTACGATGAAAAAAAAATGAATTTCAGTTCTATGTATGGCGACCCCCCAAAATAATTGTTCTTTTCTATTTTTGTGTAAAAATCTTAATGCGGTTCACAGAATACATCTACTTGCCAAGATTCAGTAGTACAGCTCATATAGTTTCGGAAAAAAGTGGCTGTGACATACGGACGGACATACAGACAGACAGACATGACGTATCTATAAGGGTTCCGTTTTTTGCCATTGGGCTACGGAACCCTAATAAAGTAATGTATATATTTCTTTGTTTTTGTATTTATTATCATACTGCGTAGTAACGGCAACTAATACCCATCTCAACCCGTGTGATGTGTAGAACTCGTTCTGAGGTACTATCTACCAAAAAACAGGCAATATCGTCTTTCTGAGTACAATGACCATGACACTGTGATTGCTAACCCTTCAGCGAACCATAGCGATTATGGGATATCCCCGGGATCCTTGAGAGAGGCTTCTGTCCAGCACCAGCAGTAGACATCTTTTGGCCTTACTTTCGAAGTCGGTTAAAAATGACCAGGCATTAAACTTAAATACGATTTGTACATCGTAATATCAACAGTTACACTGCGATGTCTAAATAACATGGTCACAATGGCCTTAGGTAGGACGCAGTTGCGTTAAGTCTAACACAATAATGAATGCGCTATTGTCTGTACCATTCAGTTAGCTTCACTGTTTACCGTTGGCGTTTGGATTAATAAAATGTGCATTGTCGTACACTTCCAACATTTGAGGTTGACACTATTTAGGGGGCTGCCAGTATTGATAAACCCTGAAATTAAACAATAAAATATGCCGTTTCTTATATTGCCAAATCGGTGAACAAGTATGCGACCCACCTGATGGTAAGCCGTTATTATAGCGTTGACCCTTACGATAAACATCACATAACTTACGCGTCCTCAAACTTTCCCCCCACCCGAAGAGAACTGGTGACCTTACTCACACCCATCATCACAATCGTCATCATATCAGCTGAAAGACTTCCACTGCTTGACAAATGCCTCCCGAAGATGTCCACCATTGCCGGTCTTGCGCTACCCACATCCATCATCATCACAATATCAAACATAATAAAAGAGATACTGCTGCATCATTTATTTATATAGTACTAGCGGCCCGGTACGTGCTTCGCTGCGTATACTGCATAGTAATAAAAAAAAATGATTATTAAGTTCATTTATTCAAACAAAAAAATATTTGAAATTGCTAGTTAGTAAAACTACGATTTTACATATTTTCAAGACTTTTTTTAAATTTTCTCTACGTACATACCTTCCCTGGACTTCCACAAATAATTCAAGACCAAAATTAGCCAAATCGGAAAAGGCGTTCTTGAGTTATAACATTAAAACGAAAAGTGGCATTGATTTTTATAATATATAGATTCATATAAATTTCATTAAATTACTTATCCTAAAACCTAATTATTTCAAAGAAAACCAAATGTATACATATAATAAAATCGTAGGAAAGTTAAAACTGTACATTGAATATTTTTTTAAAAGGATACTTGGGGCGTGATCTATAATCGACATTGAAGCCGATAATATGGTATGTAAAAATTTTGTCTGTTTATCTGTATGTATGTCCGGGCTAAACTCAAAAAGTACTGCATGGATTTTCTTCAAATTTTGCATGAATATTACAAAGAGGTCGGGTCAACATATAAGGTACACATTATCAGGCTATTACATACGGGGGAAGAGCTGTAATAATTCATAAAGCTTAACGCGAGTAAAACCGCGGGGCACAGCTATAGAAAATAAAACTATAATGCTAATAGAAACTAAATAAACTAACTTACTAAAGGCAACCCAATAAGCCCAGAAAACTGGTAGCCATTGCCACGTTGTATGGCAATCCTTATTCTCTGTGTAAAAAAAAACCAACCCTCTGGTCACGGGTGGCGTCGATCAATTTTTTTGCGATACTAAGAGATAGCCTGGTGGTTGACCGTTGGACGTTAGAGTCAGAGGTCTCGAGTTCAAGCCACTAGGCAATATCGACTGGGGTCAATCAAATTACGATATAGCCGGTTGACGAGGTTGGTAAATGCTTGCCTTTCACGCCGCAGGTGTTAGGTTCCAATCGCACCCAGGACAGATATTTGTGTGAAAGAACATGTCTGTTTGCCCTGAGTCTTGGTGTAATTATCTATATAAGCACGTAGGTATTTACAAAAGAAATAAATATAGTATATCAGTTATTCTATTTTCCATACTACATGCTCTACTTAGTTCGGGATCAGGGGTGCTACCGGCTAAATCGCCGAACATCGGGATAGTGATCGGCGTCCAAATCAATAAAGGTTAAAAATGACTTAATCAATCGTTAAATCGGCTTCGACGTTGAAAATCGATTCCGGACCATTTATGACGTCACATGTGCTCATGGAAACCGATTTAACGATTGATTAAGTCCAATATATATATATATATATATATATATATATATATATATATATATATATATATATATAACATCAATACTTACTACTTACTTATCGTATGGACAGTATTTAAGTTGTTTTCATAGATTTCTATTCACTCTATTTTGAACAGTACCTACTTGTTAGCTAATAAGGATAGGATTGACTTGATGTGATAACATTGTATGTTGCCAGTTTCTTAATATTGTAATTATTCGTTATTGTAATTCTTACGTAGTACAACTGTTGTATTAAAAATTACTCTATCCAACATCCGCATGCAAAAAAAAAAATTGGTACACATAAGGACCTACGTAGGACATAGTGATGAACACATATGGATCTACGTAGATATTGACGTATAACATCTACGTAGAACCTACGTCAATACGTACGATCTACGTAGCTCAATTATCAAGAGGAAGTGGGAGAAGCATAATTGCGTGGTATTTCCTAATACAACATTTGATTTATGTATTTATTTACTAGCCGTACCCCTTGGTCTTACCCGTGTTAAACGTTGTAAATTATAGCCTAGCCTATGTTAGTTATTGTAGTTAGCTGACACCCTGGATTAACATCCAGGGTGTCCGCTAACTCCATACCAAATTTTATTAAAATCGCTCCAGCCGTTTAGACTTGAAGAAGTAACATACATACACACACTCACAAACTTTCGCCTTTATAATATTAGTGGTATAGTATAACCACATTATGCTTATAGAAATAATTACAAGGTTTTGCACCTGATATGCATAACATGGTGTACATTCATCTACTATAAGTTACAGAAGTATTACATGCATGGAAAGCTTGCTTGACATGCATGGAATTAAATCTGAATTTAATTCCATGCATGCTTTAATTCCTATATTTTGAGAAAATAAACAAATTGAAAGTTTTAAGAATTATGGCTAACTAATATGTTTAAGTTAATATCGTTGATTAAATGGCAATAACTCTAGACACTTTTAATGTGTGTGGTTTTCCCTAAAACACACCTAGTCAGATCGATAGTTCAACATTCAAGATATTTTTAAATGTCATGGACTGGACTTTGTGAAAAATAATAAGTCTCTACTACTGCGACTGTTAACTTTTTTACCTGACTTTTAAAATTAGCCTAGGAGGTTATCACTGCTTCATCAGACAATGGAGGCAAGTTGTCCAGTTACAATCTATGTATGTAACACGCGCCAGAGGATAACATGAACTATGATTTGAACTTCGGGCCTGTACATATCCCCGTCAGTAAGTGCCCGCTTGAGAGTTTTGTGCAACTGTGGCTCTACGTTAATAGTCTTAGACGGGGTCGCTCCTTCAATATAGGTCCGGAAAGGGCTTTTCAATGACCCGTAGATGATGATGGTGGACATGTGTCAATGAAACGCCCTTTCCAGCTCATTTGGCGCATATTGTATGGAAATCAAAATAAATATAGCGTTTTTTTATAGTTTGTGCAATAAAGTGTATCTATCTATCTATTTTACAAACTGTTTCTTTTTAAATTAGTTTTGCTATATGGATAGATTCATCATCATCATATCAGCCGAAAGACGTCCACAGTTGGACAAAGGCCTCCTCCAAAGATCTCCACCATTGCCGGTCTTGCGCTATCGGCTATGGATAGATCGGTCTTCTTCAATTTCCTCTATTCTGAATGCTACATCTTGTACAAGGCATTATTTTTTTAAGTATTTGTCTTCCGCAGTAGCCCTTAGACAATGTTATTATTTCCCTGTTTAGAATTCCTCATATGCAATGCAAAACACGTATATAACGTGATTACATTCCATTACAGGTGATTGATGATGCGCGTGGGCCGCCATCATCTTGTTTATGTTCACTGGCGCTTATCGTATCTCTCAGATCCTACAAGTAATTAATGATCCATCGATACCAGGCCTTCAGCTAGGCGTTATACGATCGTGTAAAGGCTTAATTAAGAATATTTGTTTTGTTGCTGTTCGATTAACCCTCTCATAGACGTTAATTCAGAATAATAATAATATCCTTATTATTATTCACACACGGCTATCTGGGGCTCTACCGGCTAAGTCACCGAACATCGATTTCTTAAATGGCGTTCAAATAAATTAAGGTTAAATCGTTAAATCGGTTTCAACGTTAACAATCGATTCCGGACCATTTATGACGTCACATGTGCTCATAGAAGCCGATTTAACGATTGATTAAGTCATTTTTAACCTTTATTTATTTGAACGTCATTTAATAAATCGATGTTCAGCGACTTAGCCGGTAGGTCCCTCCCTGGTAGGCTACCGGCTAAGTCGCCGAACATCGGGATAGTGATCGGCGTTCAAATAAATAAATGACTTAATCAATCGTTAAATCGGTTTCCATGAGCACATGTGACGTCATAAATGGTCCGGAATCGATTTTCAACGTCGAAGCCGATTTAACGATTGATTAAGTCATTTTTAACCTTTATTGATTTGGACGCCGATCACTATCCCGATGTTCGGCGATTTAGCCGGTAGCACCCCTGATCCCGAACTAAGTAGAGCATGTAGTATGGAAAATAGAATAACTGATATACTATATTTATTTCTTTTGTAAATACCTACGTGCTTATATAGATAATTACACCAAGACTCAGGGCAAACAGACATGTTCTTTCACACAAATATCTGTCCTGGGTGCGATTGGAACCTAACACCTGCGGCGTGAAAGGCAAGCATTTACCAACCTCGTCAACCGGCTATATCGTAATTTGATTGACCCCAGTCGATATTGCCTAGTGGCTTGAACTCGAGACCTCTGACTCTAACGTCCAACGGTCAACCACCAGGCTATCTCTTAGTATCGCAAAAAAATTGATCGACGCCACCCGTGACCAGAGGGTTGGTTTTTTTTTACACAGAGAATAAGGATTGCCATACAACGTGGCAATGGCTACCAGTTTTCTGGGCTTATTGGGTTGCCTTTAGTAAGTTAGTTTATTTAGTTTCTATTAGCATTATAGTTTTATTTTCTATAGCTGTGCCCCGCGGTTTTACTCGCGTTAAGCTTTATGAATTATTACAGCTCTTCCCCCGTATGTAATAGCCTGATAATGTGTACCTTATATGTTGACCCGACCTCTTTGTAATATTCATGCAAAATTTGAAGAAAATCCATGCAGTACTTTTTGAGTTTAGCCCGGACATACATACAGATAAACAGACAAAATTTTTACATACCATATTATCGGCTTCAATGTCGATTATAGATCACGCCCCAAGTATCCTTTTAAAAAAATATTCAATGTACAGTTTTAACTTTCCTACGATTTTATTATATGTATACATTTGGTTTTCTTTGAAATAATTAGGTTTTAGGATAAGTAATTTAATGAAATTTATATGAATCTATATATTATAAAAATCAATGCCACTTTTCGTTTTAATGTTATAACTCAAGAACGCCTTTTCCGATTTGGCTAATTTTGGTCTTGAATTATTTGTGGAAGTCCAGGGAAGGTATGTACGTAGAGAAAATTTAAAAAAAGTCTTGAAAATATGTAAAATCGTAGTTTTACTAACTAGCAATTTCAAATATTTTTTTGTTTGAATAAATGAACTTAATAATCATTTTTTTTTATTACTATGCAGTATACGCAGCGAAGCACGTACCGGGCCGCTAGTACTATATAAATAAATGATGCAGCAGTATCTCTTTTATTATGTTTGATATTGTGATGATGATGGATGTGGGTAGCGCAAGACCGGCAATGGTGGACATCTTCGGGAGGCATTTGTCAAGCAGTGGAAGTCTTTCAGCTGATATGATGACGATTGTGATGATGGGTGTGAGTAAGGTCACCAGTTCTCTTCGGGTGGGGGGAAAGTTTGAGGACGCGTAAGTTATGTGATGTTTATCGTAAGGGTCAACGCTATAATAACGGCTTACCATCAGGTGGGTCGCATACTTGTTCACCGATTTGGCAATATAAGAAACGGCATATTTTATTGTTTAATTTCAGGGTTTATCAATACTGGCAGCCCCCTAAATAGTGTCAACCTCAAATGTTGGAAGTGTACGACAATGCACATTTTATTAATCCAAACGCCAACGGTAAACAGTGAAGCTAACTGAATGGTACAGACAATAGCGCATTCATTATTGTGTTAGACTTAACGCAACTGCGTCCTACCTAAGGCCATTGTGACCATGTTATTTAGACATCGCAGTGTAACTGTTGATATTACGATGTACAAATCGTATTTAAGTTTAATGCCTGGTCATTTTTAACCGACTTCGAAAGTAAGGCCAAAAGATGTCTACTGCTGGTGCTGGACAGAAGCCTCTCTCAAGGATCCCGGGGATATCCCATAATCGCTATGGTTCGCTGAAGGGTTAGCAATCACAGTGTCATGGTCATTGTACTCAGAAAGACGATATTGCCTGTTTTTTGGTAGATAGTACCTCAGAACGAGTTCTACACATCACACGGGTTGAGATGGGTATTAGTTGCCGTTACTACGCAGTATGATAATAAATACAAAAACAAAGAAATATATACATTACTTTATTAGGGTTCCGTAGCCCAATGGCAAAAAACGGAACCCTTATAGATACGTCATGTCTGTCTGTCTGTATGTCCGTCCGTATGTCACAGCCACTTTTTTCCGAAACTATATGAGCTGTACTACTGAATCTTGGCAAGTAGATGTATTCTGTGAACCGCATTAAGATTTTTACACAAAAATAGAAAAGAACAATTATTTTGGGGGGTCGCCATACATAGAACTGAAATTCATTTTTTTTTCATCGTACCCATACATGTGGGGTGTCTATGGATAGGTCATCAAAAATGATATTGAGGTTCCTAATATCATTTTTATCTAAACTGAATAGTTTGCGCGAGAGACACTTCCAAAGTGGTAAAATGGGTGTCCCCCCCCTCTAACCTTTAAAATAAGAGAATGATAAAACTAAAAAAAATATATGATGTACATTACTATAGAAACTAACAACGAAAATTGGTTTGAACGAGATCTAGCAAGTAGTTTTTTTTTAATACGTCATAAGCCGCAATTTGCATTCATTTAATCAACTGAAATACTTGCTGCTATGGAACCCTTCATGTGCGAGTCCGACTCGCACTTGGCCGGTTTTTCATATAAAGTAAATTGTGGAGATCTTTGGGGGACGCTTTTGTCCAGCAGTGGACGTCTTTCGGCTGATATGATGATGATGATTTACATATTATTTTTATATAATTTAATTTTTTTTATAATATATTACATTAATATAGCCCTTAGGTTGATATCTGAGCTATCACACTAATATTATAAATGCGAAAGTTTGTGACTGTGTGAGTATGTATGTTTGTTACTTCTTCACGTCTAAACGGTTAAAGAGATTTCAATAAAATTTGGTATAGAGTTAGCTGAAACCCTGGATTAACACATAGGCTATAATTGATTAAGTTTAACGCGGGTAAAACCGCGGGACACAGCTAGTCATAGATAAAAACAATATCATTACCAAATCACACAGGTACATTACAAGAAATTTATGAATATGGTAAGTAGACTTGGAAAATAGTTAACTTTCGATTCCTTGGATTGGATACACAGAGAATCTATCCATATAGCAAAACTAATTTAAAAAGAAACAGTTTGTAAAATAGATAGATAGATACACTTTATTGCACAAACTATAAAAAAACGCTATATTTATTTTGATTTCCATACAATATGCGCCAAATGAGCTGGAAAGGGCGTTTCATTGACACATGTCCACCATCATCATCTACGGGTCATTGAAAAGCCCTTTCCGGACCTATATTGAAGGAGCGACCCCGTCTAAGACTATTAACGTAGAGCCACAGTTGCACAAAACTCTCAAGCGGGCACTTACTGACGGGGATATGTACAGGCCCGAAGTTCAAATCATAGTTCATGTTATCCTCTGGCGCGTGTTACATACATAGATTGTAACTGGACAACTTGCCTCCATTGTCTGATGAAGCAGTGATAACCTCCTAGGCTAATTTTAAAAGTCAGGTAAAAAAGTTAACAGTCGCAGTAGTAGAGACTTATTATTTTTCACAAAGTCCAGTCCATGACATTTAAAAATATCTTGAATGTTGAACTATCGATCTGACTAGGTGTGTTTTAGGGAAAACCACACACATTAAAAGTGTCTAGAGTTATTGCCATTTAATCAACGATATTAACTTAAACATATTAGTTAGCCATAATTCTTAAAACTTTCAATTTGTTTATTTTCTCAAAATATAGGAATTAAAGCATGCATGGAATTAAATTCAGATTTAATTCCATGCATGTCAAGCAAGCTTTCCATGCATGTAATACTTCTGTAACTTATAGTAGATGAATGTACACCATGTTATGCATATCAGGTGCAAAACCTTGTAATTATTTCTATAAGCATAATGTGGTTATACTATACCACTAATATTATAAAGGCGAAAGTTTGTGAGTGTGTGTATGTATGTTACTTCTTCAAGTCTAAACGGCTGGAGCGATTTTAATAAAATTTGGTATGGAGTTAGCGGACACCCTGGATGTTAATCCAGGGTGTCAGCTAACTACAATAACTAACATAGGCTAGGCTATAATTTACAACGTTTAACACGGGTAAGACCAAGGGGTACGGCTAGTAAATAAATACATAAATCAAATGTTGTATTAGGAAATACCACGCAATTATGCTTCTCCCACTTCCTCTTGATAATTGAGCTACGTAGATCGTACGTATTGACGTAGGTTCTACGTAGATGTTATACGTCAATATCTACGTAGATCCATATGTGTTCATCACTATGTCCTACGTAGGTCCTTATGTGTACCAATTTTTTTTTTTGCATGCGGATGTTGGATAGAGTAATTTTTAATACAACAGTTGTACTACGTAAGAATTACAATAACGAATAATTACAATATTAAGAAACTGGCAACATACAATGTTATCACATCAAGTCAATCCTATCCTTATTAGCTAACAAGTAGGTACTGTTCAAAATAGAGTGAATAGAAATCTATGAAAACAACTTAAATACTGTCCATACGATAAGTAAGTAGTAAGTATTGATGTTATATATATATATATATATATATATATATATATATATATATATATATATATATATATATATATATATATATATATATATATATATATATATATATATATATATATATATATATATATATATATATATATATATATATATATATATATATATATATATACATATATATATATAATACTTCTGTAACTTATAGTAGATGAATGTACACCATGTTATGCATATCAGGTGCAAAACCTTGTAATTATTTCTATAAGCATAATGTGGTTATACTATACCACTAATATTATAAAGGCGAAAGTTTGTGAGTGTGTGTATGTATGTTACTTCTTCAAGTCTAAACGGCTGGAGCGATTTTAATAAAATTTGGTATGGAGTTAGCGGACACCCTGGATGTTAATCCAGGGTGTCAGCTAACTACAATAACTAACATAGGCTAGGCTATAATTTACAACGTTTAACACGGGTAAGACCAAGGGGTACGGCTAGTAAATAAATACATAAATCAAATGTTGTATTAGGAAATACCACGCAATTATGTTTCTCCCACTTCCTCTTGATAATTAAGCTACGTAGATCGTACGGATTGACGTAGGTTCTACGTAGATGTTATACGTCAATATCTACGTAGATCCATATGTGTTCATCACTATGTCCTACGTAGGTCCTTATGTGTACCAATTTTTTTTTTTTGCATGCGGATGTTGGATAGAGTAATTTTTAATACAACAGTTGTACTACGTAAGAATTACAATAACGAAAAATTACAATATTAAGAAACTGGCAACATACAATGTTATCACATCAAGTCAATCCTATCCTTATTAGCTAACAAGTAGGTACTGTTCAAAATAGAGTGAATAGAAATCTATGAAAACAACTTAAATACTGTCCATACGATAAGTAAGTATTGATGTTATATATATATATATATATATATCATCAAGACAGCGGTTACCTTAGAGTTGTTCATGGCTTAACGATGGCTACAACCGGGACCGACAGCTCTTAATGTGCCCTCCGAAGCACGGAGATGTTCAGAAATAAAACCACTTTGGCAGTAACCCATCTATGGACTGGCCGCAAGCACTGCTTAACCTCGCCAATCACTTACCGACCGGTAAGATCATCAATATAAATTTTATATATTGAAATTAAATAAAATCCATAATTACGGTCTAAATATAATATTTATATTACAACAAATCTAAGACAACATTATTTTAATAGAAATTTATTTAAAATTGTTTACCATAAATTCCTACAACCAAAATTACAGTACGTTCAATTCTATTACAAAAAAATGCGCATAATAAATTGAATGTAATCCAGGAGCTAGTAATTAAATAAACGTAGTTGCACATCAGTCTAAGATGTCTCAGATGCAATTAAACCTGCTAATGACTATATCTAAATCACGACCTACTGCCGCTTGTATCGAGCGAGATAATAATTTGCATTCACTTTATTACCGACACACCCGCGTTGGAGTTATGTATGTAGGTAGGTACACACGGCTGCATATCAAGCTATACATTTCCAATATAAGCTGACCTCTCATTGTATGGACGTCCTGTACAACACGAGATCAGCTTATACGGGTAACGAATAGCTTGATATGTAGCCGCGTGTATACCAATACTATAGTCAAAATAAAGATACTATAATAGTAATAATAATATCTGGGGACAATGTCACACAGATCATCCTAGCCCCAAACTAAGCAAAGCTTTTACTATGGGTTCCAGGCGACGATATACATACTTATATAGATAGATAAATACATAGAAAACATCCACGACTCAGAAACAAATATTCATGCTCATCACACAAATATTTGCACCTACCGGGATTCGAACCCAGTCCCAGCTACGTAGGCAGGAGCACTACCAACTAGGCTATGGTGACCGTCAAAGACAAGTCAAGACAGAAATATAATTATGTTCTGTCTTGTAATAGCGTTATTATATTTTCCAAATTTTGTTGTATTTTTGTTGTTTTCTGCGGAAAGCACCCGAGAAATAATAAAAGGTGTGGGTCACTTTATTGATCGAAATTGCTATAAGACGCATGGTTAGCCGCCTCAAGTACTAGTATACATATATGACGGTGCATCTTTCAGTGACAAAGAGTGTATAGAAAGAAATACCAGGACTAATAATTGGTTGTAGATCATGATCAATCCTTTAGTGACTCCAGCTAAAGAACGACTGCAAAAAACATTTCCTATTTCACATCTTATACTACTGAGAATGTTTCTTGTGTCCTTCGCACAGGGCCGTCCTAGGCTGAATACGATTCTGCATTTATTAATCCTTTGATCAGTTGAAGATTATGTTTTGTTTCTTTAATTCGTATATCTGGTTCACCAAATCGCTTTTGTCATATCAACGCAAACGGCCTCCAGCGCATTAATTATTTCATCTTCATTTCATCGCATCAAAAATACTCTTTTGATTTAAGTGTATTTACATAGTGAATCTTTTATATGCAGTCCCATTTTATTGACTTGATGAAGCCTATTTGCTACTGATCATTATTATTATTAATGACTTCCCTCACTTCATTGACGGGCAGGCGTGGTTGGTAAATGCTTGCCTTTCACGCCGCGAGTCGTGGATTCGATTCCCACCCGGGGCAGATATTTGTGTGCACGTACATGTCTGTTTGTGATGAGTCTGAATGTAATTATATCTATAACTATGTATTTACAAAAGAAAAGTAGTACAACACAACAAAGTAGCTCATCGGGGTGGGGGGAAGGGTCAGCAATACTTGTTTGCTGACTCTTAAAGGCCGGCAACGCACCCGCGACTCCTCTGGTGTTGCGTGTGTCCATGGGCGGCGGTGATCACTTACCATCAGGTGACCCACTTGCTCGTTTGTCGACCTCTGAAATAAAAAAAAAAAAAAAAAAAAGTAGTATATGTAGTATATCAGTTTGCTGGTTTCCATAGTTCTGCTTTGTTTGGAATCAGATGGTCGTGTGTGAATAATATCCCAGTACATTATTTGACCAGCTAACTTATCATTATTTACCCCAACTGTAGCATTACCACGGCGCTGCCTCATTTTCAACAAAGCAAGGTCATTGACAAACATAAACACTCTCAACTTTCCATGTCAAAATGTCACCACAATATACAGACGACAGCACAGCAAGCTACCCCAATCTGTCAAATTTCCCCAATTGAAAGTGAACCTTTCGCTTATGTGATAAAGTTGAAAATCTATAGAAAAGAAATTTGACAGATTGGGGTCTGTACACAGGAGCACCGTACGTGGTACCATTATATGTATTATGAAACATTTCGTTCACGTACTTTACACCTCGTTTGTCCTACTGGAAGTGTTGTTTATGTAGTGTGTGATATGTTGTAAACATGTCTTGTGAGCTTAAGAGCCCTTACCATAGAATATATAAAAGGTCCACACATTCATCGCAAATGATTTTATACTAGACCACCAGCTTATTGGGAACGTGACTATTGTAACTCACTCACTTCACTCCACAGTTTGTTTATGCGTGACATACCATGCATTATAGTAGGATTATTCAGCACAATAACCTCAATTTAGTTGTTTTTTGTTTTGCATTTTTTTACTCCGTCAGACAATATAGGTGAGTAAGGGTTAATTTGTCTGGCAAATAAAACTATTAGCTAAGTCTTTTGCGCCAGAGAGAACCTGATGAATAGATGCAGGAGAGAGTGAATCTTTAGGTTAACGATTAATTGTGTTTAACCGTGTAGCTTCGCTGATTAACGGACATATCCGCCTGAAGGTTTTCCTTAACAAGTTGTACCATAGGTATAAACAAATAATTACATTAAAATTAAAAATAAAAACATAGCAATATTCTCTTTAGGAGTACAAAGGTACAATTATATGTTGCATTTGTTTTATCCACTAACGTTGTGCAATGTGACTCAGCCGTTTGAAGATTTCGGTAAGGTTTTTCAATGTGATGTTGATGACTGATCTCACAAATCCTAGCCAGTACGGCATTGGTGCGCCCGTAGATGAATGCCATTGCTAATCTTTTTATTATACTATTATTCTCACTATACTTAAGTATGGACAAGATGGACCGATGACCTTCTGCGAATAGCAATTGCTGGCAATTGCAATTGCATGGCAATTGTGGAGATCTTTGGGGGAGGCCTTTGATATGGTGATGATGATACTTCAGTATTTCTCTATGGTATAATTAGTAAACTGTCGTGCACATTGAGCGACCAACTTGAGTTTCCTTCAACCAACTCACGTGGTTGAAGGAAACTTTTATATTAGTTATAAGTTATAATGACACCGCCCATTGTCATTATTTTTACAACTCCCAGTAGTACACTGTACATATATTTGATGACGATGACACACATACCTATATCAATTCCAGATTTGTTAGAGCAAATCAAACTTTCGTAACGAAAGTCAGATCGCAGGCGCAATTTAGAGAAAATTAAAAATGAAAAGCTTGCGACGCAGCCGCACAAATTAGCTTAAACTTTATTGCGTTGCAACAAAATAACTATTATTATTTAAGTGTGTTGGGGAACTAAAACTTTTATATATAATTCTATCTTTTTTGACCGACTAGATAAAGTCCATTTGCTATTTTTAATTAGTAATTGGTTATCAATTCAAAGATCATACTAAGCAAACAAATATTATTTATTACTGCATAGAAGACATCTGTACCAATCTATTTCCTGAAGACAGGTTTATAGCCTCAGATTAACATGGTTGTATGTATATTTAGTAATAAACATAATATGAACGCAATAAATATTACCGACCATTCATTTTATAAGGCCCTAAAATTAGAAAGAATATGATCTCTAGCTTCAAACTTAATTTTAGACGTTGTAAATTAAATTTACGTATCTACCTTTTAATTTATGTTTACAGAGGAAGTTATCAAAATAATATAGAGTAATGGCGTGAGTACATCTACCTCATATTTCATTAAAAGTTTCTAAAAATACATATCATAAATATAATAATAAATAAAAATATTTATGCATATATATTGATGCGTAATTGCAAGTATAGACATATTTCTCTTCGTCTTCTCAGTTGAGGCTCTTTGGTTCCAGTGAAAGATTTGAAAAGCGACATATAATGTCCACTCTCATAATAATGAGGCATGTCCACGTTAATATAGCACAAACAAAACAACATGTTTCAATAGAAGTATCTTGAAACCAGATTTTAAATATGAACTTACTGTTATATAAGCGAAAGTGACTTTATTTGTTACGCTTTCAGGCCTTGACTACTTAACCGATCATCATGAAATTTTGCATAAACCATGGGTATAAAAGAAGACAGCGTTTTTAGAACCTTTCATCCAAAAAAACGGAATATCCCCGAGAATAATTGTATTAGGTAATAATTGTATTAAATTGTATTAGGTTTTATAACAAGCTTCCTACTCAAATTACCGATCTGCCTGACACAAGTTTTAAAACACATATTAAACGTATACTTATGGCTAGGGGTTATTACACCACTAAAGAGTACATCGATGACAAAGACGTCTTGATCTCACTGCCTGCCTGCACATTGCTCGCTGGAGATCTTGTAGCCATATAGACATGACTGATCTGCTGTGTGAACTATCTGTAAATGATTGCTATCATATACTTAATTTAAAATTATTGACTCTGTCTCAAAATGAATAATGTTATTGTTTCGAAGTTTTTCTTTTTTATACCTAAATATAATCTAAAATAATAAGCATTCAGACAACCGATCGAGCATATATTGTGTTTGCCTACTAAATAATTACTCTAATTGGACCAAATCCCGTGTTCATGCCCGCTTGAGTATGTTTCGCCGGACCGTCTCAACTGGGTCGTGTTGAAACCGGTAGTAGATGAACCCACTGAGTTTGTTTTGCTGGGTCTTCTCAGTTGGGGCGCATTGGATCCGGTGGTAGCATTAAAGCGCGACCGTCGTTATTAACACAAGGTCCGTCATAATAATAATACCTTTAATATAGAGAACCATTGACAATATGTAGTAAAAATATTAGACTTAAACTAGATAATTAAACATAATCTCTTGACATCTCTTGATACGAGCTAGCTAAATATCATTGCTATAATAAAATAAATTTTATAAATGTTTTCATACAATATGTACCTAAATATCTATGTTACTAGAAATAATATCTAATGTATATAACTATATTACTACAAACATGTTCTGACTATTTACAAGCGCTTTTTTAAAGTCTACGTGAATAAAAACCTTTTTTATTTTATTTTATTTATAATATAACGCGAGGAAAGCCGCTAACAGAAACTGCTTTAAAATAGGATAGTTTTAAAAACCAAAGTCGTACCGCTTTACTAAGTGTGAAAGATTTTAGATGAATAAAAAACTGAGCGAGTTATAAACCAAATTCTATTTTCGGTAAAACTTAAGCAAATTTGTACCAACCAATGTTTTTTCACATCACACACTACATAGATAAGAGGTTGAATTTTAATTACAAGTCGTCAACAATGTCACAAATTAAGCCTTCCAAGTGATATCCTTTTCGAAGCGATACCATACTTTGAAATTTTAACCACGTATTTCGGGTGATTTTCCAAAAGATATATTATTATGTATATTTACGGAAATCGACAATTATTACAATAACGTCTAAAGTTTCAGGTCGCTAACGATAGAGGCTGCTAAGATGTACGTTTAGTTAGTTGGACAGTTGGTTTCAGCACAATTATCATGATTATCACGAAAATCTCGAAAACATTATCTATTGAAACAATAATTTTTAAAATCGGTTCTAAACATCGGAGAAACCGCGTAACACACAGACAATAAAGAATAAAATATACAGTTGAATGATTAAATACCTCTTTATTGAAGTTGGTTGAAAATTTGTATACTACCCTCACCTTTAAGTATTTATGTTTATTTAGAGAATAAAAAGCAAATAAGTTCTAAAAAAAATAAGTAAGTATATTATAGTAGGGCCAATTTAATAGATCACATTTGACACTTCATCAATATTCATCAACGTAATCCTAACCGGCGGGCATAAAACATTATTTATATTTTCGAAGTTAGAACTGCACATTTGCTTATTTTTTATTTCAATTTATCTTTATTGTAATAATTACCAAATAAGGTTATTTTCTGGTTATTTTACAATTCACTTTACGTATGTAGTAACTGTCAGTAGTAACTGACAGATGTCAAATGTGAAACTATAATGATAAAAATATACAAATCGCAAATAATTTCAATTAACTTTTGGCATTTCCGCATTAATAATTTGCTTACCTAATAACTTATTTATAAATGAAGATACAGCTTAATAGATTTAAATATCTCATTAAATACCGTAATTTGTTTTCTTGAACTTTTATAAAAATCATTTATATTAATGTTAGCTACACTAAATGCAAGTTGCATATCATTGTGTTATTATTTCATCAACGACGGTCAGTCAATACATCGATTTCACATCAATGACTTGTTAGAATCATCTTAGTGTTAATTTTCGACTGCCTCTTTGGTCCAGCGGTAGCGTGTTCAACCGCAGAAAAGGAGGTCCTGGTTTCAAATCCCGGGTCGAGCCAAAAGTGATTTTGGGACTTTTCTGTAAAGAGAAATATTTCTCAACATCAGCCCAAATCTGAGAGTTGGCTGTTGGCGTAGAGCATGTAAAGCCGTCGGTCCTGTACCTGGCCTCTTTCCGGTCGTATCGATAGGCGTCTCATCGGATCAAGAATCAGAAGAAGAAGAAAAAAATAATATTCAATGCGCGCCGGTTAAGGTTACGTACGTTGTTGAATTTTGATGAAGTGTAAAATGTGATCTATTAAATTGGTCCTACTTTAGTACCTACTTCTGCATGAATAAATTGTTAAGTTGCATTGTGTAATGTAGATGGTCTATCTTTTATTTACAAATAAATAGTATCCTATGATAAATACCCTTAATTGTTTTAATTTATTTTACACATAACAAATTCAATATTAAATTTGTTGTGCGTCTCTCAATATATACAGAATCATCCCGGCAAGAAGTAATTTAGTATATAAAAATAGAATAAAAATTAAGATAATAATGATTAAGTGAAATAGCTATTTCTTGAAGTTATTGTGAAATTGGTTATTTACAATAACTCCAAATTTTTATTACATTATAGTAATTTAAAATAGATATGTAATAGGTAAATACCTTGTTGCTTATCTAAGGATTACGCAACACAATGTGATAACTTGATAAGTGAGACCGCACCGACGCGTACGGTCTAATCACTTACTAGGCATATCTAATTTCATACATACGGCTACATATCAAGCTAAACATTTCCAATATAAGCTGACCTCTCATTGTATAGAAATCTTATACAACGCGGGATCAGCTTATACTGGAAGTGTAACGTTTGAAATGTAGCCGTGTGTACAATGTTATATTATATTTAGGTATTACTTAAACTTAAATGTGAGCTTGAATAGTACGAGTTACGCAGGTGCTGATAAAATTGTCTTTATAAGTCATAGGTTTACCGAAAAAAAATAGTAAGTATAACTGCGGAGAAATTTCCGTTTCCGATGACATGAAAATCTTCAAGAAGCGAGCCTATTCCTTTCTTAAAGGCCGGCAAAATATAGACGCCAGTACAACCCGCTACCCCAATCTGTCAAATTTATTTTATAGATTTTTAACATTATCACAATAGCATAAGGTTCAATTGGGGAAATTTGACAGATCTGCTAGCGTCTGTACTAGCGGCTCCTCTGGTGTTGCGAGTGTCCATGGGCGGCCGTTGATCACTTACCATCAGGTGACCCACATGTTCATTTGCCATCATATTACTAAACAATAAAAAAAAATAAAAAGCAAACTCTTTCCGAAATAATATATTAATTTTATGATCATACAATATGTATGGAATGGAAATCCCATGTAAACTATTAATTTACTAAGTGTATTTACGGCGACCGTTCTCGGCCTTAGGGTGTTGTAAATTAGTAGCTAGGATAATATGCTTGCATGGGTATTATTAAGTGGAACTACTGAGTGCAGTAGCAAGTAATTATGCTTCTACTGCGACTAACTCCCTTATTATATTAGCCCGTTAGTCAGTCCATACATTTTGTTGACATGTAAGTTAGTAAAACAACAAGCTCTCGTATTAACTTTTTTTTTTAATTCCGTTTTACGGCTCTGGCTACTTTGGCCTTATGAGCCTTCAGTAAATATATTTTTATATCATTTATTTCCGTCATTGTCAAGTAAAGTCCGTCACAGTCAAGTCATACATAGTCCTTGTCCAACCCCAGTAAAGCAGTGGAGACTTTACTAGAGGCTTTTATGGAGTTTTGGTTACAACACGGAAAATCACAATTCACGGCAATATCGCACTTTCCTCCACTTGTGTACGCTGTCGAAGATGTTATGTCTAAAAATCCACCATATTTACACATAAAAACTCCAATTTACACCAAGTTTTTGAAAATAAAACATAGCCTCGATGCGTCTTTTTCCGCGTTGGCGCCAAAACTCCCACTCTCTTGTTAACAAGACATGCTTCTTGCCATTCGAAAAAATAGATAATAACAAGGCTTAACCATCCCATTAGATATCGGAAGGAAATTGAACATATAATAATTCGCTGGTAAAAGGAGAAACTATGGTTTATTTAAATGTGCAACACTGTGAACTGACAATGTCACATTATAAAATTTACAATAGCACAAGAATTTTGAATATAAAGTGTTCCAAAAAAGGTTCGATTCTTACACATCCTATTCCTAAATATTATACCTGTGTGCAAATAAGATCAAAAATATATTAACAAGGAATTAGCCACTTTCAAATTATCTGTACTGTATTAATATTTACTTTAATGACTCAAATTAAAAATTCAATTCAAATAACTAATAATAATAATAATTAATTCCACGATACAACACGTAGCTACTGTAAAATGTACCTCTGATTGAAGCGTTGTTCTAAATATGAAGAGCCAATTGGTAAATCAAATATGATTCAAATTTAGAAGTTAAACATATAAATGACTAGCTGTGCCCAGCGGTTTTAGCCACGTTAAACTTTATAAATTATAGCCTAAGTGGTAATCTAGGTAGTCGGCTAACTCCATACCAAATTTCATTAAAATCACTCCAGCCGTTTAGGCATGAAGAAGTAACAAACATACAAACAACTCACAAAATTTCGCCTTTATAATATTAGTGTGATTTTCAATACTAACCCGATTCATCCCCTTGACACATTTCAGATTTTTTATTCACCAGTTGTTACGTAAATATGATTCAATATTAATAGAACATAATAAGTACCAAATAGTTTTAAAATCAGAAAAAACATTTTTCAAGGGAAATACATCCCTATAACGCGGGTTAACACAAACTGGATTATAAGAAACACAAACACGTCTTCCAGCAATTTTTTTAAAGGTTTTATTCACGTAGACTTTAAAAAAGCGATGCTAATAAGTATGTTTATCAGTTGTCTGGTTGCCATAGTACAGAGTTCCTAGTTTGGGTTCAGATGGCAGTATGTTAGTTCTCCTAATAAATTTATTTATTATTCCTGAATTTATTTATTAATTATTGTCAATAAAATCTCCTGAAGTAACGTCACACGGCTGTCACCGCATCATAAACATAACAACAACAATATCGTCTTCATTTCATAGCAAACGTCAGTAGGTATCTCCACGAAGATCTGCAGTAGATAAACTTATATCTGCGCAAGAGTAGACATCGGCCCGTGTCGCAGCACGTCGCGTCGGGGTGGTGCGTGCGCAATCTAGTCAGACGATTATTCCGCCGGGATCGAACACGCAGCCATCCGTTACATGAAATTTACTAATAATGACGTTTAACTAGGGTTGCCAGTACAAAAAATAGTAATAAGATCACATCAAAAATACGGATAGGCTTTTTATTTACAGTGGCGTATATTTGAGTATCGTACACCAACATAAAACATATATTATTATAAATAATATGGCATTCATATAATTTCAATCTACTTTTAATCTGTGTAAGATATATCTTATATTGAATAACTTAAGGTGCTTGATACGCCTACTGATCGACATGTATGATATAAATTTGCAGAATATACAAAATAAAACAAAAAAATGTATTCGTATCTGTGATCAAATTATTTTATTTGTAAAATTTCATGGTTATAATGGGTTCTTAAAATTGGGGCTTAAAATTTATGCACTTATATAGGTAAATTGAGATTTTTCCAGAACACTGAAATCCAATCCAATTAAATCAACGAGGCAGCATGTTATTACTGATAGATTAACGAGGTAATAAAAATACATGCGGGGCAGTCTTTGGGGACTGCCGATAGAAGTGAAGCCCATTTAATTATTTCTCATACTCGGAAAGTAGTGTGTTTGATCCGAGTAGCGAGTGGAAGATGTTACTTCCCACCTATTGACGCTAAAGACTCTTAGTAATTGCTTCCTTCCCGATGGTGGGAATAGAAATATAATAAAGAACATGGTTAGGCAGTAGGCAGTAAAAATCTAACATAATTAAGGAAAAAAATGCACAACGCTGCTAAAGAAGCTTTCACTTCAAAAATGCTGCGGTCATGTGAGTGTATAAACGGCCAGTGTGAATTAAAAAACAAAGTCCTACGAATATTCGTTCATTTCAAGTGTCCAAGCGAGTTTAACATTTTTAAGTGCACAACTCCGCTGAAGAAGTTTTCACTTCAAAAAAATTATGCCAAATTATGAGACATCGTTTTATGACACGCTGAAAAGTTGTAAAGTACCATCCCTGGCAGTTACATGAAGACTTCTAATAAAGACACGTAACTAAATCCAACATTGAGACGAATCGTTCCATTTTATACGCATATTCCAGATTACAAATTAATAAAATGAAATGTTAAATTGAGATGTCTAGTATTGAACGGCTTTATCGTTTAATATTAACTATTTACGTAGTTTTATTTTAAAGGTTGATGCATACCTAAGATTAATATAATTATTAACATAGATTTTAAGATAGATTTTATTTTGTTTGTGATGAACAAAACTACTTTACTGATATTAGAAATTCCAATAAATAATCAAGATAATCAAATGGCTGTGTGGTGACGGTGGCGAATACCAGAAAGACATAAAACCCATTTCATCCCTTAGGGTGCGTAGAAGTTGACCCAAGGGAATATCTTCTAGAGGACGGGGAGCATCTTCTTTCGGAGTACTATGTCCATCATACTGCGATCGCCAATCCGTCTGCCTAGCGTGGCGATTAAGGCATATCCCCAAGATGATTCCTTGGGGTGTCTTATGTCCAGCAGTGGACTTGTTTTAGCTGTTATGATGAATCAAAATGTATTTTTCTATAAGCCTGGGCATAATTACAGTGTTTAAAAACCAAAAACAATCTTCTAAAAGCTTATAGACAGGCAAGAAGTACGTTTTAATTTGAACAGTGAGTTTGTGAGTTGTTGTACTATGTCATTGTATTCAGCATCTTTTTACTTCTAAGAAAGTAACAACGACTTTTCGTTGGACAAGCGTTTTATCTAAAACTGCGTACTGTGAAACAATAACTATTATCTCTATGAGGTAGCAAAGTGTATTTTATGTGTTTGATAAACATCTGCCAGTTAGCTATTTTCAAGAAGTCGGCTCTTTTTGCTTACGATCTTTACGGCTTGCATGGCAGCAGTTAGAAATCGCTATAAAATTATTAAAACAATACCATTTATGACCACAATAATTTCATCGTTAACTACTTATAAACAAGGAGCATTAAGTCCAATAAGCAGCATAATGTATGTTTACAATTTATTTGTTTTAAATTGGAGATGTAACTTCTGATGATGGGCGGGCAAAGCATCTCTTTTTAACTAGAAGTTTACAGTTATCCTAACAAGCTTTTACTTCTTCACCAAATAACCTAACCATGATTCCCCGACTTTTATTATAATTACATCTTTTTGGAAAAGAGCTGATACTTTTACACTGTTCTTTGAATTGATCTAAGACACTGTTGGACCGATACTAACCAAACATAAACGTCAGGGGTTAAAAATGGTGCGCGCTTGAAAATGAGCGACATTTTTCTGGGTTATGGTATTAAAAGCTCGTAGATCCGCCGGCCGTTGGGGCAGAAAGTTTCTTCGAGTCCGCTACAAGGTGGACAGACGATCTTGCAAGAGACGTGGGAAGCCGATGCTGACAGCAAAAGATTGGTCATTATGGGCCGTTTTCTTACAGCTGATATGATGATGATTTAACAATGCTTTAGTAAACGCACCCAGGCTGATTTTGACTCAATATGAAACAGCTATGAATAAACTACAAAACTTGCATTACAAAAACACCTTTTTGATACAACTAAGTCAACAAACAAGCTTCCTTTCCCACCTTATAGTAAGCATTTGCCGTACCCTATGGACGCTTTAAAATTCAAGGAATCAATAGTGCGACACCGACCTTTTAAAAAGCTAAGTTGATAGGTACTCCTTTTTTGAAAGGACCCATGATGGTACTCTCTTGGGAACACGTACCTCCCAGCGAACGTGGGAGGAATTTACATTAATCGTAAAGGTACCACCAGGATTTAAGGACGCTAGTCCTTTCGATGGCAGATACAATATGGCAGATACATTTTACAAGTCACCGTTCACCACTATGAATTTAAATTTACTCATAAAAACTACATTCTACATAAAACCCAGGTCACCGGGGCATAGACATAAACATACCTGAGCGACCGTTAACGATGGTCATTGTCCAATGCAGGTTTGACAAACACGGAATACGACACATAACATGCATTGTTACCTATTTGTATCGTACAACAGGTAAAATACAAGTTTATCAATAACGAAATTGTTGTTGGTTTCCAGTTATTGGTGCTCCTGGGAAAATTTCGGTTACGGTGGCGAAGTTCAACAATATAGTGCAGGATTGAGTGCACAGCTATTCTCGATTCTCCTACTTGATCTCCTACACTATTATATACCAGCGAGAGAACGTTTAACTTGCCAACTTTCAAACTCGAGGCTGCCACTGGATAACTCAATAACTCTTTGTGGCTCTACCTGAAATTGAACGCAGGATCTTATAAGTTCGGTTGAACATACTATCGCTAGACCTACGAGGCTATATATTATGTGGATACTGGTACTATAAATTCCTTACATTTTTACAGATTTTTACATCTATATTCAATCAAGGAAGACATAAATATTTGTAGATAAAAAGACTGTACTTGTAAATTTTCTGATAGTAGATTAATATTTAATAAAAATGGCATATATCAAGTTATAGGCGGGCAAACAATGAGCGACAGTATTGCGTGTGGGTCAATAATAATGCCGATTCGGGCCAAAAACACGTTTTGTAATTCAACTGTTAAAAAAAATTCTACGCGTTATTTACACCCCCGTGCTTCGGAAAGCACGTAAAGCCGTCGGTCTTATACAATAGCGGAATAGGATAATAGAATAGAAAGTGCCTCTGTGTGCCCTACAATATGTCCCGCGCTATTCTTCATTGAATTCGACCAGAGGACATTATTACTTATTACCTTTTTTTATTATTATTGTTAATTGGGGCTTGACGCATTGTTGGTATCTTGCTACCTCAACCATTTCTGATTTATTGTAGCATAGCTCCTTGATTGTTAGATTTCACTCCTTAATCCTACATACTAATGCGTTACAGAAGTGTTGTTGAAGTTACTTGTAACTTCAACAACACTTCTGTAACGCATTAGTGGTCCGCACGAGCACAAAATGTGCATGGAGTTTCCTCTGATTCTTGGCAGAATCTGCAAATTGTGCTGTCGACCAACTTTAGGTTGTACATGTGCTTATTCAGTTGCAGTGTCCGGTGAGGATTCGAGTTACCTACTGCACATGTTTTGTAACGTTTGAATTCAAGTAATTCTTTCGACAATTTTTTGTTGTACTATATTTATATATTAACGTATAAGTCTGTATAAGTTTACAAGAACGAAAGCAACAGAGGCTCCGCCATTTTATATTTGGACATCTCCTTTTTTTCCAATATTTGTCCCAATGTTGGCTCAACAGTTTTTTTTCTCATTGTTACCAATGAAGTAGCATTAATAAACCAATTCAGAGTTTAAGTGGGTACCATAAAATTGGGCCAATATTGTACGCATTTTATCACTTGTGGTTGTAGTAGCAGTTAATTTATACGAACTGCTTCGAATGTGAATTAAGTAATAAAAATGTTTAAAAGTTATGGCGGACACCTGATTTTAATATCCAATATAAATTGCTGATGTTTGTGTCTTTAATATTGTTTTTACTTTTAATCCCTAACAGCCTTTGCTACTTATAGGGTACGGCTTGAAATAGCTTTCCTAATCTAATCAAAATTTTTACTGGGCATGTACAGTCGCCAGCACACCAAGCTACCCCAATCTGTCAAATTTCTTTAATAGATTTTCAACTTTATCACAAAAACATAAGGTTCGCTTTCAATTGGGAAAATTTTACAGATTGGGGTAGCTGGATGTGCTGGCGTCTATACATATCTACCACAAAGCAGGTTGTTCTAATCCATTGAGATGTAGTGAAAGACGCCACCCAGGTCAAAGCTTCGTGATTTTTACCGCAACGTGCAGCTCGACTGGAGAAGTATGTTTCAGACTACTGCATTAAGAGCATTATCATATATCATCATCATGTCAGCCAAATAACGTTGATTGCTAAACGAAAGCCTCTACCGAGAAAGGGAGGATTGGCCATAATCACCATGCTTGGTAGACGTCAACATTATACTGCTAATCTCGTATATGAGTCATTGTATTATATATACATTGTCATACATACGCAAACACCCATAAACACACCCCCCCCACACACACACACACACACATACTAACACACACACACATACACACGCACACACAATACACACACACACACACACACATACACACCCGTTTGTTATCCCGTTGACATCATATTTATAATGTATCACTTTAAGTTTTGGGGGGGCCTGGAGTGCTAAAATACAGGCCTAGGCTTAGCTTAGACTCCAGATCTCCCACAAGTTACAAATTTGCCAAACCTTTTGTCAACTGTATTTGCAAATGTAATACCTAAGAATGTAATTTGTGGAGATGAAATAAACCATTTTTACTATTATTATTATAAATGAGTCAATCACTAGCAGTATAATGTTGTCTGTTCTTTGACAGATATAAAGGACTTTTACGCCCCGGTAGTGATATACGTAGCGTCCCCACACAACATTAATAGGTTACGCTAAGGACGTTCTTGAAGTAAGAAACATTTAACAAGATTGGTGGGCTGTGCGTGTTGCCGTGTTATCGACTGAAACGTCCCGGTTCATTTGACACAATATGATGTTACTATGTCCACGTGATTTCGACCTTGCAAATGCTACCTGACTATACGGATAAAAACACTTCGTATTAATTTATTACATGTCCTAACCTAAAAAGAAAAAATGTGCTATAAAGCTTAAAGTACAGACGCCAGCACATCAAGCTACCCCAATCTGTCAAATTTCCCCAATTGAAAGTTAACCTTATCCTTATGTGCTAAAGTTGAAACTATAAAATAAATTTGACAGATTGGGGTCGCTGGATGAGCTGGCGTCTGTACAAAGAACGTACTTATCTACCTGATTGTGAAACTATTTTCATTTTAAATTATGAAATTGTGGGTTAAACATGCGACATGTAATATTTTTCCGAGTTGAACAAACTCCTACATATTAACATCGACTTTACATAAAAATACTTCTAATTGCAACATATTAACGTGTATAACAAAAAACTAGATTAAATACCCTTTTAAATGATATATTAATCAACGCACCGTGGGCTACTGTGATCACTTACAGTAGCTAAAATAAGACTACTAAAATAGGACGTATATACACTTCATTGCCTTACTAATTTCACAAGAACGCTGAATAAAATTCTAAAAATTAACAATATATTGATGGTAAAGACTGCACGTGTGGCGCAGCGGCTAAGACTGTCGCCTCGCTGCTTCGAATCCGCGGGTATTATTTATCCGGCGTAGGACAACTATTTGTGTGACCCATAAATTTTTGTTCTGAGTCTGGATGTACGTTGTGTCCGTCAATCATATGTTTGTAAAGTACGCCGCGATACAGGGATTAAATTCGCTGTCTTTTTGACTCCATATCTACTAACTACTTGAGGTCACAGGGACTTAAGTAGTTATTGTAACATAAATATATAATACGTGTGGCGCAACAGTAAGACAGTCACCTCGCAATATCGTGTCCCAGTTTCGATACACAGAACAACTATTTGAGTGACCCATAAGTAGTTGTTCTCAGTGTGCTTTTGTCCGTCAATTATATTTTTGTTAAGTACCCCGCGTCCCAGTCCAATTCCGTTCAAGAATCCGAAAGAAGAACTAGAAATTCTAAATATTCGAACGAAATTTTTTATTTATTTTTAAAAAACAACAGCTGAACTAGGGAAAATAATCCTTGTGTCGTGGGGTACTTTACTGACATATTACAATTGGTGGACACAAAGTATATCCAGACCCAGGAGAACTATTTCTGAGTTACACAAATAGTTGACCTGCGCAGGAATCGGACACGGAACACGAAGTGGCAAGGCGACTATTTTAACCGCTGTGCCACACGCAGACGAGCTAGCGGCCCACCTAATGGTAAGTGGTAACCGCTGCGCTGCTCATGGACATTCGCAGTGCCAGGGGGCACAGCAAACCGCTGCCTACCGTGATATTCATACTCTTTTTAAACCTCGTTTGAAGAAGGACATGTCGTAGCGCTGGGGAAATAGTCTCAAGTTAAAACGGTTTAAAAAGTATTGAGTAAGTAGTTAAGACAACGTTACAGATTTTATCGATACCGGTGAGTGGGCAACTTTAGAAAGCAAATATGTAAAGTTTGCCACACGCTAAGATTTGTCAAGTGTTAACGGTTGTAGAATGGAGTGTGGATTTTTGAGATACATACATCCACTTCTAAAAACGCACTCGTCATTTTTGGAGCGAAAACTGATTATTAACACATTCACTGCGTTACGGCAAATATTTTGCCGTATTTGACTTTCATCCCGCGCGGCTACACGTTGTCCTTGTTTTGCGCTCGGTGCGGAGTCGATTTAGCTATGTTCCCCTACGTGTAAAAAAGAGACAGTGAGCTATTTAATATTGTTGCTTTTAATATAATAATATTGTACACTAATAACATACGGCAAAATAGTTGTCGTAACGCACAGTTAGGTAAGTATTTTCATTCAGTGCGGTACGGCGTCTATCTTGCCGTGCCCCCCCAACCCCGCGCATCACTGCATGCGTCCGCGCGTCGTCTCAGTCGACAATAGTGCGGGCAGTAAGTGAGACGTATACTCGATATTATTTATTTGTGCAGAAAACTACCCGACTACCTTAAAATGAGACGTTCACGTAAAAAGCTTGATTTGAGTAAGGGAATTAAAACTGAAGGTGCAGAAGCACGAAAAAAAATTGTTCAGTGTAGTTGTAGCTTGGATGTGACATCTAATTCTAAAAAAATAAGTTCGGTAATCACAAGTCCGTCATTAAGAAGGAAGGTACAAGTGATTGAAAGCGTTTCGATAAACAAAGACAGTGATAAGGCTTGTAGTTCGGGGTTAGCTAAATACAATGAGCCGAACACAATTTATGTAAGCCCGTCAACAAAAAAAAAAAAATTTCTTGTTTTGGATGAGGAATCTCCACAAAAAAATAAACACAATGATCCTGATCTAATATCTTTGGACAACATTTCCGTAAGCAACTTGATATCTCCACTTGAATCACCGAACAAATCAGCACTTCTTAAGGACGTTTTGTCGACACCCAAAAGTAAGCAGTTGAAATTAACGAGTTCTTTAATTTTAAATACTGATGGAAATATTTGCATTCATCAAACGCCGACATCATCTATTTACCGTGGCAATATCTTACAGAACCAAAGTGATGATGATTTTGAAACTTCAGTTACACGTACCGAAATCCCTGTTCCAGCTGAGTTGGATTCCGAAGACGAAAATATTTTTGACATTCGACCAAAAAAGATTGAAAAGTCGACAGTTATTCAAACAATTTCCCATGAAACTGAAAGTCTACAAGAGCCATATCGTGCTAGTGTTGAAATAAACAGTAAACAAAAATCAAACCAGTCTTTGATTACTAAACTAGAAAATTCTCAACAACAGCCGCACTTTGAAGTAAACGTGAGTGTTACGGAAGAGTCATCACTTGCTAATAGTGAGTCTGATTCTGAAAATAATTCCGATACTGACACATTCGATGAAATATATGACAGTAATTCGGAATCAAGTGTTTCGAGTTTGTTTAATGACGAGAATGAAAATCCTGAAGATCAATGGATTGACATTATCGATCAAATTGATTTTACGCACAATTAATTAAAAAACGAAATAAAACTTCCACCAAATGTGCTTTTAGAAGAACCCCTTGACTATTATAAATTATTTGTTACCGACGAGGTCATTAATAAAATGGTGACAGAAACTAACAAGCATGCAAGTGAGTTTATAGGTTCACATGTTATCAAGTCAAAATCTCGTTTGAAACGCTGGGAGCCAACTACTTTTGAAGAAATGCAACGTTTTATGGGTGTGTTATTGGTAATGGGTATCAATAAATTGCCTCAAGTTAATTTATACTGGTCTAAGAAGAGTTGCTATCGAAATGAATACATATCAAAACTGATGCCCAGGGATCGCTTTTTACTATTATTAAAATTTTGGCACTTTAGCGAAAATATTGACAATGGTGACAAATTATATAAAATTCGAAATGTACTCGATATTCTATTAAAATCATTTTCTGATATGTTAAAACCAGGTCGATTTATAGTCATTGACGAAACCATGATACCTTGGAAAGGACGGCTTAATTTTCGCCAGTATATTAAAAATAAGGCACACAAATATGGCATTAAGTTGTATAAACTGTGCACACCCGAGGGCTACACATACTCAATAATGGTATATACAGGAAAGGATGAAAAAAAATCAGGGGAAGGGCATGGCTATGATGTGGTACTCAAGTTGACTAAGAATTTGTTAGATGAAGGCCGAACTCTTATAGCGGATAATTTCTATACGTCGGTTTCGTTAGCTGAAGCATTATTAAAAAAGAATACTTATTTATGTGGTACCGTTAGGACTAACAGGAAAAGGTTACCCAAGACAGTCATAAGTACAAAGTTAAAGAAGGGACAAATTATTGGTAGAATGAACAATGGAGTCAAAATAATAAAATGGATGGATAAACGTCCTGTTACAATGATAACCACAGTTAAAGAACATAACGCTTCTTTAAAAGATACTGGAAAAAAATCACGGCTGACTAACCTCCCGATAATGAAACCAGAGTGTGTAATAATGTACAACGAAAACAAAAAAGGCGTCGATTTCAGTGATCAAATGACCGAATACTACTCAACTCTGACTAGAGGTCTAAAATGGTTTCGCAAGCTGATGATGAGTTTATTATTTGGAACTTGCTTAGTCAATGCATGGCTAGTTTACAAAATGAAAACTGAAGAACAGTTACCATTACTATCTTTCTTAGAGTCAATCATTCAGTCCCTTACAAAATCATCTTTTATAGAAAATAATACCAATCAATCGTTCAAGCGAATTAGTCACACATTAGAGATAATATCAAAATTTAAAAAATGTTTTATTGTTACCGCAATCTTAGAAAAGACTTCAGTAGCCGTGAGACTGATAAAAAAGTTAAAAGAGTGCGTTCATTTTGTCAAGAATGTCAAAAGGCTATGTGTTTAGATTGCTACAATAAAATGCATGAAAAATAAATATCATATTCTTTACAGAAATTATCTGTAGGTACCTACTAATTATTAGTTAATTAAAAGATTTGCTATTAAGTTTTTACATGTCATTTTGTTTTGTGTAGAAAGGGCTAACATTTCCTCTATATTTTGTGAATTGTTGCCAAAGATCTCAAGTGTGATAATTGTATTATGAAAGTTGTTGTTTATGAAACCAAAATTATTTTTAGAATTTATTTTATTTGATTAAATTAAAGTTCCTAGTATTGTGTGATCTCATCATAGATTAAAAAATAATCATAATCATTTGGTACCTTAAAGTTAAGGATCAAAGTTGAAGTGAATTAATCAAAATTAAAAACCTTCCTATATTATATACCTAGAATTATGTTGATTTATGCACTGTTGAATTTTAATTTAAGAGTAGATTCAAAAGTTAAATAATAATTTTGTACCCAAATATTTAAATTTATTAATAAGTGTATTAAATACAATTATTAATAAATTAAAAGTATGTAAAACATGTACTTAGAACAAATTTTGTTGTACTAAGTAACTGTAGAGGTACATGTGACTGATTTTTATTTTGATATTTTAATTCTTGTGTGAATAATAATTATGTTGGCTAATTAAGAAGAATAATGTTGATTTATGCACTGTTAAGTTTTAATGTTGTGTCTTTAATAAAGAATATATTTTCAATGTCGATGTTCATTTCAGAAGGAAACCCCCATCCCTAGCATATTTTTACTTGTACGCTATACGGCATATATATTGCCGTAAATGACTGATTTAGAAAAATCTCTGTATCTTTTGAAATAACATAAAAATCCCGGGGCTACCGCAGCTAGGTGTACACGAGGATGTAGTCTATAATTTTTTTTGAAAAAACCATTGATATGAAGAGTTCCCACGTCTGTATGGTCTTCGAAAGTCAGGTGGTGGTACGGCAAAATAAATGTCGTACCGCATATTAGGAAATATAGATACGGGCAGTATTTGTCTCGTAACGCACTAGCAGAAGGTTTAGTTCTAATGCTGCCGCAGTGAATGTGTTAACTTTGAATTTTAGATCGGATTACTTATGCCAACTTAAATATACACCTACGTTAATCCCGTTAGTTATAAAAATATTGTGATACGGATCTGGAATCGAATATAAATTGACTTTGTACTTGAGTGAGTTTATTTTTATTAGACTTTTACAGCTTTTGACTTCTTCCCCGGACACTAACGGCGAGCGGGGACTCAAGCAGTCTAGATAATAACGCACACATATAATTAAGAAAAATATGTCACATCAGCTATAGGTATTTTTTTTAAAGACTTTAATCCTTAACTTTTATCCTTAACTTTAAAATAATTTTTATAGATTTTAATCCATGTATCGCGGACACAATTTTTTTATTTCAACGTGACGTATGCAGTTAGGCTAACGGCTTCCACTGCTTCACCGGACTATAGAGGTGAGCGTGGGCTCTAAACGTCTAGCAAATCAAAACTACAAACTAACTACCCGCGCCGGAGCCACCCCCTTTGGGGTTCGAACCTCAACTCTGGGCGGTTACTGGCGGGGAGATGCAAGAGGGTGTATCGTTTTAGGGATGTTTTGTGCAACTTTCGCTCTACGTTAATACGCGATGCGGGCCGCTATTCCGGTTTAGGTCCGGAGAGGGCATTTCATCGAATCGAATGCATACTAAGGGTCATGGAGGACGCTGGTGGTCGCGACGCGTTCGCGGTCGTACTCTCGTCCGGCGAGTACGAAGTATCGGTTGGTTTGCAGTGTTTCGAGAGTCTCTGATTGACTTGATCTGATTGAATTGACACAAATTACATCCAGACTCAGAACAACTATTTATGGGTCACACAAATAGTTATCCGGTGAGGGACTCGAACCCACGACATGAAGCGGCGAGGCGACTGTCGTAGCCGCTGCGCCACACGTTTTATAGGTAACACGCTGAAAAGTTGTATCCATCCCTGATAGTTACATGAAGACTTGAAAAATTTGTTTTATTTTTTAAGTCATAGCTGTTATTAGTTATAAGTTTTGGCGAGGATGTTGAACACAACTACTACAACTACTCAAATCTGAAGTTATAAACACGTTTTGGTATTCAGTTTCATCGGTAAATTACCGCAAATAGTATGTGGTCACAATAACCACCCGCAAACAATATCATCAATCTTGGTTGTAACGAGTAGTTAAGTATCTATTTGTTATAGCTTAGTATAATCTCTTGAGAATTTATAAAAGTTATATATACATACGAATATTTGTTCCAAAGTTCTTCGGCTTTATACCGTACTTGGAGTAGTTTATTAAACAGATCTTGTAGCAACAAGGAACAACTTTCGTGCGTTTAAGCGCTTTTAACGTACATCATCATCATATCAGTTGAAAGACGTGCACTGCTGGACAAAAGCCTCTCCCAAGGATCTCCATTATGGCCGGTCTTGCGCTGCCCGCATCTAGCGGCTTCCCACGACCCTTGCAAGAACATCGGTCCACCGTGTTAAAATTTATCCTTGATGCTTTTACAGCTGGTTTCTAGTTGCAATTCTCTCGTTTTATGAGGCTACAGCCTAATTAAGTAATTCTTTCTCCCGTTTTACTTTAGAGGGAAGTGGAACTACTTTTGTTTTCTAACTCATGTTTCTTTCTGATTAAATTCGTTATGGGATCCAAGACAGTTAGAGTGGTTCCCTGGGACATACCTGAGCCTCACCACTAAATGTCATTTTGTTATGTGCCACCGTTGATCCTGGCTTACAGGAGTTGCAGTGATGGGTGAGAGGAAGGGACTAATCACATAAAAATAGGTATAGATTAATTGTTAACCTGGACAAGTTGGTAGTTTATTGTGAATATATTGACACTTCAGTACAAAGAGTCGCAAACTAACGCGCAAACGCGAAATATCGATGTATAGCATGAGAACCACGTCTGGGCCGCGGACTCAACACAATAACCGATCGGCAATTGTTCCGACGGTGACGTCACTCGTCACGATCAACTGCCGTTCACACGGTAACATCTTCACATACTTCGATAGAAATAATAACTAGACGAACTGACAGCAATGATTGTTTTGTACCTAATTAAAGGTTTTGTATTGAAATAACAGTATCGGGAAAATGTGCCCTGAGAAAGAATGCTAAAATAGAAATTTTAAATGTAATTATTGGCATTTTGCTATCTGTCATCATCTCGTCACAGATCTGAATCCTCAAATTACTTACCTACGTATTCTCTCCACTAAATATATCCATTGAAAAATTGTTTAAAAAATCGGTTGCTATTAATTTTATACATAATAATATGAAATCCCGGCGTATAACTTGCTTATCATATAAAGTTTTTTCCTAAGTGAGGATCGAACCTACGACCTCTAATTTAGCAATCAGGTAACCACTAGACCAATAGGCAAGTTAGAAGAAGTGTAAGTAGGGTCGCATTTAAAACGCAAATTGCAATAAAGGCACAGCTCTTAATTTAGATAGCTTGTAGGTAAAATCCCGTGACATACAGATTTTAATTGTATATATAAAATCTATAATATATCAATTCTAATGCATATGTATATGTATATATACATATGCATTAGACTGCAGAATAAAAGTGGGAAATTTTGTTCGCTGCATCCAAAACCCGAACTTATCTTTTAATATTCATTCACGCACCAAAGAGATGAATCCCTGCCACGCGGGGTATTTTACAAACATGTAATACAAAGTACATCCAGACTCAGACCAACTATTTATGGTTTACACAAGTAGTAGTTGTCCTGTGCGGGATTTGAACCCTGAAGACGATGTGCAACTGTCTTAACCGCTACGCCACAACAAAAGGTCACTACAACTTTCGATATAATGAAAATGCCAAGTATTAGTAGTGATTGAGTAACAATAAGAACATTAATTTCTCGCTAAGTAACAAGTGGAAAGGTTTAATTACAAGTAGCTGGCCATAAGCAATCAAGTGCGGCAGGCTTTACAACGTGCTATTGATTGATTGATTGAGATTAGATACGTACAGACGCCAGCACATCCAGTTACCCCAATCTGTCAAATTTCTTTTATAGATTTTCAACTTTATGGCAAAAGTATAAGGTTCACTTTCAATTGGGGAAATTTAACAGATTGGAGTAGCTTGATGTGCTGGCCTCTGTACATGTTACGTACAGCTATTTCGAACACTTCGGTTACCAGTCATACTTCTACTATGATACATTGTTTCTTTTAATATGTACTACTGTATCTAGCTTTTAATAAGTATAATTGTTTGGAAATCTATGTACAAGGTATAACGTAATATAAATATATTCGTAGAAACACTGTTCAAATGACCTTACCGAAAAATTCCCAACATTAACCAAGAAATGTTCTGATTGGTCGGATTGTTATAAATATAAATAACCTGGGATAGTATTCAGGGGCTTCCAACCACTCTCAGCAGATCGTCAGTCCTGGTGAACTGTCCGGTTTGTTGTCGTCTTTCTAATATCTATTCTTATATAATTCATTTAAATAACTTAGTATAATAACTAGTTTAGACGCAAACAGAGCAGTTAGGTATACATACAGAGTGTGTGAAATTTATAACTTTCCGCTTCGTAGTTAAATAAATAAATATCTTATTCTATGGATACTAGACAACGAATCTAAATCAGAATGTACTTAGTTGTAAAAATATACATAGCATAGACAAGAAAACACCCAAATGGACACACAACTATCTGGGACCAACTCCCGGCTCGGGCCAAAAAGTGATTTTGGGATTTTCGCGTAAAAAGAAATTTCTCAATGTCAGCCCGAAGTCTAGAAGTTGGCGGTATTACACCCCCGTGCCTCGGAGAGCACGTAAAGCCGTAGGTCCTGTGTCTGACCTCTTTCCAGTCGTGTCGCTAGTCGTCCCATCGTATCATGAGAGTGATGGAATAGAAAGTGCCCCTGTGTTTGCGCACTATAATATATCCTGCGTAATTGGCTAGTTTCCATTGAGACTGGCCGCCGTGGCCGAAAATCGGTCGGGAGGACATTATATATATGTCGTGTGCAAGGATCGAACCCGCAACCTTTGGATCTGAAGGCACACTACAGAGTCACGTGAATAGAAATGACAGTTATCTTCTTATTTCAAATGCATAGTACAGCTAAATCACGTATTTTCCAAATTGTTGCGAGCTCAAGTGTTTGCGCTGACTACATTTCGTAGAAAAGAGGTGCTCTTGTATGTTAGTCGTCTGACAACTTCCACAAAAGCGGAGGTACAGGTCCTACAAACATTTCACCGAAACTTAAACTCGGATAGTAAGTACATACATGTCTAATGGTGCGTGCCCGTCTTTGACGAGCAAATACCACTTTGTTTGAAGACTTATGTTTGATAAACATTAGATCTGCGTAGTGTACTAGACGGAGCGTCTCCGCTAGATACTTACCGACTAATAATATTTTCGATATATAGTTTTTATTTTATTAATTGTACATATATGTTCTGTTTATCTCTGTTTCGCTTTTCAATATTACGTTTTGTCTCGTTTCAATATGTTTATGGCTTTTGTTTGTAATTAGTGCAAGTTTTTAATTGATTTATTGTATTTATCTTTAATTATGCAAAATTCGAATGCTGTGGTTGTCTTTTAGTATCGAAACACTACTATTTCTATACATGAGAGTGTTTGTAATTTTGACGATCCTTAAATATATAAATGAAATAAAATAATTGATAATAATAATTAGTTACTGATACTGACCACGGCGTTGGCGTAAAATTGGAAAACAAAAACTAAATACAGTTTAGTTATGGTTCTAAATTTTACAAATATAGAAGGTTTGTAACGTCATGCATTAGGTAGAAACTGTGATGGATAGTACAGGACACCTCGTCAGTGAAACCTCTTTGAAAAAATGACTTTGACAACATTTGTGTCGCAGTGGTTACGGTAGCCTCGCAACGCTCTTTGCATTCGAACTCCATACAGGTAAATTATATATGACCCATATAATTTTGTCCTAAGTCTGAGTGTACGTTGAGTCCATACATTGCATGTTTGTAGAGTCCCTTAATAATGCAGGGATATTTTTCACCAGTGCAGGCGTAAGGTTTGAAAATAAAAAAAACCTCATTAGTGAGTTCGTAGTATATAAAAGTGCATATTGTTACGTGAGTGTATTAACTGACGATAAATTTATGACACTATTCGGACGTAAAGAACATGGCGTAAGGGCGATTGGCCTGATAACACCTTTACTTAGTTTGTAGTCTTATTGCCTGGTGAAGCAGTGAAAAGCTCCTAGTCAACATCTATACATATAATGAAAGTCAAAACTGTACATTGAATATTTTTTTAAAAGGATACTTTGGGCGTGATCTAAAATCGATATCGAAGCCAAAAATATGATTTTTATAATTTTTGTCTGTTTATCTGTTTGTCTGATTGTATGTCCGGGCTAAACTCAAAAAGCACTGCACGGATTTACTTTAAGTTTTGCATGAATCGACCTCTTAGTAATAATAGGTCTTTACCTATGAAATTGCCGTTTTGTATGAAAAAATTTAAACGAATTTTTTTCATGAATTTTTTCATTTGTATTAATCGAAGTAATCACCCATGCAATCAATGCATCTTTGCCATCGCAGTGGCAGTTTATTGATGCCCTTCTTAAAGAAATCAGCTGGACGGGAGGCAACAAATTCTTCAAAGGCATTTTGTACTGCCTCTCGGGTATTGAATTTTTTTCCCGCCAAGAAGTTATCCAAATTCTGGAAAAAGTAGTAGTCTGTAGGCGCAAGGTCTGGTGAGTAGGGCGGATGACGGAGAGCTTCCAACCCCAGTTCTTGCAACTTGGAGACCGTCTGCTGTGCAGTATGAGGTCGCGCGTTGTCGTGCAGGAGCAGCGGAGACGAGCGATTGACCAATGCTGGTTGGAGATGCGCCAGCTTCTCCATCATTGTGCTCAGTTCTTCACAGTACACATCTGCAGTAATGCTCACCCCGTTTGGTAAGAAGCTGTGATGAATCACACCGGCGCTAGACCACCAAACAGTGACCATCACTTTTCTAGGGGTAAGTTTTCGTTTAGGGCATTGTTTAGGTGCTGAACCAGGATCCAACCAACTTGCTGAGCGCTTGCGGTTATCAAACAGAATCCATTTTTCATCGCAGGTAACAATGCGGTTCAAAATTCCTTCATTTGTGTGTCTGTTGAGCAGTGCAAGGCACGTCTCGACGCGTACTTCGCGCTGGCGATCATTGAGTTCGTGGGGCACCCATTTGTCAAGCTTTTTTACCTTGCCAATTTGACGCAAATGGACCAATATTGTTTTGACGCTAACGTCGAAAGCTGCTGCTAATTCAGCCGTAGATTGTGTATCATCAGCTTCCACAACCGCCTTTAATTCGTCATTGTCGACCAAAGTCTTCGGACGACCGCGAGGTTCATTTTTCAGGTCGAAATTTCCAGAACGGAAGCGAGCAAACCAATAACAGGTGGTGCGTTGGTTTGTAGTGTTAGCTCCGTAAACGTCGTTGATGTTGCGTGCCGCTTGTGCCGCGTTGCTGCCACGACGGTACTCATATTCCAGGGTCATACACAAAAAGAGTAAAAAAAGTGTTCGTGTAATGGATCATCTAAAAGAGCATATCAATGAATATTTGAACGAATTTAAATAGTATAGTCCCTTTATTTCTACATATTTTAATCACATCTTGGAAAATATTACGTTTCAGTCATACATTATTATAGAATTTATCATCAAAAAGTCTCTTGCTGTGGACTGTTACAAACCGAAGTTTTACCGTTTGTGCTATGTTTAAAAATAGTTATAATACACTATTTACTTAAATTATTTACATGTAATAAAAACAATTTAGTACAGATGGTAACAATACGATTAAAAAAATATATGGTTCTTAATTGTGTGAAATAAATCAATTAAAATTATGGTTACATAATTTTGAGTCTGGTCTGTGGACATGGTAAAAAAACAAGAAAAAAATCTTTTTTGGACCATACTATACTTTTGTTTTTCTCTGTCAGCAACACTAAATATCTGTCATTACGGCGTTTGATATTTTGCTGTTGCGATTGCAAAGTGAGTGAATATATTTTTTTATTACAAAACACATATAATTGTAAAAGATCTGGTGTTCTTTCCTGTTCCAATTATAAATACGTAAGTATTGCTTTTAAAAATATATATATTTTGTTTTTTTATGAGCATTTAGTGAAAGTATATGAAAAGTATGCAGCTTGATTTCTAACCTCAAAACATACTACTTAGCGCATAACTTTTTTTAAATAAATCTCTTCTGTGGATGTCTTTTCTGTGACCACCGTGTCCACAGAAAAGATTATGTCCACGAAGGAGGCTTAATAGATTTTTTATTATTTAATTGAATTATAGAAAAGCTAAAAAATTGTGTAAAGATTTTGGTAACAATATATACTATGATAAAGCATTTAATTTTTGTAGTCGATTTAAGTTTTTTTTATGATATGATATGATTTAATAGAGGAAACTTAAATAAAATCTTTTATTACTACTCATTTTAATCGGAGGGTTCAACGTTTACTTTGGGGTCATGTCTGGTGTGTTATGTGTGGTTTACTTGTATCTTGATGTCTATATAATTTTTTTTTAATAGTAATGCATACTTGTTTTTTATTTTAGTTAGGGTGCCACGAGCAAGCAGATCGTAACTTCACTTTCCGACGAAGAAAAAAAAAGAAGTCGTCGTGAACAAAAGAAGTTGAGCATGAAATGCGCTCGTGCAAGAATGAGCGAAGCAGACATTGAACAGAGAAAAAACAAAGATAAAGAAAGATACGAGAAAAATAAAAGAAGAAAAAAAGACTACACTCTCAGACAGCAACGACATATTGTAAAGTATAAATCCATGTTCCATCATATTGACACTTACTTGAATAAAATATTTTAAGGAAAAGGGCCATGGTAAAGGTGCTCCACATGGACTAGAAGGCTGTGTTAAAAGACTAGCAGATGATTTTATAGCGAAAGGTCACAATATTTATAATTTAGATAGTCTTATGAAATGTTTACGTCATAATTACAAAGGCATTTAGATTCATAAAATTGATGAGTCCTCTATTTTAAATGTTGATAATGTTTTAGATTCGAGTATCACTTGTCCCTTCAAGGGTACGCTTAGAACACGCCAGGTGACATAGAGTGTCAATTACCCTTCAGTCCTTCAAGTAAGGCGTTTGAGTTGTTTGATTTGTGCAGCCGATGTGCATTACCCCCATAATGGCATAGGTCAAATAAACGTGCAAATGAAGACGTTAGATTCGCCTCGGGTATTGCTTGCTCTAGATTCTGGGTCAAACACTCCTGAAGTTGAATCTGTATCTAATTCTCCTGAGATACCAGCAACACCCGACGCATCAGCAGTATCAATCTCACCTGGTTTTTTAGAGAGATTTACTCAAGATGCTGGTATTGAATATCATCAGTAACCACGCAGGCCTATGAAGAGGGCACTGCGTATATATTTTCTTTTGACTCTGATTGCTCCATGAACTTTTCATCAAAGAAGCGATCGACATCAATACCTTTAAATGATCCAGACCATTTTGACAGTTCTTTGGAAATATTTGCAAACCCTTATAATAATATAATTTAGTTACTTTATCAAAATATGATTAGCGACCTAAAGAAATACATAACACCTTGGCTTTGAAAAATTACCGTTTATTTGGATTATTATATAATTTTCATTGTAATTTTTTAAGTCCACCAAAATGAAATTCCTTTCTGTAGACATTCTTTTTTTATTTTTTATTTTCCAATTGATTCAATTACGTTGACCTCTTATTTGCGTTTTATAATTCGTTTATAGCAGGAAGTACATATGTTTAGTTATTTTATCTTATTAGATTTTAGTTTACGCTGAATAACAGCATTTTATCTATTTTGTAGACCAAGTCGCCTCTTCTGTGGTCCTTAAAAATATAAAAAATGTGATTTATATCAAAAAAATAACATATTGATCTCCAACATAGTGATTAAAACACTGATTATTAATAATGAAGTAATAAATATTTCGTTTCGCAATGTTTCTGAGAAGTTTTATTTTTGCCCCTTTGTGTGTTACCTTTTTGTGTATGACCCTCCATAATTACTCGAATTTTTAACGTATCCATGATGACGAAAAAGATTGAAATGCGATGAAAATGTAACACTAATCAATAAAGAAATGACTACTTTTGGAAAAAAGAATCCATGTTTTTAAAATAAAATTAATTTGAAATTAGAATTCTTAGCCAAACAAAAATTATTTTGATTTGAAATGGCCAGTACTGCAGAACGGCAATTTCATAGGTAAAGACCTAATATTACTAAGAGGTCGGTTCAACATATATATATACATATTATGACGCTATCACCTACGGGGGAGGAGCTGTGATAATTTATAAAGTTTAACGCGGGTAAAACCGCGGGGCATAGCTAGTAATACTATGAAACAGTGTTTATTTATTTTGTATCTCTTTCATGTTAATACGATTATAATGTTTTTATGTTATTTCAGGTACCAACTTGATCAACTACTATATTATGTAAGTAACGTATATTTTAAGGACGTTCAAGCTGTGGAATGCTCTCCCAAACAACGTGATGCTTGCATATCTTCTTGTTTACCTTGAATAGTTTATTCAAGGTTAAGGTGAATCAGAGCATCTTACGAACATGCGCATCCTGTTCTATAAGAGTTATTGTATTTTTTTTAATTTCATTTCTATCGTAAGACTAGGATGCTTCTAGTGCTTCATCGCTCGATATAGGTGAGCGGGGTTTAGCCATCTACCAAAATAATAAGACTACATATTGCATAACCCACGCCTCTTTGGGATTAGAACCTCAACCTAGGGAGATTAATGACACAGGGACGAATGAGAGGGTCGGATTTTTAGGGACTTTTTCAGCAACTGTTGGTCTATGTGAGTAAGGAAGTTGCGGACCACTGGTTCTGTTGAATATCGGATATAATAAGAGATATTTTGTTCAAGCTTAAGCCTATTCAATATGATAATAATAAATTTTCACTGGAGTAGGCAGAGATATCGAATAAACAAGTAGAAGTGGTTGTATAACTTTAAGCAGAGATGTCTATATAGCAAATTATTCTGTCGGCAAAGCCTCAGGCTCATGTTTAAGAACTGTAATCTTAATTTAAAATAGGTATAATATTCGTGCCTCAAACCAAACATACTCATGAGCCTTGACAAGTTATTTATTCGCCTAGTAATAATATTGATATATATTACACTAATAACAATAATTATGGTCCGGTATATTGTGTGGCGCTGATTAAATTATCATATACCGTTATACATAACTTAGATTAAAAAAATAATGTTATTCAAAAGAAATTTAAAAATACCCCTCAGGGTATAATTTAAATTTCTAACGCTACGTAAGAAAGCAGTCCTGGTAGTTAAGCCTCAGTTTAATTTCTGGTACTGCTTTCTTAAAGTGTTTTTTTTATATTATTATAAGACAATTAAATTTTAATTGAAACACTTCACAAGTTTGTATGAAATGAAAATTACAATATTTTCATCGTCAGAATTGAGCGCATTAAAAGCGGGTACTTCGATTTTGACAATTTAAAATTATTTTTTAACTTCTGACTATCATATAACTTTTCATTAAGAAATTTCGCATTTTACCCTTACATGAAAGTTGCTAATGGTCAATTAACTGTCCCGGACTGTCTTTAGAAAAAATAGGATTAATACCATACCCATAGGGGAATCTCGCAAATTCTTCATTCCCAGCGTTAAGAGTAGGTACATACAGACAAAACTCATTTATTATACGAGTACGTGCTAGTAGACTTTTTCACAAGCTCTCTTGTAAATATGGCTTGGATCTATTTCATGCCTGTGTTTCTAAGCTTAAAAATACGCAAGTTTTTCCTCCTAATTTCACATTTTTCCGACCTGACACCGACCTTAAACTTTATATTTTATTGTAATATCTATCAGTAGAAACTTCTAAATGGCAATTACGTTTTATAACTTATGTTAAAGTTTTAATAAAATAAATACATACCGCCTAATTTTTCAAAATATTGACGACTTGGCGAACATTATCGCTTGAACTTACACTAATAGCTTATGTAATCTAAACTAATATTCTAACGAGAAAATATTTGTTTTTTTTTTAATGTATTTTTGTAATAGATAAACGCAAAAACGACTAAACTGGTTATAAAAAAACCATTCACCTATTAAAAGTAACATGAACAATGGTTTACTTAAAGATAAAAAGTTAAAGATTCGTACGAAACTAACAATAATATAACCCAAGGTATCAACAAGTCATTATGAGTCATTATTTGGCGCGCGCTTACTTAGTAGCCGACTTATAGTATAGGCAGTGGTAACCCAAGTGTCAGAGTTGTTCAAGCCTCCCAGTAGACCTCCGACATCGCTTAGCGACTATCGTTTAATGGCTACAACCAGGACCGACAGCTTTAACATGCCCGCCGAAGCACGGAGTCGCTCAGAAATTAAACTACTTGCGGTCAGCCATCTATGGACCGACCGCGAGGCTAATTCCTTAACCTCACGTTTGAGCATCTAGCTGTAAAATCTTGTACATTTGCAAACTTTGTACACATATTTGCAGATAAAGATTTTTGATTTTTGATTTATTTGTATAATCGATACGACTCATTAATTTTGTGATATGGAAGACCATTAATATGCATTTAGTACACTCTAGTGTTTTCCTACTGAGGAAACACATGCCACCACAATTAGTCACGACATTGTTTTTTTAAGAAAATACCTTCCTATTTTCAACTGTCATATGTTCAAATTATTTGATAAGCAAACGTTTAAAGCGTGCTACGCATGATTTACTATGGGTACATAAACGTTAGCATAAGAATTACACATGTACATAAGAATCCATTATTATTTGCTTCGTTATATCAGCCGAAAGATGTCCATTGCTAGACCAAGGCGGGACACTGGGACTGGCGTTTGGGGGAGGGAACGAGTGGAGTTCTTTACCTCCGAGCGCCAGCGGTCCCGGGAGGGTAACCTCCTGTAGCTCAGGTAACACGCTTGTGCGTACTGGGTAGGGGGGGAGGCACACAGGCCTCTCTCCTCCCCGGGTGAGTCTCGCGGACGCTCAGTGTACGGCGGGGGTACTGGTGAGATCGTTCACGAGTACCCAGAGCCCGCGCTACAGGCACTGTGAGGCTGGCTACCGTGGTGGTTTTAGTGCTCTACAGTAGTTGCCCGTTTTGCTCACAAGATCATCAGTCTATCTTGCAAGGGGTCTGCCCACGCTGCATCTTCCAGTTCGCCATTATGATTATATCTTTATATCACAGAGCAAATTAAAAAAGAATGCGTACTGACTTTGAATTTATTTGAATTTCGCACGCCGAAAGACGCTGAGTAATAGTCATTTGTTATAACGTTTGCTGTAACGTTGCTACAGTTTGAGTGTAATAAAATAGTAATATTGCTCAAAACAATTAAAAAGTACACCAAGAAGGTTCCGAGTCTTAGTTTTTAATTATTTTTTTTAACAGATAAAATAAAATAAAAAAAAATTGTTTTGCGAAATATTACTGTTCTATTACACTCAAACTGTAGCAACGTTACTTTTAGTTTTTCTTAATTATACCTAAGTATTATTTGTTATAATTTAAAAATGATTCTGTAATACTCACCTATCATAATGTAGTAGTTAATACCTAAACTGATATAAAAGTATCTTGTGATTGTACCTAATTCATTTTTTTTAAATTACGTGTTGCGTGTGCTAAAACAACTTTGCACTCTTGGTATAGTAAATATCTATTACATTATACCCAACCTCCCTCCAATATTCCACGCATTTATTATTTTGTAATTAAAAATTAAACATAAAACTTTTCTAAGAACTTATGTTACAAGATTAATACATGTGGCTTTAAGCTCAAAATTACCTCAAGATCACTTACTAAGAGATAGAAGAACAGCGTTACGCATTAGTGGCACTTACTGGCTAATTACGTTTTTTATAGATGCGTGTGCGATGCTGTTGTATAATATGTTGTTATAGCACTTAAATAATTCAATTAACCCTATGTTTTTTTACTAAACACTAATATTATCATTCGTATTTCAATGTAATGTAAAATTGTGTTTTATTATTGTACGTTAATAATAAAACACAATTTTACATGGAATCCCAATTCGATGTTGAGTTTGAAATACGAATAATAATATTAGTATGACACTGACATTCTTAAGTGACATAGTCGATTCGTATTTCAGAATCGATAAAGTGATAATTTTACTTAATGATTTTCGAATAGACAATATAAATTTGATATTTATATTGTCTATAATAATAATAAGTACACTTTATTGCGTCAAATAATTTACAATTTAGTAAAATCCCTAAAAGCCCTATCGAATAATCTTTTTTCTCTAGGAAACTTTCACTGCTTCACTGGACAATAGAAGCAAGCAAGACCGTCCAGCAGGAAAATTTGGGGTTTGAACCTCGACTTAGGGTGGTTACTGACATACGCATGATAAGGTCGAGTATTAGGTACGATATGAGAATTTGTAAGTGGATATGTGAAAGCCACTCGTTCGATTGAGGATGGAGGAACTAAGGGTCACAAGGGCAATAGTGGTCGCGGTGAGTATTTGACAATTTCTCTGGAGTTCTTGTTCAAAGAGTATAAACATTTATATTAGAACACTCATTGGAATGAAAATGCTTCTGTCGACTCCGCCGTGTAGTCAATACTAATATTTGCGGTCTTCAATAGGCCCAAATAACTGTCTCAAGTGACCTCAACTCGTGGTCCTCATTAGTTAACGCGAAATTATATTTGTAAACTCATTGAAGAATGTTAAATATGCCTAATTGTATTCTTAGGACCGTAAGTTATAGATTACTTATAACGGCGCCGTACTTAACGTGTTGAAGTTACAATTAACTTTAGTCTTTAAGTATAGCATGAGTTTGAAGTGTTTAATTATTCTTTAGAATTATTTCTGTTAATTAGAATTTAATTAGAATTTATTCTTTATACAAAATAATGTAGTAGTTGTAGGTAACGTAGATAGTGTAGTATTAAAAATACAAACAACAAATAATTTATTAAACTGACTAAGCGTGACACCTAAATAGTTCAGGGCTTGAAGTAAGTAACTAAGTAGATAAATATCTTTTTCATATATCTTTTATATATGAAAAAGATAACATAAGAGAAAATAAAGAGATATATAAGTATTTATTTGGTGTATCCAACAAACATACATATAAATTTAAGACTGGGCAATCATGAATTGTATCGTCCTGAAGGAATAGACCCTATTCAATTTAATTGACAAAATCCAACTAGCATCCCCTATAAGTGTATGAAAGAATGTTTAATTGAATCTCACGTTGTAGATCTTCTGTCACCTAAAGGCTAATTTAAATGACAGAATTTCACTGTCACTTAATCTGCCTAGTGTAATATTCTGACAATCAGGCAGATGTCCCCTAATTATCAGAATATATGCATCCTAATCTTGCTGGTTGAATAAATTTATGATCTTTACAAATATAAATAAATAAATAGGAAACCAGATAACTAATATACTACACATACTACTCATCTTTTGTAAATACATACTTATATTAACAATTACATCCAGACACAGGACAAACAGACATGTTCACTCAAATATGCACTCAAATATCTGTCCTGGGTGGGAATCGAACCGCCGTGAAAAGCAATCATTTACCAACCATGCCAACTGGCCCTTAAAATTTGAGTTCATTCTTATTTCTATGTAGGTAGAACATTTATTAAGAGTAAATAATTAAATTAAATAAAATAAAATTATAAGCTAAAATAGAGAAACTACAGATAGATACACTATTTACCCTAAAAGGCGTCCAATAATCCCTCCGCCTCGCTTATGGGAAATGTGCCCAGAAGGCTGGCCGCATTGCCACGCTGGATCGCAATGCTGATCCCCTGGCCCAAGAATAGACCAACCCTCTGATCATGGGAAGCGTCGATCAAACGTTTAGCTATTTCCCGAAATATTAAATGTGCGTTTGGACCCCATGGTCCTAAGGTTTCTACCCCAAACGGCTCAAAAACAAAACTTGCAGCCAAATTTGTGTATTTGCGCCGTTTAAGGGTTTCCGCCAAAGCAGCAGCAGCGCCTGCAGAACCCGACGTATGGGGAAGATGGGAGGGCGCCAGGGTGTCGACACATGTTGCGTCCCACACCAAGGGCCTACCCATCTTCCACGGAACCAAAGACATACCATCGGGTCTCTTTCCATCATCACGTGCCAAGCCGCTTGGTTCTAGAACCGCTGGGACGTCAACGCTGGAAAGAGACCGACGGATTATATTATTGATCCCACTGTGGCGTGAGATTCTGCCCGCGCTACGGCAACATGATAGACCATGGCGTCCAAGATGATCGACTGCTTCCCCACACCTACAACGATGCGGATTGTTATGTAGTAATATTTTATTTATTTCTTTATGTCAGAGTGCGACAAACGAGCAAGTGAGTCACCTGATGGTAAGTGATAACCGCCGCGCCGCCCATGGACCCTCGCAACACCAGAGGTGTCGCGGGTGCGTTGCCGGCCTTTAAAAGTCAGCAAACAAGTGTTGCTGACCCTTCCCGCCACCCCAATGAGCTCTGGTGACCTTACTCACACTCGGAAACACAACATTAAAATGATTAATGTTATTATTAAGGAATGTCTTCTATAAGGTGGAGGTACTTCCCCAGTCGGGCTACTCTTTGAGCGAATGAACGCTATGCCCTACGGTATCTCTTACATATATGTAAGTGCCGGTACAATACGATTTTATATTCAAGATTTTCATAATTCATTCACACAAAATACATATACAGAAAGTTACTAATAATTGAATAACAATTTTACGTTATGATATGGCAATTTAGGGGTCAATGTTACCAGTCTTGTAATCCCTGTACAGTAAAGTACGGATTATGAGATTATTGATAATAAATTGAAGTTAGGAGATTATTACCAATCAAATTATGATTAGGTTTGTGTTGAATCGTCACCTCCTGTGTGGCCAATAGCGGCACTCCGTCTAATGATAAATTGCTATACCATGCTAATATAATGACATCGCTAATTTATCAAAGAGGAAATTCTTGACAAAAACTAGCCTGGGAGATGTTCATACTACACTTAATATGAAAAAGCAATTCCTTGGATGACGGTGGATATAGCAACAAATAAAAATTGCGATTCGCAATGTTGTAGTCATTTGTCAATTATAACAGTAAAAACATGTAAAACTATTGAAAAAAATGCGACTAAGTAGAGTATAATAAGGTTATCTTAGTGAATTTAATATTAAGGATATTGAGGTGGTCATAGCTAGATGCTCACACCAGTCCGTAAGTGCTCGGCGAGGTAGAGCAACTAGGTTTGCGGTCAGTCCATAGATGGGTGACCGCCAAAGTGGTTTAATTACTGAGCGTCACGAGCACGTTAAGCTGTCCGTCGCGGTTGTTATCATTAGACAAAGTCGTTAACCCATGTCTGAAGCCAACTAGACGTCTTGAACAACTCTGACACTAGGGTAACCACTGCCCATACGATAAGTAAGTATTTTTTCACTTAAGAGCACGCTTGCTGAGAGAATTTTTATTAAAGATATAGAGGGTCTTACAGTTTCCCACTTAAGGCGCTGACATCAACTAAATTGGTGAAGTTCCGCATTCGACTTCATATTTTTTTAAATGATACCTAAATGCGATTTCGCAGTATAAAAACACCACAGATTCACCTCTAATAATGCTTAACACAGAACATTTTTAACTCCATTTAAATTATTATTATACTATTTAGCGTACTCCACGATTAGGAAAATCTTTTTTGCATAGATTTGCTATAAACATTACATTTTTCTCGCAATTAATGATCTGATTAACGACCACCCTGACTCAATTGGAGGTAAACCTGCCTACTGATCCAAAGGCTGCGGGTTAGATCCGCGCACAAGACAAATATTTGCATTCATGAACATGTTTATTTATCTTGGTTGGGCTGTTTTGTGTATATTGAATATTTACAAAAAAGTAAATAAGTATTTCTATCCGTTGTTTAGTATACACAATACAAACCTTGCTTAATTTGGCCTAGATGGCCCTAGTGATTTATTTATTATTATTATTTTATATTTCACCCTGTCTTCAACGTGTTTTGATAGTACTTTCAACATGTCAAAATAGAATGAAAATACACTTTATATTTTGACCCATACTTGGTGTTTTATACGAGTAAGACTAGTGCGATACAATAAAATTAGGTGTTGTCAGCCTTTTAATAATGCATTTAAAACATATGCTTAGGTAACATACATATGCTGTTGTGAAAGTTACACTCTATTTTACCCATACTTAGTGTTTTATACGAACAAGACTAGTGCGATACGATAAAATTAGGTTTTGTCAGCCTCTTAATTATGCATTTAAAACATATGCTGTTGTGAAAGTTACACTCTATTTTACCCATACTTAGTGCTTTATACGAACAAGACTAGCGCGATACGATAAAATTACGTGATGTCAGCCTCTTAATAATGCATTTAAAACATATGCTTAACACACATATGCTGCTGTGAAAGTTACACTCTATTTTACCCATACTTAGTGTTTTAAGACTAGTGCGATACGATAAAATTACGTGATGTCAGCCTCTTAACAATGCATTTAGAACACTTGCTTGCTCTTAATTTTAGTGAACATAAAAACATAATGCCATAATTTTTACTCTTTGTTACAATTCTGTCCTAGCCTTAATTATCTAAATAGAGAGAGAAGGAGAACTAAACTAGATGCCGAGACGATAACGTCTCGGCATCTAGTTTAGTTCTCCTTAATAATTAATTATCATAGGTATTTACGAACACATCGTATATGGCATGGTGTATATTAGCACTCTCTAATTAGCGTACGATTTATCTTAGGGCGCAACAAGGTTTGCATATCCATTAAAATACTTCTAGAGCGCATTACCCAGTATTTTTCTGTTATTCATCATTTCTTTAATTTTAAGAGATTATAGGCTTCGTTAAGAAAACACGTTAAACTTCAGCCCCGTGGTGTTAAGTACAGTCGACGCACGTCGTAATACCTACAGGTGCATCCACAAACGTGGCGTCCATGATACTTAAAGTAAAGCAACAATTTTGATTTTTATTAAAACAAGAATTATATCGGTTTTACCTATTTATAGAAGATAGTTAGAGTTTAGTATGAACTGAATCTTCATGTCAGCCAAAGTACGTCCACTGCTGGACTAAAGCCTCCCTAAAGAATGGGGGGATATGCCATAATCGCTACGCTTGGCAGACGGGTTGGTGATCGCAGTTTGATGGTCATAATTCACAGAAAAACGCTGCTGCCCGTTCTCTGGTAGATATTTCCTCGGACGATTTCTACGCCCCCCACGGGATGAGATGGGGTGATTATATTCTATAAAATGAACTGAATATATTTAATTATTTTTTTTGCATGTTCTCAATACGGTGCGTATAAATGTCGAGTTTGGATCCAGACTTGAGCTTATTTATAGGTATTCTGTGACTTGAGTTTAAAGAACTGATTAAGTATATTTTTATCACCTTATAATTGTATTTTTGAAGGCTGAATAATACTGCCAACTTTCAACACGAAAATTGGCGCTATTACACGCCCGTGCCTCGGAGAGCACATAAAACTATTGGCCATTGCCCCGACATCGTCCCTGTCCGTTTTATCAATAGTGTGTTCGATAGTAATATATTCTAAGTAGTATAGTGAGTAGTATCTTCAAAGACTATCCGTCTTTGTTGAGATTGGACGCCGAAACAAAATTCGGTCATAACCACTACTACTCGTAAAAAATTTAGCCGTTGATTCCAAAGAACCAAGCGTTTCAGTTTAAGCGGATATTAAGTAAACGTTCCCTTATGCAAAATAGATTAAGAATGCAATGCTTAAAGTCTTAGTCATCAATCTCCATGGGCGCAGAAGTAAATAATATCTAACAATTAACCAGTTTTGCCGGAGTCAAGAGCCTAGGGGTTCAGAATCCCTGTACTTTTTTAATTCTGCATACTTACTATGAAGGAAATGCCTCTTCGATTTAATTTATGTGTATTAAAATTAATTTGCATCAACCTTTGACTATATTTAGCAGTATGCAAAGTGTTTTATATACTTAGGTAAACAATACAGTGTATACAGCATACATTTTTTCAGGTTATTCTAATTGCTTGAGTGAAATTTAATGTTATTGTTTATTATCTCACAATTTTTTGATTCATTAGATGACAACGGTTCTGTGCGTGCATTAGCCTACATAACGCCCATCAAAATGTAAGAAAATACATGATTTAAAAAAAAATAACGAAAACAAAAAGCAAAAGAAGACGAAAAAAGCAATCCCGGAGTTTCTTTGTGGCTTTCTTCTCCGGGTCGTCCACCTAGGTAGCTAGAGAAAGCCGCAGGTTAGCTAGGGTAGGCTCCTCAGCGGCGAGGATTGCTTTGGCCCCTTAACACGTCATCGGTGATCCCGTGCAACTGATCACACCCTCTCTTAGAATTCTGTCCTTTGCTTCAGCGGCCCCCTGAGCTGTGGCCCGAACCCCAAAAGGGTGGCCTCGGGTATTAATCGTTTAATTTAAGCTACTGGTTAAGAGCCTTCTGCGCTAGCCAAATGCTCATTGCCTTCAATTCTTTAATTTTAATATTGTACAACTAAATTTCAAAATAATAGATTTTTTTTTAGACTAATTATAATTTTGTAATTTTTATACTGTATTCGACTATGTTTATGTACTGCATTGTGAACTTGACAAGTACAAGTGTATGTTAATACCCAAGTGCTGAATAAATTTCATTATTTCATTCATTATTTCATTTCATTATTTCATTTCATTTTACAACGAGGCTAGACCAACGAGGCATCGTTGGTCTAGCGGTAGCATTTTAACCGCAGATAATGAAGTCCTGGGCTCAAATCCCATCGGACCTAAAACTGATTTTGGGATGTTTACGTAAAAAGAAATTTCTCAGTATCAGCCCAAAGTCTGGGAGTTGGCGGTTTTACGCCCCCGTGCCTCGGAGAGCACGTAAAGCCGTCTACCCTGTACCTGACCTCTTTCCGGTCGTGTCGCAAGTTGTCCCATCGGATAATGAGAGTGATGGAATTGAAAGTGCCCCTGTGTTGCGCACACAGTTGTGCACTATAATATGTCCTGCGCAATTGCCTAGTTTCCATTAAGACTGGCCGCCGTGGCCGAAAACTCGGTCGGGAGGACATTATTATACAGCAAACAAATTAGTTTGTCCATCCATCCTTTGTAATACCTGTATTCAGCAAATAAAATAAAATTGAATTGAATGTATGGTGTGTCTTGTGTGGTGGGTATTCGTAGTATATTAGTCGTTATCTGAACACGCAAAATCACAATATAGATGCATCTTGAACGGCCCGCTTCCGGAGGGCGGGCGAATTGTACAGGGCCGATACTAACTGTTTAAATCATATTATTTTCATAATACTACGAATATTCGCACGTTTTAATTACCACCTTATATTAAGGCAAGAAGGTTGAATTTTGGTTGAACCGAAATTTAAAGAGAGTTTAAATAAACGCCGCTATGAGTAATGAGAGTAACGCCCCAGGTCATTGTTTAGCTTGATTATAATAGAATCATGTATTTGTACCTATCTAATATTCTATTGGTAGTTTTAAAATGGTAAGGAGTAGCTTGTAGTGGTAATGCTGTGTGGTAAGAACGACGAATAATCACCACTCAATCTCATTCCCCGGTGGGCGAACGTTTTAAAATGGTACCTAAGGAGTAGCTTGTAGTGGTAATGCTGGGTGGTGAGAACGACGAATAATCACCACTCAATCGCATTCCCCGGTGGGTGAACGTTTTAAAATGGTACCTAAGGAGTAGCTTGTAGTGGTAATGCTGTGTGGTGAGAACGACGAATAATCACCAGTCAATCTCATTCCCCCGTAGGCGAAGTCGTACTGAAGGCATATTATTATATAACATGTAACGTAATTAACGCACATCCTCAAACACCCCAATTAGAATATTATGTTGTTATCATAATAAATACACTGAATTTTTTATTTAACTTGTATATGCATTGTTATTTACTAAATTAGTTTCTTGGAATAAAGTTTATTTTTCTTTATTTTGTATTGAATTATGGAATTTGTATGAATACTAATAAAACTGCGATTTTAAAAGTCTTATTACTTTGACTTACGGTCCATTTAAATTTGTTTTGACTGTACACGGTTAATAAGACAATAATTTCCGTAGTTTTAATTATTTAGAAATATAAAATTTCCTATATTAAAAATTATATAAATCGAATCAGTAAACGATTGTGAACAAACTATTTTCAGGATGTGCGTTAATTAAGTTCATGCTGTATACCAGAGGACGGGCAGCAGTATTTCTTCGAGTTATTATACTGTCATCGCGATCCGTCTGCCAAGCTTGGCGATTATCGATCATCTCGGCTGATATGATGATACTCACTAACTTATCGTATCAGCAGTGATTACCCTAGTGTCAGAGTTGTTCAAGGCAGCAGGCCTCTGACATGGCTTAACAACTGTTGTCTAATGAGTACAACCGAACCGATAGCTTAACGTGCCCTCCAAAGCACGGAGACGCTTATAAATTAAACCACTTTGGTGGTCACCCATCTATGGACTGACCGCAAGCCTAGTTGCTTGACCTCACCGATCACTTACGGCTAGATGCTCTCATCGGAGCATCTAGCTATGAGCGCCTCGATGTTACATAATGATATACATGGTCTTGTATGATAAAGATTGAATTCTAAGACAATTGTAAAATATTGTTTATGAATAAATGAAATTGAATGGATGATGATAATAATGAAGTAGTAGCTCATTTTATATCGGATGGTAGGCAAGCACACTATTAACCAAAGATAAAAGTCCAAAGAGAGAATGCACGTACAATATAAAAAAGCTAGAACCTACATGAAGATAAATACTTGAAAAAGTTTTATGGTTTCTAACAAGTGTGAAGCTCTTATGAAAGTTGGCGATAAAATTAAAGAACTTCATTTCCGATAAACATGTAAAATGCAACTGAGAGAAATAGACTTTTCCGTTCAAGACCCGATACAGACAGTAGTTCCACCTTTAACATTAACGTAGAGCGACAGTTGCTTAAAATGTCCCAAAAACAACCGACCCTGACGTGATTTCACGTCAGTAACCTCCCAGATCGCGATTCGAAAACCAAAGGGGGTGAGCTCCAGCGTTCTTAGTTATTAATTTTATATTACTATCAACCGGTGTAACAATTTTTTTTTTTTTAAATTGAAATACCCACAGTGACAACGCCCGCATAAGGAAAATTAATCCCTGTGTCGCGGGGTTCTGTACAAACATATAATAGAGGGTCACATATTACATCCAGACTCAGAACAACTATTTATAGGTCACACAAATAGTTTTCCGGCGCGGGGCTCAAACCCGTGACACAATGCGGCGAGGCGACTGTCTTAGCCGCTGGGCCACACGTGCATATTGGCTATTACCTATGCAAATTGTAAACGTTATGTAAAAATATAAACCAGTTATCTGGTTTATATTTTTACATAAACTCCTAAACTGCCTGCTGCTCCCTTATGGGAGCAGCAGGCAGAGGTTACAAAAAAATAATTATAAATTAATTTATTCTAAGATATGATGTGAGAACCGAAAAGAAGGTACATACTTAGATAACTGCATACACATACTAAACGCGCAATCTCAGGTAACTACTAAAATGTCTATTACACGCACGTGCTCAACCGTAAGCACTATGCATGCGAATCGAAATGTCAGATCCATCCGCCGATAATCCATGCACGACAATATCAATCAGATCGTACATCACTGCAATCATATGTACTTAGACAACCAATAAATATATGTATAAGCAGTCATCAGGAAAATTAAGTTGAGGCAGCTGGGTAGAATTAGACGATGATGATAAACTCGAAGTGAATCAGAACTTCTTATAATTACTGTAAAGTAACTGTGTTTACACAAGTACCGGTTCCTCTATGATGTGACGTTGTTTTAAAAACAAATTTAACTACAGAGTCGGACTAGCCGCTTATTCCGATTTTAAATTTATACTCTTATTTAAAATAATTCCGTGATCCGCCGCTTAACCATGTCTCAGCTAAACCCTGCTCAACCACTTAAACCCCGCTCAACTATTTCTTTGTTTAAAAACCCTACTTAAAGGTTTCTCAGCTAAGTAACGTCATTTTATTTTACTCTGTCAACATTTCTGGGACTGGTGGAGCTTGACCGAAATTAATCGACTAAATCGGATTATGTATCAAAACTTAATGAGTTTTCCTCTATGGTAGACATGGAATGATAGATTTATGAGCGTAACAGCGCATTTTAAAGGACTATTGATTTTCTACGGTGGATTTTGAAGGTATTAGATAAGAATCCATCTGGAATTCAGTATTTATTTAAAAATGAAAACGGCTAATAACTTCCATAAAACCTCCATTCACAAACAAACGTCACACAAAACGTCAGCTGATGCTAATAAAATCCGCCATATTTAAGCAAGGTTTAAACCAGGGGCCGACGCGGTTTAAATTTTAACTTGGCTTAATCGTGGGTCAAAGTTAAATCGTGTTTATAATGAAAATTTTGATAAACCATGGTTAAGCGGCCGGATTAAATTTAAGTAGCGTTTTTAAATAAGGCGGTTATTGTTCAATAAGATTATTTTCGAACACAAAAACAAAAGAAGTGCGCATTCTAAATACGAAGTAGTGATTTGGAGGTTTCGTTTGCATTTTATAAAATTTTGTATTGATTTGTTTGGTTCTTTATAATAAAACAAGTGAGCGAAGTACAAGAATACTATATACGTAGATATACACACTAAATACATAAAATATCAAACTTAATTTCAGTTCGTTAAGCGTCCATCACGTGGGAAAGGACTAGTAACTTAAATAGTGCATATTTACGAGTAAATCGCAAAAGCTTTCAGATTCTTTGTTAAACTTACTTGATGGTAAGCAATTAAGCAAGCAGATTTGCGTGAAGGTTTTTTCAACTAACGATAGAATAATTCAGAAATTGATTTTAATTTAAACCTAGCATACTTAACTAAAGCTTAGATATCGTAAAGATTTATGATAATAATATTAAATTACATACAACAAACACAATGGCGCAACCTTACCTTATCAGCGTATCGCATATCAGCTGGAATTGAAATGGAATGTAGGCACATACGAAAGAATACTGTCTCGCTATTAATATGGCGAGACAGTATTCTTTCGGATGATGTCGTGAACAGGTGGTTGTTAAATCTATGTATTAAGTTAACCTATGGTTTATTTCATCCATTTAACAAAAATGTATAATGATAAAGTGCTTACTTAATATTTATCTGGGTCGTAAGACAACCCTCCAAATATTACAGGAGCACTCTCGTAATCAATATTATTAAAATAAATACCTATAAGTTGGCGTCTCCTACCTAAATTTAAAGAAAGCTGGAATTATTAAGTACAAACCGTTATTTCTTCTAGTGGTATTTTATTTTCTAGTTTATATTTTATTAGAATTACAAAGCTCCGCCGCGGCACCGTTATACTGAATCCGCTCCTGCTTGTAACTGCTTAATAATATTTTATTATGTCCCACAGCTAGTTTGTAACTACGCATGAGTTAATTGGTAGTTATTGTTCCAATTTTTGATCCAATTAAGCCTATAGCTCTTAAAAAAATAAACTATAGGATTGTATCTCCATTAAATTATTACTTTCGTACATAAGTCCAGTAGTAGGTACTTAGATAAAGCAATAAATTGATAATCTGGTTTTACTAATAGGCACGTGTCGTAAGGATCAGAATTATCATATAATACAGATTGACAATCCTCTGTAAATGTTTAACAATATATGAGGCTAGTCAGGTGAGTTCTTTTCTTAACTTAATGTGTACGCTGCGACCGCACTGCTAGACAGGAATAATACACGATATTTACCTGCCAATGCACTTTCGAACGCTTGAGGTAAGGAGAATTTGATTTGGTTTAGGGCATTGGACAGGCTGAATGTGATACCTACACATTTTTCTTTTTGGACACAAATCTTCTTCACTTCAGTACTCCATGTTAGAACTGATTCCTTAAAATATAATTAAAGAAACAAAACGACAAACATATGTGTAATAGATAAGACAAACGGTACGTACAAAGTCAGACAGTTAACTATTAAACAAAACTACCCGCAAATCACTGACAATGGTTTTCCATTATAAGAACAGTTTCCTTATTAATTCTTTGCCCTGCGTTGTTGCAAGCAATGCTTTCCTCTCAAAGTGATTCGTCTTAGCCACAAATAGTCTCTTCTTCACGGAAGACACTGTTATACTGTTTGCCAACAGCGAACAGTAAAATACAAATGAAACCAAAATATTTAGCTTATACATAACAATAGTCTATTTGTTGAGACACCTGCCTATCACCAGTACAAAATCAATTAGACATATATATAGCTAATGCAAAACTAAATAGATTCTTGTATCTAAACGGCAAGTATAATACGTTTAACGCCGTTGTAAATAACATCTATTGGAGCGTGTGTTTACAAAAAGAGTGTCCAGTTTAACCGACTCCTAAAGAAAGAAGGAAGGTTATAAAGGCGACTGTTTGCTTTTCTTTTTTTTTTTTGGATGTATGTTACCTGCTCTCTGTGAGTTGTGAACTAATTTGCTTTGGGAAATAAAATTGACACATTTATATGGGACGACCCATATAAATGTCGGTCGAATCTGCTTTCGAAATGAAGAATTGAAGTTGGTTTTATGTTTTTGAAATAGTAATTATACATTTGTAAAACTACATTTATGAAAAGCCAATTGTGCTACCGTATTTGACCTGGATCGCTATTTTATGACTGTTACTTGCGAGAATTTGTTTGAAATCTCTAATGATATGTTAAACGGATGACGCCAAATGTAACTTTTAACATACATTATACTAATAACATAGCGAAGTTTTTAGAATTGTTTAGTTTTTGCGCGGTGACTACGGCAGACCCCTACGAATAGTAACGTTACAGAAACCTTTGGGGTGGCCTATATAGACCACTCCAAAATAGCCAGCAGTGGACTATATTAGACTGATGATGTGCTACTGAGTTCAATAACACAACAGCTCGTGTTAGCTCGTTGCATGTTATGTGGCAAGCACTAGAAAATTCAATTCATACACTCTAACGTGAATTTGAATGATTTGCCCTATTTACAGTACGCTTGCAAAAATAATGATCTAAATAACTAGAACTCGCACGCAGTTTTGCTGCGATTAAGGAACCTATTAGTGCAGAGGAATGGATCACAACAGTAAATCGACATCTGTCTACCAGATATATGGGAGACCATATTTCAAACTCAGTGTTAATATGTTAGAAGCCGATATTCTCGGAATTGATTGACTACCCACCCGCTTAAATAGACAGTGGGTGTTTCCGTACGGGGCCACCGCTGCGCCAGTTTATCAATGTCAATAGTATTAGTACTTCTAACATTGTCACGTCTGTAGTAAAATTTTAATACCGTTTTTCAAAGTTTTAAGTGCGATTTGTACTCGACAGTTAGGTAAACATCTACCAATTGCTTGCAAGTCACACCGAAACACGGAATTACAAAATGTCAACAGTATTGACGCGTGCCAGCACTCGGGAAAAACTATTTTAACAAGATATGTAGAGTCATCGACACTTTTATAGTTTTATGCACTGTTTGTTACAGTTATGTTGAAACATTTATGTGCATAAGGTAGTGTTTCTACTTAATACATGAATATATATACAAGACATAGATCGGCTACCAGTTCCAATATCACCTACTTCTGTACGGGTGATTAATGAGTTCCAAAATAAAATAGTATTAGGTTGTTTTACATACATAGTTTTCGTGATATATAAAATAAACTATTACTCATTGTTGCGGACTGACGAGGCAATTAAATTGAAAATGACAATGAAACAACGCTAAACGTATTATCGTAAACAACGTTCAAAATTCTTGAAACATAACTGAAAATTCTTGTTTCAATTAGTTCTAAGCAATAAAATAATAATGATGACTTTAGGTAATTATCGCATGTCAACTGTCCTGTCCTTGTGGGTCAATTGTTTGAGTAAAACAAAGCTTAGCCGGTCTATGAGGCTTGAATAGACACCAGCATATCCAGCTACACCAATCTGTTAAATTTCTTTTATAGATTTTCAACTTTATCACAAAAGCATAAGGTTCACTTTCAAATGGGGAAATATGACAGATTGGGGTAGTAGCTTGATGTGCTAGCGTCTGTACCCACTTGTACCGAATGCTAAGTCTATTGCACAGCATGTGTGCACACTTGTACAGTGTAAAAATGTATTAAGAACGTTATAATGATTAAGTTCACAGTTAATAAACATCGTTCTGATAATTTATGTTCCTGATTTATTGCCGCATGTATGAATTAAAACAATAAATTCATAGCTATATCCGCAACCATCACTTGTAACTGCATTTTTTTATTGTAACTGTATAATGTAAGCATTTACTTTACAAAATGCAGTTGCAAGAATTGCAATAGAGAACTAAGTGACCTACTACTCTTCTTGATAGCCTTTTTTTTTTTTTTTTTTTTTTGGGGGGGTCCCGGGAACGCGGGTATGCTGATTCAAATAGAACAAGATAGAGGGAGAGAATGAACATAACGTTTGGTATGTAAGTAATACATTGCTGTATGTAGTAACTATGAAAAATTTCTTATGGTATAAAACACGACCTAGTGTGAGTCTATCTTGCTTTAATAGGATTCCGTAACATACAGTTTCCAGTGAAATGTCTTCTGCCAGTACGTAGAGCCAGTGATGACTTACGGAACAGTGAAGTAGTCGATTTCCACGGGCCTCATAAGAAGGCTCAATATTATCCAAAGAGCAATGTAGAGACCTGTGCCTCTAGCACGAGTTCCTGCAGTTTACTTACTCGATCACACGTACAGTTTCCTCCCATACATTGAACACCAGCGCCTCTCGCGGAAACTATTAAGAACTAAAACGCTGGTGCTCAATGTATGGGACGAAACTGTACGTGTGATCGAGTAAGTAAACTGCAGGAACTCGTGCTAGAGGCACTGTGCTCAGAGTATCCTTTCGCGATCGAATTAGAAATGTCGAAATCCGTAGGCGAACTTAAGTATTGACGTAGCCCGAAGAATTGCCAAAAAATTTGATGAATGATGAAATGGCAGTACATCGCTGGAAGAAAAATTGCCGAGTGGCGACCACGAACCGGAAGACGCAGCGTGAGCAGGCCCCCCAAAAGAGGACCGTCGATCTTACAAGGGCTGCGACGCGGAATGCCGCTGAATGCGGGCAGCGCAAGGCCGCTACTTGTACATGGTTATGATGATTAATGCCCTGTAACTACGCCAACTTCTGGACTCCGGGCTGATACTGAGAATTATTCTCAAGAGAAAAATCCCTACATCACTTTTTGGCCCTACCCGGGATTGGAACCCAGGATTATTTGCGGTTGATCATGCTTCCTCTATAGCAACGACGCGGTCAAAAGTAAGTCGAAAGCAGTCGAAGTATTAAATAAGAAGGTACGAAGTAGTATCTCATGATCTCATGAGTGTCGATGTCAAACAAGCCAACACCATACCATAAAGGAAATCATGTGAACTGAGTGAAATTATCTTGTGAACAATGCCCATGGATTTTTGCATCGATGCGCGAGCTTTCACTCGGCTTGTGACATTTGGTTTGAACTCACTATTTCTCCAAATTGGTCGCATTGGAATGTCATGTTCGTTATGATGTTACGAAACAGTAAATGGTAGATTTGTTACGCTATGACATCAGTTATAAATTCCGCGATATTAATAGAACTAACGTGAAACATTTAATACTTATAACTTACCGTCCATCCAACAAGCAAAAGAAATGTTAATCTAAAACCCAATCATTAATCGAAAGTTTCATTAAAGCAGTAGTCTATATGTGGGACGGTTACTCAAAAATTCCAATGTGGTAGACTTAAGGGATCTCCCTTTCTAGGCGGTAATAATTACGTCGAATGTGCGATTCAAAATAAAGTCATTGAAGTCCATGATCTGAGCGCAGTCCGCATTCACCTGGTTCTGCAACTCATTTGAAATCAAAGTCTACTTCGAACAGTTTCGGAGCTGGATTTCCACATCATTAACCCTAGCCTGTGAGCCCATACCCACCCACGCACCCCATTGTTATCGTCATCATCACCATTATATCAGCCGAAAGACGCCCACTTCTGAATAAAGACCTCCCTCAAAGATGTCGACAGGTCTTGCGCTAACTGCATCTAGCGGGTTTCAACGACATGCATGCCGCGTCTTCCGGTTCGTGGTCGCCACTCGAGAACCTTTCTGCCCCAACGGCCGTCGCTTCCGCGACTTCTTTTCCCTTGAATTTGAATTTGTAATTTGAATTTAAATATTGTTATTGTTAGATACAATTTTGTTCTGCACGAAATCAGATCTTGTATTATCCTTTGCTAAGCTGTCGTCTACATAAGTTGTCCGAATAAAACATTTTTGATATTATAATAATTCAAGTAGCTTCTGTATGTTTGTGTACCTGTAGATAGATAGATAAATAGATTACTCTTTATTGTACACACCTAAACGGAAAGAAAATACATTGGATATAAATAACATAGGGCGGTCTTATCGTCTTAAGCGATCTCTGCCAGACAACCTTTGGATGGAGAGGAACTGTAGGTAAGTAAACTAGCAGGAGTGCAACAAATAAATTATACTAAGGAACTGTGATATAAATATATTGTGTGTTTGACTTGTTAAATGTTAATGACGATTTAATTGTTTTGTTTAATTTGAAAATAATATTTCAATTTATTTTAAATTGCTGATTGTTCACAACATATTATATTTTATGCAACACCTACACATGTATGTATGTCCTATGACAAAATTTGCACACCTTGTGGCAGAACACAGTGCACATGTATTAAGATGTTACCTATAACCTGTGTTATGCAAATAAACGATTTGATTTGATTTGTGTACCAAATACTTAGTATAACTTCATTAATAAAAGTATGTAAATAAACAAATCATACACTAAATATATGTACTGTAGTTACTGTTTAACATAGCAATATATCGATTCAGTCCAACCAAATCTCCTAACAAACTAAACGAAATAAAAATTCTTTTCAGTATAGCATGTATAAAATGCTAAAAATAATAAATGAAAGCATAGTTAATAATAAAAACTATGATTTAATAAGTATTCAAAATGAATAGTTTAAAGCGTCATTCGAGTACTTTTCCGATATAAGGCATATTGGCATTCCAGCCATTGTAAGCTGAGTAGGTTTCGGTAAAATGGCGTTAAAAGCGTTAAGAAATATCGAATGGATTGTATAAATTCAAGTCGCGGAACCACGGTGCGGTGGCGGATCGGTTAACGCACATGGGACCGGATAACCCGTTATCGTGGGTTTGATTCCCACCCGCAATTAACATTATAGTACAATTCATTCTAAAGATTTCTACGAAACTAAAGTGGTCTATTCTGGTGGTGGCTACCTGTTTCCAGTCCCCGGAGGTCCTGGTAACACTGCGTTCAGTGATGAACTATTGTGCTCGCCGCTCCAACTAAACTTCCTTGTCTAACCCTGCAACATAAATAAATTGCACAATCTTTTTGGCAGGAGTATCGATAACATCGTCCTGGTGCAAAAAGTGCTCGCCCAGGACGTTGTTATGTTTATGCATCAGTGATCTAACTTTTGTTGTTTATTTGTCCAACAGGTATAGAGCGATGCGGGCGAGGAGAGGGCGCGGTGGGGGCGGTGGCGGGTAGCATGGCGGCCGCGCTGCTACTGCTGCTGGCCACGGTTGCGGCCGGCACCCGTGTCACCGAACTAGCGCGCCGGGACACCGGCGACATCTTCACCATCAATGGTTAGTATATTAATAACAATTTTATTTTATTTTATATATATTATTTATATTACGTACTAGCCGTGCCCTGCGGTTTTACCCGCATTAAAGTTTATAAATTATAGCCTATGTGTTAATCCAAGGTATCAGCTAACTCCTTACCAAATTTTATTAAAATCGCTCCAGCCGTTTATGCGTGAAGAAGTAACAAACATACACTCTCACACAGTCACAAACTTTCGCCTTTATAATATTAGTAGGATTAAAAGCTGTAAGTAACATTATTAGTGTTCAGGTTCTCTTAAAATTGAAATGTGAGCTGTACTGACACATGAATTGTTCATTTTTTATTTTACCTGGTTCCATCAGAAAACCAGCGCTGCCACAGTTAATGTCGCAGTTAGTGCTGAGATGGGACCAAGTCGGACTCGCACAGATAGCAAATAAGAATTTCTTTATATATTATTATTATCTGGGCATGTTATACTGAATAAATATATTTTCTTTCTTTCTATCCCAATTCACTAGCAGCTAACAGCTTGGTTGGCCACAACTGCATAAAGTGGTGAGCCCAAAAAGTATTACTACAATTTTTCTAGTAAGAAACTCTATAGTGGAAGTATTCAATTTTTTAACTCCTACTTGTTTCTTTCTGATTGAATGCTTGCGGGATCGAAGACAGTTAAAGCGATTCCCCGGAACATGCCTGAGCCTTACCGCTCAGTGTCATTTCATTGTGTGCCACTGTTGGTTCTGGCTTACATGAGGTGCAGAGGTGGGTTAGAGGGAGGGTCTAGTCCTGATAAAAATAAAAAATAGGAAGAGAGTCTTCTTATTTCACCAGCAGTCCACGATTCAGGAAATTAGCGAGTTAACAACCGTACTGAACAGAAAGCTATCTTGTCTATATAATCTTTCTTTATCCGTCTTGGATACCTCTAACTTTACGTAGTCATCAATGTTTTAATTTCCGACCACGGAAGACAAAGTCTGGGCAGGCCCCCTACTAAATGGACCAATGATAAGAATAATGTCCTTCCGGCCACGGTCGCCAGTCCCAATGGAGATCAGCCAATTGCGCAGGACATATTATAGTGCACAAGTGTCTACGCAAACACAGAGGCACTTTCTATTCCATCAATCTCATGATCCAATGGGACGACAAGCGACACGACCGGAAAGAGGTAAGGCACAGGACCGACGGCTTTACGTGCTCTCTCAGGCACGGGGGTGTAGTACCGCCAACTCCCAGACTTCGGGTTGATACTGAGAAATTTCTTTTTACGGATAATACCCAAAAACAACTTTTTACCCGACCCGGGATTTGAAGAAGAATAGAAGAATATATATTTATAAGACACAAGGTAGGTACATCAGTATAAATTAAGTAATAGGGTACAACACACAGAAGAATACATAAAAAATTGGATACATATAAATAACAATTAATACATTTTTTTATAATCCATAATTTTACGCACCTATTAGATGTGGTACCCATACTAAGCACCTTTGTGACTAAAAGGCCACAGTTCAGCATTCTGCCACAGATGACTGTAGCGCTGATTTTCAACTGTGGCCATTTGAACTGAACTGTGGGATTTGAACCCAGGAACTCATTATCTGCGGTTGAAGACGCTACCGCTAGACCAACGAGGCAGACGGATGATATTGGTTGCAGGAAGCCGCTGGATGCGCGTAGCGTAAGACCGGCAATGGCGGAGATCTTTGGGAGAGGCATTTCTCCGGCCTTGGACGTTTTTCGATCTGTAATTTATAACAAAGATTAATTACAACAGATGTTTACTTTATATCTGAGTGGAATAACTTATTCTGTGACTCAACTAACCTTTTTACCTATATCAAGGACCAACAGTTCACTTGCGAATCACAGAAAGTACCAAACGAGCAGTTAACCACACAGAGAGTACCAACTAACCAGCTTAGATTGGTTTATGAAGTTTTGGCAAGACCCAACTCTACTGTGGAACACTGGTTTGCTTTGCCGAAACTTCACAAACCAATAAAGGCAACTGTCAATAAAAATACTCTCTCTAACATTTTGTAAAGCAACCGTGCCCACTGCCCTCTTCTTATACGGTGCAATCTTTCTACTACATGTAATAGGAAATTTTCTGTATTCTCAGGAGACATATGCACCGCAGCACAGTGTGCGGAACATGGCGCGGGCGCGGCTACCAACACGAGTGGCGGCTGCGCATGCGCATGCCCCCAGCGTGCGCCGCTCTTTAGGGAAGATCGGGAGCTGTGTGTTGATGATTTACCAGGTATTAAATCTCTCTGTACTGTTAACTTTTAGCTGGTTGGCGTGGTTAGTAAATGCTTGCCTTTCACGCCGCAGGTTGCGGGTTCGATTCCTAGTTATAATAATAACGTCCTCCTAGCCGAATTTCGACCACGGCGGCCAATCTCAATAGAGATTAGCCATCTGCGCGGGACATATTATAGTGCACAAGTGTGTGCGCAAACACAAGAGCACTTTCTATTCCATCACTCTCATGATCTGATGGGACGCCAAGCGACACGACCGGAAAGAGGTCAAGTACAGGACCGACGGCTTTACGTGCTCTCCGAGGCACGGGGGTTTAATACCGCCTTTCGTACCCAGGCCAGGATAGACATTTGTGTGCATGAGTATGAATTTTGAAAAGAAAGGTAGAATATGTAATAAATCAGTTATCTGGTTTCTATAGTTTATGCTCTGCTTAGTTTGAGTAAGATCAGATGGCCGTATGTTAATAATCTCCCAGAATAGAAGAAGAAGAAGAAGAAGAAGAAGTACACTTTATTGCAAAAATAAGTAATACAAAATAATGGATACAACAAGAAAATTAGCTTATTTTAATGCAATTGGCGGCCTTATCGCTAAAAGCGATCTCTTCCAGGCAACTAACCAACAGTGAGCCAATAACAACAATATTATCATTATAACTTACGCTCAAATGCAAAAATAATTTCGACATTTTAGAACCTATGGACCTTCATAATTAAACCCTACCTACTCGATAGGACCCATTAACCTGTTAAAATTATGTTCCATTGGACCTCGCTTTTTCGAACATTTGACCTCCTTATTATGGATCAATCGTACATAATAGTACAAAAGACAATACGGGTCCCAAAAAATAGGTCCAATAAGTAGTTTTATATAATACTTTAAGAAAGTCGAATGGGGATTGGCGATTCAGAGGAATGTGGTCCAGTAGGTACTTTTATTACAATTGGGTTTAATCTTGAAGGACCAATTGGTACAAGAGCATGTTTTGTGCAACTTTCACTCTATGTTAATACGCCAAGAGGCGGGCCGCTCGTCCGATTGATGATCGAAAAGGCTAAGTACTACTTGACTCTATAGTAGTTAATAAGTTTATTGATTATTTTTCTTATCTTATCGGTATAACATGGCAATTGGCAACCTTCAAGAAGCGATTCTAATCCTTTCTTAAAAGCCAGTAAGCAAGTGTCTCTGGGCGGTGGTGATCACTTACCATCAAGTGATCCTGTTGCTCCTTTGCCTTGCTAATATATGAAGAACAAAACTCATGTCCCATTAAGGGGACGCGACGGCTCAATTTACAACAATTGGGTTTAATCTTAAAGGACCAATGAGTACAAGAGCAAGTTTTGTGCAACTTTCACTCTATGTTAATACGCCAAAACGCGGGCCGCTCGTCCGATTGATGATCGAAAAGGCTAAGTACTACTTGACTCTATAGTAGTTAATAAGTTACTTGATTATGTTTCTTATCTTATCGGAATAACATGGCAACCTTCAAGAAGCGAGTCTAATCCTTTCTTAAAAGCCAGTAAGCGAGTGTCTCTGGGCGGTGGTGATCACTTACCATCAAGTGATCCTGTTGCTCCTTTGCCTTGCTAATATAAAGGTTTAAATCATTTATTCTTATAAAAGACAGAGCCACTTACATGAGAATATAACTATACATTTGGCAAATTTAATAAAGGTAATCGTCACCGAATTATACATAATATAGGTATCCTTTTTAGGAAGGTATGTGTGATAGACACTCCACAGGTTTCATCTCAAATGTTGAGATTACGCTGAAGATTTAACAGGGTAATGTTCCATTATATATTCAAACAGTTGAGCCCGAAAACTGCCGAATGAGTTAACATTTTTTAAATAGGAGGGTAATTGGTTGAATAGTTGTGCTCCCTCATAGGTAATACTCTTCTTAGCATAATTTGTTCGTATTTTTGGCAAGACAAGTAAACTAGGGCGGCGAAGGCTACGTTTTGATATTTGAGATTTTTTAATAAATGAAATTTTAGTATTGATGGTTTTATCTAAAATTATTCTAATGAAAACACATGTATTATATATATATATATATAGAGTTGATTAATATTCATTAGTTTTGTCTATATAATGTCTATATAATATATGAAAAACAATACTCATGTCCCATTAAGGGGACGCGACGGCTCAATTTACAACAATTGGGTTTAATCTTGAAGGACCAATGAGTACAAGAGCAAGTTTTGTGCAACTTTCACTCTATGTTAATACGCCAAAACGCGGGCCGCTCGTCCGATTTTATGAACGAAAAGGCTAAGTACTACTTGACTCTATAGTAGTTAATAAGTTACTTCAGTTTTTTAATGTCTCCGGTATGACATGGCAACCTCCATGAAGCGAGCTCATAAGACAGTAACACACTTGCGGCTCCTCTGATGGTGCGAATATCCATGGGCGGCGGTGATAGGGTTGCCAACTTTTTTTACTAGAAATATAATATATTCAGGTCTATGAAGAATAAGAAACAGTATTTTAGAAAAAATTACAGTATTTTATTTATTAAAGATAAGATAAAGATATTTTATTTCGCAAGTATGGGTACATGGTGCATGTTATTAAATGTAAATAAAAGTCCAGCCATACTTTACCTGCTGACATGCAAAAAATTTACATAAAATAAATTGCTTTCAATATATAAAACTAATTTAATTATAATTTCTATGTCTTTTATAAAGTTCAATGTCAATAAATCAAATAAGTATTACAATCTCAATAAATCAAATAATTAATACAATATCCATAGATTAAAAATGCGCAATAAATCAAATAAGTTTCACTAAGTCAATAATTACAATAGCAAAGTCACTTAAAATAAAATTTACAAATCTTTCTCATTTAAAAAATCATTTATACAATAATATGCTTTAGAAAGTAACAGGCCCCGTAGTCTTTTTTTAAACATTGTTACATTTAAGTCCTGCCAACACTTAGGCAATTTATTATTGTTTATTTTAAATACATATTTTTAGAGCTTCTCACTAATTTACAATCTTTGTGGCTGCGCTGTACTGAGCAGTGAACGCCCTCTGACTAAATAAATGTCAACAGTATTTTGTATACTTTATTTTTGTTCAACAGTAAAAAGTATAATTTAGTGAAAAACAGTATGATACTATTCAAAACAGTATAGTTGGCAATCCTAGGCGGTGGTCACTTATCATCAGGTGATCCAATTGCTCGATTGACTTGCTATTATAAAAAAAAATCAGGTCTCATGAAGAGGAAGGCTCAATTCAGACGAGCAAAATTAAAGAAACCCAGGTGCCCGAAGCACAATTCACAATTAAGCACATTCATTCTTATACAAGCCTTTAAATTAATTAATGAAATAACTTCTACGTTCATACCACACACGAAGCTCCACTAAATTACGTGCATGTTAAACTAAATTAATGTATAGGTAATTAACTTTGTGGAATATAATTTACACATATGTAATACCTACATATAGAACAGACGCCAGCACATCCAGCTACCCCAATCTGTCAAATTTCTTTCACAGATTTTCAACTTTATCACAAAAGCATAAGGTTCACTTTCAATTGGGGAAATTTGACAGATTGGGGTAGTTTGATGTGCTGGCGTCTGTACATACATTTACTTGTTTCCCAGCATTTCATACTTGATGAGGCGATCATTTTGTATTCAATAAAATATGTAATTTTGTAACACTCGATAATGTTTATTATGCTCGCACATTCGCTTATAATGTTATTGCAGAATAACATTAAATTTTGTTGCATCGGATAGAAATTTAATCTATGTATAGAAAACAAAGTCGAGTTAGTTACAACATGTATAAGTCAAGAACGGCTGGATCTATTTCTATATTCTTTGGTTATTTAGATCTTTCTCTGCCCCGAATAGCAGAATAAATGATAAAAATAAAATTTAGAAGTTCAAATTTTTCGTTCATTTTGTATAGAACAGCTTCTTAAGTCGTATTTTTTTACTCACCCTCAAAATGTGGAAAAACAAGAAAGTTCCATCTCTGATACGTGACAACTGTGAACTGTAATTGCACTGCTTCTAAACGACTGAACCGATTTCAATGAAATGTAGTCCCTCAATGGTTTAGATGTGCTCTCCGACGCTGGGGGAACTCCACGTTCAAGCTTTCGGGCTGCTACTGAGTAAATTTTCTTGTTTAGAAAAAAAGAAGTAATACCTTTTCTCGCGATTTTTACAACAAGTATTCCTATTGGGGATTTTCGAAGTGTTACTAAGAAGCTGCCCAATCATGCACTGCAAAACAGAGTAAAAAGGTGCCGATTAAATAGTCTTACAAGAACTATATAAAATCTATATGCCTGATACTTACTTTATGACAGATATTGGGATAGTTTAAAAGGTCAAGCTTAGATTTTCGTTGGCCTGACCCGGGATTTGAACCTAGGACCTCATTAGCTCTCGATAAATAACATAACTATAACAAAAATTTATAACACGTTATATAAATCTGTAGTTTTTTGCTCAAATGATATGGCAAGATTTCCAGTCATTACAAAGTAGGTATTTGTTTATTATTTCTTAGTCAGCATAAAAGGCTATGAGAAAGTTGCTCTCCATATACTCCTAAGACATTTTTACTCCTAAGACATTTTTGCTAGATCATGGTCTAACTAGTATTTTATTTTGTAAAACTAGATTTATCAATTACTGTTTTATAAATCGACAATTATGGAGATCTTTGGAAGAGCTTTTTCCCAGCAGTGGACAACTTTCCTGACTTAATTCTTTGACTTGATGACTAAAAGAGTGAAGAGATAGAACTGACTTTAACTTATCAATATAACACCGAAACAATTCCAGTTAATTCTAATTCCAATTACAAAAAAAGATAACCTCATTCTGTAGAAATATGGTTAAACCACATTTCATAATTTTCATTAAAAGCTTTAATTGACTGCTGTCGGTGTAGCGGTTATGAGTTCAAACGCCGTTAATGAGGTCCTGTGTTCAAATACCGGAAAGGGCCTGAAAATTATATTTATCTATCATGACAAATTCTCGGTATAAGGCCAGTCTGAAAGTTAGCAGTATTACTCCCTCGTGCTTCGGAGATTATATGTAGCCATCGGTCCTGCATTTGACCTCTTTCAAGTCGTGTCAAACGGCCCGTCCTTTGAAGCAAATAGTGAGGTGGTGGGTGAGGGAATAGAGAGTGCACCTGTACTAATGTTCATACTGGTGCACTATAAAGGCTGCCAGATCCCGAATTAGACAAAGAGGACAATTGAACTTAATTTTTTTAACTATTCCTTGTTTCTTTTTGATTAAATTCATTGCGGTATCCAAGACAGTTGTAGCGAATCCCCGGTACATACCTAAGCATCACCGCTCAGTGTCATTTCATTGTGTGCCACTCTTGATCCTGGCTTACAGAAGTTGCAGTGGTGCGTAAGAGGCAGGGACTAGTCCCGATTAAAAAAAAAAAGTTTGTTTTAAGTGTATTCGTACAGGACCTGTAGTTACCTACATATATTCATCTACTATTACTTCGGCTCATACAATAATAAAAGTTGGTACTGATCTGGAAGTAAAATAAAATAAAAAAGGTTTTTTATTCACGTAGACTTTAAAAAAGCGCTTGTAAATAGTCAGAACATGTTTGTAGTAATATAGTTGTATACCTATATTATTATTTCTAGTAACATAGATATTTAGGTACACATTGTATGAAAACATTTATAAAATTTATTTTATTATAGTAATGATATTTAGCTAGCTCGTATCAAGTTATTGTCAAGAGATTATGTTTAATTATCTAGTTTAAGTCTAATATTTATACTACATATTGTCAATGGTTCTGTCTATATTAATGTATTATTATTATGACGGACCTTGTGTTAATAACGACGGTCGCGCTTTAATGCTACCACCGGATCCAATGCGCCCCAACTGAGAAGACCCAGCGAAACAAACTCAGCTGAAATGAGAGAAGCTGAGAATAAGTGTTACAGTCCATAAAGGCTGCAACCATATACTGAGCTGCAGCCTTTTAGACACATACTTACTAAATATGTTTGTGCTTTTTCTATAAATTCTTAGCAAAGACGCCATTTTGCCACTGGTCAGAGTACCTGCATCTGTATGAGTGAGTAAGCTTCATATGACCACTAATGTGAAGCTTTCTCACTCTTTGTTTTATAGTCCTTCTTCAACACTTTGCGCATGCCTGTACATAAATTTGAATAAAATCAAGTTTTGCATTATTATAGAGGATCCAGTTGAAAAATAAAAAACCAGCCCAGTGCGAGTCGGACTCGCGCACGAAGGATTCCGTACCATTATCTATAAAATCGGGCAAAAAATTCACGTTTGTTGTATGGGAGCACCCTTAAATATTTATTTATTTTGTTTTTTAGTATTTATTGTTATAGCAGCAACTGTCTAACTATCACGGTTCATGAGATACAGCCTGGTGACAGACGGACAGACAGACAGACAGCGAAGTCTTAGTAATAGGGTCCCGTTTCACCCTTTGGGTACGGAACGCTAAAATGAATTAGTGAACTCAGTGGAAGCACTAACTAAAGAGCCAGCATCTTTACACCTTACTACAATAACTTATTGGCTGTGTGGTGACGGCATAGAATATCATCACCCCATCTCATCCCGATGGGGGGAGGTATAAATCGTCCGAGGGAATATCTACCTACTATGACCGTCAAATTGCGATCGCCAACCCGTCTGCGAAGCGGGGCGATTATGGCATTTCCCCCTATTCTTTGGGGAGGCATTTATCCAGCCGTGGACGTACATTGGCTGACATGATGGCGATCATGACAATAACTTATTGAAATGTCTAAATCTTATAAAGAATATATTAGAAACGTTATACAGAATGCGACTGTACATTATATAATTTTGCGCAAGTCGTGCTCGCTGAGATAGATTATTCATTTTATTTACATATAAAGTATCAAAAACGTACTAATTCTTGTTTATTTGCTATCGAATTAGCCTTGAGACTCCGAATAACGGCACTATTAGTATTTTTAAATATAGATATTGAAATCTACTACGGAGTTGAGTCATTTATACATAATAACATTAAATATAATATGCATTAAGTATCTAATTTAATTTGGCAAGTGATGATTGCGTAATTTTTTTATTCTATGTATTTAACTTCTTCGCTGTTGTTGATATTTAATTTAATCCTATTTCGGTTCTCAGCCAATCTCAACGGGGTCTGGCAAAGGTGCTCTATCGATTCTCTTACTGTCTTATTCAGATATTTCGGCTATCCTACTCTACCGAGGAGATAAAGCGAAGGAGTTAAGTGCGGGATTACGTGGTTTCCGGGGCACGGGGCAAAACATTACAATATTTGGTGGGATTTATTAGTTCATTCATAGCTATTTGTTTCTGTAGCTACGCTGTAGTTACTTAATGTCCACAGTTAATATTCAATACTGATAACATAGCTTTCAATCATCTTACAAGAATTCCTTAATTTATCTTATTCAATTCATAAACTGAAACCACATTATTAAGAGAAACGTCTAAAATATTCGTGGTATTTATTACATAATTTATGGCAATTTAGGTTGCTCAACGTTGTTGTTTCTTATCCTTATTGTTTTACTACTCAATACCCAGAACAAAGATTTAAACCTACGTACAAGAATTTCTTTATCTTGGTAACTATTAATAATGTGTCTGATAATATATAATTAAGAGAAAGATTGCAATTGATCCTTGAGACTTATTAGTTTATTTGTGTCCATTTAGGTTGCTCGGCGTTGTTCCTTATCTTAGTTGTTATGGTAACCAGAAAAGAGCTTTCAATCAACTTACATGAATTTCTTAATTCTACTTAGTAACTATTAAGAGAAACGTTAAAATTATTCGTGGTATTTGTTACGTAATTGTTGATGTTTCTTATACTTTTAAACCAACTTAGCTACCTACAAGAATTTCTTTATTTATCTTAGTAACTATAAATAATGAGACTTAAAATACCTAACCAAGAGAAAGATTGCTATCGTTCCTGTGATTTATTATAGCTCATTTGTGTCCATTTAGGTTGTTCAGCGTTGTTGTGTCTGATCTTAGTTGATATGGCAGTCAATACCCAGAACGGAACTTTCAATCAACTCTTACAAGAATTTCTACGTTTTTATTCGAACTATCAATTTATAGCCCCATGGTACATAATTAAGAGAAAAATTATAATAGTTCGTGGGACCCTTGTAACAAAGTGAATTCTCAATGGCAACGTTACATTGCCGTCCTCATGTGGGAAATGACTTCATAAAAACAATGAATGACTTTCCATTTTCCTTGCGTTTTAATTAGATAAAGCATCCAGACAATACAGTTGAATTGTTGTTTCAATTTTCCGATGTCTATCTTTGAACCTAATATAGTTTCTCTTTCATATTTCCTGGGATAATTTTTAATATTGTATAGACCAAGTGCCCACAACGTTGTGTTGTAGTCGACGAGTAAAAAGACTTATCCATATCATCAGGCTTTAAATGGATGACCGGTGAATTGGGTATCTAAATGATTCCTTACTGTCTGTTCTTCGAAACATTCTGTACCGGTTGCTATGAACCGGGCGCAAATAACTATGAAACGAGGGTAGCCATTCAAACATGATTTATTTATTGATAAAATAAATTAAGTTCATTGAAAATTTAAGGGATATTCACGAATGTAATATATGTTTTCAATTGAGTGTAAAAGTGTTAAATATTATAGTTGATAAGTAAATAAATATGTTAAGGTGTCATAGTCCATGTCATCATAGTTAGGTAAATACAAAATATTAGTGGAAATATTTCGAATCCATTTCAAATTTAATGGAGATGGACGCTTTTCGATCTTGAAAAGTATCAAAGGCTCTAAATTCTACAAATACATTATAATCCCAATAACTCTGGTCCAATGCCGTGTCATACCGACGGTGAACTACCATATTAAGGGATGATTTGACGTTTGTCTTGACGAGTTTAACTCCGTGTTGTTTCGTGGAAATAAACTACTATAAATAAATAAATATTAAATTACATTTCACCAATAAAAACACGACAATTCACAATGCCAGATTTGCAAAATAAGCTCATTTCACATAATGGCGCAGTACAAGTATTAATTCCGTTACAAATATGGTGAACTGTCACAAAATGGGAACGTGATCACATCATTCGTGGAACGAATCTGACAAATATTTGTATTACAGAACTTCGGCAAAATCTCTTCGATTTTTATGTTAATTAGGGATTTACCCAACAACCTTAATGTGTTTTTACTACACTCTTACAAATATGAAAATATTTTCTTTTCCAGAATGTTCGTTGGCTACATTTGGGACTGGCACGGCCGTGCAACGTATACCGTTCGTATATTTACCATTGAAAGGCCAAATTATACATCCATCAAGAGATATTACTTTCCAAAGTGAGTCATCTAATCTTCTAAGATTAATATTTTACAAACTATTCATTTACATTTAAAGAACTAAACAAGTCTGTATTTATTCCAGATGTCAAGACACCAATATGTGCAGTATCGGGTGCTCAATTTCTTACAAGGAAAGGTTTTCTTGACCTTCGAAATACTCTGGATGCCGATGTGCCTTTCAATCTGTTTCGCGATGAAGGACGAACGTTTTTACAGGTACAGGATCTGGTCTGGGTAAAATAAACCTTAGTGTGCAACATAGTACGTCCAGATGCCATAACAACTAAATTAGTCGAAGCTGCGGAACATACTACGTTGCTTTATTTTTAAATCATGGAAAATCGTATCATGTTTAAATTTTAGGAAGGCACGGAAGTCACGGAGTGTGAATCCACCTTACCGCGTTTATTGGATGTACATACTGTTGCGTTGAGTGTTAGATCACTGGCTAAGCTTTACTTGGTCATTATTATTTCATTTTTGATCCCAAAAAGTTCTTAGTAAGCTTTGGTGCACTTTTGCACTTTCTTAGTGTGCTTTATTCATAGTGTTCATCAGATGTTAATAAACGCTTTATATCCCCAGTGGAACGGTGAGGACGAGGTGCGTGCGCGGATGACTGGTCGGGTCATGGTGGTGCGGTTACTGTGTCGTGATGTCGCGGCTACACCCACGTCCCCACTTGATCTGCGAGGAGTGTTCACACCGTGTGTCGCCTTCAGAGTACAAGGAACTCCGCCCAAGCCACATTCCAGTACGTTTTGAATAAATAGCTAAATTTTCTAAACAGCTTTGCATATCTCAAATTATATAGTTTCATTAAAACATGGATTAAAGAACTGCAGTGTCATCAAACACGATACAATATTTTTATGCCAATACTTTCCTCTGTATTCGCCTAAGATTAAATGGATCCATTTATTTAAAGAACTTCTGTTGTTTTCAGATGTCACGGAAGTCCAATTCGCACCCAACGCACAAACATCAGAATCTTCCCACACGTCAGGTCTCACTGTATCTGAATACGTAGCAATCGGAATTAGCTCCCTTCTTCTAGGTCTCATCTACGTTGCATCAGTTTTTCTATTTCTACACATTCGAAAACGACGCAAAGCAATGTCTGATGAAGACGACAACAGAAGACTTAAAGGACTAAAGAAAAAAGATGGATCTATTATAACAGAACGCGATATAATAAGAGTGAACAATGAACGACTTCAAAGTCTTCCTAATGTGATGGGTCAAGATGATGGGATTGTGAAGAAAAACCCTTTGTTAACAATTAATCGACAACTTCACGAAGTTAAGAATTTTCCGAGCGATTCAGGTAGCAATATATCTGATTCAGATGATTTTGCTGATAGTAGTGTTAGAAGCGAAGATAATTTATATACTGTAAGTTAATTTATAATAAGTAACCAATTATACGAGGCAATATATTATATAAAGTAATCACATTCTATAGGTACTTAATATATGTTTTCAGAGTCAAACCACTGCAGCCATTATACACCAACATCATGGTGATTCCAAATTTAAAAAAGACAATTCAGAAATAAGTCATCGTGACGAATCTGGTATTGAAAGGCTTCCTGACGCACACGTATCGATAGTGGAAACAACGGACGATAGAGAAATCGCTCGTCCAGTTGGTACGACACGCAGGAAGCTGTATTTTAACCCAGCGTATTTTGAGCCACATTTGATGGCGGTAAGTCGAACAATCAATACTTTCGTGTCTTTACTTATTTTCAAATGTATAATCTTAAACGTATTCAATGATCATTATTCTTTGCAGGAACCTCCAGCTGCTGCCCTTGAATTCTTAGTTAAAATTAGAGAAGTAATCTCAATTGCCAAGCATAAAATGGCAGCAAAGAGATTTCAACCAATTTTAAATCATATCCCGGAAGAAGAAACTTATCCATCGAACGGAAATAGTATAGACATTTACCAAGGAATGGAAAGCCAGCGAAGTGGAAGTATGGTCAGTTTGAAAAGAGAAAATAGCAGAAAGAAAAATTGCATAGGTTGTCCGGGATGCAAAACAGAAAGTGAAACTGGGGTACCCCACATCATGAAATATAATATATCGGCTTGTTCTAATTGTATCAATAACAAAGGAGACAAGCAGAGTAGTATACGAAAGTGGTTAGAAAATATTCCTACCTCGAAACAACCTTCGTTCTATAACGACTTCTTACCAAACAATAATAACGGATTGGCTGAATCACTTTTGTCTCTTCCTGTCAGTGAAATAAGACGAAAAGTAAAAAAGCAACACAGTTTTACAGGTTCTAATTCTATCTATCTTCAAGACAACTTTTCAATACCTAAGAAAACTTCTACAATGACTGTTAAATCAGAACCCCTTACAAGGAACTATAATTTGCCTCTGCCAGATTTTGAAAACGATGGCTGTAGACATAACGATTTTAGCTTTTTATGCCAGACCGTTGCTAGAGTAGACGACATACGACCAATTGGTTTAAATGAATATCGATCATTAAATATCAGAAATAATGAAGCTCCAAAAATAAGCAAACCTTACGTAAATAAAAATGGTTTGCCTGATATGGTCAATGAAGCTATTGCTCTTGACCATTGTACTAAAGCATATAACCAGAGTAGTTCTGATGACGAAAGGTTTAGTCATAGAAATTCTGAGGATCAAAACCAAAGTATTTCCACTAGAAATACTTTAGAAAGCCCGTCCGGAAATGATTACGAGACCGATAGTTTAGAAAGAAGCGTGCATAAGAAAGGCTTATCAACACCAACTGAATATACTGATATACCATCATCGCAAGCCAGTCCCAGCCTTAGTAATGCTTTACCTTTAGAAGAAGAACTTACTATGAGAAATGCCGTTTACAAACTACACTCAAGCAGCAATAGCAATACACCTTCCCCGCATCGCGAAAGTTCGAAAGATCAAAGTCACTACGAAATTGTTGATGGCAAAAACCAGACTGCAGCCCAACCACTTCAAGCACAACAGCCTGTCAATGAAAGTGCTGATTACAGTTTAGTTAGCGAAGTATATGTTAATAATTATAACTTTGGCAGTTCACCTACTTCACCTAGCGGATCTGATTGTTCTATGGGAAGTAGAAAAATAATAACAACTATAAACAATTCCGAAGTAAAACCCGGATGTTTGACAATAGAAGTAAAAGATTGTCCTGAAAACTATATAAAAATCCATGAGTCTGATGGTTTTGAACCAGACACATTGGACAGAAAACATCCAAAACACAAAGAAGGCGTCGAAAATAATTCTTTCAGCAGAAAAGATATATTGAAAAATATTGATAGTAAAGACAGTCCGCCTGCACAGCAACGTATCCAACTTAGAAGTAGCGGAACTTTCACAAAGACAAACAGTGAAAATACTAACAAGTTTAATAGTCTAAGAAATGATTATGAACATCGCAAAAACATTTATGACCGACCAAAGCTATCACCAATTGTTTATAGTGGTTCAAGAAGTCTTGAAGATACAACCGATGATACGTGGCAAGAAGCTGAAGATTGGACTACAGAGGAAGGTCGGATACTAACACTAGAATTGAGGCATTCTAAAAGGCAAAGACAGTGCACAGTACCAAATATTCAACAGATTAAGAGTTTAGCCCGACCTGACGTATTACCACCTTTGCCACCAAGCGATGACGATCCTATATATGAACAGCCAATATATCCACCAAGAAGGGTTGAATCGGATATAATTCATTTGAATGAAATCTATCCAAAAAACTTGAATGGCAGAAGCCTCAGTCCGAGGTCATTTACGAAGAATATGACTATTGATTCCTCACACGATAGTTCTATAAATTCCGAATCTCTATATGGACCCTCCTGCAGTCCAATGAGAGCTTCTGTCCAATCGCAATCCTCGGAATATGAAAACATGGAGTCCGTTAGCAGCATTGTTAAGAAACCGGGCGACTTGTGCAGGACTTTTATTCGAAAGCGGTCGGCCAGTAATATTAATACTGATACTTTTGTCAAAGGCACTAGGTTGGAAACAGTTTCTAAGCCACGTTTTAGAAGGAAGAAAGGATTTAATGTACCAGACTCTGGATATTTGAGTAGTGACTCAACAAGTTCGAGACAAGTGCAAAGAAAATTAGTGGTGGCAAAAGTTTTAAGTTGTAGTGAAAGTGACGATACAGAGAATGAGGCGCGAAGTGAATCAGGTGCTGAAAGTATAGAGACACATTCCGTTTATTTCGATAGTTTTAGAAAGTTGCAGACGAATATGGATAACGATACAAATTTTAGTAGTAAGAGTTATAATATGGACAGTTAGTAATTTAAAAAAATGTTTATCACGATTCCTACTAATTTTATTTACGACGTGTAATAAAATATAATAAATGTATGTATATTATTAAATATTAGCTTATATAAATAACAGTGTGCAATAACACGTGCAATAAATAAATATATTATTTCAATGCAATATGTTACAAATGTATATTTTAATGGTAATATTTGTTTGTAAGAATTATAGGTACCTAGGTATTTAAGTAAGTAGGTTCAGTTCAGGGTTACGACTAAAATTAATTTGAATGCCACTTAATCTCTTTTTTGGACGCTTGCTGTACGGAAACCGTATGGCATATCGTAAGTGAGACTGCAATACCGCATGTTAGCTAGGCATTTTTAATTCTTATGCAAGTACGAAATAAGGATTATAACAACGTAGCAAACATTTTAAACCATAAATTTAATAATTATATTCCTAAAATTAATTAAAGTCGTAAAGATGAACCAAGGACAATATTTTAGATATATAAAGAATATCAATACCTCTTAAAGCATCGATTTTATTTATATTTAAGAAAATATTATGTAACTAGAAAATAGGAGGCCGGATGTGCAATGAATCCATAGAGTAAGTAATACTATAATGAAATTGATTAAAACAATTGAACATATTTATTTGTACAGTGTATTAATATAACTTGTTTATGATTTTTGTTTGTATATATTTTTAGCGGTAGAGTCAGGCAGCAATGTTAGCTTCCTAGTACCTGACAAGATAGTAGTGCTCCAGGGAGGGGCTAGAAAACCTAGGATTAATTCTCCTCCCTGTTCAATGTCTAGCTAGAGCACGTGAAACTAAAGTTGAACATATTTTTAACATTTGTTGGGAACAAACAATCGGTTTCGGTAGCTTAGATATTAATTGAACATCTACCTGAGATATTGTATATGAATTGGTAAGAATTAAAATGATTCTCATTTAGCTTGATTAAGAACACTACGAGGTGTATTCCAGCTCGTCAACAGATCCTTATGAAACACTCTACTCAGTAACTAATGAGTTTACAATACAAAATAAAAAACTAATGCGAATTCTAATCAAAATCGTAGTAGAATTATACCTTTGAGCAAACTTTGCATTTAAAAATCCATAGCTTCGTCTGACGTTGCATTAGTATAGACGTACATATCTTCATTCAATGACAATGCATAAATTTAATAGATTTGAGACGTCAATCTATCATAACATAAGGTAAAAACAAGATTTTCATTACTAATATAACGAGTAAATTACATAACTTTAACGCTTATACTATATTCTAGCCTGTACCTACTCCTGTACGGATCCAGGCCAAAATATCAGAAAAGTCCACATCCACGTCGGTATAATATCTTGTTCATGGCGCCAAATAAGTTGGCATATATTTGATTTAAGTGTATTTTCGGTATTTGCTTACAATATTACATTTCCATAAATAATTAGTTAGTTTCGATGTTCGAATTATTCGAATGAGCATTCTTACGACACTCGTAATAACAAGTTCATAATAAATTGGTTGTCGCCTCGTTTGTAAAAAGTGGGGATTATTCTTTTTTCGTTATGATTGTACCAAGTATACTTACTGATTTATTCATTATAGTATAGCTAATAAACAAATGCCAGACGTCTTTAAAACATAGCTTATTCCATTAGAAATGATGCACATTTTTTTCAATGCCCAATACTCTAAATATTAAGATCGTTATGTACATATTATAGAAGCTCGCCTCTTTTGCCCGGTAAACCGTGATTTAACTATAAACGTCAAGTTAAAAAAATGTATCAAGACCACCACCAATCCATACCAATACCTTTGTGCCAAGATGATGAAGCAATCATTTGAAATTTATTTCAAATGATTGTTTAATCTATACAAGATTATATTTCTGTACAAGCAATTGTAGATATGTATTCAATAAGCATAAGGCAGGACTTATGCTACGATGGACCGATGATTTTGTGAGTGTCGCTGAAATCCGCTGAATGCTGGTAGCGTGGCAATTGTAGAGATCTATGGGGGAGGCCTATGTGATGGCAGTGACGTCTTACGGCTGAGATGTTGATGAATACTGCTACCTACGATATTGTGTAGAAGATTGTTTGTTTCCAACACTCGGGGTTTTAATGGTTGCGGGCTAGAAATAATATATTATATAATTCATACTTTTATATCAATGTTATATAAAACTTAGAAAGTAGCTGATTAAATGGTGCTAAGGAAACGCAAAAGGGGAAACCGGGTACTCATAGCTGTTAAGACGTTTTACATTCGATGACGAATATTTTTAAAGTAGACTCGTATAGTTCATAGCGCAATTTTATAGTATTAGTAGGGATATACATGGTTTTATATCTGTATTTTTAAACGAATCTTATTACTTATCTGTTTTAGGACCCTTCTTACTGGGAACATGAGAGATCTCTAAAATAACACATAAAATAAAGTTATATACAAAAATAAAAACTTAATTCCCAAAATCTGGGTTTCGCAACTGATTCTGGTCTTTCGCGCCGTGCGCTAAGTGATTTTCGGTATATGGCATATATAGCTAATAGTTCTTTAAATATGCTCTCTTAACTCTATACTGCTGCGCATAGAATAACAAACCCCCGTGTCGGAATATAAAACAAGACCCACGCCGCTTCACTAATTTAAATATAATTACATCTCTCTCTAATATAGCTCGTATGAAAAGAACAGAGCACACAGAACTGTCCAACTACCAATACGCGCTCTTATTTTTTGTCAGTAATTCGCGCCAAAACTTAATTGAAATAACTAAACAGGTTTTGTCATTTTCACGTTGTTTAAAAGTTAGAAAGAAATGCAATAATGGAAAATTATTTTAGTTGACATTGCATGGAATCGAGGGCAATACCCCTCAAGTATCGGAGCAATAAATCCACGTTCCCGGGGCTCCATCTATTAGGCGCCAGAAGAAGTCCACGGCAGGTTAGGTTTAGTCGGTACATACCCACCCTCAGACACTTTTTGCGGGTGGTATGCGTAAGTATTCCCACAGGCTTACCTATCTAAAAAAAAAGTCCCTCACGGTATGTTTAACACCAATTCATACTATCTTTATGTCCCTAGGCTAGTCCTAGGCTGTCTGTCCCTAAAGTAGCGAGGACAATTTACGAGTGTCATGACATGACATACATACACGAATCAGACCTCAACATATTAACTAATAAATAAATAGTCAAAGTCAAATTTATTCCGTAAAAATTTTTACATTTATGTGGAATCGTCATTTTTTTACCCTATCGTGCAGCGCATGTCGTGGCAGCTACTGAGAAACACTGCCAGAAAACTCAGTAGGAATCATGACTCAAAATAACTCAATCCCAAGCACTTTTGTCACTTAAATAATCAGAAATTTGTAATATTACTACACAATTTTTTTATTTTAATATAATTAATTATTAATTTGGCATTAACAATTATTTTACACTTATTCGTAGACTTATAAAAACCTATACTTAAGTTTACCTCAAATTGTGAGATCAGTTTAAAAATACAGGACTTATATATTTATAGGAATGCTCAATGTTTATAAAAAGTAAGTAGGGTAATGTTATTTATTTAGTAATCCTATTTTTTTAGATGTTTCATATCAAATCAAGCTCTCTTTACAGCCGATATTTTAATGGCTACAATGTATAATTTTCTTTAGTGTGACCTTTACCTACTTATAATAAAATATTAGGAATTTATTTTGAGTATCAGTTTGTCTTCGAAGTTCCAATGTTATGTAAAGAACAAATGAGACAAAATAGTGCTCAATTATTTTTATGAGTGTGTTTTAAAATTAGTTTAATTATTATTTTTATCTCACCATTAAGTTTGTAATAAGATTATGTCTAGCAGACGCTAGTACTATAAAGCATATTATAATATTTTATAATGTATTGTTATGATGAAATAATGAAACCTGTAATAAATATTCTTTTATGTGTATTTCCTGGTATTTTATTCTTAATCGTAATAACAATATCACAGAAATGACTTCATTAAACTATTGAATGTAGATTTTATAATGGATTCGCATAAGTATTGCTTGTATAGCTGCTATATAAAATAATATTTGAAACAGAAAAACAAAGCAAAAGTTATGTTGATCAATAATTAAAAAACCTGAGTAGGTATGGGAGGTTTTAATAAAAATAGATACACCAAAGAGTACTTATCCCGCCATCTAGCGGCGAATTATAAAGGTGCTTAGAAGTAAGAAAGTGCTTACTTCTTTATGTATGTGAAACAAACACTATGCCCGCCGCACCGCAACTAGACAAAAAGTTTGCCGGGTCGACCATCACAAAAGTACTAGCTTTCTTGTTTTGGGCTAGATGGCGCTGTATGATATATCTGCCAGGTAATTCTTTTATTATTAATACTAGCTAATGCTGATTCTTAGAAACCATTCAAGTTTGACAAAAATTAGTTAGTTTCATTTGTTTATTAGATGACGTCATATCATATACAAGTAAAATATGAAATATGCTGTGAGAAGTGTAAATTAGATGGCAAATGGTCATGAAGTCTTGAAGCTTTGATTAGTTATGGTCGATACCCAGTAAGAAAGAGATCGAACTGTATCTACAAAAGTATTAAAATAATATTTTTAATCGAATAGCTTGCCTTTCACGCCACAGCGCAGGTCGTGGGTTCGATTCCTACCCATGTGTGTGCATGTCTGTTTGTCCTGAGGCTGGCTGTAATTATTTATATAAGAACCTATGCAGGTAAGTATTTATAAAAGAAAAGTAGTATATTATAATGTAATATATCAGTTACCTGGTTTCCATAGTACAAGCTCTGCTTAGTTTACGATCTCATGGGCGAGTGTAAATAAAGATCTAGGTATTATAGGTATATTATAATAAATACCGAAATAGGCGACTACTGACGTCATAAATAGCTTTATAATTCAAGGATTTTTATCATTTTTATGATACAATTCACAAAACAGTTATATTTGTTCAACAGAGGCCGCCCTAAATGCAGTTGAGGTCAGAATTACCAAGTAAACAAGTAGTTGCTTACTGTTTGCTTGCAAGGCAAGACTTTCTTGCATCACACGAACACAGATGTTATGTTATGTTTTCTTGATACAGAAACTTTGTCTGGTCCTACTCAACTTCCAGAACTCTCTTTATGGCGTGTTAGATGTGTGCCTGTGTAATAAAATAAATAAATATCTTGGGACAACTTAGTACTCCTAAATTAGACAGAACCCGTACTATGGCAACCAGACAACTGACAAATATACTTATATATTTCTAAATACATACATGTTATAGATAAATTATACCCAGACACAGCACAAATAATTGTGCTCATCACACAGATTTGTCCCTAGTCAAACCCGCGACATCTGGCTTAACACCCTGAGTGCTAAGCCAGATGTCACCAACTACCAGACGTAAGGACTTAAGGAGTCATATTGGCTGCATGGGTGCTCAATTCAACACCCGTTAGGGAAATACCTTGTATGGTTTTAAGTAATTAAATAATATTCACCATCCGAATCAGTTCTTCAGAATCTAATAATATAAAAAGACTCATACACAAATGTTCAAACTTAAAAAAATCCTTTACAAATCTTGTCATCATCATCTTGTCGGTAAAACGGCTTGCAACTTTTTCAATTTATTCTTTTTAATAATACAACGCTAAGGAAAATTAATCCCTATGTCGCGTGGTACTTTCCTCATCCATCCACTGCTGGAGAACAGCCTCCCTCAAGAATTATCTTGGGGGGATATGCCAATCGCCACGCTCGGCAAACGGGTTGGTGATCGTCTTTGTACTCTGCAAGAAGAAGCTGGCCATCTTCTGGTAGATATATATTGCCTAGGGTCGACTTCTACGCCCCCCACGGAATGAGATGGGGTGATGTTATTCTGTTATTAGGCACAGCAGGGGTACTTTACAAACATATAATTGACGGACACAAAGTATAAATAAGACACCACTCTATTACCCATACACTTCAAATCAAATCAAATCAAAAATCTTTTATTGCATTTAGGTACACTTAATACACTTATGCACGTCAAATTTGTGAAAATAGAATCATCATCATCATCGTCATATCAGCCGAAAGACGTCCACTGCTGGACAAAGGCCTCCCCCAAAGATTTCCACAATTGCCGGTCTTGCGCTATTCGCATCCAGCAGTTTCCAGCAAAATAGAATAATACAACAAAAACAAAATTGAATACATACAGTGATATGAAGAAAAATAAATTAAATACAATATTTAAGGATCAACAATTCGCTATATCAATAAAATAAAGTACAAAATATGTCAAACTACTTATAAAATGGAAAGATTTAGAAGATTACGAAGGGGAACGTATCAATAAACATTAGCCATAATTTCCTTTTTAAGTTTAATCAATAAACATAATATCATCCGAATCAGATTTCTTAACAGGTACAACGTCATTAATCAACATATCAACTCCTTTACTTGCTTCTACCCTCATTTTTTCTTTAAACTCCAAATAGTTAACATCATTAGCAAAGAGGTCTATCTCACTGCCAAGCTTATTTTGGATGACTGGATCCTTCGACTCGCTCATTTTGATCATAGAATTATCCAAATACTCCAGTACAAGACCAGTCCTGTTCAACATAGAAGTCGCGTAACTACTATAGTTGGGTATAACTTGAGTTTCAACGAGTAAATCTTCATTGTATTCGTTCAATTCGTCGACTTTTGCAGTGAGATTGTAGTTAGGCGTTGTGATTACGATTCGGAGTGGAATTGCGTCGTGAATGTAATGTAGCAGAGCTATTACTTGAGATGGCGTCCTGAAAGTAAATTTAGAAACTTAAGTTCGTATTTATAAATTAAACTTAACAAATATAATACCGTGCTTATTTAATTGATTTAAATAAACGATAACTAGAGCTCTAACTACTAGAGAAATTTATAAAAAATTGATTCAAAGACACAGATCACACCCGGAATCAGAACAACTACATAGGAGTCCTGTGTGGGAATCGAACTCGAAAGTAGGCGCAGAAGTATTAACAAGGTGACTCATCATCATCATAATACCAGCCGAAAGACACCCACTGCTGAATAATCTGCTAGAAAACTTAGATATTATTCTCTTACCACATGAGTTAAGGTAGGCCATTACCTAATCACAGAAGGAACTGCACTTGTGACAGTCGCCTCGCCGCCGCTTCGGGTCACGGGTTCGAGTCAACTATTTGTGTGACCCATAAATAGTTGTTCTGGTCTCCATGTTATTTGTGTCCGTCTATTATATGTTTGTAAAGTTCCCCACAACACAGAGATTAGATACCCTAGTGCGGGCGAAGTCTTTTAATAAAAACTAAACCAAAAACAAAACTTCCTACTATCATTAAAGTCTCTTGCTTCTGTATTTTCCTGAACACTATAAATGTTTTGGATTTAACTGCCTCTAGTGACTTCAATTTCAGGGAATGTTTAAGCCATTAATTACCCCTAATATTATAATTAAAGCTAGAATAAATTAGAGAGTGAAAAAAGCAATAATATAAATTTGGCTGAGCCAAATTTCCGCCACGGTGGCCAGTTTAAACGGATACTAGCCTATACATGATATATTATAGTGCACTCTGTATGCTCTATGACCGACAGCTCTACGTGGACTCCGCAGCACGGGCGTGTAACATCACCAATTTCCAGACTCCAGGCTGCTACAGAAAAATCTCAACAACAATTTTTACCCTACCTATGCACCCGGGATATGAACCTAGGATCAAAAAAGTAGTAAAAATAAAAAAGTAGTAAAAGTACCTCGAATAAACTGATATAGCAATATTATTAATATTCTCTGATCCATGCCAAATTATCATCAAACCATTCAATACATGGTATGGTGACTTCCTATGAATGACTATATTGTCAGTGTGAGGAAGCCTTTCCATATGTAAGTATTCAGCAAACACGTCGATGGTTAAATCTTCATCTGCAGGTCTCTTTACATGTCGCAGTATGAGTTCAGTTGTCTCTGTAGTTGCTAACACAGCCAGCAATGTATTCTTATCTGAAATCATATGATGAATATGTAGAAAGGACTAGCCAGACTTTAAATGAAAGCAGTGAAACTATAAAATACTTCTCAAAAATAATAATATAATATACTTTCCCAAACTAACCTAACCTAACCATCAGAAAAGTCCGACTCTCTACATTTTGGAAAAGAGCTGATACGCTTAGTGTTGTACCCATATTAACCAAACATAGCTAATAATCACAGCAAGGCAAATGGCTTGCAAATTTAAAAAAACTACATAAAAATCGGTCTATTTGTTTGAGTAAGGGCAGGTCAGAAGAACCCTAAATCGGCGAGCATGTATGAAGAATATAATGACAGTAATCGAGGCAAAAGACGTGTGTAAAGATGGTGACAAATGGAAATCCGTTGTCTCTGCCTACCCCTCTGGAAAACTGGCGTGAGTCTATGTATGTATGTATTCGTTTGAGAGCTATGATAACACTGAGACACACACACACACACAGACAGACAGACGGACGTCAATCTTATAAGAGCAACTTTGCAGTTACTAATAAATTAGTAGCAAAAATTCTATTAGTGTGCCACATCTAAAATTATTTACATCACATCTCTTTCTTTTATAGGTCGTATGAAAAGCACAGGGCATACTTAATAGAATTGCTTCACCAGAGCACATATTTATTTAAAATTCTGATAGAGCATTATTTTTAATCATCTTTACCCTTTAGACCACCAGTCATGAATCAATGACAAACCAAAATGTGCCCAGAATGCCACGGCTGGCCTAGATAGTTGTGACCATGGCATGACACATGAACAGATAGAGAAGGCAGGCTAAGTACTAGGGTTACATTGGTTTCCTTTGAATACAAAACCCTAAACACATACACACCTGTGTCATTACTGGAAAGCACATCAAAATCCTGTCCCATAGTATCCAAAGAGGATAATGCCACATCCTCAATAGGTAATAAACATTCCTTCGCTCCTTGCTTATAAAATATACATCCATTGAATTGTATCCTACTAGTTACACTGTCTTTTAATTCTTCCAATTTTAGAACTATAACTATGGCAGTTTTGATTTTTGGCTTAATGCTTTGGTCATTGATTTTACTCCAGAATGGTGATGTATTTGTCTCTTCGAACAGTTTAGTTGTGTACTCAAGTGATGGAACAGATGCTCCATGAAGCAGGACATGAACCTCTTTTAATGATCTGAAATAGATTAAATAAAATTAAGTGTATTTTCACAACAGCGATGTACTAGTTAGGCCCACAAAAGTTTAAGGAACAATCCTTTATGTAAGTAGTATAACATTTCACTTTTTATTTTGGGCAGGATTACCAGTCTCAGCTATGACTAGCCAACTATTCGGGACACATCACTATAGACAAATGTGTGTGCACATATAGGTGTATGTCTATTTCCTCACTCTCCAAATATGATGGAATATGCTAGCCAACTAAACCAGAGAGAAGTTTATAGATTTATAGATGTTTGCACCTAAAACCAGACCCTCTGGTTTATAGCTTTATATATAGGACAATTTTACTGAAAGAGGTAATTGCCAAATTAATATACTTTATATTAAGTTATTTTATGGAATTTAAATATTTAAGGCATCCATTACTTGGTAGGTTTTGTTGTCAGATTCACTTGAATCTTAACTTGGTAGGTTTTGTTGTCAGATTCACTTCAGTCTTAACTGTGACCTTGTGAGCCTATCATCTAATACATTTATAAGAATAGGATTAAGTTGATATGATTCAATCATAATTCATAACTATAACATGAACATGAACTAAGTAATGTCTGTATAAGAGTTTAATAAACAGATTTCATCATCAACATGTAAGTCAAAAAATGTTCACTTCTAGACAAAAGCCTCCCCCAAGGTACTAATGAGGATTTGACAAAGTCGGTACACTTGGGTTCCGAACTGCAGTATTTTATTCCTAATTCATAGTACCTAAGTTATATAAAGAGACACTACTTCCCATTCTCTTGGTAAAAAAATAAGGGTAGGTACTCACTGCTGGTTTAGATTGCACACATTGTAAACAATGACTATATTCTTATTGCAAACTTTTATCCATGGAGGCTGCATGTTGATTTTTAAAGCCCCAGGTAACTGAAATATTATATATATGGCAAAGTTATTATAGACATTGTAAATAAAATTAATTAGTATTCAATTAATACTGCACATACTGCTTATAATACTCCACAATAATCAAATATTTGAAGCTTCTTTTACACCATGCCATCTCTGCAAGGATACTGTGAAAGACTATTACAGTATCCTTGCAGAGATGGCATGGTGTAATGGTGGTGCTGGCTTAACATTGCTCAGTATTCTGTTTTCTAAGAATGAAACCTAGCTACATGGATATTTAGGTACACGGATTGTATGAAAACATTTTCAAAGTTTATTTTATAATAATAATGATATTAAGTTAGCTTGTATTAAGTTATGGTCAAAGAGATTATGTTAAAGTTTAATTATCGAAATTTATAGTATATCAATATTCTACAAGTAGCTTGATACTTAAATATTTTAATCTTTACCAGTTCTTCATGGAACATTTTATGACATCAATAGAAATCTGTGTAACAAAATAGATACCAGTATGAATTATTTATGGTCAAAACTACAGTGTTAAAATAACCACAGTGAGTATGGACCCTAACTTCTGATAGGTACTTCTATTTTTATATGATTATTGTGCAAAGGCACAGACAAGTCGACCGCATATGACGAGAGCTTTACAAACGCACAGATGCTTATGGGCATACAATGAGAGCAGTATGAACACACATCCTCGTTTGGGGCACACTGAAATGGTTTAGAATGAATGCAGTAGTGCTGGAGGGGCACAGTGATAATGTATATATTTTAGGGCACCGTAAGAAACTGCTAGGCAGTGAATGCATAAAACATACTTATATATTTCTATATACATACATAATATAAATATGTTATTCCCAAACAGAACAAATAACCGATAATCTGTTGACCCCGGTTGTAGTCATTAGACAACAGTTGTTAAGCCATGTCAGGAGCCTACTGGGCGAACCCACAACCTCTAGCTTAGCTAGAGATTGTGAGTTCCATCCTGACCCCTACTCCTACATCTGCACCTGCACCTGCTGTCTACTACCACTAGATTAACAGTCCTGTCAGCTTAAATAAGCCTAGTAATTAACACTAATAATGTTTTTAAAGCATACCCTTTTTATATTTTCATTGAATATAGAATCATCCAAATTAGGATAAATCTGCTTATAAGCAGCAAACCCAACTGATTGGTGAATATTTAACATATCTGTATAAATTTTCTCATTGCACTTCACATTGTACTTTGCTTCAGTTAACTTTCTCATCAAATGAGTTATTAGAGGCAACAATTCATCATTGCTTCTTTTGTTAAAAGACATATCTATATTGGATATAAAGTTGTCAAGATTCTCATCGAATATTATAGGAACAGCATCATCTTGGCGAACTACTCTTAAAGAAGGCTGACCACTACACGTCAAATCTGTAATATCATACCTTTCTACATTTGTAATTGTATGATGTAATTTAATATTTTCTTTTCTTGACAGTAAATGCAACTCATCACCAGCACGTACTAAGTAGAAAAGTTCGCAAGTTTTATTCCTCATAATGATGATTTCTGTAGGTATATTTGTACAGTCGAGTTTAAAAGAAGATATTAGATCTCGTTGGTAGTATTCCTTTACTTCTCCATGTTTCGTACACACAGTAATATCAATGCTTTTCTCGTCTCTCGGATGTTCATCGTAGAATACAAAACAGGCGATTTCGTTGATAATAGAAGCTGGTACTACAGTCACTAACACTTGACGAGCGTTATCAGGTAAATGTAACATATTTTAATTTTCAATTTAACTACATACTCAAATTTACAAATATAAAATAACTTGAAAGCCGGCAAATTCAACAAACGAAAGTAAACAACGAAGAGTATATTAAATCTACGCACAGATAAATATATAATAATCAGAGAAATCTACGGTACCTAGTATAAATGTCATAATCGAAATGAAAATGACATATTTTTTTAATAAATTCCGTTTTACGGCTCAGGCTTCTTCGGCCTTATGAGCCTTCAGTAAAATACAGGGTTACTGGTAACTCGACGTATTCCTTGCAGGACGTCATAGTAGGGTTAAAATGCAACAAATTAAGCCACCAAATGTTCTACCGAAATTCAGTAGTTTTTGAGTTAGTTCGATTTTTAGAGTTTTTATGAATAATCCCAGATTAAATCATAAGACCAATTTAAAAATTATTTACGGCGCGACAGTACAGAAATTTTAAGTTATTATCGTAGTTGATGCCGTAGCAGATCTTTGTTAATAATTAAAAGTTCAAAAATGCCTTAAACCTTGGCAAATATCACTAATCAAACATTTTTTTTTTGTAATTTTTGTTATTACTCCATACAAATTGTTGTCTAGTGCAAAAATAAAATACTACGCCTGATGTACAAATTACTAGGAAAATATCCTTATCTTATCAGCTATCCAAAAAGGTATGAATGTTAATACAAAGTCATGGACTACATTATGAAAATCGTTTTTGATTTAGTACAGGAAGACGTGCGTCTCACAAAAAGGTGATTATTCGGAAAATCAAATAAAACAATTTCGTGAATGTTATTATTATTTTTAATAAATTTCAATTTAATAACTTTTATGACATACATTTCACACGTCTTGTTCGATGTGCTGCCCTCGGTTTCGAATACATGTTCTTATTCGCTTCCTCATTTCAGTTTTTGTGATTCTTGATGTGATTGTTGCCCTCATCTGGTCCGCCGCATCTGTTATTCTCTCCCTTAGTTCTTCAATTGAATTTACTGGGGTCACATAAACTAGGTCTTTCATATGACCCCAGACGTAAAAGTCTAGGGGCGTCAGATCAGGGCTTCGCGCAGGCCACGGAATCGGCCCACCGCGCCCTATCCATCGGTTTGGATAGTTTTCATCCAGCAATTGTCGAATTGTGATTCGGAAGTGGGCTGGACATCCGTCATGTTGATAAATCATGTTTGCTCTTCTTTCTTCCGGTACATCCGCGAGCAGTGGTGTTAAATGATTTCTAAGGAAATCTTCATAAAGTTCCCCATTTAGTGTTCGGGGTAAAAAATGTGGGCCGATCAATTTGTCGTCGATAATACCCATCCAAACATTAAGCGAGAACCTACGCTGGGATGCGGTTGGTTTCAGTTTTTTAGGGTTTGCTTCTGCTTTCAGTGCCCAGTAATGTAAGTTGTGGTAGTTTGTGATACCATCACGGTCAAAACATGACTCATCGGTCCACAGAATGTTTTTTAAAAAGTTTTCGCCTTCGGCGTCGGCATTCAGCATGAAACGACAAAATTCAAGCCGTCTCGGCGGATCTCCCTCTTCTAATGACTGGACTGGTTGGTAGTGATATGGATGTCGGCCTGACAAGTGAACTACAGACCAGACTTTCCACTGTGACATACCAAGCTCACGCGCTACGATGTTTGTCGATATGTTGGGGTCGTCAATAAAACGTTGAAGAATCAGCTCTTCGTCGTCAGCCGTGTATCTCCGGGAACGACCAGTGTCAATTTGCCTGGTTCTTTGGACGCTGCCAGTTTCAGATATTCGCCGATAAGTCGATCCGAAGACACTAACGTGTGGGAGTCGGCGGTTGGGAAAGCGAAGTCCATATTCTCTCCGCGCTTCAGCAGCGTTACCGTCACAAAGTCCGTAACAGTAAATTATGTCAGCGTATTCAGGATTAGAATATGCAGCCATAGTCAGCACTTATGAAGGCACAGCACAGCACGAGAGCAAGATACGCGATAGGGATAGCCAGATAACAAAACACGAGCTTGCGCGACGTAGAGTTGAGACTGACTAACGCTGACGACCAGAAAATCGCACCCCGAGTCATGCCGAGAGAACAATAGTAACCAATCACAAAGCTTACCGTGTGTTTGGAGTTCAAGCTCAGGTAAAACTACGAATTCTACGAATAACAAACAAAATGTTGATTGTCTCACAATTTTACCTGCTCCCCATAAAACTCTTCTCTACCCTGTCATACATGCAAAAGTATTGACAATCATACCTTTCTGAATAGCTGATAAGACAAGGATATTTTCCTAGTAATTTGTACATCAGGCGTAGTATTTTATTTTTGCACTAGACAACAATTTGTATGGAGTAACAACAAAAATTACAAAAAAAAAAATGTTTGATTAGTGATATTTGCCAAGGTTTAAGGCATTTTTGAACTTTTAATTATTAACAAAGATCTGCTACGGCATCAACTACGATAATAACTTAAAATTTCTGTACTGTCGCGCCGTAAATAATTTTTAAATTGGTTTCAAATGATTTAATCTGGGATTATTCATAAAAACTCTAAAAATCGAACTAACTCAAAAACTACTGAATTTCGGTAGAACATTTGGTGGCTTAATTTGTTGCATTTTAGCCCTACTATGACGTCCTGCAAGGAATACGTCGAGTTACCAGTAACCCTGTATATTTTTATATCATTTATTTTCGTCATTAAGTCAATGTCAAGTAAAGTCCATCACAGTCAGGTCATACATAGTCCTTGTCCTAACCCAGTAAAGCAGTGGAGACTTTAGAGGCTTATAGGGAGTTTTAGATTCAACACAGAAAATCGCAATCCACAATATGGCACTTTTCTTCCCTTGTGTACGTTGTCGAAGATGTTATGCCTAAAAGTCCACGATATTTACACATAAAATTTCGAATTTACAACAGTTTTTGAAAATGAAACAATGCCCCGATGAGTCTTTTCCGCATTGGCGCAAAAACTCCTGAAAATGATTTTTGAACATTCTATTTCAGTATGCTCAGCATAATTTTTTATTTTACCAATAGGTATTACGATTCAGTGGCGCGTTTTCTAGCCCGAAGCAATTTGACAATCTTAAAATTAAATTTGGGCTACCTAGTAAGAAAAATGTGAATGGAGGCTAGCCAGCTAAATGAAACATACTGAAGGTAACAAATATATAAACAGATACAGATGGGACGGCAATCTGGTTCCACCAGGGAGGGATCTCGGTTAAAGACCGACAGCTACGTATTTTACTGTAGTAAGTAGGTACTTAACCTCTACTTACCTTCCTAAAAAGGTACCATAAAGTTAGTATACACTAACTTTATGAATGGTACCTACCTACCTACTTACCCAGGTCACATCACTACCATGGCATCACGATCACGAGTTAAGTTGGAATCCCACATACGACAACTATTTGTGTTAGTGTAAATGATTTCTTAAAAAAAAAATTATGTGTGTACTTATGTACACGCGTTAGAAGTTATACCTACTTCTTTGGCGTATGGAAAAAAAATAATTAAAATGCAGTAGTGATCAACGATAAATATTAAAATTAATCAAAAAGATTTTATTTAAATAAAAATACTAGAATATACAACTTGAACATAGTTATCAATTTTCATACCACCTAGAACTAACTTCATGCTGTTAAATTTAGGTATCAGTGTGCGCGCGCATCGTAAAAATTCACTCTCATGTAGAACTAACTTCATGCTGTTAAATTTAGGTGTCGGTGTGCGCGCGCATCGTAAAAATTCACTCTCATCTAGAACTAACTTCATGCTGTTAAATTTAGGAGTCGGTGTGCGCGCGCATCGTAAAAATTCACTCTCATCATCATTTTTCTCCATCGCGCCAAAAGAAGTATAACTTCGAAAAGTAATAACGTTTTTCAAAACGTTTACAAGGTTAGGTGCACAGCCCAAAGATATTATATATCTTTGGCACAGCCTAATACCTACGACAGTACAAAAAATAATTTCCCATCTCACAGTTTCCTGTTATTTCGCGACAAGTTCTTGCATACGTACAATACGCTTGATTCGACGCGCATGCATAATGCAAGTGACAATCTACCTAGGCGTTTTTTTAGCATGTTTATTGGAATGAGTTTTATATCGTCTAGACGTGCGAAGTGTCTGTGACTCATTTTACGTTACTGTCTGTGGGTATAATGTATGTACTTACCTACCTTAAGCGGAACATTACTGTTCCCGTTTAGGTAGGTATAGATGGGTTAAGTATATAGGTAATGTGGGATTGTTGTGTACTGTGTAATAGCACTTAATTACCTACTATGTTAATGTGATATATTTAATGTCTTTTTCTCGGAAATTGTCTATCTAATGTCTAAATCTTTAAGTGAAATATTTAAGGGACTTCTCGTAAATCATTTTTAATACACTCTAGAGTCAGAGATCTCTAGATCCTAAGAAATTAATAAAATAAAATGCTTCTTCGGGAAATATTTTAAGAAACATTGGGTTATTTACCTATTTATTTATTATAGATAATTACAAGCACAATAAGTGGTACACTCATAATAATTTATATTTCTTGCATTGAGAATCGAGGTATTCCTCGAAGCGCTACCATTTTGAGGCGCTACTAATGAGGCGCTCCCGTTTTATTCCTCGGATACTTTTAGTAGCGCTCCCGATAGCAATTAAAAATATTAACTTTTATTTCCTCGAAGCGCCACTATGATTAACTTTCGAATAGAGATAGGATACTAACTGAAACTATCGATAAAAGTAAAACACGTTATTTTATACAGTTTGAAAAAACTCCTTGACCATAGATTGGTTTAAAAAAATTGAGCTTGCTTTGGCATTACTTTCGGCACTATAATGAAATAATGACCAATGTTATTGTGTATTCAAAGAGTAATAGTGGATAGTAAAAAGTTACAAAAAAAAAATAATTTGTCAGTCCGTGCGGTTTGTTTTATCGCATATATTTTCTGAAATCCTTAAATAAATAACAATTTACTAATCTATTATTTTAAAATTTAGTTCTACTATATTAAAATTAAAGAATTGAAGACTAAAGCAAAAGAGGAAATTCTAAATGAGGGTGTGATCACATGCACGGGATCACCGATCACGCGTTAATGGGCCAAAGCGATCCTCGCCGCTGAGGAACCTACCCTAGCTAGCCTGCGGCTTTCTCTAGCTACCTAGGTGGACGACCCGGAGAAGAAAGCCACAAAAAAACTCCGGGCTCGCTTTTTTCGTCTTCTTTTGCTTTCAGTTTACGATATTTATTTTTAAATGTCATGTATTTTACTTACATTGTGATTGGTTGTTATGTAGGCTAATGCACGCACAGAACCGTTGTCATTCAGTGAATCATAATAAAATAAATAAGCAATCGCATTCAATTTCTCTCAAGCACTTAGAATATCCTCTTGCTAGACGAAAAAACGGTGGGTGCATCCGCGTACATTTACAAAATTAACAAGTCACACGAAGTCTACCAGAGGCGAAAAAAAAAATGAGTACCCCAACAGCAGTTCGACCAGTTACCGCAAGCAGCACCCGTTCACGAGTATGACGTGTGGGCCAGCCATCGCCTCCCTCGCTATATTAGAGGGAAGGAAACGACCCGACCCACAACGCCACCGCAAGCATTAACAGACAATGGGAGCATGACGAGCTTACAAAGGGGAGTTCATATTGAAGTCGTTAACAGCCTTCGGCCGAACAGCGTTTGACATGTTCAAGATAATACACATTTGTTTTAATAATAGGTCTAAAAATCTATAAAGTTAAATTATTACGGCATTATTTCTATAGTCGATTGAGAAACATATAAATGTATATCCTTAACATAACACCAAGATGTTGCTCTTGTTTAACCAACACTCTAAATGATTATTTAAGCGACAAAACGCTTGGTCGCGTTTTTGTCGCTTAAATAGTCATTTAGAGTGTAATAGGCCTTTTTCATTAAAATATTCTTGATCTCTGATTTAAATTTAGCATAGGACAGTTCCTGAAGATTTGTGGGTATTTTGTTATAAATTCGGATACTCAGTCCGACAAAAGAACAATGAACCTTTTGTAAACGATGGGATTCTACACACAATTTGTGTTTATTTCTAGTGTTTATCGTGTGTGTGTCACTTCTCTTTTGAAACAAATTCAAATTTTGCCGCACATAAATTATATTAGCATAAATATATTGCGAAGATACCGTTAATATATTTATCTCCTTGAAAAACTCTTTTAAGGAGAATCTCGTACCTAGCTGATAAATAGCTCGCACTGCACGTTTTTGTAGAATAAAGATACTGTGGATGTCAGCCGCCTTACCCCACAGTAGTATACCGTAAGACATAATTCTGTGGAAGTAGCTAAAATAAACCAGGCGCGCAGTATCTATGTTAGTAAGTTGTCTAACTTTTCTAACAGCATAAGCAGCAGAGCTTAATTTTCCAGCCAAGCCGGATATGTGAGTACCCCATTGAAGTTTTCTGTCTAAAGTTATGCCCAGAAATGTAGTAGATTGAACAGATTCCAACACTTCATTGTTCATTACCAGATCTGGACCAACATTACTCACATTAGGTGTGGTGAATTTAACGCACTTAGTATTTTTGGCATTGAGAACTAGATAAGTTATTAACCGTAAACCATTCGGTAATCAGTGTGAGAGCACTATTTATTTCATCAAGGTTATCTCTGTTTCGATCTACTTTAAAGATAAGAGAAGTGTCATCCGCAAAAAGTACTACATCACAGAAGTTTTTTAAATAATGTGGTAAATCATTAATATACACTAAAAACAAAAAGGGACCAAGAATGGACCCTTGTGGCACGCCTAAAGTGACAGGTAGATCATTTGACTTAACTCCACCTACGTCAACACACTGAACTCTCTGATTAAGGTAAGAGGATAAAACGTCAAGCGCAACTTCCCTTACGCCATAGTGTCGTAATTTCAGTAATAGCGTGTCGTGGTGAACGCAATCAAACGCTTTTGAAAGGTCACAAAAAACTCAAAAGCATTCTGTGACTTCTCCCATGCATCAAATATATGTTTTATTAGTGCAATCCCTGCATCTGTTGTAGATCGCCCTTTAGTAAAGCCAAACTGGTGCTGGTGCAAGAGGTTGTTTACATTAAAATGCTTGAGTAACTGCTTGATTATGAGTTTTTCAAATATTTTACTGAATGCTGGTAAAATGGAGATGGGGCGATAATTAGAGGGATCGTCTTTAGAGCCTGATTTAAACAATGATATGATTTTACTACATTTCATTAGGTCGGGGAAAGTACCTGTATCTATACACTGATTATAAATAACCATTAAGTAAGGCGCTATTACATCAATTATGGTTTTTAAAATCCTTTCGGATATTATACCCCATAAGTCACCCGTATTTTTTTGCTCAAGCGTCTTAACAATATCATATATATCAGATACCGTAACATGTTCAAAATTAAAAATTACATTGCATTCTGGCACGCTATTACGTAGCAGCAGTTCGGCGCCAATTTCGGAGGAGTTTAAGGAGCGAGTGGTGGTTACAGATATGGCGGCAAAAAAGTTATTTAACTCATGAGCTATGTCAGCTTTATCACTAATAACTGTATTATCTATTTTTAATTCCAAATAATTATCACGTCTTATATTCTTACCACTTTCTTTATTAATTATGTTCCAAGTGGTCTTTATTTTATCATCTGCTTTTTGTATTTTTCTACTAATATAATTAGATTTAGCCATAGTGCATATTTTTTTAACGTATTTGAATAATTTTTGACATATTGTAAAAAATCTGAGTCAAATCTGTATTTTTTCATACCGTATAACTCGTACAATTTCGCTCGACTTTTATATATACCAGGAGTTGCCCATTCATTAAATTTACTATTGGAAATCCTAAGTTTTTTAGTTTAAAATGTACTCTGAAACTCAGTTTTAATGACACTAAAAACGGATGTTGTTTTAGTCCTTAGCTTGTGTAAGTGAATACCTGGGAAAATTATGTACTCACTTATTATTTATTAAAATAGCTATAGTAAAACGTAATGCAGTAAACATGTGTTTTGCCATTCTTCCTAGAAATTTTTTGTAAGGATAGTTGGATCTGATCAATCAATTGAAAAACGGGAAGGTACGCCGGGTAGGGTCGGCAATTCGGTAGCTCACAGAGCTAGACTGTGAATGTACGGACACTTCTGCTACAATTTTAAGAGCATCAAATGGGATTGAAGAACATTTGAAATTATTCATTTCCCGCTATACACTATGATGCTACTGCCCTTTTACCCTAACCACAAGTCCATCACTGTAACTCTAGCGATCTTTTGGCGTAACTGAAGTATTACGTCAGCTGATTGGCATAATTCATAATCATCCTCATCATGTCACCCAAAGTACGTCCACTTCTGGACAAAAGCCTCCCCAAAGAATGGGGGGAGATGCCATAATCGCCACGCTTGGCAGACGGGTTGGCGATCGCATTTTGATGGTTTACAGATAAACGTTCTCTGGTAGGTTTTCCCTCGGACGATTGTTACTATAACGGGCCATGTTGTGTGAGAATAAAATATATATTTCCTATTTATTTATCGGAATGATGTACAACATATTATGGGCATTTACATTGAATGCCTAAGAATACTAATATTTTATTTGGATAAAGATTATACCAAATAAGAGTAAATAGCATCACAAGTATCACATTAAATTATTGTTTAAAAAAATAGTTACTCTGATTCATCCGTAAAGCATTTAAATTTATTATTCGGTAAATTACATTAAAACTTAAGTCAGTTATATAATCTTCCGTGAAAAATTATCCTCCTAATAGTGCAAACCACATCAATATCTGTTTAGTTTTAGGAGGAGTTAGCGGATATAGAATACACAGATACACGCGTGGAGGCAAATCGGTTAATACTTTGCAAACATAAGGAAGTTCGATGCTCATGCATGTACTATATAAATAAAATAGTTACATTTGAAAGATTTTTATAATATCCATGTCTATGCACAGTAGGTATAACACTTAATGTTCTCGAGGAATAGATTAGGTATATTTCAGGGCTATCCAGCTGACGTCAAAGATATTAAAGGGATTTGAATCGCTTTAAGGGACCTGTAGAATTAACCGTATAGATGTGTCTGAGGTAATAGGTGTAATTACTATTAGAGTCTTCTTCTTCTTATCGTCTTGATGTTAAGAATTATATTTATTCTTCCCAAAATTGGGCAACGCTGATCGCTTTGGCTGAAGCGTCATACAAGTCCTGAAGGGAACAAAATACTGGACAAGAGGGACAATCAGATAAATGTGCCATACTTTGGGGTAACACGCCGCACTCACAGATGTTTTGTGATGTGGGAATGAAACTATTAGAGTGAAAGTGAATTATAATAGGTAGGTACCAAAGCGGTTACATATAGGTAGTTAGATGCTAATTACTTAATAGCAGCTCAATTTAAAACATTACTTTTCTATAAAATGTGAGTGAAAAATTATCGAACTATAGTGCAAACCCCATCAATATCTGTTTAGTTTTAGGAGGAGTTAGGTAGCAGATATAGAATATACAGATACACGCGGGAAGGCGACTTGGTTTTGTAAAGACGCCAGAACATCAAGCTACCCCAATTTGTAAAATTTCTCCAATTGAAAGTGAACCTTATGCTTTTGTGATAAAGTTGAAAAAAAAATCTATAAAAGAAATTTGACAGAATGGGGTAGCTGGATGTGCTGGCTTCTGTAATATGTAAACATAAGGAAGTCCGATGTTCATGATGTAGGTACTGTATCGTGACTGCCTCGTTGGTCTAGCGGTAGCGTGTTCACCCGCAGATAACGAGGTCCTGGGTTCAAATCCCGGGTCGGGCCAAAAGTGATTTTGGGACTTTTCTGTAAAAAGAAAAATTTCTCAGCATCAGCCCGAAGTCTGGGAGTTGGCGGTATTATACCCCCGTGCCTCGGAGAGCACGTAAAGCCGTCGGTCCTGTGCCTGACCTCTTTCCGGTCGTGTCGCTAGTCGTCCCATCGGATGGCTACGTACCCGTAGGACCTCCTAGTTTGGACCTCGTCTAAAAAGATGACCCTTTGGACCCCTTTGTACCGTTTGGACCTTCAAACTTGGATGTTGTCTATACTTGATTACCTATTAGACCCTCTATTAAGCAACGAGTTCTGTTGGACCTCATTCACATGTCTTCGTATAAAAAGTTAAAATACACTCGTGCACAAAAGTGACACACCTTATTAAAAATAAAACACTACAATATAAATCAATGTTATTAATCAAAAATATAAAAGATCACAACGTTATATAACAAATAAAAACACATATTCCAGTTACATTTTTCTAATTTGACAAATCTTCAAGACCGTAGGTATACATAAAAATGCATACTATATATTTATTTTGAATGTTTATATCACATTTTAAAAGAAAGAAACACTGATATAATAATGTAAGTAAATCTAAATCTAACTTGTATGCCGTAGTAACTGAATTTGTGAAGATTGGTTTTACAGGCAGCAACTTAATTAAATTTGTAAATATAAGATATCTTTGTATTTTACATATTTGTAAATAACCTTTCAAGTAATCACAGTCTTATTCTCGTAGATTTTTTGTAAATTTAAAATAATGTATATAAGTAAAATAAAGTAAATAAATCACAGTTTTTTTTTAAGTTAAGAAGTTTTTTTACATATAAAACATTACAATATGCGGTTTGCCTAAGTATTATTGATATTTGTACATGGGGTTTTTTAAAATATTTATCCATTACACACCTGTAAAGGAGACCATTCCTTTTTCTATGGCCAATGTGCCCACCAAAAATTCTCGCGTTTATTAATGAAACCTATGTTAATTTGTTCCTTATGATCTCTAGATTAATGGGGTAGTATTAGTTTTAGGATGTCTAACCGGAATCCTGAGAAATATGACAATTTAAACATGAAATCCACATAGTAGCAAGTTGACGCAGAACTACAGCTGTCTCGGACAGTAATTATCTTTGCACATTGCGTTGAAACCGTACAGCACAACTGACACAACGTTTCTGTTCGCTAAGAGTTGACGTATTGAAGCCATTTTCGACAAATATTTCAAAGAAATACGAGAAACTATAAAAATACATTCACAAAATTATAAAGAAAATGTAGGAGTGACGTGACGTTAAGTGTTCAGGGTTGCCAATGATCATTATATAATTCCTCGATTGTCCCATTCATAATCGTACATATCTGTGAGAAAAGTATAGAGTGAGTTTAACATTTTATACCCATCCCAAGAAAAATGCTCTACACCGCTAAAGATTATTTCACTTCAAATAACCAAATAACTATACATCCATTGTTGTGAGAACTACATATTATTCTTCCCATCCGTTTTATATATATCTACATAAGTATGAAATCGCAACAATTTAATTGTTATGGAGCTAAACAGTTCACGTGCCAGAAGGCTACAAATCAATTCTAATTTCCTGAAATTAAGGAATTCCCTAAAAGCTTGCAATCCTCGCCATTTTTTTTGTATAAATGGCGTCGAGCCGTAACCGAATATCAAAAAAGTACTTTTTTTAAAGATTTTTGATTCCGGTTACATATCTTTACAAGTTTGAACTCATTTGTTGTAATAATTTCGGTATATTTTTTAAGATTGATGTGATCAATATACGTAACCGTTGCCAGTGGGCCCAAATAAAAAAGGTTTTTATTCACGTAGACTTTAAAAAAGCGCTTGTAAATAGTCAGAACATGTTTGTAGTAATATAGTTGTATACATTAGATATTATTTCTAGTAACATAGATATTTAGGTACATCTTGTATGAAAACATTTATAAAATTTTATTACAAAAATGATATTTAGCTAGCTCGTATCAAGTTATTGTCAAGAGATTATGTTTAATTATCTTGTTAGTTGACAACTCTGCAAAAAGAATGGTCTCCTTTGAAAGAAATATAGTTTACATAATAATTTCTTGTGTTTCTTCTACTGACCACGGATTGCTGTTTGTTGTTAGTGTGCCTGTATTCGCTTATGTTATTTCGCATAATTATTAGAATTCTGGTTAAACATTTTCAACACAACTGTACCTTTTTTACTAAAATAACGCCGGGCGAATACTAAATAAAAACATATTTTATTAAGGTCCAAAAGGTGTTAGAATTGAGGTCCAGCAGGTTCATCTTTAGTAGTTTTAATTATGAAGGTCCAAAGGGTACTTAAAAAGAGGTCCAATGGGCACATTGATTATTATATTTTAAAGAAGGTCCAAAGGGACTTAAAATGAGGTCGGACGGGTACTTTTGCGATAGAGGGTCTAATCTTGTAGGTCCAACGGGTACGCAGCCCATCGGATTATGAGAGTGATGGAATAGAAAGTGCTCCTGAGTTTGCGCACACACTTGAGCACTATAATATGTCCCGCGCAGATGGCTAATCTCTATTGAGACTGGCCGCCGTGGCCGGATTCGGCTAGGAGGACATTATTATTATTATTATTACTGTATAAATAACATAGGTACCTTCATTTGAAATATTCTACTCCGTAATTTCGCTTCATATCCTTGTCTATGCACAGTATAACACTTAATGTTCTCGAGGAATAAATGATATTTCAAAGCTATCCAGCTGACGTCGAAGATATTAAAGGGATTTGAATCGCTTCACTTAGGGACCTGTAGAAATAACCGTATGATGTGTCTGAGGAATTACTATTAGAGTGAAAGTGAATTATAATAGGTAGGTACTAAAGCCGTAACATATAGGTAGTTAGGTGCTAATTACTTAATAGCAGATCAATTTGCAACATTACTTTTCTTTGTAAAATCTAAGTATTAGACCGAGTAATGAGGGTATATATTAAATTTACACAAAGGTGGTCCAAGAAATGCCAGGATTAGTAACTACTAATTCTGGCTTTTTAATGAACCACTCATGTAATAATATCCATACCAAAAGGTGACTATGTCATAAACAAAGTAAAATTTGATATATAAGTATAAATAGGTTAATAAAGGTAGGTCCTGTAACATGGTGCAACTAACTGATTCTCACTTTTTATTGGACGACTCTAATATATTCTACTATACAGATTCGATTTTTAAAGACCCTTCGTTTGGGACCAGATCGCAGTGTTTTAATAGTCCCTAGACCTCATGCAATACTCCCAACCAACTGACACGAAAGCCTTCCACCCGTATCCGAAAATACCATAATTTGGATTGGCTTGCAAGCTGCTAATATGCGTGAGCAGCAAATAGCTTATTACTTCTGACATGCCGGTAAAGTGAACAACTTATACTGACTCAAAACTAAGATTCGAGAGGAAAGTCGTCAATAGGATCCGGCAGTGTGAATCCTTCGTAGATTACTACTATTTCGTAGTATTTGACTGCCTCGTTGGTCTAGCGGTAGCGTGTTCAGCCGCATAAAATGAGGTCCTGGGTTCCAATCCCGGGTCGGTCCAAAAAGTGATCTTGAAATTTTTCCGTAAAAAGAAATTTCTCAGTTTCTGCCCGAAGTCTGGAAGTTGGCGGTATTACACCCCCGTGCCTCGGAGAGCACGTAAAGCCGTCGGTCCTGTACCTGACCTCTTTCCGGTCGTGTCGCTAATCAACCCATCGGATCATGAGAGATGGTATAGAAAGTGCCCCTGTGTTTGCGCACACACTTGTGCACTATAATATATCTTACGCAATTGGCTAATCTGTTCGCGAACAGCTGTTCGAGTGAATGCACGTGCGTGGCGGTCACTGACCTTGTGAGGCAAATATGACTAATACAGTGAAATGCAACAATTGCAATGTAGTGATTAACGAGTTACTAGCGTTTATACAAAACAAAGCGGGTATCATGGATGAGGACAGCATGATACGATTATGTGTGACTGCTTTTAATGAAGAAGAAATAACACTTGCAAAGAAGTTATTGTTCGAGTCTGCTGATACGTCTCGCCGTAAAATTAATAGAAGGAAAGAAGGCAAAAATAGAAGAGATATCGAGGACATCATCGTGTTAATTAAGGAACTAGATCCCGAGTTGTTACCAATTTTTGTAGCCCGATATCTCCATAAATTACCACCAGTAACATTCGACCACCTAGATGCTACTAGACTGCTCAGGGATATTCTTAAGTTACAAGAAGACGTGGCCGTAATAAAAGAAAAATATGTCACAATGGACGACCTAGCTGATATTAAAATCTCGAGTAATTCCTGCTTTAGGAGCATGAACATTAATCCCAAACGAAGAGGGTATTTGTTGGATGATAAAAATTTTGAATACGAGAGTGGGCCAGCCGGTATATTAACGCAAGTCACTTCGGAACTGTCACCGCACGTAACGTTGGACAAGTGCATGCAAGAAGTAAGCGAGAAGCAAAATGATACCTTAATAAATATTGTCTTGCCGCCGCCGCCGGCCCACTACGAGGCTAGTTGTGGCAGGGCGGATAGTGTCGAGCGCGTGGAGACCGATACCGCGGTTTCGACGAGGACCGATACCAGCGCAAGGGAAACGGCGACACCGTTGGCGGCGGAAACAAACGACCGAAGAACGAGGCGCACCGTAACACCGAACGTCAACACATCGGCGCGCGTAACACGCGCGGAAGCACTGACTTCGTCGACCCCGCCCCGGACCGGAGCGAGCGTAAACTTCTATCAGATGTTTTGAAAGAAGGTGGGGATTGGAAACACGCATCGCCGAACGTAGGCTGGATTGAGGTACAGCGTAAAAGGTTACAGAACAGATTTGTTGGGATGAAAGGCAAGGCGCAAACACTGCCTAACTGTACATTTAAGGCTGCCGAGGTAAATGTTCCTTTTTATATCTACAATGTTAATAAAGAGGCTAAGATGGAAGATATAGTAAAGTATATAAAAAATAAAACTAATGTGGAAGTGTTACTGCAAAGTATAGATATGAAAAGGAATAAGGGCTATGCAGCTTATAAATTCTTTATACCTAGGGGGCATTTAAGTGTATTTATGAATGAAAATATGTGGCCCACTGGCGTATCGTTTCGTAGGTTTATCGACTATGGTGGTATAACCGAGCGAAGGCAGATATACGGGAAGCCCACTGGCAGTGTACCTATTAATAAACCAAGTAATGGATAGCATACAATGTAATAATTATCATTTACATGCTAAGTTCGTAAGCTATAATTGTAAATCACTAAAAAGATCGAGTATATGTATACAGAACTTATGTAAGACTGTGGATATCATTGCTTTGCAAGAAACTTGGCTGTTGCCCCATGAAATTTCTATTCTTGGTACTCTGGATGTTAACTTTGGTTACTGTGGAAAATCAGCGGTAGATACGTCAGGGGGGGTACTAAAAGGAAGGCCATATGGTGGGGTGGCTATTATATGGCGAAAATCACTTTTTCCTGATGTTTCTATCGTGCCGTGTGTAAGTGATCGTATTGCGGCTATCAAGGTTACAGGCGCCGATCGTACTATGTTAATATTTAGTGTGTATATGCCCACAGATTCTCTTGATAACCTAAATGAATTCTGTGAGTGCTTAAGTGAAATAGCGGCTATTGTGGAGACCTCTAACATAGAGTATATTTATATATTAGGAGATTTCAATGCGCACCCGGGGGAATTATTTAATCGTGAAATGTTAAACTTTTGTACTGAACAATATTGGAAATGTGCTGACTACATTAAGTTGGGTGTGGACTCTGGCACTTATACTTTTATAAGCGATGCCTGTGGCAGTAGACGGTGGCTTGACCATTGCCTGGTGTCAGAAGCAGCGTGGAAATCTCTGGGAAATATTGAAATTTATAGGGACATATATTGGTCCGATCACCTTCCACTTACCTGTGAAGTTAATCTAGGGGTGGCTAGGCCAGCGGAGGAATTACTCGCACAAGGAGGTACATGCATTAATAAGGTTGTATGGGGTGAAAGGGATGTTGCACAAATAAACTCTTACCAGAAAATATGTATGGATAAGCTCAAAAATGTTGACTTCCCATATGAATTAGGAAATGGTTGCGATAGCTTCTGTCATAACAAAGATCACTTGAAAGTAATTGATACTCTGTACAATAATATTGTAACTTCGCTCAGGGGAGCGGCAGAGGGCAGTTCTGGTTTGAAAACGGTCAGAGAGAAGCGGCGTACAGTGGTGGGGTGGAATAGGTATGTCAGGGACGCTCACCGGAACGCGAGGAGGGCCTTTATTAACTGGGTTTGGCATGGAAATCCCCACTCTGGGCAACTATTCTTGGACATGAAAGAGACGCGAAAAATTTTTAAACAAAAATTAAAATTCTGTCAGGACAATGAGGAACAGATTAAGATGAACATTTTGGCTAAAGAGCATACGAGTAAAAATTTCAAAAAATTTTGGAAATCCACCCAGAGATTAAGTCCTAGACCAGCGCCTGCGGTGAGCGTTAATGGCTATACTAAACCTGGGGAGATTGCGGATATGTTTATGAAGCATTTTAAAGTCATTCCTCTCAAAACCGACGAGCTACACTGTGCCTCGGAGATGAATCTGTCTGGTCTGCCCATCAATATTACGGCGAGGGAAATAAATAATGTTGTAAAATCGATGACCAGGGGTAAATCTCCGGGGCACGATGGGCTTAGCATAGAGCATTTTCAATATGCGGGTCCTCATCTCCCTAGGGTCCTGTCTATGCTATATAACCTATGTTTGAGGCACTCCTATCTACCTACGGAGTTGATGAGAACTGTAATTGTGCCGGTTATTAAAAATAAAACTGGGGATTCATCAGATAAGGACAATTACAGACCAATTTCCTTAGCTACTGTAACAGCAAAAGTGCTTGACGGTGTGCTTGAGCGTAGACTTAAGGAGCAGTTCAATCCACATTGCGCACAATTCGGTTTTAGAGCCGGTTTGTCTACAGAAACCGCTGTTTTGGCACTTAAGCACACGGTCAGGTACTACACTGATAGAAGTACACCAGTGTATGCCGCGTTTTTAGACCTTTCAAAGGCGTTTGACCTGGTTAATTATAACATCTTATGGTCGAAATTGAGGGAGAAAGCAGTACCCATTGAGCTAATTACCCTACTCAAATACTGGTACGACCATCAAATTAACCAGGTCAGATGGGCAAGTGCCCTATCGGGGGCGTATAGGCTGGAGTGTGGCGTGAGACAGGGAGGTTTGACCTCTCCGACACTCTTTAGTTTGTATATCAACGATCTGATCGAGGGGCTCAGTGGCACAGGCGTTGGATGCTCTATTGATGGCAAGATTATAAATAGTATGCAGATGACGTCGCATTACTGGCCCCCTCGGTCTTTGCCCTCAGGCAATTACTTGCTGTGTGCGAGAGTTATGCTGCCACACATGGGCTCAAGTACAATGTGTGTAAAAGCGTAACGATGGTTTTCCGTGTCGGAGGTGGGAAACCCAGAACTGTCCCTCCTGTACATCTCTATGGAGAGGCATTAAGCAGAGTGTCTCTTTTTAAGTACCTCGGACACATATTGACCGAGGACTTAAATGATGACAATGATATTGAGAGGGAGCGAAGAGCGTTATCGGTTCGTTGCAACATGCTGGCTCGTAGGTTTGCACGCTGTACGAAAGATGTGAAAATTACTCTTTTCAAAGCGTACTGCCAAACATTCTACACGTGCAGCCTATGGTTCAGACATACGCAGAGGGCCTATAACGTTCTTCGTGTCCAGTACAATAATGCCTTCCGGGTGCTGTTGGGGCTGCCACGATTTTGTAGCGCGTCGGGGATGTTTACTGAATCGCACACAGATAGTTTTGAGGCCATCATGCGACAAAGAACAGCATCCCTGCTACGTAGAATTCGTGGGAGCACCAATAGCATCCTTCAGGTAATTTCTGAAAAATTGGACAGCCCTTTCCTGATGCACTGGACCCGTATGCATAGTGGCGGAGCTAGTGCAGCAGGACGGTTCTTAAATTAAATTCAATTTTTAAATTATGATTACTAACATATTCTAAGTACTGTAATACTAACACTATATGGATTTTATATCTGAAATAAATGAATAATAATAATAATAATCTCCATTGAGAATGGCAGGCGTGGCTGAAATTCGGCCGGGAAGACATCATCATCATCATCATCCTTCGTAGAGTCGCTGCACTGGGTTTGTATAGTGTACAGGTTATAGAATATGATTTTCAGATTTAAGATTAGATTTACGCTTTGCGAATAACACTAATATAACAAAATTTTGATAGCTGCTTAGATTAACAACCTATTTTTTGTTGCACAGCTATTAATAACAATCATACAATACAAAAGTAATAATAGTATACGAGCCACCTTTGTACTGCGATGAGACAAATATATACGAACAGTTGTAACACACCCACTCGTTTGTAGGGTTGGCAATATCACAATTATTTAAATTGTTATTCTTCTTCTAAGCGTTTCGATGGCAAACTCAAATTATCATGTTACATTTTTGTGGCCCAGAACGTGGCCACGGTGATTGCCCTGCTTGTGGCAGTTCTAAGATCCTGCCATGATCATGTGGTAGGGCAGGCTGGGCATGCTGTTAGATGGCCATGGATTCGACCGATGCTCCGTAAATACAGTCCATTTTGGGGTTGCTCGACAGTCTAGACATGTTTTCTTTGCTTCGGCCCACCTGAGTCCGGAGTCTGTTTAGGGACTTCCAGATCAGCCACGGTAATTGATGTCCATGCGGGAGGCTTTCGGAAGGCGTGACAAACTGTTCCAGCAAGGATCGCAAATTGTTATACGAAAATTAGTACTAACTAAGCAGTATGGTTTCCAGTCCAAAAAGAATAACAGGGCTACCCCATAACATCCCGTGAATGTCGTAAAAGGCGACTAAGGATAATAACAGCAGCAGCAGCGCCATCTGTGCACCAGTCACCACCTAACTGCGGTCGCCAACTCGCATGATAAGCGCGGTGACTAAGGCAAACCTCTGACAATGGCAACGTTATAGAAAACTTTAAGGGAGACCTATGTGCAGCAGTGGACGATATCAACATGATAATGTATGATGTTTATGAAAATTAGTATTAAAGCAAGCATTGGAGAAGTCGATCAGGGTCAGAACTGTGACGTAAGTGTCCTCCATACCAGCCCTAATATTTCCAGTTTCTTTTAGAAGAGCGCACCAATGCTCTTCTTACTATGACCAGACCTAACCTCGGATTGTAAAGGACTTATTAAGGTATTGGGAAAGCTGTCTTTAGCAGTGTAGTCAAATACTTTGGCTTGCAAGGGGAGGTTGTAGATAGTACGATAGTGGGTGAGGAGTGCTGTTATGGAGACTTTATGACGTAAAGCTCAGGCTTTAGGTCATAAAGTTGATCTAATGAAAAATTAGAATATGGGATATTACAGGAAGAAGATGACCCAGGGTTGGTACTAACATGCTTTGTTTGTCATTATAACTGAACTGAAGGGAGGTTCACTACTCAATGAGTCATGGCGGTCATCGGTAAATAATCTTTACACTCAAGAAAGCCTATTATTGTCAACACAACCGTGTAACAGTATTGGTGTAAACAATTGTTGGTTAACCAAATAGACAAATAAATAGAGTTGTAAATATCAGCAGTTTATCGCTGACTTAAGCTGTTTTTCATGTTAGCATTAGCGTTATTCTGCTTCTTACTGATTGTATAAGTAGGTTGGCTCATGTTTCGAATGTATCGTCTAATTATTTAATGTAACTACTTTTCTTTATGTTTAAATACTTCCTTCCTTTTCCGACTAGTTGCGCATGTTAGAGAAAAAAAATATAAACGCGGCTGCTATATCTAGCATGGCGATAAGAATTTACTTACTTACTTATCGTATGGGCAGTGGTTACCCTGGTGACAGAGTTGTTCAAGCCGCCCATTAGGCCTCTGACATGGCTTAACGACTGTTGCTTAATGGCTACAACCGGGACCGACAGCTTAACGTGCCCTCCGAAGCACGGAGATGCTCACAAATTTAATCACTTTGGCGGTCACCCATCTATGGAATAACCGCGAGCCTAGTTGCTTAACCTCGCCAATCACTTACGGACCGGTGTGAGCTACTGGCTATGAGCGCCTCGGCGATAAGAAAGAACATAGTAACCAATTTAATTACAGAACAAATCAGGAGTTTATGACTGCGAGCATAGGGGGGAACACAGTAGAGAAAAATGAGCTTTGACATGACCCTAGCTAGATTTTTTTAAGCTTGTACTATTTTTCCTTACTAAAAATAAACAATTGATTAAATTAAAAGACGTTATTTTCTAGAAAACACATCACCTCAATACAACAGATCAAGATATAAATAAACACTTACATGAGATCTTAGCGTCGTACTAAACCAAAAGTATTTTTTTCCTGAAATTGGCAGTTCCAAGACAGCAGAGCTCCCACCTGAATATGAGATGTTAATTTTAAGTTAATACCTCCACTGTTACTACTATTCACAGTTTTGACATATGGACAAATGATTCCATTTGTTTGACAGATGGACAAGTGATATTAAAAACATATATTTTTTCATTTGAGGTACAGAACCCTAAATGGTGACTATAGTTTGTTTTTAATACATTTAAATGAAATATGAGCAAAACAAAAAACCAAAAAATCCAATATAGCTACTAGCACTACTACGTACAAAAGGTATGGTAGGTGGTAGTGCTAGCATATTGTTTTCTTTTTTATTTCTATATGTTATCTAGGTACCTACTTCCCATAGGTTATAAGGTTTTGTAAATATTTTATTCAGTGACTAGCGGCCCGACCCGGCTTCGCACGGGTGGACATTTATTTTTAAACATTTTGGCATAACGTAAACCTCTATCTCGGCAAGCAGCTTGGTAAGTTTCTTAAGTAACTCCGTCAACTGTTTTTAAGTTCTGAAACGATGTTGGGCCTCGTACATAGTGAAGTAGTACCCTGAGGAAAAAACACGTAGGATGAAAGCTGTACACTCTTCCCAATGCCGCATAATTTTTTATACCAGGATTTCCACCTCTTCTGTACTCCGGCCCCGGCGCGCGATCCCGCGCTTTACGGCGGCGACGTAGCGTATAATTTTATTAAACTCGTAATATCTTTCGAATGAAATGTCCGATTTTAATAAACTAAAAAGTAATTTACAGGTATTTGCACAGCCTTGCTTGAGAAATCATTTATTGAAGTAAAAATTAAGGCAAAGGTGATGATTATTATGATGATAAGGCAAAGGTATAGGGATACCTAAATAACATGGTCGTACCTAAATAACACGCAAGGGATTTTTTTTTCTATGACGACTATAATGTTTTTTTTTGATATTCAAAATAGTTATTACAAAATAGTTATAGTTAGTACTTTTACCTAACACATATTTTTTTTTTATTAACAACCAACCCTAGTTTTTCGAAATAGTTTGTCGGAACAAGGTCAGCTGAACCGCGATGCTGCATGCAACCGCATTGCACCATATTCTCTGTTCTATTGTTGGTATAACAGTGACACACTGCACAAGTATAATAGCAGAGTATGTACTTCGTAAATACATATACCTATCTTAAGGTCTCTGCACACAGCGGGCGCGGCGCGGCGGGACGGGACGGCGACGCGACACTGAGGAGTTGTAATGTACTAGATATTACGGGCGACGCCACACACAGCGTCGCGTCGAGCGGGACGGCTCTGTGTGGCGTCGCCCGTAATATCTAGTACATTACAACTCCTCAGTGTCGCGTCGCCGTCCCGTCCCGCCGCGCCGCGCCCGCTGTGTGCAGAGACCTTAACGCTTGCCAGACCAGTCAGCGACAACACACAACAGCGCTCACAGCATGATGCTCTCAATGGTCCGTAAGTGATCAGCGAGGTTAAGCAACTAGGCTCGCGGTCAGTCAATAGATGGGTGACCGCCAAAGTGATTTAATATCTGAGCGTCTCCGTGCTTCGGAGGGCACGTTAAGCTGTCGGTCCCGGTTGTAGTCAGAAGACAACAATCGTTAAGCCATGTCGGAGGCCTACTGAGCGGCTTGAACGACCCTGACACTAGGGTAACCACTGCCCTTACGATAAGTAAGTAAAATCAATAGATTCAGCTACCAATACCTTCCACTGGTAATTGCCGCAAAAGTAGATAAAAACATAACCTGTTTTTAATAAATGTGGTTTTTAATAAAATTTGGTAGGTATATCAGTTTTTTCATAGAAGATACATCTCACCTTTGAACTAACCTTTGATTCGACTACTTACGTAAGTATTTAAACAGCAAATCAGGTCCGAGTTATATTTAAGTCGTTTAAACTGGAGGCAGAAATGTCAAAATCCATAGGTAAATAGGGACTTATTATATTCTACCCAAAGCATTGCCAAGCTGAAGTGGCAGTGGGCAGAGGACATAGCTCGTAGAACCGAAGGCCACTGGGGCAGAAAGATTTTCAAGTGGCGACCAAGAACCAGAAGACACAGCGTCGGCAAGGTCGATGGAAACTGATGGATGCGGGTAGCGCAAGACCGGCAATTGTAGGGATCTTTGGGGAGGCCTTTGTCCGGCAGTAGACGTCTTACAGCTCATATGATGATAATAAACAGCATGGATCAGTTTTTGTTATGACAATTACCAAAAATCGTTTTAAAATATATCAAAATGTCGCCCAGTTCTTAGGCATCTTATTTGATGTTATTTTCTTGTTTTATTAAAATTCTATTAATTTAATTTTTGAAAATATCTGGGAATTGTTTATATCATAATTAAAATTTGTATGTGGTGTGTAGTGTTTTGGGGCAATCATGTCAATATCATTGCAGAGACTCAGCGTTCATAGGAATAAGTTCCCCTGAAATCGTACCGAGCGATATCGTATAGATAGGCTTTGGTGATAAATTTCCAGTCATTGACAAGAAATGTGACGATATAAAATGGCCGTAGACTAAAAAAAAATATTTCGCACAAAGTCCAACGTAAGGCAAAGGTTTCAGGTTTATCAGGCGGAAGGGAATCAATATTGCATGTCTTGGATAGTCAATAATGCTTACATCTCTTAAATATAAATATGGCCTCGAATATTTCACGTGAAATTATCTCACTAATATTGTAAAGGCGAAAGCTTGTGAGTGTGTGAGTGCGTATGGTTGTTACTTCTTCACATCTAAACGGCTAAAGCGATTTTAAGAAAATTTGGTATGGAGTTAGCTGATACCCTGGATTAACACATACCTAGGCTATAATTTATAAAGTTTAACGCGGGTAAAACAGCGGGGCACATCTAGTGCTAGATAAGTAGCACTTAATAAGTATTAGTAAATGCACTTAGACATACATACCGCTGTATCTGATGTACGGAGTCACATCAGGAAGCTTCTTCACCAGTTTACGGGTGCTAAAAACTCCATTTTTTTATAATAAATCGTGTCTATTAGGCAGAATTCTGATTCAAAAGCTAGGTGACATAGAAATTTGGCATTAGACTTTATTCACAAACATAACGCACTTAACAATTGAGGCTTTATATTAGATGAAAATAGGGAGTGAAAAATTCATATGTCCAAAAAAAGGAATATACAATATTTTTGAAAGTAATTTAGATTAGATTAAAAAAATATTATTTAGTTATATTGAATGGGAAACGTTTATTAGTGGAATAATATAGTGGCAACATGTTTCTTCCAATAAAGCATTTTTTTATAGATAGATAGTTCATGAAAACGAACAGGTACAAATATACAAAATCTATTAGGTACAGCATAACGTTATCTCGTATTCTGGTCCGCCGCATTTACTTATTTATTTTAATCTGGAAACGGTACCAAACAAACAAGTTTTGCTGATCTCAAGAAAACCAAAAAATAGGTAATATAAAAGGTGTTAAATAAGTCGTGGAGGAAACTTCCCTTTATATGGCTCTGTCTATATATCGGATACCATATTTTAAACTCTATTACGTTGAATTAAGGTTTAAAACCAATCAATTTAAGACATACGTACTGCCTGATAAAGAGTTAAGAAGCGCAGAAACCGTAACACATTAAAAGCAAAACCCAAAACATTGGATATAATAATATAATATGAAATAATTACGTATTTTAATATTCCTTAAGAAATTAAAATTCGTAATTATTTAATATAATATTTTTATATCCAATGTTTTGTGTTTTAATTTTTATGTTTTTTCGTGTTGTGCACAAATACAATAATGATCTTCCATTCTTTATTGATATCCCATATATTACAAGTGTCCACAGGAAACGGCTGTTTCGTGTTGTGTCAACTAAAAGGGCCCAGCTCAACATATACTGCAATAGTACTTCAGTGAATTTTAGCACTACATTAAATATAGAGCATTGCTAACGCTATGTCACATACAACATAAGCCAATACAACGACTACTACAACTAGTTACTACATGTGGCTAATCCGATTATAAGGTATATAATAATATCTGGGGACAATGTCACACAGATCATCCTAGCCCCAAACTAAGCAAAGCTTGTACTATACCCATAGTACAAGCTTTGCTTAGTTTGGGGCTAGGATGAGCTCGGATTAGCCAGGCGACGATATACATACTTATATAGATAGATAAATACATATATAGGTACATAGAAAACATCCATGACTCGGAAACAAATATTCGTGCTCATCACACAAATATTTGCACTTACCGGGATTCGAACCCAGGACCACCAGCTTCGTAGGCAGGAGCACTACCAACTAGGCTATGGTGACCGTGATTATAAGGTATGTATTCGGTCCGACTTGGGTATTAAAACCCAAAGCTAATTTAAGATTGGCCATGCCCACGCTATTCTTTAAACTTAAAATTATAATAATAACACTCTCGACCAATTCTCGGCTACAGCGACCAATCTGGACAGCTATGCAGGAGATTGCAGTCAACAAGTGGGTGGTAAAGCAATTGTTCAATCCACCACTCTATTAATCCAATGTAATGAATCCGGAGCAGTCGCGAAGAGACCGCGGCTTTATGTAATTGGAGAGTACATTAAACCGCGGTGCCTTTGCGATTGAACGAGAATTGGCTAGAAAGACGGCTACAATTTTCTGTAAGAAAACCTAAGCACAGAATAAAGAGTACTTACGTACGTGACCTAAGTCCCTAGTACTAGCTACCTGCTCGGAACACTGACAGCTTCTACAATCGAGGCAGCTGTAGTAAGTTTTCGTTACCCTAAATATTCTGAAAAAAGTCACTATAGTCGGTACAATGAGTTTTAGTTACACAACATTTTCTGCAAGGAAAATACTATATCTGTCCGGAAACACTGGCAACTTCGCTACTCCCTTAGTTAGTTTTTCTTTCAGTCAATTTCTGAAAGCTCACTAGCCTATTTTATGACGCGGTCCAGTACAGGAACAGTTTCAGAAACCGACATTGATCGGAATCTGGCTTCTGGTTTCAATATCTGTGGTTGTAAAAGCCTTCAAAGGTAAAGAAAAATACAGAAAATAGCGATCCATTAGGTATTTACGGCAGCTAGTCACCCGTGAATATCTATCCCACATCTACGAGTATAGCCGCAAAGCTATAGAGACAAAAAATGTAACACGATAAACATCTTAGTAGTTTATAAATTATGTTTTTGTGCGGCAATTTTGGCAAATTTTGTCATTACGCAACACAATTTATTGAGGATTCACCGTCTAGCGTGCTCGCTGCGCTCACGAACCGTGTCTGAAGCTACCCATCGCTAATATAGGGCTGTCAGTTCTTTCTGTTTTAATGTAGGAGAATGGTGTTCCCTATTTATATGCCAATCATGTGGAATTATTAAATATCTTACAGAAAAGTAGCAAAGGCTAAGATATAATTGCATGAAGAGCAATTATTTCTTAGCATTTGCTTTTTTTTTTTAAATATATAGAATACGGGAGCTTCGCTATAATTGTTAAGTTTCTGCAAGCCGCTTAATTAGCCCGCCGGTTGTCACGAGGATACTAGTAGGAGACTTTTCCCAAGCATAATATTTAGTAATAGATTACACTTTTTTATTAGACTATTTTATTGTTTAGGTACCTTCTTCTTTAGTTTCTTCCACAACCCGCGAATACCGTTGTCTTCCAGAGTAACGCCATGATAATGACGATGTTAAAGACAAGAGACGAACCTATATAGGGTTGCCAACTCATAATTCAGTTACTCCTTGATTCTTCTTAATCTTGGATTTACAATCTTGTACATATATATTGTAGTGATATAACTACAATACACGCATATAAATAATACTGTAACTTACTTCAGATTTTGATTAATAATATAATATTAATAGTTTATTGTGTTCATTTAATTCAACATGAATATAAGATATTATTTTTTTGTAAATATTAATAGTTCAAGTCGGCTTTATCTAGAAAAATTAGGTAGATAGATAAACTCTTTAGTGTCCACCAAAGAAATAACAAAATAATAAAATAAAAAAAATACAATTAAAACCTCAAAAGTATACAATGGGCGGTCTTATCACAAAATGTGATCTCTTCGGATCTCTAGTATCAATTGAATGACAAAAATGATTGCAAAGTGGAACCCAAATTTTCTATTGTTTACATTTAGAATTAAATTTGCTGATTTGGGTACAAAAAGAAAAATGTGTCTCGCACACGTTTTAGCCTCTCCAATGCCATTAAAAAGGAGAATAAGAGGAAGTTGGTAATATATAACTCTTGTATCTATAGATAGTGACCATCTATCATGATCTCTATGGGAAGCAAAACCCCTTGTTAGATTAATCGTAACAAATAACCGTGTGATTGTTAAGGGGCCTTTTACAGTCCACTAGCGCCGCCAATCGAAAAAATGTCATAACTCGTAAATAGAATCAAAAATACAAAATGTGATCTATTATTACTGTAGAAAAGGCAATAACGTAATTTTATAACACATTGTCAACACTTGAAATCTAGCTGTTTAGCTAAATCGTGCATTTGTAACAAAAACGGCCGTTTATGTTTTGAATGCACGATTTAGCTAAACAGCTATATTTCAAGTGTTGATAAGGTGTTATACAATTACGTTATTGCCTTTTCCACAGTAATAATAGAACATATTTTGTATTTTTGATTCTATTTACGAGTTATGACATTTTTCGATTGGCGGCGCTAGTGGACTGTAATAGGCCTCTTAAGAAGGTTGCGGAGATTATAAAATACGCCGCAGCAAATGAATATAGGCTTCACCATCATTTGAACTTCAAGACCATCCTACTACTCGAAAATACAGAGTTAATGACACGATTAAAAAGAAATAAATAGCATATGCTATTTATTTCGTTTTAATCGTGTCATTAAACACGTCTTAATAATAATATTATTTCTATTTCTAATCACTAATAACTACACTAGTCCATATGGACTAGTGTAGTTATTAGTGATTAGAAATAGAAATAACATTATCATTAAGAACGAATTAACGAAATGTCTTCCCCTTAACAGATATGAATAAACTGTAGATGGACTGTTTCTTAGAATTAGTTATATTTAAGTAGAAGTTTGGGTTAGTTATAGCCTCTAAGCAACATTGTTAAAGAAATAAAATGTTTCAGAAACGAGGTCCGAAGTAAATTATGTCTCCGCACCGAAGACCACTTCGAAAACATTTGATATTTTACTAACACTCTGATTATACTACTATAATATGAGTTTTATTATAATATGATTTGTATACCTGGCCTGTGTGAATGGTACAACCGGAAGGCGAAGACCTCGTAGAACATTCTCTGATCAAATCGGAGACGTTCTCAAGAAAGGTCAGGTCAGAAGTAGATACCCTAAACCGGCGAGCAAGTATGCCAATTATAATATCAGTAAACGAAGCGAAACAAAGCAGTGCAAGGATCGTGACAAATGGAAGTCCGTTGTCTCTGCCTACCCCTCTGGGAATCAGGCGTGAGTCTATGTATGTATATTTCGTCAACTCCAAGTAACTCTCCGAAACACTGAGACGATAAGCTTTTAGACGCGGATATAGTCATACATTAGACAATTATAGAGTTTTATGGGAGTAAAACTCTTTTGCTATGAATGAACCTTTGACCATTTATGCAGTCTAGCGCCGCTCACAACCCCTCATTTCGCTAAGTTTTGTTTATCAATGCGTCTCCTTAATTATGCCAGAGGCCCATATGAAGTTTGAACTACTTAATACATTGGTTATCATTGCTCATAAGAATAAGTAATATAAACGATAATAAAACTTGAACAAATCGGCGTGTGTATGTACATATATGTGTTATGTTTCGATGAATATCATCACCCGATCTCATTCCTAAGGGAGTATAAAGCCTACCGAGGAAACATCTACTAGAGAACGAGCAGTAACGTCTCTATGAATACTATGGCCATCATACTGCTATGGCTAACCCGTATATCAAGCGTGGTGATTATGGCGTATCCTCCGAAATGAATTTATTAATAATATCCTGGGACATTATTCTCACACGGCCGTTTGCTCCCAAACTAAGCAGAGCTTGTACTATGGAAACTGATATACTACATTTATTTTGTAAATACATACTAATATAGACAATTACACCCAGCCTCCGGCCAAACAGACATAATTATTCCTACACACGAATATCTGTCCTGGGTGGGAATCGAACCCACGACCTGTGGCGTGAAAGGCAAGCATTTACCAAACACAATTTACATTACACGCCGATTTATCCAAGTTGTTTCAAAGACCTCGCTTCGCTTGCACAGTAATAATACCGATACCGATGCCACTATAGTCAGTAATAGTTCTTGTAGGCTCGTTGATCTTGTGCAAATCAACATGAAAAGTGGTAGCCCTGCACAAACACAGTTGAATGACTCTTTTTCAGGCAATTCTACGGTTGTCACGAGAATTAACGTCGTTCGCAAAATGCGACAACGAACCATTTTGTCAGTGGCAGATGGTTTTAATTAAATATTCCCGGAATGATGCATTTTGTGATACAGATGAAGCTGTCCTAATTTATATGAATGCCTTACTCGATTGTAATTTAGAATATTAAATTTATGAGACGATGTTACAAATAGACGTCAATATCGTTCTGATGATATTTTTTAGGGTAATGTTATAATTACTAGTTCCTTATTGGTTTTAGGATCAGCACTGTTAATTATTAGCTGTAACAAACACCAGACACAAAGGCGGAGCGAACGCAAATAGGCCTGGGGAAGGAAAGGAAGAACAATAAGATATTATTTGAGAGGTGGTACTGTCATATATTGACAAAAATATTACTATTACCGCGAGCGACTTTACAAACATTAAATGTACAAAGTACATCCTGTATGTGAACCCGGAACAACTCCATGAGCGCCGAAGATGTACCAAGGTTGTAGCTGGGCTGATATACAATTAATGAACTTGCCTTGCCAAATTCTTGGGATCTTCATGACTGACTGTCTGTCCGTCTGTCTATCGCACTTTCACGCCAAACATAAATTATATAATGATGATACAAAATAGTAGAGAAATTCTGGTGTAACATTTACGGAATCATTACAAAGTATGCGGACGAAGTCTACGAATAATATCATCATCATATCAGCCGAAAGACGTCCACTGCTGGACAAAGGCCTCCCCCAAAGATCACCACAATTGCCGGTCTTGCGCTAGAGCACAAGCACCCGCACAAGATCATCGATCCATCTTGTAGCGGGCCTGCCCACGCCGCGTCTTCCGGTTCTTGGTCGCCACTCGAGAACCTTTCTGCCCCAACGGCCTTCGGTTCTACGAGCTATGTGCCCCGCCCCCTGCCACTTCAGTTTCGCAATTCTTCGGGCTATGTCGGTGAGTTTGGTTCGCCTGCGGATTTCGACATTTCTGATTCGATCCCGCAGGGAAACTCCGAGCATAGCCCTCTCCATTGCTCTTGGGGTGACCTTGAATAATATATTTGATTTTTATTACACATATTTTTATTTGAAATCCTATCCTGTGATGTGTGTTAATCCTATTTATTAACTGATATACAGACTTAACACAAAAATAACAGTGATGGGTGCATTTCCGCAAGGACTATGTCCAAATATTAATCAATAAGTGGACATCTGATAGCTGAAATTATAAATATAGAGAGAGAGCAATAGTAATTCCTTTTTACATTTAATGTAAAAAGGAATTACTCTTGCTCTCCGCGACAAGCTGTGGTCGCGTGGGATGATGAAGCTGTAATTTGTTTATTAAATATAGTGGTCATTGTTGACTATTTGGTTAATAGAAATTAAGTTGTGAAGCCGCGAGAATACTGCCGACAAACTGTACTACAGTTTGGCAGAATACATAAAGTGTAGAAAAATGGTATTATTTTTAAAGTTAAATAAATAAAAAAAGAGAATATAAATGGGCAGGGGCAGCATTTTTCCGTTTTTGCCCCGCCTTAAGATATTGAAGATCCGGGGCTAAACAACCCTGACAATTTTGTAACCACTGTAAGTAAGTATAGAAATTATTTCAGGAAATATGACATTAGATTTCCTCCCAAACATCCACATCAAAGAGAATATTCTAGACTGTTCAGTAATAGTTGTCTCATAAAGAATCACATTATTCTAATCTTAGCAGACCTCCCAGCAGTGTCACCTACGGACGCGACCGTGAGGCGGAGACGTTTTAAAATAGTTACTTTAAATGGACACTTCCTTGCGCTGATTGATATAGAAATGGCTAGGTATTCGTCCGTAACTCTTGGTGAGGTATGTGCAATTATTGTTTAACTCTGTCTTAGTCCAGTGATACATTACACTTTCTAGCAACTATGTTTAGATGATTAATTAAACTAAGTTTTAGAAAAGATTTTATTTTTTTTGTATCTTTTATTTTCTTGTAATTTGGATAAACTCAAAACTTCATCATTTTAAATTAATATTTGGTCTATAGAGAGTGGATCTTATCAGGAAGTAACATGGGCTATAGTTTATTAAAAAAAGATTATATTATATACAAGCTGGGCCCCGCGGTTTTACCCGCATTAAATTAGTTTTGGCGTAAAAGAGTAACAAACATAAATACATTCGTCTATACTCACAAACTTTCGCATTTATAATATTAGGTCTTTACCTATGAAATTGCCGTTCTGCAGTACTGGCCATTTCAAATCAAAATAATTTTTGTTTGGCTAAGAATTCTAATTTCAAATTAATTTTATTTTAAAAACATGGATTCTTTTTTCCAAAAGTAGTCATTTCTTTATTGATTAGTGTTACATTTTCATCGCATTTCAATCTTTTTCGTCATCATGGATACGTTAAAAATTCGAGTAATTATGGAATATGAGTACCGTCGTGGCAGCAACGCGGCACAAGCGGCACGCAACATCAACGACGTTTACGGAGCTAACACTACAAACCAACGCACCACCTGTTATTGGTTTGCTCGCTTCCGTTCTGGAAATTTCGACCTGAAAAATGAACCTCGCGGTCGACCGAAGACTTTGGTCGACAATGACGAATTAAAGGCGGTTGTGGAAGCTGATGATACACAATCTACGGCTGAATTAGCAGCAGCTTTCGACGTTAGCGTCAAAACAATATTGGTCCATTTGCGTCAAATTGGCAAGGTAAAAAAGCTTGACAAATGGGTGCCCCACGAACTCAATGATCGCCAGCGCGAAGTACGCGTCGAGACGTGCCTTGCACTGCTCAACAGACACACAAATGAAGGAATTTTGAACCGCATTGTTACCTGCGATGAAAAATGGATTCTGTTTGATAACCGCAAGCGCTCAGCAAGTTGGTTGGATCCTGGTTCAGCACCTAAACAATGCCCTAAACGAAAACTTACCCCTAGAAAAGTGATGGTCACTGTTTGGTGGTCTAGCGCCGGTGTGATTCATCACAGCTTCTTACCAAACGGGGTGAGCATTACTGCAGATGTGTACTGTGAAGAACTGAGCACAATGATGGAGAAGCTGGCGCATCTCCAACCAGCATTGGTCAATCGCTCGTCTCCGCTGCTCCTGCACGACAACGCGCTACCTCATACTGCACAGCAGACGGTCTCCAAGTTGCAAGAACTGGGGTTGGAAGCTCTCCGTCATCCGCCCTACTCACCAGACCTTGCGCCTACAGACTACTACTTTTTCCAGAATTTGGATAACTTCTTGGCGGGAAAAAAATTCAATACCCGAGAGGCAGTACAAAATGCCTTTGAAGAATTTGTTGCCTCCCGTCCAGCTGATTTCTTTAAGAAGGGCATCAATAAACTGCCACTGCGATGGCAAAGATGCATTGATTGCATGGGTGATTACTTCGATTAATACAAATAAAAAAATTCATGAAAAAAATTCGTTTAAATTTTTTCATACAAAACGGCAATTTCATAGGTAAAGACCTATTATTAGTAGAATGTGTACCTCTAGCGTTTTTGGCAGTGCACGCCGGAATAGCTCGCAAATGGTAGATTTTTCCACTTATTTGACACTTGTCGTCATATTTTGGACAATTCACAATATATTTTTATAAATTGTAGCCTATGTGTTATTCTGATGTATAAATCTATTGTTGTAAAGTTTCATTAAAATCCATTCAGTAGTTTTTACGTGAGAGAGTAACAAACATCCATCCATACTTACAAACTTTTGCGTTTATAATATTAGTAGGATGAATAAACTACTACGCCGACACTAGGTAAATTAATCCCTGTGTCGCGGGATACTTTAGAAACTAATAATTGACGAGCACAAACTCAGAACAACATGCAAATAGTTGAACTGGAATTTGGAAATCATGCCCCGGGCACGAGACACGCTGTGCTGCTCCTCACGTGCAATAATTATTATAATGTAGGTATTTGGCGTCAATATGTATATGGCATAAAATACTAACTTATCTTTGTCTGTCTACGCTTGCAAAGCCAGGGTGGGCCAGTAGATTTATATAGAACATAAAATGAAATTATTTAACTATTTATTTACTACTATTTTTAAATCTCTTTATCTATATCACACTAATATTATAAAGGCAAGATTTTATTATTATATTTGTTACTTATTCACGTCTAAACGGCTGGAGCGATTTCAATAAAATTTGTATGGAGTTAACTGACACCCTGGATTAACACATAGGCTATAATTTATAAAGTTTAACGCGGGTAAAACCGCGGGCTAGTATATAATAAATTCTAGGTACAGGTAGCTATTCATTTCTGTCATATCTATTTAATAATTATGAATTCTCACTAGTAATGGTTTAGTTCAAAGCTAATTCATTCTAATCAATATCATTATTGAATTTAAATTTAAAAGTATAACCATATTTGTTTTAGTTTTAGGTATATTTTGCTACAAGACAGAGCTATACGGACACTAAACGTTCTCGTAATTATATCTAATAAATCGATATATTTAATACACAACATTATAATAATAATAATAATATCCTGGGACATTGTATTCACACGGCCATCTGATCCCAAACTAAGCAGAGCTTGTAGTATGGAAACCAGATAACTGATGTACTACTTTTTTTTGTAAATAAATACTTATATAGAAAAATTACACCCAGATTCAGAACAAACAGACATGTTCACGCACACAAATATCTATCCTAGGTGCGAATCGAACCCACGAAAATGAAAAGCAAGCATTTGCCAACCACACCAACAGGCGTATAAATAATATATAAAATAATTTATACATTTCGGACTCGGTTTCGGACAAGTATAAGTGTATGTACTCGTATGTGCATGCCCAAGTGCTAAATTAATATCATTTAATATTAATATAAAAAATGCAAAATGTGCCTACTTTCTATGTATTATTTCTATGTATTTTAGTATTTATCTATCTATATAAGTATGTATATCGTCGCCTGGTACCCATAGTACAAGCTTTGCTTAGTTTGGGGCTAGGATGATATGTGTGACATGGTCCTAGATATTATATTATTATTATTATATTATTTTTGGGTAATATTCACATGTGTTTTACAATGGCCAAGAATTTTGCTAGGATTTCCCACGGCTAAGATGATACACGAGGCGATGTGTACAAGGTCTTCTGTGTCACTTCGTAACGATATCTCCGATTTCCCTTTCTAAGTATATTAATGACGTAATATGAGTCCGATTCATTGAATGCTTTGTTAGATTATGTTATTTATTGTTTATTATATATTTCAGAAGAAGAAATATGGGTATATATAAATGGACTAAAATATTAAGGCCTTGTTGGATATAAATTGGCGCTCTTAAATAAAAACGTTGTATGTGTATGTAAATATATATGACTATGGTACTTTGTTATAAGGTAATCGGTATTAGGTATAACAACTACTTAGTTTAAGTGACAATAGATCAACATGCCTATATACACACCATACGTTACGTCCTACGTAGGCGGTTCAAAGCGAACGCGATTATGAAGCGGTGACCCGCGAATTCAATGCGATGCGGTGCGACGCGGTGGCTATGTCCTACGTGCACGCGAATCATCACGCAAAGCCGCCACCGACGCGGCGACGCCGCAAAAGCACGACGGCACCGCATCCAGTTCGCGCGAAAATATCAAGCCAACTGATCGCGTTCGCTTCATGTCGCGCCGCTCCGCACCACACCGCACGCGCGTTTGCTCACGTGTCCTACGTGTACTTCAATATTGAATTGAATTTTGTTGTTTTCGCACCGCGCCACGCCGCTTCGCGTTCGCGTCTAGATCGCTCACGCAGGACGTCGCGTAAATCTGCTAAAAGTGATGAGATGTATTTTCCCATGAGATATATTTTTCTGTGCATAATTATAAATAATGTAAGATAATATATAATTGGCAAAAAAATACATTTATTAAATTTTTTTATTAAATTTTTTGATTACTGCGAATTTAGAATACCGCCCGGATTTCCACCGACATTAAAGACCCCTATAGTAGAGGATGCAGGTTCAATTATTGTCAGGGGTCTAACTTTATTATATTATTTCCCTACTGCGGGAGTTGTCTTAAAAAAAAGAAAAGAATAGCATACCTATTACTGGATCATTACATCCAGTAAAAGGTATACTATTCTTATTTTATTAATCAAGCTATCTTGGACAATTCTTTGAGAGAACAGGAAATCCAGTCCATTTTTCCGGGTGCATTTCTCGTGTTTTGTCGGCGGCGAACTTCAGTGCATGTGCATACAACCTTGTGGTACAGCCAGCAGCGGTGGCCGACACCAATGCCACACTAAAACTTAGGACCAAAGGTGTAAGATTCGTAACCCCTATTCGTTGCTTATTATATCCTATATTACCTATATTGAATATCTGGCGTCCTAGGAACTTCTCCAATGTATATCCAAACAAAAATGAATATCGAGTAACAACTAGCTTGGTTCCTGGATTACTTCACAATATATATACGAGAATGTAATGTAAGTGCATAAAAATATTGATCAATTTGAGAAGAAAAGTGTAATTCATAATATAAATACTCTTGTTGCACATGCTCCGGTCTCAACAAAATCAGTAACTCCTTTATGGGGCAGTGTATACGCTTCTACAACAAACTTCCCAATGACTTCAGAAAACTGTCAATCAACGAAATTAAAGGAAAATTGTGTAACAAGGCATATTACAAATTTTCTAACTATGTTTATGTCGTATGTATGACTGATTGGCGATGAGTAGATTTAATTCAACACATTTACATAATAAAATTGTAATTAGTTGTAGTTGTCACTGATATTTTTTTTAAAAAGGATTCCGGCTTAGTTTTTTGTCAGTGTTTCTCAGTAGCTGCCAAGTCAAGCGCTGCACGGTAGGGAAAAATATGTGACAATAAAAATAAATTTAAATTTTACTATATAAAATTTATATAACTATCGAAGGGACATGTATCAAAATAACGCTTCACCCATTTCCAATTTTTGATTTACTGATCCGCAATGGACCCTTGTCGCTCGTAATCCTTACATGACATGCCCTTAAAGTCATAAGCCATTGTGATGAAGGCGAGCACCCTCTCATTCAGTCATAAATATTTTAGTTTTTCTTGGACTTTATGTATCAAACTCCTTAAAACGTTGTCCGTTCAGTCTAGGTCATTACAAGTACAAAACTACACTTAATCAATGGCTTCCTACGTAATCATACTCTACAATAGACGGTTTCTAGGAGGTTTTATGTAACACTAGCTGTGACCGGCGGTTTTACCCGCATATTAAACCATATCAATTATAGCCTATGTGTTAATCCAAGGTGTCAGCTAACTCCATTCCAATTTGTTTAGACGTGAAGAAGTAACAAACATACACACTCACACAGTCACCTTTATAATATTAGTAAGATAGTTTTTTTTTCTTATTTAATCTAATCCCTGTGTCGTGGAGTACTTTACAAACATATAATAGACGGACACAAATTACATCCAAACTCAGAACAACTATTTATGGGTAATACAATTAGTTGTCGACGAAGCGTTGAGGCGACTGTCTTAGCTACTGCACCATATTATGTTGATTACTTATATGTTAAGATAAGATAAAATTTCCAGGGATGTGTGGTTGACGGCCATAAAGCCGTCCATCCTCCGTCCGGCGCCAACCCATCTCATCCTGTGTGGGGCGTAGAAGTCGTCCCGAGGGAATATCTACCAGAGTATGGGCAACAGCGTCTCTCTGTGTAGTATGACGATCATACGGCGATCGCCAACCCGTCTGCCAAGCGTGGCGATTACGGCATATCACCCCAACATGATTGTTGGGGGAGGCTTTTGTCTAGCAGTGGACATTTTACGGCTTTTATGATAAGATAAAATTACTTGGCTTTATTGGTAAATCTATATAAATAAAAAGAGAAGTCCTGACTGACTGACTGACTCATCAACGCCCAGCCCAAACCCTTGGCCCTAGAAAGCTGAAATTTTGCACAGATGTTTTCTTTATAATGTAGACAAGGAATAAGGAAGGGTTTTTCGAAATTCAACTCCTAAGGGGGTAAAACGGGGGTGCCAAGTTAGTATGAAACTTTGCCGTTTTTGAAGTTAGAGGCATGAAAATTGGTATTTGGCCTTTCAGTTAAAAATAAAAAATATGAGTTTCAGGATTTTTGGAAATTTAACCCCCAAGGGCAAAAAATAGGGGATGAAAGTTTGTACGAAAAAAGTCCAAATTTTTAAGTTAAACGCATGAAAATGAGTATTTGGCCTTTCTGTTAAAAATATATAGCATTTATTTCAGAATTTTTGGAAATTACACCCCCAAGGGCGGAAAATAGGGGATATATTTTTATACTGCCTGACTGACATATAATAACGCACAGTCTAAACGGCTGGAGTTAGGGACTTGAATTTTGACAGTAGTTACCTTTTATGACGTAGGCATCCACTGAAGAAGGGTTGTGTACCACCCCTAAGGGACTAAAATAAGGGATGAAATATTTTATGAAAGTCCTTAATTTTGATGTTTAAGGCTTTAGTATATAGACTTGCAGTTAAAAATTAAAATATATAATTCAGGATTGTTGAATATTCCACCCCCAAGGGTGTAAAATTGGGGATGTAAGTTTATATGAAAAAAGTGCCAACAAGTTTTAAGTTAAACGCATGAAAATTGGTATTTAGCATTACAGTTAAAAATTAAAAGTATATGTTTCAGGATTTCCGAGAATTCTACCACGTAGGGTGACAAATAGCGGATGTTTGTATGAAAAATGTGACATTTTTTAAGGTAAAATCATGAAAATTGGTATTTGGCCTTTCATTTAAAAATATGTATTTCAGGATTTTTCGCAATTCCAGCCCTTTAGGGTGACAAATAGGGGATGGAAGTTTGTATGAAAAATGTGTCATTTTTTAAGGTAAACGCATGAAAATTAGTATTTCGCCTTTCATTTAAACATTATAAATATATCATCAGGACTTTTGGAAATTCCACCCCTAAAGGCGACTAAAATAGGGGCTGTAAGGTTGTATGAAAATCTGTTTTTTTTTTTGGAGTTAAAAGCATGTAAATTGGTATTTCAGTTAAAAATAAAGCAATCAAGAGAATAATTTGTTGTTAAAAAAAGTTAATCCATAACTGATTCAATAGGTCAACACCAAAAATGTACGCCAACTTAAATTATAGAGAAATTCGTTTCTTATTGCTTAAAATGTCGTGTTTGTTGTCGTCCAAGTAAAGATTTAGCGTTTTATAAGATTTGTAACTTCTTTTTTTTGGTATTTTCAATAACATATTAAAATAACGTCAATTTAATAAAATTGGGGTAAAAAAGTAATTTTCTCAAAATTCGAGTTAGCGTAGTATAAATTGTTCGTGTCGAGATGATCGCACCCAAAAAATTATATTAAGTATTCTTTGATATTTTTGGGTTTATGATATCGGGTCTTTTTTTAAAATAACAGTAGCACAGTAGTCTTTAGATTATTTCTTAACTAGGTTATTTATAGGTTAGGTTTTCTTAAATTTATATTGCTTATTTCTTTTAAAAGTATTTTTTATAGATTAAGCTAGAAGTAAGAAGTTACATTGGAAATCATTCAAAATTGTCGCGGACGAAGTTGCGGGCACCAGCTAGTGATATATAAGACAGAATCACTATACAAGCAAGTACAATAGGCGGTCTTATTGCGGTCAGCGATCACTTCCAGACAACCTTTAGATGGATGAGAGAGGGTGAGTATACTAAAAAACCGGCCAAGTGCGAGTTGGACTCGCCCATGTAGGGTTCCGTAGCAGCAAGTATTTCAGTTGATTAAATGAAAGGTAAATTGTGGTTTACGATTTATAACGTATTAAAAATACTACTTACTAGATCTCGTTCAAACCAATTTCAGTGGAAGTTTGCATGGTAATGGTCATATATTTTTTTTCGTTTTATCATTTTCTTATTTTAGAAGTTACAGGGGGTGGGGGGACACTCATTTTAGCACTTTGGAAGTGTCTCTCCCTCAAACTATTCAGTTTAGAAAAAAAAAATATACTAGAAACCTCAATATCGTTTTAAAAACCTATCCATAGATACCCACGTGTATAAGTACGATGAAAACAAAATGTTGAGTTTTAGTTCTATGTATGGGGAACCCCCAAAATTATGGTTCTCTTTCTATTTTTGTGTGAATATACCAAATTTCAACAGTACAGCTCTTATAGTTTCGGAAATAAGTGGCTGTGACATACGGACGGACAGACAGACAGAAAGACGACATGACGAATCTATAAGGGTTCCGGTTTTTTGCCATTTGGCTACGGAACCCTAAAAAGAAACGGTGGTGAAACACGCATAAGAGAACACCTGGTTAAGAAAAGGGTGCGAAATAATATGATATGTAAAAGGTATCAATAAACAATTCCTATTAATTAGTGTATACTTAATAGTAGTTATATCAAAGTCCACCTAATTATAGTAATGAAAACCTATTAAATTTAAATATATTTATTTTATAATAAAATATGATTTACGTTGTAGTTATATTGTTATTTTATTATATAAATTTATTATAGAACATGATTTACAGTTCATAGTTGCATTTAATATAATATCTATTTCTCAATTTTTTTTGTAAATATCTACTCTCACGCACACAACACAAATACCCACATACACTTCACTACATTACACATTTTTTTCCTTTTAAATGGCAAACTCATCTATAGGAATTAATGTTTTAATTACGTAAATATTAAATCGACCTTGCTATTAATTAGTTACTTACGGCCTCTGGGAGTCCTGGTGACATATTATACTACAGGTTTTACTACCTACTCACAGGCACCAAGTATCCACAACCCATCGTTTCTGCAAAGCTTCATCAAATTGCGTCCACTGCTGGACAAAAGCCTCCTCGAGGAATGGGGGGAAATGCCAAAATCGCCACAGTATGTTTGCACATTACACCAATAATACCTGAAAAATTAAGTTCACAATTAGCAAACATATTAAAGACACCTCTACATTGAGTATCTTTTTAGAAGACAGCCTTAGCAAAATTAGCGCAATGATTTTTAGATCGCAAATTTGTGCCACACATGGATAATCCGAGTTTACAATTCAAGAGCAATTATTGCACAAATTTCGTTATCTCTTGGCTTTCAATTAGGCTATAGGGTATAAATTATTACGATATTTGTTAAAGGGGGTGAGCAGTAAAGTATTATATATGTTTTCATAACTATTATATTAAAATAAGTAATATGACGGTCTGCTACTCCAGATGCCTTCGGGATCTTTTGATATTGGAATAAAACGTAGGTTTAGACTTTAGTTGGACTTATATTTTTATCACTTTACTATAAGCATGCACATAACGCTCCCTACCAGGATTCTGTCGTAGACTGTGATATAAAATTATATCTATCAAACTTATTTTTAAATATTTCATTTAATACGTTTTCCTTGACGAACGAAGGTGCAGGACCATGAAGATCGTCACAGTACCTATACGGCTTCTTCATCCATATTTCAAATAGATTATCTTTGGAATATTAAAATCGTCTTTAAATCACAAGCAATTAAACTGCTCGCATCATTAACATATTATTATTTCAAGTTTGTATCTTATTTTAGGTTTTTAAACGAGGATAACATGCGTCTACGCATATTGAAAAGGTCAACACAGACGAACCAATGTACCTACGTTAGCAGTGAAGATATTTTATTGTCTTTTAGAATACCGTTCTTTCTTAAACAAGTGATAAGTGACAAGTTTAAATAACTGTTACTTTAACAGTGGAATGATTTTAACTGTTGGTGTTTGCTATTTGTTCAACTTGAACGTTTGTAAGAAATGTAAAAAGTCAGCGTTCAAAAGTCGCGAGAATATCTTACGGCATTTTCAATTTAACGTTTCAAACTGTGAACTTCACAATAAAATATCTTCATTGCTAACGAAGGTACATTGGTTCGTCTGTGTTGACCTTTTCAATATGCGTAGATGCTTGTTATCCTCGTTTGTATCATTTACGTACTTCGAACAGACAGCAATATGAAAGTCAAGGTTATTAGAAAATCTTGTGACACTGTACAACTGCCGATATACTGAACTCGCCGGTTTAGAGTATGACCGTGAACGCGGCCCTCATCGCCCTCCTTGACCTTTAATTTGCATGCATATCGATGAAATCTCAATCGAACGTGTGGTTCCCATGTCTTCAACATTTACATTAACAAAAAAATAGTATAAAAAAATAATATAGTATAAAAAATATAGTATAGTGCAAAAATTGGCAAAACGTCCCTAAAATCCGACGCTCTAGATATCTCCACGTCTGTAAACGCCCTTAGCTGATGTTTTTTTGATGTTTTCCCGGAATGCGTGTAGGTAGTTTGCCCAACAGTTAAGCATTACCATTCTATATGGCACTACGTCCTGTATTCTGGGAAAGTGACACATTGGTTCGATCATGCCAACGAAACAAATCTTTAAACAAAATTCAGCTTTAACAAGTTAAATATCAACAGGACTTCCTATTATATCATTGATTAACGATCCATTAGCATCGAATCGATCGATGATTCACTCTATCAGCAGGAAGCAATCATCATCTATACCGCACCATTGAATAATAACAGAAGCCACCATTAAATAAGATTGTCATTGAGAATACATTCACGTTCTCGTAACTGAACCGTATACTTGTGACTGATTTCTACTTGAATTCTTGGAATATTTATTACTTTCATAGCGATATTTTATTGGTGCAGCTTCATAAAAAAATGGTTATGTTCAAAGTTTAGGCTGTTTGGAAAGGCTTACTGGAACGGCAGGTATATAATACTTTCCGGGATTATAGCTATCTTATACGATTTATATATATATACATATATTTATATCTATACATATAATAAAATCGTAAGATAGTCAAAACTGTACATTGAATATTTTTTTAAAAGGATACTTGGGGCGAGATCTACAATCGATATCAAAGCCAAAAATATAGTTTTTAGAATTTTTGTCTGTATCCGGGCTAAACTCAAAAAGTACTGCATGGATTTACTTCCAATTTTGCATGAATATTACTTAGAGGTCGGGTCAACATATAGGGTGCATATTATCACGCTATCACCTACGGGGGTGGAGCTGTGATAATTTATAAAGTTTAAAGCGGGTAAAACTGCGGGGCACAGCTATATATACATAAAAGTAAGGCTGTGTGTTGACGGCAGCGAATATCAGAATATCATCACCCCATCTCATCCCGTGGGGGGCGTAGAAGTCAACCCGAGGAAATATCTCCCAGAGGACGGGCAGCACTTCCTACTCTGTACTATGACCATCTTACTATAATAGCCAAGCCGTCTATTGTGGCATGTCCCGCAAAGATGATTCTTGGGGGAGGCTTGTTCAGCAGGGGACTTCTTTAAAGAGGATGCGAGTCACCTGGTGGTTACTAATGTCACCAGGTTGTTTAATTTATCAAATATGACACTTAAAATTAGACATAATGGAAAACGAAGTCGTATGCAGACCAGGAAGTTTTTAGTGTGGGTGTATATATTGAAATTTAATTTGGAAATATTGTTAGTTAGTATATTCTCTGCATAACGCCATTGATATCAAACACAATATAATGACAGTATATTGTGGTTTGGTAGATACAGTATTATGTGATAATGAAAAAGCTATTGTAACAATTATCAAAGAGCACTTATTCTCCAAAAAGAGTGGAGGTCATGCAGGTAATATTTTATGAAACTAAAAATACAAATCAATATAGCTATATTTAAAGAATGCAAACTTATTAAAAACAATTAATAATAAACCTAAGGGAGAAGTTCCGAAGAAATATTTATAAAAATGTATTGATACCTAAATTGAACATTACGTACCAAACTATTTTATTTTGTTTATTAAAAATATAACTAGAGTCTTACCCTTGAGAAAAAAAAAAGTAATTTGTAAATCATGATAACAATAATTACTTAAGTATGATATTAGCTGCTAATATTTTAAATTAGGTAATTGAATGCTGTTCAATTCTTTGTTTAATTTTAATAATCCATAATTATTTTTATCGCAATAATGTTGTCTTATTACTTATTATTATTTAATGTTATTGTACTATTAAAATATGATGATAATTGTTAGGGAATAGGTAAATAAATAAAACGAAACTGGTGGATGGGGTCCTATCAAGCAACCTTATTATTACGCTAATGGTTTTAATTAAGATTATATAGTTCGTTCAAATACGAACTAGATTTAAACACAAACCCGTGTGATACTCATAACATAATCTATATATATAAAAATTAATGTCACTTTTCGTTGTAATGTTATAACTCAACATCGCCTTTACCGATTTGGCTAATTTTGGTCTTGAATTATTCGTGGAAGTCCAGGGAAGGTTTGTACGTACAGAAAATTTAAAAAAAAAGTGTAAAATCAACATCTTTTGGCAATTTAAAATATTTTTATATATCATTTTTTTTATCTATTTTTTTTTATTACTATGCCTTATACGTAGCGAAGCACGTACCGGGCCGCTAGTTATACTATACAATTCTATGCCATGTCGTTATTTGAAAACCATAAAATTATTTCACGATATTTCTCATTATATGTTAGCAAATACTATTTTATGCATGTATCGGATTGCCAACCCGTCTGCCAAGCGTGTCGTTATGGCATATCCCTCCAAATGATAGACACAACTCCATTGTGGATGTCATGTCATTCTGCTAACATGATGATAAAAATCTAAGATCTTCGTTTACTTTAAATTTGAAGTAGATCGATTAATTAATCAGGAATGAAGAGGTATCCAACAAACGTACACACATTTGGGATTTTGGCTCCTACCTGCTTCGTTCATAAAGTTCAAGGTTCACTTAGAAAACCAATCTAAAGCGTAGACGTGCTTGACAAATAAATAACTGGACCAAAATGTAGGAGCAAGGTCATTTCATCAGCTGATCCCAACGGTACCGATGGCCGTCGCGGCCGCGGCGACAGTCACGCATGCGTACTTAATAATGCTCAGACTTATTATAAAAAAAGAAATAGATGGATACAAGAGAAATGTAAAAGCGGTTGATAAATGTAGCCGCAGAATTCCTCATCGCGAAACCGGGTCAGAGACGAGCTCGCGAAATTTCGCATGTCACTCAAGTTACTAGCACATTTTTAACCAGAAAATATATGTTTTTCTCTTTAGGGATAATCGGGGTGGTTGCCAGAAATAAAGCTGCAGTGCAGTACTGAGCTTGCAGCGGCAGACTGCGGTGCTGGCTCATTCATTCTGATGGCGGGAGGTCGATACGTCGCCAGTGTCGCCGCGTCTGCTGGTCTGCGCGGTTGTATTACATTCCGGGCCGCTCTGCAATACGATTGTGAGCACTGCGCAAACGATTAATGTCGGCAGTGAACCCTTTATTTATAAACAAAAAGTAATTATCAGTGCTGTTAATTATTTTCTAATAACTACAGTTTAATTCATTATTCGACAGTTTAATCCTCGGATTGAGGTGGACAGTGAAATTTAAGATGATAACGTATTTATTTGATAGAATTTAACGTGAAAGCGTACGTAACAACAGACTTTATTACATAAATATTAAATAATATGGACACAATTTTTATAGCTGTTGTATCGACCAGTAAGTACCTATACAGACGCATTGTCTTTAATGACAGCTTTACTAGTTATTAATTATAATAATTGATGTTTCGCCATGTTACTTTGAATATTTTTTAGGAAACCGAAACCATACCAAAAAACAATATTTAAAAAAAATAAAAAGCTTTATTATAACTAACCACAAAAGAAAATAATGTAACGAAAGGAAAAGATAAAATAATTTACTGCCTGTAGCAATAGAAAATTGATTTTCCAAAGACTGGTGGTACGCATTCTTACGCCCACTAACCTAACCTAGTGCTACGGATTAGAAGCCGTAAATCAAATTAGAAGCGACCGAGAATAAAATTAGAGAAGATAATAATATGATTATATTACAAACGTCTTTATCTTCACTAAGATCATAAGAAAAACAATAAAATGTGAAAACGCGATGACCAATGTTTACAACAATAACCGGTTATAAATTAGAAGAACTAACACGCTAATGTATACGATGTTTTGACATCTCATGTATGAAGCAATTTACACCCTAATTCAATTACCAGCGTTAGTAGAGATTATAGTTTAGACAATGTACCATTGTTTACAACGATTACCATATAAATTATGAAAGAAGTATGAGATAACGTAATATTATGAGGTTTATGAACTCTCGGTTTATCGTATGGATCTAAGCTTAACCATTTAACAAATACAATACATATGAGTAACACTTACAATAGAAAATACGAATGACCAGATCGCGTGACGAGCTTTTGTTGGAAACTTTAGGGTCGACTACCGAAGGACTCCACATGTGTGTATCCTTAATTATATACTAAGTATCATAGTAGGTATATAATCCTACTATCCGAATTATATTCCTGTATAGCGGCGGACATAAAGAACAATAATTTATGAGTCACACATACAACATGTAACGTAATTAACGCACACCCTCAAACTACCCAATTAGAATATTATGTTGTAACCATAATACATACACTTAATTTTTTATTTAACATGTATATGCATTGTTATTTACTAAATTAGTTTCTTGGAATAAAGTTTATTTTTCTTTATTTCGTATTGAATGATGGAATTTGTATGTATACAATTAAAACAGCGACTTTAAAAGTCTTATTACTTTGACTTACGGTCCTTTTCAATTTTTCAATTTGTTTTGACTGTACAGGGTTAAAATGATAATAATTTCCGTAGTTTTAATTATTTTGGAAAATAAAATAATCTATATTAAAAATGATATAAATCGATTCAGTAAACGATTCTGATCAAACTACTTTCAGGGTGTGCGTTAATTAAGTTACATGTTGTATAGTTGTCCTGTCCGGGACTCGAAACTAAAAGACGAGAGTGCCGAGGTAGTAGTGAGGCGACCACTTTAACTAGGTAGGTACTACACTGTACCTAAACCTGTAGTTAAAAGTCTAATACTATAAATGAAAATATTTTGGATGTTTAGGTTTTGGGTTTTGGTTATTTAAAGTCAAAGATTTATTTCCAAGTAAATATGGTTTTAAAAGGTCACACATTGGTAGCGCAATAGTAGCTTAACATAATATCTAATCAAATAATAATGACATGCAAATTTGTGAAGACAATTATTTGGCCTGCAGGAATTCATTGACAGTATAGAAGGAATTCTCAATTAACCAATTGCGTAAAGTTTTTTTTAATCGACCCATTGGAAGAACCTTAATTTGGCCAGGAAGCTTGTTATAAATCAAAACACACATTGGATAACAGCTTCGTCTATATAGTTCCGTTCTCATTCTAGGAATAATTAATTTCTTAGGATATCTTGTTTTGTACTTACATTTGTGTTAAATACGGAAAAACTGTAGAACATTTCGTTTAAGGATAAGAAGATAAGCAGTAGAAATAAATAAAAAAATTGGGATAACTAACACTTCCACTGCCATCTGATCCCAAAGTAGGCAGAGCCTGCACTATGTTCTTAAGAATAATTACCTTGTACCTTATACATAAATAAATGCTTGCTTGCTTGCTTATCGTATGAGCAGTGGTTACCCTGGTGTCAGAGTTCTTCAAGCCGCCCAGTAGGCCTCTGACATGGCTTAACGACTGTTGCCTAATGGCTACAAGCGAGACCGATGGCTTAACGTGCCCTCCGAAGCACGGAGACGCTCACAATTTAAACCACTTTGGCGGTCACCCATCTATGGACTGACCGCGAGCCTAGTTGCTTAACCTCGCCAATCACTTACGGACCGGTGAGAGCATATGGCCATAAATAAATGATACTGATAAATATACTTATATATTTTAAATAGATAAATGACACTTAGACACAGAAAAATAATCGTCTCACACAAAGATTTCTCATGGGTGGGGATTGAACCCACGCCCTACGCTTAACGGTCAGGGTCACCACCACGAGAGCAACAGGCCAGTAAAGATAGTTTTTTTTCAATCACGCTTAACTTATACAAAGCTTAACATAAAAGTGTAGGAAAGTTAAGGAGTGTCTAGTTCCATGAAAACTGAAAAAAAAATAAACAATATCCATCTGATCCCATCTGATCCCAAACTAAGCAGATCTTGTACTATGGAAACCAGATAACTGATATACTTCATATACTACTTTTCTTTTGTAATAATAATACTTATAGTAATTACACCCAACTCAGGACAAACAGACATGTTCATGCACACAAATATTTGTCCTGCGTGGGAATCGAACCCACGACCTGCGGCGTGAAAGGCAAGCATTTACACCAAATCTTTTTTATTATCGTATTGGAATGGATAGATCTCATTTAGCTTTTATGTCACCACTAACAATTACATCAATTTAGATATTTTTATTTGATATTATCGTTATGTAGTTCATATGTTGCAAAAGATTACTTGTAAGGATGATCAAAGATTACGTATCATTATTCTCGATAAGATACGAAGTTTGAATGATCTTGCTATTCGTTTTCATCTATACAAATATATAAAACTTAAATGTCAGTTTGTAATGTCAAAACATTTCATCTGTCAGCTTACTGCTGGATAAAGGCCTCCTCAAAAGATTTCCACTATGGAGTTGTGTCCATCATTTGGAGGGATATGCCATAATCGCTACGCTTGGCAGACGGGCTGGCAATCGCAATATGATGGTCATAGTATACGAGTTTTGGCGCCAACGCGGAAAAAGACGCATCAGGGCATTGTTTCATTTTCAAAAACTGGTGTAAATTCAAGTTTTTATGTGTAAATATGGTGGATTTTTAGACATAACGTCAGGGACAACGTACACAAGTGGAGGAATGTGCCATATTGCCGTGAATTGTGATTTTCTGTGTTGAATCTAAAACTCCATATAAGCCTCTAGTAAAGTCTCCACTGCTTTACTGGGGTACGACAAGGACTACCTACGTATGACTTGACTATGACGGACTTTACTTGACATGACGAAAATAAATGAAATGATAATATATTTTACGGAAGGCCGAAGAAGCCAGAGCCGTAAAACAGAATTAAAAAAAAAAGGTCATAGTATACAGAGAGACGCTACTGCCTGTTCTCTGGAAGATATACCCTCAAATTCCGCAAATAATAAATAAATAAAAAACACTTTGTTGCAGACTCCACCAAAAAAAAGACATTTACAATGAAACATTGATTATAATGTACAGACGCTAGCACATCAAACTACCCTAATCTGTCAAATTTTCCCCGATTGAAGGTGAACCTTACTCTTATGTCCGAAAGTTGAAAATTTATAAAAGAATTTTGTGAATTTTGTGTACAGACGCCAGCACATCCAGCTAATCCAAAGCTGGATGTGCTGGCGTCTGTACAATGGGCGGTCTTATCGCATAAAGCGATTTCTTCCAGAAACAATGTTCTGGAAAGACGACTGCACGATTTCGACATGTTACTGGCAGATAGCTAATATTGTTAGGAGTAATTTAGGGCATCTTTCATGCAAAATAATACCGTTAAGCATATAATATAGAAATATGTTTTATTACGCGAGTGAGGCCGCGTGCTGAAGTTAAAATGTTATAAAGAATACAATGAGAGCGTAGTCAGCCTAGCGTGTAATAGCGATGCAGTTTAAGATTCACTTTCAACACAAACAGTAATCTAGTTAGCAATAAGATAACAAGTTGCTTTGTTGAATGCGGAATGACACATTATTTATTATTTCCCGTAGATCAATTTGGGATACTGAGGAAAAATCTCTTAAGCACTACTGCCAAGACTTTGACGCTCTCCGGGCAAACATACGCCAATAAACTTAAAAGTTTAACTCCAAACGCAAAATAAAAGTAAATAGTTATAAATAATTTATTGACAGATATGAGTAGAAGGGTTATTTATAATTTTTTCTAAGATATTAATCTTAGAAAGCACCCTACACTGTTTTTAAAAAATGAAAATACTTTTGTTACTTTTAATTTTTATAGTTAAGTTTTCTTTAAAAAGTGTTTTTTTTATTTTTTTTAATATTACATTATATATAAGCAATTGTTGTGAAAATAGGTTTTGTTATTTTATGTTTCAAGTCACCAAATATTTTTTTACCAGATATATATTTATTTTCGGCTGTTCAAAATACGCTATAGTTGATTCCTGGAGGATCAAAACTTACAAAATTAAGTTTATCCACAAAAACGAAACGCATTGCGTCCAAATAATATCAGTCTGGTCTTAAAATCTGCGGTGGAAAGTAAAAAATACCTTCTTATATGTAATTGGCAGCTAGGATCGGTACTTAAGTAGTGAATTTGCCTTAAGGGCCTACCTTGAAAACGAAGTGGCCTGTCCTCGCGTGTGAGATGAACGGGTAGGTATAATTTATTAATGAACGGCTAGTTTGAGATGCTTTTATTTGTAAAAGATAGAACTACGGTATGGATTACGGTAAAGATCGATTAAAATAATGTTTTCTAGATAATATTACGTAAAAAAATTGTGATGACACGGTAAAAGGAAATGATTAGAGCCTACTTAATATAAAATAAATATAAATATAATTATAACACCTAATCAACATTGTGGAATGCAAATAAAACATTGAGAATTGAGTACTTTTTGGAATTTTAAGTTACGGTGGTAAAAAGCTCTAAATTTTATTTACAGAAAAAGAAGGATATCTACTGCCATATGGTGCCTATTTTTAATATTAAAAAGACAACGTCCGCACTAGGGAGATTTATCCCTGTGTCGCGGGGTACTATAATAATAATAATATCTAGGGACAATGTCACACAGATCATCCTAGCTCCAAACTAAGCAAAGCTTGTACTATGGGTACCAGGCGACGTATAATAACATATAATTGATGGGAACAAAGTACATCCAGACTCAGGACAACTATTTATGGGTCATCCTGCGCGGCAATCGAACCTAGGACACGAATTGGCGAGGTGACTGTCTAAACCGCTGGGCAACACGGGCAGTCAAGTGGCACCTACGATAAATAGTACTTATTTATCGTATGTACAGTATTTACCCTGGAGTTGTTAAAGCCGCCCAGTAGGCCTCTGACATGGCTTAAGAATTGTTGTCTAATTACTACACCCGGAACGGACCGCTTAAGGTGAACTCGGAAGCACGGCGTAGCTTATAAATTAAAGCAATTTAGCGGTCACCCATCTACGGACTGACCGCGAGAGTGCGGCAATGGGCCCCTTTCACATTCTTGAAATGCTTAAAATCTATAAATTTTAACCAATATGACGAATGGAATTTCATACAAATTCCGTTGTATCCCCATAACACTAATAGCATCATTAATTTTACTGCTAATTCTGCTGACACATCGCTGACTAAAGTATGTAGTACGGTCAGAAATATAGGTTTACTAAACTGTTATCGTCTTCGTTAGTTGACTGCGCGTGTCGTTCAGGCAGTTATCTCACCACTTCGTCTCCCGGGCTGGATTTCCACACAGGACACGTATTTCTGTGGCCCATAGGTTTTTTTTTTTTTATAGGGACTAGTCCCTCCCTCTTACCCACCACTGCAACTCCTGTAAGCCAGGATCAACAGTGGCACACAATGAAATGACACTGAGCGGTGAGGCTCAGGCATGTCCCGGGGAATGGCTTTAACTGTCTTGGATCCCGCAACGAATTTGATCAGAAAGAAAAAAAAAAGGAGGAGTTAGAAATGAATAGTTCCACTTCCCTCCAGAGCAAAGCGGGAGACAGAATGATATAAAGAGGCTATAGCCTCATTAAACGAGAGAATTGCAACTAGAGAAGCCAGCTGCAAGAGCACCAAGGATTAATTTAAGGGTCCTAAGTGAGCTGTTATATTTGATTCCAATAGTAGGTATGGCAAAAGCGCTTAAACGCACGGAAGTTGTTCCTTGTTGCTACAAGATCCGTATAATAAACTACTCCAGATATTGGTTGCAAGCTATTTAACATAATATCACGCTGATTTTGCCAGAGATCACATTCCCAAAGTATGTGGTGAGCGGTTGGTTCATATTCGATACAGGAAGTTGAGCACAGACAGATTGGTGAAGATACTAATTTGAAACTAAACAATTTACTTTTAAAATTGCCGTGTCCGGTAAGAAATTGTGCAACACAATGGTCTATGATTAGCCAAGTTTTATTTAACCGTTCGCGTATGTCCGGAAAGAACTGGTGCAGATGGCGACCCTTGGTTGAGGTATTCCATCTACATTGCCATTCATTTAGCAGTTCGTCATTTAAGTTAGCAATTGGCATAAATAGCCTGGATATTTTAGCACGGTCGCGTAATGAGAAATCATTATTTAAATTTTCTCGCGTAGAATGAACGTCGTCGTCGTCTTTGAACCTCAAGATCAACCGGAAGTACACCCGCTAGTACAGGTAGGGCCTCTGTGCTTACTGTTCTATAGGCTTTACACAAAAATATCAACGCCAACCTTTGGCTTTGTAGTAATTTACGGCGAGCAGCTCCGATGGTAGCCCTATCAGCCCACACAGGCGAGCCGTAGCATATACACCCAAGATAAGTAGCTCCGTAAATGATTCTAAGAGTATTGAAAGAGAGGTGGCCCATAGGTAGTTTATTCTGACTTGGGTGCACTTTGAGCCCATCAATCATATGTAAGTAAAGTACACCGCGACACTGGGATTGAACAAAGGCCTCCCCTAAGGATCTCGACGATGGCCGATTCCCGCGACCCTTGTGGTCGGTCCACCTTATAGAGGGCCTGACCACGCAGTGTATTCCGCATTTTTAGTTTTCTTTTATTACCTAAAATCCTGTATAGAAATCCAATAACACTCTTCACTAAACTACAGAACCTTATTTTTTTTTACGTGATGGTAATGCCGTCGCACGTTGTTGATTATCATACACCCTATATTTTATTACCTAAAATCCTGTATAGAAAATCCAATAACACTTTTCACTAAACTACAGAACTTAATTATTTTTACGTGGTGGTAATGCCGTCGCACGTTGTAGACTATCATACACCCTATATTTTATTACCAAAAATCCTGTATAGAAAATCCAATAACACTTTTCACTAAACTACAGAACCTTATTTCTTTTTACGTTGTGGTAATGCCGTCGCACGTTGTAGACTATCATACACCCTATATTTTATTACCTAAAATTCTGTATAAAAAATCCAATAACACTTTTCACTAAACTACGGAACCTTATTTTTTTTTACGTGGTGGTAATGCCGTCGCACGTTGTAGACTATCATACACCCTAGGACCTTATCATCTGTACTTAAAATGACTACCATTAGATCAATGATACATATACAAGGTTTAACATAAACAGTGTAAGAAATTGATGAAATGTCCATGATCCAGAACAAATGAAGGAAAATTAGTTTGAGAAATACGAAAACAATTTTTTTGCCTCGCCATTTAAAATGAATTAGCTGATCGACATTGTTGTATTGGAAGTTAATAATTTTTTGTGTGTTTTGCCATTTGATGTCATTTAGGTTGCTTAGTTTAATAAGCAAAATAAGCTTTTTAAGTATCGGTTATATAACCTACCTATTTAAAGATAGATAACATTTACAGATAGAAACATAAGTTAACTTCTATTATGAGGTACAAACGACGGTTATCGCTAATATAGCAATCTCTTCCAGACAATCGTTGAATGAACCAAAGCATTTCAGAGAGAAAAGTGGTAGTTGGCAGTGCATCTAGTTATATAAATTTACATATATATGTACCTATGTACGAATATTTTAGGTATACACAAATCAATTAAATATATATCTACAAATATCTATAAATAAATACTTATCTTTATAAATATCATGGGACAACTAACACACTGCCATCCTTTCCAAACTAAGCAAAGCCTGTACTATGGCAACCAGACAACATTAGATAAACATACTTATATATTTATACATATTATAGATAAATTACACCCAGACATAGAACAAATATCGTTCATTTAACAAAAATTTGTCCCGGGTGGGATTTTAAAATAAAAAAGGTTTTTATTCACGTAGACTTTACAAAAGCGCTTGTAAATAGTCAGAACATGTTTGTAGTAATATAGTTGTATACATTATTATTTCTAGTAACATAGATATTTAGGTACACATTGTATGAAAACATTTATAAAATTTATTTTATTATAGCAATGATATTTAGCTAGCTCGTATCAAGTTATTGTCAAGCAAGAGATTATGTTTAATTATCTAATTTAAGTCTAATATTTTTACTATTCGAAATATCAAAATAGATTCGAACCCACGACCTCAGGCGTAGCAGCTGACTGCTACGCCTGACCTGAGGTCATTAACCACTAGACAAACAGGCCAGTCACATATATATACATATGTTTATATATATTACCTTATATAAAATGAAATTTATAAAGAAAACATCAGCTCTTTGTTTAGTAGTGTTCAAATTAAATTCGTATATGTAAAAACTACTTGCACAGTCATTTTGGTAGCTAATTTAATGTGGTTATGTTGAAATTTTGGCCAAGGCGTGAGGGTCGATGATCGCAAAATTATACCTAACTAGGAATATTCCACCTAATCTATATAAAAGAAAAAATCTGACTCACTGACTGACTGACTCATCAATGCCCGTCTTTAGATCTGCGAAAATGAAATATTGCATAGAGGTTATTTATGATATAGACACGTGTTTTTAAGATTTACTGATTTAACTTGAAGAAGATTACAATCTGTAACCAATTATATATGCTGAACTGCAGTCGAGTTAGTCAGAATCATGCCAGAATAGGATAGGATAGCGAAAAATAGGAAACCAAAGATGCTATCCGGGGTCCCGGGCAATTCTTAGTGTATTCATTGTTAGATATTAATTCTAAATTAAGTTTATAAACAAGATGTTCAATATAATTATGTTGAACTTCTTCATGTTAAGTAATTTTTATGTAAACCGTGAAAGTTTTGTTTTTCTAGTAGATCCCTCGTGAGTAGTACAAATTTTGACAAATTACAATAAAAATCGCGCCGCTGTGCGATTTTACGCCATAGATTTCTCCTAACTGCTTGAAAATCCGTATCCGGGGCTCCGTACGGGCTTGTAACCGCATTCTTTGGGAGGATTTGTCCAGCAGTGGACGTACTTTGGCTGACATGATGACGGGTTCGAAACTATAGCCGTACTTACAAAAATCAATTTCAGATGTGGTTTTCAACTGGGGCAGAGCAGTTTGCTCGTTCTGTGAGCAGCTCGACTGGAAATGCATCTCCATCTTACATATATTAGAATACTTATACTACAGCTTAATTTTGTTTGTGTTAAGATCTTGGGCGTGGATAAGATCTGCAGTGCTCGTTGGGTATGAAGGAAGGGTTGGCAACATGTGAGACTTATGTGTTTCGCAAGCATCATATGCCACGTTAAGCCCTTACCATCAGGTCGACCGTTTGCGTATTTACTTACCTGGCATGTTATGTTTGGTACGTTGATGTTGCGGTTGCGTGTTCAACCACAGATAGGGTCTTGGATTCAATTCGGGTCGGGCCTAAAAGTGTTTGTTGTATTGCTTGCAAAGAAAAAACGTTACCCGTGCCTTGGAGAGCACGTACGTAAAGCTGTCATTCCTGCGGCGTCCTTAACCTCTCCCCGTTCGTGCTGGATAGCTGTTCCATCAGGCAAAAAAAATCTGCTCGAAAATAAAATGATGGCGCTTAAAAGCGAACAAATGTCAAAGAACATATCAAATTTCCGGTTTTATCTTTATTTCAATGTTCTAATTCTGGACTACAAGTTTGAAGGTTTTACATTACGTAAATATCTGTTAGAAAATTATAGAATAAACAGCTTATATAAAAAAAAAGATATTGATTAAGAGCTTCCCATCAGTTACCTCTAAGACAATATGAGTAAAAGTCTAAATCCAAGAATATAAAATACGTGTTTCTTTCAACACAGTATTTACAATACTAATTTATCTCCCGCCGTGATTTATTTGACGGAAAGATGTTATCTAATAAAAATCCGTGGCAAATTAGGCACATTGATTCCGTCTCCGTCTGCATCGCCGTATTAAATAACTTGAGTGAATCACAACAGTTTTACGACGAGAACTTGTATCTCCGAAAATGTAGGTATTAATCTTTAGAAAATACTATGTAACTAATTAATTATACAGTTGATGCCATGACACTGCAAAAACCTGCCTTAGTACCCAGTGATAAAAACGGTAGTAATAGTTAATGTGTATCCTCCGACTGTCGACTGTACAATGCCGTTTGAATAGGTACCTATTTAAGTAAAAGCAATTAAAGAAAACGCCATAGATACTGGCAATTTTTTTTGGAACGTGTCATTTAATTTTACAATTGGAATGTGACGTAAAAATGGTCGTACACCAAATAGCAAACAGATAAAAAATATTTTTATCTTGTTCAGCACGTTAATTAGAAGGAGTGCAATAAGTCAATATTTCTATATAATAGGCATATACTAGAAATAAAGTTACCTGATAAAAATGGTATTACATATGGTCAAACTGAGAAGAAATTAATATAATTTGTCGATAGCCTAATTGAATGTCTAACATAATCACCATGAACAATATGCCTTCGATAATGTTCAAATTAAAATTAAATTTGCTTTTATTTAAATTTTCGAACAAAGGCAAATGGGAGCCACAAGTATTATAAAATGTATTTGTCGAGCAATCAAATGGTTATTTGAATATCTAGAAGTGTTTCTTACTTAATACCTATAATATTATCGACACAGCATCCCTGAGAAATCACTCACAGAACGAAAAGTGTTACTCTTTTATATTAATAAATATTGTTTATAATTTAATTTTAAGTAACAAGACAGCGTATAATTTATTTTAAGATGAGCAATTTGTGATATATAAATTATTATAAGTAATGAGATATAATAAACTAATCGTTACTTACTTCTTTCCATAGACAAAATCATCAATTTTTCATTAGAATCGACCTAGTGCAGTGACCGACATATCCGAATTCCAATTAATATTGAATAAGATTACGTAAAACTTGTTTTTTATAATATACCTATCATTTCACTATTAAAATACCTATATAGCATTACGTAAGCGTTTGGACTTGTATTATAATATTTGCATACATTATAGAAACCGGAGTTTATTATGAATACATACACAACATTTGTTCGACGAGTTTTTGACGCGAAGTGGTATCAAGTTTGGTACTTTTATTCTGGTATCCGCAGGTGCGCATTTATTTATTTTTTATGTAGTAAATTCTGCCCGCAGCTTCGGAGTAATTCTTGATGAGTAAAAAACAGAATCCACTTCTACTTTTCTTAACAACACCTGTTTTCAACAAAACTCATTTCGGACCTCACAGAGAGCATTTCATTCCATCGAATAAAGCGAGAAATATTAATTTAAATATCATTATCTCATAAAATATAAAATTATATCTTTATCTTAGTTCTATATAATATAAAATATATTTTATATAATTTCTATATAATATCTTTAATTTAAATATCTTTTCAATATGTTTACTATCGTATATTGATCGACCTAACATTAAAAAAAGTGTGTCTGATAAACATAATTTACTTTATAGGTATTTCAGCTAATTTCACACCTGATTAATAACACACATTTTTATAGAATTAACTTCTTCCAAGCAGAACTAAACGAATCCTATTATAAAGTACAGTCACAGGCAACCCAAGTACCTACTTAGCCTTCTAGAATATTCCTAAGAAGTGCTTTCAACTATATATTTTAAAACACTAATGTGGATATAAATAGGTATCCTTAATTTTGGAGAAAAAATCAACTTATAATCATTGTAATCCGGGGATCGGTCGCTAACTTACCACATTAAGCGAATCAAATAACTACGCTCAACTTTGTATCGGTTTGAACTGATTAAAAAAGAAGCGGGTTGTCAATTCGACTGCATGCTTTTTAGGGTTCCGTAGCCAAATGGCAAAAAACGGAACCCTTATAGATTCGTCATGTCTGTCTGTCTGTCTGTCCGTCTGTATGTCACTTTTACCGAATCTATAAGAGCTGTACTGTTGAAACTTGGTAAGTAGATGTATTCTGTGAACCGCATTAAAATTTTCACATTAATATAGAAAAAGAACAATAATTTTGGGGGTTCCCCATATATAGAAAAGAAATAAAAAAAAAATCATCGTACCCATACATGTGGGTATCTATGGATATTTCTTCAAAAATAATATTGAGGTTTCAAATATATTTTTTTTCTAAACTGAATAGTTTGCGCGAGAGACACTTCCAAAGTGGTAAAATGAGTATCACCCCCCCCCCCCCCCCCCCGCTGTAACTTCTAAAATAAGAGAATGATAAAAAACTAACAACTAAAATTGGTTTGAACGAGATCTAGTAAGTAGTAAGTAGTTTTTTTTAATACGTCATAAATCGTAAACCGCAATTTACCTTTCATTTAATAGCTGAAATACTTGCTGCTACGGAACCCTTCATGGGCGAGTGCGACTCGCACTTGGCCGGTTTTTTAAGTATGTGATGCAATTACTCAGTAGAGTATTTAGCGTCACATACATCAAAAAGCATTTGATAAATGGATAAGACTGTTTGTGACCGATTTTGGAAAATCTTAATTCGATTTGGAATGGTTCCATTTAAATTTAGTTATTAAAAAAAAAGGTTGGAGTCGGTTGTGTGTTTCAAAACAGAATTATTAAGTATTTAAAATTTGAGAGTTTTGGCGCCAACGCGGAAAAGGACGCATCGAGGCGATGTTTTATTTTCAAAAATTGGTGTAAATTCGAGTTTTTATGTGTATATATGGTGGATTTTTAGACATACATCTTCGAAAATGTACACAAGTGGAGGAAAGTGCGAAATTGCCGTGAATTGTGATTTTCCGTGTTGTAACCAAAACTCCATAGAAACCTCTAGTAAAGTCTCCACTGCTTTACTGAGGTAGGACTATGACTTGACTGTGACGGACGTGACGGACATGACTGACTGACTTTGAAATGTAAATATTACAACTGAAGACGAGGCGGTATGGTCACAGATTTTAGCCAGACCAAAGAGGGCGAAAAAAAAAAGTATTTAAAATTTGAATTTGGAAACGGTTCCAGAACACGATTCCGGATCCACACGTATTTTATCTATATTTGCCGTCCCAAACATCAATAGAAATTTAATCTAATCAAGATTCATTGATTAGTCTTATGCTAATTGTTACATTCAATATTTAACAACTAATGAAACAAAACACACGTAAATCTATTTGAATATTTATTATTATTTTATTGTTTGTTGCGATACTAATGTTGCATACTTTACCATCCACAACGCTTCAGGGCATTGAAAAAATGTGATTTGTACACAGACAGCCTGTGCGGAAATCACATTTTTCTTTTTATATAATAATTGGTAACCATAATTAAAAATGTTAACAATAGAAAAGCCGTGCAATAGATTTGCACGAGAATGGATGTTTTTTTTTATAACTAATGATAGGTATATGTTACCATTTGCTCACAATTAGATTATTTTGTAGATATATTATATACTAGCTGTGCCCGCGACTTCGTCCGCGTGTTAATTAGTTTATTGAATTTTTTAGTAAAAAAAATACTTTTCCTAAAATAAAAGTAGCCTGAGTTACTCCTTATTACATCAGCTACATGCCAATAAAAGTCCCGTCAAAATCGGTCCAGCCATTACAGAGATTAGCCGGAACAAACAGACAGACAGATAGACAGAAATTGTAAAAATTGTCATTTTGGTGTATGTACAGTATATATATTAATATTAATGTAGTGAAAACCGGTTATTTCAATATTACAAACAGACACTCCAATTTTATTTATTTGTATAGAATATAATTTGACTACACCTTGCCTACGTCTTCGCCTACATCTCTCCGCACTTGGCAATTATTTGTGTGACCCAGATATAGCTGTATGTGTGTTTTGTGTCCATGAGATGCGTGTTCTTTATTCTTTATTGTACACAGAAAAATACATTTCAGTACAATTTTACAATAAAACGTCATGTACATACATAGGCGAGCTTAATTCATTAATTATTTTTCTTCCAGCAAACCATTAGGAGAGTGAATTGTTTATATAAGTAATGGATACAAGCAGTGTACAACAAAATATTACATTAAAAATATATTGTTGGTAAAGTACGAAAAAAAAATTCTAACTTTAGTCACTGTGGACTTATAATTACGTTGGTGACCGTATCTAGTACATAGTTGCGTATAATAATTACACTGAAATCCTTGAATGAACATGATGTGTGTATTGTTACTACAAATTAACGAGCCATTATGAATGAGTTTGTCAGCAATGATATTTCAATGTATTTGCTACCGTAAAAACAATAGTACTATTAAAATTGTGTATTGGCAACATAAAAATATCACTTTTAAAAAAAAGCCGTAAATTATTTTTTTTAATATGTACTACACATACGGGACATAGTTCGCCCCAATTAAAAGGGTTAGTTCTGATTGTCCCCGTTCTTGTTTCCCCCCGAAAACTTTACTGTTTTAAAATTGCGTTTTATTAAATAAAATCAAGGTTGATGCTTGACAGATTATTAACAAGAATGACGAGTACAAAAGGCGTCAAGCAAAAATGTAAGAACTTGAGTAAATATTTTTGAGTTGTGCTTGACAGTACTAATTTAAAATTAGTACTGTCAAGCACAACTCTTATACACAATACTACGCCTTTTGTACTCGTCATTCTTGTTAATAATCTGTCAAGCAAAGGAAGAGAAAAGTGTACTGTACGATACAGAGATCAGACGATTAACAGAAAAATACGATAATCTATACATATTTCGGGGGAAATCGATAATTAATACATGCATTTAGTTATACAATATCGTTTTAATAACTTTCGGGGGGAAACAAGAACGGGGGGAATCAGCATGAACACAATTAAAATGGGTTCAATTACAACCGAAAGATCGAGTACCTAATAAACATTTTAAAAAATAGAGTCGAGTCGATAACCTCTTTTTTGAGCTCAGTGTAGGAAAAATAACAACCCTAAGTGATGATAAAGTCCCATTAGTCGATATCTGGTATGGCGGCTAGTCTAAATGGAAACAAGCCATCTGCGTGGGGCATATTGTGCTCTATAGTGCACGAGTGTGTACGAAAACACAAGTGCATTTCTATTCCCCCACTGTCATGATCCGATGGGATGGTAAAGTCGGTACAACCGGAAAGAGGTCAGGTCCAAACCGACGGATTTGCGCTGCAAATTCTGGATGCCAAGCTGGTACCGACAATTTTACTTACCAGAAATATCGCAATATTACTATCTTGCTTGATCCGGGATATGAACCTAGGAAGACATTATCTGCACTTGAACACATACATGTCATGGTCATGTGTTAAAAGTCTAGTTAGCGGCCGAACTAATTGTCCAATCGAGTCGATTAGAATCGTTACCATCTTCTCGATCAATGTCAAACGTGAGATAGCGTGACTTAGCGAAAGCGCGTGATTCAACTGTTTTGATTAGCGGAAATGATAGCTATTCGAGCGTTACATTGTTGGTTCGGACTGTAGCCATTAGACTACTCGTTAAGCCATGACAAAGGCCTTCTGGGCGGTATAAACAACTCGGACGCTAAGTTTACGACTGCCCAAACATAATAACATTTATTCAGAAATTTAGTTAATTTTTTTTTTACATTGCGTTTTTAGCCTGGAAGCTTTCACTACTTGTCTGGGCAATAGAGGGGACAAATTCGTGCTCGTTTCCAAGAAATTAATAACCTGGGAAATGTCTATAATCCTAGAAAACTTCTGTAGCTACAGAGTGCGAGTATGCGAGTCGGCGACCGCCGTTAAGTGGTAGTACACAGGAGGCGCTGCTTCCCGACTGCCTGGTGAAACTCTTAGTGCCGATTTCACCGTTAAAATTAAACGCGATCAATGGACGCTAAACTCAGTTACAAGAAGCGGAACCGAGTTTAGCGCCCATTGATCGCTTTTAATTTTAACGGTGAAATCGGCTCTTAGTCGCCTGTTAAAACACCCACGGGATGGTATAGGATGGCCCTATTATTCTTGCTCGGCCGGAATCGACACGGCTAAGTACATATGGTTTATGGACAAAAATACTCTAAAAAATAAGTTTTTACCAGCCGAAACCTCACAACAGATTTTGATTATTCGATGATGCAACAGAGAAGGAAGGAATTAGGAACAAATCAGGTAACACATACAATAAAAAAAGAAACAGTCGAATTGATAACCTCCTTGTTTTGATGTCGAGTGAAAAGGATGAAAAAGAGTTTAACAGTTTGTTTGAAAATAGTACTCGACAAGCTGGTCGTCTTATTTTCATTATAATGAAATAATGAAATTTATTCGGCACTTGGGTATTTACATACACTTGTACTTGTCAAGTTCACAATGCAGTGGGTACATAAACATAGTAGAAACAGTATAAAATAACAAAAAATAATATAATAGTCCGTCCGTGCGGTCTGTCTTGTCACATATTTTTTAAATCATTCAATACATAACAAGTTTCTAAGCTATTATTTTTAAATTTAGTACTACTTTATTAAAATTAAAGAATTGAAGACAACGAGCAGTTGGCTATCGCAGAAGGCTCTCAACCAGTAGTTTAATTTTCCTAATCCACCCAGAACAGGCACAACATGTTAAAGGTATACAAGACTTACATAAGACCTATATTGGAACATGCTTTTCAAGTGTGGAGTCCTTACTTTGTTAAAGACGTGGATCTATTGGAAAAAGTACAGCGTAGCTTCACCAAGATACCTAGACAACTTAAGAGACTATCATACGAGGATAGGCTGGAAGCACTAAAGCTTAGTACTCTAAAAGAACGAAGAGAGCGTGGTGATATGATCGAAACCTATAAAATCCTAAATGGACACTATGACCTTCACCAGTTCCAAGATATGTTCCATCGAGACAATAATACCCGTCTGAGAGGACACACCCTTAAACTTCAGACCCGCTTCTCACACAATATACCCCACAAGAATTTCCTTTCGAACAGGGTTGTTAAAGAATGGAACAAACTACCACAAGACGTAGTGTCAGCACCAAACACCAACATATTTAAGAACAGACTAGACAAGCACATAATAACAACAAAAACGACAAGCTAACTCAATGTACTAGATACAGGCAATTATCAGTTGTTTCAACTGCCTGCCTGATTAAAAATAATAATAATAAATAAAACATACATATTTATGTAATTGTAATTTATTTCCTATGAGTATTGACAATACAGGCCTAGTCATAGACAAACATAGTTTGTTCTTATCTCACATTTTTAGTTGACAGTATTAATTAGGGTCATTAGCCTAAATCGTCATTTGTCCTCGCTTGACGTTTAATATTTTAAGAAATGACTAATAACTTTAGAATTTAGGCAGCAAAAAAACTATTTTAAACAAATAATTTTAAAGTCCTACGTAAGAACACTTAAGTGACTTACCTAATATTTATGTTGAAATAACTACACCCGCCTCTTACATATTTTAATTTATTTGAAAAGTTAAAAAGAGGCACGTGTGAAATCCTTGTTTACTATATAAAAACACAATGGAATTGTCTCCATAATTTAGACCGTTATGTCATAATCGCTACTCTTGGAAGACGGGTCCGTGATCGCAGTATGGGTCTCATAGTACGGAGGATTTTGCTGCCTGTTTTCTGATACATTATAATACTAAATAAATATCTTGAGACAACTAACACACTGGCATCTGGTCTCAAACTAGGCAGAGCCTGTGTTATGGCTACCAAACAAATGAAAAACATATTTTAACTAGCTGTTCCCCGCGGTTTTACCCGCGTTAAACTTTATAAATTATCACAGCTCCTGCCCTGTAGGTCTGTGATCTATATCTATCTAAACATATAATATGTATAGATAGATATAGATCACAGCTCCTCCCCCGTAGGTAATAGCGTGATAATATGTAGCCTATATGTTGACCCGACCTCTTAGTAACATTCATGCAAAATTTGAAGTAAATCCATGCAGTACTTTTTGAGTTTAGCCCGGACATACATACAGACAAACCGACACACAGACAAAAATACTAAAAACTATATTTTTGGCTTCGATATCGATTGTAGATCACGCCCCAAGTATCCTTTTAAAAAAATATTCAATGTACAGTTTTGACTTTCCTACGATTTTATTATATGTATAGATTTATATTTCCAAATACATACATATTATACATAAGTTATACCGAGACATAGAACAAATAATCGTGCTCATCACACAAAGATTTGTCCTGGCTGGGAATCGACCCCACTCCGGCTTAGCAGCCAGTGTTACTAACCACTAGCCCAACAAGCCAGTCATATATTTATACACATTATATTTATATGTATAAAAGAGGTCTTAATAAAAAAAATATCTTTGACATGTTTTGGAAGTAATTGGCGCAACTCTTGGAAACTACCATTTCAATATTAATTTCTTATTAATCATTTCATGGCGGTTAAAGTAAATAATTACGTAGGTTACGACAAATAATTAACCTAAAGCAAAGAAATGATAAATAAGCAAACATATTAAATTTTTATTTTTAGATACCTATTTAATATAATTCGTGTGATATTTACATCAAGAACTTTTTGCACAATATCCCATACACACACACTCGTAGTTATCGTGTTCTGTATTGAATTGAGCGGCGCCTAAAGTCAAATTATCAAAGTTCAATATAATTATAACGGCTAATACATAGGTATAATAATGGTCCACTAATAGAAATAGTGATCTCATGCACTTAAAATAAACTTTAGTTTTGTTTGGAATTTATAATAAACTATAGATAATTTAAGTATTTGAGCATGAAATGAAAAAATGACGGGGTCGCAAAATGTTTAGGGCCTATATACACCACATTTGTGAGCGCGCCATTGACGCGATACAGACGCGCGTTAACATCACGTTTCTATCGCTGCAAACAACAACAAACTGCTCTGTAGGATAAAAGCGCTTAAAAAACGTGGTGTGACCCTTATAGAGGAACGGTCACCGTAGCCTTGTTGGTAGTGCTACAAAGCTGGTGGTCCTGGGTTCGAATCCCGGTAAGTGCAAATATTTGTGTGATGAGCACGAATATTTGTTTCTGAGTCATGGATGTTTTCAATGTATATAAGTATTTATCTATCTATATAAGTATGTATATCGTCGCCTGGTACCCATAGTAGACGCTTTGCTTAGTTTGGGGCTAGGATGATCTGTGTGACATTGTCCCGAGATATTATTATTATTATAGAGGAAGCATCAAGATCGTTTGCTTGCGGTAGCATCATAAGCAAATTCATACGTTACGTTACGTTGACTATTAATTTAAGTTAAATAAACGATTTCGACGATTTTTCGAATGAACGGGAGTTTTTTTAATGTTTGTAGTAAAGCTTATTTACACACCCTTGACTTGGAGAGTAAGCTGGTGGATGCGTAACGAGAGCGTTACGTGATCGGGCGAGGCGGAAGTTGAGAGGGTGATATAATGTAACGCGACGTTTCTTATATTCAGAACAGGACATCCAGTTACCCCAATCTGTCAAATTTCTTAAAGATTTTCAACTTTATCACAAAAGCATAAGGTTCACTTTCAATTGGGGAAATTTGACAGATTGGTCTGTACGTTATGCTACGGCCCCGGCAATAGTCATGAAATAGAAGCCTACCAGCGAACAACCATTCACTATGGTTACCACTACCTATACAAATAAATAAATTAACGTTGTATAAAAACTGTATTAAACAATGAATATGCAGGGGTGACTCTCATTTTGTTAACCTTGTATAATTTAAGTTTACCTTTATCATTTCAACTGAAAGACCCACAGCTTGACAAAGATCCTCCCCAAAGATCTCCATAATAGCCGGTTTTGTGTTACCTGCGTCCTGCGGCTCCCTGCAATCCGCACAAGATCATCGGTCCATCTTTTACGGGGCCTGACCACGCTGCGTCTTTTGGTTCGTGATTGCCATTCTAGAACCTTTGCGCACTGCCACTTCAGCTTTGCAAGAAGTGAATTGATAAGTTTACCACATCATTATTTAGGTCGTTTGGAGATCTTGGCACATTGCTCAATCAGTCCCGTGTGAATTTTATCCATAGAATAAAGAAAATTATGAAAATAGTTGTGAAAACCTACGTAATCTTGTAACTATTGCGATAATTGCCATGTATTGTTATACATTCTCACGTTTGCTAACAATATAATTTACTTAAAATTTACGAAACCTTAACTTATTTACCTTATTGACATTTTTTTTTGAAGTTATACTTCTTTTGGCGCGATGGAGAAAAATGATGAGAGTGATTTTTACGATGCGCGCGCACACCGACACCTAAAAATTTAACAGCATGAAGTTAGTTCTAGGTGGTATGAAAATGTATGAGAGTGAATTTTTACGACGCGTGCGCATCGTGCGCGCGCACCGTAAAAATAACAGCATGACGTTAGTTCTAGGTGGTATGAAAATTGATAACTATGTTCAAGTTGTATATTAAGAAGTATAACTTCTAACGCGTGTACATAAGTACACACAAGTTTTTTTTTATTTGTCCGTCTTTCTGTCGTCTGTTTGTTACTACTAGTCTGAAAACATCGGGACTGATTTTGACGAATATTATAAATGCGAAAGTCTGTGAGTATGGATGTTTGTTACTCTTTCATGCAAAAAATACGTAACGGAATTTGATGAAACTTTGTAGTAATATAGCTATACGAATACGAATGACACTTAGGCTATAATTTATAAAGTTTAACGCAGATGAAACCGCAGGGCACAGCTAGTTATATATAACTTATTAAACCTTATCTAAATTAGAAAAGAGAGATATCTCTGACATAATAATCACAAAATTTCAGAAACTATAAGGCTATTTAATCCAAAATTAAAAAGCAAAAGTTTCTGTGCATGAAGTTTTTTGAAAATACCCTCTTATATAGGAATGTATATGTTAACTTAGGTACTTTCTACTTTATATTGAGGGTATTAAGGGAGTTTCTGATTTTAAGATAAACTACATGGCAACTTATGAACAGCGGGGACATAATAATAAAGCAAATGGGGTTGCGGGCATCAGTTAGTTTTAAGAAAAAGCAAAATTTCTATGATATCTATAAGTCATTCATTTCATTACGAAGAAAGAAAGAAATACTTCTATTTATAAAACATAACAGTGTCTACTAAAAAAAAAATGGTTGCCAACTTCAACATTAGGTCTGTACCTAATGTTGAAGTTGGCAACCATTTTTTTTTTATTAGACATTGCTAGTCGCCTGTAGCGCTGGCAGGTATTCTAGTCAGCCCCAGTGATCGAAATACATAATTATAATTACTGCATAGGTATTACAATCTACTACATTCTAGATAACAGGGTTTTTTAAAGATAACGGTTATTAAATTGTGGCATCTACACATTATTACACCTCTGTATATATATATTTGGAAACGAAATACGAGTGCGAAGTATAATAGTTAGAACGTTAGAAGTACAGTAGGTATTCTCGTCAGAGACACAGGGGAAATCATCTTGTACGAGATTGAATACCTTGTTGCACTCATGATTCCAGTCTGAATTCAGCTAGTGGAAGTTAACCCTTCACTGATTCCTTTATTGTTCCTTTGTTGAGCCGGGAACTGATATAACACTCGTGTTGTAAGATACTGCTGACAAATTATCATTTCTTTCAATGACGAGTATACTTGAAATATAGAATGGTGGACTTAATTACAAAGCCATTTTCTTCCAGTCAAATATACAAATAAAAACAATTATGGACTTTTAATAATATCAAATTAACAGCTTTTTACTACACGCATACACGGTAATATGACTAATTTTTTATTATTGTTCGTCTTTCTGTCGTGTGTTTGTTACGGCTAATCTCAAAAACTGACTTTGACTGGACTAATTTTGACGAGGCATTCCCCGGCTGATGGCTGATCTTATAATACCACAGTATTCCGCCAAATTACGTCCACGGTGACGTACGCTATCTGAAAGTCGTTTCATATAGCCAAATAAGGGTCAGCGCAGACAGAGAGGAGCGCAGCGGAGAGGATTTTATTAAGGCACTAGAAAATCAACTTTAGAGCTACAGGAATAACGTGCATATATGCTTGAACCTGACAAAATGCTCGCGCAGTCTCGCGCATTATAATGTTCAAGCATGCATGCACTTTATTTAAATAATTTTAAAGTTGATTTTCTAGTACTTTAATAAAATCCTCTCCGCTGCGCTCCTCTCTGTCTGTGCTGGCCCTAACGACCCCGGATTAACGGGTTAACTTTTCCTTAAGTTACTTAATATTCCATGCATAGATATATGTATATGATATACTAGCTGTGCCCCGCGGTGTTACCCGCGTTAAATTTTATAAATTTTCTTTGCTATAAACCTCACGGAGCCCGAGAACTTTCCAACGAATCCAAAACCGTGGAAATCGGTTCGTGCGTTCTGGAGTTATAGCGTCAGGAAGGAAAACCCGACTTATTTTTATATAGTAGATTACTAAATCTCGGTTTACAGTATGTTAAAACTATAAAAAAACCATTAAATATATACATTTGGATTAGAGTTAAATAAAATTTAGCTAATTAAACTTTATCAATTCTATTGCATAATTTTGATGCGGAAACTAACTAACTATATAAATTAGTGGGTAATTTGTATGCAGTTTGTAAACTAAACAGTTCCGAGTATACCATGACTACGCTATTGTCCGCTAACGAATTCAAATTAGATATGATTACGTAATAGTACCACTAAGCCCTAATCAAATAAATTGCTGTTATTTGGCGAGCGCAGCGAATTTACTATATATATAGCCAACAGTTACTTGAAATTAAACCTATTTATTCATGGTCACCTATAAAAAATATTAATAACAATAATAATGTCCTCCTAGCTGTATTTCGGCCACGGCGTACAGTCGCAATAGAGTTTAGCCATCTGCGCGGGACATATTATAGTGTACAAGTGCGTGCGCAAACACAGGAGTATTTTCTATCCTTCATCCTCATGATCCGCTGGGACGCCTAGCGACACGACCGGAAAGAGGTACAGGACTGACGGTTTTACGTGCTCTCCAAGGCACGGGGGTATAATACCGCCAACTCCCAGACTTCGGGCTGATGCTGAGAAATTAAGAATTATTAAAGAACTTTTCTTTCTACACAAAAGTTCTAAAATCACTTTTACCCCGACCCGAGATCCGAACCCATGACCTCGTTCTCTCCGGATGAACACGTTACCGCTAGAACAACGAGGCAGTCAGATTATTAATAAGTACCTACACTTACCTTAAAATTATGTTTGTTAAGTACCCCGCGCGACACAGGGATTAATTTAAATGGTGCGGGAAGCATATTTAAAAACAATCTACGTAGGACATATTATAGTGCAGAAGTGTGTGCGAAAACACAGGTGCACTCTCTATTCTCTTACTCTCATAATATGATTGGACGGCTATCCGACTCGATCGGGGATAAGGACCAATAGCTATAAGTGCTCTCCGAGATAAGGTCGTATTACACCAATAATCCTTTTAAGATTTATTCTATCTATTTCACGGTCATTTATTGTATCGTGTATATAATTGTTAAGATACAGTTATATTTTATCAATAGAAACACCACCATCCAGATTATTGACAGGGGAAAAAATCAAAATTTCCGAGGGTAGCTGTAAAGATTAAGAAAAACAACAAACCATCCAGACATCTTATCTTAACTTACCTTGGTTAGGGTGTACTTGCGTACAGCACTTCGGCCCTTCAGGGTCTTTTGTACTACCCATTGTTTTTATTCTATCCGTAGAGTCCTGAATTAAGTCTGCACATAATCCAGTACGATTCTTAAGGGTAGATCCATATAGTCTCCTGGTTCTGGACATGCATTCAGTGTCTTGCCAACGCATCGCATTTGCATATTATAGGCAGCATTGTTTCATTTCCACAGTCCCAGTTTGTGTAGGTGATAGTTGGTGCTGTTAGAAAAGAGTAGACAAGAGCTGTTCCAAACAGCTTCGGAAATACGGCAGAGACCAGCTACGACTAATAGAAGCAGTATTCACGGGCTACTGTGAATACTGCTTCTATTAGTCGTAGCTGGTCTCTGCCGTATTTCCGAAGCTGTTTGGAACAGCTCTTGTCTACTCTTTTTATGAGTTCCAGACATACTGGAAACTTTATATAACGTGGATTTGAATGAAATACATTTAGAATTACACGATCTGTGGATATATGCATGCCAAATACCATATGAGACATTATATCGAGTTAAATGAGCACTATCGACGACGAATATCAGCAATCTATCTCATCCCGTGGGGGGCGTAGAAGTCGTTTCTAGGGAATATCTCCCATTTGACGGGCATCGGCAACATACTTCGTTCGTCAACCTGTCTGCCAAATGTGGTGATAATGGGATATCCCTCCATTATTGGGGGCGGCCCTTTTACGACACCTACGGAACGGTATAGGGTGTCTCTGTTAATCTTTTTGGACCGGAAACGGCACACGGCATTTAAGATTCAAATAATTAATTAATTATTACAAAACCAGAGGAGTGTTTTGCAGGTGGGATCAATGCCATAATAAATGATAACATTAGTTAATGTCTCCACCTTTGGCCTAGAGATTAAGGTGGTACCTTTGGTGCTTCCTTAGCGCCTTTGTGTTTCGGGTTCTGTTTGCGCATAGGCCAACTATTTGCGTTACCCATATGTATTTATTTTGGGGGGTGTCCATAGTGACGGCAAAAGAAGCTCGTTTTTAAACTATGCCTAACTGATAACAATGCAGCAGTTCTTAGAATACAAAGTTAATTTTATTCTCGCTATTATAAAAGATTATGATATCTATCAGCCAATCTCTTAACTAATCGGCCAATGACACCGGCTATTAGCACTTTAATAACAGTCAGTCTTTTACTAGTAATTTATTTTGTCACTAGTTAACTTAATTGCTGTCATTTGACTGCACCTTTAATTAACCCAAATACCTATCGAATCATCTTTAATCTATTCCTTATTTTAATTAATATTGAGGGTGCAATTGTGATATGTTACTATATTTTATTTATTAAATATCCCCATGACCCGATTGTCAATCTGTCGCAGCTTGTCTTTTCAAAGACGGCTAAAGATATGATTTAAAATATAACGTTGCTCCCGTATAAACATTAACTATAACTACAGTTTACTGAATTGAAAACTTAAAATTGTAAGGTAACATGAAAATCTCTTCAAGGAGGGTATCATAGATCAAGACTAAGGGGTTTCGAGGGAATTAATGGTAATAATATTCATTTTTCAATTTTCTTCGTCAAGTCCTAGTTTTTTCCTAAATTCAAATATCAGTGACATAGAAATCTGAGTAATTAATACTAATTTGAAGTTACAAAACTAGATTGGTTGCCATACATGAAACCTTTAATTAACACAAATATTCGCATCATTCTTAATCTATTTAAGACAATCAATATTCAGGGTCCAATTGGGAATTAAATTCACAATGTATGTAACTATATTGCCGCATGTCCCGTCTGTCTATCTGTCGAGCAAATTTCTCAAAACCGGCTAAAGATCTAATTAAATCCATAACGCTGAAATCTTATTCCCGCGTAGTCATTAGCTGTAACTACACTTTACTGTATGGAAACTCGAAAAAAATTAGGGTAATATAAAAGTCTTGTTAAGGAGGTTATTATGAATCAAGACTTTCAAATTAACTAAAGGGTTTCGAAGAAAATTATGGAGATTAAATTCCATTAATGAACTAATCGAGTCATAAGTGGCGTTTTCATGAGTCGCCTTTCCGTCCTGTAAATTCCAGCAGTTTTAAGGAAATATTTAAGGAAATGAATATCAAGTTGAATTAATAATTGACGGGCTGGTTGGCGTGGTTAGTAAATGCTGGCCTTTCACACCGTAGGTCGTGGATTCAATTCCCACCCAGGACAAATATTGTACATGAACATGTCTGTTTGCCACGATTCTGGGTGTAATTATGTATATAAGGAAAAGTAGAATATGTAATATATTAGTTATCTGGTTTCTATAGTAAAAGCTGTGCTTAGTTTAGGATCAGATGGCCCTGTGTTAATAATGTCCATGGATATTATTATTATTATTATTTTAAAGACAACCAAAAATACAAAAGAACAACTACAGACTTACATCATTTTAGACGTGGCTATCAATAAATAAATATCTTGGTACACACGGCTACATATCAAGCTATACATTTTCATGTTGTATAGGATTTCCATACAATGAGGGGTCAGCTTATATTGGAAACGTATCGCTTGATATGTAACCGTGTGTATAATTCCCATACTGCTAAATACATACCTATTTAACAGATAATTTATACCCAGACACAGAACAAATAGCCGCGCTCATCATACTAAGACTTGTCCTCGGTGGGGATTTAGCAGTCAGGGTCACTTACAACAGGCCAATCACACTATATTATAAAGGCGAATGTTTGTGAGTGTGTGACTGTGCGAGTGTGTATGTTTGTTACTTCTTCACGTCTAAACGGCTGGAGCGATTTTAATAAAATTTGGTATGGAGTTAGCTGCCACCATGGATTAACACATACCTAGGCTACAATTTATAAAAAGTTTAATGCAGGTAAAACAGCGGGGCACAGATAGTATTTAAAATATATGTATATTTTAACCTTCATATTGTCATTTGAATTATTTAAAATATTATTATCTGGGGACACGGCATTATTACACATATCACGGTGCCATGATAAACCATAGGAAACAGGGTACTTCCTACTATATGTATGTTGAAGCATTTATCTATTTTTTTTTATTCAAGTAGACTTTAAAAAAGCGCTTGTAAATAGTCAGAACATGTTTGTAGTATTTAAACAAACTTTTTGTTTCTTTTTAAGCAAACTTCAAAAATGAGGAAATTGGCTCAATTCGATGAGTTTTGTTTTCGTGTACGTTGTTGTTGTACGGTGATTACCACGGCGTGATGCTCTCACCGGTCTGTAACTGATTGGCGAGGTTAAGCAACTTACTACTAGGCTCGTGGTCAGTCCATAGATGGGTGGCCACCAAAATGGTTTAATTTCTGACCGTGTCCGTGCTTCGGAAGGCACGTTATTATTGGTTCTGATTATAGCCGATAGGCAACAGTCGTAAAGCCATGTCAGAGGCCTAATTGGCGGCTTGAACAACCCCGACTCTAGGGTAACCACTGCCCATACGATTAGTAAGTAAGTATGACTCAATTTTAATTATTCCTGTTTCTATTCAAATAAGTATACTTGCGAGAACATAACATGATTTTTGTTAAGATTGGATTATAATCTTACTATCTATGAGCAAATTACCCGTTTTAAAATTGTTCATTGAAATAATAATTGGCGTCATTGAAATAACACTATCCTTACAGAGACCTAACATAGTCACAGAAAATAAGTCGAGTGCAATAAAAAAAAAACAAAACACAAAACGATGGCTTTAAAACAAACTATTTGTGTTAGAACATTCATCAAATGGTATAATTTATAGCTGAATTACTTTATACTCACATGGTTTCGGAGACAGTGTTTTGTTTAAAAAAGGATAACAGGTTTTATTCGAATCACTCATTTCAGTTTGAATACTACTAGAGTGACTAAATTCTTGGAACAAAATAGGTTAAGCAAACAAATGCATACATTTCGATTCAAGTAGCTTCTAGATTAAAAATTTTATTAATATGCAAAATACATCGATTTCCTCACTCACAGATTGATGATCATTAGAATCCGAAGTCCTATAAAGCAGAAATTTAATGTGAAGGCTAGCATTACTACGTAAAGAATACGTTTAAGAAATTTGAAACTGCTTGCTACTCTCGAATTTCCAATAATGCGAGCGGAATCATTCATTAAATTCTCTTTTTACTTAGAGGAGATTTAAAGCTTCACATCACATCTTAAGCCTGATATCGTCCATTGCAGGACATAGACATCCCCCAAAGGTTCTATAACGTCGTAATTTGGAGTGGTTTGCCGTAGTCACCGAGCTTAGCAAGCAAGTTGTTGACCGCAGTTAGGTGGTAGCTAGTCCGTGTTAGCAGCAGTGTCAGCTTCGGGCAGCTGACACTGGTGCCCTGAGGTAACCCTTAGTCGCCTTTTACGAAATGAGAAGATATGGGGTGGCCCTGTTATTCTCTCTAGGCCGGAAACCACACCGCTAAGTATTAAGCTTAAAGAGAAATTATTAGAAGAAAAAAGATTTATTCAAAAATTGTTCAGACAAAACATATATAAAATAACAATAAAGACAAAAAAAAACTTGAGAGGTGTCAAGGGACACCCGGATGGAACGAAGTTATTTTTTATTATTTATTATGTACAAAAACCTGTATGTATACACTCAACAAAAATAATCGTCGCGACACCACACTGTTCAATGCGAAATAGAAATGAAAATATCTGGCTTGCTTTCTATAACAGAGAGAGACAGACAGAGAAACATGCGGACGCCGCACAGCTGCAAAAAGTGTCGTGACAACTTTTCGTAAGATTTTTTCCGTCTAGCCCCCTTTCACAACGCGCGATAAGGAACTTCGTTCCAATAAAATAAAAACAATCTCTTGTTGTCCGTGCGAGCCCGAAATGGTACCACCTCAGCATTTGCTAGAACATTTTATTGTTCTAGCGCTGGTAATTATGATTTTATTAGGGCTCGTGTGCCTATTAAAGTGCCAACAAGCACATACTCCAAAGTTTTGAAACCATAATCAACAAGCATGAAATATACTAATAAAACCTAATTATTTCATTACAAACTCTCATGAATTAGGCATGTCGTAGCCATTTTATTTGTTCTATAGTATTTTTATTAGACTTAATTTTTTTACTTTCTTTTAATTATTTTATAACCATTACCATAGCTTACCTATATTAGGGCGTTCTCGTTCAGTTGCGTTTACCGGCCCGTAAGTGATCGGTGAAGTAAATATCCTATGCACGCGGTGAGTCTATAGACGGGTGACTGTCAAAGTGGTTTGATTTCTGAGCGTCTACGTGCTTCGGAGAGCTCGTTAAGCTCTCGGTCCCGGTTGTTGATGTTAGACAACAGTCGCTAAGCTATGTCAAAGGCCATACAATAAAGAAGAAGCTTTATTATTGGAACGAAGTTTTGGACGTTCCTTATCGCGCGTTGTGAAAGGGGGCTAGACAGAAAAAAATCTTACGAAAAGTTGACACTACACTTTTTGCAGCTGTGCGGCGTGCGCATGTTTCTCTGTCTGTTTGTCTCTCTCTCGCTCTCTTATAGAAAGCAAGCCAGATATTTTCATTTCTATTTCGCATTGAACAGTGTGGTGTCGCGACGATTATTTTTGTTGAGTGTATACAGGTTTTTTGTACATAATAAATAATAAGAAATAACTTCGTTCCATCCGGGTGTCCCTTGACACTCTCAATTTTTTTATTTAATTATATCAATTGTGTATCTTTGACCACTGTTATAAAACTGTAACAGAAGGGTCAGGACATCGTTTTAGGTGACATTCTCCAAATACCTGATTATCTTCTAATTATCTCTCTGTCTGTTTGTCTCTTCGGTAGTCTGTCTTTGATTGTTCAAATGCCATGCAAAAGCTACATGAAGACGCAACTGTGCCACTGCAGGGAAATGGCCTCCTCCCACAGTCACAGGGCATATGCTTCAGTCCACCACGCCAGTTTAGTGCGGGTTGGCAAACTTTACATGCCATCAAGAACATTTTTGGAGAATTTTTACTACGCACATCAACTCAGTGGTGGCCTTGAATTAATCTCGAGACCACTGACTCCACAGGCCAAATGTTTAACCACGGTTGAAAGATTTACTATGTCGGAAGACGAAGATATATAATAATAATAATATCTGGGGACAATGTCACACAGATCATCCTAGCCCCAAACTAAGCAAAGCTTGTACTATAGGTACCAGGCGACGATATACATACTTATATAGATAGATAAATACTTAAATACACAGAAAACATCCATGACTCAGAAACAAATATTCGTGCTCATCACACAAATATTTGCACTTACCGGGATTCGAACCCAGGACCACCAGCTTCGTAGGCAGGATCACTACCAACTAGGCTACGGTATAATTAGAAATCACATGGAAGCCCATGACGAGTTAACTTAGTGGTTCCATAAGACCTGGATAAGGCCGTAAAGAGGTAGCATTCGAAGTCCAACTTAACGCATTGTTTACCGACGGATTAAACCACAAAAAACAAAGTGCAGTCACGTACATAATATTCGCAGAGCTTTTAAGATCATAAATACAACGTGCAAAGGCAGATATACTCTATGAACTTTTACTATTAACTGAAACACAGTTTCAGACCCGTTGTTGTAAGACGGTCCTATAACGGCATATATATATTCAACTGCCTCGTTGTTCTAGCGGCAGCGTATTCAAATGCAGATGATTAGGTCCTGGGTTCAAATCCCCGGTCAGGTCAAAAAGTGATATAGGAATTTTTTTTAATAAAATTTCTCTGGAGTCTGGAAGTTGGAATTTCCGTGAGCCGAAAAACACGTAGAGCTAATGTCCTGCAACTGACCTCCCCGAGTCGTGTCAGCATAATCTCTCATGGCGGAATGACCCACCATGAGTGATTATGAGAGAGAGAGAGAAAGAAAAAGAAAACAAAAGAAAGTGCATCTGTGTTTACGCACACATCTGTGCACTGTAGGTAATATGTCCCGCGCATTTATAGTCATAGTCATATAGTCTCCTTCACGAATGTCATGACCCAAAACCGACCAGGAGGATATTATTATTTTTATACGTGTTGGTCAGATATATTTTGGTTTTTCATATGAATGTTTTTATTTACAACTTCCGATCATAAAGTGTTATTAAATATAGCTTTAAGTCGCAGATTTTAATAAATTTTTCCTTACTAAAGACAGTTTATCCTTCAACACCGTTAGCCAATAGAAGAAATGGCGAAATGTTACTATCATAGCCGTAAGTGACTGGCGAGGATAAGCAACTAGGGGCGCGGTCAGTCCATAGATGGGTGACCGCCAAAGTAGTTTAATTTCTGAGCGTCTCCGTGCTTCGGAGAGCTCGTTAAGCTGCGGATCCCGGCTAGCCATGTCAGAGGCCAAATGGGGGTCTACTCTGTGCTGTGTGGTGACGGGGGCGAATATCAGAATATCATCACCCCATCTCATCCCGTGGGGGGCGTAGAAGTCGACCCGAGGAAATATCTACCAGAGGAAAGGCAGCAGCTTCTCTTTGAGTACTATCACCATCTTACTGTGTCTGCCAAGCGTGGCGATTATGGCATTTTTTTATCGGGAATAGTCCCTCCCTCTTACCCACCACTGCAACTCCTGTAAGCCAGGATTATGGCATATCCCCTGGGGGGACCAGCTACTAGACTTTTGTTCAGTAGCTGTTACGATGATGATGATGAAGCTACTCTGAAACTACGGTAACCACTGCCCATATGATAAGAAATTGAGTAAAATTAATCTTTGAGTAGCAAGCAAGCAATATTAGGTAAAAATATTTAGTGCAACGGGGACACACAGACTGGCATTTTGTAATTACGAATCGTGCTGAATCGTTGGATGTTCTTTTAAAACGTTTTGGGACTCGACCAAAATTGCATGGCTTGCCAACTTTCCAGTTTTTTAAACGAGATGGTACCGATCAAAACATTTTTAAATTTCTTTGTACTCTTTTAATTTTTCTAAATATTCGGCAGAATTTTGCGGAGAGACTTCTTTTTGTAACATCATTAAACTCCGTTATGCGTAATGTTCACTGTTGAACTGCACGTGTGGTACAGCGGCTAAGACAGTCGCCTCGCCGCTTCGTGTCGCGGGTTTGAGGCTCGCGCCGGACAACTATTTGTGTGACCCATAAATAGTTGTTCTGAGTCTGGATGTAATTTGTGTCTGCCTATTATATGTTCGTAAAGTACCCCGTGACACAGGATGAAAGCAAAATAACGATTTGATTCGTAATATGAAAGGCAAAGGAAGACCAAAGAAGAGATGGAGAACTTGGGTAAGGAGACTGATAAAAGATCGTTAATTAGAGCTATAGAATAGACAAGTCAGCAACTTAATACGGAGGAAAGATTGATGTGATACTCGTTACTTTCTTGCACTATCGATATACGTAATATATTAACAAGGGTAAATAAAACCATTTCTCTCAAACAAATGAAATCATCAATATCTGTGATGGCCTGGCCTGTTTGTATGGTACAACCGGAAGTGGAAGACCTCGTAGAACATTCTCTGACCAAATCGGAGACGTTCTCAAGAAAGGCCATGTCAGCAGTATCTACCCTAAACCGGCGAGCATGTATGAAGAATATAATGATAGTAAACGAGGCAATAGTGATGTGCAACGATCGTGACAAATGGAAATCCGTTGTCTCTGCCTACCCCTCTGTGAAGCAGGCGTGAGTCTATGTATTGAGATGACCCCGTTTAGGATTTTCTAACCCCTAAATTAACACCTTATAGACATAATACAGATCGTTCAAAGCATGAATTTTACTAAATATTGTATGAAAATAATGATGTAGATATAATTTATAAATAATATGGTTGACTATATAATGGTTTGTTACATGTTCCAGCAAAAATATCACACAACACGACAAAAAATAGGACGACATATCAACGGTACTATTTTTAGGAATCGTTGGAGTCTTGTGCACTGACTACGTCATTCTTAGTATTGTAGTGTAGTCTGTAGTGGTGACTTATCGTGTCGTCAAGGATAGAAATTGCCGCTGCACCAACGCCCTGAAGCTCGTCTAAGTACACTCAAGTTTACTAATCGATAGCATGTCTCAAAAGTATTTTGTTGTATCCAATATGACATAAAAAAAAATCTAAAATAAACTCTACTTTTTTCCGTATAACTTTTAAAACCAAGCCCAAATTAGATTATTTGTTTTTGTAACAGTTCTTTTTTATTATTACTGATAATAAAAATTGAATTTGGATGACATTTTGAAATTCCGTTCGTATTTCGCTACTGAGCAATCACGACAAACTTCAGATATTTTTTTTTAATTAAAAAAAAGACAACGCCCGCACTAGGGAAATCACTAATCTCTGTGTTTAAAGTCAAATTACATCCAGACTCTGAACAACTATTTATGGGTCACACAAATAGCTGTCCGGCGCGGGACTCGAACCCGCGACACGTAGTGGCTCTGCACCACACGTGCAGCGCGCGCACTATTATTATTATTGCGCCTACCCTAATAAAATTGGAAAGCATTAAAAGCAGTAGAAGAACTTTGTGGCAGAAACTTGAGGAAGGCTTTACTCAAAACGATATCCATACCTCCGGAAACCAAAGAAACGTCTAACCTTACCAACACAAAATCATAAACTAGAATAATAAATTGCTAAAAATAGTCATTACTAACATCATTTGAAATGTTAAAATGGGAGATATGGAATAAAGAGATTAGGCTTTATTATTATTATTATTCAGTAATATTGAAATTCAGTCAGTGACCCTGCCTATAGCACGATTCAATATGTAAATAGAAAGTAGGTAATATTATGAATATGAAATCGTATTTCGCATAGAAGCACGGTCAAGAATTCTGGACTGTTGCCAAGCTATTTGGTCTTGAATCATTGCCTTTTGTCATTGTCATTGGCGATTCAATGATTGCAGTTTCGTTAAATTATTGTATGAAATGAAATGAGCATTACCTACAAAAAGCATCATGAAATCATTAACTTACTTTTATTGTTGAATGATAATTTATTACCATTTCAACGCTTTAATAACGCTGTTGTATTTTGAATAGATTCGGCACATGTGGTAAGATAATAAACATATACTAAGTGCGTCTTAGCAACAGCTAGTTGAATCGCAGCTAATTAGGGCATGGTTGGATTTGTGGGTGGTCTAAAAACTTAAAGAATCTATACAAATAAATAAAATTGAAGTGTAAAAGTGAAGTGTCTGTTTGTAATATTGAAATAACCGTTTTTTACTACATGTATATGCATATATATACGGAATATACACCAAAGTAACTTTTTTTAAATTTTTGTCTGTCTGTTTGTTCCGGCTAATCTCTGAAATGGCTGGACCGATTTTGACGGGACTTTTATTGGCAGGTAGCTGATGTAATAAGGAGTAACTTAGGCTGCGTTTATGTTAGAAAAATTGTTTTATCTTAGAAAAAGCCATAAAAATCGAAATAAGCTAATTAACACGCGGACGAAGTCGCGGGCACAGCTAGTTCATAATATTTTTTTGATCAAGACGTTTACAGTAAGCCTAGAAAGATTTCACTAGTTCACCGGACAACAGATTGAGGCGCTCACAGCTAGATGCTCACCGGTCCGTAAGCGATCGGCGAGGTTAAGCAACTAGGCTCGCAGTCAGTTCATAGATGGGTGACCGCCAAAGTGGTTTAATTTCTGAGCGTCTCCGTGCTTCGGAGGGCTCGTTAAGCTGTCGGTCCCGGTTGTAGCCAGTAGACAACAGTCGTTAAGCCATTTCAGAGGCCTACTGGGCGGCTTGCACTCTGACACTAGGGTTACCACTACCCATACGATAAGCAAGCAACTTAATAGCGGTGCGGAGATCGCAGAGAGCACGAGAAACCGTCATAGTCCGATGCCTGATTTTTTTTCGCTAGTGTGACATGGCTATACCATCGGATTAAGAGCGCAAAATAATAGGTGTGCGTGTGTTTGCACTCATATGCAAACTACAAATTTCCGACGTAGACTAAGTAATTATCGGTTGCTGAAATTTGACCGAGCATTAGCTTTAATTAGTTAGTGGTGATAGTTTCAGCGGTGATGCCGTGTAAACATAGAGAACTTAAGGCACGTAAGGCGCACTAACTAATTGCAAAACCACTTATATAACAACAAATTAGAAAATTTAAAAATGGAACTCTTTGGCTTCAATATGTCAGTTTGCCTATTTGCGCTATTTTAAATAATGTGTCTTATGGATACTTTTTTTTTTAATTACATTTTTTTTTACCTTAGAAGGATTAATATATTACATGAGAGACTGCTGTCTGCACTAGGAGACCTGTATGACAGATCGCCAGTCTCTCCCGTCTGTCTGTGTGTAATTTATATATAACTAGCTGTGCCCCGCGGTTTTACCCACTTTAAACTTTCTAAATTATAGCCTATGTGTTAAGGGTGTCAGCTAACTCCATACCAAATTTTATTAAAATCCCTCCAACTGTTTAGACGTGAAAAAGTAACAAACATACACACTCACACACTCACAAACTCACACCTTTATAATATTAGTGTGATATGTATTTATTTAGAAATAATAAGTATCTTTATTAGATGTCTGTTTGGATCAGATGGCAGTGTGTTAGTTGTAACAAGATATATTATCTACTAGCTTTGCCCCGCGGTTTTACCCGCGTAAAATTTCAAATTTCAGAAAAAACCCGCGTAAAAATCACAGCTCCTCCCCCGTAGGTGATTAGTAGCGTGATAATATGCCTATATGTTGACCCGACCTCTTAATAATATTTACGCAAAATTTTAAGTAAACCCATGCAGTACTTTTTGAGTTTAGCCCGGACATACATACAGACAAAAATTCCTAAACTATATTTTTGGCTTCGATATCGATTGTAAATCACGCACCAAGTATCCTTTAAAAAAAATATTCAATGTACAGTTTCGACTTTCCTACGATTTTATTATATGTGTAGATTAGTCACTTATGTTGCCGGCCGTACCTAACATATATGTACGTAATAAAACTGAGCAGCCAGTATTTTATTAAGGGTGTAATAAACGCTATGGTGTCCCTCGTGGTTTTACTTCGTTATTCAGTAATTGGCTATCATAACATCAATGGTCCAATAAAATGAAAGCGGGCCAACTCTATTAGCCTGAATGTTATTGAATAAGCCTCCATCGTAGCGTCTTATTGAATTGATTTCTAAGAAAATGGTGAACTATAGGTATCATCAGCAACAAAAGTGATAATATAGTTTGATCAAATTTAAGGAGGCCAGTAAAACGGAGGCTTGTCTTCTGCGCGGGTTTGTTATAGGCTTGTTGATGTGAAACATCTATAGCCGCACGTAAAACAGATTTCTGGCGTGGCGTCGCATGCCGTGGCGACGCGTCGCCACGCTATACGATAGTAGTGTGTACGGTGTGGTGACGCGTCGCCATGCGCAATCGACTTTTTATTTTATCATTATGACATATTTAGTTCCTATCACAATATGTTCTTTTCTGCATATTACTTTTACAAAATAATGTCGATGTTTCACATCTGCCAGGCGTCCCGTGACGGCTCACATTTTTTTTTATAAAGACAACGCTCGCACTAGGGAATCTAATCCCTGTGTCGTGGGGTACTTTACAAACATATAATTGACGGACACAAATTACATAAAGACTCAGAACAACTATTTATGGGTAACACAAATAGTTGTCCGGCGGGGGATTGAACCCGCGACACGAAGTGATGAGGCGACTGTCTTAGCCGCTGCGCCATACATACATACTGTTTCTGCCCCCATATTATCGTAAGCTTAAGTTCCTGCCAACTTTCTAACTGCTAATGAGGATCACTTAAATTCTCAGCCAAAGACAAGGCCTAAAAAAAGTCGTGTTCATAAGAAACTCTCGTGTCAATCTCGTTCACATCCCGGGTCGGGCCAAAAGTGATTTTGGGACTTTTCTGTAAGGCGAAAAATTTCTCAGCATCAGCCCAAAGTCTGGGAGTTGGCAGTATTATAGAGAGAGAGAGGAGAGCACGGAAAGCCGACGGTCCTGTGCCTTTCCTCTTTCCGGTCGAGTCGTTAGGTGTCCCATCGGATCATGGGACTGATGGAATAGAAAGAGCTCCTGTGTTTGCGCACACACTTGAGCACTATAATATGTCCCGCGCAGGTGGCTAATCTCTGTTGAGACTGGCCGCCGTGGCCGAAATTCGGCTAGGGGGACATTATAATGACTGGCTTGTTGATCTAGTGGTTAGTGACCCTGACTGCTAAGTCAGAGGTCTTGGGTTCGATCCTCACCCAGGCCATATTTTGTGTGATGAGCACGCCTATTTGTTCTGTGTTTGGATGTTTATTATCTATAATATATACGTATTAAGAAATATATAAGTATTAGTTGTCCGGTTGCCATAGAATAGAATAAAATGCTCTTTATTGTAAACCATAGAATAATATGACATAAGATATTACATAGACAAGATGTACAGACGCCAACACATCAAGCTACCCCAATCTGTCAAATTTCCCCAATTGAAAGTGAACCTTATGCTTTTGTGATAAAGTTGAAAATCCATAAAAGAAGGAAAAGTCTGTACAAAGGTTACAGCACTGGCCCAGCTTAATTTGGGATCAGAGGGTTTAGTTGTCCTAAGATACCTATTTTTTTATTTATATACAGTAATATTACTCATCATTAAAAACATATTGACAAACCTTTCCCTTTTGAATTGATTGTGACTGATGGAAGGTAATTAAAAATATTTTTATACACTTACTAGCTGTGCCTCGCGTTTACCCGCGTTAGATGATAGCGTGATAGTATGTAGCCTATATGTTGACCCGACCTCTTAGTAATATTCATGCAAAATTTGAAGTAAATCCATGCAGGTACTTCTTGACTTTAGCCCGCACATACAGACAAAAAGACATAAATTAGTAATTATTGATGGGCTGTATGATGAGATTGTTTCTGTATTGTCGGAGGCTGCAATGAAAACGTATTGTAGAAAAAAGATAGGAACCAAGTCTTGTCATATAGCTGGGTGGAATGAATACGTCGCCGACGCGCATCGGGACGCTCGCACAAAATTTAAAATGTGGGTACTAGCCGGTAGGCCCACGAGTGGTACAGTGTATGACGAAATGACAGACACACGCAAAAGATTTAAGTCGAAATTAAAATCATGCCAAGCCCGACAAGAACAATTAAAAATGAATATTCTGGCCTCTAATCATTCGGCTAAAAAATTTAAAGATTTTTGGAAAAATGTAACCCGATCAAATGTAAAAACGAGCCTCCCGGTGAGCGTCGACGGCGTGAGCGATCAAAAGACTATTGCTGATATGTTTAAAGAACAGTTTACAATGCCGTCGTCCCTGGGTCCGTCGTCAGCGAGTTATGTACACGATGCGAGTGGCGTCATGACTGGGCGTAAGAGTTTCATTTCTGCTAAGTGTATCAAAAACATAATAAATCATATGCAACGTGGAAAGTCGCCCGGTCATGACGGCCTCAGCATAGAACATTTTAAATATGCTGGTGTTCATTTGCCGCGTGTGTTGTCAATGTTTTTTAATTTTTGTATGTCCCATTCATACCTACCGGAGCCGCTCATGCGTACTATTGTGGTCCCTATTTTAAAAAATAGGACGGGGGACTCGTCTGACAGGGCTAACTACCGGCCCATTTCACTGGCCACCACTGCAGCCAAGGTACTTGACAGCATGCTTAATGCGAACCTCGAAAATATAGTCGATCTGCATGATGCCCAGTTTGGGTTCAAAGCAGGGTTGTCCACAGAGAGTGCCATTTTGAGTCTAAAGCATGCTGTCGGGTACTATACAGCCAGAAGGACGCCGGTATACGCGTGCTTCCTGGACTTGTCCAAGGCTTTCGATCTTGTCAGATATGACCTTCTGTGGGACAAGCTGGGCAGCGCGGGTGTGCCGGGGGAGTATATCTCTCTCCTGAGATATTGGTATGCAAACCAGAAAAACCGTGTGAGGTGGGCCGGGGCGCTGTCAGATGAGTATAAATTGGAATGTGGCGTTAGGCAGGGTGGTCTGAGTTCTCCTGTTTTATTTAACATTTATGTTAACCAGCTTGTCGAGCGGCTCAGCAGCACACATGTCGGCTGCCACATTGATGACACTTGTTTTAACAATATTAGCTATGCAGACGATATGGTGCTGCTGAGCCCCTCCATAAGCGGGCTACGGAAATTATTGTCTATTTGTGAGAAGTACGCGGAGGCGCATGGATTACAATATAACTCAAAAAAGAGTGAAATTTTAATATTTAAATCTGGCAGACAACAGCCAACCCATGTGCCTCCTGTATTTCTCAATGGAATTGCCCTAAAGCAGGTTCAAAAATTCAAATATCTGGGTCACATTGTAACAAGTGACCTCAAGGACGATGAGGACATTGAGCGGGAGCGCAGGGCTCTGGCGGTGAGAGCTAATATGCTTGCCCGCAGGTTTGCACGGTGCACGAGAGAAGTGAAAGTTACGCTATTCAAAGCTTATTGCCAGTCCTTCTACTCAAGCGGCCTGTGGGTGAGATATACGCAGCGAGCCTACAGAGCCCTGCGCACTCAGTACAACAATGCGTTCAGAATGTTGTTGGGTCTGCCGTGGAGGTGCAGCGCATCTGGGATGTTTGCTGAAGCACGCACTGATGGTTTCCAGGCCATCATGCGTAAAAAAGCAGCTTCTCTGCTGACCCGTATGCGGGGTAGCAACAACAGCATTCTGAACGCAATTGCTGTACGTTTCGATTGTCCCTTTCAAAATCACTGGGTCATGACTTGTGTTGGTGTAGCGAGTCATAGCAAATAAGCGTGTACCGTACTGTTTTTACTAGGTTAAGTTTTATATGGGTCTATGCCACCCGAAATAAAAGTTTTATTATTATTATTATATTATTAGATTTTTGGGTTCGATATCGATTTTAGATGACGCCCCAAGTATCCTTTTTAATAAATATTCAATGTACAGTTTTGACTTTTGTAGTGTAAAGCCCTCGTTGAGTACTTACATGGGAACTTTTCAAAAAATTCCTGAGTGCTCATTGTCTGCACTAACCATAATACTAAAAATAAATTGGCATTGACTCGTGAAGCTCTCCTATTTGTCAAATCATAAATAACTGATATTTTTACTTTACGGTAGTTTAGATACGAACCATGTGGATAGCTACTTTCAAGGTTTCTAACGTGCTCATACAAAAGTATAATTTCTTTGGCAAATTCGCATACAGGAATTAAATATACCTCGCTTACTGACACGTAACAAAGCAATGTCAGGAACTGCTTCAAAATAAAAAATAAATAAAATAAAATAAAAATGGTTTTTATTCACGTAGACTTTAAAAAAGCGCTTGTATATAATCAGAACATGTTCGCAGTAATATATAATTAATTTATAATTATTTCTAGGTACATATAGATATTTAGGTACACGGAAGAAGAAGAAGAAGAAGTACACTTTATTGCAAAAATAAGTAATACAAAACAATGGATACAGCAAGAGAATTAGCTTATTTTAATGCAATTGGCGGCCTTATCGCTAAAAGCGATCTCTTCCAGGCAACCGATTTACTTTGAATGGACCAAAATTGAGAGATTGTAGGAAATAATTTACAATAAGATTTATTTTATAACAGTAACTTCGTGCGATGAGTTCTGTACTCACTACATATCAAGCTATTCATTTCAAATAAAAGCTGACCTGTTATTGTATGAATATCCTATACAACGCGAGATCAGCTTATACTGGAAATATAGCTAGATATATAGCTTGATGTGTAGACGTGTGTACATGGACGGACGGACTGAGGACGAAACTTAGTAAATACTACTATATGTCTGGGCAGCCGAGGTACTACATATCAAGCTATACATTTCCAGTATAAGCTGACCTGTCATTGTATGGAAATCCTATACAACGCGCGTCCAGCTTATACTGGAAATGTATAGCTTGATATGTAGCCGTGTGTACCAAGTGAAAAACGGACAGATGGAATGAGTCTCACCATAAAAGTATCACTTTTTTTCAGTAACCCCAAAAGTGATCTGAAATAATTATATAAAGAGAAAAGATTTGATTTTAGAATAGAATAATCTAACAACATAATCATGTACGAGTTTGATACTCTAGTTCGAATTCGACATTACCTCGATGTCTCTACCTCGACGGTACACTTCACCGATGGTTCGTCACCTCGAAAGATCACTACCTCGAAGGATTTCTTCCTCGACGGGTCTTTTCTTCGATGGTACATTTGATCGATGGGTTGTTACCTCGAACAATCATCAAAAGTACAGTAAATGTAAAGTATTTGTGTGTGTAACTGAAAGGTGTAAAGATACTAGTGAATTAAAATGTATATCGATATAATAATAGAGGCAACATAGTTATTATCACAATAAATGAAAGTAGGTACACATAGCATACCTACTATTTTTAAATAATTACAGCTCCTATCTAGAAGAAATCGCTTAATGCTTATTCTATTCTATAAACGTACAAAAATCAATGCTTTTCTCTTTATAATATGAAAAAAGTATAAAAACATGAATAAATATAAACATATACATAAATATAGAAATCTATACTAATATTATAAAGAGGTAACGTTTGTGAGTTTGTGACGTTGTAAGGGGTAATCTACAGAACCGATTTTCAAAATTATTTCACCAATAGAAAGGTACGTTATTGTGGAGTGTCATAAGCTATGAAACATTCCAAAATTAATAAAGCATCTTTAATTAAACTTGAATAATGTAATCTAAGTTGCGGGACTTCGGGGAGGGACAAAAATATTTACAACGCGGACCGAAATCCGCGGGCACTGCTAGTCGTGAATATATGGAGAGCGGGCCTATACTTGCGCTCTCGCTAGTGCACTATTATAATTCTATCGTCGATCGTCACGTTGTTTTAGGAGATAGTCAGCGGGTTCAAATCTTAGTTCCAGCCAAAGGAATGATATTGGGATTATTCAGGAAAGAAATACTCTCAGTTGAACTTGGTCTGTGAAGTATTGAAACTTGATCTCTCCCCGGCTGTGTCATATTATTATCTTATCGGGTTGAAGAGTGATTAGTGCCTGTCTGGATAGACAAATAGATAAAACTCAAGAAACAATACAAACTGAGAAAATTTACAAATTATAACAGTATAATTGGCGGCCTTATCACAAGGTGTGATATGTTCCAGGCAACCTAGGTAGTGAATAGAGAGAGGAGTTACAGATATCCTGTTTAGTTTGTTAACTTACATTTATATCGAACGTACAATTGAAATTCAGCCGAGAGTCTTATTATTCGGGCGTACTCTCCCCAGTCCCAACGAAGTACCTAAAGCTGCAACTGGAAAATAGAGCCAAAAAGTGCAAATGTAACAAATACTTTTGAATCTTATGTCTCCGGTATAAAGTAGATTTCATTATGTCAGTTGTTGGGACTTTAGTGACCTTTTTCAATGGGCGGTGCAAACGGAAAACACTCTGCGCAATGGTTTAAAAAAATCACTTGAAACAAAAACTCGAAACAGCCAACTTTTCCTTATCTCATGCAATATTCAATGGGTAGATACATTTATTAGATACAGTTTGTTACACAACATCTCCAAATGCAATCTGTAGGCCATTTTCTACAGAACAGAGGTCATACAATACGGAGGTAGAGGTAAATACCAATTTTCTTGGGCACGGACGCTGGGATAATCTCTTTAAAATTAAATTGCTTATTCTACGTCTTCTCAGGGCTGTGTTAGCAATTTTTGTTGTGAAATTGGATAGGTACTTTACAACAATGATGATTGGTTTTAGGGCTTTTTAAACATCCAATAACTAAATCAAACAAGCATACTTGCATTTAAAAAGGCATAACTCGAGTATTGCAAGCCAACCCCCTTTCCGATGAGCAATCAGCATAGGAAACTTTTATTGCTTCACTACACTTCACAATAGATATCTACAAAGCCTTCAAACTAAATTGAACTTCAATTCAGGATTTTTACTCATGAGGTGCAATTTACTCTACATTAATATGCAAAAAGATGCAGGCCACTCCTCCGATTGAGGATTCTATCGATACGTTTGTGTTTCACTGTGAATCCTGACTTATATAAGTGGTGGGACTAGACATTTAAAATAAGCGTTTCCTCTTGTACAGACGCCAGCTCATCAAGCTTCCCCAATCTGTCAAATTTCTCTAATTGAAACTGAACCTTACGCTTATGTGATAAAGTTGAAAATTTTACCGTTAGGGGTAGGTGGATGTGCTGGCGTCTGTACATCTAAATTTAACGGAAATACTTCAGCTTACCTTTTCATTCTGGCACTGAATTTAGGTTCAAATTACAATGAGTCATCATAAAACCGCCTTCATTAGGATACCATTTTAGAAGACTGAAGGTGGTATTAATCTTTTTTTTCTTAGGTATCCTTGATTGTGCATCACATTTAAATCGAGTTACCTAAAATAAAAGTAAAACAAAGTGCGACAAAAACTGAGAACATTATAATGGCCCCGATTCTGTATTATTTGTAAGAAGGACCGTGCATTTTGCGATCTACAATAGCAAACTATAAGTTTATGTGTTCGACTAAGTCTACTATGCTCCATCGTAGCTAGTATGGCAATAAAAGCTCGGTCATAGACTTGTGACGTGATAAGCAATAAAACTAACTGGCAATACCGGAAAAATGCCCTGTTCCTTTCATACGATTGTTATCTAACTAATAGACTGCTTTGTTGGTGTCGACGTCCAACCACCAATAAAAGGTATTTTTCGATTTCCGAGGAGGGTAAGAAATTCTTGTAAGGAAAATTTACAATAGCCTGGAGTCATGTAGTTGGTGATGGTATTGCTTTATGCCTTGGAGAGCAAGTGTCATATCAGTCGTATAAGTACGGTTTTGTCGTTCCACCAGCTGATGAGAATAAAGGAAAAAAGAGTGCACCAGAGTAGTGTCCTATGATACATACTGCACAGATGGATATCTTAACCCATCTTAAATTCAACCCTAATACCCGGAGGACATTCCTAACACACGGAGATGTAATGGCATATACATATTTTCACCAAAATGTCAGCCGTCATTCGGCTGACATTTTGGACTGCTGGACAAAGACCTCCCTAAATTATATCCATAGTGGGATTGTATCCATAACTTGCAGATATATACCAAAATCAGCATGCTTGGCAGACGGGTTCGCAATCGCAGTCGATAGCATAGTTCTCGTATAGATATTCCCTAAGGACGTGGACGTGGACGTGGACGACTTCTATGACGACCCCCACGGGATGAGATGGGGTGATGATATTCGTTATCGTCAGCCACGCAACATATTTTAGTCGGGTATAATACAGAATTACCACCAATATCATTAACGAGAGTACCTAACACACTCGTAAATCATTCTGGTCCTGTTATGCTTTTAACAGAGATTTTTTGTCCTTTTTTTGCGAAACACAGAGTCACATTATTACGGAATGATTTGCTGGATGCTAGCGATCCGTATCATGTAGAGCCGCCACACATCTTGTAAAATCATCGGGACTATCGTTTTCTACTATCTATTGTTTTCATTAGAGGTATTGTCACGAGAAAGAGAAGTAAACTGTATTTCGTTCTTACACAGTAATACTATGGTATATAATTTAGCAATTCTTATTCTTCTTGAAAAATAAAGGAATACGCAATCTCTTCTCTTTTTTTGCATGTCTCATCGATAGCAAATTACGTAATTTTTTGATAAGTTTTAGAAATGCAAATACAATTAATTTTTAAGATGTCTGAAACATTGAAATGCAAATAAGTGTGTATAATAGTTTGTACCCAAAATGCATTTATTTGGTCGTCCGGTAGGACGACTGTTTTTGAAAAATAAAGGAATACGCAATCTCTTCTCTTTTTTGCATGTCTCATCGATAGCAAATTACGTAATTTTTTGATAAGTTTTAGAAATGCAAATACAATTAATTTTTAAGATGTCTGAAACATTGAAATGCAAATAAGTGTGTATAATAGTTTGTACCCAAAATGCCTTTATTTGGTCGTCCGGTAGGACGACTGTTTTTATATATTTGGAATGTTAACTTGGTAATAGAACCTATCCAAAAATGGGAAATTAAGTTTTTACGGGCTAAGTGATAAATATCTTAATTCCGTTATTTATCTAGGAAGGCCGACAAGTGTCATTGTAATAATAACTTAATTTTAAAGAATCTTAGAACCTTGTTTCTGATAAATATGAAAAAGTCGGTGTGCCAACATTCATAACCCAATTTTATACTTACTCATAACCGTAATATATTGAGCCAACAAAACCATAGATTGTCCTACCAAAACCCTCTGTATTGGCAGCCCCAGTATCGATGAACAAAAGTATTGCCCCGTCATACTTGGTAATGGGAAAACAAACTCGCGGAGGTCAAGTGGATATTGTTTGCGTTGCGATGTAATATTTGGCTTGTGGTTACGTTCTTTCGTATTGAACTAGTCATTTAATGCTTAGATATGTATACGCCACTATGGGAATTATCCCTCTAAAGTAAATATCGTGGCCATTATAATCGGTAACCTAGATATCTTTAAGTAGGTTACCGATTATAACAAATGTTAGTTTAATGTACCTAATATATGTGATGTTATATCACGGAATGTACAGACGCCAGCACATCCAACTACCCCAATCTGTCAAATTTATTTTATAGATTTTCAACGTTATCAGAGAAGCAGAAGGTTCACTTTCAATTGGGGAAATTTGACAGATTGGGGTAGCTCGATGTGCTGGCGTCTGTACATCGTATTTATTACGTATATCATAAGGGTGGTATGTGTAGTTCAAAAGTATCCACTATTCTGGCTTCAAGTGTTACTGAAGTAAAATAATTATGTTTCCCCAATAATAAACTTTAAGACGTTAAAATAAAAAAAAATCTTTTCTAAATATAATTTATCATATTGAATTGTAAAATTATTTTATGTTAACATAGAACTTGTTATTTAAAGAAGTTTACATTGTGTTAATTAGGTATCTACAAAAACAATTAAATATTCAGCCAAAGACAATACGTAATCGGATAGGCAACAAAGAGAGCATTACTATTTAATCCTTTTTTGACTTGACGGTTACAGTTAGCCTATGTATATAGGTTAACGAGCAGCAACTTCGCAAGTATGTTAATCACATGTAACTGCCTCATTGGTCAACCGGTGTAAACTGGATTAAAAGAAAGAGAGTCTGGCCAAAAAGTAAAATTTGAATTATTCTGCTTAGAAAAACCAGGGTCTCGAAGTTGGTGTGATAAAACCTTGCGCCTCAGAGAGCTCTTCCCGGCTAGCCGTTCCATCATGAAAGTGTGGGGGTAAAAAGTACAGCTGCGTTTGCGCACAATTGTGTACTGTGACCACTTCATACAGTCATGAATGTCTAAAAATATAATGATAAAATAAAAATAAAATAAAATAAAAAAGGTTTTTATTCACGTAGACTAAAAAAGCGCTTGTAAATAGTCAGAACTTATTTTTAAGATAGTTGTATACATTATTATTTCTAGTAACATAGATATTTAGGTACACATTGTATTGATTCTATGAAAACATTAATAAAATTCATTTTATTATAGCAATGATATTTAGCTAGCTCGTATCAAGTTATTGTCAAGAGATTATGTTTAAGTTTAATTATCTAGTTTAAGTCTAATATTTTTACAAATGACTTAGTGACTAAACTACATATATTTATTTGCTGTCTTTTTTGGTAACATGCTCAGTTTTAAGTGATATAGTAGAGGTGTTAAAAAATACGTTTGTATGAAAAATTATGACTAACCTTAATTTGATTAAGAGTCGTGTAGAACATTCCACAATTATTGTAATGGTCTACCTGGACCTCAGTAACTAATAGGTAATCATTTGTATATACTAGTGAGTGAACCATTATTAATTTGCTCAAATTAAATAAATTGTATGTATCAAAGTTAAGGGTTATCAACTTTGTTTATGCGTTTGAGCAACAGATATTAATTAAAAAAAATACGTCTTTGGAGACTGACGATGGAAGTGAAAACTATTTTTTCATTTGTCATAGTCGGAAAGTAGTGTATAGTTGATCCAAGTAGCGAGTGGAAGATGCTACTTCCCACCCTAGAGCGAAAAGACTCTTAGGAATATTGTTTCCCTCTATATGGTGGGAATAAATTTCTAAATAGAAATAAATCTAGTTGAGCAGTCGGCTATAAAAAGTCTAACATAATTAAGAAAAAAATGCTGCGGTCAAGTGATTGTATAAACGGCCAGTGTGAATTAAAATAAAGGAACCTCCGTCTTACGAATATTCGATCAGGTCACGTGTTCTGACGCGAGTTTAACATTAATACCCATCTCAAAAAAGTGCACAACGCCGCTAAAGAAGTTTTTACTCCAAAAAGTACACGGTGCTTAGAGATTTTTCATGGATAATTTAGATGACGAGCAACGTCTATGAAATGCAGCATTTATGTTTTAGCTGGAGAATTTAAAACTAATTTTAACATAGATTGTTGTATTTCGACTTATCCGTAGAACAGAGTCCCATGTGATCATAGAGCGAAAACGAGTAAAATAGATAAACGAGATTAGAAATACAAACTCTACAAACGTACGTTTTTAAAATTTTTGTATCTCATTTAGTTTCGGAAATATAGAATCGAATAATGTTCTATCTGACATTAGCTCCGCATATGAACGCCCGAAGTGATCAAGCGACGGCGCGGGGAGAGCGGGTGCGGCGCGGGCGCCCCGTCCGGTCAGCAGTACGGCCGCTGTTTGTTGGAGTGAGGGCAGTTTTGTGTCATGCGCTTAACTTTTTTTCAGATTGACGAAAAAGATAAGTTTTATAAGTGTTTTATATGAAAAGACATATTTTTAGAGAATTTACGATCACGGTAAATGTTGGATATGCTTAAATAATATATTTAAAGTCCTTAGCTTGTTTCATTATTTTCAAATGTTTCTGTTATTTATATAAAGACAAGTGTAAATGCCGCTAAATTGACGATTTGAGTTGTACTATTTGGTGATTACATACTATTAAGTTTAAAATTAAGAAAAATTGTCTCTTTATTGCTTTTTGGGTCAGTATATAGTTGTGGGCGATCGATTTTTACATAGAACGTTTATTGATGGAGAGGCATATAAACGCAATTTTAGTATAATAATAAGATAGGCATAATGCATATTTACAGGGGAATAATTTATTCTGTAATAATAAACAGTAAAAAATTTAGGTCTTATAAAATATTAGGACGATTTTGTTCGAACACTTTTGAACTTCTAAGGATTTCACGTGAATATTAGACGTATTTCTACGAAATCTGTGATACGATTTGTTGGTTAGATATTAACATGAGACCATGATACTCGGTTAATGAAATCAGTTAGGACGTTGTTCATTTAAAAATATCGTTACATATTTACTAAAAATTTGTTTCATAGTTGCTAGATAATTATTAAGAGTATTTTATGAATATCGATAATAAAAGTAACACATTTTTTTTACTTTAGTTGTTGTATATTTGTGAATGTTGATGACGTTGACATGATACAACAAATCTTTGACTTCTGATTCAGAAGGAATCTGTCAGGTGTTGATATATGGGAAGAAGTTCAGCGTGAGAATGGGGAAATCAAAAAAAATATCTGCGACAGAATACCGATTATTATGTCTCATCCGTCTGCCATTGATGTTTACAGCTATCAACCAAATATATTTTTGTTGTAAATAACTTCTAGTTTTGTAAACAGACCGAGAAACTGTTAGAAGTTTCTCACCACAGATCTTTTTTATTATTATTATTGTAAGTGTTTGTTACACTTACACTGAGGGTATAATAAATAACTTAAATACTAAAAGTAACGAACAGTGGAACCAGCCGTTGTCCACAAATTATTTTTACAATTTTGTACCCATATAAATACATTTACAATAAAGTAGAATGATAGAAGTGAGAATCATTATGCTATATTAAATAACACTTTAAATAAAAATATAATTCGAAATAAAATATGATAATCTTCTCTTCATATGAAGCAAGTCCTTATGAATAGAATAATATTATTATTTTAAAGCTTGACGGTGAGCTTTCAAAGTATTAAAATTTCACTTCAAAAGATCTAGCCCGGTTAGTTTCTAACTATCAGTGCAAACTCCTATGCCGTGTCTTATTAATGTCCATTCGATCTGTTATCATTCTGACTATTTTTTCATACTTAAAGATTTAAAAGGACGCTGAGGAGTCCAAGGGAAACCTAGTCATCATAGTGAAATATACTGCTGTATCGGATTTTGAAAAAGTATTACAGTGTCCTCGTTGCAATATAAACATATATTACTGTGAAGCCATCTTACATATAATACTAGAAAGCTCTATAAACGTTACGGTTTTTGATGTGGCTAAAAAAAAGACCGTTTGTTATAAATGGGATGAAACTGTGGCAACATTTGACGCAATTTAGGTCAGCAGTTGCCTGTTAAATTTTACCCAGGCTAATGTAGACCGAGCGGCCAAAGAGTTTCGCTTTTGTTCAGACAATTGCTAGTCAAAATTGTAATCGTATTTTCATTGTAGATATATGCCACTTTTTCAGAAGAGACATACATAAAATGAAGGGACAGTGTCCATTCTGTCATCGAGGGAGCTTCTCAAACCAAAACTATATATGGGGTACATGATTATGAATATCGTTTATTAGTAAGATTGGCCAAGAATGAAGGAGAAGCTGATATGTTTGACTTTAAATATCTTTTAATAATAAGGTTAGGATGAAGATATTACGGGCAAAAAGTTTTACTGGAGTTCAATTTCAGAAGTTTATTCAGATGGTAGTAATCCCAACAAATTGTGTTATAAATAGAACCTGACTCATCCTTATTATATATTTTTGTGGTAACACGAGAAACTGAACTAAACCCTGCATATTCTGGACGTGTTATCGTTCCTCCTGCTAAAAAAGAGTTAAAGGATATGTGTCGCTCAGAAGTATTTCCTTTAGAGTATAATCAATATTCCTGTATTCTAGCTAATAATTTAACAACCAAGCAATGCTAATTCTTGTAAATACTCAAATTAATAAAAAAATGATTGTCTACGTACGTTTTCATTACTATAAAGTATGTGCACATAGGCCTGGTCATGATATTAATTGCTTATATTATAAAGACTGATTGTTATGATTTATTTTGCATTAAGTAATTAATATATAATTATATAGTAAATAATATTTTCTGTAATTATAAAAAATATTTAAGTTAATTCAAGACTGCTATTTAAGTCCGTGTCGTAATCGTTTAGGTTACCTAGTGACCAAGCTGTGATACGATATGCCATTTAATTCCTATTTTAAGTTTTGACTATTACAAGCTACCAAGACAATTCAGGTATACAGTTTAAAATTATTCCTTAGCATAGAACTTCATCAAGGTCAAGATGCTTCTCATTGGTAAAATAATGAAAACTAAATGGTATTTCGAAAAAATATGTTATTGTTGAATTTATAACTAATACGAAGTTTAAATTGCTTCATGCGCGTCTCCCGCATTTCTAATAGGTACATAGATCTGTCAGTTGTAGACTGTGCTAATTTTACATGACCTTTACAATCAGCCTAGAAGGCTTTCACCACTTCACAGGACAATACTAATTTAAAGTACGTACTTATAATAATATGATTGCTATTCAAAGTGATGCCATCCAATGCTTTTGTTAGCTATTTTAAGTTTATTTTTAATTAATAAACGATATTAAACGACAGTTTTAGTTTATTATTTAGTTGTATTCAATGGTAGTCTTATGAATACAACGTAATCTTTAAATAATTTGAGGTGGTTATTTATAAAGGACTCTCGATAGATGAATAATTCCAATAAATAATGCCCCATATTGATATAGAACGTCATTTAATTCAAACGTCTCCATAAAACAACGTATAATGTTCACTACGGACCCACGCTCTTCCGCCATAAAATGTCCTATGTTGATATGGAACTCATTATCACGTGAAATAAAAGCATAAGAAATATAATCTATATACCATTTAACTAGGCCGGGGTGTTATAACAACATACCAAAAAAATCTAAATGTAAAATCTCACCGTTCAAGAGTTACACATGTCAACAACTTCTCTAGCCTCTACTGAAAACTATCACCCCAGCAGATCGGACTTTGTTCTACGGATGAGTCGATTTGTCCGCGTGCCAGCCCTAGGATAACAACCATCGCAGCGTAATGAATACTGTATTATAGTCCCTTGTCATATGGTAGTTGTGAACAACGTGGCCTATTCTGTAGTCATGTGGTACGCAATAAAAACTGCCGCATTCAATCACTAGCATCCGGCGTGACTAGGTATAGTCTAATTTTAGCACTAACAATATTACTAAGTGCGCCCTCGCCTGACACAGATCTAGAAGAACAATACTTACGGGCACTATGCATTGTTTTAAGCCTATAATACGCTTGTCACTAGTACCTTTAATAGTTCCATGATGGAACTACTGAATGTTTTTGTTTATCACTAGTTCCATTTGAAAAGAATCTGATAATAATAATGGAAATAATGTTGAATAAGTTGAATTTGTTATCATTAGTTCCATTTTTAATTAAAGAACGAATAATCAGTTAATAGTTACTACTAATCAGTAGTATTATTATAGGCTATTATATTATTCATGTGAAAATTCAATAAGTTGCACGAATAGAATAGAAAAACGTTTATTTCAAGTAATATTTGGTTATTATTCTAGTAACAATATTACCTTATAACTATGTTAGTAGTGTTTGTCTCTCACAATTATTTGTCCTTACATATTCCATTGACTACCCTTACCCAGTGTTTTTGGATAGTGCAATCAAACATTTAAGCAATGACTTTGAGAATGCCGTTTCTGGCATGCCTCAGACCCAGCAGCAAAAATGCTGTTTTTTATGGATTGGACTCGATTAGGACCCGATTAAAAATATTGTTAAAATGTTCAGTTGGCGTCGGGGGTTATATCTGAAATTTAAAAATATCACAATAAGACGTCAGATTACAAATATTTCACATAGGAAAAGCGTTAGTATTACATTGTTCTCCATCTGTCTGTCTGGTTTTTGGTCAGAATATATCCCCTACATTTATAGTTTAAGATATTTGTAGGTGCTCTGGACCCTCAGAAAACTTCTAATGGCATCTAGAGTCATAAAGTTTGACACGAAGCCCTGCTTCTTGCAAAACTTTTTATCAGATTTGATTATCAGAGAACTAGTAAGACAAAAATCACAAGACCAAGAAATTGTTTAACGATTACAAATTCAAATTGGCATTTGGAGAATCAATTGTGATTTATAATCACAATGTATCGTAGAATATTATTTCAATTGTGCAATTTGTCCTTCATTATGACTAGGACTCTACTAAACCTACTCACATTATAAATGCGAGAGTTTGCGAGTATAGATGTATGGATGTTTCTTTCTCTTTCACGCAAGAACTACTGAACGGATTTTGATGAAACTTTGTTGTAATATAGCTTATATATCCAAATATCACACAGATCAGTTCATAAAGTTTAACGCGAGTGAAACCGTGAGGCACAGCTAGTAATATTATATTAAGGCGATAAATTGAAGACATTACCGGTCCTGCCTTAAATATTTTTCAACAAGTGTACAATATTCGAAGCTGATATTTATGTTTTATTTTATTCAGGTATTTTGACATAGATATTATTGTAGATCTTTTAAGCGAAGTCACTTCACTAGCCCATTGTAAAATCATTTGGCAGGCAACAATAAAACAAAAAGAGGCTTTATAAGGCCAGTTATACAGCTCTAACATGCTTTATATTAAATAATACCGTGCAAGTGATCTGACCCCCATTTCGATTTCCATCTTTTTACTTCAGCGGCCGCCTGAGATGTGGCCCATAAGGGTGCCCTCAGGTATTAGTCGTTTAAATTAAGCTACTGGTTGAGAGCCTTTTGCGCTAGCCAACTGCTCGTTGTTTTAAATTCTTTAATTTGATATACTATTGCTAAATGTAACAATAATAGCTTAGTAACTTGCTATTTATTATTTATTTAAGAATATAAAAAATACATGTGATGAAACAGACCGCACGGACGGACTAATTTAAAATATTTTGTTACTTTAATTACTGTTTTTAAACTGTGTTTATGTAATACATTGTGAGCTTGACAAGTACAAGTGTATGTAAATACCCAAGTGCTGAATACATTTCATTATTTCATTTCATTAGTTCCATCTGAAACATCTTTAGAGAGCGCGACTTACATCTATTTGTCACAACACAAGTCTAAGCCCGGGATGAGGAAGCCCTCAGGCTGGGGTTCCCCTTTTCATTTCGCCGCTCTATTCCCGCCTCAGCACTGGATTGCTTCCAAAGCTTACATTGTACGGACGATTACATTGTAAACTTACATTTTTAATACCGGCTTGCGCTTATCTTGTGAGTGTTATTTGCTGCTTTAAACTGAGTGACAGTAAACACATTACATGGTGAAACATCAATTTATGTATGTTAGTGTAAATAGGTTTACTATGTAGTAAAAGCTATATACTAGGTGTTAAAGTAATTAATTTTTTAAATTTAATATTAAGTGTAGTATTTGCTGAGGTAGGCGCCTTTACCTCGCTTGTATGGATAATGTTGTAAGCTTCCAAATGAACACCTTTGTAAACTAAGTTTGATTAAGGATTACCTATGCTTGTGTAGAAAATAAATCGTTGTTTCTTTTTCTTCAGGTCCAAATTTAAATCTTATTTAAATCTTGAAAGATAATAATAAATTGCCTTTTCTATTGACTGCGGAAGTTACTACGGAGAATAGTATTTTGACGAGCTTTTAAGGGAATATTAAGAAAGATAAATTCATACCGTTTTCTTTACAAATGTATAGACTGTGCCTTGTATTTCTGGCAGAAATCTGGCGCAGCAAACTCATACTAAAAAGCCTATTAGCTATAATTAAAGACCTCTAATGTCTTATAGTTACGGTAATGCTAATAAAACAATTGCACAAAAAACTTGCATTTTTGGGTGACGGTAGAATAATGCATTTTCTGGATAATCTATGCCCTATAGATTATTTAGAAAATGCATAATTCTACCGTCACCCAAAAAATTCAAGATTTTTGTGAAATTGTTTATAGATATACTCGTAATAATAATATTTTGTTTTATGACTTACTTCATTTTCTAAATCCAATGTTTCTTCCACAGATGATCTAAGTGGGCAGTGCATAGAAAACAGATGAAGTGCGTAACAAGTGCGATTCTATAGTGTCATAATGGCCGGTCGGAGAAATGTCAGCATGATGCGCCTGGGGCGTTGCGTCGCATTTCTAGCTGCCGCAGCTTTCCTCTTACCTTTCACCATACTGCTTATGGTGGCCGATCAGCAGTACAATCTCACATACAGCTCTAAAAGAGTCTTCTACCAAGAGGTTAGTAACACTTTTATTATAAATTTCTGACTGCCTAGCATGTGCATTGAGAGAAGAGAGAGCCAGTGTGAGCCCGGAACATTTTTTCTGAGACACGATATCTGTTTTTTTGTTATTAATGTGAAATATAAACAGTTTAACGTAAGCTTAATCCATCAACGAAACTTATCAACTAGTAGAGAACCAGTTATCAATAAACACGAGTAAACGGAGTTAAGCTCTTCGAGAATAACGTGCATAGAAATTTCGTTGCTTTAGCAATTTTTGGAGTGCAACACTTAAGTCGTTTATGCACCGAAAGATGACACGAAACGTCGAAAATATGTCAGAAGTACTATTTTAAAGAACGTATGTAATTCTTGTGCAGTGACGGCGATAATTTTAGAATATAGTGACGACAGTAGCGTCTCGTCAAACATTTGAATCGTCGTTTGGTGCATATACGCTCTATATGTTACAAATTTAACCTGAATATATTCTCTCTTCTCTAGTAATGCACTATCTCTCTTCTCTGGCGACGTGCATGCTAGCGCAACTGATAATGTTTGTGAACAAAAACTGACGGTTATATATAGGGATTGACGTACCCAATACAGTGATCTCGTAGAATATTATTAAAGAGATAATCTTATCTATTACTCTACGAACTTTACATTTTGATAAGTATGTTAATCCAGATTCGATGACTAAAACTTTTTGTAATGTGTTATTTGATGGAGCCCTTATAATATTATACCCGGTTAATGTGAGCGGAATGCTTAATAACGATTAGTACTAAATGGCGACGTTGGAATACAGGGATTCTTTTTTGGTTGTCTATTATCGATACCTAGTATTCCGTCGAATTGTATCCCACAAACTTGAATGTAACCCGATATAACTGACACATTCACACAACATTGATAATTTGGTGCATGTCAATAAATTTACGTACATGTATAGGGACATTAAGGTGTCAACATAGTGCCTGCTAACGACACAACGGAAATCGATTATAACGCGATACGAAACAATTAAGATCGATCAATCAAACTCAAAACTTATAAGCGAGTTTGCAAGTTTATTGTTTGTAGATAACAATCTAGGGTATTGTACCATCTTACTTAATTACCTGTCTGTTATGTATATCTTAAACATAAAATTCAAAGAAAGTTATTAAGTTTTGTAAAATTTTAAAAATATTGAAAAATATTATTTAATAAAAATCAGTTACCGCTAGCGCAATGTCCGCGGAAAATAATTCAGCGTGAAGTTAACAAAAAGATAACAATAAAAACAAATTTTACCGTGTATAGAATCATCAATGAGCATGAAGGACGACTTATGAATTAATATCGTACTGAGATTCAATAAATAATTTTAAAAAAACTGTAAAAAAAGGCCTTGACATTGCATTGTCTTTGTTAGCTTCGCTATTTTACTTACACATTGCGCTATCTGTATTTGCTCTAGTAATCTATGTTTAAATCTAGTTTTATTGACATTCTATGAATATTATGAATATCGCGGCACTACAGTTACCTTGCATTCCATACAGGTACTTTATAAAACATAAACATTCACGCGCGATGAGAGGGTCAGGATTGACATTGACCAAGCGCTAAGGAAAGTGAATTCAGGTCACATTTTTTCTTTTGCAGAGTGACTTCTATAGAATTAATGGAACATATTACGCGCCTGCATACACGATAACGACACCTATGTTAAGGACACAGGTAACAGAGTTGGAATACACTGAGCTGGAAGCATACGCAATGGTGTTTGTTGTTTTGGAGAGAAATATATGTGTTTTTCTTATGGAACCTGCTTGAAATTTAATAAAGGTTATATGCGGAAGCATATAATTTTATGTTATATTTTGAACCTTAAATCAACGCTAACTATAGTAATAGGATTCGTGTTTTCATAGGTATTTACAGCAAGTACACATAAGAAGTACGCATATTTTCCTTACTGAGACTTCATGCTACATTGTGTTTTGCCTTAACACTTGCACCCCACGCTTTACTAACATAAAACAAATGAAACAAAGGTCTGAGGACGGCTATGCACGACAAACCAAACACTCACCCCATTGGTGGGGGGAGCCACTAACGCACAAGTAGACGTAATCGTGATATACATGTGTTGGGACTTTTCGACGATGTTTAGGTATAAGGTAGTCTTTATGCATGAAAAGCGGTGTCATTGTTCATACATTGTTATTGTACCTAACCGTGTTAGTTTTTAAGTTCAAGGCGTAGGTCACCTACCAGAGGAAGTTCTGGTAGTTTAAACAGTATATTTAATGAATTATTAAGTTGTGTACTGAATATTGATGAGTAAAATACATGTATAAACGGAACAAACGGACAATTCCGCAATGCAGGCTTCACACACACGCAAGCTTCACAAACACGATTGATGTTTTCCGCAATTTTACTGAATTATTCCGATCTACCTACGAGTTAATTACGAATTCATTTTATTTTACAAATAGGCTTAATTATTGGGATGCAACTTTATACTGGTATGGATTCATATATCTTTCTCTTCAGAGTGACTAAGTTTGGACTCGCGATTAACTTCAAACCTGAATAACTGATTAGCCAATCAAATATACGAATCAGGTCCAGTATGAAGTTTCATAACGACTCCAAACTTAGTTTTAGAGTAAGTTTGGAGTCGTGATTACCTACCTACAAACCTGAAGAGCTGATTAACCAATCAAATATACGAATCAGTTCCAGCATGAAGTGTATAATCTGTGCTTACTGCCGATGATTGTCGGCCTTACTATTATTGTCAATTTTATAAAATTGTTTTCTTTAACGAATTGGTATATAGGTACGGCGCCGAAACGAGAAAGTCAATATACTATATTACAAGTCACAAATATATTTTAAGCTCGAAATGCATTTCGCCTCTAATTCGAACTTCAGAGGTCTTTTTGTGTGTTATGTACCTACTATGATATAATGGTATTATAAGTCAGCTAAGAATTATAGTGTCTTATACCTAATTGTCTTGCTTATCACCACTGATGAGTATCGTGTTTCTTCCTAGATCACAGTTATGAATATTCGTATATGTATGATTGGGCCTACCATTTTTTTATACACATTATGATATCGATTACTTTAAAAAAAAATGAAATTCGAATCTCTAGTGTTTGGACATATGACAGGCGTATTGAAGTTTTATATAATTGATTTATGTTTTCTTTGGTAATGTTATAGATTCGAGTCTCGATAGTCATTGTTGATTACGGACATACCATAGACTTATTAATCTTTTATTTCATTGATTCATTTACTATCTAATTTTATTAATTTCAGTTGTTTTTTCTGTTTTAATTTCTATAATCGACACATTGTATGGTTTGGTTTACATTATATTACTAACTTATTAATCTTTTATTTAACTGAATTAAACCATATTTATTGTTTGTATGTTTCTGAATCTCGATAACCATAGTTGATAACGTGCATACCATAGATAGATTAATTAATAAAAATATATAATTGATTTAAGCTTTAGCTGTTGAATTTATAGTTCGGAATCTCGATACCCATAGTTGATGACGTAGATACCATTGTCTATAGTATGTCCGTCATTGGATATATTTGTAGACTTTATGGTTTCAAATATCGATACTGCCAGCTCATAATGAGCATACCGTTGATTATCGATTTTTCATTGTTAAGTATCTATTGACATTGGACTTATTCAAAATTTATTTCGTTTCATTGCTTTAGGAAACGAAATATGTTTTTCATTTTTTAGGTTACCTACAGAGATAATAATATCTTAATGAATCGGAAATGTCATTGTATTTCAACCATTTTCAGCCGACTATCACGTATGTCTCTGAGTAAGTCTAATTAAAATTGGATTGGTTTAATTGGTTCTGTGTTGTTTGATATAAATTCCTTCTACCTGGCCAGATTAATTGGAACTCCTGTATTAAAAAATCCTTGCTGAAAACAATTGGTGTACATTGAGTTCAATGAGAGGACATTTAATAATGTAGATTTTTTATATCATAGCATAAATATACTGGATAGTGCTAATAGGTTGAAGTAGCCTAATTAATAATAATATAATAATAATATCTGGGGACAATGACACACAGATCATCCTAGCCCCAAACTAAGCAACTACCAACTAGGCTACGGTGACGTCAAAATTATCATTAACTTAATAAAAAGAAATTAGTCCAATGGCATTAGTGCAAAAAGATACTGAAAATTCCCAATATATTCGAAATTATTCTACTTACTCTCTTTTTGGATCCATTTTTTCAATGCTTTTCTGAATGACGAAAATGAAATGAGAATACCTGCCAAATAAATGTTAATTCCGTTTTGACAGTGACGTATTCTAAACTCCGACTCTACAATATTTTTAGAAATAAATAGAATAAACAAAAAATTTTTACCATAGACACAATTATTTTTACCCATTATAGTGTGGCCATGGCCACACTAAGCATTACTGGGTTAACTTATAAAAAAAATACAAAGTAACTCGCACCAGATTTTAAACTCATCGTCCCGACCACCTGGTACATGGCGCGAAAGGGGGGCACCGGAACAGCATACTTACGTTCCCTGGCTCCCCCCCTCCCCTCAGGCGCCAGAAAAGCTTACAGGCAGGTGAGACTTAGTCGGTGGGAATCCGACATACCCACTAGCGGATACTTTTTGCGGGTGACATGCGTATAGGGATTCTCACTGCCATGCCATACCAAAAATAAAAGTTTGAAGCTCACCTGATTCTGGTTGGTCTATATACGCAACATCACTAAGCAGTAGGTAAACATCCTCTCTGATTCGGACTGTAACTATTGTTACGTAAAGACGCGATCGGAGAGGATGTTGTCCTACTGCTTTTTCATATTCTGGTATAAGTTATTTTCCTTTTTTAATGGCAAAAAATACAATCTTTACTTCTACATAATGCGTGCCCCATTAATCAATGAATCCGATTGAGGTTATAACGATCTAATTTGTTCGATATTCTTTTGTTTATCGTGTTCTAATATCGATTCTGAACAGAATGTCTGCATGTGTGACACAGTAGTAAAGCCACTTTACTACTGTGCTACTAGACATCCCCATACAGGCAATTATTCTTGTAACCCATATATAATTGTTCTACTTGTTTCCATGAATTGCATGTTTGTAAAGTCCCGCTTTGCAGAGTCCATCTCTGTATCGTTGTAGGTATTGTGTTTCAGTCTTAATAGTAAAAAAGTATTGGACGGTGAACACTAACTTAAAACCAAATATAACTGTTATCTAATAAACACCACAAAAGAATACATTATAAGAAATTCTTTGGGTCATTCACCAGCAAACTACGTCGTTATGCATTGTCAAGTTCATTGTCTACATTCAACACATGTGTTAATTAGGTAACAGTAAATGTATGCCAACAATCGAACTATTATCGCTACTTTCCTAAAGCCCGCTATATATGAAGGGTGTTAAACATGTAGACAGCTAGTTATGTATAAGTAGTAGTATATAAGAAGCCTCGAGTGGTGACCACGAAACTGAAGACGTGGACATGCCCCTACAAGTCGCGGGTCGCGGAAGGCGGGATGTGGGCAGCACAAGGCCGGCTATTGTGGATATCCTAGGAGGAGGCCTTTGTAGCAGTGGACGTCTTTCGGCCTACATAATGATGATGATGATGCTGATATAAGAAGCCTAATTCGTTGCGGGATCCAAAACAGTTAAAGCCATTCCCCGGGACATGCCTGAGCCTCACCGCTCAGTGTCATTTCATTGTGTGCCACTGTTGATCCTGGCTTACAGAAGTTGCAGTGGTGGGTAAGAGGGAGGGACTAGACCCGATTTATAAAAAAAGCCTAATTTGCTTATGAAACTGAACGACAACATTAAAATAAAAGAAATTTAGTTGAACTGAATTACAAGAATAATGAGGCCAAAAAAGATTTTCGTATTTTATATAGTAGTCTTCTTTAATTTGTTGAGTTTTATGAGTAGATAGTTCTCCATTCCTGCATTATTTTGTTTTGTAATTCACAGAAGCTTAGAATAATGTGTTACGTTTTGAACTCAACTCGTCGTCGCGCAGATTAAAAGGAGCCACTTACTATTTAACTTAATCTATAAACTAACCGTCGCATCTCCGTGCTGCTGCAAGCGTCCAGCCAGCTACACCTTATTGCTAAACATAAATTACCCTATGGCCATAAAAAGCATAGGTAGTTATATATACAACATGTAACTTAATTAACGCACATCCTGAAAATAGTTTGTTCAGAATCGTTTACTGAATTGATTTATATCATTTTTAATATATATATTTTTTTATTCCATAATAATTATAATTATGGAAATTATTGTAATATGTTAATATTACAATAATTTCCATAATTATAATTATTATGAAACTGTACAGTCAAAAGAAATTGAAATGGACCGTAAGTCAACGTAATAAGACTAAATATCGCAGTTTTATTTGTATTCATACAAATTCCATCATTAAAAACAAAACAAAGAATAATGAAATTTATTCCATGAAACTAATTTAGTAAATAACAATGCATAAACATGTTAAATAAAAAAATCAGTGTATGTATTATGATTAAAACATAATATTCTAATTGGGGTGTTTGAGAGAGTGCGTTTATTACGTTACATATTGTATATAGTAATAGGGACACCCAAACGCCACGGACGCCAACAAACTCCAAGGCTGGTACCTCTACGTACACAGCCTTTTAAATAAACAAATATCTACAACTATAAACAACTACACGCGCCTCGCGAATTTTTTTCAATATAATTTTTAAGCTCTAAGGTATGCCAAAAAGACCGCTCGCACCACGACACGAACCACAGACAAGAAGACAGCCAGAAACATGACGGGCCGCGTTTGAATCGTTCGAAGACTGTCAAATACAATGCGTTCAAAATCGGTGTAATGTACTGTTTACATTATATTTCGTTTATATTATATTTCGTTCATATTCGTACATACCTACAGTTTTTCTTCCATGCGATTTTTTTTTATATGATACCTACGTATGGTAAATTAAGGGATCAAACTTGGACGTACTCTAATGTGGGAACTTTTTTAAATCATTGACACAAAAATACTCTTGTCGGTGTATAACTTTCGGGATCTGAAAGCTGGTTTTGTCGAGATATTTAGCAAGAATGTATTTATTATGAAGTACAGTTTAAAGAAAATATATATAGCTCTTTTCACTTTGAGCTTGGCCTCAATCTGATGGTAAACGGATATGTAGTCTAGGGTGTCTGTTCACTCTGGCCTTGAATAAACCCAAGTTGTTTATGCCTGGACACACGTAGGCCGGGATAGAAGTCCATAGTATCCATATCCCTACATAGAGGATCATAATCATCATCATCATCAGCCGAAAGACGTCCACTGCTGGATAAAGGCCTTCCCAAAAATCACCGCAATTGCCGGTCTAGTGTTATTCGCATCCAGCGGTTTCCATAGAGAAGGAGTCTCTATGTAAGCGGCGTTGTAGGGATTATTTTATGTTCATGACCGCATTCTTTGTGAAAAACTCATAGAAGCTCAGCTAACATGCAATCTAACAGCAATGATCCACGTTTGGTAGTTTCTTTGTTTTTTTGTTTTTTCTAGGGAAATAAATCCCTGTGCCGCAGGTTACTTTACAAATATATAATTGTCGGGCACCTAGTACACCCAGACTCAGAACAATTATTTATGGGTCACACAAAAGTTATCATGTGCGGGAATCGAACTCGGGACACGAAGTGGCGAGATGACTGTTTTATCCGCTGTTCCACACGCCCGGTCATTCAATTCTTGCTCATTAGGTTGTTATCCTCAATTACCCATCGAGCGCATCTGTAAGAGCTATTCATTAGTTTATAATCTGGGTTTATGAGGTTCAATTAGGTTCGGGCTGCTCTTTGATTCGAAAAAACGTTAGCGGAGTAGGTACCTAACTCTAGCTCTCTGAATGCTGCTTTTTAAATAAATAATATCCTGCGACATTATTCACAGACGGAAATCTTATCCCAACGTAAGCAAAGCTTGTACTATGGAAACCAGATAACTGATGTACTACATATATGTACCTACTACTTTTCTGTTGTAATTACATACTTATATAGATAATTACACCCAGAGTCAGAACATACAGATATGGTTATGCTCACAAATATCTGTCCTGGGTGGGAATCGAACACACGACCTACGGCGTGAAAGGCAATCTACCAACCCTGCCAACCGGCCTGGCAAATGTTTAATACCAATCACGTGTTGGGTAGCGGAGTATAATCTTCCTAATGACGCGAGCAGCATTCGGCCCCTAATTGGGTTGGAATGCTTCATAACTTCACATGTCGTCGACATATGTAATTTTTGTTTTTAAATGACTACCTCATTTAATTTCCTAACTACGCAACACTGGGTAGCACAATGCTATACTTTTTAAATTGCATCCTAGTATTTGAATAAGGTACAGTATGATCAGTCCTCCCCTCAGAGCATTAAATCCCGGTGACTGGGTTTCAGGGTTTACAAACCAAGAAAACCGTACCATGCAAATTATTTCTGTAAGGAAGTTGTTAATTATCTCGACGATATATTTTCCGATTCGATTGAAATATTTACTGTTTAAATAAACTTAGCACCAATTTCAACTTTTCTGTTAGAGCACTAATTGAAAGCATTCCCTTATAGTTAAAAAATAAGTTTTTTTTTTTTTATTATTACCAAAGCAAATCATTATAAAGTTTGAGTACAGTTCTTTCTGCCACTTAAACCACGGGGGTTTGTGTGTGACAGCAAATTCGATTCGACTCAATTTGGTCGGTTTAATATATACAATACTAAGTAAACATATAACTAAAAATAACATATAACTTAAAATCGGTTCATAAATAACAAAGAAATCGCGTGTACAAACAATAAAAATATAGTCGAATTATTTATTCATCACTAGGGTATTCAATAGATAATTAATTTTTTTATGTTATGATAAATAAATAATCTTACCATTGCGCCTTTCTGATCAGTTATCGCAAAAAAATAATGTTTGAATAATTCGATGGTTAACTAGGTTTTCCACTGACCATTCGACCATTCTTTTGAATAGAGTTTGACCTACTATTTGAACGTTTTGTTAGTATACTTGATTATGTTTTTACTGCAGCAAATTACCAAGAAAGTGCATACTTTATTTTGTTGGTTATTACTGTTAAAGTTATTATGTGCACGGAAGCATGCTATTTAGATAATTAAGAATTTATTTACTTTTTGTTCTCACGCCTTTCAAGTCAGTGTTGTCAGTTTTTAGCATTACGTGTGACCTTTAACGCCACGCCTTGGGACTTGCCCTTTTGGAACGTGACATCACTTTGCCATCTCACAAAAACCATATAATTCATGTTAAACACATGGTCGTTTTCAGTTTCGGTTATGGAGCGTATGTATATATTTAAAGATGTAACTCATAAATGAACACACATTCGACGGGCCGGTTGGCGTAGTTGGTAAATACTTGCCTTTCACGTCGCAGGTCGTGGGTTCGATTCTCACCCAGGACAGATATTTGTGTGCATGAACATGTCTGCTGTTCCTGAGTCTTGGTGTAAAAATCTGTATAAGTAGGTATTTAAAAAAGAAAAGTAGTATATGTAAGATATCAGTTATCTGGTTTCCATAGTACAAGCTCTGCTTAGTTTGGGATCAGATGGCCGTGTGTGAATAATGTCCCAGAATATAATTATTATTATAAACGATTTAAAACGAGGAGTTGACCTTGTCATCACTTAAGGCCCTTAGATGGTTTATAGGATATAAAATTATTGACACCACTACGGAAGAAAGCGCATCAGTAATATTGTAATTGAAAATATTTTGAACATTTTTTTTGGACGAATCACATTTTTGGATTGTGCAATGTGCTGGCTGGGCGAGATGGCTGCGCTCTAAGTCTGTGTCTTAAGGGCCAACAACTTATTTATAAGAGCATGTCCCCCCGTGTGATTTGGGCTGAAAGATGTCATTACTTCAAGAATTCGTGTTGTCGGAGACGGCTGTATTAAATAATTACGTAGGTACAAAAAGCTTTGTTTAAATAGTTAAAATTTTTAAGTCAAACATCTTCATCATCATCATCATATCAGCCGAAAGACGTCCACTGCTGGACAAAGGCCTCCCTCAAAGATCTCCACAACTGCCGGTCTTGCGCTTTTCGCATCCAGCAGTTTCCAGTTTCAATAATAGGTCTTTGGAAAAAGAAGGTTAAATTAAAAATAGTAGATATATTTTTTTGTTTTGGTCTTCCGTTTCGTTGCGCTATTAGTAAGAAAGTATAACTTTTATTAAGTACAGTGAAATAAAATTAGATCATTTACTATGCTTTCAGCATAAATGTTTTCTACAATTTCGTAAAAAGAGTAAATAATTAGATCCTACGTTGCAATTGTTATAAACTTTGCCTTGTACTTTTCGGCAATACTATGAACTCTTTTTCTTCTTTGGCCTTCTTTTCATCTAGTTCTTTCCCCAAGCCATCAAAAATTATCTAAAAGGTTTAACATAAGAGGTTTTCATATACATAAAATTTTTTTTTCTGGTTTCTAAAACAAACATATCCTCTGTTAACGAAGGCAATATTGATGTCTTAGGTAACAGTGATGCGTTCAGCAAGATTGTACAAACGGCGGCCTTATTGCTAGGTCCGATCTCTTCCAGAAAACTGTTGCATGGGCCAGGATTGAAGAAAAAGTAGTTGGATATTTTTTGGCTTATTTAGTGGACGGGAGCTTTTTGTGGCCCCGGGGCCCAGAAGCTCGGGTTTTCCTTAGGGAGCTGTCCAGGCGTCTAATCAAGTCGTCAGGTGACCAGAGAGCTGGCTCATACGTAAAACAACGTATAAGCCTCACTGTAGAACGGGGTAATGTTGCCAGCTTTATGTTGAGTTTGCCCGTAGGTGACGATTTGAATTCTATTTTTTTATTTATAGGTATTTAATATTAATAGTATGTAAGTTTTGATTAAATGTAACTATAATTTTAAATTGTAAAATGTATGTTAACAAATAAAAATATATTTATTCAGAAATAAGACCTGTTTGCCGGTATTGCGTAAAATATGTAAGCAAGGAAACATTGAATGTATTTGTACCATCATTGTCATATGCCATCTAACTAAACAGACACTGGAAGACTTGAATAAAAATGTACCAATTTGTATGCACGAGGTAACTCCCAGCCGCTTCGTAACGGTTACTAGTCAGAACAGTACGAACTGAGGTACGACAAAATAGAATTAATAATTGAATAAAAAATGCTCTTTTACGGATGACACTGAACTTAAGCGGACACTGTTGGACAAAAAAAGGACATTGTTCTACTTTGATTCAGGAAAATGCTTAGTAATTTGCATAATACTCTAGTTCTATAAAAAGTTCAGAATTCTGTGGGTCGCCATCTTGCTCGCACATTCGGATCTTTTACATGCTGTTACAATTATTTTGTAAGCTCATACTGTTTTTAACAGTAAATTTATTAAAAAATCATTTTATTTATGGATATACGTTATAAGTTATTGTTCAGCTACTATCCATCCTAAGATTGTCTGGAAGAAATCGGTTCATGCGATAAGCCCTTTGTACACCTTGTCTATGTAATATTTCATGGTGTACAATAGAGAGTAACCTATTCTATTCTTTTTTTTTGATAAGGCAGGAGGAATGCCTACGCATGCCACCCGCAAAAAGTGTCTGCGGGTGGGTATGTCGGAATCGCACCGACTAAACCTAACCTAACCTTCTTTGGCCATGGACTTCTCTTGGCGCCTGATAGGGGGAGCTTCGGGAACGCGGGTATGCTGCTCCGGTGCTCCCCTTTTGCACCATGTCCCAGATGGTCGGGACACGTACCCTGGGAGGTCTATGGATTGCCCTCCCCTAGTCTATTCTATTCTAAAAATGTCCTTTGGTCGATGTAGACCGTGTAGTTTCTGGCCTAGAAAGAATAACAGGGCCACCCCATAATATCCCGTGTATGTTGTAAAAAGCGACTAAGGGATACAGCACATAGTCGGGCAGCAGCGCCACCTGTGTACTAGCTACCACCGAACCGCGGAAACCCCTCCAAAGGGCAATTTTATAGAAGCCTTTGGGGGAAACCACACTGCTTTCCATCACAGTAGCATGAAATAATTGAGATGAAAATGTATTCAGTCGAACTGACAACGTCCTCCGTTTTTTGAAGTCGGTTAAAATCGAGTAAGCTCACGTAAATTTAGTTGTATAGACGCGTAGACGTTCAATGCAAGTAGGTACTCTTGGCATCCGACTTCCATACTAGCTGAAGACTGTTTTGAATAAATATCCGATATACAATGGTGTTTTGCATCACATCGGCTTCGTCTGAGCTCCATGGTATTCGTTGTTTATAACTTCGCTATGGTAGATACTGGTCCTAAATCTGCGGTAGGAACCTACCCATCAACCCTCAATTAAAAGAATTTGCTTAGGAAATGTAAAAAGAAAGAAATGTCTCAATCATACTAGCCTAGAAGTAAAAATCCGCATTAGAAACGGTCCATTCCTACCTTACCAATGATGCTACAGACAGACACATAAACATATAGTTTTTGTAATTAACTATGATTTCATTTTCATTTTAAACATTCTAAACTGAAACTATTCGTGGCAACCACGAACCGGAAGACGCAGCGTGGGCAGATCCCCTACAAGGTGGACCAATGATTTTGTGTGGGTCACTGGAAGCCGCTGGATGCGGGTAGCAGGTGCAGATCTTTGGGGAGCTTTGTACAGCAGTTAGGTCGTCTTTCGACTGATATGATTAAACTGAAATCAGGTTTCTAACATTTTTAAAATCAGTTGTTGCCACCCGCACCTAACATTACAACTCAATTTAATGTTGCCAAATCTAACCAATTCATCTCGCTGGACCCAACAGATTTTCATGAGAAGCATCATCTCAATTAAATTGGCCTTTAGACACAAAAGTCCATATTTTAATATGGGTCAAGTTGTTCATTAAACGATCCTACAGAAAGACACATTGATGAATGTTTCCAACGAAAATATTTAAACCATCAAACCACTGGACTACACGGATTTTCATGAGAATTATATAAAATCTATGTCCATTAAAATATCCTACATTCGTACATTAGAAACGATGTTACAGAGAGACACACAATACTTACAATAGTTACAATGATATGATAGTCATAAATCTGTCATTCATTCATTCATATCACTATATTAGATTAATTCAAATATAATTCTATTTCACATCATTGACATCAAGTATCAATATACAATATATATCAATGACTAAATAGCAAAAAATAAACAAACTATCTAGTCTTGGTGCGTGTGTTTTCTGTGTATAGTAGGCACATACCCCCAATTGAAAGTGAACCTTAAACTAATGTGATAAAGTTGAAAATCTATAAAATAAATTTGACAGATTGGAGTAGTTGATGTGCTGGCGTCTGTATAATAAAAAATAAATAAGTATTTCTATCCATTGTCTAGTATCCATAGTAGGCACAAGCTTTGCTTAGTTTTGGAGATGGCGCTGTGTGATATATAATATCCCTGATATTTAGTTATTTATTGTATTATTATTATTCGTATTGTATTATATTTCGTATAGTCGTATATGTTTTGATTGTCGTTGATTAAATATATATATATTAAACATAACATAATATATATTAGTACATGGAAGTTCCATGTGGCAATACAAATATTTTTTTTATATATTTCTCTTTTGTTTTATCTTTTTACGGGAGTTTCAGTAGGATTTCACAAACCTTTATGAATGAATTTATCTAAAGTGATATCATGTAACAGTTCTCGTTGTGAGATTATACATCATAATACGTTGATATCAATAAATGTAAAGTCAATACCTATCTCTTCTAGTTCCCTATCTTCGAGATAGTAAATTAATCATATTTATTATCTGGTTTAGAGTTGTTTCATCACGAAGATTTTGAAATATTTTATGGAGTAACACGGTAGTAACTATGTACATTTCTTTGCAGAATTACACTTTAACAATTACATAAAATGGAGCTGTAAGAATTGTCGATGAAATTTTAAATACATAGATAACCACAGCCACACATAGGTACACAAGATCTCAGATGTATATGTTGCCATGTGTGTGGATCTAGGGTCAAGATCCTAACGATCTCGTACGGTACGGTTTGAGTAAAACTTACATATGACATATGCTGAGTAAACGAGAACCTTCAAGAAGCGAGCCTATCTCTTTCTTAAGGGTCGCAATGCACTTGCAGCGATGGCTGTCGGCGATCACTCAACATCAGGCTTTCTCGTTTGCCTAGCTATTCTAGAGGTATAAAGAATATGAAAAAAAATGTATATATATAGAACTAGAGAAAACAATAACTAAGTCAATAGTGAACATTTTGTACACCTAAACAAGCTGTAATATAATAGTGCAGGAAAATTAAGGAGATTAAGGATTGTACATACATACATACATAGACTCACGCCTGTTTCCCAGAGGGGTAGGCAGAGACAACGGATTTCCATTTGTCACGATCTTTGCATTCTTCTTTTGCCTCGATTACTGTCATTATATTCTTCATACATGCTCGCCGGTTTAGGGTACTTCTGACCTGCCCTTTCTTGAGAACATCTCCAATTTGCTCAGAGAATGTTCGACGTGGTCTTCCCCTTCCGGTTGTCCCATTCACACAGGCCAGGTATACTTCTTTTGTCAATCTTCTTTCATTCATCCTTTCTAAATGGCCAAACCATCTCAGCATGCCTTTTTCAATCTTTGTGACTACATCCTCTTTCACACCACAACGCTCTCTTACATCAGTATTTCGAATTCTGTCTCTCAAAGTCACAGCACACATAGTTCTCAGAGCTCTCATTTCCACTGCATTTATTTTACTTTCATTCTTTTTTTGCCATACCCAACTTTCACTTCCATACATTAAAGTAAGGATCGTAACTAAAACAATTAAAGAAAACCAATTTTAATAATACGATAAATATTTTTAGCCCCCCTATTAAAATGCATCACCTAAGCGCTGTTTAATTTAACATGTTGATATGTTACATGTTATTTAGTTTTTTAGCCAAATTCAGTTACTTAAGTGACGACCACTATTTAACATACACCTTGTAAATTATGTTACTAGTTCATTTACATTTAATAAAATTACATTTAAAAAATGGTTTATATAAATTGTATATAAACAATTTCATCTAAGTATCTAGTTCCGAGGCTTTAGCCTGGGTTTGATAAGTGAGTCCGTAGCTGTCGACACTTTTCTCTTAACATATGTACATGTATTTATTACGTTGGTAGAAGAAACTATAGAGAAATCCACTTCACAAAGGGATAAATCCCGTTAGTTTAGAAAACCATTATTCAGAGTGTAGTTTTAGTTGAATATATTGCTATGACCTGGTATAGTTTCGCGAAGAGCTTGCTATCACAGGAAAGAACTCGCGTGACTAACTCGCGTGAGGTTGCTAAATGGGTTAAACAATTCGATCCATCCATGTGAAAATTCCATCATACTAACAGATTTTTAAAGCTTTGCTACTTTAAATGTCATACGTCATTTTTGTTTTGATTCGAATCTTTTATGTTATTGTACTGTAAACTTGCTGTACCCGCTCCATCTGACCCCGTGGGGGACTAAGAAGTAGTCCCAAGGGAATATCTTCTAGAGAAGGGCAGCAGCGTCGCTCCATGTAGGTATAATAAACGCCACTTGTGGCTAATATGGTGGTTACCGTTTGGAGTATATTGTTATAAGTTTTAAATCTGTGTCGTTCTGGTGTGGGATTGTGTCTCCCAAACTGATAGACTTATTATATTAGTTTAATTTTTTTATGTTAATCTAATTTAGTAAGAATATAGAAGAAATGACTTTTTCCTTATATAATAGTTAGCTGGAAGAGATTGCTACTAAGCTATAAGACCGTACCTATTTATATTTTCATTGTGTATATCAATTATTGTCTGATGCAGTTTAATTAGATGAAAGGCTGACACTATACTTTACTATATTAGAAAGAGAGAAAGTACACATCTAAGAAGCGGTTTATAATAAAAACTACATTTTGATGCTTATGGTGATAGTCTTCGTAATTTGAACAGCTTCCAGCTATTACAGAAACGTGATCACGTTTAAACTAACAGGATGCATTGTTATTTAATGGAAATAATTTGAAACAATATATTACTGTCTGTTTAAAACATTTAAATGTCTTAGGCTCACGACTTGCGGTTAACTCGTGAGCTAGGTACAGTCAGCGACTATAAAGGGTAAGGGTTTTATGTTCGGGGTCCTAATGGGATGTTCAGAGTAATTTTAATATATCAAGATCAGAAAGTACGTTATCAAAAATATTCCAAGGTGTTCGCGTTAGCAAAGTTGCAATCGACAAATGACGAAGAAGCAACGAATTAGGATGCTTGTGATTTAAATAGGATTGAAAATAGGAAATTTAAATGAATATTAGCGTATATTTAGAATAATGTTTATTAAGGAATTGTTTAATGCGCACGATAGTTTACTAAGATTGGCTAAGGCAGACATCTTCGAGCGCGCGGCACCATTACCGAAACCACGCATCATCATCACTCATAAACGTAACTTAATATAACACTCTACGACAAAATTACGCAATTAAAAATGATTAAGAAAAGAATATTCACGGACGCCCTCCTGCCTGTCAAAATAAAATAATAATATAAAAAAATTGATCCATTTTTGGAACAAACAAAACAATGGAATTTGTTTCTTGTCTTCTTCTCGTGAACTAGTATTAATTCTTAACAACTAATTTGGGATGTGAGTACCTAACAGTAGTAGTGACTAATTCATGTGTACATTTTACTTTTGGTGGATACTTATTATATTCGAGCTTAGATACAACCGATTGAACGTGAAAAATTAAAGGCTTGATGTACAGAAGACACCAAATCGTATACATTGTAAGACTGATGCACTACGAAAACCAAATGAACTGCTTACGTATTAAAGACGCCATCAAGGTTTACGTGTTAACACAGACGTGGCGTCGACTGTACATTAAAAAAGTAGCCTCTCAGAGAGTACAATGTTATCGCTTACATTACATAAGGCTCAGAATTTAAATATCGGCATTATTACAGAAATAAAATAGACTAATTATTTGCTGATGGCCATTAATTTTGGTTGTGATAAGCATACAAGTAATCGATACATTTTATTTTTATTACCAGTTACGGAGGATATTATGTTTAACTATATACGAGTATAAGTACTTGACGCAGACTACTTAAGCATCTTCTACACGGTGGCGAACCAACGTCCCAACAGAGGTCACCCTGGTGGTTGCCATCCATCTGGACTGCCGTTGTGCAGTCTAGATGGATGGCAACCACCAGTGTGACCTCTGTTAGGACGTTGTTGGTTCGCAACGGGTAGAAGATGCTTTAGTGCGTAGTTTTACTTGCTATATGGCTTGTGCCACAACTCTCTATTCATTTCGTCCGATGAATCAGTAAAAGAATCCGTGGTTAACTGCAAACGTCATTGCTTAAAAAGCCCTTATTTTAGTCCATCAGTAAGTGATTCAAAAATTAATTCTGAATTCGTATCTCTTTAAATTGGAATGTCATTCGAAATTTATACAAAGTTGAGCGTTCTAAGTCATAAATATATCCAACGCTTTTATATTCGAATGTGACTTCCTCGCTCATTGCCGAAATATGTACGTTTGTCGACCTTTTGGGTCACCGCCCCACTCTATCACTTTACAAGTAGGTGTAAAAATACTTAATCAATAGTCGTAGGTTTGACTGGACAGTTACTTGACACATTTCATACACCACTTATTTTCTTTTTAGGTTTCTATACCACAATGGTAAAAAGGAAACCTTATTATATTTTTATTCTAACACGGACCATGTGACGTCAGGGAACTTCGAGCCCTGGGAACGATATCCCTCCGAAGTACGGAGTCATTCAGAAATTTAAACACAAATACTAATTGTTGAAAACGCGAATGCCAATTGTTACCCCTTCACTGACGACCTTATTCACACCCAAGATTACTAAGGGGTTCTATTACCTGGTAAGCATTATGTAAGGTGCTCGAGCTGCTCATAGAACGAAAAATCTGCCCACAGCACTTGAACTACATGGAATAACGAAGTCCGTCCATCTGTCAAAGCCGTATATTTCAGCAACCATACTAATGCTAGTGGTTTTCGATTTATGAATTAAAATGTGGATTTCAGAACTAAACGTTATGATGTCATCAAAGTTACAACCAATCACAGTGCTGCTTTCTGATCGAGAGCTAGAACTCACGCGTACGCTTTTTCCGTTTTACCAAACTCCTACATATTACGCACAATAGATTGTCGTTACATGACTAGCGTAGCTTGGCTATGAAGAATCATATCTGTCTATAGCGTCCGCCCAACGAAATAATAATATAATATCCTGGGACATTATTCACACACGGCCATCTGATCCCAAACTAGCAGAGCTTGTACTATGGTATCCAGGTAACTGATATACTACTTTTCTTTTGTAAATACATACTTATATAGGTAATTACACCCAGACTCAGGACAAACAGCATTTTTTCATTCATGCATAGAAATATCTGTCCTGTGTGGGAATCGAACCCACGACCTCCGGCGTGAAAGGCAAGCATTTGCCAACCACGCCAACACAGCAATCACAGAAGACACAACTCCATGACTAGGACAAGGTATTATTGGTAGGTACTCTGTAGAGAAACATAGTCTTTGTCGCGATGTCTAGCCACGTAAGTACTCAATACCACCCCGTCACCACAAATCGATCATTACTTTAACGCACTTGTGTGTCATTTAATATTCATGTATTTAATTGTGGTAAGGTTCCTACGCAGCAGTTGACGCCACGTCGTGAATACATTATTATTACCTTGACAGTGTTATTATCACGTAGAGAGTTTGCCTTAGAAAAGCGCCTTTTGTACGGCGTCGTTAGTACCTGTTACTTTATAATTCATCTTTATACAAGACTTAATTGCATGGAGCAGTGTTTTTCAACCTGTGGGTCGCGACCCCCTGGGGGGTCGCGGAGCCTCTATAGGGGGGTCGCGAAGCTGCTATAGGGAATTCTCAAAAAGTTGGAAAGCTAGTCAGAGGGTTGCAAATGTATTTGGAGTATCATGAGTAGGCCTGCTGCGAATACATTAAAAGTTAAGCGCGAAGTTCCAACACTCTGGCTGTACTTTGTCTCTTGACATGCACCTAACTGCTGTATGATAAAGTCGATTTTTGTGGAGTGCTCCCATATCTTCACAAGTTTTCGAAACAGACGTATCCAGAACGCTTTTTCTTTAATAGAATTTACAATTTTTTAAATAATATTTAGTACTTGGCTGTATTCCTGTGGCCTAACCTAGTGGCCGCAAGATCTTTATGATGGAGAAAACTCTGCGTAGTGCTGTAGTATTCATGGAAAGCGCTATACAAAAAAGTATTTCTTCCATTAAGTTTTCCTTGGATTCAACGCATAAAAGCTAGAAAGTGCACACATTCCGCAGTATCCGTAGATTCATCAAATTTCAAAAAGTCTTCGAAACATCAGTCGTCATATCGCTTATCCTCGATTGAATAAAATATCGAAACAATCTTTTCAAGAGAAAACTTCGCAGCAAATAACACACATTCCCAATCACAGTAAATTCCGAATTACAAATAACTGTCGTCACGAATAAGTTTTTCTTATTATAGTTTCATCACCCTCGCTAGAAATTGACGGTTCTGTTGGTCTTTTCAGAAATTAGCCATTTTCTATAATTAATTATCACTGTTAACTAGTTATAAACAATGGCTGGCGCTCGACAAACAGTAACCGGCTGACGGTCTCAACTAGTCGCAAAGCATGCAAGTCGCGATCGCACGTACTGCCACTGCATAGCCACCGCCGCCCCCGTAACGCGCATTCCGTCTCGCTTACTCATTTCCTCATCTCACATTTTAATTATGTATTTATCGAAATCCTAATTATGAAAATTAATAAATATTTGTCACAAAATAAAATAAATAGATGGAAAAAAGCGGGTAAAAAACGGGTAGGGGGGTCGTGAAAAATTTCTTCATACTAAAGGGGCCGCGCCTTGAAAAAGGTTGAAAAGCACTGGCATGGAGAATCAACATGTTGAAACACGGGAAAAATGTACGTTGGTTCTTAGGGTAAAATAGCTTAAAAAGAATCAAGGAATGCCCAAGGGCCATCGTCTTTAGGGTATGAACAGTATTGAGAGGCAATTAAGCTCGAGCATTTTTAGGTTTAATTAATGAAAAGACCCTTTTCATTATATGTAGATAGTGGGCTGAGACCGTCTGATCGGAGATTAACTGCCGTAAGCGGTATTTATTTATTTAAAATATTATTAGTACTGCACCGAAAGCTTTTGCCTTTTTTTCTCTCTGTCTGTAGCATCATAGATCCCTAACGGACGGACAAAATTTGATGATCTGAAAATAAGTTGAGCTACACTGAAAGTTGGGTATGGCAGAAAAAGAATGAAACTAAAATAAATGCAGTGGAAATGAGAGCTCTGAGAAGTATGTGTGGTGTGACTTTGAGAGACAGAATTCGAAATACTGATGTAAGAGAGCGTTGTGGTGTGAAAGAGGATGTAGTCACAAAGATTGAAAAAGGCATGCTGAGATGGTTTGGCCATTTAGAAAGGATGAATGAAAGAAGATTGACAAAAGAAGTATACCTGGCCTGTGTGAATGGGACAACCGGAAGGGTAAGACCACGTCGAACATTCTCTGACCAAATTGGAGATGTTCTCAAGAAAGGGCAGGTCAGAAGTACCCTAAACCGGCGAGCATGTATGAAGAATATAATGACAGTAATCGAGGCAAAAGAAGTATGCAAAGATCGTGATAAATGGAAATCCGTTGTCTCTGCCTACCCCTCTGGGAAACAGGCGTGAGTCTATGTATGTATGTATGTATGTACACTGATTTACGTGGACCGTACGCAAATCAGTGTTGTTCTTAGCGTGTATCGATGGCAAACAAACAAATTTTTAGAGGCCCAGAATATGGATTTACTTTTTTAAGAGCCCCTGGGATGTTAGCTGGGCCATTGGAGCGATACTCCACAAACAAAGTCCATTTAGGGGTTACTCGACAGTCCCTACCTCGTCTTACCTGAGTCCAGGGTCTATTTAAGGACTTCCAGATCGGCCACGGTAATTAAGTGGCAGGAGACTTTCGGAAGGCGCGACAAAATGATTCGGACAGGAATTAAACGTAATAATGGGATATTTTCGGCAGTTTTAAATAGTCTTTTTATTGATTTTATCCACAAAAGACGAAGCAGTTGGGCTTAGTCATGGCAGACGGGTTGCTTATATTCTTTGCCTTCAACCAAACAGCAAACAAGTCATTTATATTCTATTTTTATGTTCAACATTCATTTTGCACAATAATGGTTTATGACCCGAAAAGCTTTCACCTCTCAATTTTGTTCCCGTTCGCGTACAAGAACTCGTACCTTCTATATGAACTATGAACATCATACTGCGTTCACCAACGCGCCAGCCAAACGTGCCGATTATGGTATATCCTGCCATTCTTGTAGACACCTTCGTCCAACAGTGTACGTCATTCGGTTGATGTTCGTGATGATGATGATCCAGATCATTGTACGACTAAACGACGAAAAACATTACGCCGACAGACTGTACACCGACAAAACTTTGATTGTGTGAAGTGCTAGAACCGAATCGGTCCTATATTACACTTGGTAAATGTTTCTCTCTGAGTATGAGTGATGTGTTCTGTGCCTCTAGCACGAGTTTCTGCAGTTTACTTACTCGACACGTACAGTTTCGTCCCATACATTGAACACCAGAGTTTTAGTTCTTCATAGTTTCCGCGAGAGGCACTGTTGGCGAAAAGTACAGTCGAAATAAAGTCTTGTCGGTGTACAGTCTGTCGGCGTAATGTCTGTCGGCGTTTAGAGTGTAGTATTAGAGTGTACGACACACTCGACCCAGATAAAGCTTTCTGTTACTGTCCACACTAAACAAGTCATAGGATTTTAAATTATAACGGAATGATTCTAAATCTCTGGATCGTAATGGCACTACTCGACCGACAAATTAAACAGCGCGCGGCGTGCGGCAATCTCGTGCGTCGTGACATCGTGGTTGGGTACGTACTCGTACCTACATTTATATCACTAGCGCAACCTTTAACATAGTTTCGATAGCTCTATACTTCCCACGCCGTCTTACTTTGTTGTTATTAGTGGTACACACGGCTATATATCAAGCTATAAGTTTCCAATATAAGCTGACCTCTACTTCTATTGAAATACTATACTACGCGGGATCAGCTTATACTGGAAATATATAGCTTGATGTGTAGGCGTGTGTACAAGCACCTTCGTCACTTACTTCATCATCATCATCATCATATCAGCCGAAAGACGTCCACTGCTGGACAAAGGCCTCCCCCAAAGATCTCCACAATTGCCGGTCTTGCGCTATCCGCATCCAGCGATTTCCAGCGACCCGCACAAGATCATCGGTCCATCTTGTAGGGGGCCTGCCCACGCTGCGTCTTCCGGTTCGTGGTCGCCACTCGAGAACCTTTCTGCCCCAGCGGCTGTCGGCTCTACGAGCTATGTACCTACTTACTTAATCGTTTTTTACTTATCCGAGTTGCAATCAGCTTCAAACATCAAAAGCATGGCGGCGGTATGTTTTGTTAACTAAATCAAAAAGTACAATTATAATAATATCTAGGGACATTATTCACAGACGGCCATCTGATCCCGAACTAAGTAGAGCTTGTACAATGGAAATAAGATAACTGATATACTACTTTCTTTTGTAAATACATAGCTACATAAAAAAACAAACAGACATGATATTATTGTCGGATGCAAAGACTCAGAACAAATATTTATGGGTCACAGAAAGAATTGTCCTGCGCGGAAATGGAACCTGGTACTTGAAGTGAAGCGACTTTCTTAACCGCTGCGCCACACGTGTAGTCTAAATTAAGTTCCATAAGACTACGTATTTTTATAATAATATCCTGGGACATTATTTACACACGGCCATCTGATCCCAAACTAAGCAGAGCTTGTACTATGGAAACTAGATAACTGATATGCTACATATACTAATTTTCTTTTGTAAATACATACCTATATATGTACACGTTATATGTGTTCATGCCCGCTTGAGTATGTTTCGCCGGACCGTCCCAACTGGGTCGTGTTGAAACCGGTAGTAGATGAACCTACTGAGTTTGTTTCGCTGGGTCTTCTCAGTTGGGGCGCATTGGATCCGGTGGTAGCATTAAAGCGCGACCGTCGTTATTAACACAAGGTTCGTCATAATAATAATACCTTAATATAGACAGAACCATTGACAATATGTAGTAACAATATTAGACTTAAACTAGATAATTAAACATAATCTCTTGACAATAACTTGATACGAGCTAGCTAAATATCATTGCTATAATAAAATAAATATTATAAATGTTTTCACACAATCAATACAACGTGTACCTAAATATCTATGTTACTAGAAATAATAATGTATACAACTACGAGTATATTACTACAAACATGTTCTGACTATTTACAAGCGCTTTTTTAAAGTCTACGTGAATAAAAGCCTTTTTTATTTATTTATTTTATTTATTATTTACATAATTACACCCAGACTTAGGACAAACAGACATGTTCATGCACACAGATATCTGTCCTGGGTGGGAATCGAACCTACGACCAGCAGCGTGAAAGGCAAGCATCTACCAAACGGTCAAACGGTCCGTCGAACTGTTGATTAGTCGTCAAGTAATAATTATTATTCGTGTACAGCAGAATAATATGCAAAGTGGTGCTACCGCGTGACACTGTGCTCAAAATGAGGACAACGAACATTGCACACTTGGCACTTGGCGCCCAGCCTGCCGCATTGCGACACTCTTTACTGCCCCATCATCACATCACATAAACAACCAATATTGGCATATACGGGGTCAGAGTGTGGGTGTTTACTACGTTTTAAAGTTTACTGAGGGTTTTTTTTTATTTTGTTTTTAAAGACAATGCTATTAGGGAATTTAATCCCTGTGTCGCGGGGTATTTTACAAACATATAATAGACGGACACAAATTATCCAAATTATTTATTCTACATCATGTAAATATTCACTTTTTAAAAGTGCTTCGAACCCCAAAAGGGTGGATTATTTATTCTGTAGTCTTATTTACTAGGCGGCTTGAACTCCGTTCGCCTCTATTGTCCGGTGAAGCTATAAAAGCTTAAATGCAAAAGTCTTCTTAAAAAAAATGCAGAGATTTCAAAATTTCTGCTAAGCTTAGGATCGTCGTCCGAGCTAGTCTTTAGTTTATGTACGAGTATGGCTCATGTGAAAGTGTAAACTGTACGGAACATGGAGGTTTTATTCGCTCATTTCCATTGATAATAAAATTGTCAATTGTTTTGCAACTATGCCCATAAACGATTCACATGAAAAAAACATAATTTGACGGGCCTGTTGGTGTGGTTGGCAAATGCTTGCTTTCTAAGCCGGAGGTTGTGGGTTCGATTCTCACCCAGGACAGATATTTTTGTGCATGACTGTCTGTTTGCCCTGAGTCTGGGTGAAATTATTTATATAAGTATGTATTTACAAAAGAAAAAGTAGTCTATGTATCAGTTATCTGGTTTCCATAGTACAAGCTCTGCTTAGTTTGGGATCAGATAGCCGTGTGTAAATAATGTCCCAGGATGTTATTATTATTATTTATTCTAAATCATGAATATATTCACTTTTAAAAAGTGCTCGATAAATTACAGCTCTTTGTTTATGTTTTCAAATTGAAGGTTATTAATTTGACTGTTTAGGTGTTTCTTTTTAACTCACTTATAAAGAAGGGGGTTATCAGGTCGACCGTATGTTTTTTTGTATGTATGTTACCTGATTTCTCCGTTTTTTGTGAACCGATTGGATAATTTTGTTTTTATATCGATAGGCCATGCTGTCACACGCCATACGAACTTGCGATAACTTAACTATCGTATGGGCAGTGCTTAACCTAGTGTCAGAGTTGTTCAAGCCGCCAAGTAGGCCTCTGACATGACTTATCGACTGTTGTCTATTGACTACAACCGGGACTGACAGATTAAAGTGCCCTCCGAAGCACGGAGATGCTCAGAAATTAAACCACTTTGGTGGTCACCCATCTATGTACTGACCGTGAGCCTAGTTGCTTAACCTCGCCGATCACTTTCGGAGAGCAACTACCTATGAGTGCCTTAGATAATTTTGTGAACCGATTTAGATCATTTTGTTTATAACCGATAGGGCATGCTTTCACACGCCATACGTAGGTACTTGCGATGAAAGAAAAGAAAATTAAGAAATACATGAAAAGAACCGTGGCGTGGCATATCTTGGAGAGGAAAGGTCCAACTGTAGACGTTAGTTTTACCATTTGATTATTTACTTGAAATAGTTGACTAAACTTTTGTTGAGTATAATCACAACTCCTGACAAGGCTTAACGCCTGTTACACAATAGCTAAAACCGGGACCGACAGCATACCATGTCCGCCGAAGTCTGGAGACGCTCAGAACGTAAAAGCCTTGCGGTCCCCTACCTATAGACTAAACGCGTGCCTATGTATTTAACCTCGCCGACCACTTTCCGAACGGTGAGAAAACTAACTATGAGCGTGATAACGTATACTAACTACACTATCGTCAATATAATAGTTTTTAGTTATAATAATAATGTCCTCCCGGCCGAATTTCGACCACGGCGACCAGTCTCAATGGAGACTAGCCAAGTGCTCAGGACATATTATAGTGCACAAGTGCTCAAACCCAATGGCACTTTCTATTCCATCACTCTCATGTTCCGATGGGACGACTAGCGACATGACCGGAAAGAAGTCAGGTACAGGACCGACGCCTTTACGTGCTCTCCGAGGCGGGGGGGCGGGGGGGTGGTGGGCAATATCCCAAAATCATTTCACACTTTTTAGTTAGTCTGTACATAAAGCCGTTCTTTGAACGAAAATCAATAATAAAAATCTATATATCCGATGATGTATATTTACGGCACCATTCTTAGATTCATGCAGAAAAACAAGGTATATTTTTAGCAAAGGCGGTATGCATACAATATACAGAATAATATCATAAAACCTGCTCCTATACTCCTCTAAATTTAAATATTTGCATTAGCGGTCATTGTAGTCATTTAGCGAGTGTATGTTAATTTTAAACAGCCTTAAGTATATATCTACAATGGCGGATAAAATATATTGTGTACCACCGCTATTCTCCGGACGCTCCCAACATTAAAACGGTTTTGATGGTATTAAAAAAAACGAAATGTTGTTAGAATATTGTTAATACATGCAACAAATTGTATGCATTATGTTATAGGGTTTCCATAATACAAGCTCTGCTTAGTTTGGGATCTGGTGGCATGGCCGTGTGTGAATAATGTCCCAGCATATTATCATTATTATTCTGGATAGCATATTTATTACACACTCGTAGGTTCTGCACATTAAAACTCCGAGATATTTTCCACACACAATATTTAATCGAACAGACTAACGTTCTCATCTACCGTCGTACAAAGAATACCTCTTTAATAATTCTCCTACCCTATTTATATTTTTATCAGTGACAACCATTTGAAAGTCTAATATTGATTATTAATAGTTTTAAGATGTAAAATTATTATAGAATTATTATAGTAATTAATAAAATGATAATCACTAATCAAATAAATAATCACAGTGTATAAATATTATTATAACATAGCAGCTACGTCATAACCGTTGCGCGGCTATTGAGTACTTGATAACAATATTTAGCCGTAACTCACAAAGGCCTTCAACAGGGCCTTCCCATTCCATTTCGTGGGTGTCGTAAAAGGCGACTAGCGGCTACCTACACCAGATAGTTGGGCAGCAATATCTCCCGTGTAGTAGCTACCACCCAACTGCGGTCGTCTACTCACATGCCAAGCGCGGTGAGTAAGACAAACCCCATAAATGGCAAAGTTGTGGAAACCTTTGGGGGTGACATATGTTCAGCTGTAGACAACGTTAGGCTGATGATGACGAATTCTCGAAAGCATCTGATATTTCTACATGAGGCGTAAGACTTTGTCTTCAGCGTAGGTGGCATTGTGAGGAATACACGTATCTCTCTACACTGTTCCACCAATCGGCACGCTGGAAATCATAGATTCGTGTGTTTTCTGTGATGTCATTAGTAGACAGACATGAGTGTTCATCGCCACGCTTTATGTTTTATGTTGACTTAAATAAGAAATGTAAACTGTGATTGACAGTCCTGTGAATATCCAGTATAAATACTACATGGCATGTATAATGGATAATTTAAGCTTAAAGATCTATTTAGCGATAATAGTTTATTCATTGAAATAACACCCCATATTTCTATCTTTACGGTAAATTCAATGCCATCCTAAATATTTATTCTCTTAACGATACTAAATGAATGGTTGCTGTTACTAACTTCGTGAAAACAAACTATTATAAAGAACCTGAACATATGTTATTTAATATACTATGAAACCTGGTATTATTGATGCTGTAATTATATGAATTTATATAGGTACGCACGGCTACATATCAAGCTATACTTACATTTCCAATATAAGCTGTCCTGTCATTGTATGGAAATCCTATAAATCCCATACAACGCGAGATCAGCTTATACTGGAAATGTATAGCTTGATGTGTAGCCGTATGTACATCCATACACAATCTACACTTAAGTATCAGTACAGTACAGAGACATTTCTTTACTAAATTCATTCGGTTTTCTTTTCTATACACACCCACAGTGCGTCCTTCTACTATTAATTTTCCTTAAGATTTTCTTTTCTAGTTTTTTTTTTATTTATCATAAGTCTAAATGGGTACATTTAGGCTCGATATAACTGTGAATTCTAGCTACGGGAGGGGCACCAGGGACCTGTAATACAGGTTTGCTTGAAATCCTATATCAGGCTCTAACAATGTTATGTCTCATAGTATATATTAGGTGTCATACCATATGAAAACTATTGTGAAGAGAAATATTAAATTTATTTTGAATTGAAATTGTTATGTTATTTATTTTTTCAATGAATAAAGTATCCTCCATACTCAACGCTTTAAGCTCAAACTATGGAAATTTAAATAACATAATTAATTAGGCCATTACAATCTAGATTTAATCCTGGCCGTCTCAAAGTGATCAACAGTCATAGACGATACCAAAGTCACAGTCATGATTACGGTGTATTTTCCAAATACTATTAATAGCGTTAGTAACGATATTCTTTAATACATCCTGCCCAATCTAATAATAGAATACCCACAAAAGGTATGAAACCTTTTGTGGGTATTCTATAATTATTGTGCGACATACATATTCTTGTAGGTATACAAAATGTTTAAACAAAAAAAGGGTTCGGTTATAATATGATAAAAACATTTGGTTAGCTATTTGATTCGAAGATCAAATTGCCTTGATGTCATCGCTGACAATCCGAAATTAACGAATGTGACAACTAATATTATAGAGCCATTAAAATAAAAAATAAATAAAAAAAAGTTTATTAGTCACGTAGACTTTAAAAAGCACTTGTAAATAGCCAGAACATGTTTGTAGTAATATAATTAAGTACCTATACATAGTTATTTATAGTTAATTAGATATTTAGATACACGGATTGTATGAAAACATTTATGTAATTTGTTTTATTATAGCTAGCTTGTATTAAGTTATTGTCTAAGAGATTATTTAAATCCTGGGTGATTGCTTTATTGCTCGATATCGATGTATTCTTTGCATGTCAATGTCAATTTCGGTTTAACCAAACTCGAGTTTAAATAACGTGTTTTTTTCGAATTTAGTCATACACGATACCGTAACGCTTCACGCAGATAACATGTGAAACGGTAGAGTACAGAGTTTGTGTTATTTGCACTCCAAAATTGAATAAAATAATATAAAAAAATGATGCACGAAAATCAGAACGGCGTTTGTCGAATTATAACCGTTTCAAATTCGATGCGCAAAAAACGTCGTGCACTCGTGTATAAGAAATGGGAACAAACGCTTCTTCGTGCGTTTATTTCATTTTAGGTGAAAGTATAACGTTATTGAATTATTATATTTTATAACATAATTACATTTAGAAGTGACTTCGGCGACGTCAAAGGGACATTTTGCAAAAAGATTCAACAATTTGTTTGAAACATCGTAATAGGATAGCGTTGCAATAGTACAAATTAAACAAAATAACAACAATTAATCAAACTTTAATATTTGCGATAATAGCCATAAACCAAAACCTAAATATATTTTAATGATTTTATTTAATCTACGATCGATCGACGATCTTGTGAAGTTCACTGGAAACCGCTGGATATGAGTAGTGCAAGACCGGCAGTTATGGAGACCTTGGGCGGGGGGCTATGTCCAGCTGTGGACGTCTTTCGGCTGATACGATGATGCTGTTATTTATTTATAATAGTTAAATGATGGTATCTAACTATTCACCTAAAGGTTTACTTTGGAAAATACCTGATCCATATGATACCTAAATAGGCATAGTATAAAATTATAATGTAATATCGTCTCCTATAAAGTATGAACAAGAGATTACAGAATAACGGAAAATGCTAAGTATTTTTCCTTTTACCAACAATATGATAATAATATAACAGTAATGTATCACATAAATATTGGTACTGTTCGGTAATTGAACCCGAGACTCGAGAGTGCCGAGTTAGCGACGTGACTACCTTAACCACTACACTACATAAGCAATCATTAAAGGTCCAATATAAAGCAAACAGTTTCCCCGCTAATTACGCAAAGTGAATCCTTATATTTTATTTTGCCAATTTGCAAATTGATTATCGATCATACAGAACCCGAAATGACATAAAATAAACGACAACGACCCTTTTTTGCTTACGAGCATTGGAGCACTTGAGCGTCGTCAAAATACATATGTCGTAAAAAGATCCCCCAATGACCCCCGAAGGGCTCTAACTGTCAATTTGCTAACGAATACGCGTATCTTCTTATCGGCGGAGTATAGGGTTGCCAAAAATAAAAAGATTTTAAGTGAAAATAAATGTAAAAGGGTATCGGCGCCGCGGCGGGCGTCTCAAATATAAACGTGCGAAGTTGGATATACATTCGGGCATGATAAAGGAACATAAAAATAAATGCCGTACGTCTATATTAGTTCGTTTTCAGAATATGTCGATTAAACTTTTAATGTGACAAGAAAGTTTGTATAACCTAATGTTATCATTAAAAATCGTCCAAATCATGCTGTTTATAATTTAAGTCAAATTTATTATATTGTCTCTCGCGCATTGGTTACTTACCCTTGCGCCAGAGCTGTTTTAGTCGCCACGATATATCTTCGCTTAATGACTATTAAGGGACCGGCTGATTAAAGTGTCCACCGAAGCACGGAGATGCTCGAAAATTAGACCACTTAACCGGCACCCATTTATAGGCTGACCACCCAGGTCCTTATCACCTAGATTTTTTCCGGCTTTTGTTTTCGCCTTCATAGGATATTAACGAAAAATGTCTATAAAGGTAACTAATTATAGAGTATTACCACAGAATAAAAAGTGGTATTACTAAATAGATTTCGGGGGGATTAATAGGTATTATGCCTTATAACCAATAACAGATATGGCGCTTTCTGAAATAGAATTTCGGCTCCTATAAAGTCAGATGTTACCAAAATCATTTAATTTAGGATTCAAATGCGTTGAAACTTTACGAATATTGAAGATGAAGGTGATTTAGGTATTATAAATAGATTGATATTTTTCTTAAACCGTCTTTTTACTACTGGGTATATTAATCCCACTATGCAATTAGGTCAACAATAAGCGCAACAAAATAAAACAAACATTTCTATATTTTGTCACTAAAACATGGAGACAACTGTGTGCTTGGGTATCACAATTTACTCAAAACTACAATTGAGCCCACAAATAGAAAAAATATCAGGCAAATTAAGTTCTCCTGCATATGCAGTTAAAGCTATAAGACTGCTTACTGATGTGGATACAGCTAGAATGGTTTATTTCAGTTATTTTCGAAGCATAATGTCCTATGGAATTCTTCTATGGGGCAGCGCTCAAATTAACACTTTTAAATCCTACAATGTAATTTTATGTAAGAAATAAATATTTTAAAAAAGGATTCCTGAAGGAGTTTTCTGACAGTGTGTCTAAGTAGCTGCCACTGCACGGTAGGGTTGACGATTCCACACAAATGTAATATTTTTATGGAATAAATGAATTGGAATTTGGAAACTAACTTTTTAAGCAGTGTTACATAGCTTTTCAATATTTTTTTGCACCTAACCGTAAAGAATATTGTGCAAAAGGAAAAATAATTAACAAAGCCAGTACCTACAATTACTCCTCACCGCAAACTAGATGTCTACTAATCTCACGTTTCATGAGATTCGCAGATTATAATGTTCACCGACACGCCATATCATTTCATATCAAGATAATCTCTAATTACAAAAATGACGTGCACTTAAGTACTATATTAAGCACTTGTTACCTTTATGCTTTTGTAAAACAACCCAGCGAATTAGTTTAACTTACATTGTTACATATGTTACATATTTTGTTTCGCTATTGTTTGCTAACTGGCGCTTGTTAGTTTTACTAGTATCGTACTAATTACGTTATGTAATCAAATCAAACCTTAGAAGAAGATTCTCATTTACTTCAAATTTTTTTTAATAAGACCATGGCATTTTTTTTATTCAGTTTTACAGCTCTGGCTTCTTCGGCCTTATGAGCCTTCCGTAAAATATATTTTTTATTCATTTATTTTAGTCATGTCAAGTACCTAAAGTCCGTCACAGTCAAGCCATACGTAGTCCTTGTCGTACCCCAGTAAAGCGGTGGAGACATTACTAGAGGCTTATATGGAGTTTTAGATTCGACACAGACAATCGCAATTCACGGCAATATGGATCTTTCCTCCACTTGTGGAGGTTGTCCATGATGTTATGTCTAAAAATCCACCATATTTACACATAAAAACTTGAATTTACACCAGTTTTTGAAAATGAAACAATGCCCTGATGCGTCTTTTTCCGTGTTGGCGCCAAAAACCCTAAGACCATGCCATCATTAGGGATATGGCCACATATAATTGACGGGCACAAAGTATATCAACACAAGAATCAGAATACCTTCCTACATCATGTTTTGAATACATTTGTCTGTTAATAAATTAACCTTTTTCGTTTTATCTAATTTTAAAAATCACCACATCGCTAAAGAAGTTTCACATTAAAAAATAAAGAATTTAGAATTAATTTTTATGACCCACCCAGTAGTAAAAAGTCATTTAATTAAGTTATTTAGATTGCACTGTAAATATGCTCTGATGTTACCATAATAATAAACAAACTTTAAAACTGGGATAAAATATTGAAATGGTAAATATTCGCATCCTCATTAGTAAAAAGATGTATTTTAATGTATTATTAGCTATAGACGGAACCATCCTATAATTAATCAATTGTTCAAAATATTCTTTACTGCTCTTTAGGGTTCCGTACCCAAAGGGTAAAACGGGACCCTATTACTAAGACTTCGCTGTCTGTCCGTCTGTCACCAGGCTGTATCTCATGAACCGTAATAGTTAGACAGTTGACATTTTCACAGATGGTGTATCTATTTCTGTTGCCGCTAAAACAAATACTAAAAAATAAAACAAAATAAAAATTTTATAGATTTGGGTTATTGTTATAGATAGTGGTACGAAACCCTTCGTGCGCGGTCCGACTCGCACTTGGCCGATTTTTTATAATATTATTTCACATTATTGCTGGTCACACACAAGTATTACGTTAAATGTCAAAACATTACCTTTGATATTTGCGATCCGCCGGTGCCGCATGCCGGTTATTTACGATATCGTTTGCTTTCTGTTTGGGTAATAAATAAATATTCTTACATAGGTAGGTATATGTATATAGTTGTTATATGAGAGCTAACAGTGAAGTGGTCTGAAGAAATATCGTTGATAAATTGTTAGGTATGTAATATTATCAAAATGGGCATCACCATTGTGATAAATAAATTTATGATTTTTTTTGCAAACAATAGTTTATATTTCCAGAAATATATATAATAGCCAGAGCTCATCGGGGTGGGGTGGAAGAGACAGCCACACTTGTTTGCTGACTCTTTAAGGCCGGCAACACTCTCTGCTCTACTAACGGCTCTGGTGCTGCGAGTGACCATGGGCGGTGGTGATCACTTACTATCAAGTGACCAACTTGCTCGTTTGTCGACCTGTGACATAAAAAAGAAATATTGCACCATTTGTATTTTACCTTCAATATTTACCTATAATGTACAGACGCCAGCACATGAAGCTTCCCCAATCTGTCAAATTTCCCCAATTGAAAGTGAACCCTATGCTTATGTGATAAAGATGAAAATTTATAAAAGAAATTTGACAGATTGGGGTAGCTTGATGTGCTGGCATCTGTACCTTAAACACCTGAGATAGAAATAATTATACATCTCATACACATCAATTATACATTATAAATATTATCAATCAGTGCAATATACAAACATTATCTTAGATGTAGTGACAAAATCAAATTAATGAAACCATCGTAACTTTAGTCAACAACTGCTTAGCTTAGCAATATGTTACTTTATGAAATAATATCGATTCTATGTATGTACAGACGCCAGCACATCAAGCTACCCCGATCTGTCAAATTTCCCCAATTGAAAGTGAACCTTATGCTTTTGTGATAAATGTTGAAAATCTATGAAAGAAATTTGACAGATTGTTGTAGCTGGATGTGCTGGCGTCTGTACATTCTGAGGCACAGGTGCCTACGATTTTTTGGTCATCTCCTTTAGAGGTTATTCGCACGGTCGTCCACAACCAGCCCGTTCGTCCGCGCTCCACTTGGCTGAGCACAAAGACATCGGACGGATCGGAAGATTTTGAAGTGTTGATACTTATAGGTGCTGCTGCTGCGTGGGTTATATTCGTCTTTATTCTTGCCTTTATTATTTGTTCCTTTGTATTTTGTAGTTTCACGAGAATTCTACTTTCATTTCAAACAATCATAATGGTCTTCTCTCTCTATGGTTATCGTAGATGATGCTTGTATTTTACATAGTATCACTGGTACGCCTTCCCGGTATATCCTTGTTCAAGTCTGGCAAACTTACTCACGCATTGGAATACAACAATACACACATCATCATCATCATCATCATGTCAGCCAAAGTACGTCCACTGCTGGACAAAAGTCTCCCCAAAGAATGGGGGATATGCCATAATCGCTACGCTTGGCAGTTGGCTTGACGATTGCAGTTTGATGGTCATAGTTAACAGAAAAACACTGTTCTCTGGTAGGTATTCCCTCGGTCTATTTCTATGCCCCCCACGGGATGAGATGGGGTGATGATATTCTATGCCGGTACCACACAGCAAACACTGGAACCACATGCAACCAATACACTGAACACAACAATTTATTATTATTTATGCAATAGTTCCGCTGTAGAGCTATATATATAGCTTACTAGCGGCCCGGTACGTGCTTCGCTACGTATAAGGCATAGTAATAAAAAATGATTATTAAGTTCATTTATTCAAACAAAAAATATTTTAAATTGCTAAAAGATGTCGATTTTACACTTTTTCAAGACTTTTTTAAATATTATCTACGTACAAACCTTCCCTGGACTTCCACGAATAATTCAAGACCAAAATTAGCCAAATAGGTAAAGGCGTTGTTGAGTTATAACATTACAATGAAAAGTGGCATTGATTTTTATATATATAGATAAAGGGAAAATCGTCCATGCTCATATTTTGTGTAACTATCGGCTGGTAATAACCTGCCCTGTGGTAGAAAACGTCGAGTTGTGCTGGCAGCTTTCATAAAATGTGTACCACACGTCTAATGGTCCAATACATCTTGCAATTGGACACATTAATGGGCAATTCTCACCACAACAAAACGCATTACCCTGCTTTTCAGAAACTGTATTGTCAGTCATAAAGCGTGAAGTAGTGAATAAACTTGTTTTATAATCTATATCGTCGACAAAAAACGAAAGCCCGGTAAGTAATCGAAGATATTTAATACCAATTAGCGCACTATACCTACTTTATTCGTGAGAACTAGCGAAAACAAGATTTTCCAAACATGAAACCTGGTTAGATCATTATTTTAGCTCCGAAATTATTAGTCAAACTTTTTTAGATTCTTATTATATTTGATATCTTAGACCCGTATTAAGATGCTAGTTGCCCTCAATGGTCCGTCCACAATCGACGAGATTAAGCACATAGGCGTGCGGTCAATCTGTAGATGGGCAACAATCTTATAGGCGGAGGCTTTTGCTGCTAGCTACGCAGGCTTAAGAACTTTTACACCAAGGTAACCACGAGTAAATTAAAAATATAAATATATAGTATTTGTTCGTACAGAACCCAATCTGTCAAATTTCTTTTATAGATTTTCAACTTTATCACAAAAACATAAGGTTCCACTGTAATGCCACTGTGGCGCTATATATTACAAAGGGCCAAAAGCTTTACGCTTTTGTCGACGTATCGGGGTATACATCGAGGTGCCACTCTTTCCAATCTCAATACTAGACTGATCTGTGGTAAAGACCCTCTTGCAAGTAATTTCAAAGTGAACCATGATAATGAATGTGATAATAATAGTGAATATTAATCGATATATAAGTTTATTGCTTAGTATGCAGGTGCGTGTTAATTATTCGACGAAACCAAAGGAATGTTTTGAGCAGAGTACGGAGGCAACGTATACTATACTATTTAGTTATTCTAACTATGCAACGTGTAACTAGTGGTGGAAATTTAATGAGCGCTATACACCCATGAAACTGGACAAATTAAACAAACAACCAGTGGGTGCGATTCCCACCCAGGGCAGATATTTGTGTGCATGATGTGTGCGTGATGTGATTACGTGCTGTTTGTCCTGAGTCTGGGTGTATTATCTATATAAGTATGTATTTACAAAAGAAAAGTATTATATGTAGTATATCAGTTACTTGGTTTCCATAGTACAAGCTCTGCTTAGTTTGGGATCAGATGGCCGTGTGTAATTAATGTACCAGTATATTATTATTATTAGTTTGTGGAATACCTAGGATAAACATTTTTTTTTGCTCCCTATGTAAAATGAATCAGCTAATCGTCATTTTTGTACAGGAAGACAGTCTTTTATCTGTGTATATTACAAGTTTTGTGTAGGAAGTTTAACAGTTTCATAGGTAAATTAAGCTTCCTTCGTTACATCTTGTGTATTGTGATAAGGTATCCTTACTAATAGTTCAAGGAAGAATGTCAGTTTGTAGATATGTAACGCTGTCGTACCTAAACTACTGACTGATTATGATGAAATTTTGGACACACTATGTCAGGGGTATAGAAGAAGACAATTTCTGTCATTCAAAAAAGGCCGAGGAATAACAAAACCAAAGCCGCGGGTGGATAACTAATGATTATATAAATATTTCCTGCGTGGTGAAATATCAAATATCAGAATATCATCACCCCATCTCATCCCGTGGCGTAGTTAACCCGAGGGAATATCTATCAGAAGACAGGCAGCAGCGTCATTTATAGGTAAGATTTCTTACATGTCATGAAAATGATTATAAAATATATTAAATGTCTAAACAATGTCAATAAATCAAAAATATACTAAAACGAAACTTAAGTCAAATAAAATAATTAGTACAAAAAAGAAAAATAACAAATAGGTCTATACGAGAATCGTCACAACATTTAACTTAGTCAGCAAGTCAAAATCATAAATTAAATATTATTATGTCAAATTATTCGATTTGAAATGCATGAATTCATCGAAGGAATAGAACGATTGCTCGATAAGCCACCGTTTTAACCGAGTTTTAAAACTCATTAAAGTCGGGGCACTTGATATATTCATTGGTAGTTTATTATACACTGTACAGCCCATAACATGTGTAGTTTTGGACGTTTTAGTTACTACGACCATTTATTTTCTTTCTAATTACTACGACCATCATATTGCGATCGCCAACCCGTGTGCCAAGCGTGGCGATTATGGCATACTTATCCCCCAAGATGATTCATGGCGGAAGCTTTTGTCCAGCAATGGACTTCTTACAGCTGTTATGATGATATAAATGTGCTTTTAACTGTAAAACATTTATTAAGAATATATAACCGTGCCATAAGTAGATAACATTGACTGCCTCGTTGGTCTAGCGGTAGCGTGTTCAACCGCAGATAACGAGGTCCTGGGTTCAAATCCTGGGTCGGGCCGAAAGTGATTTTGGGATTTTTCTGTAAAACGAAATAATCTTAATATCAGCCCGAAGTCTGGGAGTTGGCGGTATTATACCCCCGTGCCTCGGAGAGCACGTAAAGCCGTCGGTCCTGTACCTGACCTCTTTCCGGTCGTGTCGCTAGTCGTCCTATCGGATCATGAGAGTGATGGAATAGAAAGTGCTCCTGTGTTTGCGCACACACTTGAGCACTATAATATGTCCCGCGCAGATGGCTAGTCTCCTTTAAGACTGGCCGCCGTGGCCGGATCTCCGCTAGGAGGACATTATTATTATTAGATAATAAAATACAATGCTGTCATCAAAATCTGGTGTAGCAGAATGGAATATAATTTCATAACTACATCCTGTAGGTACACACATATATCCTATACCGGGATTAGCTTATACTGGAAATGTATAGCTTGATATGTAGTCGTGCGTACCAACAACCGCTAATACGGAATCTCCATCAGAAATCATGCATTACCAATTTAAATTAAATTGGATTTGTTACGTATGAGACCAGCCTTAAAGTTATCAAATGGAATCGAAATGCTCAGTAAACAGGTCATTATTTGTCGAATTTATTACTTGTAGTACGAGGAAAATGTGGTAATTTGGAATCCCGTGCTTGGTGCAACGTGTTACCGCGGCAGATGACTGTGAGGGCCTATTGACTTAAACACGCAAACTCCCACCCATAAATTTTGAAATTAATTTGTACTATTTCTTAGCTTGACTACTCTTCATTAGCTGAAATTATTAATTCTATGATATTCCTAACAAAATTGTCTTGTCGTAACAAGTGTTCTTAGATCTTTCCTTCTTTTATATATATAATCTCCATTCTACATATTTCTTCTTTAACTCTTTTTCGTCGTTTGTAATTATTTCCATCAACCATCATCGTCAACAGAACATTCGCCAACGCAACAACTCAAAAACTTTCAGCATTTCGTTGTTTCTTTATAATAATAGTTCACGTATTATCACACCATATAATAGAGTTACGAAACATATACACGTTTTAAGAGCTGTCTTATAACATTTTAGTGATGCTTATTCACGTAGCAACTTTTTGTAGCTTTGCAGTAAAAGCTAAAGGAGCAAAATGGTTACTTGTAAAGTTTAGATGCGTTTGAAGAGGATTGACTGCGGTCCATCATTCCCAAATGCATCCACATGCCACCTCTCTACTACTCCGGGCACCCTCGTGTTTCGACTTCGATCCCCATACAGTGCAACTATTTGTGTAACCCATAGGTATATAGTAGTTCTGAGTCTGATTTTGCTTTATGTTCCTGAATTGCATGTTTGTTAAGTCCCCCATGATATACATATAGATTCAATTCCGCACAGCGGAATTGAATTGTCTTTTTAAGCGGCTTTGTCTTTTTAAGAAAAAAATACTCTCCCTATAAAAATACTAACTAGGTACTGACAACGTTGAAAGACCGGTTTGTCTTCTCATCTTGTAAATACATTATTATGTTTATCCTCTAAATACCTATTAGAGGTTACTTTTACGTTTTTGGACTAAATTTAAGGTCGTTTAATCAAATCTATAGGTTATTTTACATGACCTGTCTACTAAGGATACCTAGCTATATAAATATTGCTTATCTTACCTGGAAGCTGGAACCTATTTTAAGTGCACTCAGTACAGACTGCTGGCGAGCAACACTACACTTTGTTCGAAAATAGACACGCATTGTGTGGATTCTTTTCTGTTAGTGTCATCTCTATTTTAGACGGCCACGTATAAGGAAATGAAGTTAATCACGTAAGTTCTCTTTACCGGTATTTTGTAGATGCACATCAAAAGAAGAGACGTAACTAGGGGAAATTGTTATTCTGCAAGATATGAATAGTTTGGAAGTAAGCGGTATCTGGGCAGGCCCCCTACAAAATGGACCGATGGTATTGTGAGGGTCGCTGGAAATCGCTGGATGTGGATAGCGCAAGACCGGCAGTTGTGGAGATCTTTGGGGGAGGCCTTTGTCCAACTGAAGATGATGAGGAAGCGGTATCTCACCCCCGTGCCTAGAAGAGTGCCTAAAACCAGCGGTGCTGCTCCTGAATTATTTCCGGTCGTTTCGGGTCGTCCGTCCCATGCACCTATGTTTGGGCACTCACTTTCACACTATAATATGTCCAACATAGATGGCTATTCTCCAATGAGAATAGCCGCCGTGGACAAAAATGTACCAGTAGACCGTTACATTGTTATTATGCATATTGTACCTTCACTTATAGCGCTTCATTTTACAGGGTCTATGTATACAACTTCGGTTACGTGATACAGATAGTTCGTCCGCCAAAGATGTACAGACGCCAGCACATCCAGCTACCCCGATCTGTCAAATTTCTTTCATAGATTTTCAACTTTATCACAAAAGCATAAGGTTCACTTTCAACTGGGGAAATTTGACGGATTGGGGTAGCTAGATGTGCTGGCGTCTGTACATGTAGCTTAAAATGCAGAATGCGCCAGCCCTGATAATATCTGCACTGGCCTTTGTTCTTCAAACCTTTCTGTCCCGTTGGCGACCACGTACTGAAGTCGCAGCGTGGGCAGGCCCCCCTTTAGGTGGACCGATAATCTTGTGAGGGTCTCTGGAACCCTACTGGATGCAGGTAGCGGTATCTCGACAATTGTGGAGATCTTTTGTAAATGCCTTTGCCCAACGTGATGAAATAAGTGAACCAATTATTTCAGCATTAACTAAATGTATAAACCCTCAATTTGTGCCAATCTTTCAAGATTCTTAGAGGTACCTATAGGGACCTACTTACTACCGTCGAAGTAGTATAGGTACCGTACGGTTGAAGAAAAAAATTCACCGAGTCAACGAAATTGCGAAATTGCAACCAGGCATTCTATAATAAATCTTCCATCTTTACCTCAAACCTTGATCACCTTTAAAAAGTAAAGAATGCAATAAATTATTCCGGCCGTCCGATGAAGCAGATTCTGAGACTTTTCAACTTTTTGTTGTAGACATGTTTACAATGTATTTCGTAATAAGATGGTAAAAAATTACCCAAACCTGACTTTTGGAATTAGTGTCGTATTTATTTATAGATAGTGTTCATTATCCACCTTCAAGACATCTATAGCCTGGAGTGGCTATATTCTATTGCGATTCCGGTAGGTCTGGCTGGTGGGTTATTTAAACCAAATAAATCTATTTAGGCTTTTTTTTTGTAATTAAATTAGTCCAACGCAAGATAAATACTTCAGACTAACGATTCTAAACACACACACTAAGCTATGCGCAAATATGGTATTCCTTTTTTGTAGATTGAATTTAGGATATAATTCAATTATTTTTTAATTTGGATGATAATATTAGACACTCACCAGTCCGTAAGTTATTGGCGAGGTAAAGCAACTAGGCTCGCGACTAGCAACTAGTCTATAGATAGGACCAAAGTTCAGTTTTAAAGTTTAATTTATGATTCGGTCCCGGTTGCAGTCATATGACAACAGTAGTTGAGATGTCACAGGCCTAAAGGGCGGCTTGAATAACTCTGACACAACTGTCACCACTGTCCATATGATAAGCAAGTGAGATGAATCAATACGCACTTTCTCTTGATATAATGTTGATATAATATGAGGTTTTATTAGCTCAATTGATAAACTTGACGTTACAAAAGATTTATAACACAATGACGCAGATTAAATCTCTCAAATTTGAGTTAATGCAATTTAAAAAATAAACGACCAATGTTGAATTGTCCGCTGGCACTCGTATTATTTTACTATGTTTAACTGAAAGATATTCAATGATTTGTCTTATTGTTTAATCGATTTTATTTCAATATCGAGCGTAAAAATATGTGCGTAGTTTGAATTAAAGTTATTTAGAATCGCGTAACTATCATGCTTAGTATAGAGAGAGCCTACAGTGTCCATTTTATTTGTATGTACTTATAGATTTCTTTAACAAATCTATTAAAATTAAACACTGAAGCCTATTTTGGTAACACTTAACAGCCATAGACTATTAATTTCTAAAGTGAATAATACTCGAAAGTGTACAAACAATTTTGTGTAGGCGGCAGTAACGAATTTACTCAATTGATATTGACTTTTGCTAATTAATCAATCTACCGGTCAATAAAACCCTCGATCACGTGCCATTGACATGGTGTCAACCAAAATTATACGACACGTGTAAAAGGTTAACTTAAAATACCAAATAAATTGATATTATTTGCGTCTACAATTCATAGATCTACTTAAATAATAAAATAAAAATAAAAAAGGTTTTTATTCTCATAGACTTTAAAAAAGCGCTTGTAATTAGTCAGAACATGTTTGTAGTAATATTAAATTACTTGAAATGAAATGAAATAATTTTATTGTGGTACTTTATTAGTTTCTTCAGCTTTTTCATAGAATTATGTTAGTCAACAAAAATGGAGGTTTCATTGGGGACTATTATGGCAAGGAGTTCATTCCACAACCTTAGAGCGGTAGAAGTGGCGCTGAAAATGTAGACCAGGTACCGTACGGGAATTTAATGTTTTCAGGATGTGAGGATAAACCGGTTGTCGGTGTAGAGTGCTGTGGTCATAAAGACGTATAATAATTATATTTTACAATAATTTGGTACCACTGACGTGCAGCGCTAATAACAAACTTTTTTTTAGTTAAGACAACACCCGCACGACGGATATTTGATTTGTTAAGTACCCACACACACACAGGGATCATCCAGACTCAGGACAACTATTTATGTCAATACAAATAGGTGTCTTCCCGAGAATCGAACCCGGGAAACGAACTGTCGAGGCGACTGTCTTAACCGCTGGGCCACACGTGCAGACAAATTCAGTCACCGCTTTATTTAAATAGTTTTATAAATCACAGTTAATAGAATTGTTATTTGAATAATACAGTGCAACACTTCCAAGTGCGAGGCGAGACTTCTTCTGTTAGGGTCAGCTGTAACATCGGAACAACATTTAAAAATCAAAGTTAAAATATGTATTTTGAGTACCGCTTTATGAAAATTGTATTGAAACCAGCTGTTTTTAGAATTGTTATTCAAATGTCTCAAATGAAATTATATAGTAAAGCACCTACATGAGCAAGGCGTGACTTTTTCTATACGGTTCAGAGTAACATTGGAACATTCCGTGAAAGGAAAACATACAATATGAATACTTTGATCGCCGCTCGATTATTTTCTTTACTAATAGCTATTAGAATTGTTATTTAAATCTTTAAATTTAAATAATAGATTTGTTAATAATATACTGAAATTCCATGCTCCTGATTAGGTTTATTCTAGCGAAAGACTTACTCTTTGGTTTCAAAATAGCGTCGTCAACCGCAGAAAATGAGTTAAGGTTCAGGTCGTGGTTTCAATCGTGGTTCAGAACAAAATGTCATATGGGGGATGTTCCCAGAAAAACATCTAGGGTTCTGGAGCAGTGTTATATGCCCGTAGCTTATTATATCTTAGTATACAGTACCATAATTGTTTCTAATACAAGTTAATTATGCCTTGAAGTTCTTATAATTACATAGGTAATGCTTATAATATCAAATCTTTCGGTTTTCCGTATCTCTTTTAAGGTATCTCTTATGCAATCTATGTTGTTAAATATTACCGGAGTTCAATATTTCCTAGGCCTTATACCGTACCTAATCATATTTGAGATATGGCATCACACATATTTACCCTGCTCAGGCTCTTGGCAGTATTTTAAATATATAAACAAATAAAAAAGACGTGTCTATTCAACTAGATCGTCAATATGGTAAGACAATAAATAATAAATGTTTAATATAGTGAAATTTAAGAGATAGCTCAAATATAATTTGATCAACTTATTCATAATCAGAATCGGGACAATTTTTTAACAAAATGTGCGAATTGGGTCTGTAACTCATTCTGTTTACGAGCTAGAGAACGACTTACTGACAGGAGATTTACAGCAAGCGGCTCTGTTTCTTGTTTGTCTTTCTGTAAATCTTTTTATGTATTTCAAAACTTTAATAATACATTTTATTCTGAGTACGGAACTCCGAAAAGCGAAAGCTTAACAAATGATGATGAATTACACTTAACCTTTCCGTGATGAGAGCGAGTAGCTACGCCACAATGTGGTTGACGTCACATCTCCGCAAAAAGCCTGACGGTGCACACAATGCTTCGGACGCGGTTCCGTATCACGCCGCGGTTGCACCGCCAGTTTCCTTTTGTTACATGTTTGCTGACCCACTTGCTTCTAACTTGCTGAATATGAGTGTTATTAAAAATTCTACTTTTGTTCTTTCAGTGTTCACAGAACAGTTTTTAATGTGTGGAAAAAAAGTGGAATTGTGCAAAAGCACCCTTGGTCATGGAAGTTGGTCTAACATGACAATTATACACAAGGGATTTGAAAACGGCCACTTAATAGATTTTAAATCTATGCTAAAACGTTAGCTGATATAGAATCAGTTGTAAAATTTGGTATACAACGGATTCCAGGTTTTAATGTTCGTTCAACTTGGGACCGATTTTATTAGGAACGCGTGGAGATAGCAAGTTTAAATTAATATCACATATGTACTCAGGTCTGCAATTCCTTGGAGTTAACAAATAGGACCGTCAATCATAGTGGCATATAATATCCGATAATCGTGTTAACAAATAAGACCGTTATTCATAGTGGCATGGTTCCATAAACAAATCCCGGATTGCAACTGGCTGTTTTTTGTTTAGGTTGGGCCTACATCTCGTATAATAATTTCAAAATGGTATTCGTTAAACGTGTTAACAAATAGGACGGTTATTCATAGTGGCATATGGTATCCGATAAACGTGTCAACCAATAAACCGTTATTCATAGTGGCATGATTTCATAAACAATAAACAATTCCCAAATTGCCTCTGACTATTTTTTGTTAAGGCATACATCTAGTAGCTATAATTAGTCAAAATGGTATTCGATAAACGTGTTAACAAATAAGACCGTTATTCATAGTGGCATGGTTTCATAAACAATTCCCAAATTGCCTCTGGCTGTTTTTTGTTTAGGCATACATCTAGTAGCTATAATTATGTCAAAATGGTATTTGATAAACTTGTTAACAAATAGGATCGTTAATCATAGTGGCATATGGTATCAGATAAACGTGTTAACAAATAAGACCGTTATTCATAGTGGCATGATTTCATAAACAAATCCCGGATTACAACTGCCTGTTGTTTGTTTAGGTTGGGTCTGCATCTAGTAGCTATAATTATGTCAAACTGGTATTTGATAAACGTGTTCTCAAATAGGACCGTTAATCATAGTTGCATGGTTTCATAAACAATTCCTGGATTGCCTCTGGCTGTTTTTTGTTTAGGCATACATCTAGTAGCTATAATTATTACAAAATGGTGTTCGATAAACGTGTCAACAAATAGGACCGTTATTCATAGTGGCATATGGTATCCGATAAACGTGTCAACAAATAGGACCGTTATTCATACTGGCATGGTTCCATAAACAAATCCCGGATTGCAACTGATCTGCTCCCCTTTTGCCTGACGCACGTAGTTACGCATAACGAGTTCCTGTTTGAATCTGGCTCCTGTCTTGTAGCACTGTTGCTTTACTGACAATGTAGAACACGAGATTCTACCGGCCTGTCTTGCGCCTTAGTTTGACACGGAACCACAGATTACAGTAAATCGGAATACTAAATGTATTTAGTCGGTAATTACCCTTTTTAGTGACATAGCGCACGTTCATAATATTTTTTTTTAGTTTTTATTACGACACAATAGAGTTATTATACCTTTGTCCGATAAAGGGTTAAAGAAAAAACTTTATATTTAACATTTGTACAATTGGTGGTCTTATCGCATAATAGCCTGAATTTCTTCCAGACAACCGTAGAAAGGACTGGTATAAATTGAAAATGACAGGCAGCTAGTAGTGTACCATTGCCAGTTCTACAGAGCGTGGTGTTCTAACCTAATAATATATATACTACATACATCCATATTCATACATAAACAAGTATAACAAACTAATAAAAAATATTTATTATAAATGCAATTTTCAAGAGAGTAGATGCCCCCACAAGAAATCTCTATACGTCACCGCATGTGAAGACTTAAATACCCATGGATGATGATGGACTTTTCCATGAAACTGAAGATCTTGTACCTGCATTTGATAAATACTTTACAAGAAACATACCTAAGAAATATACCAATTAAACTTAGAAGGGCTTAGAATAAAAAAAAGTTAGAAACATTTGCATTTGAGCTACTAAATTATAAACAACAGACGTGTTTCGACGAGTCTACTCAATTGTGGCGCTTTAGACTCAGTAGTAGCATCAACTATCCATTATAATAATTTCAAAAAATACTCACTCCAACATAAAATATATGTCAAACAATAAACAATAAACATAGACAATAAGTCTTTATACTTATATTCATATTTCAGTTATATTCATAATGGTTAACCATTACGAATATAACTGAAATAAATTACCTATACAATGTAACTAAATTGATCATAAACTATGAGTTAATTCTTAATAATTCAATTTAAATTATAGGTATTTTCCTGCACACTGTATTGAATAAGGTGTAGTTAATTTTCATTACTACAAATATGTTATAAGCAATAAGCGGTTTTTACAATCTATTGGAATAAAAATTGTTATTATTTAAATTTAAAGTTTTCGTTTTAACATCACTATTATTGTGTGAGTGGTTAATAAAAAAAAGTTCGCATCATAGAATATGTTTTAATAATCTACTTATATTTTAAAAACAGTAGACTAGCTGTGCCCCGCCGCTTTACCCGCGTTAAACTTAATAAATTATAGCCTATTTATTATTCGGATATAAGTTTCATCATAATTTGGTTGGTAGTTTTTGCGTGAATGATTAAGCAATACTTATAAATAACAAGAAAAAGATCTTTTTGGGATTTTAGTAACGCCGAATTTAGATCTAAAGTCATGTGGCTTAAGATTGGAGGTCCCAAATCTGAGTACACTCATAATCGTGAGCAAAACGGACGGTCGTCGGTCGTCCACGTACTAAGTACAAAGTAATGAGTGACTCATGTCCTTATCTTCGAACGTAAAACGTTGGATCCAACCTCGTTAAACCAAGTATTACCCTTATCAAAGGATATTACTATACTAAAAAAATTAAAATGCATAAATGAAGGTATCATAAACTAATGAGAGCTTGACATTAACCGCTATTAGAAGGGTACAAGGGGGCTTAGTAAACATTATTATCAGTCCTAAAACTCGTCAGCCAGCGGTACTAAATAATTATTATATTTAAACTGCAGAATATACGTGTTTTGGAGATTAGGGTCTGTTGAATTGGCGTCTTTTTAATGCAATTTTGCATTTATTTTGCTTATGGCGGAGGTTTGCTGATGACCAGAGATAGGAATGAGGTTACTCATATCACACTAAGTTAATATTATAAAGGCGAAAGTTTGTGAGTGTGTATTTTTGTTACTTCTTCACGTCTAAACGGCTGGTGCGATTTTAATAAAATTTGGTATGGAGTTAGCTGACTACCTGGATTAACACATAGGCTATAATTTATAAATTTTAACGCGGGCAAAACCGCGGGGTAATGCTAGTTATAAATATGAAATAGATTAGTGTCCAATATTTACAGGGATTTTTAATAAGGCCATACTAATATATTGACCTACCGAAAACCCTGCCTGCCGTAAGAGGTGGCTGAATGGGACGTATACTTAAAGTGTTTTGGTGGGCGGCCATTTCGAGGTCTTGAGAGGCACGGGTAATGACGGTTATATGCTGCAGTTCTAGTGGTAGTAGAAAAATATTCCCTCGCCGCTGAACAGCTGCTATGAAGGAGATTACTTAGCAGATTTATCGGTACCTTCCATATATACCGAATAGGCCACCGTGGGGTTTCCCTCATTACTATCCCCAGCGACAGAGGACCATGCAAGATTTCTCCAAGATAAAAAAAACAAAATAAAGGCCATATGATGGGAAAAATATTTTAAAAGAAATTTTATTCTATTTTGTGTTGCAAAACTTGCAAATAAGAACAACGCAATATCTGCCCAACAATTCGTTATCTAACAGATAAAATAAACCTATTTTTGTAATCATTTCCCATGATCAGTAAGAACATTTAAATGTATTATTCAGGGATAGTTAATATCCCTTAAATATTTTAGCCATGAACCCTCGATTCTATAGTACATATATTTAAATTTTGCGAGCTATGTAATAAAATAAAATAAAACAGGTTTTTATTCACGTAGACTTTAAAAAAGCGCTTGTAAATAGTCAGAACATATTCGTATTAATATATAATTATTTCTAGGTACATATAGATATTTAGAGACACGGATTGTAGGAAATAATTTACAATAAGATTTATTTTATAACAGTAACGATATTTAACTAACTTAAATTAAGTTATTGTCAAGGATCATGTGTAGGTTTAATTATCAAAATTTTAAATTTTAGTTATATTTTTACTACATATTGTCGAATGTTGTTTATATATACGTATATCAAATCCGCTTCCCATAACTTAGCATAATAAGCGGCATAGTTAATGTTAGACTAGCGACACAATAGACACAACTTCCTCACTCGAACGACAATCGGAATATTATCGTTGTTCCAGCGAGTTTTAGAATAATTCCAACTCCCGCGTGATATGCACTATTTATTAAAAGTTAGGACCACAATACACACGGCTACATATCAAGTTATACATTTCCAATATAAGCTGATCTCTTATTGTATGGAAATCCTATACAACGAGGGATCAGCTTATACTGGAAATGTATAGCTCGATATGTAGCCGGGTGTACCACTTTATTCCAGATAAAATTCTACTAGGTTTTACGTAATTATAATAATTTCATTGAAAAAACAATTGATTAGAAACGTTATTGAACAGAGAAGGATAGTTGGCACAATCGTCGCTCAAGCGAATTCGAACGAAACGCAAAAGCAGGACTACACAGAAACAGCTATAATAAGAATAGGGCTCCGCATTCCTATAATTGCTGCTATTTAATTTTGTATGGAAAGCCAGATTGTTATATATAGAAATATAAGCCACCACATCCAGCTACCCCAATCTGTCAAATTTCCTTTTTAGATTTTCAACTTTATCACATAAACATAAGGTTCTCTTTCAATTGGGGAAAGTTGACAGATTGGGATAGCTTGATGATCTGGCGTCTGTACTTACGTTTATCAGGTATCTGGGGTCAGTGTTCGGCGTTCAAACAGAGGAAGGTTAAAAATTACCAAATCATTCTTTCAATTGCCATAGTAAGGCTTTGCCTAGTTTGCGATCATATAGCAACGTGTGTATTTAATATTAAGCTTTGTATTTGAGGAAATACAAAGCATTATATTAAAATAAATTAAGTTGGTGTTAATAAAATCGGGACGTGTGTAGCCTAAGCTTAGTCTAGGATAATTACAGGTACTAAGATAACACTCCTATCTCCTATCTATAGAGGTATTATCTATAATTGCCGCATTTGGAAGTAAACTTCGTTCTCAAGACGATAAGCAAATGAGACGATGTATTGTCATCTTTGTTTGTCATTATGTGCTAATGTCAAACATCATTAGCATACGATGACTATTGTTGTTCAAATGTTTGCTCTACGTCTTATCTTATAAAACAAATTCTCTTTAATTCCCTGACTCTTAAAACCCTGGCTAGTCAATGTTCGTCGATAAATGGAAAACGTTATTGACTGTTTTTCTGAAGATCATAATTCGTGAGGGCATGCTTTTTGAAGCAGAATAAATAATAATTGTAAGCAAATAAAATTATAAATAGCTATATCATATTTTTGACTTGGTGACGATTCGGACACAAAATATTCGGACAAAGTGTCCGACACTTTGACAAATTTACACTTTTAGACAATAGGACAGCGTCAAATTATTGAACCTATTTGGTACAGTCAGATAAAAAGTGTTAAAATATAAATAGTGGAGAAAAACCGTCACCAAAACTATAATGGTGTTGGTCGCAAATAAAGCGGGAAATACCTATACGAATAAAAGAGATAGAGATAGGAGCGACTGTTCTATGTATATAATTAACTTTGAAATTCATTCAAATTCGGGTAAAAACTATTATTACCTTAACTGAATGAAATTATTATTATAAAAATATAAATCCGATTGCTTATAATGAACGGAAAAGAGAAAACGAATTATCACAATATCTTTATAAAATTAAACTTATCAAACAATCCTAATAGTAGAATGTAATTTAGATACTGTGATACTGGTTTTTCTTGTTTCCGATAATTTTACTTTTAATCAGGCTGGTTTGTTTCCTTTTTATGACAGTAATTTTATTTTAAATTAATTTTATAAAGAGTTATTACACAAACATGGTATGATACATGTCATTCCGAAAGGTCTTTTTCGACCTTTCATTTCAAACCCATATTACTGAGATAATAAAAATCAACTCCTCCTAATTTCATTAAATTCAACCACACTTCATATGTCAAGCCGTTTGAGATATAGAGTAAGCGAAAGAAATGCGCATAAGCACACATACACACATGAATACGCTCGACAAACACTACCCTTCTTCTGACGAAGTCAGGTAAAAATAAAGTTTTAACTATAAGCTAGGGAAAAGACGAAATTTTACAATCAGCTTTTTTTAATTGGTATTGGAACCAAATTGTCACTGGAAAAATATTTAAATCTAAAAGTGTCAATTCGGACACTTTGTCAGAATATTTTTTGTCCGAATCGTCACCAAGTCATATTTTTTAATAACGAAGTCATTAATAACCGTGAGTTTAATGAATGGCAAATAACGAATTTTTGATGTTAACAATTTAAGTTATGGTATCAGAATATACTTTTCGTAAATCCATCATAGTAATAAAAACTGGTTAGTATCTGGCAACTCTAGCTCTTACAATAGTAGGTTGATTACTCTATCTAGCATCGGGACGTAGACCTATGTCTCTCTACAGCGTTAGAGCAATAACATCACTTATCAATCATTTACGCAGGTGTTTGCAGTCAGCTCGGTAGCTCTTATCACATCTCAAAACATTCACAGTAGACAAGAGTAGAATAGGTAATCTAACACAATAACTAAACAAGGAATCTGTTTAAACAAATACAATTTGCATTCAAATTAGATAGCTTATCTATAAATTGCTGGTGGTTATTAAAATAATGATACTGCACTTGTTCTTTGATACTAATACCAGTAAATGATAATATCATTCTCAGGGTTAGTACTGTAATACTAAAAATATGTTCTAAGTTTTTACAAGCACTTTTTTAACGTCTGTGTGAATAATAATTATAATATCCTGGGACATTATTCACACACGGCCATCTAATGCCAAACTAAGCAGAGCTTGTACTTAGGAAACCAGATAACTGATATACTACATATACTACTTTTCTTTTGTAAATACATACTCATATAGATAATGAAACCCAGACTCAGGACAAACAGACATGTTCATGCACACAAATATCTGTCCTGGGTGGGATTGAACCCACGACCTACGGCTTGAAAAGCAAGTATTTACCAACCACGCCAACCGCCCGTCGAATACAAATCTATTTTATTTTATTTCAGTATTGTTAAGAATTATGTAGTGAAAATAATTATGTTTAAAGAACCAAAAGGAATATTTTAATCCATAACGTGGTTTATTTTTATACTTAATTGTTTAATTCCGTGAATTTGCACCTCCGCGGTCTCCATCTCTCAACTTAGTGTTTCTAGATCAAATGGCTATCGCCCATATAATTTTGCTATCTATCTGCAACACCTAAGACTGGAAGCAGACCTCTACCTATCAAAATCAAAAGTAGATGACGAGATTCTGATAGTTAAAACGGTTATATTTTGTAAATGATAATACTAGAATTGTAGGCATAGATTTAGTCATTTGTTGTGTAGCATAAATTAGATCAAAACCTATAAATAATCACTGAAATAAGGTACTACCTAACTAAATAATTTTATATACATATTGTTATCTGCTCATTACCTACGAAAGCAATAATATTATTTGAGCGTAGAACGAATTGTTAAATATGTTTCTAGTGTTATTTTCATGATCAGTGTAAAAACAACTGTCTAGACTATTGGTTCCAAAAATCTTACTAAATAAAAATCATAAGTAATATTAGTTTTTTTTTATTTAGTATGCAAGGTGTAACATCAAGTGTTGACGAAACTTATGGACAGTAATTTGCCTATAAAACTAAACAACATATTATTGCTACGCTCGTCTCTCGTGCCCAGTGCAGCAGTGAAAGCCTCCTAGGAAAATTATAAACGCCACGTAAATAACCTGTACACGAGTATTCGAACGAACAGAAAGGTGATAGTGTTCATGAAGTCTCTACAAAGTGCATTTAAAATCAACAACATAAAATATTTTACTACCATTACACGAATTATCTCTCCAACTCATGGCGTTAATGTAACAAAGTACATAGTTATTTAATTGGTTATGGCACGTTGCATTTTTAACAATTAGCTACTCGTGTTAATTAAGTGTTGTCACTAATAATTATTTCAACCCACTTTTTACTGGCAGGACCAACATTGGTGGTATCATCAAATATTTGCTAAACAAACAGCATTTTCAACCTTGACACTATTGTTCTGAGTAGGGCAAAAGGTAACTCCCATTTTTCGCAGTCCCATTTTTGTCAGGAACTGGGCGTGTTCTGAGTAGGGCAAAAGGTAACTCCCATTTTTCGCAGTCCCATTTTTGTCAGGAACTGGGCGTTGTGTATGAAAGATTTATAGTTTTCTTTGTACACCCACTGCTATATGGCCTTATTTAAATATAATAATAGTATACCATTTAAGTAGATCGTCATTCTTATCATGTCTGGGTGTAATTATCTATATATGTTATAAGTAAGTATTTACGAAAGAAAAGTAGTACCTATATGTAATATATCAGTTATTTGCTTTCCTTAGTACAAGTTTTGCTTAGTTTGGGATTATATGGCCGTGTGTGAATAATGTCCCAGGATATTTCTTATTATTTAAAAACAAAAAGAAACATCTAAATTGATGACTACTATAATTATGTGTAGGTACTATAATTAAGTGGGCGTTGAGAAATTCCTCCGGATTGTCGGGACATACATAAAGTGCCTAGAATCAGAAGGTTCGCCGTATTGCCGCACTGTATGGCAATGCTAATTCTCTCACCCAACTCCAACTCTCTGGTCTTAATAATTATATGATATTGTAGTCCATATTCTCTAGTATACTTTAAGAAACTACTCAGACAACATACGTTATCAAGTAGTACTGTCTTGTTAAAACGTATGACCAGCAGGTTCGGAGACTTGCCAGCTGAAAGCGGTTCATCGTGTTTTATGGTACAACCGACTACGTGATTGATATAAGTGGATACACTGTTACTGCGAGAATCGCATTTACTGCCTACAAAATAAAGACGCTGTCTAGGTGTACTATGTATCTTACCGGCGCGGCGGTGGAGTCGCTTCGACAGTACTGATAAGGCTACGGTCATCCTTTAAAGGTCATATGTATTTACTATGCCATTATCATACATAACGTAAAAACGTATCCCCTATATACTTAACAGTATTCTAGAGGACATCAGAAAATAATGTAATAAACATAAGTTTAAAATTAAGTTAAAAAAATAATACCTCATAGATAATCTTCCATGAAAATTTTAATGTATAACAGCGCTACTAAAGATTGTTAATAATTTAGATCTCTCAGTCAAACTGTTTGTACAGTTTTGTGAGGCTTTGTTTAATTCATAAGGTCAACACTGTATGTAATAATCACAATAAATAAATAAATAATAGGGAAAATTGTTTAGCGGGGTTAGCTACCAGTGCAGTGGCGAGGGCCCTATTAATAAAGGCTGTTAAATGATATAGCCTTGTCTAATTGTTTGATGTCCTGCTGTCCAATGGAAGGTCGGCCATGGCAGTCAGTTTCCACGTAATCTAGTCATCTGCGTGGGACATATTAAAGTACACAAGGTACAGTACAGTACAGTAAGCACAGGTGCTCATGAATCGATAGGAGGGCTAGCCGACACGACACTAGTCCCTCCCTCTTACACACCACTGCAACTCCTGTAAGCCAGGATCAACAGTGGCACACAATGAAATGACACTGAGCGGTGAAGCTCAGGCATGTCCCGGGAAATCGCTTTAACTGTCTTGGATCCCGCAACGAATTTAATCAGAAACAGAAAAAAGGAGGAGTTAGAAAATGAATAGTTCCACAGCCGACACGACAGGAAGAATATCAAGAACAGTAGCGACGGCTTTACGTACTTCCAGAATCCGGGCTGATACTGAGAGTTTTTGATGAAAGAAAAATCCCTAAATCTCTTTTTGGCTTGCCCTGAGATTTGAACCCGGTGAAACCTCTAACAAAAGCCTCCCCTAATATGATTCTTAGGGGAGGCTTTTGTCCAGAAGTGTACTTCTTACAGCTGATGATGATTACAATCTAAAACTGCCTCGTTGGTCTAGCGGCAGCTTATTCAGCGGATTTCAATTTTGTGTGAAAATACAAGTCTCCCCTAAGAATCACGTTGGGGGATATGCCATAACCGCCACGCTTGCCACGGGTTGGCGATCGCAGTAAGATGGTCATATTACTCAGAAAAAAGTTGCAGCGCGTCCCCTGGTAGATATTCACTCGGGTCGACTTCTACTCCCCACGGGATAAGAGATGAGGTGATGGGATTCTGATATTCACCGCCGTCACCACACAGCAATCAAAATGTATCATATGCAAAAATCAATGAAAGCCTAAATAAATAATGCTCCATATAATATGCTCCCAATGTCGATAAGTTATAAAACGTATCGACATTGGACATCGTATCTATATGTTTATAGAAATAGAATTTATAAAATATTGTCTTTCCCATCAGTCGTAATGTGTAGAGACGTTTCCCTATCTGTAAATAAAGAGAGAAATACGTGAAAAATTTATTATGTATGTAGGCCTGTACAGTGTACAAGCCAACCGAGGGTTGAAATGACATGTCGATAAATGGTACCTGCCCCTACGGAAATAAGCAAGAATTTATGAGAGCAATATGAAGTACATAGAGCTATTTTGATTGTAAATTACCTATTTTTAAAGCAATATTATACGCTCTTTATATATCGTGGACAATTACATTAGATTTCAGGTTTTACAGTGTGTATTTTTAACCCCCAACGCCAAAAGAGGGGTGTTAGAAGTGTGACGTAGATGTCAATATGTGTGTGTATGTCTGTCTATAGCATCTTAGTTTGACGCCTCCCTAATTAGCAAATATTATGTCTTAAATAGTGCGATCACTAATGTATCTGGCGATTCTATCTTATAAACATATTTTGTATAAATGTAATTATACCACACATATAACTGTCAAAGTATTAAAAACTGCGTGTAATTAGAGCACCTATTAGGAGAACCGGGCACATAATTGGTCGACAGATTTGACCATGTTGCTTATTTTTTTGACTGTACGTGTGGTGCAGTGCTTAAGTCTGTTGCCTCGCTTATCGTGTCCCGGGTAAGATTCCCGCACAGGGCAACTATTTGTGTGACCCATAAATAATTGCTATTAGTCTGGACGCACTTAGTGTCCGTCATTTCTATGTTTGTTACCCTGCGACATAGGCATACATTTTCCAAATGCGGGCGTCCTCATTCAAAAAAAAATATTATCCCTTTTATTTTGCGTTGAAGTTAAATGAACACAACTAAAGAGGCTGTCTTTTTTGTAAGAAAAAGTAAACTATGTTCGTAAGAACTGCAATGATATTAAAATTAGTTGTAGTAGTAGTACTAGCTGTGCCCCGCGGTTTTACCCGGTTTAAACTTTATAAATTATAGCCTATGTGGTAATCCAGGGTGTCAGCTAACTCCATACCAAATTTTATTAAAATTGCTCCGGCCGTTTAGACGTGAAGAAGTAACAAACATACACACTACCAAACTTTCGCCTATATAACATTAGTGTGATTGTATAAAAACTCTTCTGTAGAATAGAGTTTCTGAAGCGTATATAGCCGTATGGCTAATAACTATTTGGATGTGCCCAAAACATATATAATAGTTTGTAGCCCCAATAATTATATGAGTTCGTGCTAAAGTGAATCTCATTGGACATTTGCCAGAATTGTTACAGTCCCCAATTATCAATTAGGTGGTCATTAGCCTTGTTTATAATAATGAAACCGCTTTAGTCTTTAGATGTATATCGTACTTATTGATTTCTACGGATGTCGCACAGACTAGAAATTGCTCTTACGAGATAGAAAGCTAGTTTTGCCAAAGTTAGAGCTACCTACTATGCATTGCGATCTATACAATAGATACGTAGGCGCTTATAGCCAGTCAGTTTTACTAAGAATTTAAACTAGGTTTAGCTTAAACTTTGTTGTCTTCTAATAGGATATATATGATCAAATATGATGGACTAGCTGACACGTCCGGAAAGAGGTGAGGTACAGAACGGAGGCTTTACGTGTTCTTCGAGGCAGTGTTACACATGTAATTTACGTGTGCGTATTATGTTATATATTTTGCGTCCTACCGACCCTTTTCCACTTCCCGATGAGCTCTCAGACCACTCAAACATCACGAGAATTGGAAAACAATTTATCGTAATCGAATTTATAAATATAATAAAATTAATTTATTACCCACTAAAAAGTAAAACTAATAGGCAAGACAAGGTGTTTTTTAAGATGACGCCCGCACTAGGATTGTTAGTCCATGTGTCGCAGGGTACTTTAAAAACATATGATTGACGGACCCAAAGTACATCCAGAACCCAAGACGTAGTACAGCAATTTGTGTGAGCGAGTGTGAGAAATGACTCACACAAATAGTTGTCCTGCAAGGCATTGAGTTAAATAACTACAGAAGCAAACCTCATTATAGCGAGTCGCAAAAAGTGTAACCACTAGTCAACATTGACGACGTAGCTTTGAAACCACTAGACATTTTAAAGTAAACATATATCTATCTTACTTACACCGGTCGTAATGACAATACCGTCGCTTGGATTAGACAAAGACAAACGCAAAATAGGCATCGGCCGGTTGGGGTTGCTTAGCATATAAAAAATCCCCAAAAAAATAAATTTTAAATCAAGATTATTTTAAAGCTAATTTGTAATAAAAAAAATTATTTAAAGTAAGTATTTCTTATTAAATGAAGTAAGCATGACTTATACAGTAAAAAACAGGAGTTGTTTGGATTATAATTACAAATGAATTTCCTAAATTGGTGAAAATGATGGAATGGATACAAAAGTAGATTAAAATGTGGAAACTGATGAAGAAATGCATTACATATTATTATTATATCAGAATATATAACAAATTTAAAATCATTACAAAGAAAACAAAAGAATAAGAAGATAACCCATGCGTAAAAAAGTAGCCAATAGGTATCTTCCATGTTTGATACAAACATGTGAGAAGAAGAACCAACGCGGAGGATGCTAGATTTTGTGTATTGTCCGTGTCATCCAATCCAAAATCAATATATCCGTGGTGCTTCTTTCCATCGAAAATTTTCTGCTGACGGATAGCCATCTCATCAATAACTAAATTACAGATGATCTTGGACTCAGAATTTTCGCTTTTGAGCTTAAGAACGTTAAAAGCCTTTATTTTTCTATACTATATATTCTTTATTATGCTATACCAATTAACTAGTGTTCTTGGATGTGGTAATGAGTTATTTAATGAAGATCTAACATATTTATAGGCAGCTGGGGAGTAAAAGTTTAATGTTAAAGCAAATTTCCTTAGGATATAGGGAAATTGTTTAAAAGTCCTTTTCTTCCTAAAGGATTTTTTAAATTCTTCCATCAATTGCACTGTTTCTTCATTTAAATTTAGCTGCATTTCTTCTTCTTCGCTTAACATACGTTTCTTTTTTAGTTCTTCTATAATATCTGTTAATTTTTTTTTTTTACTTGTAGCCGTCTATTTTTCTGTGCTATGTTTTTTAGTTTTTTTAGTCTACTTGCGGATAAAACTTTCAAATTGTGAATAATTTTTCGCATTTTGTGCTTTCGCGGTGTTTCAATTATTTCATCTATCTCTTCATCGGTTTCCATGACATCAATATCCATAAGTTTTTCTAAAAGTGCCGCTGGCTCTTCGGAATGAGAGTCTTCCTGAAAAATATCATTATTCTGTAGTCAGAAGAACAGCTGAAAGAGCTTAAGACCTGAATATGATGAAAAAAAAAAAACGCCACGTTCTACACAATTTAGTTTGAGTTGTATTAAAGCAGTTTGTGGCTGTGGGAATTTTATAAGAATTATTTAACCTTTACTTACAACAAGCATTGGAATTGCTTCGTTAGACAATTAAACACGGCCACAATTATCGCTTTTAGGTCTTAGTTTGTCTTGATCCCGGAAGTGCTTCGAACAAATAATAGACGATTTAGTCGGTTGCCAATCAGTCTGTTTTCTCAGCAATCTAATAACTTCCACCCACTTCTCACGGCGTGATGCATCTTTTGTTGTACTGCAGTTATAATAATAGGTCTTTACCTATGAAATTGCCGTTTTGTATGAAAAAATTTAAACGAATTTTTTTCATGAATTTTTTTATTTGTATTAATCGAAGTAATCACCCATGCAATCAATGCATCTTTGCCATCGCAGTGGCAGTTTATTGATGTCCTTCTTAAAGAAATCAGCTGGACGGGAGGCAACAAATTCTTCAAAGGCATTTTGTACTGCCTCTCGGGTATTGAATTTTTTTCCCGCCAAGAAGTTATCCAAATTCTGGAAAAAGTAGTAGTCTGTAGGCGCAAGGTCTGGTGAGTAGGGCGGATGACGGAGAGCTTCCAACCCCAGTTCTTGCAACTTGGAGACCGTCTGCTGTGCAGTATGAGGTCGCGCGTTGTCGTGCAGGAGCAGCGGAGACGAGCGATTGACCAATGCTGGTTGGAGATGCGCCAGCTTCTCCATCATTGTGCTCAGTTCTTCACAGTACACATCTGCAGTAATGCTCACCCCGTTTGGTAAGAAGCTGTGATGAATCACACCGGCGCTAGACCACCAAACAGTGACCATCACTTTTCTAGGGGTAAGTTTTCGTTTAGGGCATTGTTTAGGTGCTGAACCAGGATCCAACCAACTTGCTGAGCGCTTGCGGTTATCAAACAGAATCCATTTTTCATCGCAGGTAACAATGCGGTTCAAAATTCCTTCATTTGTGTGTCTGTTGAGCAGTGCAAGGCACGTCTCGACGCGTACTTCGCGCTGGCGATCATTGAGTTCGTGGGGCACCCATTTGTCAAGCTTTTTTACCTTGCCAATTTGACGCAAATGGACCAATATTGTTTTGACGCTAACGTCGAAAGCTGCTGCTAATTCAGCCGTAGATTGTGTATCATCAGCTTCCACAACCGCCTTTAATTCGTCATTGTCGACCAAAGTCTTCGGACGACCGCGAGGTTCATTTTTTCAGGTCGAAATTTCCAGAACGGAAGCGAGCAAACCAATAACAGGTGGTGCGTTGGTTTGTAGTGTTAGCTCCGTAAACGTCGTTGATGTTGCGTGCCGCTTGTGCCGCGTTGCTGCCACGACGGTACTCATATTCCATAATTACTCGAATTTTTAACGTATCCATGATGACGAAAAAGATTGAAATGCGATGAAAATGTAACACTAATCAATAAAGAAATGACTACTTTTGGAAAAAAGAATCCATGTTTTTAAAATAAAATTAATTTGAAATTAGAATTCTTAGCCAAACAAAAATTATTTTGATTTGAAATGGCCAGTACTGCAGAACGGCAATTTCATAGGTAAAGACCTAATATATTGGTTATAAGAAAATACTAGACAATTGATTATTACCCACTTAAAATAATTATTTATATTTATTTAAAAAACAGAGGTAACAACGTTACGTATTCCATAAATTACAAATTCCCCCAATATTGTGGGAAAAGTAACCAATGTTTTAGTGGTAACACTGAACCTTAAATAGAATATTTAATGTTTTAATTCAATTTTGGCGTCATTTACGTTAATATCAACACATAAACAATTAACTTACGTGTGGAAAGTAATTCCGCTTGATTTGTGATGTTTTTGCGACCTTGAATCGCATTCTTTAACTACGCATTTACCCATTTTTCTCTTCGTTGAACACGGTTAGCGTCTCACTAAGCACTGAACTGACATTAGCTGCACATAGGGCTGTGGCCTTATGTGGAGCGGTTACGCATTGGCGCGGTAATTACTAATCTAGTAGTTTATATCAATGCTGCAAGGCGTCTGTCTTAACAGCTGCGCCACACGTGCAGTTGTTAGCAAGGTGAATTTTGCTTGTAATTAACTTTAGTAACTAAAGAGTAACTAGACAAAATATCTACTCCTGCACAGCATGCTCAACGGTCTCGCAACACATGAAGTTTTATCGGGACTATTCCCCCCCTATTACCCACCACTGCAACTCCTGTAAGCCAGGATCAAACGTGGCACACAATGAAATTACACTCAGCGGTGAGGCTCAGGCATGTTCCGAGGAATCGCTTTAACTGTCTTGGATCCCGCAACGAAATTAATCAGAAAGAAAAAACGAGGAGTTAGAAATGAATAGTTCCACTTCCCTCCAGAGCAAAGCGGGGGACAGAATGATATAAAGAGGCTATAGCTTCATAAAATGGGAGAATTGCAACTAGAAAAGTCAGCTGCATAAGCACCGAGGATCAATTTAAGGGTCCTAAGTGAGCCGTTATATTTGATTCCAATAGTAAGTATAGCAAAAGCGCTTAAACGCACGGAAGTTGTTCCAAACTAAACACATGAAGTTCAGTGAACCTACTGAGCAGGGTCTCTACCGGCTAAGTCGCCGAACATCGATTTCTTAAATAGCGATCAAATAAATTAAGGTTAAAAATTACTTAATCAATCGTTTAATCGGCTTCGATGAGTCCGGAATCGATTGTCAACGTTGAAGCCGATTTACCGATTGATTAAGTCATTTTTAACCTTTATTTATTTGAACGTCATTTAAGAAATCGAAGTTCGGCGACTTAGCCGGTAGAGCCCCAGTATCGGTTCTGTTGTCATTCATCCTTCAGACGCTATTCGAGCTTCTCGCCGGCTTCAACAACCATACCGGATGCACTGCAATAGCTGATAAAGCGCAATAATTACCCTTTAGCAGTAACAAGTAAAACTAAAGTTTCCTGTATAGATAGGCAACCCAACGCGCTAAGGCAGTAAACTATGGTTTCTTCTTACTGCAAATATTTTGTAAGCCCATGTTACGTATCTATTCGGACCACAGACAAAATTAAACAGAGTGGATTTTTGTACAAGATTTTTTTACGAGGAAGAGTATAATTTAAAATACCGGCCAAGTGCGAGTCGGAGTCGCGCACGAAGGGGTTCCGTACCATAACTATAAAAACGAGCAAAAAATTCACATTTGTTGTATGGGAGCCCACTTAAATATTTATTTCATGTTATTTTTTAGTATTTGTTGTTATAGCGGCAACAGAAATACACATTTATCAACATTTCCTAGGGATTGTAGTGGGAATTTTATGGAGGTTTTTCCAATCCGGTATGACATAGCAACCTTCCATGATGTAATTAGAAGAAAAAAAATCTGGGAACATTACCAATACCAGAAAATTTAGAATACCTTTAATCTAACGTTTTAAGTATTTAGTTAATAAACATTTGGGATGTAAATAGTTTGTATAGTACCTACTTACACTAAATACTTTTTAATATTAATTATATTAATTTTCTTTTTTATGAATCATGACAATATAGACAAAAAAAATCATATATAGTGCTACAAACTTATCTGGCCCGGTGGCCAAAAGTAGAACTAACGACGCCAGTTTGAAATGTCAATCGGCCTGTTATTCCATGACATTCCTGCCATTGATTGTTTGTTGCGCGTATTTATTTTTCTTTATGTGGTTTTTAATTGTGAAAAATGCCGAAAGATTTAAAAAGTGATGCGAGGAACGTTATATTACAAGTATTGAATTATATGAAGGAAGAAAAACGCCTTCAGGCACCAATTATACCATTCAATAAGTTGTATGAACGCGTAGCTGCTGCTACAGGTTAGTGTTGTCAGCTTCTGAAAAAATACGAAACTCCCCCTCGCATTTTAAATTAAAATACATATTTTAAAATATTCATTATTTATTTAATTTTTGCTATTTCCTTTGTAGGTGTCCGGGAGCGATTTGTAAGAATACTTGTGAAAGAAAAATATAAAAAAAATATATTGGTAGATCGAATTCTGAAATCCTATCATTGATTGCAGAAGCTTTTGATAAAATAACAGTCAATGAATGGCAAAAGCACTGCAATTGTAAAAAACGATTAAAAATATGTATAAAAAAGGGATGGATACTTAGACGAGCCTTTCATCATTCATTTAGGTAGTGAAAGTGAAAGCAGTGATTCCGATAATGATGATGATGAAATGACTTCTGAATTAAACCATTCCAGTGACATAATAATACCTGGAGTATCTCCGTTAGAGAACACTCAGCATACATTTTATGTAAATGATCATAATTATTGTATAAAAATATAAAGATTTGTAATGACAGTATTTGTTTGGTTTTTAGTGAAGTAACATTTAGGTTACAATGTGCATATTATTTTTACCCACTTTATTGCAAAAAATAGTTACTAGCAACACTAAATGCGATAACAGCGACGCTGCCAGCGGGCCAGATAAGTTTGTGGCACTGTAAGTATCGTTCAATTAATTTTGAATACAGCTTATTACGGTTTTGTTTTTATTTTCTTTAACAACGCCCGCACTAAAAATGAAATTAATAAAAAATAATAAAAGGAATTGACAATATACTACGTAAATTAATAAAATAAAATAAATAAAATAAAAAAGGTTTTAATATTAAATGAAACTATTAAAATAAAATTATATTGAACATAACGTTTCATTTAGGAAAAGCATAGCATATTACTTTTACTACTTATTCATTTTTTAGACATTATTGATTAGACATCTAATAACTTATTACATACAAATAAGGCTTGACGCGTTATGATACTTTTTACAATAAAAATATAGTTTAAATGAAAAACGCTCTTAGCTTTTCGTATATGGTCCAATAAAGAATAACTTACTTATTTCCTTTCTCTCCTGTGGTAAAATTTCTGTTAACATCTGTTCTGTGGCGGCAATTGCTAAGCGTCCACGACTCGACACTTTCCACTTAATGAGAAAACGATAACTGGATCAAAACTTGAGATTAATCCTCAAGTTCCATTACACGATATCCGTCTGACAGCCACTTAATTTTCAAGATCCATTTACCTGACGATACTTTGTGAGGCTGCGAAAACAACGAAGTATTATATTATTTATCTGTGTTCTTTTTCTTAATTCGATATTTAAAGTTCGATTATTTCGTTAAGTTTTTGAAGTGAAACCTTCTTTAGCCGCGGTGGGCACTTTTTTGAAAAATGTTAAACTCGTTTTTAATTCACACTGGCCGTTTATATATTCACATGACCGCAGCATTTTTTTTAATTACTTATATTAGATTTTTTACATTCGACTGCCTATCCAAATTTACTGCTATTTTTTAATTTATTACCACCATAGGGAGGGAAGGAATTAGTATGAGTCTTTACCGCCCAAAGGTGGGAAGTAGCATCTTCCACTCACTACTCGGATCAAATAAACACTACTATCCGAGTATGAGAAATGAAAAAATAGTGTTCACTTCTATCGTCTCCAAAGCCTATCCCGCATGTTATTTTTTAAAGTTGTTATATATTTATTTATATATTTTACGGCAACATTTCAACATATTGTGTCAATGTATATATTCCAGGCTTGGTCTACACTGTCCATACTAGTTGTGTTTTGGAGCGCAATTAAATTTTCTGATGCGACCCGTGTCATCCCATTGTTCGTTTACCTACTTTGTCGTGTTAAATTAGTTTGTGAGCACCCGAAGTTAGTATGGGGGTACAGGGTACTCCATCACATAACGATGTGATGGACTGCCCTGTACCTTTTATCAATATAATTCTAATTAACCGGCGAGCATGTATGAAAAATATAATGACAGTAAATGATGCTAAGTTCGTGACAAATGGAAATCCGTTAATTCTGCTCTCTACCTCTGGATAACAGAAGTGAGTCTTATGTATGTATGTATTTATAATTCTAACTTAGTATTTAAACAATCCTACTAATATTATCAATGCGAAAGTTTGTTAGTATGAATTACATATTTTATGTTTGGAGGTTTGTTACACCTTCGCGCAAAATCTACCGAACGGATTTTGGTGAAACTTTGTAGTAATATAACTTATATATTCTAAAAACACATGGGCTATAATTTATAATGTTTGTCGTGGGTAAAATCGCGGGGCACAGCTAGTCGTAGTAAGATAGATATGTATACCCGGATCATTTTTTGAACGGGTGCGGTGTCCCAATCACGGAACACCCATCTTTTTCCAATTCTTTTGATTTAACTTTAACGCTAAGCACACTTCTTAAAAGTTTTACTTTAAACCTAAATACGTTTCTAAAAAGATTCGATTTCGATTCAATTCATCTTAATAGCATATGCTATTAATTAAAGTTACACTTCAGTGATGGTTCCCGAGATGAGATTAAATTTTCCGATACTTAGATGGATACATCGTAAATAAATGGACTCTTATTTAACATTGTCAGACGGGTGATTGAGACAATTAAATTAACGAAGTATTCATTCTTTTTTAGATCAATTTAATTGACGTTATCGTCGGTTTGGATTGGCGTCCGAGATATTTCTATCAAGATACGAATTGCAAAGTGCGGACATTTTAAATTCAATATTGCATATGGAATGTTGGATTGCGGATGGAATATCCATCATTTATATATTTTTTGCATATTAGATGGTTATTTTTCTAAATTTAATGATTAATATTGTATTTGGGCTTTCCAAAATGTTACGTTATTACATTATTAGTTCTGATGTCAAGACGAAACAATGTGTTTCTCACTCGCACCCTATCCCGGCCGCGTTTTGTCCCGTTTCTTTGGTTTAGCCCTTATAATAAAGTAAGTAAAGTAACCCACTTATCGTGTTCACCCGCAGAGAACGAGGTTTTTTTTTTGATCAGACAAGAGGAATGCCTACGCATGCCACCCGCAAAAAGTGTCTGCGGGTGGGTATGTGAAACGCGGGTATGCAGCTCCGGTGGTCCCCTTTTACGCCATGTCCCAGATAGTCGGGACACGTACCCTGAGAGGGCTTTCAGTTGCCCTTCCCTTTTGCCGACTCCTGCCAATCTGGCACAGCGACTGCGCCGCAAACATATTGCTGTCTTCCCGGAGCTGCTTTCGCGTGATGGCAGTAGAGGACACTTCTTATACGGTCACAGTAGCCCCGAAGGGAGTTGGGCTACCGTTTGCTACTGCTGCCCCGACGCCTCCTCCGTCTGCGAGCGGGATCGGCTTGCTCTCGATCCCGCTCGGCGGCTTCCTACTGGAGCATAACTGCCTCACAAAAGGAGACCTCGGCGTCCCCTTTGGTGGAGTCGCATACACGACTGCTGGCGGTGAAAGTTCCCGTCCGATCTCAGCGACAAGGACTCGCCTCTCGGCCTCCCAGGATAGGTACTCCTCCAGCGTGTAGGCTCCTCCAGCTCCTCCAGCTGGGTAGAGTCAAGGTCGCTTCCACAATGGTGTTCACTTCTCGACCGATGGGTGAGTATCTGAGTCAGTCTGTAGGTGAGGCAACTACTTCTCCTTCCCACCCATGGCGAACGTGAATTTTTGCGAAAATTGCCGCGCCTCGAAAGATACCGTACGGTATCCTCATGCGATCCGTATGGCCACCAAATTTCCGTTAAATAACTTAACTAAAACTTTACGAGTATTTACCGTCTATTTTGGATAAATACTCGAGTAAAAATGAATATTTATGAGTATTTATCCATTTTGAGTATTTATCCGGATAAAATCCCAACACTAGCTACCACCTGACTGCCGCTACCAACTCGTGCCAAGCGCTGTGACTTCGGCAAATCCCCCAAACGTCAACGTTATAGAAACCTTTTGGGGAGGGCTATGTCCAACATGGGACCATATCATGCTGACGATGCTGCTTTAAGTGTTTATGAACTTGCCTTTATTTTTGTAAGTTCGTAACCTTCGTGAAAGTACGGTCGACGTCAATGTATATAGTTGCGCTTGCGTTGCGAATAACATCTTTACTGTCTACGTAATAAGGTCAAGGTGAAGACGTGTTTACAGAGACTGATAGTTTAAGAAGTGCGCTATAGAAGGCTGTGTCTTGCTCTTTAGTACCAGTTTTGGCTGCAGTACTACTCTAGCGTCTAGGTACCTCACCATCTATTAATTAGTTGTTCAGAAACATTACTATAACACGTAGGTACACTTAAAATTACTAAAGCTTCATCCACATCGCTATAATGAAATCATATATATAAATATTTTAATACAACTTCTTTATAAACTGGACGACTGGCCTGTTGGTATAGTGTTTAGTGACCCTGACTGCAAAACCAGCAGTCGTGGGTTCGATACCAATTCAGGATAAATTTATGTGTTGTTAGCGACGCGTTACAAAATATATTTTAGTTTTATTTAGTTTTTAATTTTAGTTATGTTATGTTTAATTTATATAATTGAAGGTAGATTACTAATTACATTTTATACTGTCACCCATAATTAATCATATATAAAATTATGTACGAGCTATGAAAATTGTAACGGCAGTCCGCACCGTACTGCGAGCGACTACACACGCGCTCTGCGACTTATGTATATTTTTCTCGCAATTTCAATAAATCGTTTTAAAAGCTGTTCTACGTGTTTTCACTCGCTGGACCCTCGCCCACAAAATTAACAGTGTGATGAACCTCATAATTGGTCTTGCTTCTGGGTGTAATTTATCTATAATATGTATATATTTACAAATATATAAGTATCTTTATCAGTGGTCTGGTTCCCAAAGTACATGCTCTGCCAGTTTGGGATCTGATGGCATGTTTTACTAGTCCCAAGATATCTTATTTATAAATTTATATAAAACAATCCAGAACTTACAGTTTCAAGATGTCGAATTATTTGAAGACACGTTTTATAACATTTAATATACCTAAGTATGATAAATTTGTATTATGATTGTACACGGCTCACCTTATACTGGCCACCAAAGTCAATAATAAAACATAATACTATTTAAAAAGAGCCTCAGGGTCTTGTCTAGTTTTAAGTCTAGACAGACGACACCCAGACGAACCTCTAAAAGCTAAATAAACGCATAGTTACTATGGGGTTAATGGATAACTGTAGTTGAAAATAATTTAAAAAATATATAGGAATAACCGAAGCGAATAAACCACAACCACAAACAAAATTACATATAAGGTACTCGTATGTTCTGATAAAAGACTGGTATCTAATATTTCAAGTCGGAGAATTGCGATTGGTTTTTGTTTTGTACTCGAACTCTACATTGTTTGTGAAACGATTTTTTTAGAGTTCCGTACCCAAAGGGTAAAACGGGGCCCTATTATAAGACTTCGCTGTCTGTCTGTCACCAGGCTGCATCTCATGAACCGTTTTATTTAGTTAGACAGTTGAAATTTTCACAGATGATGTATTTCTGTTGCCGCTATTATAACAAATAATAAAAATAAAATAAAATAATTATTTAAGGGGGCTCCAATACAACAAACGTGAATTTTTTGCTCGTTTTTATAGATAATGGTACGGAACCCTTCGTGCGCGAGTGCGACTCGCACTTGGTCGTTTTTTTAATTGGATAGCTAGTGCTTTTTTATTCATATGTTCAAATCTGTTGTTATAAAAAAGAGTAAGTATCTTTTAAACAAGACGTTTACAGGTATACTAGGAGCCTTTCACTGCTTCACCGGACAATAGAGGCGAGCGAGAGCTCAAGCCGTCTAGTAAAAGAGGGTTATATCGTTTTGGGGATGTTTTGTGCAACTTTCGCAAGAGTTTAAGTCGCATGTATGTAAACATTATGCTATATTTTTAGTATATTTTACAAAATTTATCAAATACTATGTAAATTTCCTATCACAAATATTATTTAATGTTAGACTATTTGAACTGCAATATTTTAAGATAATAAATATATAATAGTTATCTTTAGGTCTCAGGTTGGTAGATCCAAAGGAAAAATGTGCAGATGTGTTTCCCAATTCACAAAACATCTGCGAGTATGGCGTGTCACAATATTGTCTTCACCACTTTTAGTCTAATCAATGCCCTTACGCTTTGCGCTCCCAACTGGCCATAAACTGCTAAAAATAGATCACAACACCTATTTTCTTTCGTATTCTCAATCTTCCACATTTCATATGAACAGCTGAATTATAAAAGCCGTTATTAATACGTAGCAGTAACAATTACCAGCCGGTGGCCCGTTCTACCCTCGTGACCTACAAATCATAAATAAATACAGCTCATTGCTCATCAGTCATTCAGTGAGGTGTGAATTACATTCTACCGTGCATCATTCATACGGCGCCAGAACACTTTCAATACTCATATAGATATAGACATGCATTACAGTACTTACTTATCGTATGGGCAGTTGTTACCCAAGTGTCAGAGTTTTTCAAGCCGCCCAGTAGGCCTCTGACCTGGCTTTACAACTGTTGTCTAATGACTACAACCGGGACCGACAGCTTAACGTGCTCTCCAAAGCACGGAGACGCTCAGAAATTAAACCACTTTGGTGGTCACCCACCTATGGTTTGACCGCGAGCCGAGTTGCTTAACCTCGCCGGTCACTTACGGACCGCTGAGAGCATCTAGCTATGAGCGCCTTACAGTACTGTAGTGCAGTAATGCTACCGCATCCGTCGGTCTCATACAAGTGACCCCTGTACTGGATAATGCAAGACGGTAGCGTGTAGCATACCGTTCATTCTCCTTTTTCTTACAGAATACACTCCCTATTCATATTGATACAGACAGTCAGTACGGCCGTCCTTAGGCTTCAGCTCTAATTACCTTACACGTGAATAGAATAGAATAAAAAATAACTTATTTATCCTGCTTGTGTGTACAAACGGCTACATATCAAGCTATACATTCCCAGTATAAGCTGATCTCGCATTATGGAAATCCTATAGATTTTGATCCTATGATTCGCAATGCCAAGCGTAAATCTAATCTAAAAAAAAAACCGGCCAAGTGCGATTCGGAGTCACGCACGAAGGGTTCCGTACCATTATCTATAAAAAACGAGTAAAACATTCACGTTTGTTGTATGGGAGCCCCCTTAAATATTTATTTTATTTTGTCTTTTCGTATTTGTTGTTATAGCGGCAACAGAAATACATCAACTGTCTAACTATCACGGTTCATGAAATACAGCCTGGTGACAGGCGGACAGACATACAGACAGCGAAGTCTTAGTAATTGGGTCCCGTTTTACCCTTTCGGTAGGGAACCCTAAAAATGGGAAATCATATATATAATCGTCCGGCGGATCGTGAACCAGCACCATCTACCAATCTAAAATTGTATAGTTTGGACGTTGTTATATGAATGAAACAAGGCAAACTTTAAAAAGTTTGAGATCTTTATGGTGCAGTTTTTTTATATCCGAGTGTAGTAGATTTATGAAAACCAGTCTAGGTTTTAATAAATCTATGGCTTAGTGTACTGTGCTAGAGAGATTGCTGAAATAAAATATTAATGGTTTAGAGTCAACAGCACTGAAGCCCACCAGGCATTTTGTAAAGTAGGTACCTGCTGAGTAATTCAATTACACTGTTAGCTAAGTGTACATAAACAGAGGTTGATTTTTGTATGACTTCATACTCCGAATACCTGACTCGGTAATCCACTGCACACTGCGAAAAATATTAAATTAGCACCGGAAGGCGGCGCGGCGGTGGAAGTTATGTAAAACTAGCTATGCCCCGCGGTTTTTCTCGCGTTAAACTTTATAAATTATAGTCTATGTGTTAATCCAATGTTTCAACTAACTCCATACCAAATGTTATTGAAATCGCTCCAGCCGGTTATATGTGAAGAAGTAACAAACACACACACTCACAAACTTTCAGCTTTATAATATTAGTGTGATAATAAATTTGCTGACAAACAAATACAGATTTCAAATTAATTTGGCAAAGCTTTACTTTAACTTAATATCTCTCAATCGATACATACTGATATCTTACCATATTTATCTATTTTAATTCTTTGACCCGTGTGTCACATACAAGGTTGCCAAATGAAAACCAGCACTCGATGCCCCCACTCTAGCTGGTGACTGCCTCGTTGGTCTAGAGGTAGCGTATTCAGCCGCAGATAACGAGGTCCTGGGTTCAAATCCCGGGTGGGGACTTTTGGAATTTTACGGTAATAAGAAAAAATTTATAGTATCAGCCCGAAGTCTGGGAGTTGGCGTTATTATACCCCCGTGCCTCGGAAAGCGGTCATGTACCTGACCTCTTCCTCTTTCCGGTCGTGTCGCTAGTCGTCCCATCGGATTATTAAAGTGATGGAATAGAAAGTGCCCTGAGTTTGTGCATAATAATATGTCCCGCGCAGATGTCTAGTGTCCATTGACTGAAATTCGGCTAGGAGGACATTATTATTATTATTTCAGTAAAATCAGTTTTGTTTCATTTGCACTATCAACTTAGCATTTACATGACATTAGGTCGAGTAAATATCCGATGTTGACATTTGCGATAGTTGTGCTTCCACAAGTCTACAAACAACCTTTCCTACACACTTACTACTTACTAATGTATGTAGACTGTATCTGTTGTGTATATGCTAAAGAGCCGTATTAAAGTGATGTTTTTCATTACAATTAGTTACATATGTAACCGTAATAAGGTTGCTTTTACCTTGACATTGGCGTTTTAGTGATTTCAACTATAGCTTGTGTTACGTTTAGGAATACTTGAAGCTAGCTAGACGAGAGGAAATTTAAGTACTAGGCAATATGCAGCATCTTTCCACTATTTGCCTTTACTTATATTTACTGAAATTAAACTCCATATTGGGGTAGCATGATGTGCTGGCGTCTGTACACGCCAGCACGTCAAGCTACCCCAATCCGTCAAAATTTCCCAATTGAAAGTGAACCTTGTGCTTATGTGATAAAGTTGAAAATTATGTGATAAAGTTACTGCAACCATTAACAAAGTTGTCATCTAACTTACAATTTTTTGGTGTGTATGTTTGCTTTGTTGGATGTACTGATTGGGAATTATAGGAAGTTGGCAACGTTCACCTAATACCATAACATAGAACTACGAAAATAAAAAGAAATAATATGATATAATATAATAATGATGACGGGCCGGTTGGCAAGGCTGATAGATCCCTTTCACGCCACAGTAAGTGGGTTCAATCCCACCCTGGACAGATATTTCTGCGTATGAACATGTCTGTTTGTCCTGAGTCTGGGTGTTATTATCTAAGTATGTATTTACAAATGAAAAGTAGTATACCAGTTATCTGGTCTCAATAGTACAAGCTCTGCTTGATTTGGGATCAGATGGCCGTGTGTAAATAATGTCCCAGGATATTATTGCTGGACAAGCCTCCCCCAAGAATCATCTTCGGGAGATATGCCATGCGCTCTAGTACTCAAAAAGAAGCTGCTGCCCGACCTCTGGTATTCCCCCGGGTCGCCGCCTCCCACGGGATGAGATGGGATGTGATTCACCACACTGCAATAATATAATAATAATTGATAGTTGCTAAAAGTTCACCATATGTTATGATCCGAGTTCTAACGCAGTTTAGCCTATGTAAATGTTGATACAGCCAATGCCTAGCTATTGTTTGTTAGCATGGTACAAACTCATGTTAGGTGGCTGCGTAGGCTTGTATGTATGAAATAGGACCTTGGATGTTTGCTTAACTGTTGTTTGTATGTCAGAAGATTTAGTACTAGTGCCTCATCAAGTCCGTAATCAATAATTATCTTCGAGAGGTCGCTAATGTACTTAACCCTTGTAAAAAGTCACACTTGCCCAACCCTTAATGTTTTGAAGAAGCAGCAGTGTAACTTACCTACTGTTAATATTTATGTCCTCGGCTCGATCTTGTTCTTTTTAGGGTTCCGTACCCAAAGGGTCAAACGGGACCCTATTACTAAGACGTCGCTGTCTGTATATCTGTCCGTCCGTCTGTCACCAGGCAGTTGAAATTTTCACAGATGATGTATTTCTGTTGCCGCTATAACAACAAATACTAAAAAAACAAAAAAAATAGTTAAGGGGGCGCCCATACAACAAACGTGAATTTTTTGCTCGTTTTTATAGTACGGAACCCTTCATGCGCGAGTCCGACTCGCACTTGGCCGGTTTTTATAGATAATGGTATGAAACCCTTCGTGCGCAAGTGCGACTCGCACTTGGCTGGTTTTTTTTATCTAAAATCATAAATATTAATACTAATAATTATATAATTTCAGAAAAAAAATCCGTTAGTGTAATTTTAACGCACAGCGCACAGAAAATGCAAAGAAAATAAAACACGATTACTACACTCGCGAGCAACCAAATCGACTCAAGCCTTGTCGGCGCACACATACATTGATACAACTAAAATCATGAATGGAAATTATTAAAATGATATGTCATTCGAAAGCTTAAGATGTCAGCTTTAATTTGATATCATTATCATTGAAATCCATCCATCATTTTTGAAATAAATGATGTCTGAATGCAAGAGTAGGAAAAACGGGAATTTAGGAAAAAGGGTATGTGTCTCGTATTTGACAAATTAAACAAAAAAAATTAAAAATAAAATTATTTTATTTAAATCAGTATTTCGTATTGCCCCCTCTAGCCCTAATTACATCCCGCAGTCTGTTTTTCATGGACCTTATCAATTTTTTGACATTTTCTTGAGGAATGCCGTCCCACTCCTCTAATAATGCTGTCTTTAGCTCGTCTACGCTTGAAGGGACTGGATTTCTGGCCCGAACTCTTCTTTTAAGCTCGTCCCATAAGTGCTCGATGGGATTCATGTCAGGACTGAGCGCAGGCCAGTCCATCGTGCGTAATTCGACCTCTTGCAGAAACTGTCGAGTGACTCGTGCCGTGTGGCAGCGGGCATTGTCGTGCATTAACACGAAGTCTTCACCGACAAACCCTGCGTAGGGCACAACATGATCCAGTAGAATGTCGGTGATGTACCGATCAGCTGTTAGCCCGCCTCCTCGGCCGCCCCCAGGCACGAAAACAAGTTCGGTTTTTCCCTCTAAAGAGATACCAGCCCACATCATGCAGGAACCGCCGCCATATGCCACTGTTTCAGCGAAACAACATTGGGCAAATCGTTCTCCCGGACGCCTGTAGACTCGGCCTCTCCTGTCACTGCCATGCAGACACATTCTGCACTCATCAGTAAACAGGACCGATCGCCATTGCGCAACGCTCCAATTGAGATGCTCTCGAGCAAATTGAAGGCGCGCTTGTCGGTGGCCTGCAGTCAACTTAGGGCCCGTCGCAGGTCTTTTTGGCGTCAAGTTGGCTTCCTTCAAGCGTCTTCTCACTGTCCACTCGCTGACAGCCACTTGTCGTACACGTCTCAGTTCTTGCTGCACATCAACGCCCGTAAGGTGTCGATTGCGCAGCGAGGTTGAGACAATGAAGCGGTCGTCTCTCTCTGAAGTGCACCGGTGGCGGCTCGTTCTTGGTCTCCGATTGAAGGCACCAGTCTCTTGGAACCGTCTGTATACTCGGGATACAGAAGACTGGCTCAAGTGGAGCTGGGCAGCGATTGCTCGCTGACTTAACCCTTGTTGCAACAAGGCAATAACTTGAGCGGCTTCTTCTGGTGTGGTATCCATGGGTTAGCGAAAACAAGGAACGCAATTTACGGAGATGTGTACCGGTCAACCTGTAACAAGCAACTGATAAGATAAACCGGAAGTGGGGGGTTTTATAGCGGGAGCAGGTAGCGCAAGTCGTGGATTCCTAAAGAGGTAATTTACGCTGACGGCCAATTAAAATGTGTCAATAAATCAGCGCTTAGTTTTTTTTAAGGTATTGATGTTAATTGAAAGCCTAATTCTTCAGCTTTCGAATGACATATCACTTTTGTAATTACCATTTATCGTTTTAGGAAAATCAATGTATATGTGCGCCGTCTAGGCTTGAGTCGATTTGGTTGCTCGCGAGTGTATATTTGGGTTGGCATGAGTCGCACGAAATTATTTAGAATGCATGCCGAGAGTCGCGTGCGACTGTGATTAGAGTTATTACCTCATAAAGAACAAAGTTTCATGATATATGTCTGTTTTCAAATATGAAAGCAACATGCAACGTTGACATGCAATCAAATTGTATCTAAACTACAAGGCAATATGATTTGAAACTTTTAGTTTAGCCAAATATGGCCCAGTTATATAGTAAATAATCTATGGAACTATTCATTGATAGAATAACATCATCATATCAGCCGAAAGAAGTCCACTGCTGAACAAAGGCATCCCCCAAAGATCTCCAGTTGCCGGTCTTGCGCTAACCGCATCCAGCGATTTCCAGCTACCCAGCGAAATTGCAGGGACTTTTAATAGATCAATACCACGTTTTCATTAAAAATCAAACCCGGCAATTTATTCTTATTAAATATTATAAATAAGAGTTACTCTTGCTCATCACATCAACGACATTCTCTGTCAATAAATTCAATCATAACATTATTTTAAATCTGGAATTCAAACATGTTCTAACTTTAAATCCTATGGCCAGCTAACGAAAAGAGATTTTATTGCTTCTAGTTCTAAAAAGAGGTTGTATAGCAGGGTAATATCAGATAATATAATTAAAATATTAGATCTCTACTGCACAATGATTTAAGATTGGGACTTTTATACTACAAATAGCCTATGTGCCTAGGATCTATGTTAGCTACCTACTTACCTATTTATACAGTTGTTAATATAAATGCCATGGTGTTTACGACGTTGCGAAATACTAAACGGTATGAATGTACGTAGCGGTGTAATAGATGATCTTTGACACGTGTATGTATGATTGAATTAAGTTACATTGCACTCAATTGGGCAATTTGATGTCATTAAAAACAAAAAGGTACCACAGATTAATAGAACATGGAGTAATAATATCTTCACGTTGTGTTACTCACGAGTAAGTTTTCTAGACTCAAAAATGGGAAATCATAAATTCAATCGTCCGGTGGGTCTCAAACCTGCACCATCTACCAATCCGGGGTAGGCGCTCTGCGTTAAGCTACGAACGATACACGCTGGCAGATCAAAGGAGATCGGCAACCAGCCCATACAAATATGGCCTGGAATGGACATAAATAAAACAACATGCATTTTGAAGGGGTACTAAGATTCTATCGCCCTGTATATTTATTTTATATGTAAAACATGGGAGTTATGTAATATAAAAAATAAAAAGTCAACAAGATTTCAATATTGTATTAGATCATGGAACGATTTTTTGCAATAATTATACTACTTTCTACATAGAAATAAGTAAAACAGGTTAAGATATGTTTATGACAACCGTGGTAAGTTCACACCTATTCAAAAAAATAGCCGCGGCCATAGTTGCTTAGTACAAAATAAGTGGTCCGAGGTGCGAATAGCAGAGGTATACCATGATGCGTAGATCCAAAGTCCAAGAAAGCCGGGGTCAGTCGGTAAGTCGAAAACAGAATCCAGAAACAAAGCCAAAGGTCGTCGTAAATATACAAGCCACAAGAAAACATTCACGATGTAAGTCAAGTAAGCCTAAACACGAATGTAAATCAAAATACAATCAGTTCAATATGACAGATACAAAAGTGTTGCTATTACTATGAACAATTGATTCCTTCATTGATTTATAAATCAACATACCATACATACTATTAATTTATATTATGAATATTGAGGATAATATTATGTATGGAAATAATACATATTTCAATACAGTGAACTTATAACGCCCCTGACAATGACAAGATAATAATAACTGCACGACTGGAAAAATAAATATTTCCCCAACGGCTCAAAAGACCGAAGCAGCCAGACCCTATAAGACAGTTTAAGAAACATGAATGCCGGAATAAAATGATTTACTTTTAAGAATTGAAATCATTTTCCCATGTTGTACAAGGAAATAAAAGGTATGGAGGGATTTTAAATATTATAATTTTTTTTTAAATAGTAATAAACTTTTGTCAATCACAGGCCGGGATTTGCCGAAGTCCTTTAGGATTCCCTTGCTAACACCCTTCCGGAGGATGTAGGTATTATCTATCGGATTTGTCTAGAATCATGGCCGACTGATATGTTCACAGTTGCATGTGAAAGATCATATCATATTGATAATTTGCTTCTATTTTCCCTTCCTATCATATAAATTATAAAATCATCACGTAGAATCATATGTTTCCTCTGAATTGTCAAACTGAAGTTTCGCGGAACATACCTACTGCCCTGTTTAAATATGGCACTATTAGTTTAAGTGATATTATTATTATCGTGCACAATGATTACTATTTGTCTCGTACATAATTGTTACTGCAAGTCTAGTGCACGACCGATGGCTGAACGTTCTGTCGGAAGCACGAGGATGTAATGCTATCAATTTCCTAACTACGTGCTATTACTGAGAACTTCCTTTGAAAAAGAAATTACAGTAAAATCTTTTTTAATAGAATCATAGACATACGCTTCAAACTAACAATGCCCCTCTTTCTTGTCACGGCTATAAAACAGGTATCTTTTATCCTCCTATTTCGGAGAAATAACAGAGAACTCCTCTGAAGCTTTTAATGGTTTCCTTGCCTTTGATGAAACGGAAAAGGTAATGTCTACGATTGAAAATGTCTTTTCATTTCCTTTGCAAAATTGTATTTCTTAGTGTAGAATGTGTTTTATTATGAGGAGATATGCGATTACAAGTCATTTTAGAATTTATAACCAACTAGCTGTGCCCTGCGGGTTTACCCGCGTAAAGCTTTATAAATTATAGCCTATGTGTTAATCCAGGGTGTCAGCTAACTCCATACCAAATTTATTAAAATCGCTTCACCCGTTTAGACGTGAAGAAGTAACAAACATACACACTCACACCCTTACAAACTTTCGCCTTTTTAATATTAGTGTGATTTGCCTCGCCGTTCCGTCAGTGCCGTCAGTCTATAGATGGGTGGCCGCCAAAGTACTTTGAAGCTGTTGGTCCCGGCTGTAGTCATTAACAACAGATAGGTCATGTCAGAGGCATACTGGATGGCATGAACAACGTTGACACTACGGTAACCACTGCCCATACGAGTAAAAGAACTTGGAAGTTTTACAAAGCAAAACTTCGCAAGAATGTTAGACAACGGTACTACATATTATATAGACTCACGCCTGTTTCCCAGTGGGATACGTTGAGACAACGGATTACCATTTGTGACGATCTTTGCACACCTCTTTTGCCTCGTTTACTATCATTATATTCATCATACATGCTCGCTTACGCTTACGATTTAGGGTACTTCTGACCTGGATTAACGATAAATTAATGAAATATGATTACTTATACTCTTGCGTGTAATTTATTATTATTTCTGTCAAATAAATATTACGACATGCCAAGTAATAGACACTGAGATAACATTCAGCCTTCGACACGTTAGGTGATTTACATGTTCATAAAAACGTATTAATAGTTATATTTAAATTATAGACCGCACGTACCATATTAAACTTCTAGTATCTGCTAGAATAAAGAACAACAGTATTAAGCCACAAAAGCTTTGCAAATGAAGCTACAGGAAATTACCTGTTATATATTTTTAAGAAAACGCCCGCACTTGTTAAATTAGTCCCTGTATCGCGGGGTAATTGACGGACACGAAGTACAGACGCCAGCACATCTAGCTACCACAATCTGTCAAATTTCTTTTACAGATTTTCAACTTTATCACAAAAGCATAAGGTTCACTTTCAATGGGGGAAATTTGACTCATTGGGGTAGGTTGATGTGCTGGCGTCTGTTCATCCAAACCCAGGACAATTATTCATGGTTCACATAAATAATTGTCCTGTGCGGGAATTGAACCCGGGACACGAAGTGGTGAGGCAACTGTCTTCACCGCTGTGCCACACGTGCAGTCAAAAGTGCGTTAGTCGTGCGTGCGCCTTCATAATTTTATATTCTCTTTGTAACACATACCACGGGGAATGATGGCGCGTTCTACCGGTATTGCTTAATTTATTGTCACTATATAGACATATTAGTCAAGTAATTGCTAAGCAATAAGTACTCATAGATACCGACGGTCACTATAGCCTAGTAGGTAGTGCTCCTGCCTACGAAGCTGGTGGTCCTGGGTTCGAATCCCGGTAAGTGCAAATAATTGTGTGATGAGCACGAATATTTGTTTCTGAGTCATGGATGTTGATCTATATAAGTATGTATATCGTCGCCTGGTACCCATAGTACAAGCTTTGCTTAGTTTGGGGCTAGGAGGATCTGTGTGACATTGTCCCCAGATATTATTATTATTATTATTATAGATGGCGCCAATTACGATTTAAGGATATTTCCACTAAATAAGCGTAGCCGTATGAAAGTTTTGATACCTAGAACAATTTTCGTAAAAAAAAATGTATTGTATAGCATGACTTTAAAGGGAGGTCCTCTAGAATAGAAAAATCTGTGAATTGTACCTATAGGTACTGCGTTTGTCTATCGTGAAATTTGTCAGACGGACGTTTGAATTTCATCCATATCACCTGGACGAATGGTCGAATACCCACCGGGTGTTTCACAAAGAAACTTTTAACCGCCCACTACCCACCATAGCCTAGTTGGTAGTGCTCCTGCCTACGAAGCTGGTGGTCCTGGGTTCGAATCCCGGTAAGTGAGAATATTTGTGTGATGAGCACGAATATTTGTTTCTGAGTCATGGATGTTTTCTATGTATATAAGTATTTATCTATCTATATAAGTATGTATATCGTCGCCTGGTACCTATAGTACAAGCTTTGCTTAGTTTGGGGCTAGGATGATCTGTGTGACATTGTCCCCAGATATTATTGTTATAGATATTATTATCTGTGGAACAAATTAACTGCGCAGGTATTCCCGATCCGGTATGACATGGCAACCTTCAAGAAGTGAGCCTATTCCTTTCCTAAAGGCCGGCAACGCACTTGTGGCCCCTCTGGTGTTGCGAGTGTCCATGGGCGGCGCTGATCACTTTCAATTAGATGACACGCTAGCTCGTTTGCCTTGTAAAAAAAGCAAATGAAATAAAACAAATCTATCCATAAAGATTAAGAAGAAATCTGTTAGGCAACTGATAACATGCCAAGAACCCAATGTACATACTCATTCTTTCATCAACGTCCACTGCTGGACATATACCTCCTCCAGAAGTTTCTATAACATTACCATTTGGAGGGATTTGCTGTAGTCACCGCGCTTAGTATATAATAATATCTTGGGACAATGTCACACAGATCATCTTAGCCCCAAAGTAAGCAAAGCTTGTACTACGGGTACCAGGCGACGATATACATAGTTATATAGATAGATACATTTTGATATACATAGAAAACATCCATGACTCGGTAACAAATATTCGTGCTCATCCCACAAATATTTGCACTTACCGGGATTCGAACCCAAGGTCACCAGCTTCGTAGGCAGGAGCACTACCATCTAGGCTACGGTGACTGTCAGTATGCGAGTTGGCGACCGCAATTAGGAGGTAGTTAGCACACTGGAGGCGCTGTTGCCCAACTACCTCGTATAACCCGTAGTCGCCTTTTACGACACCTACGGGATGGCATGTGGTTGCCCTATTATTCTTTCTCGGCCGAAAACCACACGGCTACTGTAACGAACTTATAGAACTTAACACATTATCACAGGCCGTATTAACGATGCACCTCATGAATATTTTATTTTGGTTAATAATAATAATCATATCTAGGGACAATGTCACACAGATCATCCTAGCCCCAAACTAAGCAAAGCTTGTACTATGGGTACCAGGCGACGATATACATACATATATAGATAGATAAATACTTATATACATAGAAAACATCCATGACTCAGAAACAAATATTCGTGCTCATCACACAAATATTTGCACTTACCGGGATTCGAACCCAGGACCACCAGCTTCGTAGGCAGGAGCACTACCAACTAGGCTACGGTGACCGTCAATAAGGTTGGTGCCACCTGGCATTTTTCACTCACCCGTAAAAGTACATTTCAGGTCCTCGCAAACCGATTCGAATTACTTTAGGCAGGCGAAAAGACAGCCGAATACTACAACAGTCAGAGCAAAAAGGTTGAGTGCGTAATTATGCGGTACACATAAGTCCGTTTACTACTAGCTACATTAAACTTGGTAACTTGCGCTGCATGGTGACGACAAAGAATATCATCACCCCATCTCATCCCGTGGGGGCGTAGAAGTCGTCCCGAGGAAGTGGACGCCCAGAGAACGGGCAGCAGCGTTTTTCTGTGAACTGTGACCATCAAACTGCGATCGCCAACCCGTCTGCCAAATGTTTCGATTATAGTATATCCCTCCATTCTTTGGAGAGGCTTTTGTCCAGCTGTGAACGTAATTTGGCTGAAATGATATTCAACTTTAATAAATAATAATATTTATTTTCAGAAAGTTACAGATTCTTAAGTTAAACAGTGGGTACATAATCATTATAGATTTCGCTCAAACATTGCGTATGTTATGCGCATACTTATATCATTAGATGATCTGTACAAAATATAATAACCCTGCCTCTTAAACTAGGCAAGCCTTTGTCTTAAGAGACAGTGTTCCGTCATTTTTATTTATTTTCTTTTACCCTTATTATTGAGTACAATTTATATAACAGAATATGTTACAGTTTTATTCAGGCATGTACATTTGAATGGATCTTGTGTGGTTGTGTGTGTGTGTGTGTTGGTGTGTGCGTGTATGTGAGTTAATGTGTGTAGGTGCGCGGATGTATGTGCGTGTGTTTTATATTCGCTGTGGTCAGGCTATATATGCGAGTAGAGATTCTGTATATACATAATCATTTTTCCATAGCCATTCTGTAACTTTAGATCGTAGAGTACCTATAACGATTCAGGCTAAGATATTTAGTTGTTTAGTGATTTTTTTGTTTATGTGAGTGCTCAGTGTGTAGAACTGACGTGATGCGAAAGTTGTTTTGTGTACTTTATTCTTTCATTACGAGAGTTTTCTTATGTGTCATGATGAAGAGAAGTTTCAGTACCAAGTTATAATTTATACTCTTTTGTTATAAATAAATGAATATCTTGGGACATCTAACACACTGCCGTCTGATCACATGATCCCAAACTAGTCAGAGCATGCCTGTACTATAGTAACCTAAGCTACAACTGATAAACTTAATTATATGTTTTTCTAAACACAAACTTATTATAGATACATTACACGTAGACACAGAGTAAATAATCGTGTTCATAATAAAAAAAATTGTCACGGATGGAAATCGAACCCCCGACCTTAGGCTTAGCAGTCAGGCTCACTAAAGATTAGACCAATAGGGGCTCTACCGGCTAAGTCGACAAACATCGATTTCTTAAATGGCGTTCAAATAAATAAAGTTTAAAAATGACTTAATCAATCGTTAAATCGGCTTCAACGTTGACAATCGATTCCGAACCATTTATGACGTCACATGTCCTCATGGAAGCCGATTTAAAGATAGAGCCCCAGGTCAGTCAAAACAGTAGTTACGAGTATTTATTACGGAAATTGAAGTTCTACAAGTTTTATTTATATGCGTAGTTTAAGCTGCGTAACTTACACTATTTTTTATACATTGAACAGTTGAATTACTTATTTATCGTATGGGCAGTGGTTACCTTAGTCTAGCCTAATGACTGCAACCGGGACCGTCAGCTTAACGTGCCCTCCGAAGCACGGAGACGCTCAGAAATTAAACCACTTTGGCGGTCACCCATCTATGGACTGACCGCGAGCCTAATTGCTTAACCTCGCCGATCGCTTACGGACCGGTGAGAGGCATCTAGCTATGAGCGCTATGAGTTGAATTTATCTTTGATTGGGATAATTAAACCTAAACATAATCTCCATTACAATAACTTAATACACACTAGCTAAATATCATTACTATTATAAATGTTTTTACAATCTGCGTATCTTAATATCTATAATATGTAGGTAACTAGAAATATTATGTATACTTAACTGTATTATGTACTATTACTACAAACATGATCTGACTATTTACAAGCGCTTTTTTAAAGTCTACGTTAATAAAAACCTTTTTTATTTATTTTATTTTAATTTGTGAAAAAACAACGGAACGAGAACTAATAATTCTTTGCAAGTGAATGCATTTAATGAAATAGCTTTCCATCAAGGGGAAGTTCGTTTTATCGGAGCTTAAAGTTATTGGATTTACGAGATAATGGCTGGCGGCACGCGATAGAACCTCCTTCCGTTTGCACTGTTTCATGTAAACTCTGGGAAAACCCGTTTGAATTATAAACACAAAAGTTAATGGTTTTAATATCACAAGCAGCAAACTGTATCTTTATGACTATCCTTATTATATAGATTATACCTCTGTATGTAATAAGCGCTGCTTTGACGAGTATGTCCTTCACATTCCCGGGGGCTCAAATCCACGGCAGGTAGGTTTAGTCGGTGCAAGTCCGACATACCCACTCGCAGACACTATGTGCGGGTGGCATGCGAAGGCATACCCCCAGCATAGTAAAAAAATAATAATAGAAATGTCCTCCACAATCCAGTAAGATTGGTGTAGGTCATTTTCACCTTCTCACATTCATACGCCTGCAGATAAACTGGCTGTTTGTCCGTTCTGAAAGCATCATCATTATCATCATATCAGCCGAAAGACGTCCACCGCTGGACAAAGGCCTCCCCCAAGCATCTCCACAATAGCCGGTCCTGCGCTGCCCGCCTCCAGTTCCGTTTCCGTTCTGAAATAAACTCATATTATTTTAATTAAACATTTCAGTTGTTCTTCTAAGGCTTAGTAACATTGGAGTAAACATGCAGACAAATATACAAACTATAATGTATTATTTCATATTTGTGTACAGTACCCCAATCTGCCAAATTTCCCCAATTGAAAGTGAACCAGTTTACTGTAAGTACTAATGTATAATTTAAGCTTTATTTAATGATGATTGTAAACTTGTTTGTGGTTCCAATAAATAAATAAAAGACCCGCCGCAATGCGTGCCGATTATGACCTATCCCCTCCATTATTTTAGGAGGCTGTAGTCCAGCGGACGTAGTTTGGCTGAGATGATGATAACATGGCAACCTTCAAGAAACGAGCCTATTCGTTCTTAAAGGCCGGCAACGCACTTGCGGCTCCTTTGTTGCAAGTGTCTATGAGCGGCGGTGATCACTTACCATCAGTGCCTCTAGCACGAGTTCCTGCAGTTTACTTACTCGATCACACGTACAGTTTCGTCCCATACATTGAGCACCAGTGTTTTAGTTCTTAATAGTTTCCGTGAGAGGCGCTGCCGCGCTGGTGCTCAATGTATGGGAGAAACTGTACGTGTGATCGAGTAAGTAAACTGCAGGAACTCGTGCTAGAGGCACAGGTGACCCACTTGCTCGTTTGTTCTATCGTATAAAAAAGCAATATTCTACGTGTAACTATTAACGCATGACTTCAACAATGGATCACTAAATTACTACTTACAACCAATAAACAGCTAACTAAAAGGCATTAACCAGTAGTTGATGAATAGTGAGGCACTGATAGCCAGATGCTCTCGCCGGTCCGTAACTGGCGAGGATAAGCAACTAGGCTCGCGGTCAGTCCATAGATGGGTGACCGCCAAAGTGTTTAATTTCTGAGCGTCTCCGTACTTCGGAGGGCACGTTAAGTTGTCGCTCCCGGTTGTAGCCATTAGGCAGCAGTCGTTAAGCCATTCCAGAGGCCTACTGGAGCTTGAAAAACTCTCGACACAAGGGTAACCACTTCCCATACGATAAGTAAGTAAGTAGTATTGAGTAGTAATGAAGGTACAACCAAAGGAAAAAACCATGCAAATAACTCGTAAACGCACCATTCTGTAATCTGTTTGTATTCGAGTTTATATTCGAGTAGGTATGCAAATAAATATATTTTGTAATAAACACCACTCTATAGTCTCTTATCAAGTTTTACTGATTTTATGTCCATTAAAAATTACGTAATATATTTAATATACTTGTAGTTATTGTTATCGGGCGATATGAATAATAATTATGATTATGAATATGGTAAACAGATCGTTCTACAATCACCAGCTATACCTATATTCAAGACCACTAGACTAAACACGTCAGTGACCACACTAAGTCAAGATTCGAGCTGTGAAGGGGATGCTCTCTGGCGCGTGTGACTTAGTTTGATATTTTAACTTTAAACTTCTATTATGTGGTGATTTAATGTGAGGCTAAATTGTATGGTCATGTTAAAAAATATCTAATTAAAATGGGATATAGTATCCTAAATCCCAACAAAATAGGGAATGAAATGAAATGAAACGCTAGTTAGTAGGCAAGGTAATTTAAGTTTGGTATAAAACAGCTTTTATGTGACATTAACCTTAGTATAATTTTTTTCAACAACCGCGTAAGTCTCGTAACTCCCACTATGTTGGGGGGTAATAACAAACATGCAACGCGTGAATACAAAGCACACCTAGACTCCTAACAACCATATATGTGTTACATAAATAGTTGACCTGTACGGGGACCGAACCCATAACACGAGACAAGCAAACTTACAATGTTAACTTTACAACATTAAACTGATGTAGGTAGGTATAAAAAGCCTCATATTTTAGGCGTCATAATGGGAGTTGTATTGCAATGAGGCTGCAAGGGAGAGTTTGTATTGGGAAAGTGAGAGAAAGTTGGGTAAACGAATACCTACGTAGATACTAACATGTCTAGAAAGTGTCGTCGAGGATTGCATGAATCACATACACCTATACTATTATATATTACATCATCATAATCATAAGCGTAAACACATATGAGAGGACGTAGGCTGAGTCAAGGTGTGTGCCATATATTATATCTAGAAGCTCAATAGCTATCGCTCGCTGTCACTTGTGATCACTTATTTAGCGGCGTTGTGCACTTTTTGGGATGGGTAAAAATGTTAAACTCGCGTTCGTAACACGGAGGGTCTTTGACCTAATGTCTCGGACCAAATCGGAGACGTTCTCAAGAAAGGGCAGGTCAGAAGTACCCTAAACCAGCGAGCATGTATGAAGAATATAAGGACAGTAATTGAGGCAAAAGACGTGTGCAAAGATCGTGACATATGGAAATACGTTGTCTCTGCCTACCCCTCTGGGAAACATGCGTGAGTCTATGTATGTATGTAATTTAATTTACACAAAAATAGCATTATATAATTGCCTACTGTCATGGCCTACCCAGGAGAACTTTTTATAGGTACTAAATTCACCGAGATGTTGACGAACAAAGGTTATCATTATTTTCGACAAAGTTGTAAGTTGATAGGCCATTTTTGCTGTTTTTATAACGTCTGTCCACTAATGGTTTTGGGTACAGATATATAGGTTATATTAGTGGGTTCTGAGATAACAATTTGGTGGGTTTTTTAACCGATTACAAAAGGAGATAATCAAGTCGAATGTATGCTTTTTGTATGTGACGCGATTTCTCTGTTATTAGCAGACCGACTTTGATAATGTTTAATTAATAGCGAATGTTTTCGAGATGCTTTTTAATACATTTTGTTCCAATCGGTTGTTTAGAAGAAAAGTTGAAGTTGGTATTATGCTTTTTAAAACAGTTTTCATTTTCAGTAATTATTCATCTTAAGGTAGTTTGAAACGTTAAAGTGCACTAATAATTTTTCGTTTAATATGTCGTTTATTTATTTATACCTAACTAGCTGTGCCCCGCGGTGTTACCCGCGTTAAATTTTCTTTGCTATAAACCTCACGGAGCCCGAGACCTTTCCAACGAATGCAAAACCGTGGAAATCGGTTCGTGCGTTCTGGAGTTATAGCGTCAGGAAGGAAAACCCGACTTATTTTTATATCATCATTACAGCTAAATAAGTCCACTGCTGGACCAGCCTCCCTCAAGAATCGTCTTGGGGGGATATGCCATAATCGCCACGCTTGGCAGACGGGTTGGCGATCGCAGTAAGATGGTCATAGTAATCAGAAGGAAGCTGCTGCCCATCCTCTGGTAGATATTCCCTCGGGTCGACTTCTACGCCCCCCACGGGATGAGATGGGGTGATGATATTCTGATTCTGATATTTGTCGCCGTCACCACACCACACCGTTATTTTTATATAATAGATTCTAATTGTTGGTATGGCAAAAGCGCTTAAACGCACGGAAATAGTTCCTTGTTGCTACAACATCCGTATTATAAACTACTGCAGATATTGGTTGCAAGCTATTTAATATAATAACACGCTAGTTTTGCCAGTGATCTCCGAAAGTATTATTATATTAATAAACATTGAAAGCAAATTGTACTATAGGCGGTCTTATCGCAGTCAGCGATCTCTTCCAGACAACCTTTGGATGGATAAGAAGCAGAAGTATAGAAAGATAACACGATAAGGGTAGTGCAAGATAAAATAATTTAAGTAGGAATCTAAATACTTACAAACTAATAATGGTATTTACTTAATAGTAATACTACCATGTCATTAGATATAACACATACTTATACATAAACATAATAATACATACATACATAATAAACAATATAATATGGAAGGACAGTGGAAATGCATTCATAGTGACAAGTAGTGGTTTTTCACTAGTGTTTTGAACAAACCAAGGGATTGAGCACGTCTATTTGTTAAAGGCAACGCATTCCAGAGGCGAGCTGCCTCAACAGTAAAAGATTTACTAAAAAAGCTAGTAGAATGTGTTGGTAAAGATATATTGTAAAGATATAGTATGTATATTAGTACCTATTTGTCTCGCCACGTCTTTCGTCGCCAGTCTCGGAGGCTTCACAGAATAATAGTATCAAGCAAGGTTTGCAAGATAACTAATAAGAGGGCCACCCCTCAATGGTTGTGTGCCACTGTTGATCCTGGCTGACAGGAGTTGCAGTGGTGAGTACGAGGGAGGGACTGGGGCACTACTGGCTAAGTCGCCGAACTTCGTTTTCTTAAATGAGGTTCAAATAAATAAAGGTTAAAAATGACTTAATCAATCGTTAAATCGGCTTCCATGAGCACATTTGACGTCATATATGGTCCGGAATCGATTGTCAACGTTGAACCCGATTTAACAATTGTTTAAGTCATTTTTAACCTATATTTATTTGAACACCATTTAAGAAAACGATGTTCGGTGACCTGGCCGGTAGAGCCCCTGGTCCGTAAATAAACATGATACAAATAGGTACTTAACCTGTCTAATTCTGGCCTACACTGCTAAGTTGTAGTGTAGTGGCGCAGTGTTTTAGGTACAGGAACTTAGGGCGATGAAATAGTAAACAGGTAACTGGCTACTATCTTAGCGTCCTAAATTGGATCCTCGGATACGGCAACTATTTGAGTGACGCATAAATGGTTGTCGAGATCCGTCACGAGTCACGATACAGGCATTTAAATTCCTAGAGCGGGCATCTTTTAAAAAAGAATATAGACAAATAAATTGTTATTCGTACTTAGGTATATGTATATGAGATGAGCGAAATTCTAATTAAATTAAGGTTTAGCATCCAAATTTGACTTATTTTTAACAAAGGTTTGTGTTACATAGGTAGGTACAGGGAAAATAGAAGTAAAAATATTTAGTAATATGGAACTCGTTAATTTTATATCACATATGTACATAACAAAGTAGTTATAATTATCATTTGCCACGCTACAATGCTTCACACTAAATGTGACTAATTAAACTAATTATTTAGTGAAAGTTGTATTTATATTTAAAAAAAACACGTAATAGATAGCTCAGTAAAAGTCGGCGTTTACACATTTATAATATCACTTATGTGCCCGCGACTTCGTCCGCGTGGATTGAGGACCTGCGTTCAAATACCTGGCCAGATGTTAACTCGAATACCCGGTATAAGGACCTCTTAATATCTGCACAAGTGCATTAACGTTACGATAACATTACTTTATAATTTTCGACATACCCCGCTTATCATTATGTTTTGTTAAAAATACAGTCCGTTAATGGGCGAATTGTAAAGTAATTTATTTTTATGTTATTATAATTAAGGTATATTCGTTGCTCCTCGAAATAATTATTGTAATCTTTAAGAAATAAAGAAGTTCTAACCACCCATTATTCAGACACAGCCATCTGATCCCAAACTAAACAGATCTTGTACACACGGCTACACATCAAGCTACACATTTCCAATATAAGCTGACATCTCATTGTATGGAAATCATTTACAACGCGCAATCAGCTTATACTGGAAATATAGCTTGATGTGTAGCCATGTGTACTATGGAAACCGGACTCCCCCGTCAGGCGCCAAGAGAAGTCCACGGCAGGTAGGTTTAGTCGGTGCAAGTCCGACATACCCACCCGCAGACACTTTTTACGGGTGGCATGCGAAGGCATTCCCCCTGCCTTATCAAAAAAAAAAAAAAAGGTAACTGATATACTACGTATACTAATTTTCTTTTCTAACTACATATTTTCTAAACTCAGGACGAACAGACATGTTCATGTACACAATTATCTGTTCTGGATGGTGATCAATCCCACGGCCTGCGTGAAAGGCAAGTGTCTACCAACCACGCCAATAATGTGTTAAGTAAATTATTATTTAAGTTATACTTCTTTTGGCGCGATGGAGAAAAATGATGAGAGTGAATTTTTACGATGCGCGCGCACACCGACACCAAAAAATTTAACAGCATGATGTTAGTTCTAGGTGGTATGAAAGTGAATTTTTACGATGCGCGCGCACCCGCGCGCGCATCGTAAAAATAACAGTATAGTAAATAGTAAAATTAACAGCATGACGTTGGTTCTAGGTGGTATGAAAATTGATAACTATGTTCAAGTTGTATATTAAGAAGTATAACTTCTAACGCGTGTACATAAGTACACACAAGTTTTTTTAAATTTATTTCATTTATCGATTTCAGATACTGAAGTATAAAAAAGTAGGTAGTTAAAAAATTATATAACACCGGTGTGTTATAGCGTTTTTCTACCCCTCTTTAGATATCAAGTAGGTATACCTACAGTTATTATAATAATACGTAAAGTTTATCTAAAGTACCCTCTGTTTTGACCATAAAACCTCACTTATCTCCATAGCGAAGATATAAAGGTAACCTGCTATTAGATACGCCAGAGCTTAACGGGTCTAGGTTGATGTAATGATTATACGAAGAAAAAATGTTTGCATAGCTATAACCGTTAACTACATCGTATCAAATTGACGTGGTGTCGTCGATCCTTATTTTATGTAACGGTTATAAATTGCACAAAAAGGAAATATTGCGTATTATGGGCTGGGTGCCTAACTCCACTTCTTACCAATCATAAGCAATGCGTCAAATGGAATAACTCAGCTGACGCATTTAAAGTTCATAGGTGAAGCCGATAAGTAGGTACAGACGCCGGCACATCCAGTTACCCCAATCTGTCATATTCCTTTTATAGATTTTCAACTTTATCACATAAGCATAAGGTTCACTTTCAATTGGGGAAATTTGACAGATTAGGGTAGCTTGATATGCTTGCGACTGTACACACACACGTATGCGTAGAAGATAGGTAGTAACACAATCTACCCACAAAACTGAACAAATTTAATAATACCAGCTTGTGAAATATGAGAAATGTTTTTGGCTTCCCCCATTGATATATTTTGTATATCAATGGGATCCCCATAAAAACTACGTCAACTAGTCGAAATATATACATATATACCTATGGGAAGTTAGACAGGCAAAGTAAGGCCCTTAAGTTAGTTTCACTATTAATGTTACGCTTGTATTCTTTAAATCCAACATCCTTATGATATTAGCAAATTATAAGATGATAGGTATTATGCACGGGACAAATACTCGTACAAGAGGCGTCGGGCAAAGGTACTCCAAGTCGACTTAATTTAATTTATAGTAAAATAAGCTATTGTATTTTCTCTGTAAGTGATTTGTTTTGTAAATCTGAGAAAATAAACGACGTAAATCTAAAAAAAAGTTGTAATTCATTGTTTAGTTAGAAGTATCAATTATATAATGCTTGCATAATATTTTTTTTAATTTACTGTTAACGCATAGTGCCATGTATCGCCATAAGTGTTAAATTTATCCAGTAGGTGGCACTGTTTCAAACATTTACTGTGAAAAAATTATTTTTTGTGTTATCTGTGCCACACTATGCCTTTTAAAAGTTTTAAAAGTTCGATTGTTATGTCATTCTAATTTTTTACACCAAATATACAAATTGTCACAAAAACAACATACAAGAGGACTCATTTCAAGGCACAACTTTTGCTCCTGAACTACTGATGACATAATTCGTAACATTTACTTAGTTTCCATTATTATCGTGCCTATAGAGAACATGACTTACCTCAAACCATTTATATCTACTTACTGTATTTAGGGTACCTAGGCTTGCCTATTCCTGTTTCCATCTATTCGCGAATCTGTGTAAAGTTTACAGTTGAGGCAATGCGAATGAATGGAAGCAGGTTAGCCACAACAATGAATGAATACCGCATTAACCACAGAAATAGATTTATACTATTACGCGATTTTCTCTCGGAGCTCTGGTTTGGTTGAGAAAAACGAATTCTATCATTTCATGTGATTTTGTATGTCAATTAAATCAATAAAGCACCGCACCGTACGTCCTTAGTTAAAAAATATTACTCATCATATAACTAATACTACATTTTAAAAGCAATATTACTAAATAAATGTTTATACCTATAATAAACATACTTATATATTTCTAAACACAGATATACCTTCGCACTCTATACCCTCATTTGAATCATCCCTTAATTGAACTAAAACAGTATAAAGATTTAGACCAAAAACCAGTCTAACTCAACAATGAATGAATGTTGTACGACATATTTTATACGACACATCATCACCTTCCACCAATCTTAAGTCCACATTACAGCATTCGCTTGATTTCTAAATAATTGTGTTAATTAGAGCTGTATTAGATGTTAAATGTGTTTAAAAACACCACAAATAAATATTACTGCAATACGAACATACGGCATTATTACTCTCGTGCCATAATGTAATTCCCCATTTAGTTGCTAAGAAAATATCAAACGGTTTGCTGGGAAAATATTTCTTATTAGTTCTAATACATCTGAATAAACGTCGCAGGACCATGCGTAAATATGTAGTCGGTAAGAGATAAAAGAGATCAGAATATCCGAGTTGTTTCTTTAATTAATGAAGCATCTATCTCAGTTGTTGGCTCGCGAGAAGCAATTAAGATGGAATATTCGCATTTTCATTTAATTTTGCACTCATGCCAAGACATGCGAACGCTTTGAATAAGTACATATATAACTTTAATTGCTGCAGTTTAAACACAACATGAAAAAAATAGAATGTTTTCATATTTCAAATTAACATATTATATTAATATTTTTTATTACGTATATACATATTCATATTTATAAACATGTGCAAATGGGGTTACATCACAAAACAATTGCGAGTGCGGCGTGTCACCCCTAAGCATGGCACATTTATCTGATTATCCCCCCTGTCCAGTCTCTTGTTCCCTTCAGGACTTGTATGACGCTTCAGCCAAAGCGGTCAGCGTTGCCCAATTTTGGAAAGATAGATTTTTACTATTTAATATAAATATTTCTTTATTAAAAGTAAATATGTCGAGATTTAAAATCTGCATATTACCAACTTTTCCCACTTTGTGTAAATATGAGTACCTGTGCCTGTGGGATCATAGGTTTCAAACCAGGATCCCAAGATTTTTTTAATTTATAAGATAGTTGAATGTTTCTTTATCACATATCTTGTAAACACGTAATGCCTTTAAGAAATGTGACATATATTTCTTCAAATCTTTTTAAAGTGATGACCGCATTAGATAAATAATTCCATGTATCGCTGGGAACTTTCCAAACATTTTTATAGTTCAATTCATGGAAAAAAGCTGACGCAGTTCCAGTAAAAGTTAATCATACATAGGTTATATTATTTAGTAGTAATACAAATATTCCTGTGACGGCATCGAATCCAAAACACGTGGGGCACTGAAATAGCAGCAAGGCGACTACTAGCAAGTAGTTCGAGTTCGAATTATTCTATAGACAATTAATAAAGGGGAATTATAAAACGATCGAATACAAAAATACTTAGCGACTGATGTTGAGATACTGTTTTAATAACTTGAGCGGCATGAATTTGAGTAAGCGAATATTAACGAAACTAACGACGAATATTGATTAATAATAAAATACAGAACGAGCTTACAAAAAGTGGGTTATAATTAATCCATTTCAGATATCAAAATTCTAGCCGTGCGACTAAATTACTAATTGAGCGACTAGAAATACAGAGAGGGCAACTTCCATATTAGGATAGAGACGAGTTTTGCGGAAGTTATTTGGGTTTGGTTAGGTTAGAATTGTGACCATCAAGCTAGACACTATTATTAGTGAAGATTGATGGAAAGTTTTCAAACTCCCATATTTTTTGGAGCTTAACAAAACTATTAGCGCTTGAAGTCCGCCGCACAAGCCTCTGATCTCTCTGATTGGTCAAATCGAAAAAATATTAGGTCGCTCAAATATTACGAAGCTTCTCATTTTGTATTTTAAGTAACTCAAATTAATATTTGTTAGTTGCTGTTCTGTTGATTTCTCGTCACTCGCAGTCAGTCGCTCACTTATTAATACTATAACGTAAATTAATTATTTTTTTCACTTAAAACTTTAATTTACAGTCACTCGTTTAAATACTACCCATTAATATATAGGTACTTTAACGTTACGATTCCGAACGCCGAAAGTGTTCGAAAACCCGCGGAATACCCGCTGGTATACCACGAGTTTTCGAACACTTTCGATCTGCCACGACTGTACCCGAACGTTTGGTTTTTGTTTTTTTTTTTCAATAAAATATCAAGTAAATATGGCAGCCTATAAAATCAAATGGCATATGTCCTTGTTGTTTGATTACTGAAAAATATTGAAATCGGTTCTGTTTCGTACGAGGAATTAAAATAATACGAAGCTTCGAGTTTACCAATTTTGGTATTGTTTTCAGACAGAACGGATTCTGATTCAATGATTCTGAGCGAGATTTTTGACTTTTAGACATTTAATGTCTACAAAATGAAAAAAATATCGTCGTTGTCATGTTTAGTTCATATTATTCACTAAAAATTATAAATAGAGTGGTACAAATTAGCTCTAATTTGTACCACTCGATTTATAATTTTTAAATTTGAATCTATAATGATTTCTATAATCTTTGAAGCCCTCTTGAAGCCAACGTTCAAATTTGCTGGCGGCTTTTTTTTAATTAAAAGTCTTTGCACGTTCTTATCGAATGAGCGATTCAAATTTAGAAATATCTATCAATAGCCCTAGAGACTTAACTTAATCACAGCTCCGACCGGACTTTCATCTTTAAATACTAACCTAAGCGTTATGCTAATGAACAACTGTAAATATATTATCTGCCACTAATATAGTAAGGTTTACAGTTACGATAATTATTGAAACATGTTTTCCCGTATAAGTTTGTGTTCCCGTGTTGCGTATTATTCATAAAACCGTTAGGTAACCTAGAAAGATCTAAAAGGAGCATTAGGCACCACCTCGAGCCAATAAAGCTCGTATCTTTATTACATATCTTAGAAACTTTTCTACTTCAATGTAAACCAGTACCCTTATTTATTACGCATTTCGTAGAAAGCAAATGATAACAATGTTTTGCAATTTTTCTTTAGAAAGTCAATTTCTGCATTAGGGAAATGAATCCATCTACCAACATATAACTGACGGACACAAAGCACGCCCAGACTCTGAACAACTACTTACGGATCACATATATACAACTATAACATTCCCGCACAGGGCAACCCCAATCAAAATTGTGTAAGCGATTACATAGTTGCATCCCTGCGTCAGCCAAAGCCAATGCTTCAATGTCAGCAACCTATTGAGGCGTGAAGAGGTATCGTTTGTGAGTTTGTGACGTTGTAAGGGGTAATCTCTGGATCTACTGAACCGATTTTCAAAATTATTTCACCAATAAAAACCTACGTTATTGTGGAGTGTCATAGGCTATGATTTATCATCATAATTTTTATTTATCCCGAACTTTACGCGGGACAAACGGGCAGGGACAAAAATATTTTGTAACGCGGAACGAAGTCCGCGGGCACTGCTAGTGTAATATAAGTATATAGACGTGTAGATGATGAAGTAAGTAATTAATTTACACACAATATATTGATTGATGGTTACCTATTCTTCGACGTTTGTATGGAATTACGTTTCGTAACGCACTTTCAGTTTCCATAACCATAATACCTACACCGAACGACCCCATTAGCGACTGTCAATGATATTAAAATTAATAGCGAAGTCTGCTTCTGCGGCATATTCCGTCAGAACTCAGACGAAATTTCATTAATCCTCATTTGACCAATTTCCTGTCGAAAATTAAGACCAACATTGAGCAGTTGTTTAAACGAAGTTAATTGTTGCAGTTTATCTTTGAAAACGGGACTCATAATGAAGGTCTGCTGACAAGGGATAAGTTTATGGAGGTGAACACGAGAATGGAGGCACGGAGGGACTTCCTGAGGTCGGAGTGCTCGAGGTTAGGCCTTGACGCCTCGAGCCAGAAGTCTAATGCGTGGGAGTACCTGATTAATAGACAGTATCATGTTATATGGTGAGTGATACCTAATAGCGTCTGCGCATACAGTTTTGACAAACATTTCCAGCCTACTTACTACTGCCTAATTTTCTCTGCTGCTTATACTTTTAGAAGACGAGTATTGGTATACTACGGCTTATCAAACTGCGCCCCTAAGATATATTATTGCAGTTTTTACATAATATACAAGAAGTAGTTTGTTGATGTTTAACAATTTTTCTACTTATAAATAAAATAAGTAACAAAACAATTAATGGCTTGAAAAATAGCCCTGATAGATAACCATTCGCGGTGTTAAACCATGCGGGCGATGCCAAATGTTAATCTTATTTTTTTTCTAATTCTAATTTATTTAATGGCAATTCACGTTATCCTTACATGATTTTGCCAATGTCAAGTGCGAATTTATGTTCTGGACGGTATTTCTATAGATATTTGGGATAGTAGTAAGTATAGGTAGAATTCACGTAATTTCTTTTTAAAAGACATGATTCTCTGTGTTGCGGGGTACTTATCAAATATATAATTGACGGATTCAGAGAACATCCAGACTCTGAACGATTCCGACTCCGAACTGATTTATTGATCACACAAATAGTTGGCTTGTGCGGGAAACCAGAACACGGGGGGCGAGGCAACTGTTTTCACCGCTATGCCACACGTGCAATCAAACTTCACGGCAGAATGGGTAAACGGAACCTAACATAAGAAAATTATAGGACAGTTTACATATTTTGGCATCTGTCATTAATGTGAAGCAATATGTATGGTCAAGTAGCATATAACTTTGGCGGTTTTTCCTGTAATTGAGAAGAAACGCAATGGTCAGAACTATTTTGATACTTCACGCTGGCAACTGGCAAAATGTTAATGATTTAACGGTTCATAAGCCTTGCTATTAGCCAAATCTTAAGAACTGCTGTCTTTAGAAATAATGCGTCTTATTCCAGGTGCAACATATTCAAAGCGGCGTCCACATCATGGATGTACAACTTCAACCTGATGGCAAACTACTCAGCAGCCTTCCTAGATATGACCAACGAAGTTCCTCTAGAGCTCGCCAGAAGGAAGTACGCGAGGCCAACATCAGAAATGATCAAAAAGGCCCAGGGAGACTCCATCACATTCTTGATTGTGAGGCATCCGTTGGAGCGATTGGCGTCAGCGTACAATGACAAAATTGTTCACGCGTGGCCTAAGTCATTCCATGACAAAATGGGGAAGAAAATTATCAAGAAGTACAGGAAGGTATACCTACCACGGCTCCCTAATTAGTATTAATACTTACCAATTACTTAATGCCCTAGCCAGAGCGAGATAAAAAAAACTTCGCGTGCTGTAAAATCAATATTACCTCCTAATGGTGACGCTCTATTCATCTGACATAAATGTAAAGTTCTTACTGTCTCATGGAGTTATGGAAAAAAGACTCGAATAGGGCCTTAAAATATTCATATTCCATAATACCAATTCTGAAAACTTCCAAAAATTTATTCCTAAAATATATGAAACACGATGACAAATGTTACCTTGGCCCATTAAAATGAATTGCATTGTCAAGATTACCCATAAAACATTTGCTTTTCTTATTGTTCTTAATATGTTTCTTGCTTCTAGCCTGGTAGCCAGCCGACACCCACTGTTACGGAGAAGCTGGGCAAATACCCAGTTTTCGAAGAATTTGTCTCGTACGTCCTAGACGAAGCCAAAGCTAAAAGATCTCTCGACATGCATTGGACTCCATACACCAACTTTTGCACGCCGTGCAAATTCAACTTCGACGTCATTCTGAAGTTTGAAACTTTGGATGTAAGTAATGAAATCATATTTTAAACCTAGTATTTATACATTAATCTCATTGCACAGCCTATCTTAAATAAACAAATCAGTTTTAAGAATACCTTTATACAATTTTAACTACTTTAATTATTAATTTTAACTTTTTCATTTAGTGTTGAGATTCGTTCATAAAATTAAATACTGTCTAAGTAATATCATAATAATACAATTAATACAAGGTTTGAAACTTCTATAAGAAATCCGAGCATGAATTCTTGTTCCAATAATTGATATTCTTTAGCCATTCCAAAATGGCCACACTTTGGCAACACCTCCTTCCGTTTGCAGAGGCTGACATAGACAACTCTGTACCGTTGCGACCGCACAGTTTTGAATAATAGGTTGGGGAAAAAGTTACTTCGCATTTTTTAAGAAAATTCTAAACATTTTTAGTATAGTTTATTTACATTTAACTAAAGTATGTAGGTACCATTTTGTTCGAAGACTTTTTGCCGTCTTGTAGGTAGGGACATGATCCCATTGCTATAGACATTTTGGGACTTCTGATCAAAATACCGCTACAAGTGGTTTTGGCAGTCCTCTCGTGATGTTAAGCTGACACTGCCTAAATAATTCTGAAGAGACCGAAACAGGTGTAAATTAGAAGATGCAAGGTCAGGCCTATACGGCTGATGCATTAACACCTCCCAGCCAAACTCTCTTAATTTTTGCTGAGTGGCTAAATATGTGTGAGGTCTAGCGTTATCATGATGAAAAACCACACCCCTGTTGATTAATTCCGGCCGCTTTCTCTCAACTTCTTGCTTTAATCTCATCAGTTGTTCGCAGTAGAGTTCAGAATCGATGGCCCTTCCAATGCCACCACACACACAGCATCACCTTGTTGCGAGTTAACCCGGGTTTCATAAATCAAATGTTAAATATTCACAGATGCTGTTAATATAAGTATCTGTATTACACAAAGAAGTCGTTTTAGGGATCAATAACACAAATACTCATGAAATGATACAAAGTAGGTAATCAAAGGTCAATTAGGTATCTAAAGTTAAAATATTATTTTATATGTTAAATTAATATTTACAAAATTAGAATCCTGAATTTTTGTTTGACCACTTTGACAATTCCATAACCACTTTTTGACGTATTTTTCGATAAGACCACCGTTTGTACAATTTGTCATTGTAATATTTCATGTAAGAATACATTTTCATGTATTGTCAATATTACATTGACAAATTGCTGCACAATAAAGAGTACTCTATTACATTATGATCTGGTCCTAGTTAAGAACCTGATCTGTCAGTCAGTCAGATCAGTCAGCCAATGATGGATATCAGTTGGTGTAGACCTTGAAAACTGCCTTATTACGTAGGCAGTAAGGTTGATACTCGTTGTGTCAGTGACATGGTGACTGCACAGGCGCCAGCACATCCAGCTACCCCAAACTGTCAAATTTCTTTAATAGATTTTCAACTTTATCACATAAGCATAAGGTTCACTTTCGATTGGGGAAATTTAACTTTAATTTTGCTGGCGTCTGTACGTTGCTTCCTAAATTACGTAATTTTCCTTATTTACGAACGTTATTTATTTCTTACTCTCAGGAGGACCAGCGATTTCTGATCCAGTTGGCTCATCTGCAAGAGATCGTGAAGCCGGAGTGGCGGAACAGTGGCAAGGGAACCAACACGCTACATAATATCAACCACCTATACTCACGCCTTACCAAGCGACAGCTCGACGGCCTTTATAAGTTGTACAGGTAAATATAGTTGTTAATACCCTGGTTTCAGTCGTTCAAGCATAAAGCCTTGGCTTGCTAGAGTCAAAAGATGACCTCCGTAGTATGGAGACGCATAGAAATTGTAAAATTTTAACGGTTATTTTACAAAAATGTCAAGCGGATATATCTGACCTGTTTCGATTGTTTCTTTTCTGTGTTTTGTATGTAGAAGCAATGGTAAACTCAATAAACGATAAGTCAGACACTTACCACGCCAAAACAGAACTCATTTAGATCAAATTTGCAACGGAGTAATTTAACACTAGGGGACGGTCATGGGAACGCGGTAGATTAAAAACAGTATTTTGAATATACCGCTAGGGGGGCTAAATCCTAGATGAAAAATATTTAAGTCCAAAACAACATCAGTATGGCTGCTATATTATGTATTGTAGAGGTATTTCCAATTTCCTGTTCTTAGAGCGGAAAACGTTATGCCGAAAGACGATGTGGTAGAGTACAAATGCAGAGGGATAGCGTGCCTAGTCATTATCCAGCAGTTGCCGTTAAACGGAGTTAATAGAAACTGTATCAAAATATGACTTATGGATTTGGTCCCCATTTCTACACACCTACTGTGCCTAATAAATATAGGTCAGTTGCTTGTAGACGATCCAGATTATTTTAACTTAAACATTACAACTATATCACACTTAGGTAATACAAATAATAGAATAACTACGAAAAATGAATAATAATGTCTCTAATTCTCTAACAGAGAGAAATCATAAACAAATACATGTTTTTTTAATACGCAGTGTGCAATGATATAGCAACAAATATATAGCAATCTCACGACTGCGATCGTATTGTATGCTAGACGTATGGAACACAAACCGAGAAAAACAATGTATTTTCAGTTTTAAAATAATACTCAATAATCAATAAAATTTTTGGTCAAATTGTTATTTGTTGTACCTCTTGTATTTGGAAATTTAATTTGCGCCTAGACGGCTTGAGCCCCCGCTCGACTGAATATAGACAAATGTAGATAAACGTCATGTAATAAAAAAACAATGTTATAAAACTTTTTGCAATACCAGCGCTAGAACAATAAAATGTTCTAGCAAATGCTGAGGTGGTGCCATTTCGGACTTGCACGGACAACAAGAGTCTTCGTTTTTATTTTTATTGTTATTTAATTTTTTTTTTTTTTTATTATTTATTTATTTAGGCAAAAACAGTCTTACATAAATATTGTTACAAATAGAAATACAAATAGACCTAATAAGCCATATTATTACACAAACTTTAATTATCTACGCAAACTAAAATGACGGACAAAAGACAAGATAAAATAGAGTTAATCCTTACACAATTATCAAGCATATTGAAAAATATAAACATTTTTTTTAGATGTATACATGCTTCATATATATATCCGTATATCTAGATCCGTACATACATACTATATTGTATTAATATTATTATTTTATTTTAATTACACAATGAGATGGCAACTTATCAAAAAATATATCTACGTTATCCATATTATGTTTGTTATAACAATTACATGAGCGTCTGAAGAAGGCATTTTTAGCATAATTGGTATGACAAAAAGGAATTGAAAATGTATCTTTAGAACGTGATTGACGTGAGGATGAGTATCGAGGCACTTTAAATTGAATATTTTCCAAAAGAGCTGTTGAGTTAATATGGTTATTTATAATTTTATATAGGAAGATACAGTCCATAAGATTTCGTCGTGTGCTAAGGAAAATCATTTTGTGTTTGTTAATTCTCTCTGCGTAATCAGCGCTGACTTGGCCCGTTCGGTAGTCTAAAGATTTTAAAAATTTATTTTGCACCCTTTCAATCCTATTTACATGAATCGAATAGTGGGGGCTCCAAACTACGCTACCAAATTCTAAAACACTTCTGACATAAGCATTATATAACAGTTTTAGGGTTTTGGGATTCTTAAATGGTTTGCTTGCTCGTAGGATAAAGCCTAATTGTTTATATGCTTTACCTACTACATTATCGACGTGCAAATTAAAACTCAGTTTTGAGTCCAAAGTAATACCTAGGTCGCGAATGCTAGTAACCCGTGTCACATTTTTGCCAGACATTTTGTAATTGTATACTAAGGTATTGTGCTTTCGGGTGAAGGTTATAACATTGCACTTATCAGTGTTTAAAATTAATTGGTTGTCATTACAATATGTTTCAAAGACAGCAAGATCTCTTTGTAGACTGTCACAGTCGTCCACATTTTTAATAATTTTGTAAAATTTTGTGTCGTCGGCATAAAGTAGATGATGAGAATTATTGAAACATTTTCCGATATCATTAACGTACAAAGCAAATAAAAAAGGACCAAAATGGGAGCCCTGGGGAATACCAGAGGGTATAGGTAGAAATGATGAACGGTATCCTTTAAGCGCCACTGCTTGACAACGGTTTTGAATATAGGAGTTTATCCATCTTAGCAGATCAATATATTGTTGTCTTTGAAATTTTTGAATAAAAATCTTTCTTTCTTTCAATATAAATATGATGTTCATAAGGCGGTTATCGAAAGTGTAGGTATACAAACTTCATCGGACTGTTCTGTCAGAAAAGGCTCTTATAAGTAATCTTCGTTGGTCTATGGAACGTGTTCTCAATACATTTATTTACTAATAAACCAACTCCGTGCATGATGTTATTGCCTTTCTTATAGACAATTCTAACGTTTACCTTTGTTGTTTCAGCCACGATTTCCAGTTATTCAACTACACAATAGACAATTACTACGAGATTGTACGACCAGACGAGACAACTCCTGCATAACAGATTCACCCGTCGTATAAGCCACAACGCTTAATGAAAGAAAAATAGGATTTCATTGGTCCAAGAGTACTTTCTGCTGACCTGCTGCGAGTCTGAAGCGTGAACTACAAATTTGTTTCGACCCCGACAGGAGGCAACCCTGGCGATGTTATAAAAAAAACAAATAATTCATTAATAATAGCTGGAAAGACTGATCGATGAACAGGGATGATTGATGGACTTTCTATTGATCCGAACGGCCACAACCACCCCTTGCGTCAGTTTTCGTGTTTAACTCTATTTCATGATGCTTCAGTTACACCCTAAGCCTAGGTTTGCATGATGGTAGAAAGCGCTTCCGACAAGAGAATTCAGTATTAAATTCGAATCTCCGAATAGTGACGAGTCACACTTGCCTTGTAGGATTTTGTCATATTTCGATTGGAAGTTTAAAATGCCTATAATGCAATTCCACATTATCTCAAGAGAGGTTTACAATGTAATAAAGATTTTCTATGGTATTGCGTGGCCCCATTTCGCCAGAAAACCGTGTCGTGGAGATAAGTATCTATCAAATCTATTTGTTTTCTTAAATTTTAAGCCGAGATGACACTGATAAACAGATAACGCGCGGGATTAGCCGAATGTAATGGCGATTAAGTCAAAGTTGTTTTTATTATCTATTTAGTATGTCTACAACATAAACACATCTCTTTCGCAGTTTAAATAAATCATTAATTACCGTGTTAAAACTATATTTAAGAACGTAGATCCTAATAGACTAGTTTTTCACTATTAATTACAAGAAACTATGATATTTATTTAGGGCATTAAAGCATACGTATTATGTTCAGAGAGTTGGCAATGTATAAATCGAGAAATGAAATTCTCTTCGGCGATTTCTTTTGCAACACTAGACTAATTTAAATAGCATTATACCTCTTTCTAGTATGATGATGTCTTTCCTGGTCGATTTCGACCACAGCGGCTGCGAATATTAGAATTTTTATTATTTTAAGATGATATCAGGAGCGTAGTTGGTTGGTCAGCTCTTTCATGGGCCCCTCATATGACTGCAATAGCCAATCTTCCTTTTAAGAAAGCGACCACAGTGGCTGCACACCAGGACACCGTTTACGTAATTGTACTGTTTTTCCGAAGCTGGTTGAGCTTTTAGAGAGCTTTTAGAGCCTAGCGTCGAACTCAGCCCGTCTCCTATCCTCAAACTCAGAAACCTGATGTACAAGGGGTCTCCATTCAAGCAGTTTTTGTGCCTGTGTTTCCCATCTAGCTGGATCTATGCCACACCTCTTCGTGTGACGCTTTCGCACATCCTTAAAACGGAGAAACTGGCCGCCATGCTTTCGCTTGCCTGTCTGCAACTCGGAAAAAAGATGCACTTAGCGATTAGCGAACCGGGCGCGTAGGTATTGGTCGACAGGTTCTAATGTGTTGCTTATTTTCCCTCAGTAGGTACCTATATCGCGCCAAATCTGTCTTGACACAACTAAAGATGCCCTGTCCCTAGTACCACAATATGTTAGAAAGAAATGCAATGCTATTAAAATTCGTTAAGTTAGTATTGCATAAAATTGGGGGCATTATGTATATGATAGTAGAACTGTGTTGGTTCACGCAATATATCTATCCATAGTCGTGTAAGAACTGACTTAGTTATATTATGATAACAAAAAATAACAAACTGTTGACCTAATTAAATTTATACTTAAGTAGTGCTAATAGCTGAATTTAGTTGATATTGACGCATAGGACAAAATGTAAATATTATGTTTTAGTTTTATAATGCGAACAAAATTCCTTAGTGCTTCCATACATTATAGAATTATGGAAAAATGTTGTATTATGAGAAAGTCACTAAGTATATTGTAGTAAGGACGTTTAGGACGGCAAAATCGCTTGTTTAATTTGTTTGATATTGCATAAATGCAAAAATTAAGTTCGAATGTAAAATAGAGATTAGTTATTGTTATTTACTCGTCATTTTGTACGAATTGATATAATCTACGGTCGATATAATAATATCCTTACAACAATAATGAGACACAAATAAGACTTCAGAAATGTTTAGGTTCCATTTGCTCCACTTTTATTAAATGGCATCGGAATGTTCTCGTTCACATGTCATTTAACATTTACTATTATTATCTGTTCAGAGCATTTTCCTCGCATGCAATTGCACAACGAAATAAAAATATTTACCGCTTATGTAATAAAGTAAATGTCAAGGTCTTCACCAACAGTCAACAGCTGGTTAGGTCCGTAACTTCTTTTCGAATGCACTGAAACATTTTGTAAGGCGATTATTCTCTATGCTCATTTTTTTTATTCATTGCATAAATTTTTCTTTTCTATTTTTAAATGGGTGTTATATTCCAGAACCTTTACTTGCTGGTGTTGGATATATATTTGACTTTTATTTTGAATGTTAATATGGACATTACTGCTAGTGTTAGTAATATCTAAATAACTGAATTGAAATGTGATAGTTTTAATCAAAGAATTTTCTAACAGTTTATTTTTGTTATTTTTTAAATTATTTATCATTTTTAGTTTAACTCAAGGTGTAAGAAGTACAGTTATACATCAATCATGTAGTCTGTTTGAATAAATGCGTAGGTATTTTATAACTAGGTAATATTTTTAAAATGTTTTGTAACCGTTAAACTTTGGATAATAATAATTTTGTAAAAAGTCGTGTAGGTACGTTACACGACTTTTTACAAAATTATTATTATATGTTGTTAATTTATTATTGTTATTAACTAATCCATACTTACAGATAAACATTTGCATTCTAGTTTCATTATAAGACTTTAACCCATGTGATTTATTAGGGATATAGTGTACATGCTTTTGATTTTAACTTTGTAAATGATATAAAAAGTTTACACGCAATAAGAATACAATGAGAAAATAGATAATTTTTTTGCTTCTCACGATTTCGAAAGAGAAGAGCTCTATGTTTAATTGTTTTCGAATGTACCTACCTATATAACGCAATTTCCCCGTTGTTTGTAAATCGATTTTGAAGTTTTCAATCGATATGGAACGCTTTCGAGGTGGTCCCATATAAAATACGGTTGTAAAAAAGTTATAGCCGATTGCACATTTAAAAAGAAGTTATAATTTTCGACACAAAGCTTTTCTATATCAATAGTAAATAGCATGGTTTAGAACTTTAAATAGATTAAGGAAACACCGAATAACGAATCTGTCCTAAATAGATTAAGCAAAAGCGTACACCAATTACAACATCAGTTATTCTCAGCATTTGTAAATAATATACATGTTATTATTTAAATATGTATTTAATGCGTACAAATTGTATTTCTAAGGTAATTTAAAGAATTGTTTTAGTTTCGTAGTAAATAATAGGTGCGTAGTTATTTCACGTGTCTCTTTATTACCGGGTTAGTAAGTGGTAAAGTGCTGTCGCGAAGCAGAGATAAACCTGACGATGATGAGCTCTTAACTGTGGGTATAAACATTTTTGTATTAAACGCGAGTTTATATGAAATATTTGGAAGAGAAAAACACCTTACTGTTGGAGACAAAAAGGTTGGGAATCCCTTAAGATGGCGGACATTGTATCTATGCTAGCTCGACGCAATAGGTATGTGCAGAAGCGTCAGACAAGTAATACCCTATTAATGTTCAGGCGCCAGCACATCCAGCACCCGAATCTAACATTTTTTTTATAGATTATCAACTTTATTACAAAAACATAAGGATCACTTTTAATTGGGAAAATTTGACAGATTGGGGTAGCTTGATGTGCTGACGTCTGTACGAAATTCTTCCTGCTCCGCGACGGCACTTTAGCAAAGAGACACAACATTTTAAGAGAGGAAATAGCTCTAAAAATGGCGATTTATAAAGAAATCACGTCAGCAATGTGAAAAACGGCGTCTATCGGTCAATATAATAAGATCTTAATTTGGTATAATATCCCATATAGATATTGCCTGATGGAAACCGATATTTAATTGAACCTGTGTGCTGTATTTTAATTGGCAAAGCGAAATCATGAGATTGAGTCAACCAATTGGAAAATAGAAAAACTCTTGCGTGCCTCTCTATAATATCAGTCACATTTTTTATGAATAATATCTAATACGAATAATATCTAACCGAAGGTAAAAACTGCTTCATGTTAAACGAAATGTTGTTATAAAAGTTCTATTAATAAGCTTAGTTATCCAGCTTTTTAATGTTTCACAAACTAATTCTCCAGTTACCATAGCTATGGATTTTAATATATCTACGAATTGGCTACGTTCGTTATAAGTAGAATTTAAATTAAATACTTAGGTACCTGTTTGTATGAATATGTAATTTATTATGCGACATTGTAACATCGAAACATGCCTTCTATGAAATATGCACATATTATCAAATGTATCAAGGAAGGCCAAAAAACAAATTAGATGTAGGTATCTAATGATGTGTATTTATCTTATTATACTTTAAAAAAGTATAAAAAATGTAACTAGCATGTTCCTTGATGCATTACGATACTTTAATAAATTATTAAAAGACGTTTGGGCGTGTAATCAGGGCATTACTATTCTGAATAGCCCGATCTGTTAAAACGTCATTAGCGTCATTTAAGATATAGGATAAAAATGAACTCTATGCGTAGTCACATTTAGGTCGTTCTACATTGGCGAAAAATTAACCAGGTCTTTTCTTTAACTTTCCTTAGGATACGAACTAAGTTTACTAGTCGAAACTAAATTAGTTCATCGTATGTCTTCGTTAACGTTACTTACGCCATTCTGAATACAAAGTTGGTCTCATTGATATATAAAAATGAATAAAGAAAATGTTATTACATGTTATAATATTGACTGAGGCGCTCTCAGTTCCGTGAGCGATTGGCGAGGTTAAGCGCTCGGTGTGTCCATAGATGGATGACCGTTAAATCTGGTTTCAATTCTGGTCGTCTCCATGTACCAGAGGGCAGTCTAATTATAACCCAGTAGTCATGTCAAAGGCTTATTGGGTGGTTTGAATAACTCTGAACTAGTGTCCACTTCCTGTGCGATTCAATAAAAAATGATAGGTACCTTCTTGAAGAAAGAAGAGTAATTGGAGGCATAACGTTTTATCATTTGGATATCATTTTATTTTTTGGTTTACTTATGTATTTTTAAAATATTTCATGTATCAAAAACAAATATCTAGCATTTTCCCCAACGCAACGTAACGCCGCGCCGGTAAATCGAAATACTAAACTGGGTAATCATAAATTTTACCGAACCTACCTCCTCTAACACCAGACTCCTCTATCCTACCTACCTACTTACAGATTATACCGGCAGATCAAATTTAAATGCTAACCCTTGCTCAGAATGGAGATGCAATCTCCGGATTTCTTTTTGTGTAAACACGACCGCGTATCTAATTGAAACATGCAACTGCAGCCGGACGGTTAAATTTATGATTTCCCAGTTTTGAGTTTCATCAAGTCACCAGAAAAACGTGCGTTGCTAGACATATGCCTCCCCAAAGATCTCCACAAGTGCCGGTCCATCTTGTAGGGGGGCTTGCCCAAGCTGCGTCTTCCGGTTCATATTTATGAGTTTTGTTTTTTTTTTAATGATATATAGTCGATCGACGGCGTCGACTCTATCTTTAATGAAATTGGGTTTTCTAAGTCTTAATTATAACATGCTTGTTTTAATATATCAATGAGCAATTCCAAATAATTTCTCCTTAGTTAAGTTAGTAAAATAGTTGATACGGAATGAATTAGACCAAAAAGTTATGGCCTATGAAAGTAATTGTAATGGTGCTATAGTCCTTTAGATTTTGATCTCATATCAGGATGTGAGAGGTATGCATGCACAATCGTTGCTACGAATACGTAAAGCGATCGTTTCCAACGGTAACTGACTCGGTTGTGTTTATAATAATGTTGAAATTAATTATTCTTAGTACTTATAGAAAAATAAATTGACTATTTAATACTTCGTTGTTTTATTCAGTCTTTATATTATCACTACCTCGGTGGTCTATGGGTAACATGTTTAACCGGACCGGAAATAATTCTATGCTGGGTTCAAATCATGTCGGCCAAAAAGTGATTGTGGTATTTTTTACTCATTATCCGCTCGAAGTCTCGGTCAGCCTTCGGAAAACACGTAAAGCTGTCGGCCCTGTACCTGAACTCTTTCCGGGGGTATTGTAAGTCGTCCCATCGGATCGGAATGATGGAATAGAAAGTGGACCAGTGTTTTGTACACTATAAATAAATTTGACGGTCACCGTAGCCTAGTTGGTAGTACTCCTGCCTACGAAGCTGGTGGTCCTGGGTTCGAATCCCGGTAAGTGCAAATATTTGTGTGATGAGCACGAATATTTGTTTCTGAGTCATGGATGTTTTCTATGTTTATAAGTATTTATCTATCTATATAAGTATGTATATCGTCGCCTGGTACCCATAGTACAAGCTTTGCTTAGTTTGGGGCTAGGATAATCTGTGTGACATTGTCCCTAGATATTTATTTATTTATAATAAGGAGGATATCATTATTATTCAGTCGTAAACACTATGCTTGTTTACGCCTTAATAATTACAATAATAACATCCACCGGGTCGTTTTTACCATGGACCTCCATGGAGACTAACCACCTGTGCAGGTCATGTAGTGTACAAGTGAGTACGTAAACACAGGTGCACTTTCTATTCCATCACTCCGATCCGATGGGGCGACTTACAACCTGATTGTAACGTTTGCAGCTGCAGCACACCCGTTATCAACATAACACAAGCTAACATTTTGTCAGATGGCCTTTACATTAACCCAATCTATACATATAATAAAATTGTAGGACAGTCAAAACTGTACATTGAATATTTTTTTCAAAGGATACTTGGGGCATGATCTACAATCGATATCGAAGCCAAAAATATAGTTTTTTGAATTTTTGTCTGTTTATCTGTATGTATGTCCGGGCTAAACTCAAAAAGTACTGCGCGGAAATATTTCAAATTTTGCATGAATATTACTTAGAGGTCGGGTTAACATATAGGCTACATATTATCACGCTATCCCCGAAGGGGGAGGAGCTGTGATAATTTATAAAGTTTAACGCGGGAAAAACCGCGGGGCACAGCTAGTATGTAATACTTTTCTTTCTTATAACCAGTATCGTAATCAGTTTGGTGATGGCACTTTCCTAGTCAACTTGCGCTCATAGAGCGCAGAAACTGTAGGTAACTAAAAAAGATTAAGTAGAGAGAGAGAAAGATTTTAGTAAAGAGAGGTTCTCTTGACTCATTCTTACTCGAAAGCATTTTATGAACAGTTATATATGTCAAATAGATCCTGCTGGACAAATGTCTCCCCAAGAATATATGCCGTAATCACCACGCTTGGTAGACCAGCCAGCAATCGTATTATTACGGCTTACAGGGAGACGCTGTTGCCCCTTCTCTGGTAGGTATTCCCTTAGGATGACTTCTATGCCCTAACGGAATGAGATGGGGTGTGATATCCGTCGCTTTTAGTCACGCAGCTTTTTTATCTTGTGCGGCAAAGAAATCCGAAACACGAGGAGACAGCGTCACATGTGTAATTTATTTATTTATTTATAGAAAGACCAACAGCAAATAATAACAATCATATCATTTGTTATAGTTCCTGAGAGCCAATTATAGGTCTTCACGAATAGATAGTTGCGTATGTAACAATAGTGTGATCAAATAAAGTTAATTTATAAAAATTAAACACGATTAACAATTTATTTAAAAAATAGTCTAGGTTGTACTACGTAAGTACTCTTTATTCTGTGGTTGTACCCTTTAAGTAAGTACCCGTTAAGTACCCTTCTCACTGTCTCAGTTTAATCCACAAAAAAATAAAAATTAAGCAATTTAATTTGGCTGTTGAAACAATTGGCAGTTCGCCACAAAAATGCGTTTTGCCTATAGTTTGTGGATACCAAAGGAAAATGCAACGGAGTGTAGTGTCTCACCACTTTCGTGGGAATATCGAACGTTATTTTGTTTAGTAGGTCAGGACTTACATTCGTAACAGGTTAAACAATTTATTTTGAATTGAAACAATGTAAGATTATAAGAAACTTTGTATTAATAAAATTAAATAAATTAACAATACTGGACTTATACTAGACACTATGTAGTTTGGACTAGGTGCAACGGGAACTGGGGTAGATACTCCCTTTTCTCTGGCACTTTGGTTTTGTTTCTGAAACGAAATAAGGTTATATTAAACGTTATGCGTAATAACACAACACACCCTGTTACAATAATCATAAATATCAATAAAGAGATAAAAAAATATTTATTAATAAATGAATTGATAGAAACTTCACACAAAGCCATGTAACCCAAACTAAGCATAGCTTGTACTATGGATACTAGACGACGGTATGAAATGGTTTTTTTTTGTAAATATATACATACAATACACAGAAAACACACAGACCAAGACAATTAGACTTGTCCATGAACACAAATATTTGTCCTATGCAAGGATCCAACCTGCAACCTTTGGATGAAAAGGTGTCAAATAGACTTGATCATGAACACAAACTTGTAGCTTTTGCGAGCATCAATCCCGTAAAATTTGGATCAAAAGGTACAGTCGGTCACCGTACCCTAGTTGGTAGTGCTCCTGCCTACGAAGCTGGTGGTCCCGGGTTCGAATCCCGGTAAGTGCAAATATTTGTGTGATGAGCACGAATATTTGTTTCTGAGTCATGGATGTTTTCTATGTATATAAGTATTTATCTATCTATATAAGTATGTATATCGTCGCCTGGTACCCATAGTACAAGCTATGCTTAGTTTGGGGCTAGGATGATCACGATAGTCACAGCGTTCGTCAGAACGTCTACTGAACACGAATGAAAACTTAATAATAATGAAGTATTTTTAATTGCCTAAAGCCGTATTTCTTTTATAAAACATGGAAATTACTTATAGACACTCAAAAATCGCTAACACTCATTACCCTACTCCACGCAAATAAAGTTGGATCTGCTTAAGCATTATAGAAAATTAATCCTCTCTATCCTATTTTTTTATGTATTCGATTACATAAAAAAGACTGAATATATCAAACTTTACGAAAAAAGGACCAGATTACAATAAATGCACTAAGAAATCTTAATAAAGCTATGTCTTTTAGTCCAGATTCGAGTTAAAAAGATTTAATTGATATATCCATATCATAACCAAGTCATGGTATTGTAATCCTATAGAAAAATATCTAATCGAAACGCATCGAAGTATATAGCCTGTTTCGATGGATTTAGATTTTTTGTATTTTTTGCTATACAAAAAGCTATGCTCACTTTGTCCGTATATCTGCGTCATCTAACTAAGAGCGACATCAATATGAGGACACATTATAGGCTCTCAAATAGCTTGATAGAAAATAAGTGGCAGCATAATAATTAAAGCCAAGTAGAGTAGTTATAGACCCTTAACTCGCTTATTATTCCCAGCACATCTGCATTAAAGCACATGCTTTCATAAATTATACTCAAAGTCAAAATCATTAATTACGTAAAAAATTTACATTTATGTGGAATCGTCAATATTTTTTTACCCTAACGTGCAGTGCATAACGTGGCAGCTACTGAGAAACACTGCCAGAAAACTCAGTAGGAATCCTTTTTTAAAATAAAATATACTTAAGATTAATTACAATCATGTGTGTTGACTCAGAACAACTCAATCCCAAGCACTTTTATCATTTAAATAATCAGAAATTTTGTAATATAAAACTTATACTTATAAACTTATTCGTAGATAATTCTCTAATATCATTGAGAAGTTTGTTATAGAATCTTATACATTGCCCCATAAAAGAGTTACTTATTTTGTGGAGACGGGTAGTATGCAATATGAGATTATTCTTATATCTAGTATTTACATTATGTGTATCGCTCCTTTTACAGAAGGAATCAATATTTTTATGCACATATAGTAAGTTTTCATATACTCACTCTGGCTTCTTCTTTTTCTTTGGTATATCCAAGATATCAATAGGATCGGTGGTAATAATAACAGGTCGCACGGAGCCGAAGAAGTCGGTAATCGGCACCTTGTCTGGATTTCGCTTAAACAAATCTCGGCGAACTCCTACTGTCGATAAACAGGCACTTTTCGGACACACAGCCAACTGAAAGAGAGACCATTATTTTTTTTAAACAACCTTTAATGTTAGCTTTTTACTGCTTTACCGGACAATTGAGGCGAGAGGTTCCAACTAACTCTTCTTCTTAGGGTTTCGATGGCAAACTTGTAAAAATTTTGTAGCCCAGAACGTGGCCACACTGATTGCCCTGCTTGTGGCATTCCTAAGATCCTGCCGTGAACATGTGGCAGGGCAGGCTGGGCATGCTGTTAGATGGGCCATGAATTGGGCCGATGCTCCAAAAATACAGTCCATTTTGGGGTTGCTTGACAGTCCCCACTTGACATGTTTTCTTTGCTTCGGCCCACCTGAGTCCGGAGTCTATTTAGGGACTTCCCAACTCTGGAAGTCAAACTAACTAATACAATAAAACTAAGAGTATCCCGTAGAGGGTGGGCCTTTAGAGAGGTATTTTGCAATTATCGCTTTACGTTAATACACGAAGAACTCGAACTCTCCCCGATCTTCAATGCACCGCATATTAACTGACCTTAAGTGATCGGCGAGATAAAACACCGAGGCACGCGGCCAGTCTATAGATGGAAGACATCCTAATAGGTTTAATCTTTAGAGATTAAACCTCAACCTAATATGCTGACCTGATTTGTAATCTGAATAGTGATTCTGCAACCAACCTGCTCATAAATAAAATACCACTTCTTTTGTGAGTATGAAAAGCAAATGGGTAATGTTAAAACAAATATTATGTTTTGATGGATACTTACAAATTCTGACATGGTCCTCTTACTATTTGGATGCACATTTTCTAAGAATTCTAGCACATAGTATGTGTATCTATCTATTATGTAGACACCAATTGCTGAATCCACATGATGCTGGAAAGAAACATACAATATTTTAGATGTCATGTTAGGTGAATATTCTAAAAGCAGATAACATAATTCACTGTCATATAATCATTATTGGGAAGGGTCCAGTTGCATGTGCTTAGTAACTTTCCACTGGACCAATAATCCTTTTTGGCCCACCCTTTAATTTTTTCAGCCAAGGATCAAGTGCTTCAACAGTCTGACAAAAGAGGCAAAGTCTCTCCAATCCGATAATAATGCCTAAAAAATATATGGTTTATATACCATACATTTTTCTAATTTTTTACTAAACTAAGAAACAAAAATTTAAGTTAATATTATAATTAAAGTATTTGCTCAATGTTATGACTAGATCATCATCATCCTATCAGCATACAGACGCCAACTGCTCGACAACGGCCTCCCCCAAAGATCACCACAATTGCCGATCTTGCACGACCTGCATCGAGCGGCCATTTTTTTTTAAAGACTACGCCTGCTCTTGGCAATCTAATCCCTGTGTCGCGGAGTACTTTATAACCATATAATAGACGGTCACAAATTACATCTAGACTCAACACAACTATTTATGTGTCACACCAATAGTTGTACGGCGTGGGACTCGATCCCGGGACACAAAGCGGCGAATCGACTGTCTTAGCCGCTGCGCCACACGTGTTATGACTTCAAATAAAGACATGGCTTGAACTTTTGTCTTCTCTTCAAGACATGGCATGGAAAAGGTTACAATAATTCAATTCATCAGGTTTCATTAAATGCAATAAGGTAGATACTTACAGAAAGTGAGTCTTCACCTACTAAACTACTGGCCGTGGCCAGTATATTAGGTGAGTAGAACTTCTCATACATAGAGGATGCTTGACAAGTGTCTATTATGAAGAAAATCTCATTGTACCTGGAATACAAAAGGAAATTGAAAGACTCATCAAATAATTAAAGTTCAACTTAGCTATAAAAGAATTGTTGATCAATCTTTACTAACCTCCGTGTCTCAAGTAACAAGGAGGTTAGTTAACCTCTTTGTTACTTGAGTATAGCGAAAAACCTAAAGCAGAGCTCACACTGTGCTTCATATCAGGATTATGTAATGTAATGCTCTTTATGATGATTGATTATAGTAGCAACCTATCATCATATGGAGCATGCTTTGAGTGGATATTGTGAGTTAGGGTTGTAACGGATCTTCGCCTCCGCTTCCGTTACTGCGGAAGTTCCGCATGAAATCGTACCTTCGCATCCGCCTCCGCCTCCGCAATTTCTTTGCGGAGTTATAACGGAGTTTTATTTACGTGTCATTTACGGCATAATCATATATCTCTGCATCACCCAAAGGTCGACTGGCATAGAATGCCTTTGGCATCAATTCCGCCTTTGTCAACATCATCGTCATATCAGCCGAATGACGCCCATAGCTGGACAAAGGCCTCCCCCAAAGATATCCACAATTTCCGGTCTTGGGCTATCGGCATCCAGCGACCCGCACAAGATCATCCGATTCGTGGTCGCCAATCGAGAACCTTTCTGCGCCAGCGGCCGTCCGCTCTACGAGCTATGTGCCCTGCCCACTGCCACTTCAGCTTGGCAATTCTTCGGGTAAGTCGGTTACTTTGGTTGGCTTGCGAACCTCAGCATTTCTCATTCGATCTCGCATGTAAACTCCAAGCATAGCTCTTTCCATTGCTCTATGGGTGACCTTGAGCCGCCTGATAAGACCCATAGTGTGCGACGACGTCTCTGTTCCGTTAGTCATCACTGGCATCGTACACTGGTCAAAGACTTTCGAATTGAGACACTGCGGTATATGGGACGAGAAGTTATTGAGTAGCTTCCCGAATGGTGCCCAGCCAGCAGAAAACAACTTGTAAACATGGCTCAGCATTGTGATGGGTCTGTAATTTTTCAAGAGGGTATTATCGCCCTTCTTGAAGAAGAGCACCACCACACCTCTGTGCCATACTTGTGGCGTTTGACCTTCTATTATGACGGTGTTAAATAACTTCTGAAGGGCCCGTTCATCATCACCAGGCGCCTTGTTGTTCTTAAGCTGTTTGAAAGTGATTCTTATCTCGCACATGCTGACATCCGGGATGTCTTCGGTGAAGTGTCGGGTTAGTCGTGCTCTTGGATCTGAGGCACAACTATCGACAAGTGACTGGGTTCTCGTATACAGCTGTCCATGGAACCTCTCGATCTCTCCCAGTAACTCAGGTCGAGACGTGACGATTCTGCCACCCTCAGTCTTCAGCTTCGTCAGTTGGCTCTGTCCAACACACAGTTCTCTTGCTAACACTTTAAGAGCCTTTATTCCGCTCGATGGCTTCTTTAATACATTTTGTATTAATTGGGCGCGTGTCGCGAGTCAAAGACTTTGAGATCTGTCTGTTGAGCTGCCGGTATCTGGTAGCATCACCAAACGATGTCAAAACCATTTTCCGTGTTTCTTCCTTTAACTGCAGGGATAGTCAGCAGCGGTTTAGTTGTGTCCTTCATTTGAGGGGATCTGCCATAATCGCCACGATTGGCAGACGGGTTGGCGATCGCAATAAGATAGACACTTCCCCCCACGGGATGAGAGTGGGTGGCGATATTCTTTATGGCCGTCAGCCACACAGCTAAAAATTTCCGCCTTTGTAGTTTTGTGGAATAAGTTTCAATAAAATAAAAATAAATCATAGAATAATAATAATGCGCGAGCTGCGACGCCCGATTACGACTCAGTCGTACGGCCGAATTTTGCTTTGCAATGCAAAGTAATTGTTATTGTTTACTCAAGTGACACGAAGCTAAAAACAAGTGAGGTATGAAAATGTTTTTATGATAAGAGATTAAAAAAATTATTAATATTACTCATAAAATACTATTTTTTCACATCCACTTTAACCTTCGCATTCGCATCCGTTAACCTCCGCATCCGCGGAGGTGTAATCCGTCATCTTCGCATCCGCCTCCGCCTCCGCTAAGAGGCCTCCGTTACAACCCTATAATGTGAGTGTACTATATTCACTTAAAACCTGCTTGTGATTGGGGTACTTTATAGGAGACAGCAGCGCTAATACAGTCCGTAATATCAGGGGTTTGTAACTGAGAGCATGCTCAATATAATAATAGGTTGTCACAATAGCTATACCCACTTATGAAATTTGCTTATTACTGAAATACTTTTTAAGAAATAGCATAGCCTAGTGCTGTCCATAATATCTGGGATAATCACATGACAATCATAGGTATTGTCCAGCAAACTTCAATTCCAGAATAAGTTATTATACAGTTATTAATAGTGTAATAGACATAATACTTAAGCTAAATAACATCTATATCTTATGGTTTCCTGTTTCATGTATTATTAACAGCACTAGGCACAAATCTTAAACCCCAGACTACGGTTTGGCAGAAATACATAATTTCCTTATTTTGAGCATAACTTCACTTAGAATTATTAAGATTTTAAGAATGCCTTAACTTTTCCAAAACATCTATATTGTTTGTAGCAATTCTGTACAAGCATCTTTATGAATGACTACCTAAGCCCATGTAATGCATTACAATAATCTCCATTCTCTAAATTGGTCATCATCATCATCATCATCATCATCATTAGAGCTATTATTATTATTATTAATTGTTTGGGGCTTGATGCCTTGATGGCATCTTTCTACCTCAACCATTACTGATCTATTGTAGCAGAGCTCCTTGACTTTGTCAAAGTTCACTGCTCAATCATTAGAGCTAAATAAGTCCACAGCTGGACAAAAGCCTCCACCAAGAATCATCTTGGAGGGACATGCCATAATCGCCAAGCAAGACGGGTTGTCTATGGCAGTATGATGGCCATAGTACTCAGAAAGAAGCTACTGCCCTTCCCCTGGTAGATATTCCCTCGGGTCGACTTCTACGCCCCCCCAGGGGATGAGATGGGGTGATGATATTCTGATTCGGATACTTGTCGCCATCACCACACAGCAAATCTAAATTGGTATATAGAATAATCTATGGCTATAATACTAGATTTAAAGGTAACAAATGTTTATATTTAAAGAGACCTATTAAAAGTTCTGAATAACCAATTTGTAGCTAGCAATACCTAAGTAACTTGCCTTCTTTTCTGCCACATCTGCTCTAAAGCATCAGCCAACTCCTGACTAGTTATCTCCTCAGAGTCTTGGAACTTGAGGAATCCGTCTCCTCCATGCCCTGTGAGGTAAATTAAAATATTGCTTCCTTCATCTGTGAGAAGTCTCTTGGACCGAGGTGTGTCTGGAGGTACTCTGCCAGTTAGGAGACGCACAAAGTTTTCTACTGATACCTGAAAAAAAATCACATGATTTATTTCTACACCTCACTAACTCAGTAAGGTAGCTTCTTCCCGATATTTCATAGATACCATAAATAAAAAAATTCAACTTATTCTTTTTTAAATGATCAGAGAAAACAATACCGATAGGTTCAAGTGTGTCCTTTATCTTCACTCAGTTATTTGTGCCTCAACTAAAATAACATAATTATCCTATCCTTTGTAGAATACCTTTGTTAGATAGTATGTTAGAAAGAAAAAGGAAAATTAGTTTAGTTGGTATTTAATATAATCATTCATTTGGGTCATTATCAACTTTTAATCATACTCAAGAGCTGAATTTTAGAATCAAGTATGAGAGACTAGCTACCACTCTATTTAATAGAATACTCTTTATTGTAAATACACCATTGAAATACACATTTAGGCATATTTTATAAACAAGCTATACAATTTGTAGTGTTATTGCACTAAGCAAACTCTTTGAGACAACCTGATAAAACATACTCAACCATAGTGCAATATATGTTTGACAAGTGAGTTGTAAATTGAGAGATAAACTGCTGCTAGATTAGCCTTTAGCCTATAGTACTTATTGTAACTCACACATTCTCAACTTATATATATTACACATTCTTTTAGTTGCAGACTTTTTCATACTTCTGACAGAACACAGATCTAGCCAGAAAGGGATAGGCCTTTGCTCATCAGCAACACAGATAGCTACAGCTAGTAAAAACAAAATAGACAGATTATTTAATCTGACAGAATTTATTGTTGAAGCAAATATAAGACAAATATGAATCTAACCTCATAACCCCTGTAGTCCACTTCTACATCATCACCGTAGACATTGATTTGTTCCAACGCATTATTGAAGATCGTAGCAGGCCGTGGATTCCTCGGGTTGCAAGCCATATCGTCCGATATCATTAAAATAATCTGACTGTCTGGAATACCTAACCGCTTCACACTACGATATATCGACAATACGTTCGCTACATGACGATAATTGAACCAAAACCGAGAGGTATCCACTAGAACGGCCCAGTTGTTCGAGTGGTTCGACTTTTGAAACTGCTCTGGTATCTAAAAACAATCAAGATAAGTTGCAGGAAATGTAAATTTTCGATACGTAGGAACGATGTTTTAGACATCTCTTACCTCAATTCCTAGACTGAAAGACAGACATGTTGCAAGAGAAAATAAAAGGAACAGAAGCTTTTTACAAGAAAACATGTTTAAGTCATTGAAACTGGTTTTATTTATAATTACAATAGTCAATTGGATAGAAGCCGCAATGAAAGCAAGTTATTTACAACTGTCAGCAGTGTCAACCGAGGCTTGCTTACTGTCAATGTCAGTAAAACAACTTACTATTATAATATTACTAGCAATGCCCCGCGGTTTCACTCGCGGAGATACCAAGCTTTTGGTAATATAAGATATGTATAATTTTTGTAATATATTATAAGCTTTTGGTAATATATTATAAGCAGGACTATAGATTTATTTTTCTGAACATAAATATTTATTTCACTTAGTTTTAAATTACTTCTATAGGTTGTAGACAGTGAAGTTAAAATGAAAACACAGGGTTCTTGCATGCAGCGATCTTCTACTAACGGCCCAGCACGGTTTTATTTTATTTTATTTTAAACTTTATGCACAACAATGTACAAAGGCGGACTTAATGCCGAAGGCATTCTCTGCCAGTCAACCTTGGGGTGATGCAGAGATTACATGGTAGGTGCACTAAGAGTTTAAAGAGTAAAACTGAGAGTAAAAATGTAGATACTTCATACAATTACATAAAATACACAATACCTATATTATAATAAACTAATATATATCCATATATATTATACATATACCTACATATAAGTAATACAAATAAATAAAATAATACTAATGTGATGATTCTACCAAATACTTTTTAGTTATATGCTCCCGAGTTTTCTTTTTGAAAGAATAACGACTTTTAGCCATTCTGATTTCTGGTGGACGAGCATTCCAGAGGAGAATGGATGGCTTTGCACGGGTGGACATTGATTTTTGAAAAATTTTGGCATAAACCTACAGTAAATGCAGGACATACCTAAATAATTATGTATTTAGTATATAGTTCTCTCAGCTTTATGGGACATTCTGATATTGAAGGTTCTCACAAAGTAATTTCCCATTGATTATCATTTTCCAGCAAACCTCTATATCGGCAAGTGGCTTGGTAAGTTTCTTTAGTAATTCCGTCAACGGTTTTTAAGTTCTGGAACGATGTTGGGCCTCGTACATCGTGAAGTTCTCGTACCCTGAGGTAAAACACTCAGACTGAGAAGGATGTACATTTTACACCAATAGCGCATCCTTTTTCATACCAGGATATGCACCTCTCCTGCACTTCAGCTCGGCGGACCGGAACGTCATGGCGGCGGTGGCGTAGCGGCGAATTAATTTTATGTAAATTTTATTACACTCGTAATATCTGTCGAATGCAATGTCCGATTTTAATAAACTATAAAGTAATTTACAGGTATTTAAACAGCCTTGCTTGAGAAATCAGTTATTTGGGTGAGGATTAAGGCAAAGGTATAAATAACTTGGTCTGATTGAGGTCGGAATTTCTATTAAATTTTAAAATGTTCTATAGTAGTTATAGTGACATAACAACATTTTAATCAGTGATAATGTAGTTAAATTAATGAAAGAATTTTTTAAAACCCGTCCAGGTCTTTTTGAGCCAATTTGATACAAACATACATACAAACCTTTCCTCTTTATAATATTAGTATAGAAGTATAGATATATATTCAATGTACAGCTTACTCTTACTAAGTATTTGTGAAGGTTTATATTCTATTATAATTGCACAGTACCTATATGAAATGATATGAGAGTATGGAAAGAAAACTAAATCCGAGAGCTAGGGAGGCTTTTTAACGGTCGTGTTCTGTTCCGGGTTAGCATGCCAGAATAGACAGCCTTTGTTTTCTGTCTATTCCATAGACCGCGATCCGAATATATTTTAAAACTCGTAATCGTTTTAGAATGTCTGACATTAGTAAATTTAAAAATACTCTACAGGTACCTATTGAAACATTCTTGATTTCAAGTAGGTTATGAAATATTTTCTTTAAATGAGTCTAGTGATTTTTAGCTTGTTATTTATAAATTGTTAATAATAAAAACAAAAGTTCAAAACTTTCTTTTATAATATTAGAGAAAACATTTATTTGTAGAACTTTAGTGGTCTCAGAACTTCGAAATACACAACATTTTACGTAGTTTTTTTGTGGCAGCAATTTAATTTGTTGTTCTGGAGTTCCGAAACTATATCCCGGGGGCCCTTTTCTTCATTAAGTAATAGCACACCTACCTCGTTTACATTAGAAGCATTATATACCTCTGTGTGCTGCTGTCTGTTGTGTGCGATCAGAATGAATAATTAGCTTTAATTTTCCGAAGAATGGGCTCCTAAAGTTTTGTTTAAAACTACGAAAACGAGATAAGTATTAATACAGAGGTATAAATAATATGGTATGATTATTGTCGACACTTGTATCAATTTTTAAACATAAATATTAATTGTAGCGTAATAACCAAAGAGGATAAAAACACTACGTTTGTAATAACTACAGTAGTTGGACGTATAGTATCACGGATTTTTTTTGTAGATTTTTATGAATAATTTATTCACACTTTGGGTTATGTTATTGCATTTTTATTAGGGATCCCTATTCTTTTAAATGAAATATAGCCTATATCCCACAATGAAGATCACATGGTGAAGAATTTTCGAAATCGGTCCCGTAATTTTTGTTTGAAAACATTACAAACATACATACAAAAATACTACCTTCTTTATAATATTAGTTTCGATTATTTTGTTGGTGTTACTGGCATAGAGCCGTATTAATCGGTATTAAAGTTATTGTTGGGAGTTTATTGTCAATGGTTGACTCAAATGCCTAGTTCTAAAATGAAAACATTATCACATTAAAAAGAAAAATGTCAAAAAAATAATATCTGTGGTCTGTCAAACAAACAAATTGTCAATTTCGAAGTCAAGTAAACAAGGTAAACATAAGCTTTATTGAGCATTTAATTTAATATAAATCATGAGCAGCCGCAATCCAAATACTCTTATGAGTGTTCCTGATGAACAATTTGACTATTTGTTCAAAATAGTGCTCATTGGTGACTGTGGCACGGGAAAAACATGCATTGTGCAACGGCTGAAGTCTGGTAATTTCATAGAAAGGCACGGAAATACGATAGGCGTAGACTTTTCAATGAAAACATTGATAGTGGATGGGAAGAAAGTCAAGGTTAGTCTAATTATGTAATTTAAAAATAGGAATGCGTTCTAGTTTTGTAAAATTATCAATATATATTGGGAATTTCAGCTTCAGATATGGGATACCGCGGGGCAGGAACGCTTCAGAACTATCACCCAGAGCTATTACCGCTCCGCGAATGGTGTAATTATTGGTAAGTCTGCGATGTACGCCCCCTTGTTAAATTAATTTTCTACTACTGCATAATCTGTCATAATATATGACTCATCATAATAACATTGAGTGTACAGACAGCATGCAAACATATGATTATATTTGTAACATAGTAATGAAATAATCAATACTTTCAAGGAAACTAATCTAAAAATAAGTTGGAACTTAATTTGTTAACAGTTGTACCAACATTTTATTATTAAAATGAAGCTCTTTACCTGGTTTTCCCTTGATAGTAAATTTGTCAGACTCAATTTTTTGTCAAAACTTACTTATACACTCTGCTATACCTGCTGCCAATAAGTTCAAGATCATTTAAATCTTGAACTTATTGGTATGACTTAGAGTTTGTAGAATTTAGTTTTAATTTGTGTCAATTACATGCACACATCACACATTGTCTGCCATAGTATATTAATAATGATTACTGTCATTATTGCTGTTTTAACAATACTTATAGATTTTTTTTAACAACTTCTTATTTTCTTTAGAGTTCCTAATATAAAACTTCCTAAGCATAGGCTTTTAAATGAAATTGAATTCTATTCATGACCACCAAAAAATTTGCATAACATAATACTATATACAAAAACCACCAAATGTACATCATACACATATACAAAAACCCAGAATAGTCCTAAACTTTATAAATAAATAAACAACCAATACTTGCATACTTATATAAAATTAACTATGATCCAAATAATAAGGAAAATAAATTACATAATACAAACATATATTGCTGTTATAAATAAATTACATAATACAAACATATATTGCTGTGTGGTGACGGCCTAAGAATATCACCACCCCCTCTCATCCCGTGGGGGACGTAAAAGTCGTCCCGAGGGAATATATACCAGAGAACGGGCAGCAGCATTCTCCTGAGTACCATGTCCACCTTACTGCGATCGCCAACCCGTCTGCCAAGCGTGGCGATTATGGCAAATCCCCTCAAATGATGGACACAACCAAACCGCGGCCCCCAGTCCCCGGCAGCCCTGCTATTCCCAGCCGTGGTAACAGCCGTGGTTACGGCAGGGCAGGGGGTGCTAAGAATCCCCGGCAGATTCCGCGTTACCAACACCGACGACCTCTGGCCCTGGCAACATATAACACACGTACACTGCGGTCCGACGAGAAGATAACCGAACTGGAGGAAGAATTGAGCAGGTTACATTGGGATATTGTCGGATTATCTGAAGTCCGAAGAGAGGGGGAGGACTCGATAATACTGAAATCCGGAAACCTGCTCTATTACCAGGAGGGTGACCAAATATCCCAAGGTGGTGTCGGGTTCATAGTCCACAAGTCCCTCGTGAACAACCTAGTGAAAATCGAGAGTGTGTCGACAAGGGTTGCGTACCTTATACTCAGAATCACCAAGCGGTATTCGTTGAAGGTTATACAGGTATACGCACCCACTTCGACGCACTCCGACGATGAAGTCGAGGTTATGTATGAGGACATATCCAGAGCCATACATACCTCTAACTCGTATTTCACTGTGGTCATGGGGGACTTTAACGCGAAGCTGGGCAAACGATTCGGTAATGAGCTGAGAGTGGGGCAATTTGGAACTGGTGACCGGAACCCCCGGGGCCAAATGTTGGCCGACTTCATGGAGAAGGAGGGACTCTTTCTGATGAATTCCTTCTTCAGGAAGCCGGATCACCGCAAATGGACCTGGGTGAGCCCCGATGGTAAGACTAAAAATGAGATAGACTTTATCTTGTCGACGAGACGACAGATGTTCAATGATGTCTCCGTGATCAATGCGGTTAAAACCGGGAGCGATCACAGACTGGTCAGAGGCTCATTGAACCTTAATGTCAAACTCCAGAGGTCCCGACTGATAAAGTCTACGCTCCGACCCTTACCTATCCACGTCCAAAACCCCGAACCATTTCAGCTCGAACTGCAAAACAGTTTCGAATGCCTAGCAGACTGCGAGGAAGTGGACTCATACTATGACAGGCTCGTAGAAGCTGTCCATACGGCTGGGTCTAAGGTCTTCAAGGCCCGTCGTACAAACAGAACTAAAAAGATCTCTGACTTTACCCTGCAACTTATGGAAGATAGACGGAAAATGGTTCTGACATCCTCAGATGATGCTACCAGATATCGGCAGCTCAACAGACAGATCTCAAAGTCTTTGACTCGCGACACGCGCCAATTTAATACAATTAGTATTAAAGAGGCCATCGAGCGGAACAAAGGCTCCAAAGTGTTCGCAAGAGCTCTGTCTGTTGGACAGAGCCAACTGACGAAGCTAAAGACTGAGGATGGTAGAATCGTCACGTCTAAACCTGAGTTGCTGGGAGAGATCGAGAAGTTCTACGGACAGTTATATACGACAACACAGCCACCTGTCAAAAGTCATGCCTCAGATCCCAGAGCACGACTAACCCGACATTACACCGAAGACATCCCGGACGTCAGCCTGTACGAGATTAGAATGGCTCTCAAACAACTCAAGAACAACAAGGCGCCTGGTGATGATGGAGTTACAGCAGAGCTTCTGAAGGCGGGTGGTACACCAATCCTACGGGCCCTTCAGAAGTTATTTAACTCCGTCATACTAGATGGTCAAACGCCACAAGCATGGCACAGAAGTGTGGTGGTGCTCTTCTTCAAAAAGGGCGACAAAACCCTATTGAAGAATTATAGACCCATCACACTGCTGAGCCATGTTTACAAGTTGTTTTCGAGGGTCGTTACGAACCGTCTCGCGCGCATGTTTGACGACTTCCAGCCTCCCGAACAAGCCGGTTTCCGAAAAGGCTTTAGCACCATAGAACACATACATACGCTGCGGCAAGTTATACATAAGACCGAAGAGTATAACAAGCCACTGTGCTTAGCGTTTGTGGACTATGAGAAAGCCTTTGATTCTATCGAAACATGGGCCGGGCTGAGGTCTCTCATAAGGTGCCAAATTGACTACCGGTATATCGAGGTGATAAAGTGTTTGTATGAAAACGCCACTATGTCAGTGCGACTCCAGGACCAGATCTCGAAACCTATCCACTTGCAGCGAGGCGTGAGACAGGGAGATGTTATATCTCCGAAACTGTTCACCGCTGCATTGGAAGACGTCTTCAAGCTTCTGGACTGGAAAGGCTTTGGCATCAATGTCAATGGCGAGTACATCACTCACCTTCGATTTGCCGATGATATCGTAGTCATGGCTGAGACCATGGAAGACCTCGGTACAATGCTCGATGACCTCAGCAGAGTCTCTCAACAAGTGGGTCTGAAAATGAACATGGATAAGACAAAAATCATGTCAAACGTCCATGTTGCATCCACTCAATTGAAAGTTGGTGACTCTGCACTCGAAGTTGTAGAGAACTATATTTACCTAGGACAGACCATCCAACTAGGTAGGTCCAACTTCGAGAAGGAGGTCAATCGTAGAATCCAACTCGGATGGGCAGCGTTCGGGAAGCTACGTAACATCTTCTCGTCCAAAATACCGCAGTGTCTCAAGTCGAAAGTCTTCGACCAGTGTGTGTTGCCAGTGATGACATACGGAACAGAGACGTGGTCGCTCACTATGGGCCTTATTAGAAGGCTCAAGGTCACCCAAAGAGCAATGGAGAGGGCTATGCTTGGAGTTTCCCTGCGGGATCGCATCAGAAATGTCGAAATCCGCAGGCGAACCAAAGTCACCGACATAGCCCGAAGAATTGCCAAGCTGAAGTGGCAGTGGGCAGGGCACATAGCTCGTAGAGCCGACGGCCGTTGGGGCAGAAAGGTTCTCGAGTGGCGACCACGAACCGGAAGACGCAGCGTGGGCAGGCCCCCTACAAGATGGACCGATGATCTTGTGCGGGTCGCTGGAAACTGCTGGATGCGCATAGCACAAGACCGGCAATTGTGGAGATCTTTGGGGGAGGCCTTTGTCCAGCAGTGGACGTCTTTCGGCTGATATGATGATGATGATGAAACATATATTTAATTTTGAATAATGTACTGACTTAGAACAGACACACTTTTTATACATGTTTTACATGAATAAAATACTAGTATATTATGAGGTTATAATGAATGATTATGTCATGATCCACATGGATCATTATTTACTAATAATCAATATAATTATATAAGTTTTATTTTTTCTTACTTTTTTTATTCCTAAAAAAATATCTATCATAATTTTAAGATGCAGTGAATTAATTAAATAAATGCTATTAATCATCTTATTTTCTTGTTTTATCTTGTTTTAACACACTACATGGCATCCAGACAACTGATATACATACTTATACACTTAAGTAAATAGATTCACATTTTAGATAAATTAAACCCAGACACAGGACAAATAACCATTCCGCAATGATTTGTCCTGGATGGGGATCAAACCCACAATCTCTGGCTTAGTTGTTAGGACCACTAACCACGAGACCAACAAGGCAGTCGTAGTTAAATCATATTCTTTTGCATATTTCAGTGTATGACATCACAAAGAGATCAACATTTTTGTCTCTACAAAAATGGATTGAAGAAGTAAGAAGGTATACTTCATCTAATGTCATAGTGTCACTTATTGGCAACAAATGTGACTTGACAGACCAAAGAGAAGTGGAACCAGATGAACCACAGTCATTTTGCCGTTATGTTCCTGAGATAATGTTTGTAATGGAGACATCTGCTAAAGACAACACCAATGTTGAAGACACATTTCGCAGTCTGGCTACAGAATTAAAGGTATTGTTCAGTTCAGTTGTTTTTAACTCATCCAACATAAAACAATTGGCAATTGTCGAGATCTTTGGGAGAGGCCTTTGTCCAGCTGTGGATGTCTAGCGGCTGAAATGATGGTGATGGTAAACCCTTTTTACATATTTGGAAAGGTTACATATTGTTTGGACGTAATGCACATGCACATGGATTTGCCATTGGGGTGATATCAACGAATTTGAAAAAATATTACACACTGTAACTTCATGAAACACGAATGTCTTTAGTCTTTTAAATTCTTACTGAATGGCTCGGACATACTTCTCGATATTGCTTAGAATCTCATTCCAAAAAATAGCCTAAAAGAAAACTGAAATAATTTTACCATTGGCACAACTGAGGGTTATGTCCTTACATTTTTGACATAGCCTCTTAATGTATCATGGGTTAATTATGGGAAGTGGAATGTAGTCCTAAAAATGCTTCTTTAATTCTCTATTTTCAATAATTGCCAAAAATTGTAGTATCCACATTTGTATTAATTTTGACTGTTTCATATTATTGTGAAAGCTGTTTTGAAAAATAGTAAATTTTAAGACCAGACTTCAAATGAACTTACAGTTTATCTCAAATTCAGTTTAAACGTTTTATCTTCTTGTGTCTCTGGTTTGGTCTCTGAAAACTAAATACTAGGTATTTAGTTTCTCAATAGTTCCTTTCAGCCAGAGATGATTGATAGTGATGAAACACTTTGTTGCAATAACCTTCGTATTTTTTGTTCAACAAACAATAAAAATACCGTATACGATCACCGTAGCCTAGTTGGTAGTGCTCCTGCCTACGAAGCTGGTGGTCCTGGGTTCGAATCCCGGTAAGTGCAATTATTTGTGTGATGAGCACGAATATTTGTTTCTAAGTCATGGATGTTTTCTATGTATTTATCTATCTATATAAGTATGTATATCGTCGCCTGGTACCCATAGTACAAGCTTTGCTTAGTTTGGGGCTAGGATGATCTGTGTGACATTGTCCCCAGATATTATATTATTATATTATATAATAGCTATTGTAGTTTGATGCTTGTCTAAAGTTTACTATTAGGTGTGTAAAATTGTAAACTAGCTTTGCACCTTCATAATATTCTATTTCTTATTTAGTTATGGTTGTCTTGTTAACAGTACCTACTGTTATTTCTTTTACTGGTAAAATAAATTCTTGGTACCAGTGTGATGTTAATAAATGGGCGGAGTTACATTCTCACAGCACCTATGTAAGTCCATAGTGCTTTACGACGTCTTTAAGGTAGTGCCAGATGTCAGCTAAAGGGTTAAGCGTGTGTATCAGTGTTTGCGCATACACTTGTGCTCTATCCTAATAATATGATGTTCTCCCGGGGGCTACCGGCTAAGTTCTCGAACATCGGGATAAACATCGGCTTTTAAATAAATAAAGGTTAAAAAAAATATTTTTGTTGTTTAATCAATTAGTAGATAGTTTTTGTTTAATCGATTTAACGATTGATTAAGTCATTTTAACCTTTATTTATTTAAAAAAGCCGATGTCTATCCCGATGGTCGGCGACTAAGCCGGTAGCCGAACATATACTAATTCGCCGAACATCGATTTCTTAAATGGCGTTCAAATAAATAAAGGTTAAATAAATAAAGGTTAAAAATGACTTAATCAATCGTTAAATCGGCTTCCATGAGAAATGGTCCAGAATCAATTGTCAACATTGAAGCCGATTTAACTAATGATTAAGTAATTTTTTACCATTATTTATTTGAACGCCATTTAAGAAATCGATGTTCGGCGACTTAGCCGGTAGAGCCCCTGGTCGAATTTTGGCTACAATGGAGACTAGCCGTCTGCGCAGGACATTATAGTGCACTTTCGTTTCCATTTCTCTTATGACCCGATGTGACGACTACGTCGCGACAAGAAGAGGTCAGTATAGGACCAACGGATTTATGTCCTCTCCGAGGCTTAGGGGTGTAAATACCGCGAACTCCCAGAATCCCGGCAGTAGGTACTGGAAAATTTTCTGAACAGAAATACAAATTAATTTTTTTGGCCCCACCCAGGATTTCAACGCAGGAAGCACATGCACGCTAGATCAACGAAAAGTCTATGACCTGTGGAGAAGAGTAATCTCTGTGTAAACCATGACTACTGGCCCACCCTGAGGACATGAATACTAGTTAAATATTTCAAGAAGAACGTCCTAATCAATTTTAATTGTTTAAACTAAAAACTAACTGTTACATTAAAAATTCCAGAGACAACATGACAACAGTGAAGGTCCGCCACCGGATACTGATGCAGTGGTCCTTGGTGAAAGTCACGCAGTAAACAGATGTCAACCATGCAGGTCATCTTAGATCTAATAGACAAATCGCCTTGACCAAAAGCTTAAGAGTCCTATATTAGGTGCTAATTGGCACCAAAAATTGTGAGAAAAGGTGACTAATATTTTTATTTTTGCTATTATTTTTCTTCTATACATGATTTTTTGTCACAAACTTCTCCTTAGTAACAAAACGAAGCATCTATACTGGCCGTCTACTTTACATAACAAATAGGAAAGTGTAGTGATGCATAAAATAAATGCTTTCATCATACTTGCGTTGATGGCAATAAATTTTCCGCACAGTTAGTTTGTGTTAACAAGCTATTTGGGTAAATTTGTTGCCATTGTCTTCTTCACTTATGAAATTGCATACTAAAATATGCTAGTAACAGACAATTTACTATTAAACATTAATTTGTGCAATTAATGAAAAAATATCTTTCATAGTGCATATCTCAGTCTCATTGTTATTAACTGAGATACAATGAAAATAGGACAAGGTCAATAATAATAATAATATTTTTCCTTGTAGACATTGACACATTTGAGAAAATATTTGTGTATTAATTTGTAATTTTATTCCAATTATGTATATAAGTGTGTCAGTTTGGTGGGTCAGTGAGGAAATATTACATATGTACAGATGCCAGCATATCAAGATTCCCCAATCTATCAAATTTCCCTAATGGAAAGTAAACCTGCTTATGTGAGAAAGTTGAAAATCTATAAAAGAAATTTGACAGATTTGGGTAGCTGGATGTGCTTGCGTCTGTACAAGAATACCTGGCTAACTGGATGGTATAGATAATACCATCCAGTTAGCCAGGAGCTGTTGGAAAATAAAACTTAATATTTTTACTGGTAGGAAACAAATCCTGTGACGAGTTAGCTGGGCGGTTGGTTTTGGCACTTAGCCTCTGGATTGGGCCATTGGGCATGTCTCTTGTGATAAATTATGTGAAAAGATTTTTTATTGTAATTATCTTTTATTTCAAGGCTTTGTTTCTTTTTAAGGTAAGCAAAATTACTAATTACTTTTTCTAATTCTATAAGCATCTCCAACAAATAAAATTTTCGCTTCACTGACATATCCAAATCGAATATGCTGTCTTTATATTTTTTGGGAATTTTCCTTGAAGTATACGTACATAGTTTTATGTAAAATCTAATTTCTGACGCTATGGCTTTAAGTTTTAATTTTAAGATCTAAATTATAAGTGGTTATGATTTATTTTAGTATTAAATTTAAATCAGTTTCGATATTGTAAATAAATTGTAGATAAATGTAATTCGAACCACCTGTTCGGGACTGATTTGAGCCATACATTTAGTATTGATGTTATAACCCGACAATAGATTTTATCTATTAAATGTTAAATTAGAATGAGATCTGACTACACTATTTTTACGCTCACACTTTTTAGATTAAATGGATTTTTCTTGGATAACCTGCTATACTTATATTCAGTTGCCTGCATATATGGCTGAAAGTCAACTATTGTTCTCTACCATGCTTCATTAGCATAGTCAAAGTCAAAGGTAACGCGAAAAATTTTACATTTATGTGGAATCGTCATATTTTTTTTACCCTACCGTGCAGTGCATGACGTGGCAGCTACTGAGAAACACTGCCAGAAAACTCAGTAGGAATCCTTTTTTAAAATAAAATACACTTAAGATTAATTACAATCATGTGTGTTGACTCAGAACAACTCAATCCCAAGCACTTTTATCACTTAAATAATCAGAAATTTTGTAACTTGCTACACAATTTGGCTTTAATAATTCTTTTAAACTTATTCGTAGACAATTCTCTTATATCATTGGGAAGTTTGTTATAGAATCTTATATAAATATATATCTTATATAAATATAAATGTCGAGGCATGAGAAAGTAGCTTCTGAGAGATATCACTCGATCAACATTTTATCTACACAATCTACAGTCATTAGAGTTCCATTCTTAAAAATTAAATAGTTTAGAATACTATTTAAACGGTCTGCTCTATTTAAACATCGGTGCCATAGAATGAATAAAAAAATTAAATATTTTGTTGTGATATGAGTCTTTTCCTTGCTTAACGCTCGGAACCAATGGATTAACTCAATTTTAATGAAAAATACTTGTAGCCATATTTATAGGATAAAAGTTTCTTTTATAACCATCCTGAAAAATGCATGTATTGTAAAAAGGGGGTGAACGTACAAAAAGTGTCCTCGTATCTCGTATTATATGTTATGAATTACTGAATATACCTGAGCACTCATTTTAAATTCACGGTAATCTTAGAATGCAACGCAATAAAATTTATGACTTTCTGTAAGGAAGTGTGTTCTTCGTGATAAGATAATTATGTAATTATAAATCTTATTATCATTATTTTACTAGCGTCCTTGTAATCTATTTTGGAATGATTAGAATGGAATTGTAGATGTGGCGTCCAATTAATAATATTTAATAAATACTCATAATATGTGCTGATTTAAAATGACTGGAACTAATAATTATTTTCAGTATACATTTTAAATCAACACTGTAGTTTCTTTATTTGTAAAGTTTGATCATTGATATGTGGATATCCATGATTACAAGACATATGATTATCGAACTAAATGCGTATCTCTAAGAAAATATTTTTTAATAAACTGTAAAGGAGTTGAAGATACAACCAAGAACAATGTGCATATGTGCTTTATTCCAGAACGCATTGTCGTATTTTATCAGGCGTGATGTAGAACAAAGGGATAATTGGTTTATGATAAAACCGAGAGCCTGGTCTAGAGCTCTGTTCGCAAATATAGTACAGACGTATCTTTTTTTCTATACATTATGCCTATATAGTGATAACAAAAGTTGTTCTCGTGATTTCCAACTAAATTTAGCGACGTCTAGTTTAAACATAAAATCACCAAACCATAGTTAGTTAGTTGGACGATTGGTTTCCACACTTAGCCTCCTAATTGGGCCATACCAAACCATACGAAAAGAGACCTTTCATAGTGAGAGGAGGCCCTTGCATTGCAATGGTACAGTATTGGGCTGCATCTTCTTACGAAAAGTACATTAGAAGTAAAACTTTAAGATAATTTTGTATAGGACACAACACAACTAGATTTTTTCTTTGAAAGTCGCTATCCGGGCCATCCAGGCTCAAAGAGGATGTCAATAGTATTCCCAATATTTTTACTCATTTGTCTGTTTGTATGAAGTAACCATGGATTCTACATATCGTTGATAAGGTATTTATAGTATTCTGGCTTAAATCAAATTACTGTGCGAAACTTCCTAAAAATGCTAGTCACTGATAATAATTATTCAGATATATGTTCTTGCCATAAGTTCTGTCACATTTTAATTTATATAATGGTAATAAGAAGAATGGTTAAGAATCTGATATCATTAGATTAAGTATGCTTCAAACCGATTTTTCGGGTGTAACTAAAAGCCGTAAACATTTAGATAATGAATCGCAGTGATCGCGATATTCAAACGTAAGAAAACACTAATCATTGTTTTACACATTGTTAAAACCATAAATCGTCAAGTGTTACAATGATTTATCTTTTGATGCTGATAGGTCTCAGACTGGTTGACCTTAATCAACCAAGACACCAGCAGCTAACAACGCTATCCGATTCGTAATAATCGCTGTCGATATCGAGTCGCTAAAAGCAAATTTAGCGAAGACAGCCGCCTCGATACTATTGTGTGGACGGTATAGAATAGAAGAATAGTTTTTTTCTTTATTCGAGTAATCATGACTTAGTTTGGAGAATTGTGTTAAAACTAAAGGTGGTATTTTGAATAGCTTCAACTTAATTTAAAATCTATATCGTCTCAACGTAAAAGATACATTATTTTTATACATGTTTTTTTATTAAAATAATCATTTTTATTTGAGTGACAAATTTTATGGCACACCTAGGAAGACATTGTGATGTCTTGTTTACACTAGTCATGTGCAAAATCAACTTTTACGAAGCCGGCGAAAGATTCTTTAGTTTATTTTTCTTGCTATTTTTTATATAGTGTATTAAAGCTTCTTACCTAACATTCCTGGGAAGTTTCGCTCAATAATTATTTAGAACGCAATAAAAGTTATTTATTATTAATAAATAATTAAATAATAGTCATCGGTTCATAATAATAACGTGCAGGAAAATCTTTGCACGAAATGTTTTATTTCAGCTGGTTTTCCTGACAAATATCATAGAATATACTTATTAATTAATGTAGAACAATATATTTATTAACTTTAAAACGTAAGTGAATTAAATGTTCAAAATAAGTTTACTATCATTTATTGGTTGAGTAGTGACTGTTTAAAAAAAAATTAGTCGTGACTAAATTGAATCTCATGTAAATTATTTTTTATAAGTTTTGAAACTTTCAAACAACGTGAATACCAAAAAATTACGTATTCGCTATGTCTTTCTGTTTCTCCGTGGTTTTAACTATATGCACTTAAACACCATAATATGATTGATACACATATTAGTCACGCCTACATTTGTGAAATCTTTGTGTATGTCAAAGTATTCACAATAAGAGTATAATTAGCAAAACAGTAAAACTTAGCAATAACAGACAAGGAGGCTCAAAAATTACGAGTAGGTAATAGCCGATAAATTTCGTAAAATCCATAATAATAAATGTATATTCTGTCTAGGTAACTATGGAACCCTTAACAGTACGTGGTGAAACTCGCTCTTAACAGGTTTTGATGTGACCTAACCTTTATTAACCGGGATAAATTACGAGCTCGAACAATACATCACATCTGTTTCTACCGACAGTTTAGGGCTTATGCACACTATCTTTTTAAAAAGCGCGTCGCGTTTTATCCTATAGGGCAGTTTGTTTTTGTTTGTATCTATGCAAACGCGATGTTAACGTGCGTGTGTGTAGTACAAGTAGAAGAAGAAGAAAAGTAAAAAGTGGTGTGCAAAGGCCCTTAGAAGTTATGATAGTATAAAGAAACACTTATTCATACATGAACCCTCCCTTTTTAGTAGCAGTTGTGTAAAAATGGATGTAAAGTAAAAGTGCAGTAAGTAATTTGAACATTTTTATTTCTAAACATCTCAGTGCTATATTATCTCAATTATTAATATTTATGTTAATTTAGTTCATAGTGACGAGATTATTGTAGTTATAAAACTACTTATTTAGTGATTATTTTCCAATTTTAAATGTTACTTAAAACTTCGATGTAAAGTAAAAATGCATTATTTACTGTAAACAGTTTTATTTATAAATATTTCTGTCCTATAGTGATGGCGGTTCCGTATTTTACACGATCACATCTCTTTCTAATATAGCTCGTATGAAAAGAACAGCAGAGCATACATAGAACTGTCGAACTACAAAGACTGTGCGCTACTAATAATAATATTCTGGGACATTATTCACACACAGCCATCTGATCAGAGCTTGTACGGACGCCAGCACATCAAGCTGTCAAATTTCCCCAATTGAAAGTGAACCTTATGCTTTGGTGATAAAGTTGAAAATCTATAAAAGAAATTTGACAGATTGGGGTAGCTGGATGTGCTGGCGTCTGAACTATGGAAACCAGATAACTGTAATACTACATGATGATTTCTTTTTCTTACATACTTATAGATAATTACACCCAGACTCAGGACAAACATGTTCATGCACACAAATATCTGTCTTGTGGGGATCGAAACCACGACCTGCGGCGTGAAAGACAAGCATCTACCGATCACGGTAACAGGCACGGCAAAATAATACGCGCACCGGGTGCATAATTTGTCGGCAGGATCGATCGAAGTTCACTCAGTATTTCCCGCCGGAACTAAATTGACACATCATCATCATCATCATATCAGCCGAAAGACGTCCACTGCTGGACAAAGGCCTCGCCCAAAGATCTCCACAATTGCCGGTCTTGCGCTATCCGCATCCAGCGATTTCCAGCGACCCGCACAAGATCATCGGATCATCTTGTAGGGGCCTGCCCACGCTGCGTCTTCCGGTTCGTGGTCGCCACTCGAGAACCTTTCTTCCCCAACGGCCGTCAGTTCTACGAGCTATGTGCCCCGCCCACTGCCACTTCAGCTTGGCAATTCTTACGGCTATGTAACCGTACTTTGGTTCGCCTGCGGATCTCAACATTTCTGATTATAACCATTATCTTTGAGTTGTGTCAATTTAATAGGTCTTTGATACAACTAAATATGTAAGTCCTTTTCTGTCTTGTTCGACTAGTGGTTAGTGTTAGTAATTGCTAAGCCAGAGGTAGTGTGTCGACAAATCTTTGTGTGATTAACACGATTATTTGTTCTGTGTCTGGGAGTAATTTATCTGTAATTAGTATGTACAGACGCCGGCACATCAAGCTACTCCAATTTGTCCAATTTCCCCAATTGAAAGTGAACCTTATGCTTATGTGATAATTTTAATAATCTATACGGTCACCGTAGCCTAGTTGGTAGTGCTCCTGCCACGAAGCTGGTGGTCCTGGGGTCGAATCCCGGTAAGTGCAAATATTTGTGTGATGAGCACGAATATTTGTTTCTGAGTCATGGATGTTTTCTATGTATATAAGTATATATCTATAAGTATGTATATCGTCGCCTGGTACCCATAGTACAAGCTTTGCTTAGTTTGGGGCTAGGATGATCTGTGTGACATTGTCCCTAGATAATAGGTCTTTACCTATGAAATTGCCGTTTTGTATGAAAAAATTTAAACGAATTTTTTTCATGAATTTTTTTATTTGTATTAATCGAAGTAATCACCCATGCAATCAATGCATCTTTGCCATCGCAGTGGCAGTTTATTGATGCCCTTCTTAAAGAAATCAGCTGGACGGGAGGCAACAAATTCTTCAAAGGCATTTTGTACTGCCTCTCGGGTATTGAATTTTTTTCCCGCCAAGAAGTTATCCAAATTCTGGAAAAAGTAGTAGTCTGTAGGCGCAAGGTCTGGTGAGTAGGGCGGATGACGGAGAGCTTCCAACCCCAGTTCTTGCAACTTGGAGACCGTCTGCTGTGCAGTATGAGGTCGCGCGTTGTCGTGCAGGAGCAGCGGAGACGAGCGATTGACCAATGCTGGTTGGAGATGCGCCAGCTTCTCCATCATTGTGCTCAGTTCTTCACAGTACACATCTGCAGTAATGCTCACCCCGTTTGGTAAGAAGCTGTGATGAATCACACCGGCGCTAGACCACCAAACAGTGACCATCACTTTTCTAGGGGTAAGTTTTCGTTTAGGGCATTGTTTAGGTGCTGAACCAGGATCCAACCAACTTGCTGAGCGCTTGCGGTTATCAAACAGAATCCATTTTTCATCGCAGGTAACAATGCGGTTCAAAATTCCTTCATTTGTGTGTCTGTTGAGCAGTGCAAGGCACGTCTCGACGCGTACTTCGCGCTGGCGATCATTGAGTTCGTGGGGCACCCATTTGTCAAGCTTTTTTACCTTGCCAATTTGACGCAAATGGACCAATATTGTTTTGACGCTAACGTCGAAAGCTGCTGCTAATTCAGCCGTAGATTGTGTATCATCAGCTTCCACAACCGCCTTTAATTCGTCATTGTCGACCAAAGTCTTCGGACGACCGCGAGGTTCATTTTTCAGGTCGAAATTTCCAGAACGGAAGCGAGCAAACCAATAACAGGTGGTGCGTTGGTTTGTAGTGTTAGCTCCTTAAACGTCGTTGATGTTGCGTGCCGCTTGTGCCGCGTTGCTGCCACGACGGTACTCATATTCCATAATTACTCGAATTTTTAACGTATCCATGATGACGAAAAAGATTGAAATGCGATGAAAATGTAACACTAATCAATAAAGAAATGACTACTTTTGGAAAAAAGAATCCATGTTTTTAAAATAAAATTAATTTGAAATTAGAATTCTTAGCCAAACAAAAATTATTTTGATTTGAAATGGCCAGTACTGCAGAACGGCAATTTCATAGGTAAAGACCTAATATTATTATTATTATATTATAAAAGCAAATTGACAGATTTTGGTAGCTGGATGTGCTGGCGTCTGTACCTAGAAATATATTGATTGCCATAGTACAGGCTTTGCCTAGTTTGGGATCAGATGGCAATGTGTGAGTTATCCCAAAATATTTATATAAATTTATGTTTATACGAACTATGTTAGAAAGAAATAGTGTTTATTTAGTTGACTGTTTTCCAATGTTTGTGGTGTCTAAATTAAATATAATAATGATTAATTTAGTATAAATTTATTAGGTCTTATATGTTACTGAAATATACGATGTCAAAGTAAAAATTCATTATTTACCACAATTATTTTTATTTATAAACATCTCAGTGCTATATCTCATTTTTTTAGATATCAATTTAGTTTATATTCACATTTTGTTGGATAATACAATTAATTGTTATTATAATTTTAATACATCTGTTAAAAAAAGTTTACACTGTGGTTTTTAGTATCACTGATAATTATGTCCAGTTGTTTCGTAACATGAATCCCAGATATCCATCCAAACTTGCCGGGTTGTGTTCCGAGACCTCCAAAAACCCGTACCAACTGTCCCGTTGGTTTGAATACCTGAACTCTGCAGTTTCCTGAGTCCCCAACAAGAATGTATCCTAATGGGTCTACTGCTAAAACCTCTGGCTGTCTGAATTGCCCCTTCCTTTGTCCCATGGAGCCGAACTCCAAGATTTTCCCCTTATCGTGTTTATTGTAGACTTTGACTCTACGGTTGCCGCTGTCGAGGATGACTACTCGGTCGCTTGTGACTGCTACGCTAGTGGGTGCGTTTAGTTCTGTGCATAAGATCTCTGTGGTTTCCCAGACGGTGGCAGCTTGTGATGTTTGTGATTTCGTTGCTACTCCGAGTTGATCCACGAATTTTCCATCTGGTTGAATTACCTGAAAATTTTACAGGAGAATATCTAATAATGATATTTTAGCATAAAAAATATATCCTTACAAGAACTCTTCGCTAATCTAACCCCGCAACCTTTGGTAAATTATCCGAGGCTTCGACTATTACGTGTTTGTGTGTGTGTGTGTGTGCGTGCGTGCGTGCTGTGCGCGTGTGTGTGTGTGTTTGTGCGTGTGTGTGTAAGTTATATCACCCCTCTATTTTGAGGCAGTTTTAAAGTTAAAGGCCTACCCCAACGATCTCCACAATAGCCGGTCTTGTGCTGCCCGCATCCAGCGACTTCCCTCGAACCTTGCAAAATCGTCGATCGTCTTTATATTACTACATTATTATCTATATATTCCTTTAAAATTGCATCTTAATCGCGAGAATTAAGTGGAAAGTGGTAGCATTTAGTTACGCATAATAGTCTTTTGTTTCAAGTCTGAAGTGTTCACACATTATTGATTCCATTTCGAGACTAATGTGTTATTGCATAGAGTATGATATAAAAGCGTTTCAGTTAAAAAGTTTCTCTGTCTGAATTCTCTTTCTCTCTCTGAATGGTTTAAACTTATCACATCCACACCAGTTTAGATTTTTAAGGCATAAACATCAACCTATTATCAGTAGTAATTTGGTTTATGATATGATAGAACTGGCGTGACTTGTCGAAAGTTCCGATTTTTTTTTTAATAAAGAATTTTATAAAAATCAACCGATTACAGTACTACGATCCATAAATTAATTATTTTAATAAAAGACTGGTTAAATATTTACTTCTCAAAATCACATATTACAAAAACAAAACAATAAATAGTAGCCATTCTAAATTTTCGTATATCATACGTTTGTTACCTAATTCAACGCAATATAATTGAATTCCAATTGACCTTGTCCTGCGAATGCACTCAATGAACTTACAAGTTATCAATGATTGAATGACTGATTTACATTGATAATTAATTACAGGTGAGGTTTATACTTATCACACACCCACACAAACACTCATAAAGACTATACGAAATAAATAAAAATTGTAATATGGGCTATGGATTTATACCTGTATAAACTTACACAGATAAATGATTTGTTAACTTTAAAACTGCCTCAAAAATAGAGGGGTGATATAACTTACACACACACGCACAAACACACACACAACACACTCACAAACCTTACTTATACGAAATTAAACAAAGTTTGTAATGGGCGCTAAGGATTTTAATCTTTTATACGATTTTAAACTTCGACACTGCGCACACACACACACACACAGCACGCACGCACGCACGCTCGCACGCACGCACGCACGTACGTACGTACGTTTGTGTTCGTGTGTCTGTGTGAAGTCGCTGGATGCGGGCAGCACAAGACCGGCTATTGTGGAGATCGTTGGGGTAGGCCTTTATCCAGCAGTTTTTTTTTATTATTAAAATACAAAAAAAATAAAAATAATTAATTTCATTTCCACAAATTACATGATATTAACATGAAACAATGAGACAAAATGTACGAAGTTGCAACTTGTGGGAGATCTGGAGTCCAAACTAAGCCAAGGCCTGTATTTTGGCACTCCAGGCCCCCCCGAAACCTAGTGGACGTATTTTGGCTGATATGATTATGATGTAGAAACTGTGTTATAGGTATATTGACGACGTATGTACGTACAAACGCCAGCACATCCCCAATTTGACAAATTTCTTAGATTTTCAACTTTATTACATAAGCATAAGGTTCACTTTCAATTAGGGAATTTTGACAGATTTGGGTAGCTTGATGTGCTGGCGTCTGTACGTCTTGCCTTAGTATTGTGTGTTAAGTGTTTAGTATTAGGTATACTTAAAATATTCCTTGATAAATATAATGACAATTACCTGTACTCTATCATTTCCGGTATCGACAACGTATATGAGTTGGTTAGCGTTGTCCGTAGCGATTCCTTCAGGAGACCTGAACATTCCAACTCTACTACCCTTCTGTCCCATGCTTCGTAAATACTCGCCGTCTTTTGAAAATACGTGGATGCAGTGCTTCCATTTGTCTGAAAATATATTTTGTAAGTTTTATCTTATCTATCTCTCTACAGAATTTTATTGGAACGTTAGGCTGTTAGATTGTAAGTCTAGTTTCAGGACTGGACCACGGAATGTTTTGCTAACCCCAAAACACTTAACCGCGGAAATTATAAATAAGTAATATTCTGGGACATTATTCACATACGCCCATATGATCCCAAATTAAGCAAAGTTTGTACTGTGGAAATACGTATTTAGGTATATCGTTTATAGTTACACCCAGACACAGGACAAACCGACGTTTCATGCACACAAATATTTGTACTAGGTGGGAATCGAACCCACGACCTGCGGCGTGAAAAGCAAGCATCTACCAACCACGCCAATTTATAGCATGAAGAAGGAAATCCTACTGTCTACATATTCAGTCAGTTCCAATGTGGATGCATAGGCTAAATTTACCAGATTAACTACAGTGACAACCTTTACAGAAGTACCTAAGCGCGTGGTTAGTTTTGACATTGTCCCCAGATATTATTATTATTATTACTTTAGCGTCTCCGTTCTTCGGAGGCTACTTATCAGTCCCTGCTGAAGTTACTAGATGGCAGTCCTGAAGTCATCTCAGATGACTACTGGGCGGTCCGAATGACTACGAATAGCTATGTAGATGAACTACAATTTCATAATTCTGACAGAAAACTGGGTTGTCCAATTTTATTTTAAAAATCAATACGGATAGACAGACGCCTATAGCTAGATGTTCTCACCGGTTCGTAAGCGATCAGCGAGGTTAAGCAAGTAGGCTCGCGGTCAGTCCATAGATGGGTGCCCACTACCAAAGTGCCCGTGCTTCGGAGGGCACGTTAAGCTGGCAGTCCCGATTGCATTCATTAGTCGATACTTGTTAAGCTTGTTGAGAGGCCTACTGGGCGGCTTTGAATAATTCTGACACTAGAATTACCACTGACCAAACGATATGTACCTAAGTAAGTAAAACAGATTATTTAATTTACCCGTAACATAAATCTCTCCCAAACTCTTCATAAACGCGATATTTACTGGACACAGCATCTCCTCGCACGACAGTCTGGATACTATCCTTGCTTGTGTACGTTCCATGACGAGCACGCTATGCGTGTCCATTCCGCACACATAGAGGTGGTTCGTCCAAGGACCAACACCGATGCCAGATGGCCGAGATGTTTTGCGCCAAACGTAGTGTGGGATGAAGTTTCTGGATCTGTGGATGATAAAATGCACAGGTATTGGTAATACGACGACGTCAAGTACTCGGCGCTCGCGTGGTGTCGCCGTATCGTAGGTATATTGAAAGACGCTTTTAGCTTCCCCTACCTATACGATTTGCCTTTATCACTATGTACCTAACTGAAATTGAAGTAGGTAAGTCTTTAACATTCTTTAAACCAAATCCTGTAAAATTGGTGCAAAATGTGCCCTTCATGTTTATTATGTACCTATCGCTCATACGCCTTACGAATTTGCAATGGATGAACAATTACTGTGCAATTCTTGCTTTCGCTTGACTTCTGCAAGATACATAGGTAACTAGGACGCTGGTTGCTTCATACGATTCTTAGGTTTTACCAAAGTCATTAGAGTAGGGAATCTAAAGTGTTTTAGGTATTAAGTGTTCGCGGTCTAAATGTGTTAATCACTATTAGATAAACGAAGAACAAAAATTTTTACCAAAGCCTCAACAAATTCGAGAGTAGATAGATTTCTTTACATCATGTATGATTCAATGATACGGTATATGGCACACGACACTATTATTGGTAGGGGAAGAGAAGGCAGAACGGACAACTTAAGGAAAAACGCATTTTAAAAAAAAAATGTTATATTTATGTAAACCTTTTATCAGTACAACTAATCAACACTTTATTCTTTATCTTACTTATTAATCAGACTTTAATCAAATCACAATTTGTGAAGATATTAGATGATTTCTAATAACTCACTTTGGTCCGTTTTACCTTCATGCAGAAGGTAAAATGGACCACCCTTAAGGGCAAAACGGACTATCACTAATCAGAGCATCTTTCGCACACAAATATGACTTCATCATCGTTGTCGTCTACTCCAGCGCAACCGCAATGTGCCCATGATTAGCAATCTTGACATTGCACCCACCCATCTATTGATTCTGAATACATGTGGCCACAGTAAAGGCATTCCGCATCATCATCTTCGGAGGAACTGTCACTTCTGTTTTTTTTAGTTGCCTTTATATCACTTTTTTACTAGCTTTGCCTTTCGATGATATTTGTATGGTGTCGTTCTTATATTTTGTCATTTTCTTCTTCGATCCCTTTACTAAAGACTTCTTTCCTTTGGTTGCTGCTTTTCTTTTCTTCGGTGTTTCGTCATCTCTAAATAGTCCTTTTTTCACCTGATCAGCTTTTTTATTTTGAGAAGTTTCTAATTCTAGACGGTACGGTGAAGAAGTGATAATTGCTGTTTTACCACGTCTGATGTTGGCCCTTTTAGTCTTTGTTGTTTTTGGAATTGGCGTTATATCTTTAGGCCCGACCAGAAACGCACTTTTTTTAACAACATTTTTTGTGGCCATTGATGTAGAAGGTTGGGGCTCATCTACAATGTCTTCTGCATATAATATTGCACTTGCCGTGAGTGACGTAGAAGATAGGTTTTCATGATGGCTATCATCCAACATGGAGGGCGATGATACTGTTATGTCAGGGTCTTTAGCAGTCAGTCTTGTTGCATTGGTATCTTCCAATGGTTGGGTTTCATTAATGTTTGTGGCCAATACATTGTCTGTTCTTGAAGTTGATGGCTGAGGTCTTTGGATACTTGAATTATTATCTTCTTGGCGGGTATCAGAAGTAGACGCTACTGAACTATCACACGCAACTGCAATGTCGGTGGCTGCTGCTGCTAAAAAGTCAGCTTCAGTGAAAATGTCACGATTCAGAGGCCAAATTCCTGTAGCGCGAAAAGCATTAAATGCTGTTGACATCGTAGCAGCCTTTTGAAATGCTTTATCAACCAATTCTGGAATCTGAAACTGTGTTATGATCCGACCACAGTTGGACTTCAACCAGTTTTGTGACGCTTCTGTATAATATGTTGACAAAGGTTTCATAAAACCCACATCTAACGGCTGCAGTCGGTGAGTGCAATGTGGAGGAGTTGCTAAAATGTGAACACCATGTTCTCGCCCCAAATCAATGATATCCAAGTTCTTGGTATGGCATGACCGTCTAGAATCAAAAGCACTGGCTTTTCCTTTGAAGCTCTACTGAAAACAATGAATTTTCTGAACCAAGAGGTGAATATTTCTTTCTGAATCCATCCCGATTCATGGCACTCGGCCCAAGAACCACGGGGTGCATTAATCATCAATTCGGGCTTCATTCTCTTCCTCGGGAAGATGAATAACGGGGGCATGTAAGAACCATCTGCCCCTAAACAAAACACGACGGTCACTAACTGGCCACGTTCAGCAGAAGTTAATAACCCAACTTGTTTTTTCCCTTTGGCTCCGATTATTTTGGGCATAGTCTTCGGAACGGTCGTCATGCCTGTTTCATCTACGTTGAAAATTCGGTCAGGAGTCAGTTGGTGAGTTTCTATAGCCTGTTCCAGCAAATCAAAGAATTTATCTACAGAAACTTTGTTGAAACCGGATGCTCGGGCTGTGGAGGTTGCTTCGGGCTTACGAAGGCTGAGATCTGGGTTACGCTTGAGAAAATTTTCAAGCCATATTCTGCCTGCCATTTTCTTGCTTGTGTCAAAGTTATGGCTGATGTCATTCTTTTCCGCCAAATCATATGCTAATATCCGCATTTCTTTGGTTGTTAGTCCATAAAATCTGCTTTCCATATCTTTGGCATAAGAAGCTAATTCAAATTATTGCTCTTTACTAAATACTTGTTTAAACCTGCCCAACTTCTTCTCTGTAGCTCTATCCATATCTTGGGTAGTCATATATTTCTCCAACCTACGTTTTAATGTTGTTTTTGGCACATTAAACTCAGTAGAAGCCTTGTTAAGCCCCATTTCTTTGGATATGACTTTCTCAATAGCTTTTTTCATGTTAGTCTCGTTCCATGAATTCCGATTAGACGTTCTTCTATAATTATTAACCATCTAAAACAAGAAATACAATTATATGTAACAAATCAAAACCACACAACAAAAAAAAATATATACCAAGAACACATTTATATTGAAGGTAAAATGGCACCCCGGTCCGTTTTGCCTGGGGCCGTTTTGCCTTTTAGGTGTTATTAACACAACAAAACCATTTTGAGGTTATGTCGCATGTAATGGCCCTCATAATTAAATATTAGGTCAATAATAAAACATTCTAACCATGGAATCCAATGGGACACGTTATCATAAACCAAACGAAACTGGAGGCCAGTCAAAAATCCAAAATTTTACATCAAAATCTAAAAAAACAAACTTACCTCGCTGTAATTGTGTGCATGCGGGCGATGTCATTGGGCGCACTGACCGAGAGAAATAACATGACTGCCTATTAAATGGCACAACTCATTCATAGATGGAGCTACTGGTTCCGAAAATATTAATATGTTCCGTTTTGCCCACAGGGTCCGTTTTGCCTTCTGTTCCCCTATAAACCTTCTATGGGCTGCAGATAGGTCCTACGGCCTGTTTAAATAATATTAGGTACCGGTCTAAATTATTTTGTAGAATTACCGATAGCTCAGAGAGGCGCTCAAAGCTAGTTAGTTGCTCACACCGGTTCAAAAAAATCTAGTTCCTATCACACAGTATTTATCTTTCTAAGAAACCTTGAAAGAATGTAACATCAACAAGAAATTATTGGGAGAATTATGTCATTAATTAAAACAATTTTTTGTGGAATTTTTGCCAATTATATTTCATATAGATTGAATGCAGCGAGTGCATTCCTAGTTGCACGCGAGTGGTGAATGAATGCATGCACATATTTTCGTATTAGGAGATTTTCATCGGTCAGGTAAGTACTTATTTAATAGTTTTCCTATTAACAGCCAAGTTATTACTATTAAATTCATGTTTCCATAGTAGTACAATGAATAATATATATTTGATGTTTAACTCTTATTTATTTTAAAGAAACAAATAATTGTAACTTAGGTGAGTTGCTTTCAGTTTCTGCAATAACATTTCAGTTCTGGATCGTAAAGTTTCTTTCGTATAGCGGTTTCCGAACTGCTGTAAAATTAGAGATACATATAAATCCCCTGTAAGTATTTACTGAATTGACAATATGTTGATTTTAAACGTAGGTACCGTAGCACTTTGACCTTTACAGTGTCTGTCTTATGCAAGCCTTACCCGTGTATGAAAATTTAAAAAAATTAAAAAGTTCTGTCAACAACAGTTCTTTTTTCGGAATTATAAATAGCGACTGTATTTTTTTTAGTAAAATAAATAAAAATTACTAAAAATCGAATAATATTTTTATGGTTAGATCTTGTTGTTATTCTTCCGTGAATCGTTATTTAATTAAGAGTCAAGTTAGACAGCAACGAAGTACGATAAAATAAAATATATTTTATTAAAATACCAGTAATTTACAAAAAATGCCGGCGTCATGGCATTTGAAAATGTATAATATTGTTTTTAGATGCATCTGACAAAACAACATTTAATATTGTAGCTCCATAGCGTGTGTGTCGAGTTTTGTTTCTTTCAAATTCTATCTATTGTCTTTGTGATTATCGGTACCCGGCAGTTTGCGGGGTGGGGTTAGTTATTGGATGGAAAGAAAGGTGGATAGATTTTTATTCACTATAATCTTCTTCGGTTTTGAACCTAGCTGTTTATGATGAACCGTTGGCAGAATTTGTGCAACTTGACTTCGCTATTTGAAAGTCCAAACCTGTGTAAAATAACTGAAATGCTAATCCATATTAAGACTTCATTGTGCATTTTAAGTTATTTGGTAACTTCTTATAAACGACCTAATTATTGTCCATAAGATAAAAAAATAACTTATGCGTAGATAAGTATAAAAATAGAACGATAGAAAACGGTTTCTTTATTCTACTATGCTTTCACTGCTTCACCTGACAATCCACGGAAATAATAAACCGTCCACATAAGTTCTACGTACAATGTATTGATGTTTTGATAGGGTTTTTATCAATGTAAATTTCTTACATAATTATATATAAGGCGCCTTAACCTTCGGTAGGCCTGGTGGAAAAAAGTTACACGGTATGCCTGGTTGGTCTGTCAGACCCGGTTTTTTAACTTGTTATTTACCACATAATTTATGATAAGTAAGTTATCATAATGTACTAATATTTTACTAGAGGTGTATATTATAGGTTAACATAAAAAAAAATGCATTTCAACACCTTTTATTAATTATTATTTTAATTAAACTTAGGTGGCATTTTTAACAAAAAGAAGTACTTCTTTACTTTTATAACACCCATTACTTATTAAAAACTAAACAGATCTCAATAAGACTTTATAAAATATAAGTCACTTCCATGTACTTATAAAAAACTAAAGAATATTCAGTCTTCACCACTTCTATCAACATTTTCCAGGGCTCTGGTTCGAAAGCAATTTGCACATCAGAAGAAAATTGCATAATCCAGACATATGTGACTTTTATAGGTCTCACAAATATATTGGGTTTTGCGAGCGACTGAGCATACGTAGCATCTACTTTTATACCAGAAGTCGATTTTCGAACACTGGAACGGGTGTTGGAAAATCCACTCATTGCCCCAAAGATCTTGTAAATTCTGTTTGCCAGACGTGAGTAATCCTGCGAGATAAAATAGACCGATTGCAGCCTTCAGTTCCGTAATAGAACTGAAGAGTCTGAAACATTCTACAGGGTCCTTGCAGTTCTAGCTTGAGGCTTTACTCCTGATGTACCCGATATTATATTTTCAATTCGTACGCTAGATCAACCAGGGTTTTTTGCCATACAGTTCCATCTTTACATTTGTACGCTCTTCCCGACCGTAATGAAGTAAGCGTAGCCAACGGCACATCCATTTCAGAATCTGAAGAACTTCCCTCCGCAGCAGCCTCTCCTATGTCACTATTCTCTGCTTCTGAATCAGATGCATCGCTTCCCTGACTCAAGTGATCGGACTCATCTTCACTTGACTTAAAAATTACGTCATCTTTTTCAGCCGCATCTAGTAATAAATTACTAATATCACCATCGCAGAGATGGCTACCCATTTTGAAACTAATAATGTAATAAATGTTCTATTTCAGCGCAAAAATAGCAATAATTTCCAGAAACATAAGCAAAAAAACGTACATAAAAAAGTCACGCCGTATGCCTGGTCGGGTCTGTGAGACCCGCGGGAACTATATACATGTCCTAACTACCACGGGAGCGTGCTTCGGACTGAGGTAGTGGGTGGAGGGTGTCTAGCAATTTATAATGGCCAGCTACTAAGTGCGGTTAGGCGCACAATTTAAATTTGAATGAATAACAACGGTTTATGTGCAGAGGTGGGTCTGACAGACCCTACCAGGCATACCGAAGGTTAAATGACACATTCAGAATCAGGACCATTCATTTCTGAAAAATAGGGTACATATTGGGTCTTATTTAGTATTCGACCGGAGGACATTATTAATTAGCAAACAATTGGTTTATGGTTCTGTGTTCATAATCAGTCTGTTCCCTTTTTAGTATGATTATGACTTTAACATAATGTTCCCATCATGTCTACTCGTACACTGAATGTGCATTATAACCATCTCAAATACGCGTTCAAAAAGCAATTATTTTATCCCGCTCAGATGACACGAGGGAATATGTCCCTCCACTTATGAGTTATGAGTTAGGCCCTTAAATTAAGAATCTAACAACACCCAATTGTATCATGTCTCGGCAATATCCTCGGTATAATCTAACACGTACTGGTCAAATAAAGTGAAAACTAAACTATCACTTAAGACAAATATTTGTGTTCATGAACATGTCAATTTGTCTAGATCGAAGTGTTTCTGTGAATTGCATGCATAAAGTAAATAATATGTATTTATATTCGATGTCTAGTATCCCTACCTACGCTTTATTTAGTTTGGGCTAGATGGCGCTGTGTGATATGTCCCATATAATTATTGCTTGGCGTGGTTGGTTTGGTAGATACTTGCCTTTCATGCTGCAGGCCGTGGGTTCGATTCCCACCCATGCCAGATGAATATGTCTGTTTGTGCTGAGTCTCAGTGTAATCCTACTAATATTATAAACGCGAATGTTTGTAAGTATGGATGGATGAATGGATGTTTGTTACTATTTGACGTAAAAAAAGACGAATGTACCTAAATTATTTTTTTTGTGAGACCTTAAGTTCGTCATATTAACCATAAACACTATTTGAACCCCTTTTTCCAAAATGACAGCCGTGGGACAAGGGTTGCAACCTTACAAACTTGGATTTAACCATTAAGTTAGTATAGGTCAAAGATATTATAATATCTTTGGTATAGGTATACTTATTTTATGGATTTCACTTTAAACTGACTCCCTCTTTATTTTTTTTTATTTTATTATTTATTAAAAAAAATATCATTTATTACACTAAACAATTGACATTGGTTCCTGTACTAAATTCGAGACTTGTATCGCAGGAACCAGGTAAACATTGGACAATTAAGTTAATTAATATATATATTATATTATAGCAGACAATTAAACTATACTTAACAATAAAATTGAACGAAATAAGAATGTATTTTATGTGTGTGTATGTTCATGGGGTGGGTGATTGTGTGAGGTTATGTATCCGTGTGTGTGGGAGCAGGTGTGTGTGTGTGTGTGTGTTCTGTGATAAGATAATCAGCTAAAGCATGTGAGGATAAATTCCGTCTCCTCGTATGATAGAGAAATAAGCCAGTCCTTCACAATCCGTTTCATCCTGCCAGTACAGTACTTAACTATACCCGAATGCTGTCGGCAAATTTTATTATAGATAAAAGGGCATAGGTAGGCCGCCTGCCGTTTAATGAATGAGCTCTTTATCACAGGGACGGGAACACGAAAAATCCGCCGTTGAGTGAGATGAGTAAGATCAGGAGACCTAATGATTTTCTTATGCATTGATGTTGTCGCTTTAAGGATGTAAATTTGACGGACCCTGAGCACTTTACAAACATTATACAGTTCATTAGTAGGGAACCTAAATGGTTTATGCATCAGAACTTTGAGGACTGCGCGTTGAGCTCTTTCCACTTGAATCAATTTTGTTTTAGCCGCACCACCCCATGCCAAAGTGCAATGGTAAAGCAGGGATTGTGTTATTGCTTTATACACCATAAGAAGGGTTTCCTTGTCAGCACTGTTGCGTAAACACTTAATTATAAAAATGAACTGTCTAATTCTCCCAGACAAGTAGGCGATATCATTTTCATATGTTAATTTTTGATCTAGTAATACACCTAGGTATCGAATTGAAGGTGTGTTAGCAATTGAGTCACAGTTGCAACCAAATTTATCTTTGTTGCCACAGTTATGAATAGTAAGAGGCGGCAGTGATGGTGGTCTCGAAGCCAGAGTCTTGTGAAATGCAACGTACTTGGTTTTATTAAGATTAAGTGTGAGAAGGTTTCGGTCTAACCATGAAGCAATAGTTTCCATCCCTATCTCAGCTACAGTAAGCGCCTCACTCCAGGATTTTTCTCGAAAGATAACTGCGGTGTCGTCCGCATAACATAAGATTTCAGCATTAGGCACGTCTATATCTAAGATGTCGTTTATGTAGATACAGAACAAAGTTGGTCCTAAAATGCTTCTCTGAGGAACTCCTACATCGATATCTCTCTGCTCACTGATAATAGACCCTACTCTTAAACATTGACGCCGGTTTGTGAGGTAGCTCTGGAACCACTCAAGTGCGATACCTCTCACGCCCATGACCTAGAGCTTGCGAAGTAATATCGGGACGGATACGGTGTCAAATGCCTTTGATAGATCTAAAAATATGGCCAAGGAACAATCATTCTTATCCAAGGATTTCGACACCGCATCCACCAACGATACCACCGCGTCCTCAGTGGACTTATTGTAACGAAAACCGAATTGTTTTTCTGAGAGAAGATGGTTTTTCTCCAGAAAGCCAGTTAGACGCTTATTGACTAGTTTTTCTAAAAGCTTAGAAAAGATACTCAGTAAAGATATTGGTCTATAGTTTCACGGTGTCAATTTCTCGCCGTCCTTATGAATAGGAGTAACAACAGAAGTTTTCCAACATTGAGGAAAGACTCCTGCATTCAAGCTGATATTGTAAATGTGAGTTAAAGGTCCTATTATAAAATGTTTTATAAGCTTTATTAATTTAGAAGTGTAACCATCAAGGCGCTTTCATTCTTGAGATCGTCAATGAGCTTACTAACTTCAGCGGGATCAGTTGGTTGCAGGAAGAATGAGCCCCCATTTGTGGGCTGTTCTTTTGGACGGTATTCCGAAGCAAGGTTGAGCCTTGATAGAATCCTGTCAGTCAAATTTCTGCCAATATTTGAGAAGTACGTGTTGCAGTGATTGAGTGATTCGACGGGGTTTGAGCAGATTTTGGTCAATTCTGTCGGAGCTGAGTGGTTCTTTGACATATGACATATTTCTTTTATTGATTTCCACATTTTTTTTGGGTTATTTTGATTATCTTTAAGTAATTGAGTCTCATAAGCGTGTTTGATTCGTTTTTGTAGATTATAGAGAAAGAGTCTGTATCTTTTGTATGCTATTTGAAGTATACGATTATTGGGATTGTTCTTACTTTGAGAGTGAAGCTTGTCGTGGTTTATTTGGCATCTTATGAGGCCCGGTGTGATCCAAGGCTTTATAATTCTGTGAGTTCGTTTAACAGCATAGATGTATGTTTGTTATTCTTTTACGCCGAAACTACTTTAACGCGGGTTAATGTCCCAGGAATATCAATTAGGAAGGTCGTTTATGTCTTACCTGTAATGCATGACAAGATTCTCCTCACTCTCCAAAGGGTCGTTTTGCTTCGGCGACTCCAACACCGGGTCATCAGATTCAGCGTCTAAAGGCGTTGCTGAATCCATTTCTATGCGGAAGTTTTCTTTGTCGAACACGAACTGTTCAGTATCCCATTTAGAAACTTCTGATAGAAGTTGAATCGCGTTCTGGTGTAGATTTATGAAGGTCGCTACCTGTTGAAATAATAATAAGGGGTATCTTATTTCATTCATGTCGGGAAACAATCACACTAATATTATAAAGGCGAAAGTTTGTGAGTATGTATGTTTTTTACTTCTTCACGTCTAAACGGCTGGAGCTTTTACTGCTGACACTTTGGATTAACACATAGGCTATAGTTTATAAAGTTTAACGCGGGTAAGACCGCGGGGCACAGCTAGTCTTATTTTATTGAACGGTTAGGTACTATGGCTTACATTGAGCGTTTACTCTTCCAGGGACTTGGGGCTTATTATGGCTGCATATATTCTGTACGCTTGTATCTACTTCCTCAGTGGGCTGCTTTTTGTACGAAACGCCTTGCCTTGCCTCTAAAAGACTATTAAATTTTGGATTCTACCAGCTAAGACATGAGGGTGACATCTAGCTAAGCAAATCAGTAAATGCTACCATTCGATGTATTGGGTTTTGTTTACTGTTATAGCAGTATTTTATTCTATCCCGTCCTCACACATATATAATCCCGATCGTCCTCCCAGTAATGTTTTAGACTTACCTAGAGCAAGTCAAGACTATTAGAAACTCTTATGACACTCTACAATTACTGTACTCGCTGGCCGCGAAGACGACCGCGTCGCGATCGCGACCACCAGCGTCCTCCATGATACTTAGTTTGCATTCGTATCGATGAAGTGCTCTTCCCGATCTCCAATCACAGACAAAGCCTTCTATTTCACGTATTAACGTAGAGCGACAGTTGCACAAAATGTTCCAAAAACAACCGACCCTCATGTTTGTATCTCTACGTCAGTAACCACCTAGGCCCGAGGCTGGAACCCGAAATAGGGTGCATTCTGGCACAGGTGCTTAGTTTGTAATTTTAATTTGCTCGCCTCTATTTTCTGGTGAAGCAGTGAAAGCCTCCTTTTTTTCGTGTTGGAAAACCTTTATAGGTCCAGGCCGTTTAGGGAGACGGCGGGGCATGTGGGAGTCCCAAGGGTTACCCAGTAAAACCACCATGGCAGTCTAGCCTCTAGATGCTTTTAGTGATGGCTCCGGGAACTCGAAACGATTGCCATCCGGAACGACCACCGTTGCACCTATGCGTCTAAAAATAGGCTCCTCCGGGGCTTGAACTGTAAACGTCAGGTAAAACATAGGGAGACACTGGAATAGGGATATAGTGGGCAAGTCAATTATTAATTAATAGACATTTAATAGTTTATTTACATACCATATCCCTATTTTTAAGCATAGATAAATACACTTAGGTAAGATCATTTCAACTATTTTTAGGGTTCCCTAACCAAAGGGTAAAACGGGACACTATTACTAAGACTTCGCTGTCTGTCTGTCTGTCCGTCTGTCACCAGGCTGTATCTCATAAACCGTGATAGACAGTTGAATTGTGATAGTTATTTCTGTTGCCACTATAACAACAAATACTAAAAAACAAAATAAAATAAATATTTAAGGGGGCTCCCATACAACAAACGTGAATTTTTTGCTCGTTTTTATACATAATGGTACGGAACTCTTCGTGCGCGAGTCCGACCCGCACTTGGCCGGTTTTTTATTTACGCCATTTTGTGTAATTAGGTACCTACATACGCCATCGTGTTCCATCAGTAATTATTTTGTTTGTTATATAAGGTATTTCAGCTTATTGTCACTGATTTAATTACACAGATAAGATGACGATTCCGTGAATTCATTTCGGCTTTTACGTAGTTGAATTTATAAATGATTATTGATATACGATTCTAGATATCTTGGTTTCTAGTCTTAGACTACCATCATCAGTACAGCTCAAAGAAGTCCGCTGCTGGAGAAGCCTCTCCCAAGAATTATCTTGGGAGATATATAATCGCCACGCTTGGCAGACGGGTTGGCGATCGCAGTAAGGCGGTCATAGTAAGAAGGAAGCTGCTGCCCGTCCTCTGGTAAATCTTCCCTCAGGTCGACTTCTACACCCCCCGAGGGATGAGATTCTGATAGTATGTAGACTTAGATTACAGTAGTTTAAAAAAGGTCTGCAGACTACCCTAGTAGAGCTTATGTTATCCTTTATATTTTGGTTACGGTCGTTTTCCCCAGTTTAACTGCGTTCAGAGTAATTATTCTATCGTCTTCTCTTGATCATGTCAGCCTAGTGACGTCCATGACTGGACAAAGGCCTCCCCAAAAGGTTTCCACAATGGAGTTACGTCCATCATTTGGAGCGGTATGCCATAAACGCCACACTTGACAGACGGGTTAGCGATCGCAGTATGATGATCATAATGACATGACTACCTATTATTAGCATATTGTTTGTGATATTATAAATAATCGATGTGAACATTTTTGTCATGTTATTAACAATACCAATAAATTACTATTGACGCCGCTGCCCGTTGTTTTTTTTTTATATCAGAGGGCGACAATCGATCAAATGGTTCACCTGATGGTAAGTGATCACCGCCACCCATGGACACTCGCGACACCAGAGGAGTCGCGGGTACGTTACCGGCCATTAAGAGTCAGTAAACAAGTGTTGCTGGTCCTTCCCCTCACCCCAATGAGCTCTGGCGACCTTATTCACACTCGGAAACACAACATTAAAATTATTAATGTTATTATTAAGTCTTCTGTAAGGTGGAGGTACTTCCCCAGTCGGGCTTGTATGACAAAGTATACTACCTTGTACGCCCCCACGGGACGGTGAGCACTTTTGTGAAATCAATTTGATATTGATAAGGTACTCACCCTTTCATTATCATTCGAAGAGTTGCTAGACAGCATTGCTTTATTGGCCACAGCCCTAGCTTCATCCAGCGAAGTCTTGAGAGCCAATGCCGACATATCTGCAGTTTTTTGTAAACTGGACGCTTCTTGTAACATACAGTCTTTCGCTTCTAGGATAGCGGATATCTTTTCTTCTGCAGCTATGTTTATTTGTTCTGCTATACGTTCGCAACGATCCTGTTAAAAATAATTATCGCATACAGTGATAATTGTACCAACGAATAAAGGATATAAAAACCAAACTTTCGCAAATGATTTTGAAAACTGAACAGTTGGGATATAAGATTAATGAAGAGCTCTTTTTGTAGTTTTTATCTTGTTCTACCAGGGTGGTTTAATAAATTTGTTCATCTTCATCATCATATCAGCCGAGAAACGTCCACTTTTGTAGAAACGCCTTCCCCAAAGATCTCAACAATTGCTGGTCTTGCGCTATTCGCATCCAGCGGTGGATGGCACAAGATCATCGGTCCATCTTGTAGGGGGCTTGCCCACGCTGCGTCTTCCGGTTCGTGGTCGCCACTCGAGAACCCCAACGGCATAAACTTTGTTAATATTTCATAATGGATTGCTTTACTTAAAATATTATCAGTGCATACCGATTTATGTATTTAGCGTTCTTAATTGACAACCAATTTAAATTGGCCAATACAATAGTTTGACCTTAGGCGAGGGATGTTGAGCCTTTTCCTGCTATACCAGTAGTAGTAGCCACCAAACTAATTTTTAATATTAAGTACCAACTAAACTAATTTTAATACAATTCGATTTATTTCTAACGTAGTTCTTATGAAAAGGACATTTGACGCACAATTCCATGTATACCCTGCTCTTTTCATACGAGCTACTGGATGCCAAGCGCGATGAATTGAAACTATTGAAAGCCAGACCACCTGCGGCGATCAATTACAATTAATTCAATGGTGTCCTCACATGCCCGCAATGTGTGAGTTTTAGTTTTTCTAATAAAATTGGCTACATAAGTCACATGCGAGCACACGAACGTCGGCTACAGTAGGAGAAGAAGCGGTCCGGTCGCCGTGGCCGAAATTGGTCGGGACCACATCATCATCATCGTTAGAGAGGAATGTAATTAATTAGTTTAGTGGTGTAAAAGACAAAACCCCCAGCATTATCTGCGGTTGAACACGACACCTAAAACAATGTGATAATCATAGTATCATCATCACAACAGCTGGAAGAAGTCCACTGCTGGACAAAAGCCTCCGCCAAGAATCATTTTGGTTGGATATGCCATAATCGCCACGCTTGGCAGACGGGTTGGCGATCGCTTTTGTCCGTCTTCTGGTAGATATCCCCTCGGTCGACTTCTAGGTCCGCCACGGGATGAGATGGGGTGATGATATTCTGATTTTCGCCGACGTCACCACTCATAGCGTCTCCGACCATCGAAATCCCGGTGTAGTTACCCGAAAACTTAAATAAATGTGACACAAAACTTCCGTCGCTATTGAATTAGCAAATAACATTTTAGGGTTAATACAGGCATTCGTATTTTGCTCTTTATCTCATTATTTTCCCCTAAAGACGAGTAGTTTTTTTTGAACAGCCAAATTATTCTAGTCACGTACCTTATAATGTTCGGTTTTATGTTCAAGATTACTCGCGGCGGTGTCCAGTTGTTTTAAAATGGATTTTAGTTGGATCCGCATGTCATCAAGATGCTGCTCCCAACAGACTCGGCAGAATTTCTACCAACATAAAACAACATAATAATATATCACACATCAACAGAATCTAGGGATACCTTAATCATAAATTATTTATTACTTTATAGTTTAAACTCTTTTTAGAATCCATAAAAAGTTCATTCTATAGAGATTAAAACCTCAAGTATTCTATTTCCAATCTTAAAAATGTAAATAAAAAAAAACAAAGAATACAAAATTTGTCGGCAAAAATCTTAGTAGGTCATCTAAGTTACGTTAAGGACTTAAGGAAAATTAGAGGATTGTTATTGGTTAATAAAGAACAATGGTATTTGGTGCTGTTCAACGATGAATTTCGGTTTTGTCATGGAAGAAAAAATACGAAATCTTTTCTTAATTTTTAATAATGGCCTTAATATAACCTATCACTCTTCTATACATGTATATACTTATAGATTCAGATTTGATTATAAAATTTCGAATAGGGCATATCCCTCATATTTTGAGAAATTAATGTATTCACATGCACCCAAATTATCAAAAACTCAAAAACGATTGTTATAATTCTACACTTCTTTAGAAAATAATTAGTCGTTCTCATTTCCTGAAAATTTTACATTTTCAGACATTGCATATTCATTTAACTTCAAAACCAAAAACTGGTATATCATAAATTTTATCGTCCCTTGAGGATCAAACCTGAACGGTGGCACCATCAATACACCAAAATAATCCAGGATAGGCACTCTGCGGTAAGCGATCGCTACTATATAGGTATACCTACTATACTGACACCGTTAGGGAGGTACATGCAATCCTTAGGCTTTGTTTCTAGAAAAATGGCCAACTAATACGTTCACAGTTATATGTGAAAGAACATATCCAACTATCAACAACGTAAACTATCAAAATTGACAGACAACATTATGTGCAAAATTTCGTAATGATCCGTTGATTAGATACACGGTGTTATAGCGTAATAAACAAACTGGCATTTATAGTTAAGACGTCAAATTCGGGTATTCCATACTTTCTAGTTACTAATACTACTTACTAATAAGATAATAAGACATTTATCTTGTAATTTTCTGTGTGAGAGAAGAAAATAAAGCTATTAAAAGCTATTTCTCGAAAGTATAAGTTTGTTGCATCTTTACGCCTGAATACTTAGTCGATTTCCCAGATATTTCGAAATACTAACTATAAATCATAAGTTCCTGGAAGGATTTCCAGCGAAAATTTCCACGGAACATGCTAATTTTATTAAGGAAACGTGTAAGAATATAAACAAATTATTTCTCTCCTGGAATTCGATACTCGGCCTATCGAATACCAGTATCCAATATTGTTAAAAAAAATAGTATACTCACCAATTTACAATGAGTGCATGTAGTAATATCACAGTTATCGCATATAGTCTTGCAATGGACGCATCTTGTTCCCGATGGAAACAATTCAACATTTTGACCGTTCCCATTAGCAGGGGGAGTTGTAGGTGGGGTTCCGGTACTTTTAGGCCTTGGGGCACCATTGTTTATACCGACTAAGTCAAGTAACGAGTCAATGTACAGATTAGATGGTAAACTCTCAACAAACTCGGTGTTTGAATTTGGTACATGTATGCGCGTTCTACATATTGGACAGTCGAATATTATTAAATCTGGAACCAAAGGTAAAAATATATTATTTCATTTAAAAGTACAGTATTGCAACACTCAACATCGGTCAAAATCGGTCCATCTTGTGGACTGCCCACGCTGCGTTTTCCGGTTCGTGGTCGCCGCTTGAGAACCTATTTGCCCAGTGGCCGTCGGTTCAAAGAGCTTTAAATTTATAAACATATTAATTGGATATTCATTCTATATTTTAACTGATCATTATTACACATTCCAATGTTTTTAAAAACTATGTGCGCTGGATTACTACCTGAAACATCGACCTATTGAGGCCTTTTTTGAATACATATAAGTACATGATGTTCTAATAGTTTTAAAGTTTATAGAAAACTGGCTTCTTGGAAAGATGGATAAAAGTTGAAGTCATTACCTGCGGTGGTCCTTTTTTATACGACCCCATATTTTTGTCAATTGACAATTATTTATGCATCAACAAAGTATTTTTGCGACGTCCATGAAAATAGAGCCTTAGGCTAAATACGCTTGAGAAGAATACAACTGACGGAACTTGCGTCCGGTGTATTACTGCACGTCATTTATAATGTATGCAATTTATGTTTACAAACGAACCGGCAATGTAGACGGAAAGGCACGCCATGCAGAAAGTATGCTGACACGGTAACATCTTTGGGTTGTGGAGTACTTCCAGGCACAGAGCGCACTGCACTAATTCTTTGATGCCCCCTGTGGATGACCTATTGAAAAAAAAATCCATATTATTTATCGCTATTATGGTGTTTAGCGTTATACATTATGTATCTACTTATATAAGCGCAATATGATATACAAGCTGCGCCCCGAGGTTTTACCCGCGTTAAACTTTATAAATTTTGGCCTGTGTTATGCGGATATATAAGCTATATTACTACAAAGTTTCATCAAAATCCTTCCGGTAGTTTTTGCGTGAAAGTGTAACAAACATACACACACACACACACACAAATTTCCGCCTTTATAATATTAGTGTGATAAATGGAACATCTTGAAACGAAACTAAGATATAAAATAAATAAATAAAAATGGATTTAATTCACATTAGCGCTAGTAAATAATCAAAATTATTTGCCATCTGCCTTAATTAGTCAAGTTACTATGATAAAGGAAAAATAACATATTACCACGCCCTAATGATCTGAGACATATTATACATATAGAAAGACGCGATTGAAAGGGCACCCCTAAATAACCTATGCTTATAAATAAGAATCGCTATTTTTGAAAACAAGGAACAAACTTCACATCTATATATTGTGGTATATCAACTTCACATCTAAAAAAGTTTGTCCCTAGTTTTCAAAAATAGCGATTCTTATTTATAAGCAAAGGTTATTTAGGGGTGCCCTTTCAATCTATATCAATATCTATAAATATTGTGGTATATCAATACCACAATATTTATAGATATGAAGTTTTTTTTTATATACAGGGTGTCCGGTGGCAAATTTCACATTTAAAAAAATCATAAGAAAAGAAATAATAAAGTTTCCTTTAAAATCTTTATTTTTATAACAAGTACATTAATGTGAGTTTTACTTTTTAAAGATAACGTTTTCTAAGTGCCGACCTTCTTGACGCAAACACTCTTCCCATCTTTGACGCATATTTTCAAACACACGTCCGCAGAGATCACTTGAAATTCCCGCCATTTCAGTTCGAATATTCTCTTTCAGTTGCGCAGTGGTGGTAGGTTGGTTTCGATAAACGACGCCCTTTAGGTAGCCCCATAAAAAAAAGTCACATGGACTCAGATCCGGTGATCTTGCTGGCCAGGGTATGTCACCAAACCGAGAGATAATTTTTCCCGGGAATAATTCCCTTACAGCAATCATGGACGCTTGTGCAGTATGCGCAGTAGCACCATCTTGTTGAAACCATGTGTTTCTGTTAGAAAAAGAACTGTTGCAAAGCTTTTCTTTAAAAAAACTATTGATCATCTCACAATATCTGTCAGAATTAACAGTCACTGCCTGACCACGATCATTTTCAAAAAAATACGGGCCTATAATTTCTCTACCCGAAATAGCGCACCAGACAGTCACTTTTTCGCTGTGCAACGGTTGTTCATGCATTTCTCTGGGATTCTCCGGACTCCAGTAACGAAAGTTTTGTTTATTTACGTACCCTCCTAAATTAAAATGTGCTTCATCACTGAAGAAAATGTTTCTTAGTCGCGTCTCCGTAGAAAAAGTCGCTAACATTCTTTCTGCATAAGTTAATCTTGTTTGATAGTCATTTTCGTTCAACTTCTGGATTATTTGGATTTTATAGGGATGGAACTTGAGTTTTTTCCTAATTATTTCGTGCAATGTTGATCTGGCGATTCCTAAACCCGACGAGCGCGCTCTTAGTGACATCCGTGGATTTTGCATAATTGAATCACTAACACGTTGGATATTTTCTTCAGTAGATACAGACGGAACTGGGCCTTGATGACGCGTAGATTCAGCTGAGCCTGAAGTTCTAAATCTTGCTACCCAATATCGAATTAAACTTTTTGACGGCGCATCTCTTATTCGTGGGATATTGAATCGATTACAGAATTTACGCTGCGCCGCAATGAGCGAAAAACTACTCGTTAAGTACGCCTCAATTGCAAAAGCGCGCTGCTCTCCCGACCAACGCCCCATTGCGACTAAAAAACTCACGACACTGGCGCTACGAACGCCCCACCCCGCACCCTTCTAGCTGCCCGCGTTCAAAAGTAATAACTTTTTAAAATGTGAAAATTGCCACCGGACACCTTGTACATTACCAAAAATACCTATTTTATCTATGTCATAGCGTAGGATGAGACATGCTCAATAAGGAAGAGATAGAGTGTAATCTATACATCTATAAATATAAATAAGATTGGAGTGTCTGTTTGTAATATTGATATAACCGTTTTTTACTACATGTTTTAAAATTTTCGTCAGTCTGTTCCGGCTAATCTCTGAAATGGCTGGGCCGAATTTGACGGGACTTTAATTTAAAATAAATTTAAACTTAGGCTACGTTTATTTTAGAAAAAATATTTTATGTTAGAAAAAAAAATATAAAACACTAATTAACACGCAGACGAAGCGCGACGGGTACAGCTATTGCAATAAAAATATAACTTAATTTGTAATAAGTAAAAATAAAATAAAATTAAGTAATACCTACTTAATTTTTATTAAATTAAATAACAAAAAAAACTAAAAAAATATAGAAACGACTGTTAGGCGAAACGAAGTTTGCCGGTTCAGCTAGTACCTACCTATCAAGACAAAAATATCATAGTTTATTAAAATACTGGTACGTTATATTTTAAAATTAGCAGTAAATAGGCAACATGTATCTAGAAACAGAGTAAGGTAAATAAAAAAATAAACTATTAATTGTATATGGTCAATGTATAAGCTATGTCCCTTTGATCCAAATCCATGAAGTCGTTTTTACGAGATTGAATAACTACCATCCAAGATTATAAAATCACATTTATTTTATACATCTGTAGCTGTGTTCAGAGAATAATTGTGATTGTGATAAAAAAAGTCCCATATATAAAGCGTGACAAAGGTAATTATTTACGCAGAATTAACAAAACCTTATCGTTATTTTATAAAGATAAGTTATTACAAAACTGATTTCGGTGCGTTTTATGACGACAAGATGGGTAGCAGTAGTCCATTTCAAGACTCTTTATCGTATCGTTGTATATTATTAAATTTATTATTATTAATCATATGACAGTAAACGAGGCAAAAGAGGTGTACAAAGATCTGCCTACTCCTCTGGTAAACAGATGTAAGTCTATGTATGTATTATCATCAATCATCGCTTAGATACTGATCTTAATGACTGTTTAAAAATATATACAACCGACATCAACTTTTCTCCTTACAACCGGATTGGAACAAAATTTATATTTAGATTTTTTCCCAAAAACACCCAATGGAATGAAAAAATTAACGGTTTTTTCTTTTGAAGTCGTTTAAAAATACAATAGTCAAACAATCAAATCAACTAATTAACAAAAGTTTTAAGACTAAGTTCAGTCTTAAAACTGTCTGGTAATTTAAACGCATATATATGATGATGACGATTCTGTGTTTTACACTCCTAAACTGATTTAAATGTCATTACGCACATCTCTGTCTAATATATCTCGTATGAGAAGAACAGGGTAAACATAGAACTGTCAAATTAGTAAAACTGCGCACTTATACCTGTCGCTTATTTTTACTCCATATTTCGCGCCAAAAAATGACATAACTATAGCAGATGCCATTCTTTTCATTAGAATTATGTTAGGTCATAATGCAATGATAAAAAAAAAGTTTAGTTGGTATTGGGATTGAATTGGGGCCATTACAGTCCTATTAATAAAAATCGCTTCTTCCAAGCTTAGTCCGAAGCTAATCTTGGACTGTATAGTCTACTGTCTAGACATATGGGATGCCGTCGTTTTGATTTGCCAAACTGTCTAATGTCAAACTTAAAAGTAAAAGTTAATAAGATCGATGAATAATATAATGAATGCTTATGATAGATATAATTGGTAGTTACATACTTTCTAGGCTTTGGTTCTGAAGTGGAATTAACTGTCCTCGTTAAAACTGGGGGAGTATGACTCTTGAACTGATTTGGACTTTCCAGCACGTGCGGGGGAGGCGACGTGTTCACTGGAGACCTTCCCCCGTTCAACATATCCATTCCCTTTTGACTCTGCCATCGCCTTAAAGTAAAAAACGGTGGTCTTTTGTTTGTTTTCTCAGACATAACTTTACACTTCAATATACAATCATATACTAAACCAAAATAGATTTAATCAACAATAGGTTGATAAGTTATCAGTAATTAACTCACATGGTATCATGCCTCGAATAGATTCAAATTTGATAAATAATCACGTCACACTCATAATTAATTATAATGCCCTGATTACATTTCGACAGTCAGCATAACGACTCCTATCTGCGCATGGCATATTATAATGCAGAAGTGTGTATAAAGACAAAAGTGCACTCACTTAATTTACTTTATCGTATAGGTTGAGTTACCCCTTTTTTTAAGGCAGGGGATTCCCATTGCATTGCCTACGCATGCCACCCGCAAAAAGTGTCTTTGAGTGGGTATGTCGGGCTTGCACCGACTAAACTTAACCTGCCGTGGTCTTCTCTTGACGCCTACGTTAAGGGAAGCCCCAGGAACGCGGGTAAGCTGCTCCGGTAGGTTATGGTTACCCTAGTGTCAGAGTAGTTCCAGCCGACCTACAGGGTGGCTACTCTGACATAACCACAACCTATACGAGTCTGACTTAACTTAAAGACTACAGCCAGGATCGTCAGTTTACCATGCCGTCTAAAGCATGGAGATGCCAAAAAATCAAACCACTTTACGGTTTATCTATATACTGACCGCGTGCTAATTGCTTTACCTCTCCGATCACTTACGAACTGGTCAGAGCAAATAGCTAAGGGCATCTTAAGGATGGATAATTGTCCATTAGGACCTACAAGCGGACTCTACTGGATAGAAGTATTTTGCCTATACCGCCAAGTAACAGTCTACTACTGACCAAAGCTACTACTCGAAATTTATCTAGTAGAAAATTACCAATAAGATTTTTGGACATCTTGCGAATCGAGCCCGGGATCTGATCTATATTCGGTTCGCGGCACTCTCAAATGCATGCTATCTACCGATAAGATAAATAATTCATGATTGTGTTTGTAATATCGTGTCACCATTGCAAAACAATTGATTCGAAATCGAAACTGGCGAAAATACGCATATTCTTTACCTTCGGGTAGTTAAATTGTACATAAATTCCATTGAACGTCTTTAAGGAGTAATGCACTTCACGAATTGCGATTTAAAGAAAGTTATCAAAATAAATGTAGGCTTTGAGGTTGCCATATTTTAGGGGGAGGCCGATGCATTATAACGGTAAAAACATGTGAACATTCTGGCCGGAGGCTCCACGACGAATTTTGGTCACTTTAATGAGAACAAGTCTGGTATTATTTTGCGTACGCAATGTTATTCTATTTTTATTATTCTGTTAATCTTCTCTGGTCGTGGTCCGGGGTTGTGCGACCGGTTCTAAATGTTTTTTGCCACCGTTAACAAGTTGATACGCTCAGAGCTATAAGACATCTAATTATACGGTTTACACAGATGTGGTGTGTCGCGTTTGCACATTATTAAAAAGTGGATGGTACGAATTCTGTGCTACGCCCACATTTTCAATTATGATTGTACTTACTTGTCATTGGGTCACCTAAGCATACACGGGTTATGAATAGCAAATGAGAATTACAATTAGGTGGGTAAGGTATGTGAATTTGCATCGTATTTGTCCTCTATTTTAAATAGTAATCGCTGTGTGCCTGTCGGCAAAGAATCATCCCTTGGTAGGCGTAGAAGTTGGAGGAAATATCTCTCAGAGAACGGTAAGCAGCGTCTCTCTGTGTACTATGAACATCATACTGCGATCGCCGACCCATCTGCCTAGCGTGGCGATTATAGCATATCCCTCCAAACGAAGGATGCCACTCGATTATGAAATTCTTTCGTGGAGGCCTATGTCCAGGAGCGGACGTCACTCACCTAATGATGATATACCTATTGCATGGTCCTTCCTTCTGTATAAGGCATACATTAGTATTTTAATTGAGGTCGAGTTACGCTTATAGATACGTCATGTTCGTTTTTCAAAATTATGGGGGTTAACCATAAATTAATTAATACCGGCATCGCGCAAAGAGCGTAAACATTTAAACTTTACGGTCCCGCCAAATTATTGTCAGGGGATTTATAACTTTTTAATACGTGCTTTATATCCTGCGAGATAAAGTCTAGTCTCCATTACTTGAATTCCTAGCTTGTGACTTAAATATGCAATGCTTCTTTCAAGGAATCGGAGGTAGTTCAGATATAATAATATATAGATAGTAAGTTTAAAGATTATAATTCAATCTATATTATTAGTATATAGAGTAATAATTCGTAGTCTTACCCCCGATGATAACTGCTTCTAATTGAAATATAAATAATTATTGTGTGCGTCTTTCTACGAAACAAATTTGCACGGAACTGGCTAATGACATTGCTTTATATGCTTGTAACCTCCTTATTTTTAAAGCAATAACAGTTTATTGTGGTGCGATCGCCAACCCGTCTGTCAAGCGTGGCGATTATATGGCATATCCCCCCATTCTTTGGGGGAGGCTTTTGTCCAGCATTGGACGTAATTTAGCTGACATGGTGGTAACTGTTTATGTCCCTACTCGGTTTATTTTTCATCGTAACTAAATAAATACATTTAAATACAGTTTAAAAAAGGAATATTAATAGTATTGTATATGCGTGGTGGTAGTTTTAACCGTATTTTGTAAAGCAGAACTATCTTACGGAACAGGGTGAACAGCTTTGCGCTTGCGCAGCCAATTATATCGACATATCTGTATAGGCACTCTGAATTGTAGGACGGAATTTGAATAATTTTATATCTTTAGGGTTCCGTGCCAAAATGGTGAAAACTGGTGTGGTGTTCCTTATTTGCCCTTGGAAGCCGCCTTACGTAATTTGTTATGTTTATTGTATGTCTGTATTGAATTTTTATATGTTGATTGATAGACGTAGCGTGGTAGATAAATCAAAATCAAAAATTCTTTGTTCCGTAAAAAAATTACATTTATGTGGAATCGTCATATTTTTTTACCCTACCGTGCAGTGCATGACGTGGCAGCTAGTGAGAAACACTGCCAGAAAACTCAGTAGGAATCCTTTTTTAAAATAAAATATACTTAAGATTAATAATTACAATCATGTGTGTTGACTCAGAACAACTCAATCCCAAGCACTTTTATCACTTAAATAATCTGATGTCTTGTAATATGCCCTGCTACACAAATTGGCTTTAATAATTCTTTTAAGCTTATTCGTAGACAATTCTCTATCGAATCTAATCGAACCCACGACCTACGGTGAACATGTCTGTTTGCCCGGAGTCTGAATGTTGTAGTGTAGTACCTATGTTTTTACAAAAGAAAAGTAGTATGTATATGTAGTATATCAATTATCTGATTTTCATAGTAGCAGAGTTTGTGCTTAGTGTGAATAATGTCCCAGGATATTATTATTATTATTATTCTGGTGATTTATGTAACACCACTAGTCTAATTTAAATGTCATTACATCTCTTTCTATATCAGTATTGTACAGAATCGCCAGCACTGTTTTTGACATGATAAGAAAGCTTTCTTCTCCCTCCAAGTATGTCATGCAATGTTTTTAAGATGTATATCCTGATGAAATGTATTAAATACTTATCTACGACTAAGTAAATACGTCTAAGGAAAGTTCAGAACCCTTGCTGCGTGAGTTAGACTTGCTCTTGTAACACGAATGTAGATTTGTATCTACATTTCTTTTATACTATAGAAATGCAAACCAGCAAGTGTGTCGCCGCCGCCCAAGGACACTCGCAACACCAGAAGAGCCGCCAGTGCGTTGCCTTCCTTTATGAAAGCAATAGGCTCGCTACTAGAAGGTTGCCATGTCATACCGGATGGGAAATACCTCCGCAGTTAATCTATTCCACAGAGTAGTAGTGCTACTAGACCATTCATCCAGGATTATTTGAACGAGATAATTTCCGCAGTAACGAAACTTTTCGTGCCACAAACACCAGCTCACTTTTACTTTCTTACGAATGTAATAATGTTCCATTTTGAACACATTTTAAACAGTTTTCCTCAGAATATAAGTTTTCTCAGCCACACAGACGACTTCATTAATTATCCTGGACCTTCCATGGTAAATAAAAAAAAAATAAAAAAATAAAGACATTTGGGTCCCCAAGTACTTTACATAGCCTTGTAAACAAAAAAGATGAATACTTTATGAGTTGGTACTTCAGTTCTTTGTATAGCAGTTCATTGACTCACGTATGCAAGTGTTCCAGTACCTAACATAATAATAAAGCTTTATGAGGTGTTTTTGTTGCCATATTTGATTTTGGATGGTCTAAATCATTTTACATTCCTGTGAATTATACAACACATCCATCATCATCATATCAGCCGAAAGACGTCCACTGCTGGACAAAGGCCTCCCCCAAGGATCGCCACAATAGCCAGTCGTGCATCCAGCGGCTTCCCGCGACCCGCACAAGATCGTCGGTCCACCGTGCAGGAGCACTGCCCACGCTGGGTCTTCCGGTTCGTAGTCGCCACTCGAGAACCTTTCTGCCCCATCCGCCGTCAGTTCTACGAGCTATGTGACCTGCCCACTGCCACTTCAGTTTGGCAATTCTTTGGGCTTTGTCGGCTACTTTGGTTCGCCTGCGGATCTCAGCATTTCTGATTCGATCTCGCAGGGAAACTCCAAGCAAAGCCCGTTCCATACAAAACATTACCCAATCTATAACCGCAGCGCTGCGTACATCTATACGTATACATTTTTATATCATTTTTGTCTTAGGGACCTCCTGCTATGTTTAGCACTGATCTAGTATAAAATTACTTTGTAAAGTATATTAAGATGGTTCAAGCCATATGTAAAACTATAAGTAACGACATTAACTTTAAGTACATTATCTAGAAAGTCCTTGTGCCTACATATAAACAGGAAATATGTAAGCTCTGTAGTGCTCATAGTACAGACGCCAGCACATCAAGCTACCCCAATCCGTCAAATTACCCCAATTGAAAGTGAACCTTATACTTATGTGATAAAGACGAAAATCTATTAAAGAAATTTGACAGATTGGGGTAGCTGGTTGTGCTGGCGTCTGTACATAAATTTATGTATATATTTACTTCAAATTGGCGGACAATCAAATCTCTGGGTTTCATCTAATGCTGGGACTATACGTGATTTTACTACTAAGAGTTTATTAGAATAATATTATGGCTACGATAAACACATACCTTATAGTACCTAATGTTATATTATGTTGGGCCGAATCTATTCCTTATCACTTTAGGAAACCGGCTCATAAAATGTATGTCTCATTGAAGCCGGATTCTGAAGAAATAAACCGCAAGGTTTTTTATATAAGTATCACACGGATCGTTCTATCGTAGCCTCTGAATGCTATGAACAAGGGACCATCTCTCACAATAAACCCACGCACAGGAACCGTAAATACAAACGCCAGCACATCCAGCTACCCCAATCTGTCAAATTTCTTTTATAGATTTTCAACTTTATCACATAAGCATAAGGTTCACTTTCAATTGGCGAAATTTGACAGATTGGAGTAGCTTGATGTGCTGGCGTCTGTACATAAGTTATTTAGGTGCGGTATACTGTGACGTGAACAAACGATTTACCATCAAGTTGACAAAAATAAAAACAAAAATCCCGGTAAAGTGTGATTTGGACCGAGGTGTCCGTGCGTTCCTTAGACGGTTAATTAGGTATTCTTATGTTTCTGCCGTATAACTACTTTTAAATTAAATCATCACTACTTTTATATTAATTAACAAACCTAATTTAAACAAACTGTGCTAGTTGGAAACATAATTTTATCTCTATGTTCACATATTACAAACTAAGCATATGAGGGGAAATTGATATTTTTAGTTCTAAGTTACAGTGCGATAAAGAAAATAATACCTTACAAAAATCAGTTTAGGAATGTGCAAATTAAACCCGTTCATAAAATGTAGTATCGTATGGTCCGACATATTAAAATGAAATTAAAAGTATATGGTCAGTTTAGCAATAATTAAATTTACTAGCTACTATAAGGTGAGATAGACATATATCATGTCTATCTATACAAACAAACGGACGGATCAGATTACTTATTAACATAATTTAAAAAGATATCTACACAACGGTTTTTAGTTTCTTTGAATAGAGCTAATAGTCGCGCAAATTTGCCTCAAAAGTATGTACGAAAGGAAAAATATAAAGCGTAGGTATTAGAAAACAACAGTGATAAACTGTAAGGAAGATCTTAAGTAACACAGCTCTACATTAATTTTAAATCTAATATGTAGTACACGTAACAGGTAGTAAGTGGTCATGTGTTGTGGACTCGTAAGAGAATGTTTATTCTAAGCCGATGCATAGTACATCGGTACGTAGCCCTAATAATGTCCTTACATACTTTACTTCATCGTATGAGCAGTGAATATCCTTATGTTTAGGGGTTCAAGCCGCCTTCAATAGTAGTGACTACAACCGGGATCGACAGCTTGACGATCCCCTCGAAGCACCGATTACTCATGATGGGTGGAACGGAATTCCAAAAAATCTTCGAAATTTAAACTTGATTGCTTTTAAACTGCGAATATAATCCAAACTGTATCACTATCGAGTCGAGTCAATACAGCCGAACACCGAAAGCCTGATCCATCAAATCAATCGATAGATTATATGTTTGCGAAGTACCCCGGAACATAGGGAATCATTTCCCTTTAAAAGAACTATACTTAGTTTAAAAGAACTATAAAAGCCAAATTGTGTAGCAGGTCTAAGGATACCTCTGATTATTATTTACGAGTAAGTGACAAAACGGCTTGGGATTGAGTCGCTCTAAATTAACACATTTAAATGTAATTTAATATTAAGCAATAAATATTTTAAATAAGGATTCCTTTTTCTGGCAGTGTTTTACAGTAGCTGCCAGATCATGCACTGCATGGAAGTGTAAAATTCCACACAAATGTAATATTTTTACTGAATAAATCAATTTTGAATTTGAAATTAGTTCGGGCCTTGACATTAAGAAACCCGCCATCGTTAAAAAATCGATTATGTAGCTATTAAAAATGACCCAGTCAATGCTGTTGGCATTTACTCGGAGTCCAATCCAAGATTATTCCAACAAAATTGCACTGCATAAGATTCTACTGTATCTGTATAATCACTATGATTTAGCAATAAAATAATAATTCTCTGAATCTTCTGTCTTTCAATCCTCTCCATCAGCCGAACCCGTAGGCTACGTCGCCCACAACTACATGTACAAGTGTTTTATTTGTTTTTTATTCCAATAATCCCCGCAGAGTGAACTCCTACCTAAGGCTGGCATTTGTAGAATCATATAAAGAGTTTAGATTATAAATGTTACTAATGTGTTTAACTTGTTGCACATCATTAAGTGACATACTTACTTTCACTGATATATTAGTGTCATAAAATAAGTCATAACCCGCCAAATATTAGGTCTTTACCTATGAAATTGCCGTTCTGCAGTACTGGCCATTTCAAATCAAAATAATTTTTGTTTGGCTAAGAATTCTAATTTCAAATTAATTTTATTTTAAAAACATGGATTCTTTTTTCCAAAAGTAGTCATTTCTTTATTGATTAGTGTTACATTTTCATCGCATTTCAATCTTTTTCGTCATCATGGATACGTTAAAAATTCGAGTAATTATGGAATATGAGTACCGTCGTGGCAGCAACGCGGCACAAGCGGCACGCAACATCAACGACGTTTACGGAGCTAACACTACAAACCAACGCACCACCTGTTATTGGTTTGCTCGCATCCGTTCTGGAAATTTCGACCTGAAAAATGAACCTCGCGGTCGTCCGAAGACTTTGGTCGACAATGACGAATTAAAGGCGGTTGTGGAAGCTGATGATACACAATCTACGGCTGAATTAGCAGCAGCTTTCGACGTTAGCGTCAAAACAATATTGGTCCATTTGCGTCAAATTGGCAAGGTAAAAAAGCTTGACAAATGGGTGCCCCACGAACTCAATGATCGCCAGCGCGAAGTACGCGTCGAGACGTGCCTTGCACTGCTCAACAGACACACAAATGAAGGAATTTTGAACCGCATTGTTACCTGCGATGAAAAATGGATTCTGTTTGATAACCGCAAGCGCTCAGCAAGTTGGTTGGATCCTGGTTCAGCACCTAAACAATGCCCTAAACGAAAACTTACCCCTAGAAAAGTGATGGTCACTGTTTGGTGGTCTAGCGCCGGTGTGATTCATCACAGCTTCTTACCAAACGGGGTGAGCATTACTGCAGATGTGTACTGTGAAGAACTGAGCACAATGATGGAGAAGCTGGCGCATCTCCAACCAGCATTGGTCAATCGCTCGTCTCCGCTGCTCCTGCACGACAACGCGCGACCTCATACTGCACAGCAGACGGTCTCCAAGTTGCAAGAACTGGGGTTGGAAGCTCTCCGTCATCCGCCCTACTCACCAGACCTTGCGCCTACAGACTACTACTTTTTCCAGAATTTGGATAACTTCTTGGCGGGAAAAAAATTCAATACCCGAGAGGCAGTACAAAATGCCTTTGAAGAATTTGTTGCCTCCCGTCCAGCTGATTTCTTTAAGAAGGGCATCAATAAACTGCCACTGCGATGGCAAAGATGCATTGATTGCATGGGTGATTACTTCGATTAATACAAATAAAAAAATTCATGAAAAAAATTCGTTTAAATTTTTTAATACAAAACGGCAATTTCATAGGTAAAGACCTATTATAATATAGGTAATTTATGTTTAATGTATAATAAAGTTATATTTTAATTTTGCCAGTAAACACACAAGCATTTTAGCGTAGAAATATGGTAGGTATGCATGATACGAAGACTTTATACTCAGGCCTGTCGTTATTTAAAAAGAAACCGGCCAAGTGCGAGTCGGACTCGCCCATGAAGGGTTCCGCAGCAGCAAGTATTTCAGTTGATTAAATGAAAGTTTAATACATCATATATTGTTTTAGTTTTAACATTCTCTTATTTTAGAAGTTACAGGGGGGGGGGGGGGGGACAACACTCATTTTTCCAAGTCCATTTTTCTCAAGTGTCTCTCGCGCAAACTTTAGTTTAGAAAAAAATTATATTAGGAACCTCAATTTAATTTTTGAAGACCTATCCATAGATACCCCCACATGTATGGGTAAGATGAAAACATTTTTTTTTAGTTTATCTTCTATGTATGGGGATCCCCCAAAATTATTATTCATTTTCTATTTTTGTATGAAAATCTTAATGCGGTTCACAGAATACATCTACTTACCAAGTTTCAACAGTACAGCTCTGATAGTTTCGAAAAAAAGTGGTTGTGACATACGGACGGACAGACAGACAGACATGACAAATCTATAAGGGTTCCGTTTTTTGCCATTTGGCTACGGAACCCTAAAAAAGGTCTTATCAATAAGTATAGTTTACCTAAATAACCTACGTATTTAGCTAATATTCCAGCGACAAACAAAGCTTATTTATTATCGTGTTTTAATGTTAGGAAATATTTTTAAATTATTTAAATACTTGTTCTAATTTAATGTTCTTACTCTGTAGATAGTCATTTGCATAAATAAAGTTTGCTTAGTAAAAGCTCGATTACTTGCTATTGAGTCAGTGAATACATCTTTATAACGCTAGTTATAAGAGCGATTTTCATAGAGCAAGTGTTCCTACAGACATATCTATTCTGTACCGATAAAATTGTAATGTTGATTAAGAGTTGTTAAGAAAATTATATATGCTTTCTTTAATTAAGTATATCTTCTATTTGGTCCGTGCGTTAGCTCAGGGCGGTTACTGGTATAATATTCAGAGGTTCGTTTTTAAAGGAAGTTTAGCGAGGCATGCCCCGCAGCTCCGCGTGTTGAGGTATTATGCGTCAATAAGCAAAAGCACTTGCCGATTGTGGTCTATAATGTCTATATCGTGTACAAGTCAAGTGGTAGCGAAAATTGCTTATCAAATGCAAACTCATACGACGTGAAACCGACATATAAATCGAATATGCAATTCAAGAGCAATTAATGCATAATCTACCTATTGCTATTTCTTGGCTGACAGACAATATTAATAATTGATAACTCAATATAAGACTTTATAAAGGTACTATATACTAAACTATAGAGTTTGAAGTAATTAAACTAGTTATCACCGTTAATATTGTTTGACCAGCATGCATCGTTGTTAAACTAAGTTTAACCTAATTACCTAAAATCGTGTATTAATTACGAAGAATCTTTTTCTCTGACCTTATTATTATAGCAGAATTACGATACAACTCTCTTACTTGTTTTCGACGAACTGCTTGTAATAGTCTGGCAATAGTTCGTTCTTAAGGTAAGGTTAGTTAAGGATTTTTACTCAATGAAATAAGGTTGGAAATAGCTTAACATTGTATGGCATCCATCACTTTAATGTGTTTTCTTGAAAATATTCAAAATGTACAATCCAAATAAGAAAATAACGTCCTCTTTATTATAAGATCAGAAATAACTATTTAAGTTATGAAAAGAAAACAGTGACGTCGTCACTGAAAATACGGAAATTTTTAGTCTGTTTTAAGCGGTGTACTATGCATATACATAATACTTGAACGATCTTAATAAATAAAAAAAAATCGCTACTAGAAAAGTAGGTTAGAATAGGTTGCTACCTTGTATGGTCGCAACCTATTCGTTGCCAGATACCAATCAATCGTTTATCGCTAAAGGATGCATTCGATTGAATGTTCGATTTATTAAACACACATTCGATTATATCGCACTGTACACCCGTTTTTAGTTATAAAAGCGTTAACAACGTTATAACGTCGTTTCATAGCTGACTTACGAAACGACACTTAAAATAACCTTAGTTCCTGAAACAATGTGGGTAGACACAGATTTTAGGACTCTATTAAATATTAAGTACTAACTTGTTGCCTACCCGTACATATTTTTTATTCTACAGCACGTTCCAAGTTTAAAAATGTGCTATTTAATAAGTATAACTTCAGATGCTAAGCGCCTTAAACCAATAGTATTATCTAGGTTACTACGACAATGCCTAGTTAGTTTTAGCTACCTATTTTCTCTACAGAATAATCTTCTAAGAACTGACAGGACAATATGTGCTAAAACAATATTGAGAAATTACAACGGATCTTGTCCCTCGTTGTTATTAAAATGTCTGTACTTCATGAAGCTAACTTCCTAGAAAGTCTGTCATGAACAAGGCCCCGGTCACGCGCATACTAAACTAGGTATACCTATGTGAGTTTCACCCTGGAGAAGAAATGTAGGCCAAATTAATTACCATGACAATGCCGTTGTGAAATAAATTATTTATACACAAGGGTGTGGAAAGTTTCTACTTACTTACATTTGTGTACATTAACTTTTAAATCTAAATACAATCTGACTCGTGTAAACGCAACGTGTAACGTAGAAACGATAGTTATAAGTGTTTAAAGGGCTAACTAGGTAATTGGTTGGCAAATGCTTGCTTTTAACGCCGCAAGTCGTGGTTCGGATTCCCACCCAGCACAGATATGTGTGTATGAACATGTCTATTTGTCCGGAGTCTGGGTGTAATTATCTATATACCTACCTTCTGCATTATCATCATCATTATCTTAACAGCTGAAAAGTGAGGTAATCTGCTGAACAAAAGAACAACAAGCACATAGAAGAAGCAGAATCATCTTAAGGGGATATACTATAAATGCCACGCTTGGTAGACGGGTTGGCGATTGCAGTACGATGGTCATAGTACTCAGAAAGAAGCTGCTGCCCGTCTTCTTGTAAATATTCCTTTGGGTCGACTACTACGCCCTTCATAGGATGAGATGGTGTGATGATACTTGTCGCCGTAACCACTACTATGGCCTTACTATGAGCCCTATCAGGTGGCTCAAGGTCACCCAAAGAGCAATGGAAAGGGCTATGCTGGAGTTTCCCTGCGAGATCGAATCCGAAATGCTGAGATCCGCAGGCGAACCAAAGTAACCGAAATAGCCGTAAGAATTGTCAAGCTGAAGTGGCAGTGGGCAGAGCACATAGCTCGTAGAGCCTGCGGCCACTGGGGTAGGAAGGTTCTCGTGTGGCGACCACGAACTGGAAGACGCAGCGTGGGCAGGCCCCCAACATGATGGACCGATGACCTTGTGAGGGTCGCTGGAAATCGCTGGATGCGGATAGCGCAAGACCGGCAACTGTGGAGACCTTTGAGGGAGGCCTTTGTCCAGCAGTGGACGTCTTTCGGCAATAATCCTGCAACCATCAAAAAATTAACAATATCGTACTTTAAAAAAAAAGCTTAACACAAAAAATTAAATGTGATTAAATGAGGATGTCCGAATTTGAAGGCAAAAGTAATATATGTTGCGGCGTCGATCGTGTCTTATCAGTGATCAGATTTTGGGGTGCATTGACTTGAATTCAATGCTAGAAATCGAATATTCGAATGAAATGGCCGGGCATTGTTTTAATATAGATTCTATCAACAATACAATTAAGTGAAGCTACAAAATAAATGAACATCGTTAAATATATAAGCCGTTTTCAAACTTCAATGAGAAAAAGACCGTCCATTCCTAGGGCTTTAAAATCGACTACCTACTTAGATTGAATTGCAAATGAATTGTAAATTTGATTATGAAAAGTCAAAAATAAATTATGCAAATTTAATAGATTGAGTTCATTAATCCGTATTAATATTATAAATACGAAAGTAACTATGTCTCGCTCGCGCTTTTACGCCAAAACTACTGATCCTATCTAAATGAAATGTGGTACATAGATAATCCAGAGCTTGAGAAAGGACATAGGCTACTTTTAAATGCGAAAAGAAGGGGTGTAAGGGATTGAAAGGGGGCAGAATAGTTGTATGGAAGTATCGTACAGAACGTTTACGGAGTCATTACAAAATAAGCGGACGAAGTCGCGAACAAATCTAGTAAAATATATGAATACTCTGCTTATATTATTATGTAAGTTATATGCTACTATTTGTTTTAGATTACCTTATGTGTTAAGTTTCTAATTTATGTTATTTAATTCATATTTACACACTATACATTTTCGTTACTAATAAATAATACTAAACTTTGGTTACAAAGTTAGTGCTAATGCTATGTACGCTGTTATTGTGATGCATATCAGAACATGTACTATGGATATATATAAATTATATCTATAGTACATGTTCTGATATACATCACAATAACTGCGTACTATTTATATGTATCATGTGGCAGTACTGTAATAAACCAACACAGTAAGTAAAATAACATTGCGTATATATTAAGGAACATAATGCCATAATATTGCGATATTAATCACAATGTATTTAGAACGATGATATATTTTTAAAATCCTTCTTAACCACAGAATATTTTTATCATCTTAATTTCATCGTTTGTAAATTAACAAATCCAGTAACATTATTTTTATGTTTCTGTATTCAATAAATTGTTGGACAGTATTGCAGAACCTAAGTGTCTTTATTGCGACATTATCCCTATTGTAGGATAGGATACGAGTGTAACCTCCACATAATAAATGTTCAAGTTTGTTATCCGCATATTCTGTGTGGTGCGACGGACTCGGTTATGTGTTGGGGGGCGTAGAAGTCGTCCCGAGGTAATACCTACCAAATAACGGCAGCGGCACTTAATCATCATATCTACTGTCATCGTCCACCCGTGTGCCAAATATAGGTACAACATGCGACATATTCCCTCCTTCTTGGGGAAGGTTTTTACTCAGGAGCGGACGTCATTCCGTTGACACGTATTACTACTTGAAATAAGTGCTCCAGAATGATTTTACATTAACAAATACTGTAACATTTCGTTAATATAATTGTATTTGAGACATATTTGATCACTTTTTCGCTATCAGAATGTCATCGCATGTTATGCAAAATGTATGTAGAAAGACGTAAGTTGGAATTTAGCATATTTAGTAAGTACCTACTCTTACTACTTGGGATTCGGACAATGATCAAGGGGAAATCGCTCTGAGCTTTACCATAAATTTGAATGATAGTATTCGTTAAAGATAGGTATTAAGATAACTAAACGTTAATGTTTATTTCATCACTAGGTACATATACTTACTTGAAAGATTCTCTACAATCGAGCTATCCTTGGAAGAAAACCGCGATCAAATTCCGTTCAGACCTTTTGCGGGATTAGCTGCGTAGAGAACTAAACAAATAAAAAGACAGGGAGATAGACGAGTCGTGTAGCCGGCTCTATACGTCCAGTGCATAGGGCCGAATATAGTAACAATTGAAAAGCGTGGATGGCGGTTTTACCGGTGCTTTCTTCTAATATATTTAAAGATTCCTTTATAGTACACAGTTAAGACGCCTACCGCGTCTGTCTGTTGGTTTGTTGTCAGCGCTAATCTGCAAAAGTACTATGGAGAATTACACAAAATTTGTATTTTGTTATCTGTAACTTCATGGATAACACCAACGAACTATGGATATGTGGTGCTCACTAGCACTTTTTGCCCCAGTTTGATGGGCGCAAAATGTACTCAATTGTACCTATTTTAATAATTTTTATTTATATATTCAGTAATAATTTTCTTTAGTTTTATTACAAATTATTTAAAAAAACAAATCTTACTAAAACTTTTAGGCAGTCGATTGGATTAAAGTTGAAGGAAGCATATAGCAATAGAACAGAAAATTTTGGAACAACAATTTAAGAAAACATTCCTTATGTTTTCTTAAATTGTTGTTCCAAAATTTTCTTCTAGACATAAAAGAAAATTCCGAATATCCAACACTATCCGGTACACGAGAAGCTTAAGTAATAATGTTAGTATAATGTTCTATTTAATTTTGCGAAAGCAAGCTGAAGGTCGTGTATGAGTATGCTTCTATGTGAGGTGTGTGTATCTGCACACACACACAGACACACACACACAAACACACCTGTACCTGATTTCTGATGAGTTCCCAGTGATAAAATTTAGCATTTTGCGGACCGAATCTCGGCCTAAAATCATAATTGCCACTGTCATTGAGTAACTTTATGTAATCTGCATAATTGGACCTTCACGATATGTTCCGGTCCAATTATGGCATACACAACCATGTCAACAAACCTACATTTAACTCTTTTAAAACTTTTCTTGATAACAATGCATTGCTGTTTTCTTTCATAATCGTAGTGAATACAATTTCTTTGTACCAAATTAAAAATTAGCATCGCGTGAGATTTCTTAAATGATGAAGCACAAAACATCTTTATTTTATATAGTAATTTCTCCCAGACAATGATTTGAACAGCAGATGGCACATCTAAGGTTTGAGTACTTTTTAAGGGTTCCGTACTGTCCAAAAACGATGCTAACGGAACCCTATTACTAAGGCTCTGCTCTCTGTCCGTCTCTCTGTATATTTCTGGCTACATATCTCATGAACTGTAGTAGGTATAGTTAGTTGAATTTTTCACAGTATTTCTATAGCCGTAACTTATTAATCATTATGCACTAGTGACTATGGAACTGCAATAAAAAGATAGAACAAAAAACCATTTCGGTTATCGCTAGCGAAGTTATTTATAAAAGGATAACTCTGTTTTACCATGGGGGAAAAACACACAACTTTATGACACATGTTAAAACTATGTCCTCTTAAACTGCATCTTGCAAACTCCAAATAGAAATAAATTTAAATACTTCTGTTTACATTCAAAAAATTATAACCGGCCGGTAAGAGCAATCAAAAGGATTACATATGTAAACCGTGCAAAAAGGTTGTATGGGATTTAAACTTTCATTACAGTACTACACCTTATACACAGTTACAGTGATTCGGATAACAAAACCGTGATAACATAGGCTCTTGATTAAATAACATCACAAAACAATTGTGCCACTTAATCTGTAAAGATTGTAATCTTTACAGGAAATACATTTTATTGTTATACGCCATAACATTTCTAGTCAAAAAAACAATGCTAACAATATTATAATATTATCATCCTAAGGAATTGTATAATCAAAATTAATTTTATACTTACCTACTACTTTAATTTCTGACATTCACTCAATAAATTATTAATTATATATGACTTATAAATTGGATAATGTTGTTTTATAAACTGAATGAATTTATAGTGTAAATAGCGTTTATTATTCAACAATACAACACAATATTATACAATGTGTATAATATTGTGTTTATGTAATATTTACATGCCGTGCTAACGGCGAAGCATGCTGTCCATTCTATTTATAAACATCCTGTAAACCATGTTTCGACGTAAATAAATAAATTATAAAAAAAAAGGATCGATGAATGTAAACTAAAAGGTATAACAATATCTAGGTCAATCATTTATGATAATAATATGATTAGCCGCGTTAGGTTGTTTTGTAAACATAATCCGGCCTTCACCCGCAGAACGACCGCCGGGCAGCTGGTTCGGATAAGATTCACTTATGTGTGTTACCCATTAAGAAACGAAGCAGGAAAAGGAGCACCGCTAACCCAGTGGCCAACTGGCGAGGCGACGTCGAACGATTACACCCGCTCGAGCCTCCATTCCGTACCGGTATCGCCGCGCCAACGCTCGCAACCAGATACTTAACTACCTCTCATTACTGCAGCACATTGGGACTAAACACTCGACCTCATGCCGGCCGATCCATAAGCGATGAGGAGCGACCACCTATCACCCCGGGGTGCTATGCTCCATTGTTTGACAATGCGGAAAGCGGGGAACGCGCTGTGCATTACAATTAGTGAAGAGAGTTTCGGCGACATGTGAATACAAAGTCGTCGTCGATATTGTGCCACTCGAAGAAATTACAGACGTCAAAGGACTCGAGGACGAACTCGACGGCTGCGGACGCATCATTTTACGGGTGTCGATTGTAAAAAGAAATTTGTCACGGATTATATTGAAGGAGGGCAGCCGTTTCATGAAACAGTGTTTGTTATGCGAGAGCGTGGCCGAAAGTTAGCGAAATTTTGGCAACGACGCATAGGATCGAGCGCGTGCGCAGCTGAACAGCAATCAGCCGATACAACTGGTGATGATCGCTCGCAAAGGACATACTTATTCAGTGTGATTAATGGTGAATGATAGTTCCACAAGGACACCCGTGAGCTACTGCGGTGCGTTGATGAAGATTTATTCCTAACAGTTGTGATATTAAGGTGAGTTACATTTAAATAAGACCGTTACATAGAACATGATTTTAACCGACATCAAAAAGAAGGAGTCATCATTTCGTTTGTATCTTTTTTGTACGTAAATTACGCGATTTCGCTGTTGATGGTAAACCAATTTAATAATTTTCAATCATACGGAATGATTTTGGATATGACCAATATAATATACATACATTTTGCTTTAATTGATTATTGTACAAAGTTTTATGCTTTTTTAAGCTATATTTATTACCACCTAGCCACAGGTTTGTACTTAAATTTATCAAATGTAATTAATTTACGTACGGCCTCGATAAAATTCCTGTTTTTAATATGCGACAAGTGCTCTCTCTCGTCCTGGTTTATTACTATAGATCACTTTTAAACTAATTTATTGGAACTCGTACTTATTCATTAACACATTATCAACGTGCAAGCATTTTATCGTTTACGATACGCATAAATTACTATTAACAGGCACTCATTATTTATAACCGTGATAATTGAAGAGTCCATATCAATTGGCGCCTACACATCTAACAGCTAGAAATATATGAATAATTTATTTAATGTTTGAAGAAAAAAGATAACAGTATCTAAATAAAATATAACAAGGCAAACCTAGTTTAAGATTTTTTTTCACACTTTTTATAAATTAATTTGTTAATTTTCTTAGCGAGCTAAGCCAGCGTTGTTAGGTACAATAGTTCATTCAACTTTATTTAGCAGCAAAGAATTAAGTTTACTCACAACCGTTAAAACGATTCATTTTCAACTATTCTTAATATGCATATGAAATGAGCTAATTAGTCATTACTAGGTAGAATACTCACAAAGCACTTACACTACAAACAAGTAATTTAAATTATTGAAAAAAAAAAACCCGAGCAAATATAAACAGGAAAAATATCATAATAACAACACAACGATAACAAAATAAATAATGATATGAATGATATATAAGCAATCTTTTAATCATAAATATGTTAACACCTTTTAAGGAGTAAATAATAATCATGCTTAAATTTCTGTGAAATGAATGCGTACGGCAATTATAATTCTAGCAAATGATGAGGTCTTTCATCTATGCATCTTGTGGGTCCATCATCAGATAGAATAGCTAGATCCTTCCTTAGTATTGCAATGTTATTCTGCTTGCAGACACTTGCAAAGTTGTAAAAGGTGATGATAATTAGAAGTGAGTTTAAATAGAAACGAGCTTCAATTACAGCAATTTTAGAGTGTTATATTTCACCTTCTGTATTTATCATCCGATTAGCTACTTAGTACTTTATAATTGTCTTGCCAACCAGATTATAGACATTTCGGATTCAGACGGATGTAAAATTTACTAAACATAGCAGACTAAATAAAAAAATATTTAAATACAAATATTATTCAGAAAGCAAAAAAATATAAAGATTGTTTGATAATTTTGTTATCCTCACTGATGACCTCTACCGACCTTATACCTAGGACCCATTAACATAATAAAGTTGTAACGACGTATTTTGTAAGATTAAGGTACCTCAACTGACACACATAGAGCGAAGAAAAAAGTTAGTCACAAGTAAACATCCAAGACAAAAAGAAACATTCAGTTTCATTTTCCCATCCATTTCGAAGTGGAACATAGCGTAGCTTAAAGCTGTCAAACCACAGACTGCTCCTCTAAATAAGGTTGGACCGCATAAGACGCCATTGCTATAAAACGGGGCACAAGTTAAAACAATAACACATTTGGCTGAGATGAAATGTGGTGATTGGAACCACAATGAGTGCCAACAAACTTTGACTTGAAGCTGCGGGACTAGGCGTTCTGTAGGTCGCCTCGGCCTATTCGCGCGAATCTTTAATCCTCACACCATGTAGTCGTTCGCACCTGTGTTTATAACCTGTAGGGCAAACTTGATGCTATAAAATTTGTACTGTCGGCAGAAAAATTATGTAGGTAAACTTCTGTAGCTTCATTTAATGACTTATTGAGGGTTTCAAAGCTTTTCAATAAATCTTTAATAGATCCGTAACCGTTCGGTGTGGTTATGGAACCTCGCCGATCGATGATGGTAAGGGACATGCCCATGCTTACCAGGAAAATGCTCCTTCCATGTACCGATCATGATTATTATGCATGTTCAGGTCGAGGGGGACGATCTCTACTCGGATACCCAAAATAATTAAACACAAAATTTAAAAAAAATAATTACCCACATCATGAAGCTAAATTTTATATGCTCGATGCTTGTTTACGCTACATTGAACATCATTATATTAACTGATTTGCAACAATATTGAGATGCTAATTAAAAAAGAACTGATTAGAGCTTACTTCCCATTTATTAAACTATCATATATTCCTTTTTGACGACACTATACAATAAAGCCAACATTCATACTCACAAATCAAGGTTTTTTAATGTATTAATGGCAAGAAATATGGTGATTGGAATAATTACGCAATATTCCTTGTATCACTATAAATATTTGGCGCGCAGTTGGTTAATAGATAGGCGACCACCAAAATAGTAAAATTTATAAGGTTCTCGTAATTTGTAAGATACGTTAACCATTTGTAGTTATAAGACTGATTCGACTCCCGCTTTTTGTTATAATTTACCTTAATCATTAGCATAAGCATACTACCAATGTTATACCACCAATTACTATCTAAGGGACTTTTTCCGAAGTGTCTCAAAAATCTATTGTTGTCCCTATTCATAAACCAGGTAATTAAGACACAAACTACAGACCAATATCGTTACTACCCTCTCTGTATAAAATATTAGAAAAAGTCATCAATAAAAGATTACTTACGTTTACATATGTTGCCGTATGCATCAGCTGACAGACTATGTGGCACAAGAGCTGGATAAAGGAAAGTACGTAGTAGGCATATTCCTGGACCTTGCAAAAGCGATTGATACATTTTCTATCCCTATCTTATTGCATATTTTCCTACTGATATATCCTATTGATAGGGATAAGGGGTACACAACTGAAACTTTTCACAAGTTACCTGAGAGACCGAGCACAATGCGTAAGGATTAGAAATGTTCTTAGCACTGAGAAAAAATACGACCTTCGGTGTGACCCAAGGGAGTATAGTAGGAGCTACATTGTTATTAATTTACATAAATGACCGCTATAACTGAACGTTTGATCATAGCATAATTATATCCTACGTTGACGACGATGCACTTTATTTTTCAGCTGATTCAGTGAACGAATATACAAGCAAACACAAACAGGTTTTCATGTTGTTAATAAGACTTCAGCATAATTTACTAACACTAAATTCTATTATTTATCTAATAATAAGATGGCTAAGATCTTATGAGATAAACTAGCCATGAAGGTTTGATTACCGTACAGCTGTAACTTTGTCTAACATCCTGTAGTCTTGAATTAACAAGGTCATTATAGCTATTAAGAGTTTAATTAGACACTTTATTATGAAAGGTGGTGGCATCGACTACAAGCAATAAGACTGTACAAATTTTAATAGCGTTGCATTTCTTTCTATGGAGGTTGTTATGAAAAGGAACCTTATGATTTTGTGATGAAGTTGAAAATCTATAAAAGAAATTTGACAGATTGGGGTAGCTTGGTGTGCTGGCGTCCTTAACATACCATACATATCATCAGCTATAATAAAAACAAATGAAATGCCTAATATATATTACAATATAATACTTAATAATACACAGTTTAATCATGTAAAATACAGAATCACCAGTAATTAAATATCTTTTTAAATATTTCAATCTAATGTACAGAAAGGTAACGAAAGATAATCTAGTTTACAAAAATCTAACGTGATATTGTTTTTTTTTTGTTCAAAGTCCAAAGGAGAAAAAGATGTGCTTATATGTGCAAGTAAGGTTGTTAGGGAGCTCACTGGGAATGGGGATGGGTCAGCAATGTGCGAATTATACCCACGCTGTTGCGAACGCCTAAGTATAGCTACGCCAATAAAATATTACCTTGTGGTATGGCCCACCTGGTATTTAACATTTCATGCCATATCTCTTAGAACAAAAAACTTTTAACAATTCCACAAAATTAAAGGCTGTCAAATTTTGATTTTATGACATAATATTAAACGTGGCATATAAAAAGGCGATTCAATATGGACTCAGCGCTTTCACTCAGACAATATATCTATAACAAGCAACAGGAAAACCAGAACAAATAAATATGTAGAACCTTACTGTCCAAAACCTTCGACTCCAACCAGCAAAAGACCTGTATCTTAACACAACTAAGAAACGGATCTTTCATGAAAAACGCCGTCTTAATTCCTCCTAGTTGCAGTTTATGCAACTGAAAAGAAGTAAAATTAATACAACCAGATTAAGGTTGACAGTTCACGTGACGTGGTGGCTAAGAAGACAACTAAATTGTGTACATACGTAGTATTTCTGTGTCTAGGTGTTTTGTGTCTCTGAATTGCATTTTGTAAAGTTTCCCGACACTTACAAGGGTTTATTTTCTTAGATCAAATATTGTCTTAATAAAATAAAAATAAAGAAATGAACTTACAATTATATTAGAACAATCTGTGACAAGCGGTTTTACCTGCGTTAAACTTTAAAAATTATAGCCTATGTGTTAATCCAGGGTGTCAGCTAACTCCAAACAAAATTTTATTAAAATCGCTTCAGCCGTTTAGACGTGAATAAGTAATAAACATACACACTCACGCACTCGCAAACTTTCGCCTTTATGATATTAGTGTGATTAATTTTATTCTGGCAGAAGGGACGGCATGCTTCTGTTCTGGATACACTGACGTTTAATACATATTACCAGTGCAGAATCCCCTATTTGAGTAGGTGATACAAACTAGAACCAGCAAAGCTGTGTGGCCCATTAGTAAACTACTAGTTCATGGACGCTGTTTAGCATGGCGACAAAGACCCTTCTCTCTACAGCATACCAATCATGCCGATTGCTCGAATGTCTTGCAGTCATACATTCGCATTTTTCATTGGTCGAGCTGTTAAGATAAATGACTCTTCATCAACATGCCATCTCTGCTATGGTTTAAATATTAATCGATTTTTAGTCACTTTCCAAATTTAAATATTATAAACAGTGAGTAAAATAATAAACGACGTGGCTTTTTCTCTTTTAGTATAATAATACATTACTAAAATTATTATACTCATTACAAATGTATGACAAGAATCGAGGCCACTTCTTAAATAATAAATTAAATTAAGAGGTAATTTACAAGTCCCAAGCATTTATAAAGGTAATGGCACTTTATACATTACTAGCAGCCCGGTACGTGCTTTCGCAACGTATAAGGCATAGTAATAAAAAAAATATTATTAAGTTCATTTATTCAAACAAAAAATATTTTAAATTGCTAAAAGATGTTGATTTTACACGTTTTCAAGACTTTTTTTAAATTTTCTCTACGTACAAACCTTCCCTGGACTTCCACGAATAATTCAAGACCAAAATTAGCCAAATCGGTAAAGGCGTTATTGAGTTATAACATTACAACGAAAAGTGGCATTGTTTTTTATATATATATATTTAACTATCGAATAAAAGCAATTGAAAATATATTTTTTTTAGCAAGGCATACCGTATTTATTTGGCATAACACCAATTTCACTACTTTCAGCTCCATACATAGGTATGCCCATTGTCTTACCTGGCAAAACTGTATCTTGTAAAAGTGGACACTAAGCAGCAGAGGATATCTCGCAGATCTCGACAGTATCGTGAAAAACATCTACGGAAAACTCTGCCACATTCCAAAGCCAATTATGATATAATCTAACATAATATAACAGTATCTAAGGAGTCATCAAAGCTATTACGGATGAAGTAATCTCAATAGCGGACTTCCATGTACTCACGAGGTACCAACCAGTGGCGAAGGGTCAAAATAAAAAGAGTCCCCTAGACTACCCACGACCTTAACGACTTAAAATGGAATTGAGTCAGTACACAAGCACACGGTATGGCAAAAATCAACAAATTACGAAAATTTTTCTTTTAATTTTACATTACGTACATTATTGTTATTTTCAATTGCATCACATGTAGAATAACGGGTTTGTCGACGAAAGCTTAAGTAAATGACCACTTAAATATAGCATAATATGAGTTGGTTTGGCCGGTCGGTGCACCCTATATGATTAGCTTAGTCTAAATTGTATGCCAAATATTTAATTGACATTAACATATGCGATCGCTATCTGTTTTGAACGCAAAAACCTAAATCAATCTGGTAATCAAAGCGACAATCCGCGTCACGTCGTTTTGATTTATTTAAGCTTTATTTATAAATTATACCACTCGTCGCCACTGATTATACACAAGTTGAAGGTGCAATTTAAAGCGTAATTATTATTATATTTTTTGTACAAATTGAATTAAATATATGTAAAAATAATATGAGAATGGAAACATGTTCTGAATGTTTTGACATATTAGGCGCATACGATGACCGAAGGATAGTTTAAAAATTGCATATTACTATTTTATATCTTTAAATAATTAACTATCTTGGTACAAATAACATACTGCCATCTGATCCCAATCTAGGGAAAGCCTGACTATTACAACCAGACAACTGATATACATACTTATATATTCTACATAATTTAGATAAATCATATATTTTTATTTATAAATTACATATAGACATAGAACAAAAATTCGTGCTCAATACACAGAGATTTGTCTTGGATGGGTATCGCCACTAACACTAACAGACAAACAATCAGGCTATAGCTGCGGGCTGAAATTTGGGCAATAAGTTGCAAGTGCAAAGTTAAACACTGCAGATCTCAGTGACACGTCAACTAATCACATCACACTCAGACTTAAGTAATTCAACATCAGTAGATCAGACTATATAAAAACGATACACATGCACTAAACAACGAGATATAGATAGAAGATAATAATGAGAACAAATGAAATTAACAGCTTAATCTACATAAATTTGTCACAGATCAATGTCATTAAAAGTGCAGTTATAATATCAAAAAAAAAATACTTTAAATAAAATGGAAGATAAATCGACTCATTAATTATTCTCAAACCAATAATATTCGTATAAAATGTCCAGTTATAGAAACTTAAAAAACCAAAACAAGGTGGTATAAAAGCTTTAAAATAAGATAAACAACTTACGAATCTTAATTAATTTGCGATTCTATTCTAAATCTATATTTATGTTTTGAGCAGTTATAATTATTAGGTAGAACACAACACCACAATTCACAGGAAAAAGATTAGCAAACATTTTTTTAAGCGAGAAAGTATCGATGGCTTCGAACGTTCAGTGAATTCATGATGCCAAATCGATAAATTATGGATTGTATTCGACGTAGTACTCACCAAGTATCAGCTGACTCTCAAGTAACAACACAACACAAATAAGGCTCTATAACACGTGTAATGAATACACAATGCGATAACTATACAATCAATGATTAACGAAGAAGGAAATCCATTAGAAAATACGAAAGATCGTAACGATAGCACTTCGATCTATTTTGTAGAGCAATAACAAATTGATGACAGTTTCTATTAGAGAAATGCAGACATAATATTAAATTGGAACTGTTTTTGATCGGTAACGAATTATGCTAATTGAATGATTAATGGATCGATAGCTATACTTAAGAGTGAACTAGTCGAAAACCTTACGTCTGTATAAAAAAAACATCCGGGGTAATCTTTGGGCACTCTCGATAGAAGTAAAAACAGTTTTTTACATTTCTAATCTAATATATTACAGTATACATATAGCTCATGGGAAGCATGACGTGACGATGACGCGAGTTCCATGATATTTTTTCAACCAAAAAGTGTTCAACGCGCCTAAAGAAGATTTCTCTTCAAAAAGTTTATACTGGTTTTACCGATAACAATCGATTTAAGAAACTTTTTGAACCGAAAATTACTAATAAAGAAAGAATATATCTTTTCCCAACAAAGCTATTTAAAGTTAATAATCAATTAATAATAGATAAACTTCTTTACGTTGTTAATTTAAGCGCAATATCCGTTAGATTACCTTTTAAAATGGAGGTTTAGATGGTCATAATTTTCTAATTATATATTAATATCTACACCCCGCAGTGTTACCCGCGATTTACTTAGTTGTTTATTGCATCCAAAGTATTAATTTAAGGTATAACCTAACACCATTTCAAATTTACTCCAATTCCATTGAGTGGTTTTTGCGTGATTGAGTACGAAACATTCAAATGTAGACTAATAGTATAATTGTTGTAAAAGCATGTTTAACTTTGGAAATTCATGTTAGTTAGTGGAGATATGCCAATAATATGTTAGTATAGAAACAAAAATACGAGTGCATCCTTTAGTGAAGTATTTAAACAGTTCTGGCAACGAAACTAGTAAACCGTAATGGTTTGTTAGTTCCTTTGTTAATATAATGTGCACCTCTGAAGTCGAAGCATTAACTTTTATGACTCCTAATTTGCACTTGAAAGGCAATTATGTAAATATTTTGCCAACAGTACACCTCTTCGATCAAAAGGAAATTTTACGATCGATGCCAATAACTTGATGGATCCGTCATAAAATTGTTATAGTACAATCGTTCCTATCACAGCTATCGCTGATTTATTAATCGATTGTCGCATCGGACCGGTTTCTGTGTGACCTGCAGATCTGGTCTGAAATATTATGCGGGTTCAGGCAATCAAGTCACTTGACCTGTATTACATACGGCAAGTCGGACACCTTAACAAGTTTAATCCTTGTCAAACACTGTTTAGAATTCTTCGAAGTACTTTGGCTTATGCGATTTGACAAGTTTGCTATGCGGAAGTAGAAGGACTACGTGTAATGAAATTGATGACAAAAAGAAAGCGATATGCCGAAATGATTTGAGTTTGATGAGTTTTATTTGGGAAAATTCTTTTAACTGTGAAGGTTTGAACTAATCACTAAGTCAACAGATCTAACCAAAATTAAAAGAAAGATATCATATACGCAATAAATGAACCAGTTAATGCATTTACTCGCATAACACAAATTTAAAGTCCTTTAGCGGGCATTATGAATGGTTTAAATAGGTTTATTTTGATTGGCTGTATTTCAATTTACAAATACAATATTACACTACAATACACAATTATTACAATATTAGGTACAATTGTCAAGTACAAATATGGAGTCCAATATATATATGGTAAGGGCTTTAAAACCGGCTAAACAACATAACATACCAGAGATAAAGATATGTCCTCACAATACAATTTAATGTCGAAAATGAAACTTTTTTCGTTATCCACACATTGTGTGCTGGGTGAAAGGGGTATACAATGTAGGCCATAATTTAATTTTAATAGTTGAAATGGAAATATAGTATTCTGTATCATCATCATCATTATATCAGACGAATGATGGCCACTGCTGGACAGAAGCCTCTACCAAAGATCTCCACAATTGCCGGTCTTGCGCTACCCGCGTCCATCAGCTTCCAGCTACTTTCACAGGATCATCGGTCGGTCGGTCTGCACACGATGCGTCTTCCAGTTCGTGGTCTCCACTTGAAAACTTTCCTGCTCCAGCGGCCGTCGAGTCTGCGAGCTATGTGCCATCACCTAATTCTATACATAGCAAACACGGTTTAGGGCATCCATTCGATAAAAAAACGCTAGGTATATAACTTTTCAAATGTATAATTGTATCAAAGACAAATTTACGATAAATCAATTATAGCATTAGATAAAGATTCAAGGTTGATATCAGACTGAGAAATGTGAATATGAGAATCAGAGATACCTTTTAAACTTTTTCCTTTTAAGTAAATTCTTTTATATTCTTCTACGCATGGTGCTATCAATTCGTAGTAGATGGGCGGTACATTTTCGTATACATTTTTATGACCAGTGATAATTATTTTGAATGTAAAATGCACCAAATATTTGGTTTTAATCGGTGAAATAAAATCTCTAGAACAGAATTTTACTTTAAAAGGTACTTTGGATAGGTTAGGGATCACAGATTCCGTAGGAAAGACTTTAAATATTTTCTTCATTTTAGTTGTCAACTTAATTTTAACATTAACAGACAAAAAATTGTGACTATTCGATATAACAAAACCGTCTTCACAGTATCCGTGTGAAACTCGAGACTTTGACATGTCTAAAAACATTGGCTCTATCTGTATCGGATGTGGTAAGACTTCTGAAAAAAATCGTACAGATTTTTGCATAACTTTAGTTTCTGTGTTGGGATCCCACAACTCAATATCATAATAACGCTGGTGGTATCCGATATATTCACTTTTGGTGAAGTATACTGGTATAATGTGCTTCGAGTGAGGTTGTAGAAATAAATAAGTCTTATTAAATAAGAACACATCTAAAGCAAGATTCACAACACCTTCAAGGATGAATGCCACCATATTATCAACTGTATCTCCTGTATTTTCTATATCATTGTGCTCCGATTCCGAGAGAATTGTTTTACCTTGAACTTGAAAGTCTGAGTCTTCAGTTCTTTCTATGTAGCTTAAAGTATCTATTTCGGATGCTTTCATGGAACTACTGTAATCAAATTCATTTTCGTTTGATAAATTTCTTTTACGAATATGTAGGTGATAATAATAATTGTCATTAACTGATATTTTCAGTGAGCCTGTAGAATACTGAGAATCTTTTTTCATGCTCCATGAATATACTGCTGGTATAACAACCATTTCAGATACAGTTACCAAACGCGATGATTCAAACACACTAGAGATAGGAATACACAAAGCCTCGTCAGGTGAACTATCAATAGAACCGCGACCGACTCTAAAATACAGTCCAGATTCAAAGTCTTCTTGCTTCTTTAGTTCAAATATGAATTTATAAACTAGAGGTATTCCAGGATATAGCCGTTTCGGAATAACTGGTAAGATTTTAGCTTTTTTAAACGGATGTATCTTCATAATGCTGTGAAATTGTATACACAAAATTTCGCTTGAACAATTAGTTACTGAGAATTTAGTAATTTGTTGAGTTAAAGTATTATTCGATATATATATGATTGCTGGGGTACATACAACTAGTGTGGTGTGTTTCAGTTTTGACCATTCATAATTTATGTCATTATTTGAAGACAACTTGGTATTGCTCGGTATTGATTTATAGCTTAATACTCTTAGCTTGGAAGTTATAGGTGATATTTTTTTATGTTGGTTAGTACAAATGAAAAAAGGCAAAGACGGTGCGTCAACCTGTGCGACGCGTGTCTCTACATTTGATTTTATTTTTGTTATAGGCTCCGTTTGTTGAGTAGAAGGCACTAGTTTCATATGAGTCGATTCTGAAGTAACTGATTTCTCTGAGACTACCTCCGTGTTTGGGTGCAGTGTATCAGTATTACTGTTTACTTCTTGTAATTCTTTGTAATATAGCTTTAATTTAGATTTCATGTCTAAACATATTTGTTTTCGTTTTATTTCTAAATATCTCCACTTTTTTGCTGTCCTAGCTAGTTGATCAGTTAATTCAAATGGAGAAGGCCGATTTATTTGCATATATATCTTCTCAATGATCATAGCTTCCCTTTTATGTGCAGCTTGAATCCTTTGCTCGCAGTTTAATGCTATTTCCTCTATTCTCCGCATTAATTCCATCCATCCTGGCACAGTTCTTATATCTTTATTATATTTCTTCTCTAGTGAGGTAATAAATTCCTCAACGTTCATGCTCACTTCAGTGGCAAAATCATTCCTAATTTTCAAATGTGTGCACTTCGGAGATTGCATTGTAACTATAAGGAAATGTAATAAATAAATTAAGAACGTAGTAGGTATGCAAAGATAAAATCATAAATGAATATTTAGTACAAAACTAATAAAAATCTGTGGTACAAAACAAGTAGATATCTGATTGACATTGACAGACTGAGAATTAAATCTCTATGGTTCTTCCGCAAAGACATTTTTTAATATAACTTTTTTTATATATACAGCGTGACACACTTTTATTTAAGATGAGGTTACCCAAAAGGCATTTATAATTATTACCTCTAATTTACTAAATATTATTTATCGCAGGGAGGCGATGGATGCATCAGTTCCTCGCGTACTACTAAGCATAGCATTAGCAGCTCTGCTACCGATGGCTTCGCTCAACGGCCAAGATGGCATACCCAAAGAAAACATACCACATTCCAGGCAGAAGCGAATACTTTGGATCACCAACGACGGGCGTCTAGCCCTACCCCCGGGCACAACAATGTCTATCACTCCTTCACTCTCCATGCCATTCGTGAGGCATCCGCCGAAAGGATTCCTATCGAATATGACAATCAGTTTTCCATTTACGAGTAAGTTTTTTATGCTTTGTGTTGTAAAGTCACGATTCTAGTCTCAGTTTGCGATAAAATCAATTTATTAGCCGTACAAAGGTAAATAATTAATTTGTTGACGATTATAATTCACACAAATACAAGTTTATAATTTTAAGAAATAAGTATTTAGTTGTTACAGTTCGTGCTCAGCTATTTTCAGCCATTTAGACCAAATATATTAATTTAATATCGGATACATTTATATCTTAATCTCAATTGATTGATCTATTTTTAATTATAATGACAATAATAACTCCATACTGTATACCTACACGGTTATATTAAAATAATTTCATTGATACAAATAAATATTTTTTTATAATTCTTATTAGATCATGCATACAAACATGAGGAAAATCTTTTATAATCACCTTTCTACGATTTTGAACAGCTAATTAGAAGTATGGACAGACTCTCTAAAAGTTCTACCAAAACACAGCCATATGAGTCTAGCAACAAGTACCATATTCAAACAAAGATTCCATAAGTGGTCCCAGCTAGGTCCCCAAATAATGATACTGGAATTCTTCGGTCCAAAAACTCTCAGCAGCTGCCCGAAGCCAAGAAGTTGGTGGTTCACGTTGAACCTCGGAAAGCTCTTCGGTCCTGCGAGGTTTCTGTTCCTGGTCGTATGAGATTACCTCATCACATCCTCCCCGAGGATGGCAACACGACAAGATTATGTTGTTGACAAGATTATGCGATAGAATATGTCGCCCTATTTGTTGACTTTGGTCGTCGTTGCCGGAATTCGGCTTTCAGGTCTATTACCATGATAAGTTATTAATTATGATGAATCGATTGAATTCAGAATGTTATGATTTACAGGTACATTGAAGTACGAAATGGAATTCGAGAGTCAGTATTTTAAGATCTACTAGCATTTGAAGTAGATCAGTAGAGTAATTAGACTAAAGAATTTAATTAATAAAAAAAATATTAATTCAAATTTCTAGAAATAATTGCTTTGGCAGTAGTAATAAAAAATATTTACTTAATTAGATTTCGTAGATGTAACGTAAACAGTATTTAAACTTAGGATCTAAAAATTTAGATTAAAACATTTAGCACTATTACAAATGTAAGTAACTAACTGGTAGATCATTAATTCAACTAATTTAAACCATTATACACTAAAGCTTATAATGGTAATATTAATAATATTATATAATAAGATAGTAATGTAGTAGATACAAAAGCGACATATCTTTTATCAGAAAAAGTATAAGATAAATATTTAGTTGTTCAACAAGATTATACGCACTGGAACTTGTAAGATGGATGGATATATAATAATAATAAAAACGTTATTTTCTTTAAACTACTACTAGAAGGTATGTAATATAGTTATTTATGAGAAGATGTCTGCACTTAGGCTAAGAATATGATCCCGCGTCATTGCCTTACTATGAATATGTACCGACTCAATCTAATTATAATAACACCCAAATTTTGAGTCTAATTATAAAATACAATTACCCAATTTAAATGTATATTTACGCCTAACATTACAAAATGTAAAAAAATAATAAGTTATACTAAGAAATTTAGCGACATATGTATTACTGTAAATACACGTTAATTGTCTCCGTGAAGCCTAACTAGAACCACCTCAAATAGAATGAGATTTAACTAACTTTATTCTTTATATAATTACAGTTGATTTTGATAAACTCGGTTTAACTGACAATGAAAATCCGTATGGAGCTTTTCCACCAATATTGGCGCGGTCTATGGGGAGAGCTGCCGTTTCTATGATGGCTGACTATGTTGGACAATACTTAGACCGGAGAAGGGGCAAACGATCTCTACATGAAAATGTGTCACCTGACGTGGAAAAGGCTGTACTAGACAGATTGCATGGAGGAGAGAGGCAAGTTTCCACGTAAATTATAGCACGTATTTAGTCAAGTCAAGATGATAAATCTTAGCATTTCGTAGCCAGCATTATAATGCAAATTCTGACCGCGTTGACAATAAAAACTATTACTAAATAATAGGCCACTTAGATGACAAAAAAATGAAGGACCACACACAAAGCTAGACAGAACATATTTCAGAGGTCGACCACGTGGGTAACTGGTAACAGTAGCGGTAAACTTATTGGCCGTCACTTTCACCTTCAACGATGAACACATCAGGAATTCCACTCACGAGGGATAGTAGGCAGTGGACGCAGGAAGTCTATTGCTTAAAATGTTTGGAATTCAAGCAGTGATTTGAAAATCGGCGCCAATTACGTAAGGGACGTACGCTGAGGAATTAGAACTAAAACAATAGACCTGGTTTATTTAATGTGATACGTCGAGTAGTATTTGACAGAAACAAAAAACTGTTAAGTATATTTCGTCGATCTTTACTCTTCTGATAAGAAAGAATTTGGCATTTAGCAAATGTGTTTTTATTCTATTAGTTATCCGTTAGTGTAAAAAATTATAGTGAACGTGCTTCGTGATCGTTTTTTAAGACTAATCATGATTATTGTTTATACCTAGAAACGGATTTTGCGAGTCATTTTTTAAAGTGAATTATTAAAGCTTTCTTTGTTTTAAGTCATCGTTTATCTTAGGTTAGAGGCATAACGCAGAAAATAACAGAAATAGTAATTATTACTTTATGTACTACCACAAGAATTGTTATTAAAATATCTCCAATACTTATACATTTAATTTTTTCAGAGCAATATTGTATGGTATTGCAGAAGACTTATTAGCGAATTTTGGGCTGGAAGGGAAGGAATGCCTTTTACGAGCAATTTGTGAAATACAATCACATCCCCTAACAAACTTTGGTTTCCTAGGAGAAATTATGAAACTGTTCTTTACGTAAGTATAACTAATAATAGGGCCTACGAATATTAAGACTGATTACAAATGAAACCTAACAGTTAAAAGAAAATACAAATTACCTTAAAACTAATGACGTTATAAGTTTTTAAAGATCGTGTTAGATAAAGAACGCACTATGGTAATATGTGACGTCATTTGTAGTGAGACAGAATCTCTATACTAACAGTCCTATTGCGAGAACGGAGAGCATCCCTACTTCAGTCACCTTTTTTTCCTTTGTGGACATTGTATAACTTGTTTATTAAGTCTGCGTATTTTACTAAAAAAGAAATAAAAAAAGCAGAAAGGTTCTCGAGTTGTGACCACAAACCTGAAGACGCAGGTCCCCTACAAAGTGGAACGACTATCTTGCAAGGGTCGCTGGAAGCAGCTAAATTCAAGCAGCACAAGATCGGCCATTTTGGAGATCCTTGGTGGAGGCCTTTGTCCAGCAGTGGACGTCTTTCGGCTATGATGACGATGACGATTTCACTAAATTCATCATCAGTCCGAATCCAAATTGCGATGAGAGATATTAATATAATATGCATTACGCAATCTTATGGAGCAGTTATACCTACTTATATGTAGAATTAATTTCATATACATACCTCTATAACTGACCCGCGAACGATACCTTATTATCCACATTGGAACCGCTAACATTATATAATTACGAATAGCACTATTCGTAATAATATGATGTAAATTCATTAATATTATACTTAGTTCTCGATTTATTTAGGTATAGTAGTAGTTGATTCCACTTCTGACGTCCTTATTAATAATGAAATTATCTTAGTAACGGACTCCTGGGAAAAAAACAAATTAATATTATTTCGTTTTCAGGCCCAGCAAGTCCCCATACGCAAGCCTCCTAAACGAATATGTGGAGGCCCAAAAGGCTGGCGAGTCTGGCGAATGTTGGCCTTATTACAGGCTTTGTCCCAAGAGCATTTTCCAATCTTCTAACAAATATTCGTAAGTTATTAGTTTTCGTAATATTCTATTAGATTTACTTATTCCTTAGTTTGTTATTTTATTTGATAAAATCACGACATACTGACCTTGTCATTAAGAATATTTTTTTATATAGATGATGATATTCCAGGAAAGAAGCAGAAGAGTTACATAGGCGGCAAGAACACAGAGATGTCGACGAAAACACAATAGAGGATGTACATGCGATGTAATCTAAAGATATTAGGCTGATTTCAGAGTGATGCGCGCGGCACGCGCCGGCGGCCAGCGCGTCTTAACAGCCGCGTGCGAGACGCGTCACTCTGAAACGCTAGCTGCCAGTAGAGGAGCTCGGGCAGCGCTGGACACGGCGCGCGTCTCACACGCGGCGCGCTTGAACTGCGTGACTATGAAACACAACTACTATCTAGTGTAATTGTAAGCGCGCGCGTTTGCACGGCGCCGCTCGCCGGCGCGACTCTGAAATCAGCCTTAGTGTTGTGACGAAGCTCGCGGAGCTAACAAACCCAAATGTAGTGGTAGTTTCCGACCAAAGCTCATTTTTAGACCTTTGATCACACATGACGATGTCCAGATCCTCACTATAAACTTGTGTTTTAAAAAGGGGACCAATAATAGGGACAACTAACGAATACTTTTGAAAAAAAATTCGGTTCTCATGAATTTGATAAAAATGACATCCAATTATATGGAAGAGGATACGGTTCTGGACAATGATGTGTTTAATCAAAGAATTAGACTTGTACTAAATTTATTTATTTTACACCTAAGTGCCATTTCTATGAATAATTTAGTTGAAATATTTTGATTTCCCTTCCAGAATTTTCCTAGGCTTATAGTTTTAATCCTAACTTATTTTTAATTCTAATTTATTTATTTAATAGTTTTGCTCTTCTTTGTTCGCTGTTTTAATTAAGTAACAAAGTCTTAAGTAGCTAGTGATTTTGTAAATGTCTATTTTATAATTGTTAAATAATAAATATATTATTCTAATTGATATTTTTAAATAATGATGTTACTGTTACCGTGCTTCAATTGATAGCATCCATTTGTACCTAACCATATAATGATTACATAAATATTTAATTTAGGTAAATCAATCAAGAGCGTATCGGGCACGCACAACTAATTGTGCGTGCCCGATACGCTCTTGATTGATCAATTGAACCGTAAGTTATACTTCCGATGGATGCACTCAGTGGCGTACACAAATGTACTTACTTCTATATAAGACTTAAATTCTGAATAGGACTACAGTAGTATAACAGTACTGTTATACAAAAGCAGTCCAATTCTGACGTTATCTTAAGTACATCGTACATTCGCCACAGTATGTATAAGGTAATTTAGCAGTCGACATTTTAAATACTTTAGATGATTTCTAATATCTGCTAGCTAGCTAAAATTAACATGAAAATTAATTACACTAGCTATAATTAATCTCAGATTTTTGCTTTGGAAAGTACAGAGTCAAATATTCCGTCGAAAGGTACATTTTGTATCACGAGGTATAAATTAAAAATAGTCGAAACTTTAAATGTAACCTTTACTTATAAAGACGGCCTAGGAAAAATAGTCAAGTCAATAGCCAATTTCTGTACTATTTGTTAAGGGTGCCAATCAAATTTTTCATTTTAAAATATGGTTGAGTAAACTTTTCTTGAGTAAATCGAACCCCATTATCATCTAAAAAGCATTCGTTGAATGACGATATAATTATATGTAGGTCAATTAGCAAGACATGTTGACTATTGATAATTTAAATCTATTATCAGCTCGACTGGGAAAATTTCCAATACGGTGTATGTAATGCCATTACTATGTAGGGTTGTAGTGTGAGTAAGGACACCAAAACTTATCAGAAGGGGGGAAGAGTAATCGCTTACCTTCAGAAGAGCCATCTGGATGTATGTCCGCCGCAAACTATACTTATATTATTAGGGTTTCATGTTAACCATTCTGGTACAGAATCCTAAAACCTTGCGGGTCAACAAGTAAGCAATTTCCAAACGGTACCACGTTTAATCAACCTCAGGTAAAACAAAAAATACCCCGCCTACCTTTTATAAACGGTGAAACGCCGATAAGGCACAAGCGGACGATCCCAACCCTATATGAAAAAAAACGCGTGATATGAAAGCTCCGTCAGGGGGCGTGGAAATGAAAGGTTACGTAGCCCGATAATTTCTATTTTTGGACCAAAATCCTGCTATGATTAAGGTAAGAATAACAAAATGGACAACAAACCTATGTGTGTGTTAACTGTGTTTGTGTGTGACGTATAATGTACTTTCAGGCGCAATATGTGCTGTTCGGGTTGATAATTACGACGAGTGCAATGCTCAACACTGCTTCGATAACAAAACGAAGCTACTCGGATCAATCCGTCAAAGGATACATCACCGAGGTACTATAGAACTACCATGACTCACGTATTTTAAGATAAAAAAATAGTTAATAAAATAAACTAACCAACAAAATTGTTGTAGCGAACATGCTGGTGGAACGAAGTATGCAAGGAAGAATTCCAAACACTGTTCCGGTGTAAATGCCCGTCGTGGTCTTATTGCCGTAGTCCAGGGCGTTATTATAATGCGGTGTGTTCCATGACGGAGACTGGATACATCTGGGACCAGCCCAACTCTGAATGGCGTGGGCAGTAGCAACATGAACGAAATATATTTTCAAAGACATCTCAAAATGTTTAGTAATACGACACACAAAGTTCTTGCTTGTTACTGTAGATAGTCTCCAAAAATTCTAAAACCAGCACATGTGCCAAATTCATACAACGATTCTAATTTGAGACTGATTCAGTATAAAAGGAAATAAAATTTCGTCTTCTATTTTCGTATGTAGCATAAGATAATGCAATTTCATTTGTTTCATCAAGTTATACGAAATTACGAATGTTGAGAATGACGCATTTATCTTGACCAATTTTGTTGAAAACTTGTTCTAGTTATGTGAAAAATAAATCTATGTTTATTCGATGTTAACGTATTTCATTTACTGTATCCCTTATTCTGACCTTGAAACGGTTGGAGGGAAGCCATTGCTGAAACGCGCATGCGTGTTTTTCGCCTGAGTGCGAATAATCAATATCGGCAGAAAGCAAAGGAACTCTAACAATAAGCAGATCACAACAAATAGGTACTACGGCAATCATCAAAATGCTGTCGACACTGCTGTTCCTATTCGCTTTCGCGGGCATCAATTGTGAACCAGAAACAGTGCGGGAAAACTTTGATTATTTTAGTTACGGTTCTAATGACGATCTCCTGAAAAATCTGGATCTCCATTTGGTAAGTCACATTCGATATTTTTACAAAACTGTCATAATCAATAAATACGGTATTTTTAATACATAAGCTATGGTGAAAAGTAAATAATAAAATTGTTATTGCAGCCAAAAGATGAAATAGTGCTACGACCCCAAGAAGTTAAAGACTGGCCGCAGCAATCATTAAACGTTGGACAAATAACTGCTGTGTCGATTAATTCTTTGGGACAACCAGTGATCTTCCACAGAGCCGAGCGAGTGTGGGACGAAAGGCAAGTAGATATACACAATAATGTTATCGTGTGTTCATACAATAATCTATTAAGTGAATAAAGAAAATAATGTATTATCGAATTTACAGCACTTTCAACGAGTCTAATGCTTATCAAAACTTAGACAAGGGTCCTATTATCGAAGATACCATCTTGGTCCTCGACCCACATACTGGTTCTGTGCTACATAGTTGGGGAGCATATGCATTCTACATGCCCCATGGACTTACAGTGGACCATCACGATAATGTTTGGGTTACCGATGTTGCTAAACATCAAGTTTTTAAGGTAAGAGAGGAGATATGCAAACATTTCCTCGCTTGGCAGTATTCCAAAACAGCTCTTTTGACCTATTTCGTTTTGTTTGGTTACAGTATATCCCAAACAACCACAAATACCCAACATTGACTATAGGCGAAGCTTTCACGGCTGGATTTCCCTATAGACGACGTGTCTTACTTTGTATGCCTACATCGGTTGCCGTCGCAACCACTGGAGAAATATTCGTAGCCGATGGATATTGTAACAACCAGATACTGAAATTTAACGCAGCCGGAAAGCTTTTGCGAGCTATACCTGCGCATTCGGATGATCCAATGACATTGGTATTAAATTTACCGCATAGTGTGACTCTGTTAGAGCATTTGGATATCGTATGTGTTGCAGACAGGGAGAATATGAGAATCGTGTGTCCAAAGGCTGGTTTAAAGAGTTACGTGAAGATGTTGGAACCTGCTTCTGTGATAGAGGATCCTACTTTGGGAAGAGTGTTCGCTGTGGCGTCTCACGGTGATACCATCTACGCGGTCAATGGGCCGACCTCACAGAACATCGCGGTGCGAGGATTTACTGTGAATGCTGTTAATGGCAATATTTTGGATACATGGGAACCTAGCACTGTAAGTATTAAACGTTTATTTTGTACAAGCTGTGCCCCGCGGTTTTACCCGTTTTAAACTTTATAAATTATAGCCTATGTGTTAATCCAGGGTGTCAGCTAACTCCATACCAAACTTTATTAAAATCGCTCCAGCCGTTTAGCCGTGAAGAAGTAACAAACTCACACACCCACAAACTTTCGCCTTTATAATATTAGTGTGATTTTACTGTGAATTTAAGTTTTTCTACCTGCATACATTAATGGTCAACCGGTTCAGGAAATATTAAAGAGCACAAGTGCTCCTGTTAATGCCTCACTGTAATAGGTACTTCAATAAGACTGGCTAGTAGACACTCCAGGAACGTTTAACTTCTTGACCGATGTGATTTCTCTTGCCAAAATCGCGACCTCATTATCTACTTTGACATACCATTTATATTTACCATTATATACATACATACCATTTATACTTATCCGTAGCAACATCGTAATCTATCATTATTGTACCATATTACATTTATTAGATTATAAGTTTTGTCGCATTTTTATAATATTTATTTCTTTACTTATTATCCATTGTTCCTCAGATTATTCTGTCATCGATTCATAAAAAGACCGGGGAACGAGTCTTATGAATTTATAAATAACATGCGGTCTAAGATTAGTTAAAAGAAGATTTATTACATTTACATTTTAATTAATTATTATCTTGCAGCTTCCCCCGCTTATAAAATTAAGATCTTATAATCCAACCCTTCTTCTACCTATATAACTACCTTCTCTTCATATAGTAGTTTTAGAGATTTTGCGGTAAGTCAATGAGTTACCTTTCAATTTCAAATATTACTGTTATGATTGAAGGTACCGCTACATATTCCCTATTATATGTAAGAAGAAACTATCTTTAGGGACAAACAAAAAAGTGGTTTTCTTAACAATGGTCGATAGTGACATAAGTGAAAAACTGTCCTATTTGTCTTATTCCAGAAAATTAGGAAATTGCATTAGAATGCCAGCGCCATCCACATTCCATTTGCTTAGGCTATTGGTCAAACAGGTTTTCTTAATTCAATTTTATTTCTCAATTTCCAGGGCTTTACCAACCCGCACTCACTGGCAGTCACCAGGAATGGATCTCATCTCTACGTCACAGAAATCGGACCCAACAAGATCTGGAAGTTCGAGTTGACGGATGTATATGATAAGAAGTAAAATGTCTACTAGATATTGTATAGAGCTATATTTATAAACTTCAAATTAGAAAAATGCTTGAAAGCGAATCAAATTCGCTTAGTTATAGAGGGAAAGGATTAAAGGACATTGCACGACAGGAATACTGGCATAAATCAAAAACAGATTTAGGTTCTATTGAAAATATAATGTTACAAAAAACTAATTTATTGCATGTTTATGTTTTGAATATATTAATATTGAAAGTTACACAATTTTATTGTATAAGTACGTAATATTCATATCATAGTATATTAGTTCATATAAAAGCAAGGCAAAGCAAGCCGGTAATCTGATGGTAAGTGATCACCTCCACTCGTGGTCACTCGTAATACCAAAGGGACCCTCCTAAGTGCATCGCCGGCCTTTAAGAAAGGAATAGGCTCGCTTTTTGAAGGTTACCACGTGATACCGGATCGGAAATATCTCCGCAGTTTATCGATTCCACAGAGTGGAAGTGTGCGGTAAACAGTTTCTTGTGAAACGCACGGTGGTAAACGACCATTTACCTTCTTCTGGCGGTAGGGTCTGTGTCGGAATGTGGCGGCAATTATAAGTTTCGACAATTCCTTAGAACACTCCCCGTAATGAATGCGGTAACGGACACGTAGAGATGCCACATCCCTTCGCAAGTCAAAAGTTGGACCCACGCCACGATTCAAGCTGCGCAACGTGGAAAACGATCAAAAGAACGAAGTTCATACTTTGGTGCCATGGCTCTGAGCGGCTCTAGAAATATTTGGCATATGTGGCCGTATTTACATCTCATACAATTTGCGATGAGCCCACTTCAAGTATCGCCTAGCTCTGCCAAGGACACCCAGCTTTTTGGAGCCTTGTATTTCTTATGACCGCGAAATTCGGCACTCTCTACGTTGAACCCGAGCATTTTTTAACTGAGGACGTATGACAATGCGAGATTTTTTTAAAAGTAAACGCGCAAGGCTGTCCCTTTAGCTAACTGCAACTGAAACAAGTTGAGATGACCACGGTTCGAGACTTGGTCTAAAGTTGTCTCGATTCTAGGGACACAGCTAGTATCCGCGTTGCTCTCAATCACCAACGGCCACAGGTCAGGTAGAGAAAATCACCAGCAGACCGACCCTGACGAAATCCGTAACGGCAGTGAATAATAAGATGGTACCCCTAGAGATACAATAGAAGTTGGCGGTTGATAATGATTTCCATTGTTTTATCATGATGATAATAATATATTGTGATATAAATATTGTGTCCATAGAAACATTTTTTAAATGTTTAATTATTCATTACTTCTTAAATGTTTGTCTTATTCATATATGATATGATAGTGGTGCTGGCATCACTAAGTCAAATTTATACTAGTTCTTCTTCATTATTTATGTATTTATGATATGTTGTGTTTAATGTTTACGATGTACTTACAACTTCAGTAGAATGAAGTTAAGTCGACTGTCCGTTTTACTTACATTAGTATGTTACCTGATTTCTTCATTGTTAGTAAAACGATTAAGATAACCGATTTTGATTAATATATTTAATCGATAAGAAATGGTTTCGGAGTGGTCCCATATAAATATTGTTCCAATCGTTTAGTAAAATGATAAGTCGGATTCGGCATTTTTTTTTTTTTATTATTTATTGTTAGATCACAATATCTATTTTTTGAGTTATGTCAGTATTGTTAATGGTCGTAATATAACGATGGCTCAAAAAGTATACAGTACAAGGGATATGGCATGTTACCAACGAAATTGGATAGATCTAATATAAGTTACGTGTTCTTTAATGCTACAATAGCTCATATTATTATTATGACGTAATATATTTAGAGAGAGAGTATATGCTTCATCTTTACGCAACGCTATATTCGTAGTGTACTATTACTAAAACTATATTAGAAAAATATCCTGCCATATTGGCTTATGTAACAAAAATATATATTAATAGTTTTAATGGAATTGTTTAATATTAGAACTAGAGGTTCTATCAAACACGCACATAGACATAAAAAATTGAAAAATTCTATTAGAAAAATTAATTGGCACTAATAATGTAACAATATTATGGGAAATAATACCCATTTGTAGATGAATGTAGTTAAAGCATTTCACTGTTATTGAAATTGTAGACTTTTCAAGGCTTTGTTTAATTGACGGGATGCGACTATTATGTTGATTATTTTGATGTTACTTGAAACTCACCATAGGGCCTCATAGTACGACGTCATAACGCATGTTTCCGCGCAAATTATCAATGTCGTCATCATTCATCTTCGATATAAATTACAGAGCCTTAACAGTGAATCGCTATAAATATATTATACGCCACTAAATAGTTAAATATATCGTTACCTCAAATCGCTTGATCTCGGGACGTTATCAAAAGATAACTATATCGATTCTGTTCTACTCATTTGATCAGTATACCTCTTTTTAACCTTTGATTAGAAGATGTTCTTTTAAAATTTCAAGTCATTTAAAAATGGCGAGTCATGTTTTTAACGTCACGATCATTGTTATCTGTTATGGAAGACACATACAAACAAAATCTATGACCAGATATGAAGCTTTCGTAATTTATCAAAGGGGATGCTTAAGGGCTTATAAATGTCTTCCCTCATATTAAAATCGTTAATTGCACCGTAAAATTAGGGATTTTAAATTAGTATTGTAGCATAATATTGATGTGGGTAGTAACTAAACTGTAAACATGGATGGCTTTCAAAGGTAGATCATATACGGTGGCTTTAAACCTTACTCGAACGCCACAGTGGCTTAGTATTCATAAAACACCGAGCTCTACATGCTTATCGTTTGGTGAATAAGTACATCAATCATATCATAAAAATCTAATCAGTTAATCACAGTAGTCCTGATTAAAAGAACGCATTCACATTGGTCAAGGATTTATAAGGAAAAGAACATGTTATGTTTCACTTTAAATTACCTTCCAAAAGTCGATATCGAGTAACTTCCAAAAACATTACGTTACCCTTTTGGATGCCATTGTCACAAATATGTGTCAAGCGAAAACTTACCCTGTACGGCAACGTCACAAATATATGACAGTAACAGTTAATCGTTGCACCATAAAACGAAATAAATACATAGTAGAGGCGTTGGATATTTCACTGAATTTGTGGCTTGGCCCTATGGGTACGGTTATGCGTTTTTCCTCTGGCGGTTATGACAAATGTCGACGAATATGAGTCTAATACCCAGGATCTTTAGACTTAAAGAAACGAGCCTAGTCGTGTTATTAGAGATGGCACCTCAGGAAATCAAGTAGAATAAGCATTGCGATGAGTCACTACAAAGTATAATGTACTACACTTCTCATAGAAATTATACAAGTAAATTTTCGTCAGCCAGACATACCAATATATACCTACTAAAATATTAATGAAATCAACAAATTAAATAACTTAAGTTGCCTACAAAACTGCACAACATGCATCTGATCTTTGCAAAATACGTAAAAATCTATCAATTCCCCTGCAAATATCAATTTGTATGGGGAACCATAAAAATATTTTTCGTATTTCCCAAACTGGTTTTGTTTAATTTATTCAAATTAATTCAATTCAAATGAAAAAACCGCATCGAAATCGGTCCATCCATTTGAGACAACATCGACGCCAAACTTATAACAGCTCTCTTTTTGCGTTGGGGGTCAAACATGTGCGACATGTTAAAACCAGTCGACTTATAATGTGCCCGGCGGGTATATAAGTGCACATTTGGAGTAGTTTGACAGTTCTCTGTTCTTTTCATACGAGGTGTATTAGAAAGAGACGTAAGGACATTTTAATTAGTTTATTTGTGTAAAAGACAGACTCGCCAGCAATGCCTACGTAATTAAACTGTTTACATTATACTTATGTTTGAGCTTCTATCTGTAAGAGGTGCCCAACGCAAAGCGAACTAATCTCGCAACTTTATAGTAGGTATTCTATTATAAACTGTAGTATTAAATATGGACCAAAATTGCCATGTTCGTACCAAAATTAGTCAAAAAACTTCTATTTAACGGAAATCATTGGTAGACAAATAAAATCAATGTTCAATTGATGAAAAGACAACGATGTTTTATTTTTAAAATAAGTGACTTACATAATATTATTTTGCGTAATTAAATGTACATTTCATAGTTTACTTATTTTACATTCATATATATCAGAACATAAATAAATTACTTAATTAAATACTAATTTATATACAACTTATAGAGAAAACAATTTATATAATGTAAATTATATAAACACTAGCTGACCGGGCAGATCGTACTGCCTCAATCGATAAATAAAATACCAAAACTTTTGTTTTAGAAAACGTTTAGATGGGAAAAGAAAAGGGCTGTTTTATGCCCGGCCATTATTCGATTTTTTCTCTCCTTTTATATCTTCCCTAGACCTCCACGAACATTTCAAGACCAAGATAAGATTAATCCGTTCAGCCGTTCTCGAGTTTTAGCGAGACTAACGAACAGCAATTGACTTATATATATATATATAGATTATATAATTATACATTATATAAATTGTTTATACAATTGCACAATGATTGTTCACTTTTCACATTTTATAAATGTAAAACAATACATACCTTACAACTCATACTTTCGTTTTTTCATTACTTTCATGAAGAGCACCATATCTGTGGAAACACATCTCTTTTAGTTGGTATGCTTATGGAGTTGGCAGAAGTCGTCACGGCAGGAAAACGCGTTATGCCCCCACCATGCTACTTTCTTTCTCTCTCTTCCTGTTATATACTTATTAGTGAAATTTTGCAAAGATAATCAATTTCAGAAACGTATGGAGTCCTCCGACCATACTCGATTTTTATCAGTAATATTTCTAAATGCACATCAAAGAATTCATTACCCAACAATTTATATTATACAATTAAATAATTTATATCAATTAATTAATTTTCATATCAAATATACTGATTGCATAGCAAATTTACCTGAGCGTAACTGAAAATGTATTTCGCTACTAGAAAAGTAGATTACGTTGAGTTGGAACTGAACATAAAAATGGATCACCGCAATGTTTCTATGCTGATAACCCTTAGAAGACTGCACCAAATTGGATAAAGCAATTTTTTATTTTTGCTATTATCAGGTGGTTTGTATGAAAAAAATAGCAAATATTTTAAAATATCCGAAAAGTGAGTGTGCGTATGAAACAGAAGACTGTAAGATGTTTTTATTTTTCACTAGGTGTGCCCCGCGGTTTTACCCGCGTTAAATTTTATAAATTATCACAGCTCTCCCGAAGGTGATAGCGTGATAATATGTAGCTTATATGTTGACCCGACCTCTTAGTAATATTCATGCAAAATTTTAAATAAATCTATGCAGTACTTTTTGAGTTTAGCTTGGACTTACATACAAACAGACAAAAATTCTAAAATCTATATTTTTGGCTCCGATATCAATTGTAGATCACACCCCAAGTATATTTTTGATAAATATTCAATGTTTAGTTTTGACTTTGCTACGATTTTATTATATGTTTAGATTTGTTTCCTCTCCGGAAGGAATAACGAAAAATCTACATTACAATGCATTAAGATAATTATTAAAATATTAGTATTTACTATATATACCGTCTGTATTGAAGGAAAAAATATGGCGGTACGAAATTGGCCGGGACAGCTAAATTTAATTAAATGATTATGCGTCATGAACTTAAATTGCTACTAATTTTATAATATTTTATGATAACTATTTTGCTGTGCAATCAGTATTTTTTTATGACCCTTTTAGTACTACCCTTTTTATTAGGACCCCTTCCTATCATCCTATAAGTGCTTGCAGTATTGCTACGTGACTTCACACTATATTGTAATCTACATCGATTAAGATCTGGGAAGTAATCATATGATGATATCAACATATCTTTTTAAGAAGTCCTCCATGCTCCTGTGTATTCGCCGTTACCATATTGTTGTATTATTAAATAACTAGCTGTGCCCCGTGGCTTTACCCGCGTTAAACTTTATACATTATAGCCTATGTGTTAATCCAGGGTGTCAGCTAACTCCATACCAAATTTTATTAAAATCGCTCCATCCGTTTAGCCGTGAACAAGTAACAAACATACACTCACAAACTTTCGCCTTTATAATATTAGTGTGATAGTGTGACTAGTATGTTGCCCGCAACTTCGTCCGCATTGACTTAAGATTATAATAAGGTATACTTTTACAGATATACGAAATTAAAATGACATTGCCCTGTGAGGCTCAAGGATGTCCCGAGAATATGAATCCATGACGTAGGTTCCATCTTCCACCACTTTACTAATACAATAGAGGGCTTCATCATCATCATGTCAGCCAAAGTACGTCCACTGCTGGACAAAAGCCTCCCCAAAGAATGGGTGGTTATGCCATAATCGCCACGCTTGGCAGACGGGTTGGCGATCGCAGTTTGATGGTCATATATTCACAGAAAAACGCAGCTGCCCGTTCTCTGGTAGGTATAGAGGGCTTACTAAATTTATATTTGTATAAATTGGAATTTTATAGATGGTTTCCGGACTAGGAAGAATAACAGGGCCACCCCATACCATCCCGTGGGTGTCGTAAAAGGCGACTTAGGGATACACCAGGTAGTCTGCCAGCAGCGCCACCTGTGTACTTGCCAACTCGCATGTCAAGAGCGGTACTACATTGCCCTGTGAGCCTCAAGGATGTCTCGAGAATATGAATCCAGGACGTAGGTTCCACCTTCCACCACTTTACTAATACAATAGAGGGCTTCATCATCATCATGTCAGCCAAAGTATGTCCACTGCTGGACAAAAGCCTCCCCAAATAACGGGGGCATATGCCATGATCGCCACACTTGGCAGACGGGTTGGCGATCGCAGTTTGATGGTCATATATTCACAGAAAAATGCAGCTGCCCGTTCTCTGGTAGGTATAGAGGGCTTACTAAATTTTTATTTGTATAAATTGGAATTTTATAGATGGTTTCCGGACTAGGAAGAATAACAGGGCCACCCCATACCATCCCGTGGGTGTCGTGAAAGGCGACTAAGGGATACAACAGGTAGTCGGGCAGCAGCGCCACCTGTGTACCAGTTACCACCTAACTGCGGTCGCCAACTCACATGCCAAGCGCGGTGACTACGGCAAACCTCTCCAAATGGCATAGTAATAGAAGCCTTTTGGGGATCTATGTTCAACACACAGACAGGCCTGTTGGCGTGGTTGGCAAATGCTTGTTTTTCATGCCGGAGGTTGTGGGTTCGATTCCCACCTAGGACAGATATTTGTGTGCATGAACATGTCTGTTTGTCCTGAGTCTGGGTGTAATTATCTATATAAGTATATATTTACAAAAGAAAAGTAGTATAATATGTAGTATATCAGTTATCTAGTTACCATAGTACAAGCTCTGCTTAGTTCGGGATCAGATGGCCGAGTGTAAATAATGTCCTAGTATATTATTATTATTATTATTAACAGTGGACGATACCAGGCTGATAATGTGATAAATTGAAATACCTGCTGTATTAAGCGCAGATGTTATAGGATAGCCTTTGCGTTGTGATCGATGTGGTAAAAACTTACTTATGAATATGACCATGACGACAGCCAGCATGATCCACAGCCAACATTTCCAGGCACTCCGGCTGTGTTCCTGAAGGCGCTCCGACTCCACTTTCAGAGAGGACAAGTTGTGGTCTGTCAGGTCCGATGATTTCTTCAATGCCTGGTCGAAGAATAATTAAAAAGTAAGTATGTTATATGTAACTAGAAACTGATTGTAGCCTATGTTTTAATACTATCTGCATTCGAAAAGAATATCAAGTTTGAAACATACAAACTTTCTCATTTAAGTATACATAAATACATAGACACGCCTGTTTCCCAGAGGGGTAGGCAGAGACAACGGACTTCCATTTGTCACGATCCTTGCATACCTCTTTCGCTTTGTTTACTGACATTATATTCTTCATACATGCTCGCCGGATTAGGGTACTTCTGACCTGACCTTTCTTCAGTACGTCTCCGATTTGATCAGAGAATGTATAAGATTAAGATTTAAGTAATATATATAAAAATAAATATTCGTGACATATCATACAGCGCCATTTAGCCCTAACTAAGCAAATAATGTACTATGGGATCTTAGACAAAGAATAGAAATACTTATTTACTATTTTTGTAAATATATGAAAGACAACGTCTGCAATAAGGAAATTAATCCATGTGTCGCAGGGTACATTACAAACAAATAACTTAGGGACAACAAGTACATCCAGACTCCGAAAAGCTATTTATAGGTTACACAAATAGTTGACCTGAGTGGGAAAGGAACCCGGGACCCGAAATGACGAGGCGACTGCCTTACTGATACACTCACCGTCAGTCCCAATATAGCCAGATCTGTACTATGGCAACCAGACAACTGCCAAACGTATTTACTAGCTGTTCCCCGCGGTTTTACCCGCATTAAATTTTATAAATTATCACAGCTCTTCTCCCGTAGGGGATAGCGTGATAATATGTAGCCTATATGTTGACCCGAGCGGTTAGTAATATTCATGCAAAATTTGAAGTAAATCTATGCAGTACTTTTTGAGTTTAGCCCGGACATACATACAGACAAACAGACACGCAGACAAAAATTCTTAAAACGATATTTTTGGCTTCGATATCGATTGTAGATAGACGCCCCATGTATCCTTTTAAAAATATATTCAATGTACAGTTTGGACTTTCCTACGATTTTATTTATTATATGTATAGATAGATAAATAAATACATATTATGGATATATTACCCATATACACAAAACAAGTAATCGTGCTTATCACACTAAGTTTGGATCAGGAAAAAAGATTCACTACTACTGAGTAATAGCGATCGTCGTCGTCGTCAAGCGGCCGTAGAACGATACACTTTCGGGTCACACATACGAGTCGAATCGAAGTGGAGTTAGTAACTGAGATCCGACGCAGAGCTAATAGAGCAAGAGCCCCTGACGCCGAGGCAAGATTTTATTACATTTTAAATTATAGTTTTATAGTATTACTAGCTGTGCCCCGCGGTTTTACCCGCGTTAAATTTTATAAATTATCACAGCTCCTCGCCCGTAGGTGATAGCGTGATAATATGTAGCCTATATGTTGACCCGACCTCTTAGTAATATTCATGCAAAATTTGAAGTAAATCCATGTAGTACTTTTTGAGTTTAGCCCGGACATACATACACACAAACAGACACACAGACAAAAATTCTAAAAACTATATTTTGGCTTCGATATCTATTGCATATCACGCCCCAAGTATCCTTTTTTAAAAATATTCAATGGACAGTTTTGACTTTCCTACGATTTTATTATATGTATAGATTTGTTACGCAAATATAAATCTAATCTCATAAATAGAATATCATAAATTTAGTCCTCCGCCGGTGTCGAACCCACTGCTAATCCAGGGTAGGCGTTCCAAATTAAGCTACGAACGATACACACTGCATGTAGGTATTATCCATCGGCTGTTTTCTAGAAACATGGCCGACTGATATGTTCACAATTACATGAGGAAAGATCATATCATATTGAAAACACCTGCCAAACTATTAAATGTTGGTTCTATGGCTTTATTCAAAGCGTAAATCTAATCTCAAAAACGAGGACGAGAGAATTCTGTCAGTGTGTATGCACGGCCAGGTTTCCTAAAAGATTCTCATTGAGAAATCAAGCTTTTATGTAAAATATGAGTTTGAATGAAATTCTACAAACCGCCAACCTGTTTCTTAAAAGTAACCAAACTTTTTGCGCCAAAGCCAAAGTAACCAAAAATAAGCCAAACTTTATACGGGTAGGATGCGCCGGCATTCCCCCTGCCGAATCAAAAAAAAAAAGAAAAAAAAAAGTCACGCCGCCTAATTAAAGTATTTAATACCGTCAACCCATTCTACTACTGACCTCTGTATCTCCCTTAATGATAGTGCTGGCTATCTGTTGCTGCTCTTTTAAGCTCTTGGTCAACAACACCATATTCTCTGCGACCTTCTCCTGCATGTTCTGATGATATTTCAGTAGAGAGTCCATATCTTCTTGACTGCTGCTGTTGCTAGTGAAGTTCGGAGCTTTGATTATGTTGCGTTTGCGCAGGGTATCGTCATTGTCTTCTGTAAAGGCAATATGATGGTTAAAGTGTGTATAGTTTCAAGTAATTTTATTTTGACTGCACGAGTGGCGCAGTGTTGAAGATGGCTATCTGGCTACGAACACAACACACTCGTGTTTCACGATGATTCGCGTTTTTATCCCCGCAAATGATATCAATTTGTGTGCCTGAATATAAAGTCCTCCGCAATATACAGATTAATATCTATAAAGCAGTCATTGTTTTTATAAGAAAAGAACGATTAAAAATAAATAGTAGAACCAATTTTTTTTAAAAAGACTAGGTCCTGGAGTACTAGCTAAATGAATACCCCTGTCGCGGGGTACTTTACAATAATAGAATTGACCGACGCAAATTACATCCAGACACATAACAACTATTTATGGGTCACACAAATAGTAGTCCTGCGTGAGGATCGAACCCGAGACACCAAGTTGCGAGGTGACTGTCTCACCGGCTGCGCCTCACGTGCAGTCAAATAAGCGAACATCGTTAAAGTAGCTCATACATAATCCAAAAATAATAGCATTATACTAGATACATTAACGAATGAAAACAACGTCAATAAAACTCAGCACCACTAACGGACACTTAATTAGATTAAGAGCCATTTCACGTTTTCGCGCGAATTTCTAAGATTTTGGGCTCCTATATTACCATCTTAAGATTACTTAAGATGGTAATATAGGAGCCCAAAATCTTATGAATCTATTGAATATTTAACATGTATTCAATAATTTCTGGGTATTAACCCAGAAATTATTGAATACATGTTAAATATGGAAAAATCGTTTTTGTTGACGTTTAATGTATCACATTTTCCAAAAATAATTTGCTTGTTCTGTAGTGATTCATCTCCCATAACCATTTTAATGAAAAATCGCCGCAGAGTCAATTTCAAAGTCCTGTATCTAGCAATAATACTTATAAACTAAGCTAAAAAAAATACATTCAGCATGAGACATATATTTTATTCGTCGTTTAATGTAACAGATTCTTGAATTTTGTTACCATTAATTAGTAAAAAAATAAATCCTTACACCAATTTTAAGTTTTTTTTTTAAATTTCATATTGATTTTTGGTTTAAATAAAGCGTAATTACTAAAATAAAATTATACCAAAATAAACTATGTTCTTTGTAGAATCGAATTCTACAGTTTTTTTTTAAATATTTGCAATTAATTTGTCATAATATCGATTTGAACATCAGTTTAAACTACAATAAATTACGATACACGAGCGAGTGGGCGCCGATTAGTACGGCGCGCGGCGCGAGCGTAATCATTTTGTGAAATGGCTCTTAAGGTTAGATATATGTAGACCCTAAAAATTGCTTAAGGTTATCATTGTTAAGTATGGACTTATAATTATTAGTCTGATATAAATATTTATTTATTATTGACATGGTTAGGAAATTATAAGACCTAGAGCAGTATCAAAAGTTTCCAATACTTTAAATCTAAATATCGTCTGCATGATTTCATAGATATTATAATATCAATAATAAATAATATTATAATACGAAATTTTGTGAGTATGGATGCATGTATGGATGTTTGTTACGCTTTCACGCAAAAACTACAGGACGGATTTTCATTAAACTTTGTAGTAATAAAGCTTATACATTCGAATAACACATAGGCTATCTACTATATAAAAATAAGTCGGGTTTTCCTTCCTGACGCTATAACTCAAGAACGCACGAACGGATTTCCACGGTTTTACATTCGTTGGAAAGGTCTCGGGCTCCGTGAGGTTTATAGCAAAGAAAACTTATGAAATTTAACGCGAGTAACACCGCGGGGCACAGCTAGTAATTTATAAATTTCAACGCGGGTAAAACCACGGCACACGTCTAGTAATCAGATAATAAACTCATAACTTGATTGTCATGAGTTTATCATGAAAGTGGCTCCTCGCCGCTAATTCTTTTCCTCAAAAATCAACACCTATGTGTTGTGAAATATACTCTCTTTTTATTTCTTAGGCCATACATAAAATCTAACAGGAAAACACAATTCAAATTTACTTAAAACTAACGAAATTATAAGCATTAAAAATTCATTTTGGATAAAGAAAGCGCTAAACTAACATAATAATATGACGTCACTTGTAGTAGAGCCATAGAATCCTCATACCAACAGTGGTTTTGCCAAAAAGAGACAGAGCAATCGAATCTACATGTCTTCACCAAGAACTTAAAACTCTGACTCAAAAGAAAATCAACCAATTTAAAATACTGTTTGCATTCTAAATTATACTTGGGTAATTTTTTTTATTAATTCTGAGATCTTTAATAAATTCAACATCAGTCTGAGCCCATATTGTTATATCATGTTATTAAATCAGATTGATCAGAGTACAATTATCATTCTACAAAACTAATATCACTAATAAATAATCACTGCAAGTAAATCAACAAGGCAGTCGTTTTGTATGTCCATCTGTGGTTGGACACACTGTCGGCACGTGTGTCGGTGACCGCAGACATTCAGGGTCCGTCCAAAAAAATATTTTGAGATTGTACTAAAAATCGGAATGCCGGTCTTCTGCCAGCCAAATTATGTCCACAGCTGGACAAAAGCTTCCTTAAAGAATGGAGGGAGATATATTATGGCATATCTCCCCCCATTCTTTAGGGAAGCTTTTGTCCAGCTGCCACGCCACGCTTGGCAGACGGACTGGCGATCGCAGTTTGACGGTCATAGTTCACAGAAAAACGCTTCTGCCCATTCTCTAGTAGTTATTCCCTCGGGTTCCACCTGTTCTTAAATTGGCCTAGGAGGATGGCGGAATTAAGACTGAAGGAAACCTATGATTTAATATAATATGTCTAAGACAGCGCCATTACCAATATTTATACTAGAGCAGTCATCATATCAGCCGAAAGACGTCCACAGCTGGACAAAGGCCTCGCCCAAGGATATACCACATTAGCCGGCCCTGCGCTGCCCGCATCCAATGGCTTCCCGCGAGCCGCACAAGATCGTCGGTCCACCGTGTTGGAGGCCTGCCCACGCTGCGTCTTCCGGTTCGTGGTCGCCACTCGAGAACCTTTCTGTCGCATCGGGCGTCAGTTCTACTAGCTATGTGCCTTGCCCACTGCCACTTCAGTTTGGCAATTCTTTGGGCTATATCCGCTACTTTGGTTCGCCTGCGGATCTCAGCATTTCTGATTCGATCTCGCAAGGAAACTCCAAGCATAGCCCTTTCCATTGCTCTTTGGGTGACCTTGAGCCGCCTGATAAGGCGCCTAGAACAGTAATATAATTATATTGAATACAAACCTAAACCAAACAATTCCGACCGCAGCTCCACTCCATACTTGGCAGTGGTTTTCTGATGTATCTCCTGAGCTGATGCGTCCGTTGACATGGTGGCTGCTCCATGGGATAACAACTGGACTGCCTCCAACTACAAATAAATAATTCTAAGTCAAATCTTATTACACTGGCTTATTGGTCCAATGGTTAGTGACTCTGGATGCTAGGGTTGATGTTGCAGGTTCCATCTCCATCCAGGACAAATGTATGTGTGATGAGCATGTTATTTATTCTATGTTTGGGTTTGTGTGTGAAAATGCGGAGCATTTAAATAATTTTTAGTTAAGTTTGTCCTATTTCCAGTATAACAAAGTAATTAAAAAAATTTAAAAATCATTGAACATTACAGTAATAATTAGTCTCTCATTTAGCCCTTTAGAGGCCTTTGTCCAGCAGTAGATAAAGTAACCATTCATTGTATTAAAATTTACAAACTTCATTCATTTAAATTATTACGCAATTTAGCTTCCTGGTGAACCTCTTGTGAGTTGCTCCTAAACCTAAGCATGGGGTGAGGTCATAGATGGGTGGCTGATCATTTCTAAGCATCTCTCATGCTTAGGAGGTTATTTTAAGCTGTTGCTGCTGTCGGTCCTGGTAGTGTTCATTAGCCAACAGTCGTCAAGCCAGAGACCTACTAAGTGACTTGAACAACTCTGACACTAGGGTAACCACTGCCCATATGATCAGTAGTGGTGCCAAGTGTTGCTATATTTTGTTAATAAAATCTATACATACTTTTTCAGTAGGACTGTTTAATGTAGCAGTCTGCACTACTCCTTTCAGGAATGCAGCTCTCTTGGCATATTCTCCTAAAACAGCTTTTGAGGGTTTGCTGGAAAAAGCAAATAGAAAAAGATTCATATTACACTGAATACTCAAGCAGAAATTATTTACAATCAACAAAGAAAATGTGTATACCAGACTAGAGGAATATGTCTGATCACTTAGGTAATATATGTGTATCTATATCTAATTAAATAGAGAGTAACAATAACTACTCAGAAAGTAATCCCTGCCCTTCAGCTGGCATGCCATGCTCTGGCGGTTTGTGATCTACTACTACTACTTCCCTAACTACTTGTGGGACCCAAATGAATGGGTAGATTGGCAGTGTAGATTGACAAAGCCCATACAATCTTCTGGCCATGTAGAAGGCTCATAGGGAAGTATGCTCTACAAAATGATAATATGCCCACGGAACACAATAATATCTACCTTAGCATGCTTGCAAGTTAGGTAGATGGAACTTTGTTAGTAAGTAATTGTAAACATTAAAAAAATTAACCATTTGGACTGGCCAGGTTTTGATATGTACTTTGTAGCTAATATTAACTAGCAGGAATATTCCTATCATAGTAACTAGTTTATAATATGCAAATAATTTAATTTAATAAATATTATAATTTAATTTGCCCATAGCAGCTGGGGCAGAATGGTTCTCAGCTGGGCAGGTCCCCTACAAAGTGGACTGATGATCTTGCTAGGGTCGCAGAAAGCCACTGGAAGTGGGTAGCACAAGACCGGCCATTGTGGTGATCCTTGGGGGACACCTACATTCAGCAGTGGACGTCTTTTGGCTGATATTATGCCAATGATGAAATAATTTAAGTAGTCCACACACTCCTGGAAGCCGGTAGTTTCAAGTAGTGCAAGACCAGACATTGTGGAGATCTTAAGGACAGGCTATTGTCCAGCAGAGGACAGTCTTTTGCCTGACATTATGATGATGATGATGATGAAATACTACTAGTGATACACAGTTAAGGGCCTTTTCTCTAGGCACATACTGCAAAATATAATTTAGATAATGATTGAAATTGCAACTAGTAAGTAAATTAAATGTATGTTTAATTTTCTTGGTGAAATGGGAAAACTAAATAAATTGAGAATATCTCTAAACAGCGGTGGTATGATAGATGGTAAGTTATGGCACCACTACATTCATGCATAAAAGGCAGTAACTTGGGAAATTTGGGATTTTGGGATATGGCACCAGGAAATCCAGTCTTATTATTACTAAAGTTACAATAGGCAGTTTTATGGCTTTTTATTGAATCCTTTAAGCAATCGTGGAGTGGACAAGAAAAGCTAATAATAATATGCATAATGCAGTCATAAGAATTTATTGTTGTGTTCTTAAGTGTGTGCATGGTTGCCAGAGCTCATCCTTGGAGTATATGTCAACAAGGCGTGAAACTTCTGTAAATATCCACAAGTTACGTTAACTTTTAGCCGTATAATTAATCAACATAGTGGTTTAGAAACAAACTCACTCAGGTCCAGTTTTAAGCTCAGTGATCATCTCGCTCAAAGACTCCACGTACTGTTTAAGCCTCCAGTTATTGTCTATTGGCTCCTGCTTCGCTATTAGCTCGCATTTCGTTAACAGCTGTCTTACATTCATCTCCAGTCGCGATTTCTTCGGAATAGTCACACATACTGGTTTCGGTCTATCAACTGCCATTTGTACAATAATTAAGGTAACGAGGGGTTTAATTATTTTAGGAATCTATTGGAATAACATAAATTGTGCTTGTACAATATTTATATCAAATTGTATAGTCCGTCTACTAATATATCGATTTTGAATATTTTTGATGATGTTTCTCATACATTTTGACACAATTTTGACACGGCTACCGTGGATTGCCAAACATTCTATCATTCATTCCCTTCTTTCGTATTTTATTCTAAAAAAAAAAATTAGTGCTATTTTAATCATTTGAACTAACATTATAAAGAGAAAAGGTTGGTTTTTTTTGTAAGTTTTATTGCACGTAATGGCAAAACTCAACAACTGCATAACTGATTTCAGAAATAGGCTGTATTTTTTTAATATTAGAGATGCCTATGAAATTGATATGAATGTAACCCTAAGTATCAAACACAGTGCCAATGAATGTGCATGTTAAATAAAATTAGTCAACCTAAAATCGGGTATAATTCGAAGAAGATTAGTGTAAGGACTATTTGTTCAGATAAAGTAGGTACTAATTTATCTTACTACTTTAGGGAATAGGCCCCGGTCAGCCCCGGTGTATTGTGACCTATGTCGTAATAATTGTTTTGTCGAGCGGAGGTTGCTTTTAAGTAAAACTCGTAGCAGACTGTAGTAGCGATTGGTAGCGAATGATTTTTATTTAGAAAATTTTCCTAATAATATACAAATTGATAGTCATGCTAGTGGGATTATGTTTAGTTTGATATTTACATGATTAATTACATTTGGAATGGTAGGTGGCGCGGCTGTCGCAAGCTATCACGAGTCTCTAGTATAATATAGTAGTCTATGATCACGAGCGTGATTCAGTGCAACGGGGATGGCGCAGGGCACGTGTAGATCCCAATCAAGTTATAATTACAGGCTCGATCCGCGATGCTTTATTGTATCGAGCTTTGGACGAGGATTTCCACCAGAGTGGCGAGACGAGACGACGCGAGAAGAGAATTGAAATCGCACTGACCCTTTTCCACAAAAAATAGCCATCGCGAGCTGGCGCCGCCATAGGTACAGTGCTGTTTGAGTTTGTTTTGCAATACACGCGCACAACGAACAACAATAAGCCTCTCGCGGGAAGCGTGTTTCTGTTCCAAAGTTAATTTATACTTTATATCGGAAGCAATACCTACGATTCATTTTTACACAAACAAATATTTCAATTCACGCCTCGCACATTCTCGTCTATCAACACTGTTTCCACCAAAGATGCGCTGGGAGAGGATTGAAAATTTGCCATACAAATTTCAATTCTCTCCTCGCCTAGCCACTATGGTGGAAAATCACCTTTACTGTCATCGCTGGCAGCAGTAGGCACCCAAATCACTCATACATATTTCAATCAAATGCAAAATACTCTTCATTTATTACTGTTATGCCAGCGCCACCTAATCAGCAGTACTAAAAACATCTAAAGCCATTTTACTTATATACCTAGGTCATAACGTTGAAGTACTTTATCTAACTACTTTAACGTAGTGAACTCGTTCGCCTGGCTATTGTTTTTAACTTTTACCAAGTAGTGGTACTATAATCACAGTACGCTCTGATTAAATCTGACCGGAAAAAATTGCAACTTGTTGTTTTACTTATAATTTGGAGCTAGTAATACACAAGCACTATGTGGCTTTAAATCAATTTCGAATTAAAATTCTGAAGGATAATATCGGAATAATGTAAACCTGTTTGAATAAATAAAAGTGGGTGAAATTTTTGTTTTTAGGACCAGAATTGTGAAATAAATTATGCTAGTTCAATCAAGGGAAGAAACAGCGAAAAATCATACCATGGTTCTATGCCAGCAGATTTTATAACAGGCGGTTTGGAAATACACGATCATAGTCGATAAGTGACCCGGGTCTACTCTAGCGGCAATGGCTCCTGGTCTATATGATTGCATAGATGCAGCTGACCAATGTACTACACTATACAGACACTTGGCTTGTGCTTTTAATATCGGCGGTATCGGCAGTTTCGTTCAAATACCATATTCTTCTTAGCAAAAAGTTTATAAAGAAATATTTATAGTTTATTTTTAGAATTAAATAATTAATTTACGAGTATATCGAAAGATTTTAAGTCTATTTGCTGGTGCTTGGTGGATCAGCCGGCTAATCTTTAAATCGCGATCTTTCTTCCACTTGGTTTTTACTCAAGTCTATTGCAAAAGAACCTCATAAATCCACAATTATGATAGATAGCGCAAGTATTATGCTGTAACCCATAACAGCATATTTGCACTAAATATCTATGTATTTTAATTGTAGATTTGGGTCCTTTTCAGGGATAAGTAAGTACTTAAAACGTATTATATTCTTCGTTATCAATTGTGTATAGCACTAGTACGCACACTATAAAGGGGAGCGAGTGTTACCTACATAACGTAAAAATGGGCAAGAACCATTTCATACCTTGAAACGCAAACGCACTCATTTTTCCACTTTGGAAGTGTCTCTCGCCCAAACTATTCAGTTTAGAAAAAAATTATATTAGGAACCTAAATATCATTTTTGAAGACCTATCCATAGATACCCCACATGTATGGGTACGATAAAAAAATAAATGATGAGTTTCAGTTCTATGTATGGGGGACCCCCTAAAATTATTATTTTTCTATTTTTGTGTAATAATCTTAATGCGGTTCACAGAATACATCTACTTACCCAGTTTCAACAGTACAGCTCTTATAGTTTCGGAAAAAAAATGGCTGTGACATACGGACGGACAGAGAGACAGACATGACGAATCTATAAGGGTTCCGTTTTTTGCCATTTGGCTACGGAACCCCAAAAAGGTAGATTGGTATACTTCTCTCCGATTTTTTTCAGTTCTAGCAATTTCTACGCATTGAACTCTATTTTCTAGATAGCTTTTTAGCCAGTTGTGCACTATTCCCCTTAATCCATAATTTTCGAGTTTTCTGAGAAGTATTTGATGGGATACCAAATCGAAAGCTTTAGTCATATCTAGGAATAGTGAAGAACATGCGAAGCCGCGTGCGGAAATCGATGCCGCTCCAATCGTTATATTCTAGGGTGAATTTTTCCCTTTCTAACTCATATAGTATTAAAATCACTCGACAAAAAAAGACGTTTGTATAGTAAATATTTAATGTACCAATAAGAGAACACTTATTCCAAAGAGGTAGCACACAATTACGACTTTGGGGGCTGTTTCTTGGCGGCCTCGGCTTCAGCTTCAGATTTTTCAAAGTCTGCAATCAGCTTCTCCACCTCAGTGCTAGAAAGAACTCGAATGATCGTCTTGTTGTCCTTGCGCGTTAGGGTTGCCATCTCAACTGCGAAAGAAAATGTCATGTTAACCATTGATAATAATATTAGTAAGGAATCCAATCTGTGTTAATTTTTGGAAGAAAATATGTTTGACTATGATTCAAGCCTTGCTTTATAGATTTTGAAAAATAAAGTGTACTTGCACATTTATTATGTCTTCCACATGTCTTTTAATTTGTATGTACATAGGTACTTAAGTATTTTAATTGGTTTTATATAACCAAAACTAACCTTACCTGCTTTAAGCCCGCTAATGTTAAGCACAATGATTGCATAGTTGTAACTGAGTTTTGTGTGCCTAAGATATTTATTTAAGGAAAAATATTTTTTTTAATAATTAATGTATAAGAAAAAGCAAATTATCAGCTAAATTAACTATAATACCTGACTACTATAACTAAGTTATAGGGCGTTGTAGGATTCCTCCACATAATGTGCCAAAAATGTGCAAGTATACTTATTGATATTTACAGCTCAAAATATCCTAAAACTAAGGGACTAGGTTCATAGTTAAGTACCTAATTAATTTGCAATATTGAATTTGTATCAGAAAGATCAGATTGGTGGGCACACATTTGGATTACTATTTTTATGAGTCAAATTTTAAACCCTTTTCACACTTCACAGTAATCATGCAATATAGACAGGACTGTGTCACTCGGTTGGTACTTTCGATACAACCATGACCAAAAGAATATGTGAGTAAAGCTATGTGTGCAGGTGTCAGGCTGCTATTGTTATTTTAGGTAGGCCATATGTTTTTTGCTAACTTGGTAGTATAAAATAAAAGCTTTATTGAAGTGTCTTGATGAACAGAATATTCCGTCCATATATCTTAATTCTGAGCTGTATTTTAGGTCAATTTCAGTGTGTTTAAAGTCAAGCTAGATCTCAGTAGGAGTATCAGAAACGATTGGTATTAGATTTAAGTAGATGTAACAGCTACTGGATGTCCTTAAATAAATAAAATAAAATTAATATCCAATCAGGAGAATAGTTAAAATAAAGTTAGAATTCAGACATGGGGCAGGTTAGACCTTTGTTGAGTACTGACCTCACACTTCCAATGTTCTGTTATCAATCTAATATATTAGTAAAAGTAAGGTTACTATGATTGTACGCCCGATCCTTACACACTTTCTTCATCATAGTCAAGGATAGATCTACTAATAATTAAATAACATGGCTCCTGGATTTTGGTGTTGTGTATGGTCCTGGAATTTCAACACAGGACCTCATTAATTACAGTTGAACATTATGAACATGGAAGTTCATAGGGTTCAACTAAGGAGGTAGTCAACCTAATGTTATTGTGCTCACCTTTTACTAATGTGATGAGGAAACTATTTAAAGCATTGTCATACCTTTTTCAGGGGTCAACTTGGTCATATCCAAGGTCTTGCTGAGGACCTTAACTGCCAGGGCTTGTGCTTCAGCCAAGGTTGTTGCATTCTCTTTGTATTCTTGTTTCAAACTTGACACAGCAGCCTGAAATGCAATGTTTCATTTCGAGTAACGGACTTAATAAGATATTAGAATTATTTGTTTTTAATTATATTAAAATGGTAGTTTTAAAGCGTATTATTTTGATTCTTTGGATAACATTTAAAATCCCACTTTTATACAATCTCAATATATTGTACGAAAGTGTGATTCTAAATGCTATCCAAGTGGAATTGATTGAAATGGATATTTATGAAATTATATATATTTTTTTAATGAATGTTAGGACTAATGTATTTCTTATCTTATGGTGTGTTGTCCAAAGTTTATTATCACAAAGCTTAAATTACTATGAACCTTGGTTGGCAAGTGCTTGCCGGAGGTTATGGGTTCGATTTCCACCCAGGATAAATATATGTTTGCATGAACATGTCTGTTCATCCTGAGTCTGGGTGTAATTATCTATATAACTATGTATTTACTAAAGAAAAGTAGTAAATGAAGTATATTAGTTATGTATTAGTAGTTATCTGATTTCCATAGTACAAGCTCCACTTAGTTTGGGATCAGATGGCCATGTGAAAATAATGTTCCAGTATATTTCAGACAACATGGTCCATATATATTTATGCAGAAATGGCATAATCAAGTCAGTTTATCAGATATGTTATACATTGTATAAACTAAACTTACAGCACTGTTGTTTCCAATACAAGTAGCTTTCCATCCTCCATAGTTTCCACTGGGGTCTGACTGGTAAAGCTGGTAGCCATAATGCTTGTCCCAGCCCATATACAGAATGGACACACCAAACGGTCTTTTACCTAATTAGAAATAAATGTTGATTAATACATGTTATTATTGTTTCAATATAGTTAGGATTACACTCTATGGCTAAACTTATATATTGACTGCATGTGTGGTGCAGCAGCTAAGAGAGTTGCCTCGCCGCTCGTGTCACGGGTTCGAGTCACACGCCATACAATTATTTGTGTGACCCATGAATAGTTATTCTGAGTCTGGATGTAATTTGTGTCTATAATATGTTTGTAAAGTACCCCGCATCACATGGATAAGATTCCCGGAAGATAATAAAAAGATAGATTTGCGGAAGGAGGTGTGGAGACCCTAAAAGAATGGGTATTAGTAGTGTCAAGATTTTTTAGAAATGAAGCAGATTGTTTCTCTTTCAAAACAATAATTCATATAAAAATAGACCAGTGAATCAACCTAAAATGGCTAGTACTAGGTAAAAGGAATGCAATATGCACACTTTAAGCCAGGTGAAATCTGATTCCTATATACTTCAATAAAAAAACTTAATATTTATTTGATTGATTTGTTCTACATGATTGGCACCTATTTAAAATTATAAAACCACATAGCTATCATAGTCTTTTATTTCTTTTTATATAAAAGATAGCAAGACCAACAAGCAAGTGGCCAAACACCAATTTTAGGAACAATATGTAATAATATTACCCTCTTAGTTGAATATGGGACTACTAGCCAACATTATCAAAGAAGATAGATTCAGCAACAACAGCTTTATATGTGACCTGCAGCATGGGTATAACATCCCCTACTTCAGAATTCAGCACTAAGTCTGAGATTTTTTCTTAACAGAAATATCACTTTTTGAACTAACTAGGCCTACAAGCGAGACAAATTTTACAATATTTAATATGGGCATGAACTTACTATCCTTAAATATTTGGTACTCACCTCCATACTGAGTATAAGCTTGTTTGACATCACACAGCCAAGACACAAGCTGCTCACAAGGGATAGATTCACCATACTGAAGGAGATATCTCTGAGCGATCAATCTAAGTTCATTTGTCAATACATTCGCGTCAGAAGTGATTCCCGCCACGGAACATACCATATCATCATTCAACCTGTAAATCTTTTCTGAGAAAAATACTTCATCAAGGAGTTTATTAGTGTTCCTACGCTCAGCAGCTAGTAAAATACCGTCGGTGGCGAGAATGCCCAGACACGTCCCGGCATGACTGATGGCTTCCATTGCATACTCAACTTGGTACAGCCGACCTACGGAAATATGAATACTTCTGTAAGTACAACCAAATAACAAATTGTCTCCACAAACTTTCGTTTCATACTGCAAAAATTATTTACCTTCCGGCGAGAAAATAGTCGTCCGTGTATCATAACGCCGAGCCTGTAGAAATTTACAAAATAATGTTGTGAATCTGAATGACCAAGCAAGATTAATAACCTATTCCACATTAAATGTTCCGTATCAATTTTGTGAATGTACGATTGAGACTTACCATGTTTGTGTAAAATATTATATTTTATTCTAATAAACACTTAATTCAGTTCTATAGTCTGATATTTCCGAAATAAACGATAAATGCAACTTTGCCGGACGATATAAAGATGACATTGACAATTTGACGGACTGATATTCCAGATGCCGAGCTATTACAAAGCAAACGTTGTCTATTCGTACATATGCTCCAAGAAAGAAAGAGATGCAATGATTTGTAATGCTAGAAATAAGCTCACTAAGGAATTTCTTGCAATGATTATCAAAGTTTCGAAGCCACTAATGTTGCCAGACATAAATATATAGCATTTTTCTCATCAGACTAATCAAAATAGAAACCGTTTGTAAAAAGTATAAAATAACATAAAAAAAAATGTGAGCCGTCACGGGACGCCTGGCAGATGTGAAACATCGACATTATTTTGTAAAAGTAATATGCAGAAAAGAACATATCGTCGTTGTGGTGCGAAAACTCACTAACTAACATTCTTGGCAAAAATGAGTTATTGATGCCAAGTTGTCTATAAATACATTATCTACCTTATGAATTAATATTTTAGGCAGATATTTTAATAATAATGAAGTTATAAAAATACATTAAGTACCTAACTACTCCATCAATCGCAGTAATCTTTACGAAAATTAATTAAGACACTTGGTTAATAGTCGCATTATATTGTTTATGCAAGTTGATATCCATACTCTGTTTACAAATATCACTAAATGCTCTTAATTACTTTTCGTTGGAAGATATTCTCACTCGTAGTTTACTAATTGTACTTAGTTACTTTTCGCATACATTATATCGAGAAGTTTTATCAAATCTGTATCAGAAATAGTCATTAACATAACTTAAGTATTTTATCATTTCACGTTTATTACATATTTTTTAAATATTTGATGAAGAGTAAGCTCACTAAAGTAGTTTAGTGATTAATAATTTGAACTAAGCGACAGGTTGTGACCTGTTGTCGATTTGATCGCACGTGTATTTTTCGCCGCTTGCGCTTAGTTCAACAGTACGAAGTTTATTACGCATCATTACACTTGTGTTTTAAGTTATCCCGTGTATAATGAAGAAACGTGCTCAATATCTAGTATCACTTGCGCGAGGGAAAAGAGAAGAACAAGATGTAAGTACTTTTTAAAACTTGTAACAAAAGAGTCTTTCTATTCATATGAAAATGTTTAGGTAATAGCTGGTACATTTTAAAGTGTTATAGTCATAAATATTATAATATTCTACTAATACCTGCCTCGGTAATTCAATAGTGGTATTGGTACTGTTTATTTATTTTTATTTATTTATTCCTAAAACAATTTACATTGTATCTGAATAGTGATTACAAATAAGTACATTAATTAGATTATATTAGATATATGAATAACATTTACATAGGTCAGGTACAAGTCAAACATATAATGGAATAAAATTATAAAACATTAAAAACAGTTAACATAACATAAATAATCTACGCATAAATTATTCAATCATAGTACATTTTTTTCACTATTATCTGTAAGACTGATGTGCTGAGAACCCAGCGTCTCTCCCCGGGTCGCGCAAACAATAGTATTATTTTTATCTATCACAGAATACTCAGAGTTAACCTGGCGTCTAGAATTGTATCTGGAATTTAGCACTAGGCTCGCCTTCTATTACATGACATTGTCGTAGGTATAAGATAATTTCAGAGTAAATCAAAAATAGTAGTTTTCAAGTAAATTCATTCATCGTTATTATTAACATGGAAAGTTACATACATTCAGTCCGCCTGATGGTAAGCACATACCTAATAGTAGAACTAGCGTTCTATGATAAGCTACCGGAGCCCATGGATCCTTGCAATGTTAAGACTTAGGATTGAAATCGTGAAGTGACATCAGTCAACATCTCTCTTTAATTTATTTTTGGCGAAGTTTCGTAAACGGGAGACGTTTACGAGAAGTTTCGTAATAATAAATTTACTCACAAGGGATACGTTTAAACAGTGTCTAGTTATGGTAAAGTTAAAGCAAGAGCTAAAGCTGCGTAGCTCTCGCTTTAACCTTAGAATAGTTATGCCATTTGGTTATCTTACAAGTATACAATAATTTTGTTCTTTTTTACAGGAATCCGACATAACTCCTATCCTACATCCATTGGATGTTGAAGGAGATCAAGCAAATATGGTTCAAAATGACCATGGCTGTGGTGCTGCTCCATTATCAGAATTTATAACGCCTTCCAATGAAATATATTCACCAGCTACTCGATGCCATTATGAAAAAACGATCGAACCAGTTTCTACACCCTCATCACTTAGGTTGGACTGCAACACTCCCAAACAATACACCTATTTAGAACGCGCAAAATTTAATGAGTGCTCTCCATTTTCGATGAATTTAAATCCACCATATTCAGAACCACCTGCTGATTCATATTCAACAAAAATTTACACCCAAGGACCAAGATCAGCCTGTTTACCGTTACGAGAGTCACCTGTGATAGATTTAGATATTAATATACCATCCATCACTGCATCTGATTTTGATGTATTGCCAGTGTCACGACCTTCAAGTTCAGCAAATGAAGAACCGTCAAGTACAGATGATTTCCGTGCCTCCGAAACTTCATGGATACCAGACAGTGATCACGAGTATGTCACTAGCACTGTCAGTCGTAAAAAAGTATGTCAAATATCAGATTCAGATGCCACCTCAGCAAGTAGCCCCATAGCTCGAGATTTGGAACTTGAAAGTCCATCACTACTGCATAATCAAGATTGTTCAACCACAAATCAACCATTAGCTACAGATATGGTTACAAGTACTATTTGTGAGGATAAAGGAAATGAAGTAGAGCAAAAAAATGAAAACAAACGATGGAAAAAGGCAGATCCCTCTAAATGGAAAATTAATCTGAACAAAAAGAATAAACACGAGTGTCTTCCTTACCAAGATAAATTGGGTAAAACCATGTCCGCTAAACTTCCAAAACCTGTAAACTGTGGTGCTAATTGCCGTTTTGACTGCTTTAAATTTACAGAAAGCGATAGAAAAATGATTTGTAAATCTTTTTGGTTACTAACTAATTACACTTCTCAGAAACAGTTTATATTGACTCATGTTAAAGAACAAAAACCCAAACGGCAAAATCTCGAAGTTAAAACAAAAAACCGAAGGGTATCCAGGGAGTATTATCTAATTAGAAACGGTATAAAGACGAGGGTTTGTAGTATTTTCTTCATGAGAACTTTAAGTGTCTCTAACGGACCCATTAATAACGCTTTTAAGTTTATTAATGAATATGGTACCTTTGTTGGATCTGATAATCGCGGTAGAAGGTCACCTAAAAATAAGAGTGCTCCAGAAGATGTGGAGTTTCTTAAAGCACATATCGAAAGTTTCCCTAAAATGGAGTCCCATTATTGTAGGCAATCATCAAAACGGCTGTATTTAGACAAAAATCTATCGATTGCGAAAATGTATCAGTTATACAAACAAACATCAATTCAAATTGGAAGATGGCGCTGCAGTGTCAATGTTAATTTCGGCTCCGCTGTTATTGTGATTTTAAAATTATAAAAAGTGTTTCTACTCTGTGAAATGGACAAAAGTGGCTAGATAATCAATCAACCGACGTCATACATTGTGGGAAATGTTCATCGTGTAGTGAAAAACTATAAAAATAGTAAAAATCATCACGGAAAGAACTGGTCATGTTGTGCGTTTTTACAAACATTATATGTACCCAGCCTTGACGAGATACAGTGAATTACTATCAAAAATACGAAACAAATTGCATACTATCTCCATTAGCCCTAAATCTAATCATTTGATAAAATAGTGGAATATAGTGATACACCGCAAAATGACTTGCAAATATTTATACAACTGACACAAAGACACTAGCGACGCCTGTCGAAAGTTACCGGTATTTGCAACCGTTTTCGACCCAGCCGTTAGCGCGCTAAGAGACTTGCTCAGTAATTCGGATCAGATCACGAGATGGCACTGCATGTACCATAATAAAGCTATAAAAAGACTGTGACAAACATAAACATAAAAAAAAACATACATATATATATAAATACAAAAAAAAAAGAAAGTAAAGAAATACATATATATATGATACAAAAAAAAAAATAATAATAATAAATTGACATTTTTAAATTCGTAAAGAGTGTATATTTCGAACAAAAAAATATATCATCGTGTGGACTACAAAATATTTTTGAACTCAGTGACAAATGTAAATGTGAACTACCAACCGCAAACCATTCGCATTTCAAAGTCATTACTGCTCAGCGCTTACCAACACGAAACTACTACTCGCCTATTTCATTGAATTTGTACATCGTGTTCGTGGCGTAGCGGCGTACACTGTCGGATTAGTTGCATCAGCGCTTCGAGGGTGGCAGTTCAAGCCCAGCCACCTGCAGTGTTTTTGTAGTTTATTTCTGTTGTTGCTGAGCTAAAAGATTCCATAATGATTCAATGCACAGGATGTAATCATAAAATCACGAACAGAGAATATTTAAAATGCTCTTTATGTAGCATGATCTATGACTTACAATGCAGTAACATAACAGAGAAACAGCTACGTACAATGTCAACGGAAAATAGGCTGACATGGAAATGCCAAGCTTGTATCTGTAAAGCTCCCAAAGGAAATAATAATAATACTCCAATTTGGCTAAACTAACTGGAAACTGGTCGAAAAGACTTAGATACACTGAATGTCACAATGAGGAAGAAATCAACCAATATCGCATACGAAATCGATCTATCTGTTGATGGCATAACCGGCGACACTTTATCGAATATTGCTTCCGATGAAACCTGCTTGCTTGCTTCCAGCCAGAAAACAATTGAAAGTGAGACAATAACAATAGATAGATTTAGTCATCTACTCGATTTAAAACTGGAAAAAATTAAGACATCCTTACTAAACGAACTAAAAATCACCATAAAAACAGAAGTAGAGAATGCCATGAAAAACCTACAAAAAGATCTGGATATTAACACAAATCCCTCAAAAGAACAGAAAATTCTAGAGGAGAAAATCAACAAAATTGACACTAAAATACAATATATTGAGCAGCAAATACACACTATGAATAGCGAAAACAAAATAATACTCTACGGATTAAATGAAGAACGCTATGAAACGGAACAGGATCTATACGATCGCGTCTCAGCCGCATTTTATGACATAATGAATATCGACATTAACCCCTATATTGAAGATATAAAGCGTATAGGAAGAACAGGAAACAGAAGACCTTTGATGCTGGAGTTAATTAGTAAGCGAATGGCTAAATACATTATGAACAACGCAAGAAGCTTCAAAGACACTGGATTAGCTGTAGGAACATTTATGGACAAAAAAACTCTACAACAACGATACGAGCTGCGAAAGCATCTCCAAACAGCAAGACAAAACGGCAAACACGCAATAATAAAAAACAACCAACTCTACATAAACGGCAAACTCTACACAAGCACCAATGACAGTACTAGAGAAGAATACTGTGACATAACTCAAACCCAGAATGAGGACCCATACATACGACATGAAGAAAATACAGAAAATCATACATTTCGTGAATAAGTACCATCAATTCAAAGTTCTATTTCAAAATTTTCAAAGTCTTTATAATAAAAAACACATACTAGAGGCTTTCATGGAGAATACTCCAATTTACCAAGCTATATGTGCTTCAGAAACTTGGCTATCTGCAGAAAAAATGGACACAATTCAATTTACAGGATACAGATACGCAGCTAATTACTCCCGGAAAAATCGAACAGGAGGCGGTGTTTGCATTCTATTACAAGAAAATCTTAATTTTGTTGAAATACCCGACATTTCTGCCATGTCTGTAGAATACGTTATAGAAGTTTGCGCAACTGAATTGCCTAAAGAAAAAGTATTATTGATCACCATGTACTGGAACAGAAAAGAAGAAGAAGTATTTATTAGACAATTACATTCAATTTTGAAATATGTAAACACAAAATACATAAAACACAAGATCATTATTGGAGGCGATTTTAACATAAACATATTGGAGAATAGCCTTAAATCTAATGATTTTTTAAATTTAATGATGGAATATAGATTCACTCAACATATTACAACACCTACACGAATATCTCAAACCACGTCTTCTTGCTTAGATTTAATTTTCACAAATTTTGTAAATGATAAAATATATACAACGGTTGAAGAGTTAGGTTTTTCTGATCACAACGCTACAATAATACATCTAGAACAAGAACCACAAACAAACAAAAACACAGACTGGTACACAATACAGAGATCTTTCAATGGAAAGAATATGGAAACATTCAAATCAGCATTAAGCTCAATTAAATGGCGTGACTTTATACTAGCTAGCAATAATATAAACGAAAACTACAAAGCCTTCCAAAAAATATTATTAAACACATTAAATAAATGCATTCCATTACGTAGAATAAAATTAAAATCAAAATATAAAAAGCACTGGCTGACAAAAGGTTTAAAGAATTCATGCAAAAATAAAAGATTATTAAAAATACTTACATTAAAAACTCACAATGAAATCCTCCTTAAATATTATAAAAATTACGAAAGAATATTAAAACTTGCAATAGCGACAGCAAAAAAACAACAATATATAAATAAAATTAAAAAATCTCACAATAAAGTAAAAGCTATGTGGAACATAATTAATGAACGTACAAATGAAATTAAAAAATCTGACAAATATAATATCAGCCTAAAAATTAACAAAGATATAATAACCGAACCTAAACTAGTAGCCAATACTTTCAATAACTTTTTTGCTAACATTGGTGAGAAAACCGGCCGAACACCTGGCACTATATTAAACACCCTGAGTGTAACTGACTCAACTACAAACACCATGTTTCTGAGCCCAATAAATCCTCGAGAAGTTAACCAAATAATTAAAAATTTAAAAACCAAAAAAAGCCGTGGTTACGATGAGCTGCCACCTATCCTTTTTAAGAAATGCGCTGAAGAACTTACCTTACCTTTCTACATCCTAATAAATCAGTCCTTTGATGAAGGTGTTTTCCCCGACGAATTAAAAAAAGCTATTATAAAACCAATACATAAAAAGAGCTCTAAATCAGATCCTAATAATTATCGCCCTATAGCTCTTTTGCCGACAGCTTCAAAGATTTTCGAAAAGGCAATGTGTGACCGTGTTTATAGTTTTTGTGAAAAATACAACCTTTTCAATGACTGTCAAAATGGCTTCCGCAGGAATCGTTCAACAGTATTAGCAATTTACAAGTACATTCAAGAAGCACTTAATATAATAAACAATAAACGCTATGCTATAGGAATATTATTGGATATGACGAAAGCGTATGACAAGGTACAATTTAATATACTACTAAAGAAATTATATCATATAGGAATTCGTGGAAAGGCTTACGAATGGTTTAGATCCTACTTACAAAATAGAGAACAACATGTAGAACTTGAATATTTTAATGAAACGACAAAAGAAATAACGCACGTCCGCTCTGATGGTAAACATATCACAGCATCAATACCTCAAGGCAGTGTAATCGGTTGTCTTTTATTTCTTATTTATATCAACGACCTTCCAAAATCCATAGACGGACCATGCGTTTTGTTTGCGGATGACATTTCTTTACTTACCAATTGCGAAACGAACTCTGACATTAATTACCAATTGACAAATATTTTCAATACATTAATGACCTGGATGCAAGAACATAACCTAGAAATTAATTTTGCAAAAACTAAACTTATGACATTTCACCCTAATCAGAAGGCACCTATTAACATTGACTTTACATATAATACTCTAAAAATAGAAGTAGTTAACGAATTCACGCTATTAGGATTAAAAATTGACAAACAAATAAGTTGGAAACAGCACATACAAAAAGTAAAAGCAAAAATCTCGAAATTCACGTATGCTCTCCGAGAGATTAAGACAACCACGGATCTAAAAACAGCACTCACCACCTACTACGCATATGCTTTCGCATGGCTTAGCTATGGTATAATAATGTGGGGAAATAGCACTGACGCACCTACTCTCTTTACGTTACAAAAAAAACTAGTCAGAATCTTAGCTAACATACAACAAACCGACAGTTGCAAACCACACTTCCAAAATTACAAAATATTTACTTTACCAGGTATCTACATTCATGAAATATGTAAATTCGTTCGGAAGCAGCCAGAATTGTTTAACAAAAGAGGAAATACATCAACAAAATACACATTTCGACATAAAGACAGATTAAAATTACCATCATCAAGAATAAAAATGCACTCTTCTAGTCCACTTGCTATGTCGGTAAAACTCTACAACAAACTACCAGACTGCATAAAAGACGTTAGGAGAGTTATATTATACCCGAAAATTATGCGTTTATAATTTTACAGTTTATGAGGCTAAGCCACCAAATAAAGGGTTTTGTATGTTGTGGAACGAGCTGAACGGTAAACGAGGAAGTTCAGAGATAGCTACTTGTTTGAAAAAGTGGTTAGATACAATTCCACAGGAGATTAAAGAAGTATCTATTTTTTCGGATACGTGTTCGGGGCAAAATCGCAATCAATACATGTCTGCTTTTTTTCTTAACATAATTCAAACATCGCATTTGAACGTGATAGAACAGAAGTTTCTAGAGTCTGGGCACACGATGATGGAGGTCGATTCGATGCACTCTGCAATTGAATTGGAACGGAGAAAAGCTTCAATTTATAGCATGAATGACTGGAAAAATGTAGTAAAACGAGCACGATCTAATAGACATAGGAAGGATGCACTTCCTTACGAAGTACATGACATAAAATATCATGAAATAATTGATGTGAAGAAGATAGCTGCTTATACAATGTCTAATAAAATATTGGCACAGGATGGTAGTAAAGTACAATGGTTGAAAATTAAGTGTCTCAGGTATGAAAAAGAGAATCCAGGTATCATAAAATTTAGATACGATCATATTGGAGATTATTTAATTCTTGATACTAAAGATGTTAAAAAGACCAGAAATAATACAAAGAAAACTGCTACTACATCTGAGGAATCGACCTTTCCAAAGGCCTATACTTCATTGATACCCATAGCCAAAGCAAAAAAGAACGATTTACTTATACTTTGCAAAAAAGACATCATACCCGAAGAACTTCATCCTTGGTTTGAGTCTTTGCCTGTTAGTAAATCTGATCAAAATGATAGGTTGCCAGAACCAGATGTTTATGATACAGACGATGAACATTTTTAGGAGTTTTAATTCATTTTAGTAATTTCCAAGTATTTAATTCGTTTTAACAAGTTTGAAGTTTTTATTCTTTTCCTTGAAACTCTTTTAACATTAAGTACAAACATTTAGTATTATATTCATTATGCCAATAAATGACCAATTTTTATTTACAATATTTTGTTTTAATTAACAGACTTTTTATTTCTCTCAATATTTTTGATAAGTTTAATGAATAATTAAATGCTAAATATATTTTATTGTATTTGAATAGCTAATTAAGTCACATTTATAAATAACTAAGTGTTACGAATAACATTTTTCAATTATGCGAAAAGTCATTATTTCAGTAATAATTGAATAATTAAATCAATTTAAAAGATACACATTTTTTTATTGATTATTAGGTTTTATTGACATATTGAACACATTTTTTTCAAAGACATCACCATTCTAACTATAACCATGTAAGAGTAATTTAAGATCTAACCTAAAAAATACTTTAGAAGCGATTATCTCCGAATCACCTTTTTGTTAGTTATCGAGTTTTCGCACCACAACGACGATATTGTGATAGGAACTAAATATGTCATAATGATAAAATAAAAAGTCGATTGCGCATGCGTCACGGCATGCGTCGCCACGCCTGAAATCTGTTTTACGTGCGGCTATAGATGTTTCACATCAAAATTTTAAACTGATTTATCAATCACTCCAAAGCCTTTGCCTTCTTCTATGGCTCACTGTTGGTAATTTTTTATTTAATAAACATATTTTTTGTCTTTGTGTTCAGTATTATTAGTATTTCTTTATGTATGTGTATGTATTGCTTTGCTTTAAGCTTTATGTAATGTGTATGTAATATGAACAGTTGTACATATAAGATATTTTTATGTTAAATTAATTAGTAGATCCACCAACAATATCGCCTTTCTTATCTAGCAATAACAAAAGTTTTGGTCTATCAAACGGTGGTATGGGAGAGGTAGCAACTTAGTTACAGGGACGCCGAGTTTTACTATTTTCTTATTTGGTATACAAAAAGTATTCTCTAATTTATTCAACAACTCTACACCTTGATGTTTTGAAGCTTTGTTCTTTTACAGTTATACTGTCCAATACTTGTGATAACAAATAGGAACGGTAGAAAAAAATATAAGTCAATAGGTAGGTAGGAAAAACAAAAAAAACCTACCTAAATTAAAACTGCAACGTAGCAAAAAGAGGTAGATACCTAAATATGATAAAGGAGAGCATACATACTAATCAAAATGAAGATGATACGTATGATCAATTCCTGATAGTTCGAGAGCAATTGGTTTCACAAACTTCTGAGCAAAGAAAAGCGAAGTAGTGAGACATGGGAGTGCTTTAGTTGTTACGTTACATCACATCAACAACCAAATATGCAGTTATAATTTATTCCGAAACTCATCTCCGATATCTAATCAAGAAGGAGCTGTCCGCTTCGAGATATGCTGATACGAAAGATATTTAATGTTTCAAATCAGTTTTGGTGGACGGAGACGAATAGCACCACACCACTTATCCAGTGTAGAGTGTAGAATTCGTCCCAACGTCCCAAAGTAATAGGTACCTATCTACGAGAGATCGGACTGCAGCGTCTCTTTGAGTATTATATGGAACCAAATACACAATTCCACTGTGTAGATCCTTGCAGAGGCTTTTGTACTGCAGTGGATGTCTTCCGACGAGAAAGAGTAAGAGCGATAGAAAGGGGTCTATCTTAATTATTTGCCCATTATGAGTGGACAATTATTTTAGAAATGCAATAGGGACCTTTCTTTATTTGTGTCAGCATATTCATTTTTTATTTGGGACAAATCTAGTAATTAGTACTAGTAGTTCTTTCAAAATAAGTATCAGTATGTAATTTTAACATTTATTTACTTAAATAACACTCATACATGCATGTATTAGGTTACTTACACTTAATATTATTATACAGTATAACAATATAAGTAAAAAATAAGAAACCAAACTTAAAATTAATGGGTACCTATAATAAATAAACTTTACTTAAAATTCTAAGATTATTTTTTACGATGATGAAAAGTGATTAAATGATTGAAGTATCTACGCTAAGGACATTTTATGAACACAAAATCTATCCTCCTTTCAATAATCTATACATATCTTTGTATTATCTTTATTTGACAGTTCATACCAAATTAATTAGTTTTAGGAGGAGGGATAGATTTTTACATAAAAATTCTCGAATTAAAAGCTATAGTTTAGATACTTACTTGACATTATTAGTAGTCACTTTTATACGTAACAGACATTACGCATAAAAATCTGTTAATGAGCACGCATTCGTCTAACACATTTTATTTTAAAGGTAGAAATTTTTCTTTTTGCACTTAAGGCAGTGAACAAGTAAGAGTCGGTACTTACCGGACGACTTTACGCAGTAAGAAATACTAAATATCTACTTTGATATTTCTTCGGGACGAGCTAGAAAGTAAGTTTTTTCTTTCATACAAATATGCGGTAACAAAAATCTACTTAAAATTTCGCTAGTAAGTGGAAAGAATGTTGTATAGAAATCATTAATCTTTCTTTGAGTCAAGTAAACCCAATACTCTGGGTAGTAGAAACTATTGATTTGCTTGACTAGCTGAAACTCTATTAATCCGCCTCACTAGCTATCGTAATTTATTTAGTTAGCAATCATAATTATCATTCGCATTGGTTTCCAGGTAAATGTACTATAAAGAACTGTACATATATGAATCGAGGGACAGTGCGATTTCTAACTTGTTAACTGATGCCTCCGTTAGGAGCTTGGGCCTCAAACTACACCCTCGTTGTAAATGGCTTTCTTGAACAGTATGTAATATTTCACCACTTGTTTCTTAAGGCGCATACATCAGATTATAGCGATCATTTACCACTAAAACCTCTACCGCAGAAAATTCACAGTGCAACATTCAATAGTTTTTTAGTCAATCATAATCCATATGTTTTTACAAAAATATTATAAATAATAACTAGATTTATAAATAAGTATTAAAATTCTTATCATAATGGGTACGTTGTTACTAGGATCAAGCTAGGCTATGGTCATCGGGAGAGCCAGGTACATCTATTAGTCACATAGATTTTTTAGTAATCTCAATTAAATCGTAAATAGGTTGAACCAAGACGTAAGCTAAAATCATTACAACAAATGATATTAGTGCTTTCGACAATCCTGGCTGGGCTGCACTGTAGTAATCCATATTGAATCCTATTGCCATGCTTATGAGTCCCATGGAAACGGCAAATAGACCAAGAGCTATATGCGCAATCCTTACAGGACCATTCTTGACCATCAGTCGTACTTTTGCGGAGAAAAGGGCGACGACACCTGATATGAAACTTATTAATGAAAATCCCAGCGCGATTACACCTGTAACAGAACAAAATAATTATGTTGTTAAAATCATTAGAGATGGAAATAAAACAAATAATGGCCAAGCCTATGCCAGGCCTATAGTAATTTATGATTAAAACGTTTATTTTTGATACGAAACAAAATTGATTTTCTGAGAAATATAGGATTTTGTTACTGGCATGGAGCAGTTGTTCCATTATAAATGATTAAATGTTCCAATAATTAGCATAATAACTGCCTAATTTCACCTCTCGGTGCCAGATATCAATGTGGTTTTTACTACGTCACCGATCTACAGAAGCAATATATATAAATATTTCTTGTGTGTTTGGCGTGTAACATAGACGCATATGTGCATCCACGTTTCGTCTAATGTAATGGAAAGATGCACATATTATTTTTAATCCTAAAACTGTTTCAAAAGAGACTAATAGCAGAACGGAACGCCTGGAGAGCTTCTTCATTTATAATTTATTTGAGTAAGATCACAGTGACTACGATTACATTGACTGAGTTTAAAGACTCAGATGCTGATTAAGATATAACTAGGTACAAGCAAATTAAAACAGTTAACTATTGCTTCAACTGAATTACGTCTACGAATTCGGGGCTACCAGCCATGTTCGTTAATAACGAATCATGAGACATTTATTGGGTATTAGACACAATAATTGGGTACAAACCATCTGAGAAAATTAAAATTCTAACATTTATAAAACACAAATGATGTTACTGTAATGATGAATGAATTCAGATTGTTAGTATTAGCCTATGGGTTATTTTAAAGTTGAGTTATTTTAATGTGAAAAATGTCATTGTTGTTTTTTATGAAGGCGGTTGAAGTGGATTGTCAAGTGTCTATATATCTTATTTTTTATCAAAAGTAAGATACCCATTAGAAATGTCTTCATATTATGTAGGTACAATTTATAACAATTGCTAAATGTCAATACATACACGAACGGTAGGTATCTACTCATGAAGGTATATATTTTTTAAGTAGGTACTTACATACTTACCTATCTGAGTTGAGTTATATTTATGTATATGTTCTATGATTATTTAAATAATTTACTATTGGTTGCTATAATTTTATATGGTTTCGGGCCAAGAGAGAATAATAAGGCCAAGTAGTAGATGGTACGTAGTCGGTACTACTTACCATCATACCCTCTAACTGCGGTCGCCAGTGCACTTTCTTTCCCTTACTCTGATGATCCGATAGAACAGCTAGCTGACATGACCGGAATGAGTTCAGGTACAGAACCGACGGCTTTACGTGCTCTCCGAGAAACGACGAGTAAAAACCTCCAACTTTCAAATTCCGGGCCAATTCTGAACATTTTTCATGACGGAAAAATTCCAGTTCATTTGTTTTTTGGACAGATCCGGGTTATGAACTTAGGAACTCATTATCTGCGGTATAAAACGCAAAACCTAGACCACCAAGGCAGTTATAACAGAAATATAGTGTTTAGTATAAAATAATCTTACCACAAATTCCATGAGCAGTAGAAACTTCCATATTGACCTCAGCTAGTCCAAGAAAGCTGCCTCCAATCACGAAAACTGAGCCTACGAGCTGCAAACATCCGTGGACGATACGCCTTGCATCATTCGACAGTTGGAAGGACCAAGAACTGTGTCTATGCAGCGTAAGGATAGCCTCTACCAGGAACAGTTGGTACTGGAATTGTAATTCGACATAACTTTATAATCAATGGTTACATGAAACTAATCTAAGTAGCCGTTGGATGCGGGTAGCACAAGACTGGCCATTGTAAAGATTCTTGAGGACGTCTTTGTACAGCTGTGGACGTCTTTCGGCTGATGATGAGAATGATGAATCTAAGTAGGTTTAGTTTCTTTGATGTAGGTAAAGTAGCCATGTCGACTAAGATCAGCGTTAGGTAAGATTTGGGCTAAGGCTAAAATTAAAACTTACATTGTATAAGGTGACGTGAATTTGAACCTGATTCCTTTAATAAGCAAGTATTCGTAATGTAAAAGGATTTCCCGTTAAACGATTTTAGAAATGTAGGAATTCAAATCTCCGAAAAGACCCACTTCTTATCCACGATATATAATGGATAAGGGGATTAATTTGGTACCTACGTTCTCCTACAAGTAATTCTTAGGTCAAAATAACAGTCTAGATAGCAAGTTACCTACTATAATTTATACTTATAATTTTGATTTATTAATAATAACAACAAAAATATTTCACAGGGTGGTAATTTACTGCTCTTATTATTTCCTTCTGGTTGAATTTCATTAATTCTGGGCAAATTGCTAGTATCCGTTGTCCCAATGCTGTGCTATTTACACAGTACGCGTGAACAATAGTGTGCTGTTCTTTCTCTATTCTCTTACGCTTATAATTCGACAGAACGGGGAAGTCCACCTGAATGAAGAGACTGTGCGCTCTACAAAGCACGAGATCCTTACACCACACTCTTGTAAATTACAACACTTTTGGTCCCAGTCCCGAATCTAACCCGAATCCTGACTTTCTGTGCCACAAAATATAAGAACTAGTGATGGCAAATGGATTTAAAGATAATAGATATAAGTGCACATACATTTGACTATGTAGCTATGTATAATGCAGCTAAATACTGTCCCACTTCAGGGCAAGGGCCTCCTCCCACAATGAGGACATAGGCCATACTCAACACGCTGGCCTAGTGGCGGTTGCCAGACCTAAGATGCTATGAAGAACATTTTGCAGAACTCTCAGGTATGCACGTTTCCTCACTATGTTTTCCTCCAACTTCAAAGTATGAGATAATAAATTTTTAATATCTATGTACTTAGACGCAATGCCTAATAATACTAGCAAGAGATTAAACTATGATAATAATTTTGTCACAATACGTACACCAGTGCCAGCGAAAATGATATGCAACTGCATATTACTAATAGCTCCGTTAGGTGCAGAGGTTAGCGCGAAATGCCATAGACAGAACACCACTATCGCAACCAGCATATGATGGATCAGGTTGAACAGCTGACAAATGGCACGCCAGGCAGACTCCCACGATGAGTCGTACATCTCTCCTGCCTCTTCATCGTAACTCCCCGGGGCTTTGGTTACTTCCGGCTGGTACGGAACATGCTCCCGGATTTCGTACACCTCCACCTTGTCCATGGAGTGGCGGCTCGTACTCGGTCTGTCCATCCTGATCACTCCCGAATACCCCACGAAGCTGTTACTTAGTCAGTTCCGCCGACACGCGGTCACATGGACTCTCGTCGACGTTGAAACTAAAAGCCAGCTTCACAGATATCGATACTCTTGGAAGATAACAAGAGAAAATACTACTGATAAATGAGCTATCGTGAGTGAATTGACAGTTTTAAGATTGGGATCTTGCGTAACGGTGTGATAATGCGGGATAAAGATTATATCTTTATCACATTCATTCTTTTAAGAATGTTGAAATTTTGGCGACTACTTTAGGAGTGGCTATACGGCAATGTCGCTGTTTTGGTGACCTACATTTTAATACCCATTCAATGCCATTATTCACGTTTTTAGCATTAAATGTGAGAGTATGTTTGTTCATAATCTAATTGGTGCACTCACAGCCAGTTCCTCTCATCGGTTCGTTAGTGGTTGACAAGGCTAAGCACCTATGCACGTGGTCAGTCTATAATATAGGCAACTATTTGTGTGACCCATAAATAGTTGTTCTGAGTCTGCATGTACTTTGTGTCCGTCAATAATATGTTTGTAAAGTGCCCCGCGACACAGGGCTTAATTTCCCTAGTTATAAATATAATACAAAACTGTAAATATTCAAAGACCTTTACCGATTTAATATCTTTATTTTATAGGAATGGTCCAAATCGATAAGTAAAGCCCAAATACATAAAACTAGAAAAAGCACATAGCCCTTGCGAGCGATCACAACCTCTCAATGTTAATCCGTCTTTTTGCTTTGCACCCCGCCCCGAAATGGCCCTATAGTAGAAGAACGATAATCTTTACACTATAGGGCCATTTTCAGTTATGACGGCTGGTCGCGATGACCAACTGTTACCGGTAAGGGACATACTCGTAGGTACCTCATGACGTGCATTCTTTATTCCTTAACTCTCACACTCATATTCAATTATTAAAAATGAGTATATGTACCTACCTTGCAATTACAATTACATTTTTTATATTGACACGTACGGTCGACAATTCAATGAATAAAAGTCATTGCTTTCTTAAAGTAATGATTTATGTAGTTCGAAGTTAGTAAAGTAGTTCATATTATATATAAAATATACCTAACATTGATATTTTATGTATTTAGTATCTATAGGTACCTTAGCAAATTAGCATTGCTAGTTTTAGGTACAGAAACCAGCACATCAAGCTAATCAATATCTCAGCAATCTGTCAAATTTTGCTAATTGAAAGTGAACCTTATACTATTGTGATTAAGTTGAAAATTTTAAAAAGAACATTGACCGATTGTGGTAGCTGGATGTTCTGGCGTCTGTACCTACGTGTAACTTCCGGATATTTCCATACGTCAGATTCGATTTCATCGCATTCGTTTGAGTTTAAATACTCTAATACTTGTCGATAAGATAAAAATTTATATCCTGAAGATATTATTATCTATTTTATTCTGATAAAATAATCTCGATAATGAGAAAAGAAATCGATATAAAACTTAAAAAAATGCAATTCTTGTGAGAAATGATTCGGAACGTATGCTTAATCTTTTTTCAGTTATTTCTTGTATTTCAAGGAACTACTAAACTAATACTGTGACAATTTTTGTCGATTGATGATGCACTAAAAGTTACTGCTTTAAAAACATAGAACTGACTGCTATTTTTCTCTGAGCAACCGATTTGAACAAAATTGATATACCTAGGTAGAATACTACGAAAGACAGGGCTCATAAAAAGAAAATAGCAGAATCGGATAACAAATGCAGTAGAAACCGCGTAAAATATTTATAATATCTAATGTCTAATTTATTACGTCCTTATTTGTGGAATCTGTTAAGATTGAAAACTCTTTCATAATAATGTTTAGTTCAGTTACTAAGCGCTAGATGGAAGTGTTTGGAAAAGTTTTGTTATATCCGAATAGATGGCGTCAGGGGTATCAAAAGCCTTACTACTTTTGTTGTTATCATGATAATAATTTTTGTTTTTAAATAAATCATTATTTATTTGACCTTACTGCAATTTAATTAATGTTTGTATTACCTCCTGAACAACTGCCACCCTGCCTTTTCCCCCAATAGATAAGGATAATGTATAAGATGAAGCAACTGCCATCTACCTCCAGTTCCGTATAGAGCCAGTAACTAATATGTTTAGACCAGGTGTCAGATTCTATCTTACTAGTGGCTACCTGATTTTATTGCCATAGATTATTATCTAATGACAACCGGGGGCTTAGCGTGCTCATCGAGGCACGGAGTGAAGCCCTTCAGCCAACCAGCCCACGATAAAAATTTTAGCTTTACACCAAGATTGTACGGTGCGGGATCCAAATCCACGACCTCCCGGGGACTTGCACCGCACGGACGCGGAGGTTACCAACTCTCTAAACTACACACATCAACATTGTCTAGGGATATTTTAGGTTTACTCAATTTACTCAACTTTGATTAATTATAACATACAACATGTAAATACTTTTATAAAGCCCATTTATCAGACGTCAATGTTTTTGCGTAAATAAATTTCTATTCAAAATAAGAAAATACGTGAAATAATGGTGAAACTATCAATGAATGTGTTTCTCAAGAAAACAGTTAAGTGAAAAATCAGTAGTCAGTAAAACCACCTATGATGTTAATACCGGTCTTGCAACGGTTTTTCATCCTTTGGATTAAGTTATCCAAGTCTTGCAGCGGTATATTGTCCGGCAAGATGCAAAAAAAGTTGCTCTTCCGTCGCTATGTTTGCAGGGAAATTTATTTATTTTAATTATGGAGCACGTCCCACGCGGAAAAGAATTTAAAACTGGCCAGTATTTTTGAGTTTAAGAACTTTATACAAAATATCTCTAGACGGTGTTGATGTGTGTATAATACATAATAATCATTTATTCAATGAGTATGCGAGTAAAGGTGTTAACATATTTGATACTCTGCTATTATGTCGACGTGTAAATAGTTTGTAGATTACATTAATGATTATGACATATTTTGCCAAATAAATTAAAATACAACAAAATCAAATTCAACGTTAGCATTGGCATTGCAATTAAAAGTAAACCACCAAAGATACATGTAATAATTGCCATTAATAATATAACAAAATAGTTAGATCATAGGTATATGCCATAATTATCATCAATTAAAGAAAAGAAAATTAGGTCATAGGTACAATCATCAATAATCATCATTCATCATCATTATCAATGATTAAATTGTTTTTTTTGAGTACTATCAACAAAATATTATCACAACCTTCGTTATCAGTTAACAATAATCAACACAAATAAAAAGAAAGCAAAAAGGTGCAAAATATTCAAGTGCAGACACCAATTTGTTTCCAAATAATTCTTCAATGGTATAATAAAAACAATTTTGCGCGAGCCGTTTAGTCAAGCTTGTTTTGACAGATTCTATAGTCATCTTTTAAATATTACATCCATCATGAATGTACTCTTATATACTTACTCAGGAATTGCTCCTAAGTAGGTGTACCTAATCGATTTGCCTGATTTTTCCAGTTATGACCTTTTCGTGAATTTGGAAATAACGAAGTTACTCTTTGAAATAAACTGAAATCTCCCGGATTTGCTGTAGCTTGTAACTCAAGAAACCAGGCTCCACATACTGCTCTAATTCCCATTTGATCTAAAGGTTCGTGCTACGAATATAAAAAAAAAATTTGTGACATGAACTTGTCGTGTTTTCTGCATATTGTATGTATTTAATTACGAAAAAAATGAAAATTACTATTTTTATCCGTTGTCTAGTATTCACAGTACAAGCTTTTCTTAATTCGGGTTAGATGGCGCTGTGTGATATTATTATTATTTATTTATTGTTTCCTTAATATTAAAACACAAGTACAGAAAAATACGCCATAAAACCGACCAGTCGGTTTGACTGCGGTCATATGTCTTGAATATTTATTTTATTTATTTATTTTGATGTTTAGCAATTGTATTATAGTGAAAATTTGTTTTGTATCTTTATTTATTGTAGAAAGTGCAACAGCATTTGATAACAAATGTTTAGGATGCAAATAAGCAGCACAAATCCAATAAAAGGTTTACACGAGTAAGAACCTGGTTAGTTAAAAAATAATATTAATCACACGCGTCGTGCATAACCATAGTTTACGGTCTAAATATTTTTATGTCCTACTAGCTGTGCCCCGCGGTTTTATAAATATTAATTATTCCCCCGCATTAAACTTTATAAATTATAACCTATGTGTTAATCTAGGGTGTCAACTAACTCCATACCCAATTTTATTAAAATCGCTCCAGCCGTTTGGACGCGTGAAGAAGTAAAAATCATACACACTCACAAACTTTCGCCTTTATAATATTAGTGTGATTATAGGTATTCCAAAATGCAGGAGCGAGATAGTTGTGTGCTAAACTTCGGGCCTTAAGTGAGTTAACTTCGTGGTAAAAAAATACTTAATTATGTCCAACAGAATAACAATATCGTTGACTAAAAAATAAAGAAAAGAAATGTCATTCTTGGGTAGGAAATAAATTCTGGAAGAAATTGTACCTCAAAGAAGCCGGTGTTATTAGGGAGGGACTAGCCGGCCTTCCAATTAATTAAGGTGCTAATGAATTCTACCTGAGGGGTATGTGAGGCGTAACCCATTTGTCAACGGACACGTGATAACGAGCCTAGAAATGTAGAAACCTTTATTTTTTGTGTTGGGATTCGGGTCAGCGACCAAGGTCTACTTAGAAACGTTCCATCCTTACCTTCAGACTAAATATCAACAAAACGCGACGTACTAAGTTAGCACGTTTATTTGGATTTATAGACTTAGTACGGAGAACACAGACTTTATTTCGTGGCCGCATATAGATAAAAAGTGCTCGTATATTTTCGAATACAATACTTAGCTTATACACTTCATCATTACAGCTAAATAGAGTTCACAGCTAGACAATCCCCAATCTTGGGGGATATGCCATCATATTGTTGTTGTCTTGGCAGACAGGTTGGCGATCGCAGTAAGATGATCATAGTACTCAAAAGAACGCTCCTGCACTCGTCTGGTATATATTCCCTCGGGGCGACTTCTATACCGGGATGGGATGGGGAGATGATATTCAGATATTAGCCGCCGTCACCACACAACAGTCATACCCTTGCACTATTTAAATCGTCTTAACTATTACGTACAACTTAATTAGTACGAAATAAAGATGCTGTCACGGTTGCCTAGTACGAATAAAGACGCAGTAAAGGTTAACTAGTACGAATAAAGACGCTGTAAAGGTTGCCTAGTACGAATAAAGACGTTGTAAAGGTTACCTAGTATCAATAGAGAGCGTTCGTGAGATACAGAGCGCTAACAAACAGACGGAGAGTAGAATAGACGGGTGGACAGCGGCAGTGCCGGTTTTAGCAGTACCAGCGCCCTGGGCGAGATTCAGACGGCGCCCCCTTCCCCCTTATTTTACTCACGCCTTCTAACCGCAAACCCATTAACTGGCCAAGCACGAATTAAATTCGCACTCGAAGGGTTCCGTACCAGCAAACAAAACAAAAAACATTTTACCAGCTTGACGCTTAATATATTGATTTCTTGTTGAGTCTTTAAACACAGGTTCAATTTCTGGTTCCTGAGCCAATTATTTCGCTGTTAAAATGGCGCTTTTGAAGCCAGTATTTCTGTATCCTTCCTTGTAATCACAGCACTCTTTCAATATTTCTGTTTATTTACCGAGATCCATGTCCGTTGATTGAAGAGATTTACTATCGATATTAATTTGAAAAAGTATGTCATACCAAACATCCAATGTAACTATGAAGCTGAAATCTTTTAAATGTTCGGCATGAGTAGTAGCCTCATGAGAGATTTGAACATCAGTTTTCTGCATTTCAATAGCCAAAGTAATTAATGCGTGATGGCATTAATTTAATAACTCGTATTTATTTAAAATTTGAATAATAACTTTAGTCACTCTTTCATCACTCGACTCATTGACAGGTATAAATTCTATAAAATGTTCTTTTACTGATATTTTATTGTCATCTGATGATAAATAAAAAAATCGTAGTGTCAGTGAAAGTTGTGACACGAATAATAATAATTATAATTTCGGACTTGACTTTTTCACCCATCAGTTGTATCAATTCATTTTGAATATCTTTACCGCAATAGTGGTCTGAAACATTATCCTTCATGGCAAGTGCTCCTGCATAACTGGTTAAAATTTAGCTAGTAGTTGTACTAAGCCCAGAAATTTTCCGTTATTTGGCGTATATAGTTTAGTACCTCTAAACGCCATATTGTTTTCAAAACATTCACAGACAAAACATTGTTCCATCTTGTACTTTCTTTTCTTATCAGTTTTTGCTCTTGTCCATGTATTGTTTTTCCTGTTTTTAATCCTAATTCTGTATCAATCCATGAAAGGTAAAACTTCTTATGTGAAGTGCTATCCTCATGAATTCTTAACATTTACACCATCAAATAGCCGGCTACAAAAACAATAAACTCGATCCCTCGAAACGGAGTATATTTACCGTTGAATTATTTCGTTATTTGCAAGATTTTTTGTGAAGTGAGATTTAGAGAAATATCGCCCTGTGTCATTCTTCGGATAATTTTCAATGTAACTTTGTACTGGGCCATTAGATATTATATGATCAAATTCTTTGCTATTCGAGTAATTAGCTGGATCAGATATATCCGAAACAACAGTGCTAATAGGTATCATTTAGAATTTGTATTTGTTGCACTGCATGTCACCAATGGAGTCATTCTGAATAGCATAATTTTTTTTGGCACATGTTTCTTATATTTATTGAAGTTACGTATAAGTATATAAACGCCATTCAGAAAGGGGCGCCTGCGGCGCCCCTTTTTGCCCGGCGCCCTGGGCGGTCGCCCAACCGCGCCCTACCCTGACGCCGCTACTGGACAGTGGAGGCTTAGTAAGAGGGTTCCGTTGGTACTCTTTGGATACAGAATCCTAAAAGTGAAATGGTCATAGGATGAAGTGAAAGGGTGTTTCTTACTTATTCTGTAATATACCTCTTTTTAATATTATCCCTTAATATTATAAATTATTTATTATTATTCTTGTTTGATAATTATTGATTTATTCGATTAGGTATGTTGTTTTTCTTAACTTTAAAGTTATGTGTCTAAGGTTTTTTTTTAAAGAAAGTTGAGGCCGGGTGAATGTTTAATTAAACATTAAATATTTTAATGACCCTTCCGCTCTGATCATGCCAAAACACCCTTCTGCCATTATTTAACTGTTCTGTCTCACTCCACTATGTTATTGTGTGAGGCTTGACGTATAAATCATATCATTTAGGTTAGGTTAGATTATAAGACGTATCACAGTGTCATCTTTTTTTAAGTTTTGTTTTATTTGAATAAAAAAGATTTTTATTCACGTAGACTTTAGAAAAGCGCTTGTAAATGAACATGTTTGTAGTAATATAGTTGTAAACATTATTATTTCTAGTAACATAGATATTTAGGTACACATTGTATTGATTGTATGAAAACATTTGTAAAATATATTTTATAATAGCAATGATATTTAGCTAGCTCGTATCACGTTATTGTCAAGAGATTATGTTTAAGTTTAATTATCAAAATTTATAGTTTTAGCTATATTTTTACTACATATTGTCATCATCATAACAACTGTAAGAAGCCCACTGCTGGATTGAAGCCTCCCCCAAGAATCATCTTAGGGGGATATACCATAGTCACCACGCTTGACGATCGCAGTATATGGTACTCAGAAAGAAGCTGCTATCGGTCCTCAGGTAGATATTCCCTCGGGTCGACTTCTACGCCCCCCAAGGGACGAGATGGGGTCATGATATTCTGGTATTCCCCGCCGGCACCACATAGCAATGTACGTATTTACGTAAGTAAATCACGTACCACAGTGTACGTAAATTATATTGAATTTATGATTGTGTCCTAGAATGCGAAGTTACGTAAGTTTCTATACTGTAAGGAAGGTTAAGGACGCCACAGTAAAAGCGAACGCGGTCATTACCTTACCGTGTGAGAGCCGGCGTTTGTGTGTGTGCGCTTTATGTCTACGTAAATGTAGCTACGTATTTATACGTTCCTTCATCTATCGAGAAGGAAAAATAACCTCGCGAGATGCTTATTACTTACGATGGGATTAAGAAATAAAAAAGAAAGAAAGAAAATGATTTATACACAAAATTGCACAGACAACAAAAATATAAGATAACATAACGAAAAATAAAATAAAAACAGACACTTGTTGTCCGTGCAAAATTTTGCCCTTGTCTAATGTCTAATTTACAGTGGTTTGTTATTGGTTTTTTATGGGAAAAACTAATGTAAAATTAAACATGTGTATCTATGAATCATCTAAAAGAAAATTATCTTGTTAGTGTAGATTTCCACGATAAAATTGTGGCCATCAATTGGTGGAATATGTCATATGCCACACTTTGCAGGCGGGATAAGATATTTGTTGCCCTCAGCCACACAATACCACAAGTATAAGGGCCGAGCTCACAATTCGCTTTATTGAACTCGCCGCAATCATCATCGCTTTCTATGATACTTTTGGAGGATTCAACAAAAGGCCGGGTCTTCGCCCATAAATGTTGAGCGGAAATTTAAAAAAATGTCCCTATTAACCTATCCTTTTATTCATCTTCATGTCAGTAACCGCGCTGAGTATGTGTGTATGCTCTGGCGCAGGTTACCTAGTTTGTATTCTGTGGATTAATTATCTATATAAGTATGTATTTACAAAAGAAAAGTAGTATATGTAGTATATCAGTTATCTGGTTTCCATAGTACAAGCTCTGCTTAGTTTTGGATCAGATGACCGTGTGTGAATAATGTCCGAGGATATTATTATTATTATTCTTATTTGCAAGATGGATCGCCTTATCGTCCGGTGAAGCAGTGAACGCTAATTTCAAAAGTCAAGTAAAAAGAAATGTCGCGAAGTATATCTTTACAGTCTTTAAAAGTATTGCTCTTGTCTTAAAATACAATGAAGAAAACAGGAATATGTTCGTGTGGGAAAATAATAATAATAATAATAATATCTGGGGACAATGTCACACAGATCATCCTAGCCCCAAACTAAGCAAAGCTTGTACTACGGGTACCACGCGACGATATACATACTTATATAGATAGATAAATACTTATATACATAGAAAACATCCATGACTCAGAAACAAATATTCGTGCTCATCACACAAATATTTGCACTTACCGGGATTCGAACCCAGGACCACCAGCTTCGTAGGCAGGATCACTACCAACTAAGCTACGGTGACCGTCAATAGTTGTAAGTTAACGCCTTAATTGCGCCCTTAGGCCAGTATTTAGAAACGAATCCTAACTGAGAGTTCAACGCTAAAAAGCGATAGTAGATAGAGGGTTGGCTGTTTCATTTTCCAAGTATTAAATTAAGATGGGCTTCGACTCACTTCGTAGCTGTTGGTAGCTGTCCGATTGAAGTATTGGCATTTCAGCCGTTGTTAGCCATGTAGGTTTCGCTAAGATGTCGTTAAAAGCGTTTTATGTGCGTTAAGAAATATCGAATTGATTGTATAAATTCGAGTCTGAGCACCACGGTGCGGTGGCGGAGCAGTTATCGCACATTGGGCCGAGTACCCCGTGGTACGTGGGTTCGATTCCCACCCGCGCTTTTTATACAACTCATTTTAAAGATATCTGAAACTGTATTCAGATTAGCACGCTTAAAATGCTAAAAGTAAAAAATGAAATCATTGTTTATTATAAAAACTATGATTCAAGAAGTATGCAAAATAGGAATTAATGTAAAAACGTTAATCATATTCTAAAGTTAAAAGTGTACTTGCTCCGATGACTACAATGATGTGTATAGATACAAAAAATAAAATTAAACACTCAGTAGAATTGATAACAACCTTCTTTTGCAGTCGATAGAAGATTACAAAGGAAGTTTACCTACTTAAAGTGAATGTCTTGAATCTTATTATCCTCCAATAACGCAATAAACTATAAATATAAGCTTTCCTCAAACATTTTACCATTAATAAATCTTGGTGTTCCTCGGTAAACGGTATAGCACGCCTCACGTCATTCCCATCATTGTTAATTATTATAAATCGATGCACTCGCCGCCCGACTATTCGATTATTATCGTTAGATTTATAGCTTGAAATAGACCGACATTGGCGCATCCCGCTAGGCTTGTGATGATCACGCTGGAATGGATCACACCGCGAACGTTCGGCGCACAAATGTTCACGTAACCATTCCCATCCCTAGTCGAACAGCAACGAGCTGTTAACACTGTTATTATTAACTTGTTTCTTGCCTTTATATGTACATACAGTCAACGCCGTTAAAGTGGATACACTTGCAGTTTAAAAACTGCCCGTTCAACTGAGTGCATAAGCTTTGATAACTAAACCATGTAGCCAATGTTGATTGCATATATTATTCATAATGTCAGCCAACGTACGTCCACTGCTGGACAAAAGCCTCTCCAAGGAATGGGGTGATATGCCATAATCGCCATCCTTGGCAGACGGGTTGGCGATCGCAGTTTGGTGGTCATAGTTCACAGAAAAACGCTGCTATCCGTTCTCTGGATGGTATTCCCTCGGACGATTTCTACGTCCCCCACGGGATGTGATGGGGTGATGATATTCTATGCCGTCACCACACAGCATCATATATTATTATGCTATACATATGTTTTGGTAAGTGGTTCCCGTAGCATATGACACTTGTGATTCTAATGTCATGCCTTTTCAACCGGTCCCTGCTCCGATCGTCTCTAGTGATCTTACGTATAACCGGTGATTTGAAACCAGGATCTGCGGTTGAACATGCTACCCTTACCAAATACGCAGTTGAAATAATTGAAACATATTTCTTATCGGAGAAGCTAGATCGTCGGAAAGTTTTAGTTCACTTACTCAATTGACGGCTTGTTTGATAAATTTAAATTAATATTCCATAAAATATTCAATGAAGCGTAGCACTAAAACATTCTGTTATATAGTGTTAACTGTTAGGTACTTTATGATATTGAATTAATAATGAATGAATTATTCGACGTGGTCAAAATGGATCGAAAGTGCATCATATCGGGAATCCATTAAGTGCACATGCGTTTAGATTTTTAATTTATTTCCATCTAGTCTTCGGAATACTTCGGATATCTTTACGGTTTATTCCTAATTACGAAATCGTTTAAGACATATTTAAATTAATAACGACATTTTATGGTTAATTACACTCTGCTCTGTCCTCGAGATCAAGAAAACTATGTAGTAACGCGCAGCTACTGCTATCCAACCACTAAATTTGAAATCAACAGATTAGCAAAAAAAATACAACTCTTAGCGCCCTCTCTCGATAAGTCATTCGCGTTTTAGTGCTCACGCTATCTGCCACGCATTTTTTCGTTCCCCTTATATAATTTAAACATTTCAGTTATATCAAGTGTTTTATTTTTTTGGCTACGAATATAAAATAATTATTAAAGGTAAGATAACGTGTAGGTATAACAATCATTATGCCGAAAAAACGATATAGTGATGAAAATATTGAGGCTTATGTCAATCGAAAAATAAGGAAGATTGAGAAAAAATTACACAAAAGATGTTTATATGTACCGACAACGCTCATCTTCCCAAGATTCTTTAATAACTTTAGGTAAGTAAATGTTATAAAAATTGCATTATTGGTTCTCTGACACCTAATTTACGAAAATACCATAAAACCTAACCTCAAATTTTGATTGATGGTTGTGAACATTTTAATGGAATGTGTCCGCCAATAATAAAAACATAGCGGTGTACAGTTCATAGGGACTGATACCAGTGCTATAACAATATCTTTGTGAACATTACAATGGAATGTGTCCGCCAGAAATAAAAACATAGCGGTGTACAGTTCATAGGGACTGATACCAGTGCTATAACAATATCTTTGTGAACATTACAATGGAATGTGTCCGCCAGAAATAAAAACATAGCGGTGTACAGTTCATAGGGACTGATACCAGTGCTATAACAATATCTTTGTGAACATTACATGGAATGTGTCCGCCAGAAATAAAAACATAGCGGTGTACAGTTCATAGGGACTGATACCAGTGCTATAACAATATATTTGTGAACATTACAATGGAATGTGTCCGCCGGAAATAAATACATAGCGGTGTACAGTTCATAGGGACTGATACCAGTGCTATAATAATATCTTTGTGAACATTACAATGGAATGTGTCCGCTAGAAATAAAAACATAGCTGTGTATAGTTCATAGGGATTGATACCAGTGCTTTAACAATATCTTTGTGACCATTACTATGGAATGTTTCCGTCATGATTTCCTAAATACCTACTTGGTAACTTATAATACGCAGTCACGGACATAATAATAAACCCACATAAACCACACATAAAAAAAGGCCGACGGCCGTCTCTTGACGTCACAATTCATGCCCATTTCAGACGAGCTATTTAGTAGCAATATTGGTGAAGACCCCTCAACGTCTCTTAAAATACCCCTACAATCAATTGAACAGAATAGGTACAGACCCTGCAAATGAGGCAATGGTCCCGCGTAACCACAGGGCTAGCATATCAATGGACCCTCCAGATGTAGCAGCCTCTAAAAAATTCTCACCTGAAGTGACTGAGGGCCATCGAGGGCATACAAACCACCGTAAACCAACCAGCCGGGCCAGCAGTAAATTCAAGTCTGTCCATTAGGTGGGAGCATACTGCGACAAATGGTCTTTCTAAGGAAGTAGAAAGACATTTTTACAAAACATGACATTCCAGAAAACTGTTAAAATATAATCTATAATCAAGAGGTAAAAGCAGCCTTGTAAGATGTTCTCAATAAAAAAAACTAAGCTATTGAAATTATGCAAAAATAAATTGCCTTGATAATCGCTTGCTTAGGAGATGCTCTTTCACTTGACGTATCATCGGACAATACCAATTTAAAGCTTGTTAAGTCATTAACAGACGCTGGAAAACTGGTTTGCGACTTGCAACACACGGAATCCATGATTCGTAGAAGTTTTGTTTACCCCTCCATTAAAAAAGACATAAAAGATCATCTCCACACAACTCAAATAGACAGCCATCTCTTTGGCAGCCAGTTTTAAAAGCCGCAAAAGCAAAAAACGAAACAGGTGAGGAAATGAAAACTAGTGACTCTGCACCTGGGCTTTCAAGACGTTTTACCTAACCACATGGGAAATTTTAACGCGAGACGCCCACGGTCAGGCAAACAGGAGCAGCGGCGAGACGTCCGATAATGCCTGCCCCGACCAACCGATCAGAGTATCGCCAGCAACGCCGCGGTCCGCCGCCGACGCCACAGCCGCGCGCACCCTACAAGCGCTCACAGACCCACGCACCGCACCACCGCTAACACTGGTGGGTGAGTCATGCAGGACGTTTGTCACACTTCCTTGAAAGATTACAAACGATGCAGTACTGTTATCTTGGATTAAGGGTTATAAATTACCTTTTACTACCAATGTGTTACAAAATCACTCGCCATCACTACCTATATTAAACAAGTCTGATTTAAGTAATTATGGTGTCATGATCAAAGATTTAATTAAAATGGCGCAATATCACCCTGTCATAATATGATCAATATCTTTTGAGCACATTTCTTGTGCTCAAACCTGATGGTGGACAACGATTTATCTTAAATCTGCAGTCCTTGAAAAGATTTATTGATGCAAACCATTATAAATTAGAAGATCCTTGCACTACGATAAAATAAATTTTCTAAGTATTATTATCTAGTTACAGTTGATTTAAGGGATGCATATTTTGTAATTCCGATCGACGAAATTTTTCCAAAATTTTTGCTTTTTGAAATTCCGTCTATTCACGGTCTGAACAAATTTTACGGATTCAATGTGCTTTTATTTGGTTTGTGCACAGTTCCATACGTTTTTACGAAACTTCTCAAGCTTGTGATGGCTTTATTAAGAAGTTTAGGCTATTTGTCAATAATTTATTTATATGGTGTATTGGAAAAATTTGTAAGGAATGTATACACCGTTCAAATGACTAATTAATTCTAGTCTTTAGGATTTGTTTGAATTGATTAACTATGAAACGAGCCCAAAAAGCTGTAAATATCTGGGCTTTATTATTAATACAGAGTTATTTCATATCAGTTTAACTTATGGTAAAAAGACACATATCATAAATGAGACCAATTATTTTATGACACTCAAAAGTTGCAAAATAAGATCGCCTCGCTCGACTTGTGGGTCTGTTTGTATCAGCTTGTCCAGGTATTCAATACGGCTGGTTATATATACAAAAGAGTTAGAGAGGTGATTAGTAATGTTATATGGTTATACCTTCACATATACACTAAGATTTATTTTTGGGGTTAAAAGCTATTATAAACAACGCCAAACCTATTCGTGACGAAAATTATTGGATTGAAATATTTGCAAGCAAAACAGGGGGGGGGGGGGGGGTGGCATGCGGCAGAGACGGCAAAGGGAAAGTGGACTACTACGGAAAAAGATCTGCTCATTAACTTACTAAGAACTAATGGCAGCCTTTTTTGGACTGAAGATACCAAACAGCTTAAAAATTCCCAGATTCTTTTACCCATTGATAATACTCTATTAATCGGTACCACAGCCATATCCTATATTAATCGTAAGGGTGGCATTAGGTTTCCGCATCTAAATAAACTTACAAAACAATTTTGGAATTGGTGCGAGGAAAGAAATATTTGTTTTCTCGCCTCTTATATTGGTTCTGGAAATAATGAAATAGCAAACGCATAATCTTGGGTACACATCCTGACATAGAATGGCATATAGGTAAGTAATTTTTCCAAAAAATTATCAGTTTGCATCCAGATTCAATAAAAAATGCGTGTGTCATGGCAAAAAGACCCTGACGCTTAATTAATACCTTTACACTGAATTGGAATAATGTAAATTTTTATGCATTTTCACCATTTTCTGAAAAACCTTCAGGAAAATTATTACAGACGAAGCTGAAGGCATTGTTGTTGTGCCATACTGGCCTCCTGAGCCTTGGTTCCCTTTGTTCGAAAGTTTGTTAGTATCCAAACTTATCCTGTTCAAACCGAATGACCAAGCTCTTTTGTCATGTTCCCACAGTGCACCACTACCACGGCTTACTATGGCTGCAGGCAGATTGTCAGGAGACGGCACTACTAAAAAGAGGCGTCCCTCCTTCTTCTATTTATATTATGTTTGCTTCACTTTGTAACAATACTATGAAACAAAACAGGTTTAAAAAATTTGTTCAATTTTTGACAATCTCAGAACGTTGTTATATATGACGCTCCTATTCCTAATATTATATATTTTCTTACAAGCCTAATATGGAACGTTAGATAGTCATCGATCAGCTTTGTCATTAATAATTGGATCAAGAATTGGATCTGATGACAGAATGATTCAATTATTTAAAGACGGCCAGAAATTTGTCCAGCGCACTTAGGTCTTATATTAAAAAGACTCAGTCGATTAAAGGTGAAGAACAACATCTTTTCATAAGCCTTAAAAGCCCATATAAAGCTGTAAGTTCAGAGTCGCTAAGCCGCTAGATACAGAATGTTTTATGTGACAGTGGTGTTGCTACCAGTAAATGCAAGGCACACTCCACCAGGCATGCGTCTACTTCAGCAGCTCTTAGGTCAGGCGTATCCATAGACCTAATTAGAAAGACTGCAGGCTGGAGTGGGTCTTCATCGGTGTTTGCGAGGTTTTATCAAAGCCCCGTGTTAAATTATAATGCCAATGATTTTGCTTTATTTATTTTAAATGCCTAAATAAAAGGTGTTAATTATAAAGAATATTATTATATTTCAATTTAATAGTTTAGTGAAACCAATTAAAAGTGTTATACGACGTATACCTTTTTATTAAATATATAAATACATATATTACATACCTACATACAACGCTTTTGATGCTTTCAAATTCTACATAGTTTTCTTGATCTCGAGGACAGAGCAGAGTGTAATTGATGATTAAACGAACTTACCTGAAGTGAAGTTCTATCCCAATTACACGAAGGCTCTGTCCGAAGAGATCAAGACCCACCCAGTCCCTTACACTCATAATCACATAATATTTATGAGTCCCTAATGCGTTTTATGTATGGTAACTGAGGATCCCGTTCCTTTACTTTAAACTAAATGACTTATCGAGAGAGGGCGCTAAGAGTTGTATTTTTTTTGCTAATCTGTTGATTTCAAATTTAGTGGTTGGATAGCAGTAGCTGCGCGTTACTACATAGTTTTCTTGATCTCTTCGGACAGAGCCTTCGTGTAATTGGGATAGAACTTCACTTCAGGTAAGTTCGTTTAATCATCAATTTTATAACAGTGGTATCTTATGGAACAAGTTATTTTGAAATTCTTAAGCTTGGTTATGAATGAAGTGTTCTTTAGAATTTCTTCCTGTTTACCACTAGTGTAAGTGTTGTTGATTTTGTATTGTGAATATAATTATGTTAGATCTATGGACCTATTTGCTTTAGACGCATGGCATAGAGGTGACCATGGGCCCTCTATGTCTAATTTATCGACAATTTTTCTAATATTTCCAATGGATTTCTCTATTGACAATCTGTAACGTGAGAGCGCTATTTTAAGATCACTATATGAATTATTTAAAACGTCTCCTACAATTTTACACTTTTTTACATTATCAAATCAAATCCCGAGACTGTTATTCGTTTTGTGGGCATTGAGTAGACTGTATGAGTGCAAAGGACATTTCTTTTTTTTATACCTCAATCGCAAACATATATTAAAAAAAGAATACAAATGAATTAAATATAGTGCAGTAGAACTGCACAACTATTTAATAAATATAAATCAAAATATCTATTTGCATCTACAATTAATTACTTATTTATATGAACGGTTTTACATGAGTTCTGATTTCGCTAGTCGTCCGGCCCTTATAGATACTCTGATAACAAGAGGGTTAAGTGTATATAATAAGCCACAAGTTATCCTAACACAGAGTTACTCTACAAACTCTAACAAAAGCAGCTATATCAGAACTCATGTTCGCTCTATGTTACATATCCAGACTATATGGATACATATAGTCTGGATATGTAACATAGAGCGAACATGAGTTCTAATATAGCTGCTTTTCTGCCCTTATAAACGACGAGCCTGTTGGCGTTGTTGGTTAATAATTGCCTTTCACGCCGCAGGTCGTAGGTTCGATTCTCACCCAGAACAGATATTTGTGTGCATGACCATATCTGTTTGTCCTGAGTGTGGGTGTAATTATCTATATAAGTGTGTATTTACATGTACATATATGTAGTATACCGGTACATGGCTTGCATAGTACAAGCTCTGCTTATTTTGAGATCAGATGGCCGTGTGTGAATATTGTCCCAGAATATTATATTCTCACATGTTTATTACCAATATTATTTACAAGATATCATACAAGGGTATTTTAATACAAATACAACTCATACAATATATGGGCTACATGGAGAGAAAGGAGATCGGCAACCAGCCCATACAAACATGGCCTGGAATGGACATAAATGAAAAAATATGCATTTTGAAGAGGTACTAATATTATATCGCCCTGTATATTTATTTTTTATGTAATATAGGGCGTATAAGGTGAACAAGATTTCAATATTGAATGACAGCACGGACCGAATCTTGAAATTATTTTATTACAAAGATTTGTAGATTATGCTACTTTCAAAATATAAATAAGTAAAACAGGTTAATAGAGATGTTTTGGTAAGTTCACACCCCTCTAAAAAAGTATAGTCCGTGGTGCGAATAGCAGAGGTAAACCGTGATGCGTAGATCCAAAGTCCAAGAAAACCGGGGTCAGTCGGGAAGGCGAAAACAGAATCCAGAAACAAAGCCAAAGGTCGTCGTAAATAAACAAGCCACAAGAAAACATTCACGATGAGAGTCAAGCCAAAGACTACTATACAGTAGTCAAGCAAGCCCAAAATACAATAATTTCAATATGACAGATAAAACAGTGTTGCCAATTACTATGAAGAAGATTCCTTCATTGATTTATAAATCAACACACTATACATACTATTGATTTACATTATGGCTGTTGAGGATAATATTATGTACGCAAATAATACATATTTTACATGTGTGTACATACAGTGAAATCATGACGCCTGTGACAATGACAATGTAATAATAACTTCATGACTGGAAAAATAAATATTTCCCCAACGGCTCAAAAGACCGAAGCAGCCAGACCTTAAAAGACAGTTTAAGAAAACACGAATACCGGAATAACATTATTTACTTTTAAGAATTGAAATCAATTTCCCATGTTGTACAAGGAAATTAAAGGCATGGAGGGATTTTAAATATTATAATTTCTTTTTTAAATAGTAATAAACTTTGGTCCATCACAGGCCGGGATTTGACGATGTCCTTTCCGTACAATCCTGGCATTCGCCAGCAATACCGCCTTCTGCATGTAACTCTCCAGCCAGATATCAAGTCCTAAACTTGCAAGGTTGTTTTGCAGGGATTTAGGAATGAGGAGGCAGTCCTGCGGTCAATTACATAGGTTCATTGAATTTGAATCATAATCATAAAGTAAGGCAGAGATGATCGTTCCAGCCATACCATTAAATAGCGTTTGCAACCAGTAGTTAATATCTTAATAAGAAAGCAATAGGGATTATGGATCTAGCTGTACAGGGGTGGGCTGTAATAGTACCTTCATTATGTGTGGTCCCGTCGACCGGTACGGATGTATTGATAAATCCAAGATGGAGGCTGGTAGTTAATGCGGAATAATACATAAATATAAAGCCTTTACAAAGTCAATTTTACAAGTGATGCCAATTACTTGCTCGCTAGTTTATGCAACAGTCTATTGAATTCAGAGGTAGTCAGCTATCGCGTTGCAAGAATATCATATTCCTAACACTTCAGTTGTTGCTCATTATTATTTTCATACTCTGTTGGGCATATATTTAACTCTGGAATGATATAATGCTACTAGCTATGCCCCGCAGCTTCACCCGCGGTAAAGTAGATTTGGCGTAAAATAGTAACTAACATACATCCATACATCTATACTCATAAACATAAAAAAAACGCTGGAATGGCTCGCAGATGGTAGATTTTTTCCTACTTACTTAACACTTATCATAATATTTTGGACAAGTCACTCAATATCTTTATAAATTATAGCCTATGTGTTATTCTGATGTATAAGCTATATTATTGTAAAGTTTCGTTAAAATCCATTCAGTAGTTTTTACGTGAAAGAGTAACAAACAACCATCCATACTTACAAACTTTCGCGTTTATAGTATTCGTAGGATTTTCGTTATCGCAGGGACTATATAATATAAAAATATGTATACTAGATGCAGCAAAAATGGTGCAGGAAATTAAAAAATAATGAAATCCAGTTCTTGAAATACGAACAAAATTGTTTAGCTTGCCTTATAACATGAATCAGCTAATGGTTATTTTTGTACACGTTGTTCAGTTGCTTACACAAATTCAGCTCTTTAAATTAAGTACACTATTTATGGTACACACGGCTACATATCAAGCTATACATTTCCAATATAAGCTGACCTGTCATTGTGTGGAAATCCTGCACAACGCGGGATCAGCTTATATTGTATGTGTGAGTACTTTTCACTAGAGTTCCACTGTTTTCTTTTTAGGGTTCCGTAGCCAAATGGCAAAAAACGGAATCCTTATAGATTCGTCATGTCTGTCTGTCTGTCTGTCCGTCCGTATGTCACAGCCACTTTTTTCCGAAACTATAAGAGCTGTACTGCTGAAACTCGGTAAGTAGATGTATTATGTGAACCGCATTAAGATTTTAACACAAAAATTGAAAAAAAAAACAATAATTTTGGGGGGTCGCCATACATAATAATAATAAGGACAGAGTGAGGAGGTTCCTCACTCTGTCGCCCTGACCACCGGTGGCCTAGGGCGTATAACCCCGCCGCCGGGCGAGCTCTGTTTTTTACGTATTTATTTGTGTATTATTGTTTTATATATCGATTTTATAAGAATAAATATGTATTAAATATGAAAATAAATAAATGAGTTGAAATAATAATAATAATATCTGGGGACAATCTCACACAGATCATCCTAGCCCCAAACTAAGCAAAGCTTGTACTATGGGTACCAGGCGACGATATACATACTTATATAGATAGATAAATACATACATAGAAAACATCCATGACTCAGAAACAAATATTCGTGCTCATCACACAAATATTTGCACTTACCGGGATTCGAACCCAGGACCACCAGCTTCGTAGGCAGGAGTAAAAAAAGTCTTGAAAAAGTGTAAAATCAATATCTTTTAGCAATTATTGTTTTGTTTGAATAAATGAACTTAATAATCATTTTTTTTATTAATATGCCTTATACGTAGCGAAGCACGTACCGGGCCGCTAGTTCTGTATATTATTTAGCTAAGTTAGTTTGAAATTATTCTTTATATACTACCAAGCATCTGATAGTATGCGGTTACCAGAGCCTATGACAATTATAAAACACACGGCATCACTAATCTACTATCTCATTACCATAATAATACACCTGGAGTGTATTCTACATGGTGGGGGTACTTCCCCAGACAAGCTGTTTAAAGAGTGAAAGAACGCTATGCTCTACCTTACTTAAAAGTTGCTACCGTTTAGAGCTACCCAGAGGATTGCTATATTTTTAGTTACGGCAATCCTCTGGGTAGTGGTGGCGTGTAACCCCTAAAACCCACTTAATTTAAGCTTGGTTATGTTGGCTTATTAGAGAATTTAGATAATATTGATAATTGTACTAAAATTTTAATCTTTTATGTTACATTCAAACACAATTGATATTGTTTATGAATAAATCACTATGACTATGCTTGACTGCAGTAACAATAAACTAACGGTAAAATGGGGCGAATAGACATCTCGATGTGCATAGGAATCCTGGGATGAATACAAATCCCGAAGTGAATAGAAATTGGGACAATATCTGAAAAAAAGTTACGTTAGTTCGTTTTTGTACGTTCTCGTCTCTATATACCCCCTTTTACGTTTCTGATTTAAAAATATTTATAAAAAAGTTTTATGACATTTAGCTCCACAAATATAAATTACTCCCTTAGATTCCTTAAGTAAGACTGAATAATAAATTATACATTACATAAATAACAAACATTGCTAGCAAAATAAATAGTTACTCAATTATCTTTAAGTACAGGAGAGCGGGAGAGCTAGAGGATACTAAATAATTGTAATTCGTGACCTGAGTGCGTGTAATTTTACGTGCGAGAGTTAAGTATTGGTATTTTAGTAAAATAGCACTCTAATTAGTTAAAAATAGTACATGTAAACAACTAGATAGGTTCGTTACAAGTAAATACGGAATCATTTGGAATTAAATATTGTGCAAGTGCAATTTTGTACTAATAATACGCATAAGACAAAACAATTTGTGGAGGTTTGGTTGTCTTATATACTTCGCAGTGAATGAGATTTTTGTGGTAAAAGCAGTATTTACTTAACTTCATCCTATTACCGTAGTGGTTATACTAGCGTCAGCGGTGTTCAAGCCGGCCAACATTAAAATTTGTTGTTAATAAATATATTATATATTAATAATAATAGAAAAGTCATGCAACAGATTTTGAAATATTTAGATTAAAAAAGAACTATATGTTTTAGTTTTTTTTGTTTTGATTAGGCAGGAGGAATGCCTACGCTTGCCACCCGCAAAAAGTGTCTGCGGGTGGGTATGTCGGACTCGCACCGACTAAACCTACCTGCCGTGGACTTCTCTTGGTGCCTGATGGGAGAGCCCCGGGAATGTAAGTATGCTGCTCTAGTGCCACATGTTGTACAAGCCACCTACTTGTTAGCAAATTGTAGCCTAATTTAATACGTTAAAAATGAATAAAATCATCAGAAGTCGTGCAAATCTATTACAAATAGTTTTCTTTTGTTTATACGAAAAATGTGTTTTGCTCGCATTAAACACGTCCAACGCCGTTAATTACTGTTGTTTAACTACTACAACCGGAACCGACCGCGTGACGTCCTCTCCGAAGTACGGAGACGTCAGCCATCTGTGAATGACTGCGAGCTCAGGTTTTTAACCTCACCGACCAGCATTATGTTGTGATGTCCACTCATTCTGTATTATATAGGTACTCTTTTATTCTCGTCTACTTTTTTTGGATATCATTCTTCTTCCTAGCTTGTTCCCATTTCATTTGTTTCAAGTTTTCAGTAATAACTGTGGCGGCGAGATACCAGACTATGAAGCGACTGCCATCTGACATTAAAACCCACATTCAAGGTGCAGTTTATATGCTAAGACCAGGTGTCAGATTGTATTAGGCTACTCACTACGGACAGACAGGCAGATATACAATTAAACGACAGTAATAAGTCACCATTATCGTTTTTTATTTCAATGCTATTGAAATGAGTCTCTGTAGGTACCACGGAACTTTACAAATGTAAATATTTATTGACATATACGAAGCACATTCAGCCATAGAACAGCTGTTTATCGATCACGCAATTATTTGTCATGCGCTGGGATCGAATGCGAAACACGATGACGCCAAAGTAGAACAAGACGACTACCATAATCATTTCACCACATGAGCATTTCTTGCATTCTTTTTCTAGTATAAACCTAGGCTAAAATATACGAAATCCTTATGAAAACACATAATGATAAATGTAAATATAAAATCGTTAAAATACCTACGCAGTGTAGAGAACAAAGGAAATATGTTTTTGATGTTTTACAGTTTACTGCGTACCTACACCTATGCTCATTTTGCTGTAATAGATTAATTTATTATAAATAAATCGCTAGATATTTTTAGGTAGGTACATCCTGTGTGCAGAATGTCTATCTATAATCTTCATACCTTGCAGCTTATACGTTATAAATATTTCATCATCTTAAAGACGTGTTCTCACACTAAATAAGTGGGGTCGAGCATAGTTTTCCTTCGCTCTATGGTCCACGCTCTATTTTTATAGAGGTCAACAACATTTACAAATACTTCAAAAACTTAATCAAACAGTAAGCTGTTAAATTTTTTAAAGAACATAGGAAACTAAAAGACCAATTTGAATTTGTGTAGCTAAATTGTCAAGAATTTTTTTATAAAGTTAATCAGTCTGATTAAGACTGTTAAGTTTCTTAGAGGATTTGGGGCAGCATGAGCACAAAGGTAACTAAAGCCATACCTCAAGTTGGGGAAAGGGTTGGCACCGCGGGTTACCAGTATCTTATGATACATTTAATGACAATGAATTTGCTTATGTCACGTACCAATTAATATTCTTTCTGCACTCATACACATACAACTTTTATTAGTTCATAAGTTTGATTTTATGTTACATTAAGTAGTCCCCTCATTTATTAATATTAGTTAAGAAATTTTAATCTCACTATGATATTAATTATTGAACTGTGTTTGTTCATTTATTAATGAATCTTGTTCATGTTAACTTATATTATAATAAGTATATACAACCCATGTGATCAGTACCTACCCAAGATACAGGCACAATGCCTAGTTTGGGACCAAAGTTATTTTTAATACTTTGTACAGCTTTACCGAAATAAAGATATTCTTATATAATCTCAAAAATGGGAAATCATAAATTTAACCGTCGTCCGGCGGGTCTCGAACCTGCACCATCTACCAATCCGGGGTAGACGCTCTGCGTTAAGCTACGAACGATACACGCTGGCAGATCAATTTTAGGATTCCCTTGCTAACACCCTTCCGGAGGATGTAGGTATTATCTATCGGTTTTGTTTTCTACAAACATGGCCGACTGATATGTTCACAGTTGCATGTGAAAGATCATATCATATTGATAATACCTTCCAAATTATTAAAAAGGTTCGAGCCCCGCTGGACGATTAAATTTATGATTTCCCATTTTTGAGTTTAGATAAACGCTGTACATTGGGAATAATGCTATAAAATTCTTATATAATATTCTGCACGGTATGCAAAGCATTCTATACATAGGGTCGAAAAGAATAAGGTTAGTACTTAATTTTCAAAGGTACCGTATGAGAAATTAAAAAGTCAATTTCAAGCACCTGTAAAAATTAATTTCAAGATACCGTATGTGAATTACGATGACACAGCATACGTTGAAAATAATTTCCAATTGGTTGAAAAGTTATTTTATTTTGAAGTTTTAGCTAATGTCTTGATATAAATGAAGAAGTGAAGAAATGTCGAAAATTTTATGCCTGGAAGTAGACCTCCAAGTTCTTATCTAGGACGTGCCGTAGCGAATGTGTAAATATGAACATCCAAGCGTCAGGCACCCGCGGGAACATAAAGCGATGTTTGACGAGGAACCCCCTGTTTAAATTGCCGGTAATAAATCACATTAGATTGCTTAGAAATATCCTAGATATAAGGCTGTTATTGAATTCAGTTTTGTTCTTGTTCTCTTCCCAGTTTGTTGAGATTCTCACGATGTTAACATTATGATTGCATTAAGTTTTTGCTAGGAAAACTTATTGCCACTGAGATTTATTTTACAATTTGAAAAATTATTTGTTATAATCAAAGATATTGTTTCATAAAATTTTTACTAAAATTATAATATTATCCATAAGTCACAGGCGTAATTCTAAGAAACTATGCAGTATTTAGTATTTTCTTATTTTGATTTTAGATGATAACGATGGGTAGAGACAATAATACTCATTGGGCTGGGGGGAAGGGTCAGCAACACTTCTCCCCGGTGTTGCGAGTGATCAAGGGCGGCGGTGATCACTTACCATCATGTTACCTACTTGGTAGTGTGCCGCCCTCTGATATAAAAAATAGTATCTGCGTTAAATAAGTAAAAATAATAATAATAATATATAGGGACAATGTCACACAGATCATCCTAGCCCCAAACTAAGCAAAGCTTGTACTATGGGTACCAGGCGACGATATACATACTTATATAGATAGATAAATACTTAAATACATAGAAAACATCCATGACTCAGAAAAAAATATTCGTGCTCATCACACAAATATTTGCACTTACCGGGATTCGAACCCAGGACCACCAGCTTCGTAGGCAGGAGCACTACCAACTAGGCTACGGAGACCGTCAAATATAAATAAATAATATAAATATAAATAAATAATATTTTATCTCCGTGTACTCCGTCTCTAAAAACTGTGAACATAAGAGTGATAAATGATTTTTGCGCAGTGGAAATCTCACCCTACCTCACACTTTGACCACCTAATTATAAAAATACAGATAAACCTGGAAACAATGTTATTTTAAAACCTACAAAGTCTAAGTTGACCCAAGTTATCCCAGACATCTAAGGATTATTATTCAATTATTTAAATTAATAACAATTTTATAATAAATTTTTAATTACTTAATTAAATATTTTAGAGTCGCCATTGTTAACTGAGTCGGAGAACTGTGAAACGACTGTGTGTGAAACGACTTTTAAACTTCTTCAAAAGAAGGAAATTATTAATTTATTGAGGCGTTTGTTACCCAATTTGTCTGCTAAACCGATGTGAACCTATTATGATCATTCTTTTAATTATTTTATCCGATAGGGAAAGCTTGCTGAATAGTCATGAATTTTTGGTTTAGCCCAAAACGGTATTTCATAAGAATTGTTAAAAGTCAGTGTTATGGTTGTTTATAACTATAATTATAACAAGGCTAAATGCCTCGATATAATTAAAGAGTTATAACTTATAAAATTGCACATATTTAATAAATTACCAATATCTCCTTAATTATGACATAAATCGTTTTTGTGGAAACTGTTTTTTCGAAACCGATACGCTCTTGGCCGACATGAGTTTCACTTAGAAACTTAAATTATATCAAGTTCTCACACATAATCATTATAATATAGAAAATAGATCATATCCATGTATGTTCGTACGATGTTTACAACATTATACAGTTTTATTAACACCATGTACAAATCTTTATTACAGTACATTAAATCTGCCACAGTTTAACTACAGCTATTAATTACCCTCCGCCGATAACTACCAGTATAGTAATTATACTCGTATGTGATTGCAAAGTTCACACTGTCAAGTAATTGCTGTAACTTTTACTCGCTTTTTACTTTCAACGCGAGTAGAGTAATATTCGACTAGAGCCCTTTTTCAAACAGTCGAAAGCTGTTGACCACACCAGTGGTGTAAGAGCGTGCGCGCGCGACGTCATCGAGAAAATCCTTTGATTAACATTTTTAAAAAAAAAAAGAACACAACAAAATTACGAAAAAATAAGACTAAATACTTACATTATTAGTTTTTGTAATTTACCATAGTGCTGTGATAAGAATATTTAGTGTAAAAGGCGGTATATTGCGAAAATTCCCAGAAAAGGTGAGTCCATTTTCTTTGGATTATCGTTGTTTATGGTACGTATGAAGTGAATTACGGTATACAATATTAACGGGACTTCGCAAATGGGAATATAACCATCCTTCATATGGTTTCATCAGTTCCTTTATAGACTAGAACGGAGGTAGAATGAACCAATCAATCATCATAAAATATTATCAATTGTCTTATGGCTATAGCTGTTTAATAAATTGATTTACGTGATTTCGTGTGTCTTCGTGTATTATAGATGAACATACTTCTGTATTTATTAATTCAAACCGACTTTAAAAGATGGAGGTATGCAATTTGACTCTATGTTTTTTATTTGATTAGAAATGTTATCTGTGTTCTTCAGTATAAAGTTTGTTCTATTGGATGATATAGAGAAGTTGAATTTGGTCCTGTATTTTTAAAGCGCTAATTACATTAATTTACTTAGTGTTGTTAGTTTGACAGATCCACTAATAAAATAATAAAATTAAGCCACCATGACTTACACTTAAAATTGAGGTACAGACGCCAGCACATCCAGCTACCCCAATCTGTCAAATTCTTTTATAGATTTTCAAGTTTATCACAAAAGCATAAGGTTCACTTTCAATTGGGGAAATTTGACAGATTGGGGTAGCTTGATATGCTGTAGTCTGTACATATAAAAGGTATAAAAAATAATTAAAAGTAAACAAAGAAAATGAGTGAAAATATTAAAGGCAGCAGCGGTTAGTAGATACATAGACACATATTTAAGAGTGCTCTTTTTAAAGTAACTATTTGACAAACGATGCATTTGATAATAAGTGGATACCGTAGCCCAAGACGCTAGCGGCAAACATGCCACGGGTCGCCGAGTCTTCCCCCTCCTCGGTTTTTCGGAGTATTAATGAGTGATTAATTAATACTGAGGGAAACTATTTACTCTAAGAGGATCGATGTGGTTTTGCCTTTTCTGGCATCAGCAAGCTCAGTAGTACTGGCACGTTAGAATATTTATAGGCTTCAAACACCCAATAGTTTCTCTGTGTGTTTGAAGCCTTTTCAAAACCAATAGAATCTGTCTTCATTCGCAGGTAGTTTTTCCGAATAAACATACTGCATCTACTAGCGCACAATGGTTATAGAGACGTCAATATCAATATGTCACTTATTATAAAGCATGTAATTCTGTCAGTTTGATTGTTTACCGTTATAAATGTATAATTAACTCGATTGTGGCGCTACGTCAAACAAAAGAGTTCATATGTCAACGCGAGAAGGAATTTGCATTGTCAGCATGTGTTACTATGAACACGAATAGTGTTGGACGCGGTTGTTATGGTTACAGAAGGTTGCGACAATCTGGCAGCGGTTTTAACTAGGTGGTCTTAGAATATAACATACGCTTTTTTTTAAAGACGACACTCGCATTAGTCTGATTAGTCCCTGTGTCGCGGGGTACTTTACAAATATAATTGACGGATATAAAGTACATCCATATTCAGGACAACTTTTTATGGGTCACAAAAATAGTTGTCCTGCGCGGGAATCAAACCCTGGACTCGAATCGGCGCACTTAATTTTTTTTAAATAAAATAAAATAAAAAAGGTTTTTATTCACGTAGACTTTAAAAAAGCGCTTGTAAATAGTCAGAACATGTTTGTAGTAATATAGTTGTACACATTATTATTTCTAGTAACATAGATATTTAGGTACACATTGTATTGATTGTATGAAAACATTTATAAAATTTATTTTATAATAGCAATGATATTTAGCTAGCTCGTATCAAGTTATTGTCAAGAGATTATGTTTAAGTTTAATTATCTAGTTTAAGTCTAATATTTTTAGTACATATTGTCCATGGTTCTATCTATATTAAGGTATTATTATTATGAGGGACCTTGTGTTAATAACGACGGTCGCGCTTTAATGCTACCACCGGATCCAATGCGCCCCAACTGAGAAGACCCAGCGAAACAAACTCAGTGGGTTCATCTACTACCGACTACTACTAATTTGCAATTAGTAGGTCCTGTGTGGCTGACGGCATAAAATATAGATATTCCCTCGGGACGACTTCTACGCCCCTCACGGTATATGATGGGGTAGATCTCATATTATACTCACAAAATTATATGATTCGTTGACAAATGATTATTGGGCGAAATAAAATTCTGCGAAACGTTAGTTTGCAAGTAACAATCTGGCAATTTTCGGGCAGATAATCGGGGCAGACAAATGGTTATCCTGTGCGGGAATTGTGCGACGGTCACCGTAGCCTAGTTGGTAGTGCTCCTGCCTACGAAGCTGGTGGTCCTTGGTTCTTATCCCAGTTAGTGCAAATATTTGTGTGATGAGCACGAATATTTGTTGCTTAGTCATGGCTTTTCTATGTATATAAGTATTTATCTATCTATATAAGTATGTATATGTCGCCTGGTACCCATAGTACAAGCTTTGCTTAGTTTGGGGCTAGGATGATCTGTGTGATATTGTTCCTAGATATTATTATAAAAAAAAACTCTCGCGCCATTAAAGTGGCGCCTGTCTTAATCGCTGCACCACCCATGCAGTCAAGCGAGCGAGATATTTCCACGCCGGTTGGCATCTAACATACCTACTTGCCTTTCACGCCGCAGGTCATGGGTTCGATTCCCACTCAGAACAGATATTTGTGTGCATGAACGTAGCTGTCTGTCCTCAGTCTGGGTGTAATTATCTATATTAATATCCATATTCCTACTGAATTTTTTTGGCAGTGTTCGTCAGTAACTGCCACGCCAAACATTGCACGGCAGAGAAAAAAAAGTGACTATTAAAAAAAAAATCTTAAGTAAGTAATTTTTACTGAATAAAATATACAGGTTGGCAGAGGAGTTGATGTTCAAACGCAAAATTTAGGTACTTTATGATGAGCAATATCCGAATCACCCCCATGTATTCTACGATTTTGCGTAGTTTTAGAGATTTTTTTTTTTTTTGATTTGACGCTATAGTTAGCCTAGGAGGCTTTCACTACTTCACCGGACTATAGAGGCGAGCAGAGGGCTCGAGCCGTCTAGCAATTAAGTAACCCGCGCCGGAGGGCACCCCCTGTGGGGTTCGAACCTCGACTCTGGGCGATTACTGGCGGAGAGAGGGCAGAGATCATCATTTTAGGGAGTTTTGTGCAACTTTCGCTCTACGTTAATGACATGACGCGGCCCCCTCCGCGTTGAGGGGGCTTTTTATCGATACGATATGCAAACTAAGGGTCATGGAGGGCGTTGGTGGTCGCGACGCGTTCGCGGTCGTACTCTCGTCCGACGAGTACGAATAATCGGTTTGTGTGTAGTGTCACGAGAGTTTCTAATGACTTTCATTTGTTCTAAGTAGGCAGTAATCTCGTCGTCCCGTTCGTCCAAGACGATCCTGGGACGAAGGTGCTTACGTGAGTTTTCGAGAAGAACCTAACATCAGTTTTATATTTTTTCTCGTTCTGTTGAACATTTTTGGTTGAGTTTTTTTTTTGTGATAATTAATTAGCATAGTTTAACGTAACACCTAAAAAGTATGGTTTATCTAATCATTGCAGAACTGACTTAGAATTTATTCAAAAGTTCAAAATTAGGGTTTGCGTTCAGGACTCATAAATTTTAAAAGTATCAAAAATAAAAATTAAAATGTGGAACAAACATGGGGGTGATTCAGATACTCCTCATCATAAAGTATCTTAATTTGGCGTCTGAACGTCAACTCTACGGCCACCCATATACACATATATGACTATTTTCGTCGTTTATTTGGAGTACTTGGAACTCGTACATAAACTACCTAACTATCTATATTTTACATATTGGAATATTTTATACTACCTAGCTCAAGCTCTTTAATGCTAGGATATCTACTAGGAAAACAAAGATAGATCGGTCTTAATGTATTACCAGGGTATCCCGGATGGACGTGACGCCGGTCGGATGAAAGCCGTGTCGGCACCGCGTGCCGGCGCTGTTCTGTTTGCACTATGATGCGCATGCGCGCCACGTGCACGATAACAGGTTATTCTGCTTTAGGGAGCTTTCTTGGCGATGAGCGAAGCGGCATTGACAGTAGCGATTTTAATATTATTCAACTAATCCGCGGCTGATTCTTGGCGGTTAGGTTATGTAATTAAACTATAATGGAAATACCTACGTAACTTGACTAGCCTACAAATGCTTTGTTCTTTTCATATCTATTATTAACAAAAGTAAAGAGCAATAATTGAATTGTCATAAGTTTAAATCGTTTAGATTCGGTGTCGTGTAATTTTGTGTGGTAAAGAATTGCTATAAATTCAATAAATTCGTAAGAAAGTGAAAACTGTACATTGAATATTTTTTTAAAAGGATACCTGGGTCGTGATCTACCATCGATATCGAAGCCAAAAATATAGTTTTTAGAATTTTTGTCTGTTTGTCTGTATGTATATCCGGGCTAAACTCAAAAAGTACTGCAGGGATTTACTTCAAATTTTGCATGAATATTACTTAGAGATCGGGTCAACATATATGCTACATATTAGTACATATTATCACGCTATCACCTACGGGGGAGGAGCTATGATAAGTAGCTAGTATTTAATAATAAATAAATCTTCCTCCTCAGCTAGTAGTCAACTGCTAGACATAGACCTCCTCCAAAGGTTGCCATTTGGAGGGGTTGGCCGTAGTCACCCCACTAGTCATTCGAGTTGTTAACCGCAGTAAGGTGGTAGTGGTAGCACAGGTGGCACTGGTGGCTAGACTACCTGATGTATCTCTTAGTCGACTTTTGCGACACCCATAGGATGGGCAGAAAACCACACAGCAATAAAAAAGAAACCGAAAATGTACTTAAAAGTAGACTAAAACTTTACTTGGTAATCGAGAAATAATAGTTTTAATCATTTGGTGAAAATCAATCTAACATCTTTATCCTAACTAAGTCAGCCCTTACCAATAGTGCCATATATAATCTGTTCCATAAAATAACATTGTCTTTCCTTTGCAATTAATAAGAAATAACTTGCTGTTTAAAAAAATACTCGACTTCTACTTTTCTATAAGCGATTTAGATTATATTTATATATTCCAAAGCATTCGCTATCAAAAATAATTATTTAAATGTATTAATTTAAATAATTATTTTTGGTATTCCATAGACAGACAGTCGAAAATATTTTTATTCTGTGTATGAATATTTGGAACCCAAAACACAGAAATTCGATTTATTATAGCAAGTCTATTGTAAATTGCGTTTTTATTTTTGTAACATATTTTAATTTTTATGGTTTGATTTTATGAATATTTGGAACCCAAAACACAGAAATTCGATTTATTATAACAAGTTTATTGTAAATTGCGTTTTTATTTTTTTAACATATTTTAATTTTTATGGTTTGATTTTATGAATATTTGGAACCCAAAACACAGAAATTCGATTTATTATAACAAGTTTATTGTAAATTGCGTTTTTATTTTTTTAACATATTTTAATATTAATGCCTTGATTTTATACATATAATTATTATATTATTTATAGTATAATTAATAATTGAATTTTTGACATTTGCATTAGTTATCAAGTCAGCCAAATGACGCCCACAGCTTGATAAAGGCCTCTCCAAAGATTTGTACATATCCTTGATTGTACATTGATTATGGCATATCCCTCCAAATGATAGAACACAACTCTATTAGTTGTGTTCTATCATTTGGAGGGATATGCCATAATCACTACGCTTAGCAAACCGTTTGGCGATCGCGGTATGATCGCCGATGTACAGAGGCCAACACATCCAGTTACCCCAATCTGTCAAATTTCTTTTATAGATTTTCAAATTTATCACAATAGCATAAGGTTCACTTTCAATTGGGGAATTTGACAGATTGGGGTAGCTTGTTGTGCTGGCGTCTGTTCATAGTGAGACACTGTCACCCGTTCTCCGGTGATATTCCCTCGGGCCCTCTACGGGATGATATGAGGTGGCAATATTCTTTGCCGTGAACCACACAGCAATTGCATTAGTATAAAGTATCATGTTGGGACGTTGGTTTACAACCGTGTAGAAGATGCTTAAAGTACAAAATATGTCTAAATTACCTAGATGCTTATTGAATTTCTTATAACGCTGATTATGGTTTTAAATGATAATCTGGAGATTAAATTTAATGGAGTCGTAATAGAAATATAAAAAGAAATTGAAGTATGTGGATTATTTACTAAACATAATTGTATAATAATATTTGCATGACCATGAATGGCTGAGTGTCAACGAAGCGAATATATTCAATATGTGTATTGTACTAACAAAAATAGCAAATAAATAATTACCATTCAGTCAAATATACCTCCATCTATTTAAGTTTTACTAGCCAATAAGCAATACTTAAAAATTACACAAAAATTTGCGACCCAGTCTTAATTTACATACATGGACTCACACCTGTATCCCAGAGGGGTAGGTGGAGACAATGTATTTCCACGTTGACGGACCTGTTGGCTTGGTTGGTAAATGCTTGCTTATCACGCCGGAGGTCGTGGGTTCGATTCCACCCAGGACAAATATTTGTGTGGATGAACATGTCTGTTTGTCCTGAGTCTGGGTGTTATTATCTATACAAGTAGTGTATTAATATAGCCTTTGATTCAGATCTCTTAGGCTAAGAACTCACGGAGCGATTTTCGCCCGCGTCCGCTGCGGTTGCGGACCCGCAGCTTCTGTAGAATGCAAATATTTATATAAAAATTTAAAGCACATTTCACGACGCGTTTTTCGCCCGCGGTGTACGCGCTTGTATGCGGTTGTATGCTTGTACGCGCTGTACCGGCGGGCAACTAGTAGAATCGCGCGGGCCGCAATTACCTGCAGCCTCGGCGGGTGGCGCCCGCGCGCTTTGCAATCGGTTGGCGGGCGACCGCGGGGGCCGGCGGGCGGCGCGGCGGGAGGTACAGAGATCCGGCCATTTTGCATCAGTGACTTGTTATTACACGTGGCATCGTGACGTTGTCAACAAACAATAAGTATAATATTCTAATAAAATGGATATTGAAATAGAGTACAAGAAAGGCCAGTTCTATGGGACAAGAGTTTGGAAGAATACAAATACAAGAGTTTGACGCTCAAAGCATGGGAGGAAGTCTGTACTATTTTAAATAAAGATTTTGAAAATTTGGACGAGAGAAATAAAAAAGAATATAGTTAGTATTATACATAAATATTCTTTTTTTAAATATTGTTTATTTATAAATGTCAGCGCCACCATTCTTTTCTTTATTGACTCGGGTTTCCTATAACTAAAATAATTTATTAACTTAAATTTTTGATAATTGCCAACTTAAGGCTCCACTGTCACTCATAAAATATTGTTGAAAAACATCTCTTATATTATAGGCATGTCTTCCGCTGCGTACTGATTGAGCTATCTGTATACTCTCAAGACTATGACTAAAATCTTCTTCTCTAATGTGTTGGCCGTCTCGTTTTCGTACGAAATTGTGAAGTATGCAACATGCCTTCACAATATCAATTGATAAAGTTATTGATACATCTAAAGCTCGATTTAATATTCGCCATTTGTTTGTTAAAATGCCAAATGCACATTCTACGTATCTCTGTGCTCTAGATAGGCGATAATTAAATACCCTTTTTTGAACACTCAAAAACTGACCACCATAAGGTCTCATTATATTTTGATGTAACCCGAACGCCTCATCGGCTACGAATGTATATGGCACAGGTGGTAAAGTAGATTCGGGTAGTATTTTTTCATTGGGTAGTTTGATAGAATCGCTATTAAGCGCATTCCAAAAAGTTGTGTTTTTGAAAATGGTTGAATCAGCATTACTTCCCGGGGCTCCGATGTCTACAAAAACAAAGCAGTAATCCGCATCAACTACAGCCATTAACACAAATGAAAAATAATCCTTCTAATTGTAGTAAGTTGAGGCACTGTTATCTGGTTTAATTATTCTTATGTGTTTCCCGTCTATTGCTCCGATGCAGTGAGGAAAGTTTGCGTAATTGTGAAATTTTTGCCTGATTTCTTCTAAAACTTCTGTAGTGATTACCGGAAAACATTCAAGCAATAACACCTCCCATAATTTTTCACATGTTATTCTTATAATTGTCGATATAGTTGTGTGCCCAATTCTGAATGTGTAATGCAAATCTTTCATTGAAGTCCCACTTGCTAGGTATCTGAAATAAATAAATTTACTTAATTATATGCTTTTCAGGAAACATGGTAATTAAAAAATGGAAAAATATTAAAGATTGCTGGATGAAAAACAACAAAAAAGTTGAAACAGAAACAAAATCTGGATCGGGAGCTAAAAAAACCAAAAAGTACATATATCAGTTACAGTTTTTGAAAAAAAAAATGCCTATTTAAAATACCTCCTCAACCTTAACAAACAGTGTGTTGAACAGCGGGGTCACTTGTATGATGGGTGGACTAATAACTGCACCGTTTTACACAACAATTTTTATTTCCACAACGGTAAAACAAAATACAGAAATACGTCAGAGCTATTGAAACGTCGAATGAGACTAGAGCGGGTTTTGTGTCACTCCGGGCGTCGATGGCTCGCTGTTGTGCGTGTGTGCGTGCAGCGTACACACGCGAAGCGTCAACACAGTGATACAGCTCAACAAACTACTAATACTACTACTGTTGCATCAACGTCAGATGCTTTTGCTACACCTACACCAGTCTCTTCTCAAACAGCTGCTAAAAAGAAAAAAAAGGACGACCCCGACAAAGCATTAATAGAGTTGTTGTCTCAACGCGAAGATAGACATTTGTCATTTTTTCGTGGAATTTTACCTTCATTGCAAAATTTTGATGAAGCAAAAACAAGAAAATTTCAAATAGCAGTTTTACAAATTATTGATAATCTTGATAATAATCTTCCAGCATTGTCATCTTATCAATATACATCATACAATTACAATCAAGAAAATAACAGTAATAACTATTGCGGCTATCGTACCTCCTCTTCTTACCAGTCTACTCCTGAAAGCAATACCCAAAGTCCTCAAAATCTTCCATCAGTCTCTTCACTAAATACTAATTTGTCCAATTTGTCAGATGATGTATATTTTGAGTAAAGAAATATAATGAATTCAATATTACCACTAGCTTTATTAAAATAAGCAGACTTACCTTAATGTTACTGCCAACATTTCCTCCGGTGATATAGGACTTACCTTAATGTTACTGCCAACATTTCCTCCGGTGATATAGGATCTCGCATATTAGTATGTTGTTTTTGAAGAGCAGTATCCATTTTTCTTAAAAGTTCTAAATAACTAGATACGGACATTCGAAAATAATTAAAGAATTTTTCTTCGTCCTTCTTTAATTCACTAATAAGAGTAACAAATAATCCATAACGATCTCTGTCCTTAATCAGTGGATGCACCCAGAACCTTTTGGGCCTTCTTTTTTTAATTCTTCTGTGAAGTAAGTATAACGCAACGGCTCATTTCTGGTGTGTGTCCATGGCGGTCTGGACCTCAACTGATCGTTAACCGCCCGTCTTGCAATCTTGCGATCATCGCCCGCCACGTTTGCGGGCGAAGATCGCAACCGCGGCGGCCGCGTAACCGCGCGAATAACCGGTCTCGTGAGTTTTGAAATAAAACCGCAGATCCACGACCGCGGCGGTTGCGGGCGAAAATCGCTCCGTGAGTTCTTAGCCTTAGTACAATGTATTTTTAAACTTATGTTAAGGACTAGCATTAAAATCCAATCTTTCCAAGATCTGTTTGCCAATCGGCAAAGGCCTCCTCCAACCTTTTCCATCCCTTTCTTTCTTGAGCCACTCTGTTCCATGTGACTCCTGCCAATTGTGTAACGTTATCGTCTCACCTTTTCTGTAGTGTATTACAAAAGTAAAATATTATATGTAGTATATCAGTTATCCATATTACAAGATCTGTTAAGTTTGGGATCAGATGGCCGTCGGTAAATAATGTCCCAGAATGATATTTAAATTTGTGACTTATTTGTCATTATATTCTTAATTTAAATTTTATGACAGTTAGAATACTATTTGTCTTACATTTTATTTGTTTTGGTATTTGTACATTGCAAAATCACATGGCCAAAGCTGTAATAAAGCTTAGGCCTACCTACAATTACAACTAAATCGTGTGCTAGACAAATTGCACAGATTATCTCAATTGCTGAGATACAGGTTAATTACTTAAAGCTAGAGAAATCCTAATTCGTGACATTATAAGATAAAATCTAATTTTTCAAACCGTAAATTATAGTTAAGACAATTTTAATGCCGTATTTATTCATGAAACTCAGTCGGTAACCGTAGAACTATACTTTACTCTTAAAAGGTGATTCATTTTAATTTTTCCATCCAGTTTACACGAGGTCTTGTAGGCTAGCGGAGCACATAGCTCCGTTGGGGGAGAAAGGTTCTCGAGTGGCGAACACGAACCGGGAGACGCAGCGTGGGCAAGCCCCCTACAAGGTGGACCGACGTGACGATCATGCAAGGAATGCTTTTCAACTCTATCATATTGTAATAACAGTTAAAACCAATAAATTATGAACATACGTTATGACGGATTAAGGGTTAAAGACGAAACTCAGATTGGTGCTTATGAGCCTTTCTTAGCTGCCATTTTCCCAAACAATAATAATATTGATAATTGTACTAATATTTTACTCTTTTATGTTACATTCAAACACAATTGATATTGTTTATGAATAAATGACTATCACAAACGTACTTATTTCCTGGATTTTAAATCTAAACAAGTATTTTAATACGCAACGGACGGGCATAAACATTGTAATTATCTATGTATTTCTATATTGCCAGTGAGGTGTTATGTACCTTGTATGTACCTAGGCATGCGGTCAGTCTTTAGATAGGTGACCAAACGAATCGGTTTAAGTAGTTTTGGAGGACGTAACAGAAGCATAAAGATGTTTTAATTTTGATAATTTTCCATCCAATAAATCCATTCCTATAAAAAATCTGTCATAAAAATCACCAGTATAAATTAATTTTCAGATCCATCCTTGCGATTCTGTGTTACGATGATTAAAATACATATGCATAGACATACAAACACAGTCAGAACTTATGAAATATATTTGTCTCTTTAAAACCGTTAGAACTTCTTTATTTTTCAAAGATTGCGATAATCACTTCGAGGAGAAACAAACATACATTAATTATAATAACTTAAAATAAATTACTTTACAATGCGCGCATTAACGGAGTGAGTTGTTGACAAAACATAGTTAATAAAAAAAAACCTTAAACTTACAATGATTAAACATCTATGTAAATCCTAAAGGCTAATTTTCCTGGCAGATAGTACAAAATGTAACAAAACTAACATAACACATGACAATAAAGATAACATCAGCAAGCCAGAGAACCAATACGGTCGTCGAATTTGCATATAACCAGCAGATTAGAGCAGTGAGTAGCCGTACAGATGAATTCGCTGATAGGAAACAGTTAACTCGGTTTATGTATATGAATGAATACAGAAACTACGAGAATAGTCTTGATTAAAAACTTTAGTTAAGAAAGGCAAACTTTACCACTTCTATAATGAAGTCTATTATTGACCAATTGGAGGGCAAGATAATATGTACATATGTAAGAATTTCAAAATAATCCGTTTAGAATTAAAATAATACAATAATAATAATAATACAATATTTTAGTATGTAAATTTTGGTTATATGTTAATATGCAAATTAATCTCTAAAAATGTTGTCTAATAAAATGATTATGTATAGTAATAAAGAAAAAAAAAATATCTTGTGATATTATTTACACACGGCCATCTGATCCCAAACTAAGCATAGCTTAGTATTACATACACCACTTTTATTTTGTAAATACGTACTTATATAGATAATTACACCCAGGCTCAGGACAAACATGTTCATGCATATAAATATATAACCTGTGTGGGAATCGAACCCACGACCTGCGGCATGAAAAGCAAGTATCTACCAACCACGCCAGCTGACCTGTCAAAGATTTGTTCTTCTGAGGATAAATTTACTGTAAACTCTCGTTAAGGGGCACTTTGACTTGCGTAATAAAAGGACGAATAAGTATAGGTACATATTGTAAAATATATTCTAAATACATACATACATACATACACCCACGCCTGTTTCCCAGAGGGGTAGGCAGAAACAACGGTTTTCCATTTGTCACGATCTTTGCATACTTCTTTTGCCTCGATTACTGTCATTATATTCTTCATACTAAATATTTACAACAATTAAAATAAAAAAGCACATCTAGACTCAGAACAACTATATAAAGGGCACCACACAAAGAGTTGTCATGTGCGGAAATCCGGAAAATCGCGAAAGAAAACCCGTAACTTTTTTTTAACATGATGAATACAGTAAGCCTTGGTAACTTTCACTGCTTCACCGGCCTATAGAGGCGAGCGAGGGCTCCAGCCGTTCAGCTAAACTGAACCCGAAACCACACAATAACGTGGCTACTACCTGAGGCACTGCGCCACACATGCAGTCGAATAAATATAAATATTGTTTGTGACTTAAATTTTTTTAAGTAAATCTCCACTCAGCAGCATACAAAATACTTCAAATCTTGTATTAAAATTAACAGTTTTCGCACGTCACTATGGTCTATATCTATTCCAATCAGTTGACCCACCTGTTAGACGTTAGACAGATGTTAGATAATCTCGCCGGCGGCTATGACGTGCCCCTAGGTACAGTCAACGTCACATCAATAGAAACATCTTTATTGGAAAATGGTCCTTATTGTTATTCGTTCAAGGTTTCCCATCGCAAATAACCCTGTTACATCATCTGCATATTAACTTTCATCTACATGTTACCATTAGGTTGCGACTGTACACACGGCTACATATGAAGCTATACATTTCCAATATAAGCTTACCTGTCATTGTATGGAAATCCTATGCAACGCGAGATCAGATTATACTGGAAATGTATAGCTTGATATTTAGCCGTGTGTTAGCTGTCATCGGTTAAACAAGGCTTTCGTTACGCGAGATTTTAATCAACTGATTTGAGGCAACCGGTATTAGGTGATTGTTGTTTGTTGAATCAAATTATGTTTGATATTGATATGTAGTTCTCCATTGGTTTATTTATTCGTACTTGTTTTTCCAATGAGCAATTTATTTACGTTCAAGCTGTTGTGTACAGTGTGCCCGTCGATTAAGCAATAAACATTAATTCCAGTTATAATCTATCTTAATTCCGTTAGCCGACTATGTATAAGGGGTCAAAGCTGTACCAAAATAAAAAAAATATATAATCATTAAAATATCCTGCGGCAATAACCATACATTTAATGTTTGTATGAATAACTGGATGTGCCCCGCGCTTTTACCTGCGTTAAACTTTATAAATTATAGCCTATGTCTTAATCCAGGGTGTCAGCTAGCTCCATACTAAATTGTATTAAAATCGCTCCAGCAGCTTAGACGTGAAGAAGTAACAAACATATACACTCACAAACTCACAAACTTTCACCTTTATAATATTATTGTGATTCATATCTAAAAGTCAGAGTTGTGTCAAAATTAACCCATAGAATAATTTTCTACATCGCACAATTTCCTAATATAATTTTTGAGGAATATAAAAATTGTTGAAATACCCTTTAACTTTTATGGATATCCGTTTTAACGTGTCTGAATCTTCATCGGATCCTTTAAAGATTTTTATGATTAAGCAGGCCTTAGGGAACATAAATGTAAACTCTTAGGTCAGTATTTGTAAACTAATCCCATTCCGCAGTCTTTTCTTCATCAGATCAGATTTACGAATCGCTTCTCATCGTTGAACTTAAACAGGATTGATTTTACTAAGTAATCTTAGGGAAACTCAAGTCGTCTAGCTAATAAGATCACAAATTAAGTAACCAGCGCCAGATGACACCTCCTTTGTGATTCGAACCTCGGCTTAGGGCGTTTAGAAAGACGCAATGGGTTAGTTAGGTAGTTGGGCGATTGGTTTCCGCACTTAGCCTCCTAATGGGCCGTTATGCGTGAACTTGTTTGGCTACTAGAACCATCCCAGTTCTATCCAGAAGTCCATTGTTTACTTTGATCTTATGTATGTTAACCTAAGTAATGGAACTTATGATAAAAAATATAAATTTTAATATAGGTACTACCAACCAACTTGGGTTGCTTTTGTTATTTTAGAATTGGTCTCCACGAGACAGGCTCGACCTAGTGTGGAGGTCATAAGTTAATGAAAGATATTTCCTTTTTGTAACAAAATTGTAATTTCACTGATATATGTAAAATAGTTAAGGAATATGTAAATAATTTTGGTAAATAAATCTTTATCTTATCTTATATTAGGATAGTCTTTATACACCGAGCTTAACACACAATGATGTGATTTATATAAGAATACAAGTTAAGGAGGCTATCTAAGCTTGTAGTCATATTGATAAGATGCACTTCCGATGCGGAACCGGACTAACACTTCGCGTCAACTCTTCAATATTGGCGTCACAGAAAGCCCTGAGCAGGAGGTGCATTGAAAATAAAGAAACGCCAGCACTAGTACGGCTTACTGTAAGATGCCTACCAACAGGCAAAGTTCCTGAATGACCCGAAAACCCAAGAGGCCCTCAAGCCAAGCATTCATGGTCTCCTAATTAATAGACGAGATTAATAATATTAAATATGAAGAAAATATGAAGAAACTAAAACAAGAGAGGTACGTTACATATGATATGTTGCATAACGAATAGAAAAATGGACAAATGAGGATCGACTGATTCAAATAGTTAGAAAACAGATCCAAGAGAACGGAACATCTGCCAACCACTTCATAACAGTATATTTCCGTAATCGTACGAAGAGTTGTTCAGCTTCAAGAGTATGTAGCTACTATCAAAAGTTGTGCATTGGTTTAGTGTAGATAAAGTAAAAACGCAGCGTGGGCAGGCTCCTTTCTAGGTGGACCGATGCGACGATCTTACAAGAGTCATGGGAAACCTCTGGATGCGGGCAGCACAAGATTGGCCATTGTGGATATCCTTGGAGGACGCCTCTGTCCAACAGTCTTTCGGCTGATGTAATAAAAAAACTATTGTAACCGTACTGTAAGTAAAATAGATTCATTCATTCAGTTATGTAAATCTTCTCATGTCAGCAGAATTTCTGGAAAAACGTATTATACATTATAATATAATTTTAAGTGTCTATAGTGTGCTGTGTGGTGATGGCGTTGAATGAATATCATCACCCCATCTCATCCCGTGGGGGGCGTAGAAACCGTCCCAAGGGAATACCTACCAGAGAACGGGTAGCAGCGTTTTTCTGTGAACTATGGCCATCAAACTGCGATCACCAACCCGTCGGCCAAGCGTGGCGATTATGGCATATCCCCCAATTCTTTGGGGAGGCTTTTGTCCGGCTGTGGACGTTATTTGACTGACATGGTGAAGTGTCTATAGTATGCGAAGTCCTATCCTCATATGAGTGCACTCTATTTTTGATAATTCACGATTCGATCCTAATGCCTCATTGTGTATGGTTAAAACCCTTTCCCTGCCAATAGATCAACGAGGCAAACCGTAATTATTATTGAATTAAAAGACTTTGATCGCGAATAAACCAGTTTATATATAGAATCTACGCAAGTGCAAAGAGAATATGAGAATTTTACGTCCATTATTAAAATATTAATACGTTGTCCATCCGGCTTAAATAACATCCTGCGCTGCGGAGTCATTTGTTTAATTCAATTAATTACATAGATGATAGGCACGTCGCTATATATTAGCTATTGGCCGAAGACATGCTATGTTTTATGGGTTTATTATAAATATAGGCTATTAAGAAAAGTGGTATTATGCAGCTACTTCCTTTGGAAAAGAATAAGTACAGTAGTTTAGCAGATATAAATACCTATCTCGTATATACTTCTATATACGAGACAGAGGTATACCTATAACTATTTGGAGGTAACTGATGATCAGAAAGTATTCCATCTTAATATCCAAAGTTTAAATAAATACATAGAGGTAGGGCACAGCGTTCGCACAAAGAGCAGCCCGACTGGACAATTACCTCCACCTTACAGAAGACATTCCTTAATAATAGCATTAATAACTTTAATGTTATGTTTCTGCGTGTGAGTAAGGCCACCAGAGCTCATCGGGGTGGGGGAGGAAGGGTCAGCAACACTTGTTTTCGGCTGATGCAATAAAAAAACTACTGTAACCGATAACAATAAAATAGATCCATTCATTCATTTATATGTAAATCCTCTTGTAAGCAGAATTTCTGGAAAAACCTATTATACATTATAATATAATGCTAAGTGTCTATAGTGTGCTGTGTGGTGAAGGCGTAGAATATCATCTATAGGAATCTATACGGAATAGAAATCGTCCCTAGGGAATATCTACCAGAGACTGGGGAACTACCTCCACCTTACAGAAGACATTCCTTAATAATAACATTAATAATTTAATGTTGTGTTTCTGAGTGTGAATAAGGTCGCCAGAGCTCATCGGGGTGGGGGAGCGAAGGGTCAGCAATACTTGTTTGCTGACTATTTAAGGCCGGCAACGCACCCGAGACTGCTCTGGTGTTGCGTGTGTCCATGCGCGGCGGTGATCACTTACCAGCAGGTGACTCACTTGCTCGTTTGTCGAACTCTGACATAAAAAAATAGGAAATACATATTACACAAGAGCCGTGTTATTTCCTCGCAGACCAAACGCGGTGAACGCGGCAAACCTCTCCAAGTGGTTATGTTAGAAACCTATGTCCAGCAGTGGACAATATCAGGCTGATGACGATGATGACCTGAATTGTACTCAACACACAAAGATTTGTCCCGGTTTGGAATCTAACCCTCGTTCAATCGGCTTCCATGAGTACCTACATGTGACGTCACAAATAGTCCGGATTCGATTTTCAACGTTGAAGCCGTTGAATGAATAACTATGACTGGAACTCCAACAGATTTTAAATATTTAATTAAATTACTGTTACATTCCCTTTGACATTCACGCATTTTAAATAAACAATGGTATTTATTATCTCAATTATTATAAGTTATATATATTATATAAAGTGACCCCAGACATTAACAGTGTACAAATTTTAATTACAATCTAAATATATTAAATAGGTATGAGTTATTATGTTTTAGATGCCATTATGTAATTTTAATGTTTAATTTAATGTAATTACTTTAAAACTTATGTTGCTGTGCCCTTACAGGGTCCATAACTGTACCTAAGCTTTAAGCCTATTGTTAACACCTTCACTCACACATTATGGTATGCAAATAAATGAATATGAATGAATGATTTATAAAAAATATTATTTTTTAAACCTTCATGTATTTGAACGCCGATCACGATCACGTTAACTGGTGAATTAGGCGATAGCCCCTCAGGGGGGGGGGTACCGGCTATATCACCGAACATCGTGATAGTGATCGGTGTTCAAATAAATAAAGATCAAAAATTACTTAATCAATCGTTAAATCGGCGTCCATGAGCACTTGTGACGTCATAAATGGTCCGGAATCGATTTTAAACGTCGAAGCCTATTTGACGATTAAGTCATTTTTAACCTTTATTTGAACGCCGATTACTATCACGATGTTTGGCGACTTAGCCGGTAGCCCCTCAGGTTTTGTCGCAGGAGTGATGATGATGATGATGAGTGACATTTGTAAAATTGTGTACACCTGTGTGGTTGAATTTTGTGAACTATTTATTTATATTTAAGATCCTCCTTGTACCAAATTTCACACAATAAATATTGATTGATTGATTGAGTTAAGCGATAACAACAATAAAACAAGTTTTAAACTCTTAACCTCCCTTGATTTGTGTCTATGGTAAAAAAGTATATTTATACAAGAGCAAGGTCAAGATTACATTCGGAAATGTAAAATACCCAAAATGTTTACACAAGTTTCATATCGAAAATAGTACTGACGGTCTGGTTTACGGCCTCAACCAGACGACACGTTTTATATCTGTTCAAAATTATTAAAAGTCTGATACACTGAAAAAATATTACCCTATTTAATTACTATTACGTCGATAGTAAAACATTAGTAAAACTTCCCACGGGAAATGTTAATTATAAGCATTTATAATATTATCGCAGTAGAAATAATATGATATAATGTTTTATTTTTGGTTTGAAAGTACGTTTTTCGTTTTAACTGTCTTGTCAATTAGAAGAAATCATCAATATTATGTATTGCAAATTGTGAAAGAGTCGAAAGAGCTTAACTGTAGTGTAACTAAAATGGATAAATTAAAAAAGGCAAAAAAAGATCAAGACTCTTGTAACAAACAATTTATAGGTTGAAAATTTAGTTAAGTTGCTAATTAAAATTTAATTCACACCATCAACCTGATGTCATCCACAGCAAACCTTTGGGGTACCATTTAGAAGTGTTTTGCCTTAGTCACAGCGCTCGGCATACGAGTTGGCGAGCGCTGTTAGGCGTAACTTAATACACAGGTGGCTGTGCGGCCTGACTACCCGCTGCTGTGTCCCTTAGACTATCGATACGACATGGCATCAAATCCTTCCGAATAGCTACGCGCAGACTCACATTGAAGGCAATAATGCCGTCGAGTCCTTGCCATGCTGATCCCTAGCTCAAAGCGAAGACTGTCGAAACTAGCAGAGGTATGCCGAGGCCGAAGAATTCCAAGGTATGCCATGGGTGCCCTGCCGTGCCGATAGTGGGCGCCCGGCCCGTAGTCGACTTTCATGATTCCTACGGTATTATATGGAGTGGCCCTCTTATTCTTTCTGGACGAGAAACCACATTACTAAAAGAAAAATACTCAATTAAATTAAATTCATTATTACGTGTAGCAACTTATATAATCATTTGAACCTGACAACAACCGCAAGCATTATTACTATTTATTTGGGAGCAAGGATGTGGACTACAAATGCACTCTTTATTTTTCACTTTTATAATCCACTGAGAGAGCCAAGCCTGGATGCCAGGAGAAAGACCAATGCGTATATTAGCTTTCAGAGACACAGTGTCTCCGAAAGTAAGAATACCCACTATTACATCCGTATCACCGTTATTTGCTCGATTCAAGGTGTACTGAGAGCTATACTTTTTGGTCAAGAATAGCTCTAAGCTCTGGAACTCAGATAATAGACGATTAAAAAGACATATTGGTATATTTTTATATATCCATATGACTTTTAACCTGACCCGGAAATCAAAACCCATACCGGGTTTTGATTTCCCACACGCTATTATTACATAGTATTGCATTAAGTACAACTACAGTTATAGGTAAAACCTACACCTTAGTTATGAACGAATAAATGTACCGAATGGAGATATTTTTCCGGGGTCCTCCTTGACTATTTGCAAATGGTTGGTGCTTCAAGTAATATTGGATACTTTTATGCGTCCCTTAAGAATAGTATTAGTTTACAGCCTACGCAACCTTTATATTCATTGGTCTTTTTTCTTAGAATTTATTTTATGCAGAGTCCAGTAACATGAACGGTTTTGCGGTGATTCTCTACAGGATAAAATGACATTGCTTATTACGCGCCATTGGACGTATTATTTGTCGGAATTATTAAAACACGGGATCTTGTTAATGGGGAAGAAGTAATATAAAAAGAACATATATCGTAACGGGTACTAGTTGAGATAGGAACTTGGGGTTTCTGATTTAAGGTCAAACTTATACATTGACTTTTTATGTAGGCATAATAAAATTTATGAAAAACATATTCCTAAGTATCGCTCTAACCATGAAGAATTGTTTATGGGTAAAAATAAATAGAAAATAAAAATTGCAAACTGATTTTGTTTTTCCTGCATACCGCGTTGTTTTGAAAATAGCATTCGCCGTTATTCCAAAAGATTGAGATGCAAATAAACTAAAACGATTAAAGGTAACTAACTTAATACCTTTGTATATCTACGTATAATGCTGACTGCACTATTCCTGTTTTTTGTCACAAAATATTTAGGTCAAAATTTTTGGTCAGGTTGGATCAAAGTCAAATTCAATGACTTTAATTAGAAATACCGTAACGGTTTCGGGAATTATAATTCTTTATTATATTTACTTATTTTACACGTTATCACCAGTTTCCAGTTTCCACTGCCCGTACGATAAGGAAATAAATAAATAATATTACAAAGTTCTAAAATGGAAATATTAATAATTTGTTATCCCCGCGAAGTCCCTCGAGAACATTTTATTCTAAGAAAACTACCTTGTTTCTTTTCTGTACCCAAAACAAGGTGAAAACATGAAAACGTAACAAATGAACATAGTTACAAACTCAAATTTACATATTAAGTATTTGATAAAACGAGAAAAGATTTTTTTTTTAAATATTTTATCTAAATTTAATCTGTGACATTGTAAACAAGTGAGATACGTAGCTAAAATATATTTGTTTAGTGTCAGAGTTGTAAAAGCCGACCAGTAGGCCTCAGACATGGCTTAGTGCCTGTTGGTCTAATGACTACAACCGGGACCGACAGCTTAACGTTCCCTCCGAAGCATGGAAACGCACAGAAATGAAACCACTTTGGCGGGACCCATCTATGGACTGACAGCGAGCCTAGTTACTTAACCTCGCCGTTCACTTATGGATCGGTGAGAGCATCTAGCTATGATTTTCTATCACCACCTATATCTGATTAATTATATTATTAATTACGCATCATTATGCGTAATTAATAATATAATTAATCAGAATATATAGGTGGTGCTTGCTGTGCTTTTCTGTAAGTGATGGGGTACCTACTTAACATTAAGTCGGCAATGAACAAATTATAAAATAATCATTGTTGAGAAGCCAAATATATAAATAAGTTATTTAATGATAACAAGTAAATATTGTCGATATTTACTTGTTATCATAAAATAACTGAAGAAACAACGACAGATATTACAAGAAACTGGTAAGAAAAAGGTACAGTAGTTTTTTAACTAAGTATAGGCACCCGTCTAGACGCTAGCGGCTCAGCCAACAGGAAGATAACCCGACACCGCTTCACTAATGGCACGCTATGAACTTGTGACGACGACGTCCAGTGCTACAGTGTATAGATTGGGTTACTCGCTTAGACAATGTAATACTACTTCTGATATTAAATTTAAATGTTATAGCATTATTCGCAATGCAAAGCGTCTATCTAATCTCAAAAATGGGAAATCCTAAATTTGATCGTCCGGCGGGTCTCGAACCTGCACCATCTACCAATCCGGGGTAGGCGCTCTGCGTTAAGCTACGAACGATACACGCTGGCACCCATTTTTGAGATTACTTCTAATATATTCTAAAATATGGCACTGGTTGTTTTTGTAACCGAATTGCGTTAATAACCTTAAATTTTTATTCATTCAGTAACAATATTCATACACAATGAAACTTGTTTCTTGTTATTGAATAAATTGTTATAATATTAAATTAAATCAATAACTAAAATAAAATATAGCCTAGAAAGAATAACAGGGCCACTCCACACCATCTCGTGGGTGCCGTAAAAGGCGACTTACCAGGTATTCGGGCAGCAGCGCCTCCTGTGTACTAGCTACAAAATACTAGTTACTATATATTTGGTAGCTATATAGTAACTAGTATTTTGTTTTGTTGATTATAATCTATACATATAAAAATGAAACCCGTTTTCCGTTGTCACGACATCACGCGTGAACGGCTGGACCGATTTCACTATTTCTTTTTTTAATGTGTTTGTTATTGTCAGGAGAAGGTTCTTATGTAAAAAAAAGAATTTAAAATTGCGCGGATAATAAGAAAATTTAAGAATACTTCACAACCAAATATTATTTCTAATTTAACCTTAGCGCTTTGGACAATATAACCTTTTTTAATGTAACTTTTTTTTATTTGACATAGTATTGACAGATAGCGTGCGTTAATAGTCATCGTTAAGACAGGACAAGGTCTGTCGGGTCAGCTAGTTGTACATATAATACAATAAAATTAAATTAAATAGAACTGAAATGAAATCAATTAAATTAAAAATTATAAGAAATATATACAAATCTATGTACAGACGCCAACACAGCAAGCTACAACAATCTGTAAAATTTCCCCAATTGAAAGTGAACCTTACACTTTCGTGATAAAGTTGAAAATCTATAAAAGAAATTTGACAAATTGGGGTAACTCCCAATATCTTACAGAAACTGCACTTTAAAGTTCTCCAAGGATCGCCAAGATTTAATCCACCTATATCTATTCCAGTTTCGTCGACTAAATAGGCAAAAATAATATATAGGTAGTGCGAGTAAGCAAAGATTATAATAAATGATGTAAGGAGTTTGTATTGCTGTGCCCTAGCAGGGTTCATGTTTGGTACTGTGCCTACTCTATTGTTAAGACCTATGTAAACCCATGAATGCAATAAATAAAATGAAATTGAAATTGGAGTTCCACGTAGGTAAATAAATTTTAAAGTAGTGTCGTAAGCAATCAAATACTTAAGTTAGTTCTTAAGGCTGGGCGCTGAGCACAATACTATGGAAATGTGGTTTGGAGGACGTTGATAATGACTCAGGTTAGTTCGGGAGGCATAAGTAGCTTTAGCCCTGTTATAAAGGACACACCTAACTCTGCTCTAGATTGTCTGTTGTCCTTTTTAAACGACTTATGTGTTAAGCTGTGTGTCTATAGTGAACGATAACCTATCTCCATATAAAGATCACTAATGTTACATAGCCGAAAAATTATGGACACCACGAGTTCTACTCTCTAGCTGCTCTGCTGCTCTTTATAATGTGTCGTGAATACCAGAAGACCTTAGAATAGTTCATTGGAATTGCTTGAATGTTTAGCTAAGTAGCAAATCAGAATCACAAAAGACATGAGAACGCTCCAAAGGAATGGATGGGTAGTGAGGAAATTATTAAAGTATGCGTCTCCTGTCTACCAGATGGTTAGATAATTACGTAAAAGCCACAGACAAAATCTTTTCTTAATTACTTAATGCGGCATACTTTGGATTGAACCCGATCATAGCGGTATTTTGTAATTCTATTATTTCCTTGTGATCGCGTCTCGTTCTCTTTATACGATTTAATGCAGATTATTTGAAGGAAGAAATATAACTAAGTTACAGAAGTACGCTGTCAGCTTTACCTAGTTCAAGGCTAAGTATCTCGTACCTGAAATAAACAGCTGGTTATTTATTATAATATATAATGCAGCCCTACTGTCTCACTGCAGGTCTACGGCCTCCTCCCATAATAAGGGGGATAGGCCATAGCCCATTATGCTGGCATTATGAGTTCACATGCCACCCATAACATTTTTGGAGAACTCTTGGGCAAGAAAATAAATACATCATAATAATTTTCAACATTTACTATGATTCCATTGTCTTTCATTCCGATTACGCCAAACCATAAGTCATAGACTTTGTATCTATCGCATGGTAACGACTAAATTGAGCGTAGGTTAGTGTCTACTTACAATATGATACTACGCCTGGAATCCGGATTACACGTGTGATACATACAGCATGTTGTTATTGTTGCCGCTAGAAGCAATTTACAGAGAAATGATGAAACCGGCAACTGCAGCATGTATAGACGTATAGTCAAGTCCCGACAATGCGTGACAAATAACATCGACCCTTTTCATGTGATATAATGGTCCCGTGATTGGCCGTACCTTGTAGAGACTCAAGTGTTCAATTATAATTTTATTAATTCTAACCTCAAAAATAAAATGTCCTGTTTTAGCTTATTGCCCTTATCCATTGTGCAGCCCAGCGAATACAGCACGGGGCTCTTCAAAAAAGAAATCTAAAAGGATGGCAATCCGCGAATCATATCTCAGGTGTCCCCAGTCTCCATAGGCTATGGGTGACGGCTCTCTATTAGGTGGGCCATAAGATTCTTTCTATAAATAATCCCTTGGCCGACAGGTATTTTGTGAACAATAGTAAGAATCAAATTAATCATTGTATACATAATGCCTTTATTTTATTTTTCGTTTTATTTTTATTTTTGTTGCCTGTGCAATTTTTTTAATATAATTTATTTTTTTCATCTACAATACAGGATGATTTATACCTCCATAAAAATAAATATAAGGGTGTCTTATCTCGATAATATAATATTGATAAGGGTATGACAAGGTGGACCAATGAATTTTCAAGGGTCATGAGATGCCGCTGGATGCGCGTAGAGCAAGACCGGCAGTTACATATGAATATCTTTGGGGAGTCCTTAGTCCACCAATTAACATCTTTAGGCTGGAAAGATGATGATGATTATAATTATATAAATAAAAAAATATATAAAACGCTGATGAACGCTACTGACACTAAATTTCGGGACTGACAGTTCAGCTTGTCATTGACTCGCAGACTCGAATAGAAGATATTTAAATAATTCGGTCAGAGAAATAATCACACTGTTTACACGACGCATATAATAGTGTCTTCTAATTACCACAGTGCATTACATTATGAAGTCCGCCACATTAAGTTACATAACGCCTACTTAATTTGAATTAGGTGCAACTAGTAATAATAATTATGTGCTCGTGGAGATACAGCTCTATATAGATATGAACCAAATGGTCAAACGATCTCGGGATTAGGCGGAGACATACTGGAAAAGTAATTTTATTTATATACATTAAGTGATTCCAAAGTCTGGCACCGTCATAAACCTTCATCGTACTTATGATGTGTGTATTGGAAAACTTACGTTGAAAAATGGTCTTTATTATTAAAACATTACAGACCTGCTATTCACATATGCTTTCGAACTACTTATAGCTACATTCCATTGGTATCTTCAATAATTGAATTAAGTATTTCATGATGACACGTGTAATAATATTACACGTATCTAATTATCGGGGTCATAAACTTTATGCTTCTTTCGAAGCAGTTTACGAAGTTTATCTTCTTGTCCATTAATACAAAAACATATATTGTTACGTTACTATGGTTTGACACTTCATCCGTTCTTATTTGTTTGAAAATGGAATTAGTAAAAAATCAGAAATTTAAATATTCTCTGTGGATGGTTGATCCATAGTTAAATATTTTTCAGAAAGAGATTTACATATATGTACATTTTGAATTATAAGTACTAAAAGTAGACAAGACCACAAATACAGTTCTTTTTTCAAATAAAGGAATTTTCGTCTTAGTAGTAACTTTTTATTTAAGGGTTTGTCTTAACTAGTGAATAAGGTATATTTATAAGGATCCCGAACCTTGAAGCTGAGATATATGATATATTGCAGAAATAAGCTTTAGAGCACGTATGGAATTTTGAGCATCACCGTATATATCAGCTCCCGTTATTAGACAGCAGATCTGCCACAGTAATATAGACGTTTGTGTCATTTTCGCTTTTAGTGAATTCAGTTTTTGTATTTACTACGTTTATCATGAAATCTTTTTCGGTACAAGTGTTCAATTGTAGAATGCGCTGCCTTTTATAGCGAGACGTGCACAAAGTCTGCAAGAAGTTGAAAGACTTTTCAAGAATCACTATCTGACACTACAAGACTTACAACACAAAATATTGTTTGTGTTTGTTATTTGTAATATGTTTATATATTTTCTTTTTTATTATGTGTATCCATAGGTACTATTTGTAATGTATCTGTACAGCGACAACTGCCCCTCTCAATAACTCCATTCTCTGATCTTTACTTTGGTTGTCTGGAAGAGATCACATTTTGTGATAAGACTGCCCATTGTATATACTTTTAAGGTTTTAAGTGGTTTTTATTTGATTTTCCTTTGGTGTACAATAAAGAATTTATCTATCTATCTATATTTGACCTATAGGGAACATCGAACAAAACACTTACGACATGATTATTATAAATCGGCTACTTAATTCCACAATTCGCTAATGGCGTTCTAGAGAAGTTTAACAGCTTTAAAAATGCTTCCTTTAATGACACGTGAAGGAATCTAGGTAATTATAGAGCTTAAGGTCCTTATTGTCAAAATCGTTACTGTACTTGTTTGTTCGCGACAGCAATTTTTGATGATTTTAGGAACAAATGTGATCTTGTAACGTTTCTGAATAACCGATTGATACCACACCGCATTGATAGTGAATTAGGAAGTAATGCGTTTAGTTACGTGGTGATAATTGAATTGGCGCCAATATCGACAGAATTACGTATATTTATTCATCATGACAGCCTAATGACGTCACAATCGTCACGCTTGGCAGACGGGTTGGCGATCGCAGTATGATGGTCATATATGATGGTACACAAAGACGCTGCTGGCCGTTCTCTGAGAGGTAAACCCTCGGGTCAACTTCTACGCCTTCCACGGGGTGAAATGGGGTGGCGATATTTAATGCGTCTGCCTCACAGCAATGTTATGTATTACTTTCTCTCGAATATTCTCTCTGTAATATTCCTCTGTATATTTATTACAGAGGAAGTAATTTTTAAATAAATAATAATCCATTTATTATCTCATCACAAATGGGGTTACATAATACATATATGTTTAAAGTTACGTTTCAACATACAAAGCATATCTCCAACTAGCCCCAACTTTGTGAGAGACTGGTGCCTGAAATAGGTTTGAATGAAAACCTGTACTACAGGTCACCAGGCCCACCACGCGGCTAGTAAGAAGCTTATTAAACCATAACTTATAAATATAAATCTGGAAGCAGTTATACAATTTAAAAGCAGTTATATAATTCTAAAAGACTTTGTATAATTCTAAAAACAGAAGATAAACATTTAATAGAGAATTTAAACATAGCTGCAATATTATTTTAATGTATTTTCCTTTAAATTGGATTGTTCAATGAGGCTTCAATTTTAAACAAGTTTGTCAAATACAATGATCCAGTGGCACCCGTTACTCTAATTATGTGTGAAGGAAGCGAATAAAGCGTTTTTATTGTTGACACTACGTTCAATTTCCATAATAAATAAGGGTTTTGTTAAACTAACTGCCAATTGTGATTGCGGTCACGGAATGGTATTCTCGCCGTATGAAAATCTCAATCAACATGTGGGCGTTTGTTCATGTCGATGTCATACGAAAACTGTCGTCATGGTGAACACAATAGCGTTTTGTTTATATGTATTGCATACTAAGTTTTATAGTTCCTCCTAAACAGATGAAGCGATTTTAAAGTGGTTTTAAAAAATATTATTACGCAGCAAAATAGTTATCTCAAAATATTAATCTGCTAAAAAAACGCATTGCTATTTAACTAAAAGTGGATTGTTTATGTAAATATATTTTTTTCTGACGAGGAAATTTATCCTATTTTTCAAGTAATTATACATTTTTAATTTAGCCAGAATATATTTGATGAGCAATCAGCATATTTGATATGAAAATTAATAATAATAAAATCCTGGGACAATATTCACACACGGCCATCTGATCCTAAACTAAGCAGATCTTGTACTATGGAAACCAGATAACTGATTACTACATATTATACTACTTTTCTTTTCTAAATACGTACTTATATAGATAACTACCTGTGCCCCGTGGTTTTACCCGCGTTAAACTTTATAATTCATAGCCTATGTGATAATCCAGGGTATCAGCTACCTCCATACCAAATTTTATTAAAATCGCTCCAGCCGTTTAGACATGAAGAATTAACAAACATACACGAGTATGTTTGTTAATTCTTCACGTCTAAACGGCTGGAGCGAAAGTTTGTGAGTGTGTGAGTACACACTCACAAACTTTCGCCTTTATAATATTATTATGATTACACTCAGACACAGAAGAACCTTGCTGTGTGGTGATGGCGGCGAATATCAGAATAAAGTCACCCCATCTCATCCCGTAGGGGGCATAGAAGTCGACCTGAGGGAATATCTACCAGAGGACGGGCAGCATCTTTCTGAGTACTATGACCATCTCTGTGCAATTGCCAACCCGTCTGCCGAGCGTGGCGATTATGGTATATCCCCCCAAGATGATTGTTGGGGGAGGCTTTTGTCCAGCATTGGACTTCTGGCAGCTGTCATGATGACAGGACAAACAGCCATATTCATACACACAAATATCTGTCCTGGGTGGGAATCAAACCCACAACTGCGGCGTGAAAGGCAAGTATTTACCAAACACGCCAATATAATGAATATAAATTGTTGGTTGAAAAGCTCTTTGATGTACATTTAAAAATATCCCTTATTTAGATGACTAAAGAACACAATAAATGTTACGATCATAGTAATTCTAATAGCGTTGCACCACGAATGAATTATCGCGAGAGAAAATTTATAGTTGAACAGTAAAATTCTTAACATAGTGTTGCAGTACTGAGGAAGTGATGTCGTATACGACATAATTTTATGTGCATCATTAATGTACCCATTTATCGAGAAAAGATATACAACTTCAAACAAATTGAACCATACAGATAATTGTAAATTACGATCAATAAATTGTGTAATTAAATTTAGGTTACAGTTATTGCTATATGAAAAAAGTAAAAATATACGAGTATTAATAGTTTTACAAGTTTTCAATTAACTTTATTTCAGTATCTTGGGCCTGTTATGCGGGTTAATTAATTTCACCGTCATATCAGCAGAAAGACGCCCATAGCTGGACAAAGGCCTCCCTGAAAGATCTTCACAATTGTCGGTCTTGCTCTATCCGCATCCAACGACTCCCAGCGAGAAGATCATCGTAGGGGGGCCATCATATTGTAGGGAGCCTGCCCAAGCTGCGCCTTCCGGTTCGAGGTTGCCAATCGAGAACCATTCTACCCCAGCGGCCGTCGGCTCTACTAGCTATTTACCCTGCCCAAGCTGCGTCTTTCGGTTCGTGGTTGCCACTCAAGAACCTTTCTGCCCCAGCGGCCGTCGACTCTACGAGCTATGTGCCCTGCCCACTGACACTTCAGCCTGACAATTCTTCCGGCTATATCGGTTATGTTAATGTATGTTGTTAATTAATTTACTTATATTATTATATAGATCGATGTTTGTATGAAGTTCCTTATGAACTCCAAAACGCCTTGAGTAAATTTGATGACACTTTCAGGCAGTCCTGGTATTAGCTCTGACGGCGATCTTGAAAAGTTTGGTACCGGTCCGGTCAACATATTAGTTTTTTGATTTATAAAAAAATAAAGTGTATTTTTAGTATACCTTCTAATATTAGAACATGGCACATATCGAATACAGCATGTTTACTATAAAATGTACCGCAGCTAATTTTACCTCCTGGCAAAAAGTTCTTGGTCTTCGGTTAATCTTCCCCAGTATCCTGTTATTAGCCTCGATTCATTTTTCCATCGAGTGTATTGTTGTGACCTTTTCTCCTAGGATCCAAGATCTCTAGTATTCATGATAATTTCTTGACCGCTTTTCATGAGTGCCAATAACCAAATACACGCATCAACAGAATGTAGAGTTATTTTATGTAAACAACAAAATAAACAAAATGTATTAAGCTCGAATCATTACAATAAACTTCTTGGCATCGTAACAAAACATAGCTATTGTATGTATGTATGTTTTTTTTTATCTGTTGTATCAAATCTGAGCGTGTTAACAACTTGTAGACATGATGTTAATAATCGTAATTTATTTTTATTTTCCGTCATATTTAATAGCCTTTTCAATTGATGAAGTCGTTAAACTGAATTGTTAGCATTTGTCAAATGCTGATTTGCGTATATTCACCTCAGGGAATTGAGCTATTTAATTTATTGGCCGGCGCTCAAAATATTTAATATTTTTTTACACTTAGGACAACTAGCCCATTGCCATCTGATCCCATATAAGGCCTAATAATATCTACCTAGCCGAATTTCGGCCACGGCGCGCCGGCCAGTCTCGATAAAAATTAGCCATCTATGCAAATACAGGAACACTTTCTATTTCATCACTCACACATGATCCGATGGGAATATACAGGATAGCTACTGGACCGACAGTTTTGCGTGCTCTCTTAGGCACGGGGGTATAATTCCGCCAACTCCCAGACTTTTACAAAAGAGTCCCAAAATCACTTTTGACCCGACCCGGGATTTGAACGCAGGAGCTCGTTCTCTGCCGGTGAACACGCTACCGCTATACCAACGAACGAGGTAGCTTGTACTATGGTAACCACATAACTGATAAACATACTTATATTTTTTACTAAATGTATACATATTATAGATAATATACACCAAAAAACAGAACAAATTATCGTGTTAACCACACTAAGATTTGTCCTGGGCGGGGATTGAACCCACGATCTTTGACTTAGCAGTCAGGCCAAAGGTCTAGAGAAATAGTTATCTTATAAACATCCAATTTAAACAACATTTTTGATATATGAAACAATCTCGAAAGCCTTTTTTATCGGTCTGATTATTTGAATCGGTTCGGACATCGCGTTAAATACATACAAACATGCATGCAATCGAATTAATAACCTCCGTCTTCTTAATAACAATAATAACCATTTTAATTCCGACGCCTAAAAGAGTCATAAATTGTTAGTAACAGGTTTATACGATACACAATTGTTAGTATATCTTAAGGCAAAATTAATGAGAGGACCGCCCATTCACTAAAACAACATAAAACATTTAACTTCCGATAAACAAAGTTATTCAACCGCAAGTATGTGGGATGTCATTGCCCCGCTGAAATCTCGGGTGTTCAGCAGTTATATAATTATGTCCAATAGTTGCCGATCGTCGCCTGTTGACCCCCGACTCTATCAAGTAGCTCTTCTATCTATTTATCGGCCACTTCAATTACTATTCCTTTTGTTTTTGTCCTTGAGCATATGTCGTAAAATTGTGAGCTATTTAAACTATTTATTGATTGACATCACATGGCGTTAAATGGAAAAAATTAAATGAAGATATACCTATGTGAAGTACTGGGCAACTGATATCTATATACAGTCGTGAGCGAGTAAGTACTTTGAGCAATAAAATTTTTCTTTGGATTTTTTTTCTTTAATTTGATTTGAATTAAAGGTATGATATAATTGTTTCGCCTTGTATAATAATGTTTATTTAGTATGAAGTATTTACATTTAATTTATTACTTAGTTTTATTTATAAATAACATTATAATAATTAATAGTTCCTAAAGATATATTAACTATTACTATATAAGTAAAAAATAAAAACTACATTAAACTTACATAGATATACAAGAAACTAAATCTAAACAGCGTTAAAAAAAATCCTCATCGTAAATATTAAATATGTTTCAATATGATTATATTTTATCTTTAAGTACTGTTAAACCTGTATTCTTATGAATAATTTTTTGTCTATTATCCCATTTATTACTTAATTACAGGCCAGTTGGCGTGGTTGGTAAAGGCCCGTCAATATGTCTAAAAAATTATAGAATTTTATTATTCTGAATATTTTATGTTATTTATTTTAATTTTAATCTATGCAAAGCTGGTAAAAATACCAAATAATGACTGTAAAACCTACTAAAATTGTAAAAAATTATTGCATATTTGAACTCATGGGCACATACCCTGAAATAATACGGCAATAGAACATATATTTTTGATAAATTGTGTTTATAAATAGAGATACATTTAATGTAGCTATAAAGATCTTATTTAATACTAAGAAAATTTAAACGAGAACTAGGTCTATAAAATGTATAAACACATAAAACCATCATAAATACAAATTAAACTAAAACTAAATAGAATCACAAAACTTATTCTAATAACTTACATCATCTAGGATATTTATTCAGTAAATATGAATCATAATTATCTGATCTCGTTCCTGTTTATTTTCCTCATAAAAGAGCCGCGAGCTAGTTAGATACCCGACTGCCGGCATTGGAGGTATATGGAAAAACTCTGTATTTGCACAATGTTGTTGGCTGAGCTAAAGAAAACAGGCTGGACGGAATACATTCCTGATTAATAGCAATAGATTGGGGCTCGCGCTTTGTCAGGCTTTTTGTATGCTAAGAGTTTACTTACATAGCGATAGTTTCACAATGAACGTGATAGGAAATGGTTAAGTTAAAATAAGGGCGTTTGTGCACCAAACCATAATTGCAAAATGGCGCCGACATGTCAGTAGTATTATTTGAAAAGTAAGAATATTGCTAGTGCACATGACCTAAACCAATTTATACAAATAGTATTTTTTGGGTTAATTACCTTAAAAGAAACTACGGAACCATTAGGATCTCATTGTTGTCCGTTTGTCCGTTAGTCAAGACCCTTTATCTCAGGGACGAGTGGAGCTATCAACCTGACATTAATATCAAATACTCGAATAAGAGATCTACACTCGAAAGGGAAGCAAAACGTACAGGTCATGGTGACCTGGTATCATGAAATTGAGCCAAAATATACCACAGGTAAAGGAAAATTACTTTGCGATTACAACATTTTTTGCAAATGGTAAACTAACCACGGCCTATGTCGATGTATGGGAATAAAGTTTTCCAACGGCATAAGTCATAACGCAACTTTGATTAGTAAGGTCACCGTAGCCTAGTTGGTAGTGCTCCTGCCTACGAAGCTGGTGGCCCTGGGTTTAAATCCCGGTAAGTGCAAATATTGGTGTGTTGAGCACGAATATTTGTTTCTGAGTCATGGATGTTTTCTATGTATTTTAGTATTTATCTATCTATAATTAGAATTTTAGTCGTTAAGCGTGAATTTCACATTTTAATATATTTTTTTAAATAATAATATCTAGGGACAATGTCACACAGATCATCCTAGCCTCAAACTAAGCAAAGCTTGTACTATGGGTACCAGGCGACGATATACATACTTATATAGATAGATAAATACTTAAATACATAGAAAACATCCATGACTCAGAAACAAATATTTGCACTTACCGGGATTCGAACCCAAGACCACCAGCTTCGTAGGCAGGAGCACTACCAATTAGGCTACGGTGACCGTTCGTCCGTCTATGTTTCGAAAGTGTGTAGAAAAGAAACCAACCTCGTAAATCTGGGTTGGTAATACTAAATTACTAAGCAACTTCCTGAGCTCTTGCGGTTAAACTTTTACCTAGACCACGAAAGCGAGTGTGTCACTACCTTTAGTCACTTGTTGCTGATATGCGGTTTCTGGCACCAACGTAAGCTTGCGGATTACTCAAGTAGCACTTCAAACACGTCAAAATGCCACCAGAGAAAAACTTAGTTATGTAATATCTTATTTACATAGTACTTCCTTGTACGTAGGCTAGTATTTATAAATCAAACTTGACTATATTGTGTTTTAGGTTCGATTCTTGCACAGGACAACAATTTGTGTGGCCCAAAAATATTTGGTTCGAGTGTGTGCACTTTGTGTACGTGAATTGTTACATATTAATCATCAAAATAGCTGTAAGAAGTCCATTGCTGGAGGAAATTCTCCCCTAGGAATCATCTTGGGGAGATATCGCTACGCTTGGCAGGCGGATTGGCGATTGCAGTAAGATGGTCATAGTACTCAGAAGGAAACAGTTTCCCGTTCTCTGATAGATATTCCCTCGAGTCGTCTTCTTCGCCCCCAGCCATCCCGGGTTGAAGATAATCTGATATTTGGCGCCGTCACCACACAGGATCGCCGACACCAAGCAGCGCAAAAAAAATACCTATTGTGTGCTTAAAGTGCTTTTTATACTTTCAATAAAAATTTGCGCAGTATAGCCATATTTTATTCTGGATTTTGGTGTTTGTTGTTACAGCGGCAACAGATATACATCACCTCTGAACATTTCAACAGTCTAACTATCACGGTTAATGAGATACAACCTGGTGACAGACGGACAGACAGCAGAGTTTAGTAATAGGGTCACACACCGTGACTTAAAATTTTCATCAAACAATCGAATTGAACATTTATATGATATCATTCCAACTGGATTAAATGCTATCGAGGAGCCGCTGCTATGTCTTGGCTAAGGCATCATAGTGTGTTATAGGTACTTATTTGTTTCTTGTGCCCTAAAGCACGGGGGTACTCAAAATACCCCCTACAAAATCATTTTTTTTTAATTGCCTTAGGAAGCATACGAGCTAGCGGCCCACCTGATGGTAACTGGTAACCGCTGCTCATGGACATTCGCAGTGCCAGGAGGCACAGCAACCGCTGCCTACCGTGATATTAGAACTCTTATTAAACCTCGTGTTTTTTTTTTTTTTTTTTTTTTTTTTTTTATTTATATAAACACAGACATAACAATTGTACAATTAACATTATATACTCGCCAAACTTTTACGTTTAATGGCGAGACGCGCTCGTTTTATACTTTATTAACCTTACTTATCTATACTAATACTAATCATAATTTCATAATTAAATTTAAAAATAACCTTAATTGGTCATAAAACATTTCAATAATTTTTTGACACACACTGTGGATTTGTTTCTCGATGATATCGATACTGATTTTTTTTTTATCTTTTTGTTTTCAATTATTATATATATTATTTTTGGTATTTTTGGTATTGTTTTTAGAATTTTGAATACAGTCTAATCATCATCGAGCAACAAATTCTTCAGCTTAGATTTTAGCATAGTTTTACTTATTTTAGGTTCTTGTTTTAATACATCGAATTTATTAAATATTTTAGGCACTAGAAATTTTGACATTCTTTCTCCGTAATAGTTTGTCACTCGCGGTTGAACTAGCTTTTTCTCTCTAACACTTTTTGTATTATATTTATTTTTTACGTTAAATTTATACTTTTCACTGTAGTAGTGTTCCAGACCTATTAAATATTCTACTTTTTTGTTTACAGGTAAAATTTTACATATTGGAAATAATTTATCATAATCTTTGTTACATTTTAATTTAACTTTTTTACTAACCAGGTACTTAAGCAGTCTTATTTGTAAATTCTTAATATCTTTTAAATATGTTATAAATGTTCGACCATATACAATGAGCCCATAACTAAGCAGTGAGTCGGCAAGTGCGTAATATATTACCAATAACGTGCGTTTATTTAATACCCTATTTAGTTGATAGAACTTCCCTAATACAGATCTTAACCTATTACAAATGTCAGTAACGTGCGGCTTCCAATTAAAATTTTTATCTATAGTTAAGCCTAAATATTTAAATGTGTCTACATATTTTAGTTTATCACATCGGCAGTTCATTTTATTACTATGTAAACATTCGTATGTATGCCCTATAATAGCCATACTCTCCTTATTATGTGAAGAAGGACATGTCGTAGCACTGGGGAAACACCGCAGCAGGTAATTCATTCCAGAGCCGGCACGTACGTGGGATGTATGAACGCTGAAAGCGAACCGTGCTTGACGAGATCGCTTCCAGGTGATACGGATGAACCTTACTGCGAGTGCGCGTGGTCCGATGATAAAGTGTTATAGTGTCCTTCTTGCATGTGCACGTTTTTGCGGGCGGGAGGGCGGTGCAAATTGCATCCTGGCATGATTAAACTGACAATTAGCGGAATTAACACTACATATTGATTTTGTATTTTGATTGTTATGGGTTTCCGCAAAGTAACGCCTGATTCCATTACTTATCAGGCGTTATTTTGTTCTCCAGGCGCATTATCAAGACATCAGGTGACGAAAGAGCTAGTTTATATCTAGGTCAACGTGAAATCCTCGCAACGAAGTACTTTACATTACTTTATCGTATGAGCAGTGGATATCCTAGTGTCAGAGTTGTTCAAGCCGCACAGTAGGCGTCAGACATGGCTTATCATCTGTTGTTTGACGACTACAACCGGGACCAACCAGCTTAACGTGCCCTCTGAAGCACGGAGCCGCTCAGAAATGTAACCATTTTGGCAGTGACCCATCTACTGCACCGACCGTGTGCTTTACCTTGATGATCACTTACAGACCGGTGAGAACCACTAGCTGCGAGAGAGACTCATGTAGCCAGTTTTTTGGGGACAGACATTGCTCGCAGCTGACGATATAGGTATATTTTTAGGCGGCGATTTGAACGCAGTTTTTAGGGTTCCGTAGCTAAATGGTAAAAAAGGAACCCTTATAGATTCGTCATGTCTGTCTGTCTGTCTGTCCGTCCGTATGTCACAGCCACTTTTTCCGAAACTATAAGAGCTGTACTGTTGAAACTTGGTAAGTGGATGTATTTTGTGAACCGCATTAAAATTTTTACACAAAAATAGAAAAAGAACAATAAATTTGGGGGATCGCCATACATAGTACTGAAACTCAAAAAAAAATTTTTTCATCGTATAGACACCCCACATGTATGGGACATGTGGGGTGTCTATGGATAGGTCTTAAAAAATCATATTGAGGTTACTAATATCATTTGCGCGAGAGACACTTCCAAAGTGGTAAAATGAGTGTCCCCCACCCCTGTAACTTCTAAAATAAGAAAATGATAAACTAAAAAAAATATATGATTACATTATCGTGGAAACTAACAACGAAAATTGGGTTGAACAAGATCTAGCAAGTGGTTTTTTTTCAATACGGCATAAACCGCAATTTGCTTATATTTAATCAACTGATAAGATAAAGATAAAGAATTATTTATTGCGTAACTGTGTACAATAAGGTCTTATAATAACATAACAGTTTTTAGGATCAACAGTCTACCCCTATCGGATATGCAATACAAACAAGTTTACTAACTAATTTATTCTTAGTAATACTTTTTGCTACGGAACCCTTCATGTGCGAGTCCGATACGCACTTGGCCGGTTTTTTATTTATAGGCTAGTAGGCGTGCTGTGTGGTGACGGCGAAGAATATCATCACCCCATCTCATCCCGTGGGGGGCGTAGAAATTGACCCGAAGGAATATCTACCAGAGAACGGGCAGGAGCGTTTTCCTATGAACTATGACCATCAGACTGCGATCGCCAACCCGTCTGGCAAGCGTGGCGATTATGGCATTCCCCTCCATTCTTTGGGGGAGGCTTTTGTCCATGATGATGTCATGATGAGTAGGCTTTTAATGTTTGTAGGTAACTTTTCTAAGTCTGAAATCAAATGAATCATTTTATAATCGTATCAGACTGTGTATTGAATACACAGTACTCTTGATTAAACACTCAATTCGATTCACATTCCTTCGCCAATAGCGTTAGCACTGGAGTCTCACTTTTACAACCCTCTATGTAGGTTGTGTTCCAAATGTCAAATGAAAGAAAGCAAAATACTGACATAGAAGCAATCATAACAATACTCCAAACATAGCGAGTATTTCTTCCCGTAAGGAGGTCAGTATATCGTGATGGGCAAGGGTCAAAGGTTGGCGTCCGCAGTGGAAGCTCTAACAGGTGATAATTGGGCCCTAACTTGAACGCTCATGCCGCTTATTTGAGTTTATGTTAGCTTAGAGAGTTATAAACTATCATTAATGATGTCGCGATGTGTTTTTATATACATTCGTTATATAAAACATGGAAGCTGACAAACTTATCCTATCTTCAACGTAGACAAAAATGGTAATTTTTATGGATTGCAGCTAATAACCATCTTGATCAAGTAAAGCTTTGTGATGAAAAATAATTGTTTTTTATTGAAGAGTAAATTTAGCAAACAAGCATACGACCCATTTGAGAAACCCTTGCAATACCTGAAACATCAGCCTTTTCAATACTTTTTATAAATATTACTCGGGTTAACCATGTTAAGGAGCTGATTACACAGCCTCAGCGTACACGGGAGAGTGACTGGATGACGATTGCAAGTGGTGCGATGATAGAAAGTGGTGAAGATCTAACTATAAACACTTTTAACTCTGTATGTTATATATTGCTATTAGCTATTAAGTAGGATTTGAGATTTTTATAATTATGTTATTTGTTTCGGACAATAGTACACCTAGACTCAGAAACTATAAATATGCCACACTAATAGCTGCCCTGGAAGTCGAACCTGAAACACGAGGTCGCCAAGATAGTAACCTCGTTTACTACCTTAACCGGCGCAGTGGTAAATATAGTTGCATTGCTATCACAGCATCCTTATGTTTCTGGTTTGATTGCTGCACAGGATAATTATTTATGTGGTACATGTATTGTTGTTCTGGTCTAGTTGTATTGAATTGCATGTTTTTAAGTCCCTCGCGATACACGAATTTATTACTAAGTACATAAAAGTGTTAGTAACTTAACAATAGAATTAAAATCGAGTCAGAATGATATTAAAAAAAAACTGTTAAGTACTTAATCCCCTTGGTTACTATTACTGTGTTATCTGTAACACAGTGCCCTAAGTGGAACATAAAATCAAAGCTTATCCTTACACTACAAAACATCTTCAATATTAAGTACTACACGCATTACCCTGAGTGAATGTGACAATATTTTGTCGCCTATTTATTTCTGTGGTAATGGAACAAAGTGAAATAGAAGGACAATAAACTTTATCGAAGTAGAGTTAAAGAGGTAATGAAATGTATGGGTGTCAGACGACCACCTAGCTTGATTCCGTCTCTTGTTAACTGAATGACGGAAATTTTGGAAATTTTATTGTGTACTCAATGATTTTACTTGGTATCAATGGAATTTGTTAAGGGGAAACATTCAAATAACGCCCACGTCGAACTTTATTCGGTAAATTGGATTGGCATGTCAATAAATTAGAAGCTCAATGGAATTTTAATCAGCGTGTTATGAGAAGATGGGTATTTATTAAAATAATGATATAATTCGGATGTCTGCGGTGTTACGAATAGGCATATTATTATTATGGTTGTCAAATTATTTGAAGTGTTTTCCGGAGCTTTTAAGATATTTTTGTTTTATTTATTGATATTAAATAAATATAATCATAATATAAATACATGTATTCAGATTTTTACGGTAACTCAATAGATGTTTAAGTGCACAGATTTAAATACATTGCACATTTAAAAAATTTAGTTACTAAGAAAAATGGAACCGGTAGATCTAATATTTGCGTTTAAAGACATGTATTGTACTAAAAGAATTTACAATAATTCGCTTACAGAGAAACAAAAAGTTACAGCATGGGTTTTTATCATTTGCCAACAAAATTTAATTATAATTTATAGCTTTTTGCGCAATGCAAAGCGTAAATCTAATCTCAATATAAAATCATATAAAATTATCTTGGAGCAACTTATACACTACCTAGTGCTTTACTCATAGTACTAGGCAGTATCTGTACCATGGCAACCAGACAGCATAAACATACTAATATATTTTAAACACAATAATATTACAGATAAATTACACCCAGATACAGAACAATATATTTGTGCTCATCACTTAAAGATTTGTCCTGGATGGGAATCGAAACCACAATGGCTTAGTCAGGGTCACTAATCACTAGAACAACAAGCCAGTCAACTCCTCACCACTATACTAGGCTGTATATTTATTATTTATATATAACTAGCTGTGCCCCGCGGTTATGCCCACGTTAAATTTTAAAATTTATCACAGTTCTTCTCCCGTAGGTTATAGTGTGATACTATGTAGTCTATATGTTGACCCGACATCTTAGCAATATTCATGCAAAATTTCAAGTAAAGCCATGCAGTAATTTTTAAGTTTAGCCCGGACATACATACAAACAAACAGATAAACAGACAAAAATTCTAAAAACTATATTTTTGGCTTCGATATCGATTGTCAATCAAGCTCCAAGTACCTATCTTTTTAAAAAAATATTCAAGGTACAGTTTTGACTTTCCTACGATTTTATTATATGTATATATTATTATGTTGAATATATAAAAACGTATAACTAAAACAAAAAAGAATAAAGTATTCAGTCTTGGTTCGTTTTAATTAAGCATTATTGGTGCTGCGAAGGACTTCAGAATTGAAATTACTTACTATGTGTATGTTTCTTTTGGATTTAAGCTATACGTTATATATGAGTCCTTAATTTTGGGCGCCTATTATGTTTTCTCGTGCTACTCCTAATGATGATGCTTACTCTTCTACGAAAATATTACAAGTTTTGTGTTTAAGTGTGTGCCTTTAACCCTTTAAATGGTAGTGGCAATATAGTTGCCACCATATTTTGAACTCACTTCCGTTGTAATAAGAATCAAAATCAATAAATAAGAAAACTACCTACTACCAGTTAAAGGGTTAAATTAGATATCGCACTTCATAATCTGTATACTGTGAAGGTACTGGATGTCTAAACTATGAAGCTTTCTTAATTTAAATTTTATACTATTATTCGCAATACAAAGCTTACATTTGAACTCAAATGGGAAATATTAATCATTCGGCGGGTCACGAATCCCGGATTGGCTAGGTACGAACGATATACACTGGCAGAACCAATTTATGATTGCCTTACTAACACTCTTCGGGAGCTTATTTGCAGAAACAAGTAACTGTTACTTCTATTCCTCCCCCCTTATGTATACAACTCTTTAGATAATCTATTAAAATAAACTGCATAATAAAAAAATAACAAAATACAACGATAAGTTAAAAATATAATGATATCATTAAAATGTAATTATAGAGACTGTCTATATTTTATTCATTAGTAAAGGTGAGAAAATAGCAAATTTGTGTTTTATATGTATAATTACTGATACTTATAACCAATGAGTTTTAACCTTTTGACTGCCACACTCATGTATAGACGATAAACCAAAAATAATAATAGTAATATCCTGGGACATTATTCACACACGGCTATCTGATCTCAAACTAAGCAGATTTTGTACTACGGAAACCAGATACCTAACTGATATACTACATTATAATACTTTTCTTTGTAAATACATACTTTTATAGATAATTACACCCCGACTCAGGACAAACAGACATGCACACAAATATCTGACCTGAGTGGGAATCGAACCGACGACCTGCGGCGTGAAGAAAGCATTTATCAACGACGGTAACCGGGCCCGTCAAAAATGTGGCTGTGGCGATCAAAAAGTTAATCTTCTTGATATTCGAACAATTTGTTAGTTTCAAAGTTTGCACCAATCTTTAAAAGTAGATATTTGAGAGCCTACTTCCTACCTTGTATAAAATGTGGGAACCCAACTTATTTAAATTGCGTCTCATCTTACCTATTTAATATAGTGTAACTCTATACAGGAATGTGCGTCGATATTATAAGCTACAGGAATATAGCAGCGCATGCGTACGAGTCTACATGTATGTCGGTTTGGTTAGTAACCGCAAAAATTCGCTTCAGCCTAGGCTTATTAAACAAAACAACAATACTCGATTGATACCGACATTAATGCTCGCTTAACAATTGAATGATAAACGACATATTATTGCAATGCGAATAACCAAAGATTGATTCTCGATTCGGTTCACGAACTCGCTTTTTATTGCCAATCAAATTTTGGTCTATCATTCCAGAACTAATATAGAACGTACCTACTTACTAGCTACATACTTAAAATATATTCTATTTAAGGATATTTCACGATTGAGTAAAAAATGAGGTGATAAATTTGTAATTTATACTGCCACAGAGTATATTAGTAATATTTAATGCTCATAAAAATACCTTAGGTTGTTGATGTACGAATTAGCTCTTGACTGCTAATAAATTGGCAGACGTTGGCAAGGGCCTGGAATTATTTCCTTGTAACGAAGTACTCTCCGTGTATAGCGCTTTGGGAGTTACGGGTGCGTTCAATGTCCAGTCTGCTAAAAGCAACTCGCGCGCTTACAACGGCTACACGCATGCTGCGTACGCGCCCTTAAGCACGCGGATAAGTTTACTAAAAACACGTAAAACTTGTATTTAAAATCGAAATAAAGTTCCATTAATATTTTTTATTGAGTGGATAGTTTGCTTTGGTTTTATAAGTGTTATTAACATATATCGGCGATTGATAGGTAAGTTATCCCCATAAATTAATATTGATTAGAATTTTATGTCTTCATGATAGTTATTGAAATTAGGGGAAATTAACATAATGATTTTATTTTATTGGTTTAGAAATTAATCGGTATACTTGTTTAATTTAAAATTAATTTTAATTTCTATTTAAAATTAGATTTTTATGAGTTAAAATGTGCACGTAATATTAACTTTTACTTACGTAGCTTACGTGCTATCACCGGTTGTACCTTTGCTTCCCGTGTTTAATTTTTGGTACAGTTACGAAACTGTACCAAGCTGTATAACCCTAATTTCCTCTACACTATTTACGTACCCTAGAGACGCGAGCGCATTGATAAGACATTATGAAGGAGTTCTATTTAGGACGTGAGAGAATATGGCGCGGAAATACCAGTGTTTTAGGATTTCAGTTTTTATTAAGGCACTGACATACGCAGATGAGGTTCATCAAATTAAAATACATTTACCTACGCCAAATATGACTATTTTTGAAGAACTTCATCGAACCTAAAACACGGTTCAAGTACTTCCACTCGACAGAAAATAGAAAAACAAATTCATCTCTAAAAAATCCTTACAGTAAACAATGTAGAAAAATAAGTTTTATAGAAACTTTGTGATAAGTATTAGATTTGTTACAAAGCTTATATTTTTGTCTGGCTGTAAAAAAGTAATGATTTTGATATATTTCACGCGGCTTTTTACGTTCACGTTTAGTTTTTGGTTCACTCTATTTTGATTGTATCTAGTATCTTCTACGATACGATTGGACGTTATCAGCCTCTTAAGTGCTGAACAACAAAGTGTCGAGGAAAACTTAGTTCATCTTAAACAACATCATTATTAATAATAATAATAAAGTTATTTACTAAAGTAACCAAAGATTCATAATTGTTAGTAATACATAAGACTTATTCTATGTTAGTAAAGATATAGCTAAAATTTGGTTTACATGAGTTTGGAATACATGAATCATTGATGCCCATTAAGAAACACTTTTACTTTTGTTATCTCTAAAAATGCTTCAAACAAAATAATGTTAAAAAATCAAACAACAATTTAAACTTTTATTATAATAGTATGTTGTAAACATTAGAGGTGTTTCGAAATTATTGATTCTGTTTGAATGCTACATTTTTGCATGCTGCATTTTTTCGTGTTTTATATTTTTCTGTTCACTCTATTTTAACCCGTAACTGGTAGGTTACGCGGGCGAGAAATAGGGCGTTATCAACCTCTTAAGAGCTGAACAACAAAATTACGAGGAAATCTTTGTTTCTCTCAAACATGGTCATTATTAATAAACACTTTTTTTTAAAGACAACGCCCGCACTATGGAACGTAATGCCTGTGTCGCGGGGTACTTTGGTCGGAATTATTTATGGGTCACACAAATAGTTGTCCGGCGCGGGATCCAAACCTGCGACACGAAGCGGCGAGACGACTATCTAACGCCCGAAATTAATAAACGATCCACAATCTGTCAGTCAGTCCTCGATTAGCTCTATCGCTATCTTGATCTTTGCCTGCGTGCCAATAACAAAACATATCAATCCATCCGTTTTTTGCCCAGAAATTGGGGTGCGATCCTTTCCCTCTGCAGCGTTCCGTTTTATGCAGAACTCGGTAACTCAGGACACAATTATACCATTTAATTTAAGAAGAATAAATATATTAACGATATGTCATCAATACTGACTTATTTATAGCTAGGTTAAAATGTTTTACTAGACGACTAGGGTATATAATAATAAAATGAAACTTAATTGGTCAAACATTATGTTTTGGTGGAACGGAACGTATAAAAATTTGATAAGCAAAACGAATCGGATCAAAAACAAAAAAGCAGTAAGTTGGTTGTTTGTTTTTGTTGCAAAGCATTTATAACTAATATACAAATAATTACTTATTAATAAATATAATACCTATAATGAATTCTGATATGATAAGCAATAATTTTATTATTGATTTCTGTGTTTGTTTTACAAATAATTTAAACAGTGACGTGAAGTTGTTGCCGCCTATCTTGTAAACAAAAAATATATTCTTATTATTTATTATTTATATGCAAAGCTATTTTGGAATATAATGAACTATTTCACCAATTTTATCTTTAGAACCAATTGTCAATCCACCGAATTTCTAGGATTGCAACTTTAGATTGTTTTGGCTATCTAAGCTTATGTCAAAATTAATGGATTGGTTATTGGCACGTGCAACCTGTCATTTTAGTACAGAGGCCTATCATTTTCTATGATCCGTCCTCACAAAGATCGCTCGTTCGGAAAGTTTGCTTTTTCAATCTGTGGATGCTTTATTGGCACGGTTTAATAGACAAATGGATCGAAATTGCTCTCGTGGATAGCATAAAATGGATTAGGATCGTTTATTAATTTCGGGCGTTAGCCGCTGCGCCACACGTACATTCAACTATACTTTTAGTATGTTTGCTATGGATTGCTAAATGTCCAATAGGCGGTGGCTGATCATGGTTCGAACTCAAAAGTTAGTTTGAAAATACTTATAAATGTTCACTAAACACTGACACGCTTCTCTAGAAGACTAAACAATATCAACTCAATAGTACTACCGCCGTGTAAACAATCAGGATTCAATGCTTTTATGATTTGTTTAGGTGATCACCTATTGCGTGCAACGAAAATAGGTCAGCCCGTGTGAAGGTGGAATGGAGTACCAAAATTCGCTTACTCCAACAGTAGAAAACCTTACAATTGTTGGTAGGTTTTATGATCTATGACTGCTTCGTTGGTCTAGCAGTAGCGCGTTCAATTGATAAATGATACGCGCTGTCGGGTCAGAAAACCTAGTTCTGAGCATTCCATGGATTCACCGTGCAGAAACCGGGTCTATCGCGTGGTAGAGGAGGAAACACTCGACAGTCTGAGACTTGCGACCCAGACGTAGGTTTAAGGGGGGCATCAACGCGCACCTTCTCTGTCTCTCAGTGTTACCCCTCTTCCTAGCCAAATTTGGTATAATCCTAATAATAATATCCTGGGACATTATTTACACACGGCCAACTGATCCCAAACTAAGCAGAGCTTGTACTATGGAAACAAGATAACTGATAAACTAACTAACTTTTCTTTTGTAAATACATACTTATATAATAATGCTGCTTTGGATACTCGTTCTAATATAGAACTTACGGAAGTTCTTGATAATCCTAAGTCTTTTAATAGGTTGTAGAGAGATTTTGCTGGTTTACCCCTCGCACCCACTTTCACGGCATTTAAACCACAAAGCCAATAAATGATTTATAAAAGTGAAAAAATAGCACAAACATTAAATATATACATATAAAATGTTTACTTTTAAAGATTAAAAATACATCGGATCTTCACAAATATTCTTTGAAATTATTTTTATTCGAAACGTTTTATAAATTTATAATTAACATTTCTTATGCTGTTTTAAACAGGGTGTTAAGTGAGATATTTGAATAACCATGGGGAATATAAACGTATTATGTTGAAAACAAGTTCAACCGCTTTGAATATAAAAATGACGTATGAGATATTTTAAATTGTAAGGTTACCTTGCGAGATGATCAGTTGTATATAAACAGACTTGCTTTAGAAACAGATTTGAAAAGTGTAATCTGACTGACAATAGCCATATTACATATTTTCTGCAAGTTAACAGATAATAGGTATAATAAGAATGGTGTAATTTAAAAATAATCACCATTCGGCCATGACTCTCACCAAAACCTCCAAAATTTTAATACTAATGCAATTCTTTCTAACTTAGTTTGATAAAAAGATCAGAGCGCTTTAGTTCTGTCAATTTAATATAGCCGCCTAATACTGTGGGGAAACAGATGTCACTTTGGAACCTGTCAACTAATCCGGCCCAGTAGTTTTATTGCAGTTTGACAGTTCTAAGAAAGCTCTGTCCTATATATACGATCTATAATAGAAATAGATGTAATGACGATTTAAAATAGTTTAGTAAATACAGATCAACCATATAGTCAAATATGTTTTTATACATCATTTATTCATTATTTTATATATTATATATCATTCATTGATAATTGCAATAGCCGTGTAAGCAACGTCAATAAATCAATAGTAAATCAATAAATTTACTAAAGTCAAATATTTTTGTAGGTACAAAAAATAAAATAGGTAAAACAGGTTTATCGTTACTACATTAGTTTGCAAGTCAAAATCATAAATTAAATATTGTGATGTCAAATAATTAGGTTTCAACTGTATTAATTCATTACCAGAATATAACGATTGCTCGATGAACCACAGTAGCACGATTGAATTGGACTTTTTAATCAAGTTCAAGTATGAACCTTATTAAAATATTTTTGTATAAGGGAAACATTATTTTAATTGATAAAAAGGGTTGTTTGGTTTTTTTTAAGTTATCTAACTTAAGTGTATTATTTTACATTTCCGCCGTAACAAAACCGTCCGTTACTGAATTTTGACTTGTAGTATGTACAGTCTGAAATTGTATGTTTTTCTTGCTTTTGAAATGTAATGAATCCGGATAAGCAGGCATTTTTTGGTTACAAACATATAGTTGTCGGACATAAACTACAACCAGACTCAGAACAACTACTTAGAGGTTACACAAAAGTTGTCCTGCGTGGAAATCGAACCCAGGACACGAAGTGGCGAAGCGACTGCTTTAGCCGCTGCGCCACACGTGCTGTCATTTTCACACGTGCATCAACTAGTTTTTATCTGACCCGGGATACGAACGGTAAACGTGCAGGCACAGGCTACAGTAATACGAGGCTGAGTAACAACAAAAACATGTGCATAAGGCGGTCTTATGGCACTCAGGGATGAGACCGATACGAATACATGATGCTAATGTCAGATCTCGCAAATTTACGATATCCTTAACATTGGTGTCGTAGACTGTCGCATGTCATACGGTTAGAGAATGGGTCCACTTTCTATGAGAACTTAATTTTGTTGTTAATATCGTTGTTTGATCAGTACATGAATGATAACAGGTTGTCTGCTAACACAGTGACACAGTGCAGTGTGTCGTAATAGTTTGGTAACATGTACCAAGATATTTACCTTCGTTATTGACTCTGTGCTCAAGGAGATAACGTGGTAGTAACGAGATGCACGACGTGCATCATTCCTACGAACTGTATATTACTTATTCAAAATGTTACCTATTTTTACAAAAAAGTTAAATGCAGTGTCGGCAACATTGCATTTAACTATCTAAATAAAATGAAAAATGAGTTTTGTACACATTTAATGCCCTTAAGGCAGAAACATGAAACCTATTTTTAAATTATTTACGTAAGAAGAAGGCCTAAATCTTAGCATTCCATGGATTCACCGTGCGGAAACCGGGTCAATCGCAAGGTAGAGGAGGGAACACTCGATAGAGTCTGAGACTAGCGACTCAGACGTAGGTTGAAGGGGCCCCTTCTGATGCATCAACGCTCACCTTCTCTGTCTCTCAGGGTTCACTCCCTCTTCCTAGCCAAATTTGGTATTTACAAAAGAAAAGTTGTATATGTAATATAATATATCAGTTAACTTTTTTCCATAGTACAAGCTCTGCTTAGTTTGGGATCAAATGGCCGTGTGTGAATAATGTCCCAGGATAATTATTAAATTTTATGTTCTCTCTACCCACTGAGATAGTATACGTGTTGAAAAACTGACCATCTGTAACTTTTACGAAAGTAATTTCGTAAACTTTTTGGAACTTGTATACTATCTTTATCATAGGATAAAGATAATTATAATGATTCGCCTATTTAAGTACGCCAGCACTCGTTCACTATGCTCATTAAGCAATACAAGAAACAAGTTAGTAATTGATATTCTGAATTGATGGGTTTCTTTTTACATTGTTTTCATAAGTGCACGTGCGTCAATTGCGCACTATTTATTAGCACTAGGCGCGGTATCGGAGGTCAGATTCCAAAGTGTCACTTTTCCCTCAGATTTTTACGCCACTAAAGTGACACAGCTAAAGATTATTATTATTATTATTAATCATTTTATTTCAGTCCAACAAAGGGTCCATTTTGTTAGTAACAATACACTTATTCTATGTTAGTATCAATATAAAATCAAATAAAATAATATAAAAATCATGTTAGTTACAATTACATTAGCCTATGTTAGTACTTAATATCTAGAACAGATTTGATCTTTTGGACCATTACCCACACAATTGGGCTGTCAAAACGAGCTGCTATGGAGCGCAGCAGTTCATTTTGACAATTGCGTAGCCTGTATAGTAGTGATACAACTTTTTTCCGCAGTATTGCGTCAAAACTGTCAGTATGCGCATCCGCAAACATCAGCGAGGCGCTGCAGAACTTTGGCAACCGCAACATGGCCCTAAATGCGTTATTATATTGGATCCGTAGAGCATTATAGGACTTTTGGGTATATCTAATCCACAGAGCCCCCGTGTACAACGAGGTGCAATATACTTTAAATAGCATCACTTTAATTGCGTCTGTACATCGGGAGAATCTACGAACTAGCATATTAGCCCTGACCGATAATGCTCTACGTTCCCTCTCCATGTCCAAACTGTCATTTAAATCCTCTGTTACCAAATGGCCCAGGTATTTAAAATGGTTTACTCGTTCTAGAGCTATCCCGTTAAGGCATATGGGTGGTACATGATGCCCTGTCCCTTTCATTAGAACTGTGTTAGAAGAAAGCAATGATATTAAGATTAGTTACGTTAATATTCAGATTCAATTACTTCTCAGAATATCATTATTATAATATAATATACTAAATACTTTTAACGGCCTCATTGTCGAATCCTATCCTAGTCAATCTCAATGGTGACTAGCCATCTACGCGGGTCATATTATAGTGCACAAGTGTAGGCACAAACCAGGGGCACTTTCTATTCCATCGCTCTCATGATCGGATGGGATGCCCAGCGACACGAACGGAAATAGGTCAGATACAGGGCCGACGGCTATACGTGCTCTCCGGGGCACGGGGTTATAATACCGCCAAATCCCTATAACCGACTTGAGGCTGATACGGGATTTGAACCCAATACCTACCTCATTATCTGAGGTTGAGCACGCTACCGCTAGACTACTTAAACATGTCAGTTGATACTAATTTGTGACTGTTGCTAATATCTAATCAAATTCTAAATCAAAACTGTTCTTCGGACTAACATATAATAGGAGATCTGTGTAGGTAGGTATATATCACATCCTATTTTAGTACGTTCAAAATCGATTAATAAGACTGGCTGTAGTTGTTCTATCGTCCAGTCAACTGTGTAAATAAAAACAACTTTATTTTTCTTTTTAAGACGGGTGGATTCACAAACAAGCAATTAACGACTACAAAGCACGCCCAGACTCCATTAGTCCCGCAAATAGTTGTCCTGTGCGGGAATCGAACCCGTAACACAAGAGCGTAAGGTAGTAGTGGGGCGACGCCACCAATAACACTGTGCCACAGATTTACCATGTTTATTAATTATTTTTGTCTACTCTGATTCATCAAATTTAATAAAATTCCAAATTCAAAATATAAAATCGTACTTATATCTTCAATTTGGAACGAGGTTTTGAATTCAGAGCACTTTTTTTTAAAAGTTACCAAATGTTTAGGACAGTTTACAACAGTTATTACGTAAACAATGAAGACGAAGAAACATATCACTTGCTTATTAAAAGTTTACAGTGCCTTTCATGTCCTGAAATATGTTCATGTTTCTAACTTAAGGTAAAATTACTCCTTACTTTCCATGACAGGGTCTTAAATCCTAGTGACAATAAACATTCCTCTCCTCTTTTAAAGAATTCTGTTGTTTTTAATAGAACGTAATCGTTTAATTAGCCTGCGCAGATATGGTATTTTGGCTCAATACACTTACAAGGACAACACAATTTCTTTTTCGTTACAGACATATACATACTAGTTATCTCTAAATTTATACCGCCATTAAATAAAGAGTAAAGAAACAGTTTTATCCAAATGAAATGAGCACAGACGTAACTGCATTAGCCGCATTCCCTCAACGCGTACTATCGATGAGTCAGTTCCTCGTGGCGAAGTGTTTGCATTTTATCTTAATACCTCCTTCCGTTTCCTAAACATTGTGAAAACTGGGCACTCATTTGTATCAGTGAATCTTAACTTTGAAGTAATCTGAAAGTTGCTGAGATTGAGTGTGGAGTGGCTATCAATGACGTGCCGTTGGATTTAACAAAAGCTGTACTTTTACGATACTTCTACTACGTCTTGGATTACTTATTATTCTGGCTGACGGGCCTGTTGGCGTTGTTGGCATATCTTCGCTTTCCACGCCGCAGGTCGTGGGTTCGATTCCCACCCAGAACAGATATTTGTGTGCATGAACATGTCTGTTTGTCCTGAGTCTGTGCGTAATTACCTATATAAGTATGTATTTACAAAAGAAAAGTAGTATATGTAATGTAGTATATCAGTTATCTGGTTTCCATAGTAGAAGCTCTGCTTAGTTTGGGATCAGATGGCCGTGTGTAAATAATGCCACAGGATATTATTATTGTTATTATACTTGCACTACATGATAAATCAATAAAAATGGTGCTCATTGTTCATAACATATTGGAGAATATAAGTATGTATTTACAAAACAAAAGTAGTATCTGTAGTATATCAGTTATCTGGTTTCCATAATACAAGCTCTGCTTAGTTTGGGATCAGTTGGCCGTGTGTAAATAATGTCCCAGGATATTATTATTATTCTCAATATGTACGGCGTTCCACAGTGTATACTAATCTTTAGCCCTAATTCGCGAATAAAATTAATATAAACAATTTAATTGTTTCAGATCACACCATGATATTGAACCAGTGACTATGGTAATCAACAGTTGCGGCGTGACGTGAAGTACCAATGGCGCCAACGTGGACATTTTCACACTTCATAAATCCATCTTGTTTAGAAAATAAACATAAAATTGTCGCCGCTCAATAAAATGAAAAGAGACAAGTATACATTTACAAACCATAAAAATCTACTGTGAAATCGTAAAATGGAGAAGAAAAGACATTCCCTCAGTAAACACTTATTATGGTAAGTTCGTAGAATATGATGCTGTTATGCTGTTTACTTATGGTGGCTTATACTACTTTTCCCAAAGACTGTGCATCTACCGCCAAAAATCATTTTCGTCAATGAAGCTAGTTTTAAAATTGTCGTTTCGTAATAAAATTAATTGATTGTTTGTTATTTATAATATTTAAAATCACTTACTTATCGTATGGGCAGTGGTTACCTTAGTGTCAGAGTTGTTCAAGCCGCCCAGTAGGCCTCTGTCATGGCTTAACGACTGTTGCCTAACGAGTACAACCGGGACTGACAGCTTAACGTGCAAAGCACGGAGACGCTCAAAATTTAAACCAATTTGGTGGTTGCCCATCTATGGCCTGACGGCGAGCCTAGTTGCTTAATTTATATAATTTGACAATATCTAAAGAGTGGGCACGGAAAATTACTCCCGTCACCCAAAATCGAGTTTCCAGTTTTTACTTGCATAATTATTTTTCGTGCAAGTATTAAACTGTTTAGGCTCAGGACTGTTGCACAATAGTGATTAGATCGCTTCCTGCTATTCTTAGGCTGTATTCCAATACATTCACTTCTCTAATTTATTGTTAAAAATTAGATTTAGAATGTGGAGCTGCTGGATACTGGATTTGGCTTATTAGATTCTTATTTAACTTGAGGACATAATTAAAATTTTGCTATAAGTGTATCACACACATATAAACACACCCACACTCACACACTCACACACGCACACACACAGACATAAAAACACTAGCATCTAATAATAATACAAAAACAAAAAAAAACAATAAAGAAAGTTGTATAACCTACTTTGTAGTATGTACCTTTTTAGTACTTCAACTGATCTATTGCGAGTAACACCTTAAATTTACTTCCTTCCTAGGATACTTCACTTTCTCCCCTTAATACAGCCTAATTAGTAGCCTATCTAGGACGGCAGCACGTCAATGATTTTGCGTAATGTGTTATGTTCTAATTATTATACTACTATGTGTATTTTCACACATCGTTCGCATTTCAAATTTATTAATCGAGTCTGATTCAAAAATTTGAAAAGCGAACGATTAAGCTTCTTGTCAAGTATGATGATTAGATTCGGCTCCAAACTGAGTTTCTCCACTAAATATGGACTTTATAGAATTTACGATCATCGAAATTGAATAAGCTAGGTAAATAAATGGTTAATTAAAATCCCATAAATCGTATAACTGCCCTACTTGCACAATACTAAATACACAAACTGGCACATAGGTATAATAAATACATGTGGTCAATTTATTATAATAAGCGTCTAAATAAAAGGCTGTCGCACTCATTGGAAACATTCTGAATAAACAAAACGCCAAATAAATTACTCAAGAATCTCTAAGTTAATTGGGCAATGGTGGTACAGACGCCAGCATATACAGCTACCCCAATCTGTCAAATTTCTTTCATAGATTTTCAACTTTATCACATGAGAATAAGGTTCACTTTCAATTGGGAGAATTTGACAGATTGGGGTAGCTTGATGTGCTGCCGTTTGTAGAATGATTAAACGGCTCGGTATTTATGGTTATTTCGTAGAAACATTGATAGAAATTCACGTGCTGTAAAAGTGTTCTTGCGATGCTGAAACTAGGTACGACAAACTGTGTATAGTCCTACTAATATTATAAACGAGAAAGTTTGTAAGTATGGGTGAATGTTTGTTAATTTTTCACGTAAAAACTACCGAATGGATTTTAATGAAACTTTACAAGAATATAGCTTATACATCAGAATAACACAAAGGTTACCATTTATAAAGATATTGCACACAATATCTTTATAAATAACAATAACAATATCTTTATAAATAACAATTCACAAATTATGCAAAATATGACGATAAGTGTCAAGTAAGTAGGAAAAAATCGGCCATTTGCGTGCTATTCCGGCGTGCACTGCCAAAACTGCTAGAGGTACAAATTCTACTAATATTATAAATGCGAAAGCTTGTGAGTATAGATGTATGTATGTTTGTTACTCTTTTACGCCAAAACTACTTGAACGCGGGTGAAACCGCGGGGCGCAGCTTGTAACTAATAAATCTGTTTGAGCGGAGCGTTTACGAGCGTGTATGGACGATGCCGCGGCACCACACTATCTCATTCTGACGGTTAACAGCAGACATCAACGTGCTCGTTAGTGCACATTGAATTTTTCAAGGCACTACAAATTTCTCAGAAATTTTATATTATTGAGTTAACATCAATTGGTATTTATTCTGGACAACGGATGATCATTATTGGATCGTTTGCGTTAAGTTTATGGCGATTAAAATACGACTTCCTAAATTTTTACTGGACGTGTGGTGTAGCGGCTATGACAGTCGCCTCGCCGCTTCGTGTCGCGGGTTTGAGTGCTGCGTCGGACAACTATTTGTGTGGCCCATATATAGTTGTTCAGAGTCTGGATGTCATTTGTGTCTGTCTATTATATGTTTGTAAAAACCCCGCGAGACAGGTATTAGAGTACTTAATTCGGGCGTTGTCTTTTTTCTTTAAAAAAAAAACGCTTCCCAAATAAAAACTATGACACTTCGCAATATTCGTTTGTAGGCCAGCTAAACAAGTGTCTATATACTACATTTTGACTATATACTGAAATATCATAAAAAATACAGAGTATACAGCATGCAGTGTATATAGATAAAAACGTACTTAAAATAAAAATAGCCCTCCCGGCCAAATTTCGGCCACGGCGCTCAGTTTCAATGGAGATAAGGCGACTGTGGACATATTATTATAGTGCATATATGAGCGCAAACACAGAGGGGTACTTTTGTTCCATCACTCTCATGATCCGATGGGACGACTAGCGACATCGTAAAAAGGTCAGGTACAGGACCGACGGCTCTCTGGGGCACGGGTGTGTAATACCGCCAACTGCCACTGAGAATTTTCTTTTTTTTCGGAGTAATCCCCAAATTACTTGTGGCCCGACCGGGGGATTGAACACAGGACCTCATTATCTGCGGATGAAAAAGCTAACGCTAGACCAACGATCAGATAAACCGTTCTTTATACAAACTTTGAGTTTTCTCTCGTGCGATGACCTACCTGCTCGCTCGCTGCGCGCTAGTGTGGTCGAGCATCTAGTCTAATTTAACCTTATAAATCAACGTCATCATACAATGATTACGTCAGGTTATCTTCCGGTGAGAGATCGATAATACGTCAAGACGCACATTCCAAAGACAACAGTAAAATTTACGTGATATCATAATTTGCTATCATTTTCCAAGAAGGTATATTGCATGTTAGATAACAAATTAGTATTTCAAAGGAAGACAATTAACTTAATAATAATATCCAGGGATATTATTCACACACGGCCATCTGGTCCCAAACCAAGCAGAGTTTATACTATGGAACTCAGATGAAATATACTACATATACTACTTTTGTTTTGTCAATAGATACTGGTATAGATAATTACACCCAGACACAACAAACACTTATCTGTCCTTGGTGGGAATCGAATCCACGTAAAAAGCAAGCATTTTATCAACCATGCCAACTGGCCCGTCATTAATACTTGAAGTATATTTACCAATCTTCAGACTAAAATATATATACCACTCTATAGGACTCTCCCTAATCAAAAGGCGTGAGAACTATTGAACAATGCTCAGTTAAATACACGCACAATAACCATTGTAGAAACATTTGTCCACGATAAATATTTTCCTACGTGTTCAAACGGTAAACTTTTTATGATCACTACTTGAATCCTTTAAGAGTAAAAGTAAACAGAAATTATACGACCCATTCACTGGCGAGCACGCGCTGCGTCAGAAACCAAAAAAATAAAATAAGGTCAAGTGTGAATTCCCGTGATTTAAAATTGTCCTTTATAGTCCCTACCTACGCTGGGGAACCGGTTTCGAATGGGACTGCCTAGCGGTTATGCCTCTGTGAAGTAATAAAAATAAACACGTGTATGAATAGTAAAGAATAATACGTTTTGAGGTTTGTGTGAATCACAAGCCTCAAGCAGCAGATGAAGAATTTAGTAAGAATTAAGTACAATAATTTGGAATATAGTCAGTATAAATTTTTGATGTGGCGACACCCGTGACAGCTCTCTAGGCAAGTAATGGGGTATGTTGATCTCCAAGTAGATCTCCAATGTACTGTCTAAAATCCCATGTTAGCCTATTCTGATCACGAAATAGACTGCCTGGTAGTCTGTCTCCCGCAGGCTATTTCAGACGTACGTGAAGATCTACTACTAACTGACGCAGGCTAGGGACTCATCATCTCCTCGCAGAAGATAGCGGCGCAACATAAATGGTCTAGCTCCAGCGCATGGACGGTACTATAGTCGTTATGAGTCAGGTGCTAACTTAACTCCTGGCTCCAAATAGAAAATTATCTGTACTTTAAAGAACCATTAAAATTGAAACCGAGTTCCAATAAAAAGGACGATCTGAAATCGGTCCGTTCCGTTCAGGCAATTCCTTGCCATAGACAGACAGATAGGTGTTTGCTCAAACGTTCGTCGACGGAGGTAAAAAGTAAATACTCAATATGACTATATAACTAAATAGTAGGAACCATACCACAGAATGGCAAAGGATAAGTGCAAATTTTATTTTTATTATGAAATGATATAACCCGTAGTATAGCAAATGATTGAACTGTGACGGTACGCTTTTCTCGATTCCGAAAGTTTATGACTGCAGCCTGATACTTTACGACGACTTTATATATCACGTATAAAATAACACTTAGCAATAATCGCTATTTTACTATCAACAGTTCAGACAGTCCGGCATATCCTGGGGCGGAGTTACAACTTCATATAACTGTTTATAACAGTGTTGAATTGTAACTATTTGTATCTGTGGAGATGCAATTATTCTTAGATAAATGTGTGCTTGGATAAACTGCGGGTACTTAGGTTTTAAACACTCCCTTTTATAGCCAACATTATTGGCAATACAAATTTGATAAAATGAACATTCTTTTAATTGGAGTTTATAGATCAAACATATCCGCCTTCAGGAAAAAACTACTAGATTAAGTCAAATGTAACTTCTTACGCTTAATAACTTTTGATTAGAATTAAAAAATCTGGCATATTTATTACCTCGCTAGAAATAATAATATCTAGGTGACCATGTCACACAGATCATCCTAGCCCCAAACTAAGCAAAGATTGTAGTATGGGTACCAGGCGACGATATACATACTTATATAGATAGATAAATACTTAAATACATAGAAAACATCCATGACTCAGAAACAAATATTCGTGCTCATCACACAAATATTTTTACTTACCGGGATTCGAACCCAGGACCACCAGTTTCGTAGGCAGGAGCACTACCAACTAGGCTATGGTGACCGTAGGTAAATCAAAGATGTATTGTAATAAAACAGACAGACATTCATTAATTCATCATCAGCCTGATATCTTCCACTACTGTCCTATGCTAGTACTAGTAGTTTCCATATCGTTGCCATTTGGAGCGGTTTTTTTTTTTACGGGCCGTGGTCACCGCGCTTAGCATGCGTGATGGCAACCGCACTTAGGTGGTAGTGAGTACACAGGACATGCCGCTGACCGACTAACTGGAGTATCCCTAAGTCGCCTTTTACGACACCCACCGACTACATCGGGTTATGTTAAGTAGATCGAGTTCACAGAGATCTAGATGCGATTTTGTCATAGCACTGACTGGATTGCCTTAAGACATTGGAAACTGTTCCTGGATTTAATTAATGTTCTTGAAATAGCCTATCTTCCTGGGGACCCCTGACGGATTATACTTAGTGATTTCAGTTTCGTTTCGTAAGTTATTACCAGACTTTACCTCGGGACCGACTAAAGTGACTGCACTTATTTGATGATGTATATCGAAGAGCGTTAAATTATGCCCGTGACGGGTTATGCTGCCTAAATTAAGGTTAAGCTCATTGTTTGTTTTGATGAGATGTTAGTTATCATAAAACGAACTCGGCGGACCTAATGTCCAACATCCAATACTCGTTCCATTTCCAGTAGAATAGCATGATCATTTTGATTTAGTGCTGTATAACGGATATTCAGGTATAACTGATTTACTATTTAATATTGTTAATATATTATGTGTTTTGTTATTATATCTACTTCTATAAACTTCTATTGAAATATTGTCTTATATAACACTAGACCACGTGAAGACTTCCCTTGTGACCTGATAATTCCTTGTGCATCCAGTTTATTATTTTTATTTTCAAACGTACAAGTTACCATATAATTTCTTTGAATCGTTCCGTTCAATCGTCCTGACCCGACTCGCCGCGGCCGCCAGCGGCGGTTGTGGCGCGCGCCGGTGTAAATCCAATTAGTACTATTGACATGTTTATATTTATTTTACTAGAGCACCATTACTAAATATTAACTATCATTGTTAATTTTGATTTGTATCTCCAGTTGCCTTGTCGCTTCTTGCACATTTAATTGCTTGTTGTATTAGTTACCCGTGCCAATACAGCTTTTATCGACTAAATTAATTAATAAAGTTATACATTTATTTTGAATAATCTTCGTTACATATTACAGCGCGTTTTTGCTAGAGGCTAAAGCAATTTCGAAAACGTTTATTTCTTATTTATGACCATAAACTCGCAAATAGTTTCAAGTCATTAATATTTCGTCATAGAGACACTTCAAAAAGTAAATTATTTCTCATGTCGCGGTGGTAGGCAGAATGATTTTAACATAAAAATAACGGCGATCGGCACTTAATAAACCACTTAAGACGTTCATTAGGGCGTTTTACAGAGTCGTTTGATCGTTTTAATGTGGAGTGCGTTGCGGGTGCATGCCGGTGTGCGCCTCGCGCCAGCTTCAAATGTCTAATGGAGTTGTCAGGTTGCGCAACTCGATGAGAACTGCGTGGGCGCAGCTTTAGGGCTGTCCACACTTCGCTTGCAATCATCATTTGTATTGATTAGGCTTACGTTACTGGTACGATCATGCTCATTTAATTATGTTTATATTTCGGTATAAGAATTATACGGTACTTTACTTCAATTGAAATAGGCCGCACTTTTGGCGTATTTATATTAATCACTTACCTAAGTATGTCAGAAGTGTGGAGTATATCATAATTTCACTTTTTATATAAATATAAGTATTCGTAAATTTTCACTGTGTGGTGACGGTGAAGAATATGCGGGAGGCGTTTGGTTCTAAACTGTTAAGTTTAGATGGGCTGCGAAATGAGATTTATTTGTAAATGATGCCATTAATGCCTTAGGTAAAGGAGATACATCTTTTGGTTCCGGCAATTTTATCTGTATGCGTAATGGAAAAAATAACCGTAGCGTTGTTTTTCGTATTTTAACAGTTTTAAAAATACTTTGTCCTTTTCACATAAACAGTGACAAAAAGATACACGGAATTACCGCAATTAGTGTGATACATACATATATCATGCTTGTTTCCCAGAGGAATAAGCAGAGACAACGGACTTCTATTTGTCACGATCTTTGCCCACCTCTTTTGCCTTCATTCATGCTCGCCGGTTTAGACTACTTCTGACATGGCTTTTCTTCAGAACATATCGAATTTGGTCAGAGAATGTTCTACGAGGTCTTCCCATTTCAGATGTACCATTCTCGCAGGCCAGATATACTTCTTTTGCCAATGCCCAAACCATCTCAATATACATTTTTCAATCTTTGTGTCTACATCCTCTTTCACACCACAACGCTCTCTTACAACAGTATTTCGTATTCTGTCTCTCAAAGTCACACCACACATACTTCTCAGAGCTCCCATTTTCACAGCATTTAATCTACTTTCACTCTTTCAATCACACATATTATAGTCAAAGTCAAAGTCAAAGTCAAAGTAAGTTTATTCCGTAAAAATTTTACATTTATGTGGAATCGTCATATATATATATATAAAGGCGAAAGTTTGTGAGTGTGTATGTTTGTTACTCTGTCACGCAAAAACTAGATGACGGATTATGATGAAATTTTGTAATAATATAGCTTATATACCCGAATAACATATAGGCTATAATATATAAAGTTTAACGCAGGTAAATGGGGGGGGGGGGGGGAGGGGACAGCTCGTATGTTATAAAATCGTTAAGTACATTGAAAATAGCGGTAATTAGGATGATTTTAAGAATCAGCAACCCTATAGAAATGGACCGAAATGGTAAAGAAATGATAAACAAAGTACTAAGTTACCATGTTACTTATGATCGCCCACTGATTTAACCGTGTATAGCACGCGCTTGTTTAACTTAGACAATAGTTTAAGTGGATGTTGTTTGGCTTGTTAGCTCATTACCCTGTTAGTCTACTCGTGAGAGCACGGCGCGTCTTCGAGTCGTGTGAAGTATGGCCAGATTACTTAGCATGTCGTTTCTCAACTTAGAATCCGCAAAATTAATCCTGACAGTGTGCGTCGTTCGTAGCTTAACGCAGAGCGCGAAATTAGTAGAGGGTGCTAGTTTGGGACGATAAAATGATTTTCCATTTTTGTGAGTAGATGGGGATATCTACACCCAGTTAAAACATTCATGCTCATACTTTAAGTTTATGGAACCACAATGTTTTGGTTCAGGTCGTTTGGGAAAACATCTATAAATATTTAATTTTTACAATACATTACTATTGTATTTTGTTGCTAGATTTTAACACAACAATAATTACATTATTATGTAATGATTTAAAAGCCTTTGGAATAGTTTAAACTGTATGCAGTTTATCAAATCTCAACTACATATTCACTGCATCGAATAGACATTGTGATTTCAATTGAATATAAATACGCTCATCTATTATTTGTACTATCCCAAATATCTATAAAAATACCATCCAGATTCTCACTTGTTATTGGCAAAATCGTGCGGTTAAGGGGACAAGCCGCTAAATAAATTAAAACAATAGGGACATTTTTTTGGTATTTTACTCTAACGTTTTGTATTTTTTCAGGGCATCAGTTTTTATTCAGATAGCAATGTTTTCGTCAGCAAGAACGTCATCCACAAACATAACAACCACAGAAGGACCACAGGTAACATAAACGTTTAATATTTTTATATTAATCTCGTAATCGATATTGTTTAAATTTTAATTAAATTGGTCTTTATTCTTTATTGCACACAGAAAACAATAAAAGAAATACAATTAATGAAATAACGACATGTACAGACGCCAGCATATCCAGCTTCCCCAATCTGTCAAATTTCTTTTATAGAGGAATTCAATTGAGGAAATTTGACAGAATGGGGTAGCTTGATGTGCTGGCATCTGTACATAGGCGAGCTTAACTCAATAATGAGTTTTCTTACAGCAAACCAAACACAGAGGACAGTTTGTTATACAGGGTAGAACAGTGTACAACATTATCTAAATTAATTCTACCTACCTATATGTATAAATACCTACATGTCAGTGGTTTTGCACATTGATATATAATCTTAGAACTAAACACTTTAAATTGAATTTTATAAAGATAAATCGAATAACCTACCCCTAACTGTTCCCATCACACTCGCAGCATTAAATTAAATTGTATATCTGATACATTTCAATACATGAAATTTCTTAAATGTAACTTTTAAAAAGGTTTACTTTAAAAAGGTTTTAAAGTTGTTGTTGTTTGTTAGTAACAAAAATATCAGTAACAAGCATTTCTTTATAGTTAAATTTTATTTCATGTTCGGAGCCCATATATTAAATGTATGTAACGTGTAATAGTATATATTTAATACATGACTGACGTAGGTAAAACATTTGAGAAGTCATTTACTTGATATTTAGGACCTGTTATTGCCGACTTGGCTGTCCGCCAAGTATAATAATTAGTTCCTTAGAATGCTTATGGTTGGAGCTGTGAAGTAACTTGGAAAATGTACAATTAAACGTGCCAAGAATTAGTCTCCTCAGAAAATTGTATTTTATAAGTTAAAAGAGATGTTTCTAGAACTCTGAACTTTTGACTTTAAGCATTTGGTTTCTTCTCTTCTCCTTGCTTCTTCCACAAGATTGCGTATTTATCACCGTCATCTAGTGAGGTCTCGTATTATAACAACGTTATGTCAACAATGTTTGCCAAAGTTATTCAACCGTCACTTAAGACTGACACTCAGAAAGCTTTCCAAATGGCAACGGAGCGCCATCTAACTATGGAACTGAAATTGTAATGATTTCAGTTTTATAGTTAGATAGCGCTAACTGAAATCTTAATGATTTCAGTTTTATAGTTAGAAAGCGCTGACTGTAATCTTAATGATTTTAGTTTCATAATTAGACAGCGCTAACTTAAATCTTAATGATTTTAGTTTCATAGTTAGATAGCGCTAACTGAAATCTTAATGATTTCAGTTTTATAGTTAGATAGCGCTAACAAAAATTTATTTATTTCAGTTTTATAGTTAGATAGCACTAACTGAATTCCTAATGATTTCAGTTTCATAGTTAGATAGCGCTCCATAAGTTACGTCCACTATTAATGTTACACCTGTTTATGATATATGAAAAAAACATGTTTATTCTCATACGAAATGAATCAGCTGACCGTTATTATTTACTTTTCATGTTGATCTGCTACACGTTGTACAGTTCCATAGACAAATTAAGCTCCTTAATTTACGTCCACTAATTATGTTAAACCTTGTATAAATCAATTTTAAAGTAACATTATGGTTTTATTACAGATGACGTATTTAAAAATAATGTTAATGATAACGTTCTAATAAGGCAAATTTTAACGAATAATAATTATGTTTTTATTATTGTAATAAAATATAACTTAGTTAACTTAAGTCCATGAAATTAATGTTATACACGACAAACTTAATTACTTCACGGCAAATTAAACGCGTAATGTGGTGTTTAATCGCAATCATAAAAAAAAATATTAATTATATTAAATGGCATGGTTGGTAGATAGTTGGCCTTTCACGCCGCGGTCGATTTCCACCCAGAACAGATATTTTTGAGCTTGAACATGTCTGTTTGCCCTGAGTCTGGGTGTAAATATCTATATAAGTATGTATTCACGAAAGAAAAAGTAGTATATGTAGTATATCAGTTATCTGTTTTCCATAGTACAAGCTTTGCTTAGTTTGAGATCAGATGACCGTGCGTGAATAATGTCCCAGGATATTTATTATTAGCTCACATATTTATTACCAATATTATTCACAAGATATTATACAAGAGTATTTTAATACAAATACAACTCATACAATAGATGGGCTACATGGAGATAAATTTCCGCACAATCCTGGCATCCGCCAGCAAAACCGCCTTCTGCATGTAACTCTCCAGCCAGGTATCAAGTCCTAAACTTGCAAGGTTGATTTTCAGGGATTTAGGAATAACTCTATTTGTGGATATAACAATAGGTATAATCGCTGGCCTTTTGATTCTCAAATCAAAATTATTATAATTATATAAAACAAAAGTTAAAGGAAGAAAAATACGTATTTATGTATCTCTATAAGTATGACTTATGTTTTCAGGTGGATCAGGAGGAAGTTGGTGGCGACTACGCGTGGACTGCGTGGAGTAGTTGGAGCCCTTGCTCCAGAACCTGTGGTGGTGGCATCTCTATGCAGGAACGACAATGTTTACCGAGGTAACTACTAAACGTATTATCTACAAAGAAAACGGCACCAAGCGGGATATGGCCGCTTTTAAAATTGACCACTGTAGCTGCTAAAAGCTTATTTAAAATAGAGTTGAATGGCTCAAACGTGTAGTGGAGGGTCGTAAGATCTGTGATGCGTGAAAGCGGCTCGTCACCAACCACCGCAAACTTCCCTTGTCAGGCCTGCGGAAGGCTATGCCGTTCTCGCATCGGTTTGTTTAGCCACCAAAAGAAATGTCTCTCAGACATGCCGTAAATCGTCTGTAATAGACGTAAATTCATGACATATTGGTGAAAATCCTAATGCGGTTTACAGAATACATCTACGTACCAAGTTTCAACAGTACAGTTCTTATAGTTCCGTAAAAAAGTGGCTGTAACATACGGACGGACAGACAGACAGACCTGACGAATCTATAAAGGTTCCGTTTTTTGCCATTTGGCTACGGAACCCTAAAAATATTTATTCCCAACAAGCACAGATAATCCTTAACTTAACTTGGTTTACATCAAAGACAATATAATTATTTACGTTTAGTTTACATAGGAGTTCATTATGAAGCATGCAACATTACCAGTACAAGCTAGGTAAGGCGTCTACCTTAGCACATGCTGCAGCAAATAATTACTGTAACGCTGATCTTCCGATATCGCTTAAAAAACGACGAATACGACTACACTGTTAATTAGTATACCTGCATATGCGTAAAATAAAATTACTTAATTCAACTATTAACAATCAATTAAATTAGTAGACGGTAGAAAATAGAGCGTATGAGAAGGCCAGGGTAATAATAATATTAATTGTCAAACTAAATTTGCTAAACTGCTTTTCCGAAGCGCTTAACTAGTCAGCAGGTCCTTATGTGACGGGCATTACGCGAAACTAAATTACCCGCATCAAAATTGCTTTGTCTCTATCATAAGCACTATGTTAGAAAAGAATGTAAGTTGCTGTACGGTTACACAAAAAAAAACTTTCGTCATCTCTTCAGTCTTCACTTAATCCTATTAAAATTTCAAAGTAATAATTTATAATGTCCAGGGAGTATCACGTTAAAATGTTGCAATTTTATTTTATTGTTTAAAACGTTATCGGTATGGTATAAAATATAACTAGTAATTTTGTTAATCCCTATTACACATAATAAACTCCTAAAGCCTTTTATACAGATTGGAAACAATTTTCTCGCGATAGTTTGCGACTTGCGAGATTTCTCTCCAACAAAATGCTTAACGATCAAAATATAAATTACTAGGGGTACAGTCGATCTCCCGTAAATAGATACACGTAATTTATTAAAACCACCTTTAGTGCCTCTGTAATAAATAATATTGGCCAAGTAGAAGTGTGTCCACCGATATGGCATCAACTGCATAACATGCGGTACTTTGATGTTGTTAATATCTTATAATGCACAGATGCCAGCACATCAAGCTACCCCAATCTGTCAAATTTCTTTTATAGATTTTCAACTTTATCACATAAGAATAAGGTTCACTTTAAATTGGGGAAATTTGACAGATTGCGGTAACTTGATGTGCTTGCGTCTGTACTTTATATAAAAGCAAAACTGTAAACATCAACCTTTTACACGCTTATTAAAGTAATTCGTGTAAGCCCCCTTCACATCATGTTCGCTTTAACGTAAGAGGTGCTTATAAAATGTAATAATAATTGCTTGTAACGTTAGATCTGTGAATACAGTGATTTGTGATGATTTACAGCTTTTTAACTGGTATGAAATTATAGTATATCCGAATATGATTCAATCTGTTATTAAGATATAGCTGCTGTATGCCGCCTCAATGCGAGTCAAGTCATTAAATCGATTAAATTAAATTAGCGGTAGCGGTTTTTCATAAGGCAGTGGGAATGGTTTCGCATACCATCCGCCATTCCGCCAAAAGGGTCTGCGGGGGGTATGTCGGATTTGCACTGACTAAGCCCAATGGACTGATGGGAGGAGCCCCGGGGACGTGGTTATGCTGCTTCGGTGCCCCTCTTTTTATTGAGAGAGTTTTATTTTATTGATATTAGAGAGAGATGCAATTGTTCTCTCTGTAATAAAACCCGTATATTTTATTTAGATTACTCGTGTAAAAAACAGAATTGCTAGCAATGTACAGTTATTGTTGGATCTAAAGAAAACAAAATTATGATGGCAAATCTTTTTTTTAAAGATAACGGCCGCATAGGTACTTTTTGACACAAAGTACTTCTGGACTCAGAACAACTAAGTATGGGTTATACAAATAGCTGTACTGCGAGAGAATCGAACCCGGGACACGAAGTGGCGAGACGCCGCTCTTGGTAACGACCAATGACTTGGTTGCACCACACGTGCCCTCTATTATTAGTAAGTAGTAGATTACAGTTTTATATATGAGTTATAAACATTACGTATAGTGACAGAAAATTTTGGTAATCAGATCAATTAATAAAAATATACTATCATACGAATAATCATCATCATATAAGCCGAAAGACAGCCCACTGTTGGACATACTCTCCCAAAGATCTCTACAATTGCCGTTCTTCCGCTATCCATATCCAGTGGCTTCCAGTTTATAGGAATAAAATGTATATTATGATGCCTAACATGGATTTTAATGGGCTAATTTTCAGTTCTGAAAAGTAAATAATTAAACACGAACGATTTTACTAATAACTATTCAAAGAATAGATCTTTGTATCAATCGTAATGCTAACTTTATCGTTAACCATAGTGTCATAATTGTTCAAACCGCCTAAAAGGACTCTGAAATGGCGTAATGACTGTTGTCAAACGTCTATAATTGGGACCGGAATTAACGTACCCTCCGAAGCATGGACATGCTCAGAAATAAATACACTTTGGCGGGCACCCATATAAGCTTACGGAACGTCGAGAGCAATCGGCAATGTGCGTCTCAAACTTCACACCAAACACTCAACACTAACCAGTACCTACCTTTTCAGAGTGAACTTATGCTGGATTTGGTCAGTTGGTTGAGTTCAACCACTGTGATGAGCGTTTTCTTCTATCGTATAGTATCCATTTTTCATTACAAGTAAGAAAATTCCCTCGATGATGTGACGGTTACGTAATGTAAAGCAGCACAGTGTATACTTTAATTCAAACCTAGTGAATTATACTTATCGCAAGATTTTATTTGTGTTAACATACCTACTTCTTATGGTATTTATTAACCAGTTTTGACAAAGTGGATACAGCCATTATTAAGATTGAGAAATAAGTTTATTGTATCGGTACCGCCATTTATTTTAATTTTATTATTTGTTGTTGCAGCAGCAATAGAAATATGCACTGTGAAATGTTGAACTGCACAGCTGGCACTGGCAGCTGAGGTTAAGTAATAGGATTCCATCTGTATCGTTTAAGTACGGAACCCTAATAAAGACCTGGCTACCAATGTCTGCTTGTTTTTAGCTTTATGTTTATGTATATTATTTAATAGTAAGTTGCTGTGTGGTGACGCCGGTGTATATCATAATATCATTACCCCATATTATCCCGTAGGGGGCGTGAAATCGACCCGAGGGAATATCTACCAGAGGACGGGCAGTAGCTTCTTTCTGAGTAGTATGACCATCTTGCTGCGATCGCCATTATCCGCGTGACGATAATGGCATAGCCTCCCAAGACGATTTTTGGGGAAAGCTCTTGTCCAGCAGTGGACTTATTACAGCTGTTATTATGATGAAGATGATGATTTAATAGTATAGTATAAAGTCTTGGAGATATTAGAATAATATTAAGTCAGTATGGAGGAATAATAATAAGCATGGTCGACCTAAACGTGGGGCCCGACGGACCGTTATATCGGAGTAAGCAATCGTGAAAAATACAGGCAACAAGAGAACCAATAAATATGCCCCAATGTTGGCGCACAGGTTGGATCCCTGTGCACCAACATTGGGCATACTAAACCAATATACGAGTTTATATTTCGGCACCTTCCAAATGTAGAAAGACACTATCTTTCATGTAAATAATAAAATACTTGTGTTTTTTATGGTTCCGTAGCCAAATGGCAAAAAACGGAACCCTTATAGATTCGTCATGTCTGTCTGTCCGTCCGTATGTTACAGCCACTCTTTCCGAAATTATAAGAGCTGTACTGTTGAAACCTAGTATGTAGGTGTATTCGGTGAACCGCCTTAAGATTTTTACACAAAAATAGAAAAAGCACAATAATTTTGGGGGGTGCCCATACATAGAACAGAAACGCAATTTTTTTTCATTGTACCCATACATGTGGGGTGTTTATGGATAGGTCTTCAAAAATGATATTGAGGTTTCTAATATAATTTTTTTCTAAACTGAATAGTTTGCGCGAGAGACACTTCCAAAGTGATAAAATAAGTGTCCCCACTGTAACTTCTAAAATAAGAGAATGATAAAACTAAAAAAAATATATGATGTACATTACCATGCAAACTAACAACGAAAATTAGTTTGAACGAGATCTAGCAAGTAGTTTTTTTAATACGTCATAAATCGTAATCCGCAATTTGCTTTCATTTAATCAACTGAAATACTTGCTGCTACGGAACCCTTCATGGGCGAGTCCGACTCGCACTTGGCCGGTTTTTATTGTAGTAATCAGTACTTAAACATGAGATTGAATAACTACGGAGAATTATAATTTTCTGAGAAAAATGTCTTTAATTTTAAGACTCTGAGATGGTGTAATGACTGTTGTCAAACCTCTATAATTGGACCGGGCTTAACGTGCCCTCCGAAACACAGAGTTGCACATAAATTAATCCACTTTGGTGGCTACCCATATACAGGCTTACAGACTGGTGGTGAGAGCTATTGGCGATGTGCGTCTCAATCTTCACACTATTTAAGTAATATATAATTTAATTCAAAACAGATGAATTATATTTTTCGCAAGATTTTATTTGTGTTTACATACCTACTTCTTATTAACTGACTTTAACAAAGTGGATACAATCATAATTAAGATGGGGTGAAAACTAAAGTGTTTAGTTTGGGGACCCGCATTTATTTTAATTTTATTATTTGTTTTTATAGCAGCAATAGAAATGCACACTGCAAAATGTTGAACTGTACAGCTGGCAACTGGCAGCTGAGACTTAGTAATGGGTCCGTCGGTATTCTTTGCGTTCGGAACCCTAAAAACGACCCGGCTACCAATATCTGTTTGTTTTTAGTTTTATGTTTATGTAAATTATTTAATAGTAAGTTGCTGTGTAGTGACGCCAGCGAATATCAGTATATCATCACCCCATCTCATCCCGTAGGGGGCGTAGAAGTCGACCCGAGGGAATATCTACGAGTGGACGGGCAGTAGCTTCTTTCTGAATACTATGACCATCTTGCTGCGATCGCTATTATGCGCGTAACGATTATGGCATAGCCCCCAAGATGATTCTTGGAGGAGGCTTTTGTCCAGCAGTGGACTTCTTACAGCTTCTCATATCTTGGAGATATGAGAACAATATTAAGTCAGTATGGCAGAATAATAATAAGTACGAGTAACGTATCGACGCGACGGACCGTTATATCAGTCGGAGTAAGCAATCGGCCTTCCTTGGAGTAAGGTGAAAAATACAGCCAACAAAAACTGCACGTGGGGGGCGCAGCGGTTAAAAGAGTTGCCTTACCACTCGTGTCCTGGGTTCGATTTCCGTGCAGGAAAACTATTTGTGTGACCCATAAATAATTGTACGGAGTCTGGATGTACTTTGTGTACGTCAGTTATATGTTTGTAAAGTACCCCGCGTAAGGCGTCGTCTTTTTAAAAAGAAATATTAAGTTGGATAGCCTTTGTAACATAAGTATGTAATGTATAGGTAAATTAAGTATGCCCCAGTGTTGGCGCACGGGGTGGATCCCTGTGCACCAATATTGGCCATACTAACCCAATATACGAGTTGACAGTTTTGGCGCCAACGCGGAAAAAGACGCATCGAGGCTATGTTTTATTTTCAAAAACTGGTGTAAAATCGAGTTTTTATGTGTAAATATGGTGGATTTTTAGACATAACATCTTCGACAACGTACACAAGTGGAGGAAAGTTCGATATTGCCGTGAATTGTGATTTTCCGTGTTGTCACCAAAACTCCATAAAAGCCTCTAGTAAAGTCTCCACTGCTTTACTGGGGTTGGACAAGGACTATGTATGACTTGACTGTGACGGACTTAACTTGACATGACGAAAATAAATGAAATAATAATATATTTTACGGAAGGCTCATAAGGCTGAAGAAGCCAGAGCATGAATTAAAAAAAAAAATACTAGTTGACATTTCGTCACCTTCCAAATTTAAAAAGTCACTATCATACATGTAAATAATAAAATATGTGTCTTTCTGTAGTAACCAGTACTAAAACATGAGATTAAATAACCCCGGAGAATGATAATTTTCTGAGAAAAAAGTCTTTAATTTTAAGACCGATTTATGACTGTTTTTCAATCATTCTTGTACATAATGCATAGAAAAAAGTTGTAAGGACGTAAATAAGCCTTCCTGTATATTATACTTAAAGTTTATAAAAAATAAATGTTTTGTCTGCGCATGTTGCGCAGTGGTTAACATGATCGCCTCGGTGCTATCTGGGCGTCATCGTGTCTTGGGTTTGAGTCCCACATATGACAAATATTTGTGTGACCCATAAACAGTTGTTCTGAGTCTGGATGTAATTTGTGTCCGTCTTATATGTTTGTAAAATACCCCGCGACACAGGGATTAGATTGCTTAGTGCGGGCGTTGTCTTTTATAAAAAAATATGTTATCAATGCCTGCCTTTGCAAAGTTTCGTTTACGAATTGAATTGGACCCTGCATTTTTAGACTAATGATCAACTAAAGTAACCTTAATTAATAAGTAAAACAGTTTCATTTCCAACAGTGGCATTTCAGCTGTCATCTTGATTAGATCTAAATGATCTAACTTATTTGTGTTTATCGAGTTGTTGACATATGCAATTTAATAATCTGACGGCGTTTGAACCTCAGAGCCACTCAACTGATCAAATCATTGTGACCACTGTCACAATGATTTCGTTTGTGTCAGGATGTTGGTGGTCTTGAGAAAAAAATAGAAGGATAATAACTGTTTATGGTTTTTGTGGGCTAATATTGATACTAGTAAACGGTACTTTTAGACTACTATGAACTGAATTAAAATCATAAATAAATCAAATGTATTGTACCCATAATATTTTAGAATGAATGCAAATAAAGGTCACCAAGGTTTTTATTTTTTAATAAATAATAATAAATACCGTGTATATTCTTTTCAAATAATTTAGGATAAAGTACAAGTTATGGGTTAAGGGTTGTAGGGGGAAGGCAAGCGTTATAGGCTTGCCTTCCCCCTACAGTATGCCATCAAATGGGTCGTATGTTTGTTTGTTATCTTGGTAGTATAAAAATAACAACAAATATTTTGCTCTTTATACAAATTGCGTAAGCTGTTTTATAAGAAGTGACATACATATATGTAGGCATTATACGCTTATTTTACAAACATATCACTTTTAAGTTATTTAATTTTGTCAGTAGGTAGGTACATTGTGATTTTTAAGTATATATGCATCAATTTTTTTCGTATGTTTTTAATCTATAGAAATACACATTTCACAAATAGCAAAGCAAAAAGGAAACTGGGTAGGTATATACTCGTATGGATCAAAGCCGCTGGATAGACCATGGATGAATACTAAAATACAAGGCCATACTATCGCTAAAGCATCACATAGAGACGAAATATCGATAACATCGGATTGTGAGAAGGCGGACAATGAGATAGGATTTCTTTGTATTTATTTTTTACTAGCTGTGCCCCGCGGTTTTACCCGCGTTAAACTTTATAAATTATCACAGCTCCTCCCCCGTAGGCGGTAGCGTGATAATATGTAGCCTATATGTTGACCCGACCTCTTAGTAATATTCATGCAAAATTTGAAGTAAATCCATGCAGTACTTTTAGAGTTTAGCCCGGACATACATACAGACAAACAGACACACAGACAAAAATTCTAAAAACTATATTTTTAGCTTCGACATCGACTGTAGATCACGCCCCAAGAATCCTTTTTTTTTAAATATTTAATGTACAGTCTTGACTTTCCTACGATTTTATTATATGTATAGATAATTATAGAAAGAGTCATAGTTGGCCATTTTTTATAAGTCAAGGCCCACACTGGTAAATTGAATCCCTGTGTCTCAGGGTACTTTACAAACGTATAATTGATGGACAAGTACTACCACACCAATAGTTATGCTGTGCAGGAATCGAACCCGAGACACGAAGTGGCGACTGTTTTAACCGCTGCCGATATATGCAGTCAAAATGGTCTAAATTAACAACGCGCCGAAATACTATAATATTATTTTGATCATATCGCAATTAACGACCAAACATTTATTTCATTACACCAACTCGAAAACAACTTAATCATAACGTGTATGATTCACATAAATAATGAAAGAAAATTAATACCTCTCCAAATATTGTGGCACTCCAAAACTGTGAGAAAACACAATTCGCCAAGTGTAAAAGATTCTAACGTGTGCGCAGGTCAAAGGTTAAACATGCCCTCGCAACCCACCTCGTACGGTTTTTATCGACCAAATGGAGTTAATGGAAACCCCGTAGCGGAACCATACTCAGTAACAAGCTGTTATTGTAGTAGGAGCTTTGATTGCTTGCACTCAACTAGCGGCTTGATTGACACGCATCAGCTTCGATATAACCTTTAATGAGCTCGCGATTGCCGTCCATTTTATATAGAAGACAAACTTCATTTTTCTTTAAATAGGTAGGTATGTACCTACGTATTTGTATGTAGTTACCACTAATGAGGGATTGGTTTTATAACGTTTGGTAATTGACGTTAAGGAACTTGTGTTGAATGCAGTAGTAGCTGTCTTTGTGTGGTGTTGAGTAGTTCCCATGCACTTAGTGTGGATGCCGTGACTGGAGCTCGTGGGTCACTGCGATGGTACTAGTATCTGTTCTTACGATGTTTATGTCCGCGTAAACAACCGTTTATTTTAAATAGTGGCTTGCGCCGGTGCGGTTCTCTCTGTTTATTATTTCAAATGTTGTAATATGACCCGCTCAGATGGCTAGGTATCCTGAATGATTTTAACGGCCAGTGTCATCACACTGGCCGTTATAAATCATCCAGGACATTATTATTTGCTTCCAAATTAGAAATAAAATTTTCATATTTGGAATGAAAAATGAAATTGTGCCGTAACACATTGTTTTGTTGTAGTAATAGCCTTTTAAACAAAAAATATATTTTCTGTCACCTAAACAAAATACCACGGACTCCAATCACACCCAGGCTGACGAGTTTTCATATGCGGGGATAGAACCTGAAACGCGAAAGAGTTCAATACCTCAATCAATGAGCCACATATTTTTTTCTTTGAAGGCTTTGCTGCTTTACTGCAAAGTTCATTTTCATTCAACTTTAAAGGGGCTGTCTCAATTTTACTTGCTTTTAGTTGTAAAAGCTTTTAAATTGCGATTTGATGATAAATGCTACAGGTTTCCCAATTAGATTATATTGACTTTCATGTTATTGGTTATTAGTTGTCCACCTTGACACATGTTTTTATCATTTTTATTCAAATTTAAAGGGGCTGTCTCAATTTAACTTGTTTTTAGGTGTAAAGCTTTTAAATTGCGATTTGATGAAAAATGCCTTAGGTTTCCCAATTAGACTATATTTATTTTCATGTTATTGGTTTTCCACCTTGACACAATATGTTTATAAAAATTTTATTCAGCTTTACAGGGGCTGTAACAATTTTACTCGCTTTTAGTTGTAAAAGCTTTTAAATTGCGATTTGATGAAAAATGCCGCTTGTTTCCCAATTACGTTTAATTATATTTCTTTCATGACCACTGAGCCACAAGCGCAGCATATACAACACTAATAGTACATCACTCCAGGTCAAATCATAATTAATAATCCAAACAAAGTAATCACCTGACCCGTTATTCTACGCTATATATATACAAATGAGTGGTTGCGACCCGAGATAATTGTAGCAAGCCGATCCAGGATTAATACGGTCAGATACAGAGTCCTGTTAGATAGATAAGTAGGTAATCAAAATACCGTCACTCTTAATTAGTGGGTGCCGCCGAGGCGCCGAGCTTTAACGGGCGCGGCGGGCTATCTATAATGTGTGGCTACATGACTGCCTTGTTGGTCTAGCGGTCATGTGTTCAACCACACATAATAAGGTCCTCGGTTCAAATCCCTGATTGAGCCAAAAAGTTATATTGAGATTATTTTTTTTAAAGAGAACGCACGCACTAGTAAATTTAATCCCTGTGTCGCGAGGTACTTTACAAACATATAAGAGACGGACACAAATTACATCCAGACTCAGAACAATGATTTATGGGTCACACAAATAGTTGTCCGGCGCGGGACTTAAACCCGCGACACGAAGAGGCGAGGCGCCTGTCTTAGCCGCTGCGCTACACGTGCAAATTATTAAGAACATTTCTCAGTATCAGAGTCTGGAAGTTAACGGTTTACATTCCTAAAGTAAAGCCATCGGTCTTGTTCCGGTTATGTCGGCTAGCCGTCTAATCAGTTCATGAGAGTGAGGGAATAGAAAGTGCACTTGCGTTTGCGCACAAACTTGTGCACTATAATATTTCCGCGCAGATGGTTAGTCTCCATTGACTAGCAGCCATGGTCGAAGTTTCCATGAGCATGAGGACATTATTTGTAGAAAGTTAAAAAGGGGTTACAAAACTAGAAGTAGTCACACATTCAATAAAATAAATAAATATAAAATTTTACCTCCCAAACGAAGAGTACAAAAACATAAATCCAGTTAAATACCAGTTTGGCTTTGCTTAACCCCTGATTTTTTATTTTTTGTGTTAGTAATTGATTTTTGTCACCATTCTAATTTAAATATTTATTATTTTTGTAGAATACAGGGGATATTTAGATTTGACCCACTACAAAAAAGGAATTTATTATTTATTCTGCATGTTTTTGTGTATATAATATGGCCTAATTTACTATCCCTGATAACATTTGCCTGTAATATTCTTACTCGTTATGTATAAATATCTTCTGTCCAGACCATAGATTCGACGCTATATCAGTGGATATACTATAACTACAAAAACCACCTCTACTGCCTACATAACAAGGTCAAGGGTTATCCACCGACATAGCATCAAGTAACACATCTCCTAGCCCTATCCTCGTATTTCCAACAGAACAAATTAATCAAATAAATACCCTGATATTCCGTAATACAGATACAGATAGTCGGGAGTAAGTTATAAATTCCTTCATTACAAACTGCGATAGTATCCTGCTGATATAGAATGGTAGAACATGCTCGACAAATTAGGATGGACGTCATTTGTCATGGCACTGCTCGAGCACCGAGTACACTTTTCATTAGGATAGGTAGTAAAAAACCAACGATGAAATATTGCCCCCTATCTGTTGATTACGAATGAAATTCTAAGTGGTATTTTGGTGCAAGCTCTCTCACTTATTAGTTGAATATAACTACTCTAGCTTATTGGTTTCGAGTTATTATGCCGTTATGATACCTATGCCTGCAAATTAGGGCGTTTAAAATTTGTTAACCTAAGGTTTAAAAATCTCGCTAAAATTCAAGGAAACTATTACTACCATTATTAGTACGCAGGATCTACAGGATACTACAGGATAAAGAGCTATAAAAAATGATATTCCACACAAATGTTACGGAATAAATGAATTTTTAATTTGCATTTGAATTTTTATTATTTTAGTCTGGCGACAAACTGTTTTGATATGAGTGGTTGTATGTGGAAGCCAGCATCTATACAACAGGTAAGAACTCATAATAACTTAATGCTATGTTCCTATGTTTGGTAAGGTAACCTGGGCCAGGAAATAGTGTGTAGGACCACGCTTACGATCACGCAGGCCGTCAGCTCGATTGCCACCGGAGTAATATAAAATAAATAAATTAGCATATAATTAAATTAAATATTTAGTAACTGAATGTACATATTCCGTTCGTTTGGCCCACACACACGCTTGAACACGAGTTTGGCCAGACATGAGAGTTAGGCTGGATTTTCGGTCTCGAAAACTATAGCATAGAACTTTTTCTCAGCTCGTTAGATATTGCTCGTTTAAGTATACAATATACGTTCTAGGAGAGGCTTTTACATACATTTTGAATAGCACGAACTCGTAACTAACAGACACACCAACCTAACGTTTTAGCCATTCAGGTAGTATCGTTATAGAAATATCCTTCCATATTTAGAAAAGTACATTTCCAGGCTGATAACCCGATTCTAGTTGAAGCTAAAATTAAACTTGCATAAATTTATTGAAGTTGCATTGCACGAGGCAAGGAAACGATACATACGAGATATTATGAAAAGAAATCCCCGTGCAGAGACCATCGGATGCTCAATGCGATAAACTCAAAAACTAGAAAACTTTCATACTATTTTCACGAATGGTCGGAATGAACAATGAAAAAGTTTTAGAAGTACTTATAATTATATAAGTTTTTCTGATAATTGTTCAAGATGTCGAATAATTCCAAATGAACATGTAGCATGTGCCGTGTAAATAATAAGAGTTATATAAAAACAATGTCACCATGTCAACAGGAAGAATTCCACTGCTGGACAAAGGCCACTCCTCAATGAATTGGGTTCATTGATTTACGGGGGTATGCCATAATCATCACGTTTGGCGATCGTAGAATAGCGGTCATGGTATCATCCAAAGAGTCGGGGTTACCTATCCTCTAATATATATTCCCTCGGGATGGTTTACGCTCCCCACTTAATGTAATGCGGTGGTGATATATGCCGCGCCGTCAGTACACAGAATGCATTAACACGGCAAATAATGTATTCTTCATTAAATAAATAAAAAATAAATATTTTGGAACAACTAACACACTGCCATTTGATCCCAAAATAGGCAGAGCCTGTACTGTGGCAACCAGATAACTGATAAACATACTTATATATTTCTAAATACATAAATGTTACAGATAAATTACACCCAGACACAAAACAAATAATCGTGTTTATCACACAAAGATTGTTTATCACAGAAAGATGCGGGAGTGACCACATGGGCGAAAGTCGTTGCTCGCAAATCTGCGGCCAAGGCCAAAAAGGTAGCGGTCACACCAAACACCGCTGCCGGAGGTGCATCGATGAAACTCCCTCTTCCACCGAAAACGGCAGCGGTGCTAATAACGCGAGCAGAAGGGTCAGAGACTCCTCTTGCCGACCTTATAAGGACGGCGAAGGACAAGGTCTGCCTTAAGGACTTCGGACTGGAAGGTGGTATCTTCCAGAAGAGAGCCTTAAACGGTGGCTTGCTCCTGAGCTAGCTTGGTTCGAACTAAGGGAAGTACTGGCGGATACGGAAGCTCGGATTTCGCGTGGGAATCGAACCCACAACCTCTGGCTTAGCAGTCAGGGTCACTGACCACTAGTTCCACAGGCCAGTCAGTAAAATAACTATAAGAAAATATAGGCATATATCGGCAATTGGGGAGGGCAACTCTGAGTTATTCTAGGGTGCGTGTCCCGACCATCTGGGACACGGCGCAAAAGGGGAGCACCAGACCAGCATACCCGCGTTCCCGGGGCTCCTCCCATCAGGCACCAAGAAAAGTCAATGGCAGGTAGATTTAGTCGGTGCGAGTCCGACATACCCACCCGCAGACACTTTTTGCGGGTGGCATGACTAGGCATTCCCCTGCCTTATAAAAAAAGGCATATTTGGTATCGTATACCTTGTTTTCTAGCCTACTATATTTACATCTTAAGACATAGATGTAAATATAATCTTTAGGTGTCATCTTCTTAATGGCGCCAACAGCCTAGTGATGGTGTACTTATCTTTTTAAAGACCTTTAGATAAATTTAAGTACCGAGCGGAACTAATCTTTCACTTCGTGAACATGAATATTCAAATCCGTGGTTGAGTTTACATTAAATTAATGTACCAGTCCTGTTACAAGGAGAGAACATTTGTAAGTTCTCGTGAAGCGCTTCGGTCGGACGATACATCACTTTTTATTATTAATACCTTTAAATTAGATTAACGTGTTTAAAGCAATTTGTACCCAGAGTTGATTTTATTATATCGGCTTTTGTTTACGCCGCTCGTTTTGTTCTATTAGCCGAATAAAATATTATGTAATTACTATTTAGATTTATCACTTTTAATTAATATTGACATATTGGGTTTGATTTGATTTATTATTGGAGTAGAAAAACGGATGTAAAAAATTTTAAACGGGTTTCGAATGTATAAAATAAAAATGTATTTTTGTAGCGGACTTTGTGATTGTTAAAGGATGTGAAGGTTTTTGACCTTGTTCGGTATTGAACGTAGATGTAGAAGTAGATATAGTAGAAAAACTGTGCGAGTTGGACTTACACATGAAGGGTACCGTACTATTGTATAAGCATTTACAGCGATTGTCTAGGTCCAGAATAAAAAATAGATTAAGTTACTTATTTGGGGGTCCCTCTTTCATTTTTGCTTTGTTTTCATTCGTTCTTGTTATAACGGCAATAAATTAGTATCTGTGAAAGTTTAACTATTATGGTCTATACAGTTCATTAGCTATAATAATAATGTCCTCCAGGCCGAATTTCGGCCACGGCGGACAGTCTGAATGGAGATTAGCCAACTGCGCAGGATATTTTCTATTTTAGGGGCACTTTCTATTCCATCACTCTCTTGAACCTATGGGACGACCGGCTAGCGACATGATCGGAAAGAAGTCAGGCATAAGACCGACGGCTTTACGTGCTCTCCGAGGCACGGGGGTGTAACATCACCAACTCTCAGACTTCGGGTTGATATTGAGAAAATTTTGTTCACGGAATAATCCCAAAAATGACTTTATTGTGGGATTTGATCTCAGGATCTCATTATCTGCCGTTGCACACGCTACCGCTAGACCTACAAAGCAGTCATTAGCTATAATAGCCCGCTGATAGGGAAGACTTATTAAAGGGGTTCCGTTCGCACCCTTTGGGTACGAAACCCTAATAAAGTGACAAAGATCACGGGAATCCAGTTATAGAAAAAAAAATAAAGCTTCCGTTAGTATTCAAGTTTATAGAATGAATACTGCACGTGTAGCGCAGTGGTTAAGACAGTCGCCTCGCCTCTTTGTGTCGCAGGTTCGAGTCCCGCACTAGACAACTATTTGTGTGACCCATAAATAGTTGTTCTGAGTCTGGATCTAATTAGTGTCCGTCTATTATATGTTTGTAAAGTACCCCACGACACAGGGATTAGATACGATAGCGCGGGCTTACCTTTTTCAAAAAAATACTGATACAGTAAACGCCCCTGACAAAGGCGAAGGACATAGTGATGAATTGTAGTGGAATGAAGGGAGTTCTTTATTCCATAGGTGCGCGGCGGTCAGACTATAGACCTACCTAGATACTGGGTGGCTTGGACAACTCTGACAATGGGGTGACCACTGTCCATACAATAAAAAAGAAGAAGATCCCTCATGTTATCCCTCATTTACGGGTTAGCCCATAACCCAGCTAGGAGATCAGCACTTCATCCACCTAATTGTAGTTATAAGAGAGTACACCCTTTAATGTTAATTATTATTAATGCACCTTTGTAATTAGCGACTTCCCACGCTAACTCGCTAATCCTTTCACCACGATGACAAATTTTGTATAATGAATAATTTTATATTAAGGTGAAAATTAATGATGTGCTTAAAATATTAATAATATACCTACACACACAGCTTGTACTATGGAAAACACATAGCTGATATACTACTTTGCTTTTAAAATACAAAATCAATATGTAGTGTTAATTCCGCTAATTGTCAGTTTAATCATGCCGGGTTGCAATTTGCACCGCCCTCCCGCCCGCAAAAATGTGCACATGCAAGAAGGACAATATAAAAAAGCAAATTACATGCGCCAGAACGATACCCAACACGTGTTTCGGTCCTCCACGGACCATTCTAAAGGGCTGCTAACTCGTCGAGTGCTCGAAGTACTTTGCTTTTGTAAAGACAGGACAAACAGTCATGCACTCAAATATCTGTTCTGGATGGGAATCGAACCGGCTTGTGGCGTGAAAGGCAAGCATTTACCACGGCAACCAGCCCATCAATATCGCCATAAGAAAATGTTGTATCATATTTTTATGTTTTACTTCGTTTCATAGTAAATGAACTTCACTTTATTTTCAGCGCGAAACAATAGTAAAAATATTTTACTAAGTGGATATTATTCATTGTTTCAGATTAATAAGTGAACCCTTAAACAGTACGAGTAGTATTTCGCCTTCGAACGTGTCCATTGCACCTCCCGTGATCACAGTGCGGGTAACAAGACAGATACACGGAGGAGAATGCCAGGGCATCGACAAGAGATACCACGAGTGCAATAATATTGTAAGACAACTTTTATTATTTTAACTATTATATAAAAAACTAAGAAAGAATAAAGTGTAACTCCAATACAGGAAATAAATTAGACACTAGCTTGAGCACTATACTTCCATATTATCTTCTTAGTCCGTAAACCATCTTGCTTCCATTTTCCCAATACACCGACCAATCCCTTTTACCGTCTTCATCGCTTCCACCTTCCACCGCTAATGTTGCCCATCTACCACCGATTGATGCCCCTCAACTCATATTTATTATATCGAATATGGAGAAATCACTGGCCAGTGTGTAAGCATGTTTTTAAAATTATCGTTACTAATAATGAATCTAAAAGCTAAGTAAATAAACTTAATTTAAGACATTTAAAAAATATATATTTTATAAATTTAAGTGCGGTTAGGAATCGAAACCACGATCCACGTGGTATTCGACACCATGTGCATTAACCGCTCCGCCAAATTCTCTTAATATCAAAGTTTATGTAACTTTACATAATTACTGAACTAAATATTCTGCCCGCGGCATATCCCACGTTGAGTCTAGAATAAGATAAAGAGTATTTTATTCCAGAGTTAAGGCGCTGGCATTAACTAAATTAGTGTTTTTTGCATGTTTTTAGTCAATACTATGAAGTTTTATTGGAATAGTAAATTTGTTACATTGTGATCTTTCTGACGAGATTAATACTCAAATGTCAGCACGTCAAATGTCAATTGACGGTCACCGTAGCCTAGTTGGTAGTGCTCCTGCCTACGAAGCTGGTGGTCCTGGGTTCGAATCCCGGTAAGTGCAAATATTTGTGTGATGAGCACAACAAAAACAACAAAAAAAACATCCATGACTCAGAATCAAATATTCGTGCTAATCACACAAATATTTGCTTCTGAGTCATGGATGTTTTCTATGTATTTAAGTATTTATCTATCTGTATAAGTATGTATATCGTCGCCTGGTACCCATAGTACAAGCTTTGCTTAGTTTGGGGCTAGGATGATCTGTGTGACATTGTCCCTAGATATTATATTATTATTATAATCTGAAAGTAAACGGCATTTTACCCCCGTTTCGGAGAGCATATAAACTGCCGGTCCTGCGCCTGATATTTTCCCCGTCGTGTCGAATAGCCATGTCTTAGGGAGCGAGGAAATACCTAGAGAGTGAATCCGTGTTTTCGTACAGACTTGGCCAAGCTAATATATCCTACGTAGTGTCTGTTAAAATTAGCCTCTGTAAGCGAAATATGAACTGGAGTACTATAAATTAGTGCAACCTAGTATCCACTCATTCCTAAGCAGAAGTTGTTATATTTAGTATTTTTTATATACTATAGCTGTGTCCTGCGGTTTCACCCGCGTTAACTATACCTATTGTTAACACCAATCCAGGGAATAAGTTATACAACTTAAAGACTATTTATACCAAGTCAGAAACCTTCGTGGGCTTATGCACAACATTTTGCTGAAGATCATCTCATGACCAAATGCATAGTTTACGATTCCATAAGGGACATAAGGAAATTCTTCAAAGTAATAGTTGGTTCGATAGCTAATAAAGTGGTATAAAACTAAGCTAAGCACTTAGTTAATACTGAATGCTTACTGATTTACGCGTATGTACATCATAAACTCCGTAATTAGTATTGTTCCATTCAATTGGCTAAGTCGGGAAACACATAAAATGCTTTTATTGTGTTTGTTTACTTAAAGCGCTACATGAAAATTATTTTCATAAAGCGGATGCTGGAAGTGGCGTATAGAAAAATGAAGACTCCGTCCGGTTGGCGTATTTGGTAATGCTTGCCTTTCACGCTGCAGGTCGTGGGTTCAATTCCCACCCAGGCCTGATATTTGTGTGCTTCATGCACAAAAATATTTGTTAGACCCATGAGGCAACGAGGAAACCCATAGGTAGCTATGGCTAGTAACCGTGTCAAATTGTATGAGATTGAGATGGCTTAACATGCTTTCGGAGACATTGATGGTAGAAGCTTCCATTCGGGCGCATAAGGTTCGGCCAGGTGTCGTATTCTGCCGGTGTACATAGATCATCATTTAACTAAAGGTTTAAATTCACCTTATCTGTGTTTGTTGTAGCCATGTCCCGGTGGGGAAACGAATTCGCGTGCAGAACAGTGTGCAGCCTTCGACAGAAGACCGTTTAGAGGACGATTCTACACTTGGGTGCCTTACATAGACGGTTAGTTCCATATACTTTTGTACCAGTACTCGTCAGAATATCACAACTTTGCAAATACTGTATTTCCATTTCTTGATATAGTTTTGGCTGGTAATATAAATAAAGATAATTTATACACTTATCACCTAAGAGTTTTTTATGTCCTTATAATTAAAATATTATAAGTAGCAACCGCTTATCGCCGTATGATTTGATATTATAAAAGAAGTGCACATGTTTGAACGTTGCCGCGGTGCGATACTATGTCCTCTAATAATATCAAATATTTAGGCAAATGATTTCTAAGTAGTCAAAGCGCAGGAATGGAACAAGCTCCACCAACAAAAGCATGTACGTAAAATTGCATAGATTATGTCCTCCTGGTTGATTTTGGGCCATGGTGGCCATTTGTAATGAAGACTAGCCATCTCATTATAAGAGCTGTAAGAAGTCTACCCCTGGACAAAATCCTTGGCAGACGGGTTGGGGATCGTAGTATGATGGTCATAGTACTCCCAAAAAAGCTGCTGCCTGTCCTCTGGTAGATATTCCCTCGGGTCGACTTCTACGCTCCCCACGAGATGAGATAGAGTGATGATATTCTCATATTCGCCTTCACCACACAGCAATGCATAGCAGCACAGTAGCCATCTCCGCTGGACATATTAATGTGCACAAATGTGCGTTCAACATGGGCATTTTCTATTTTATGACAAGAAAAGGACCGACGCCGCGACGGCACGGAGGTGTAATACCGCCATCTCCCAGCCTTCGGGTTGATACTGAGAAATTACCTTAACAAAAAAATCTAAAATCGTTTTCCGTCCCGAGATTGTCTGCGGTTAAACATACTACCGCTAGATCAACCAGGCAATCACAACACCCAATTACATACATAGATTACAATCAAAGTCATAAGGAGAAACCAAATCCACAATATTCCACCGTTTTATTTGCGTCAGCAACTTCTGACACCCATTTAAGAGGAACATAACTTTTGTCAATCGTATCCATTTACAGCCCCATTAGTGGCATGAAAAAACGCGCCGTCGTAATTGTGTGCCGACAGCTAATCTAACTTGTTACATTGCTTGTCTGCACATTCGCTATGCTTGTTTTGGCAATTTGCTGCAAATAATCTGTCAGAGTTGGCAGCCGTCTTTATAATGTATAGCTCATGAAATTGAGTCGTTATTACTGGTCATATTTTCATTGCATATATACAATGTTTGTTGATATTGCCAGGTGCGAACAGTAATATGTGATTTTGGCGTCACAGACGTCCGCTTTATGGGATGAGAAATTCTGTTTATGTAATTTTAACTACTATGTATAATTCAAGGAATGCTATGCGTGGATATTGTCAATTCCGTAAATATGAATTTCTACAGTTATACATATTGTAAGTTAAAGATGAACTTTTACCTTTATGATTGAAAAATAATTAACGACTAAAAGACTATTATAAAGATCAGCTCCCTGTTTGGTCTTGCAAAAGTTTGTTGCAGCATGGGGAATCAAAGCCGGGATCTCATCTTCTGAAGCTATCGCTTCCATTATGTGCCCGTTTAAAAGTTAGATCGAGATTAGGTTCACTCTATTTTTTTTCTTATTTTACCTAAAAATAACAAAGTAACTCTTTTAAGAGAAATTTTATGGCAACTAATTGAAGCTTATCCTACTAAAATATCAGTTTATTGCAAAAAAAAAGTACTTGTTATTTTTTACCTTGCATCCGCAACCTCGTCTTCTTACAACCTTAGTTTCTTATATAGTGTTGCCTCATGATGCTCTGAACTTGAAACACTACCAAAACGATTATATGTATGTACAGACGCCAGCACATCAAGCTTCCCCAATCTGTCAAATTTCCCCAATTGAAAATGAACCTTATGGTTTCGTGATAAAGTTGAAAATCTATAAAGGAAATTTGACAGATTGGGGTAGCTTGAGGTGCTGACGTCTGTACTTTTTCGATGTTGCTGTATTCATAAAGCAAAACATGGAACTTTTTACGGGCGAAAGAGATGTAGAAACTGTGATAGACTTCCCATTTAAAACTCTCCAAAACTTGTTACGCAATGAGTGTCAAAATATTTAATCCACGCCACGCACGCTAACAGTTATTGATATGTTGCCGGTTGTACCCTTTAAGATAAGGTTAAAGGCATGGCTTCTAGAACAAATGTATTGTTTTATAAATGAATTCTTGACAAGAAACAAAAACTTATAATTACGTGCTACATTTCATTTTGACTAGCATACTTTTTTTCAATTACATTTTTATAAATTTGATAGTGCACAACGACTTAATTATTAAAACTGTATGTAGTTATATTATAATAATTTTTATTTTGTATTTGCATGCTTTTGGTCTAAATGGGAGGCGTTTATTCTAATATGTAACATCAATATGTGTCTTAACTTTTTGGCAAATAAAGTGAATTGAATTAAACTAAATTATCGAATTAAAAGTACCAAAATGTATAAAATATTATCATGGTCAGAGTCCTATACACTGCACTGCACACAAAACTGGAATCTATAGCTGATGGTGAGGGCTCAAACTGGCTAGCAAAATAAAGCTATAAATTAGATAACTTCAGAAGGCGCCTAATTGCGATTACAAACCCCGCTTCGTTTTAAAAACATTTAGTGTAATCGGTGCTTTACGTTAATACGCGAAGACGAAGCCGCTTATTCGAATGAGAATCGGAGAGAACATTTTATCGATACAGATGACAACACTGGGCTTGGTCTGAAAAGATAACAGTGGTGAAAACAGCTGTACCTATTTTCACCACTTTATAGACCAAATAAAATAAAATAGGTACAGCTATTTTCGCCACTGATATCTCTATCATTATGAAATATCGCCGGAATAGCGCTGCTTCGGCTTCGTTATCACGTTAACGAAATTTAATTTTATCAGTCCTATTCTAATGTTGAGGCCTTTTTTATTTAATTGTCATCGACCGACATGTGCTTGACAATATTATTATAACAGATGCTTTGTGCAAGCAGGTAATTCACCATGCACGCTGAACTGTCGACCCCTCGGCCAGCAATTCTACGCATCTTTAGCTTTGGTTGGCGATGGAACACCCTGCACAAAACCAGGATTCCGGGCTATTTGCGTGCATGGGACTTGTAAGGTAAGTGGTTTATATCTTATTGTAACATATCAGCAAATAAGCTTAAGGTCTATCTTGTGTTAAGTGGCCACTGTAGTTTTTCTACCAATATCTGAAGTTTGCGCGTTGCCTACTCTCTAGAATACTCTAGATCATTGCTGATAAAAAGTGGCAGGCACACAGGTATGTTAAGCATCTTCTACACGTTTGCAAACCAACGTCGCAACAGAGGTCACCCTGGTGGTTGCCAACTATCTAGACTACAGTTGTGCAGTCTAGATGGTCACCGTGGTGGTTGCTAACCATCTAGACTACAGTTGTGCAGTCCAGATGGTCACCCTGGTGGCTGCTAACCATCTAGACTACAGTTGTGCAGTCAAGATGGTCACCCTGGTGGTTGCTAACCATCTAGACTACAGTTGTGCAGTCCAGATGGTCACCCTGGTGGTTGCTAACCATCTAGAGTACAGTTGTGCAGTCCAGATGGTCACCCTGGTGGCTGCTAACCATCTAGACTACAGTTGTGCAGTCAAGATGGTCACCCTGGTGGTTGCTAACCATCTAGACTACAGTTGTGCAGTCTGGATGGATGGCCACCACCAGGGTGACCTCTGTTGGGACGTTGGTTTGCAACCGTGTAGAAGATGCTTAATATTAGTAAAAAAATTAATCCTAAACGTCTGATACGATACGGCACTCATTCTATTTAAAAATCGGTAAAGAAACTGGTAAAAAATCGTCTTTCATTATTTAGTTCAGTTGAAGAGATAAACAAAATTAATTGTAAAATTAATACATTCCACATAGTCCCGCGGGGTTTTAATATATTTTGCAGAAACCTAGTGATAGAAAATTTAAGCAATATTTGCTCTAGAAGTACGTATGACTTATTAATGTTACGGATTTCCTGCCTGTCAGTTAAGTTATTTATTTTACATATAATAATTATGATTATAATGTATACACACCTCGTTATAATTCAGGAGCGCATTTGTATTAAAGTCTATATCTCTTGATCTACAAATGTTCGTAGTAATTTGTTTATTGACGTAATTTATGATTTGGCGCCATCACGAACTAACAGACATTAAAACATTATGATATTTTGTATTTCAAAGTCAAAGTCCCATTGTACCCATAACTCAAGTTAAATCTTATCATGGGTACTGTAGCTACCCTACCCCTATATTCTAAATTCTTTTTTTGATGTATTCCCTAACACTGTACCTGATCATCCTAACTAACGGCCTACAATTTAATATCTAACTGGACTTAATTATATGTATCTAATCATGTATACTTGCTTGATTCTAATATGATCCTAAATTTTCTTAACTTAAATCATGAATTTATATTCCTGCTGGATTTGATTGAAACAAGTTGATTTAAATTGGCCAGTGATTCGTCTAGTATGGTAGGAACCTATGTTGCACATAGTAATCCAAGAACTTTTTGAAAAGGAGAACAAACCAATCAATCCTAAATTAACTTTATCCTAATCATAAATAAACTTTCTAGACTTATGTAATTGTACAAGAGTGACAAAACTAATGAAGCCTAGTTTACCCTAAATTAATTACCATAATGTTATCTAAAATCTTATTAGAACTTTATTTCAATATATAAGACCATAAATATGTAGGTTTAATTCTATAATTTCTCTGATAAACATAAAGTTTTCATACTACTTCTTATTGGAGTATAACTTATTTTCATAAGAGGATATTATGTTATTTGATATCTCCTGTTGAATGAATGTCTTGTTGATATTGTCTAATTAGATTATATGTATGTTTCCTAAATGAATTGTTTGTTTTAATTCACACATCTTGAAATATAATAGTTGAATTCAGCCATAGTATATATGCTTTCCTTAAAATATTGTTGAGATTGACTTTATATCTTCTCTAGATTATTCTAGCTTGTTTGTAGATTATACTAGAATATCATAATATTCAATATTATTTTATTTGCGGCTATGGTACTCGCCCAAAGCATCCCCGCGAAGTACAGTAACCTCCGACAACCATTTGGACAAGGCTCCCTCCGCGCTCCGGACTGCAAGTGTCCTTAACAGGGATACTCTTTTATTCCAATGACAGAAAGGTCTGTGTAGGTTGTTAGTCATAGTCAATGTCCTTTGAAAACAAGAGACATGAGAGGGCTTATTCTTTTGACTACCCTAACCTTTACTCATTTATTACAAAAATATATAGGACTCTAGTTCATAATATATATATTATATGAAGGAAAACATTTATATATGGATAATATTTATAATTAACCTTATGTAATAACACAGAAGCCTTAATTTGTCATAAGTAACTTCTTGGATTCACCAATGTTGTAATATTTTCAGAAAGCTTATTCAATATAGGTAAGCAAGTTAATTTCAGAATGGTTCTAATCGCAACCACTGGTTTGATTGTTAACAAAGTCAACCCATAATAATACTTCATCATTGTATTATTATTATTTGAGTCATCTGCTCAAGGAACTTCGCATTCCTGTCAAGGTTCAACAATTCTTGAACTTCAACATCAATTGTATAAGTAACACTATCTTGTATCACTTATGAAGATTTAGTTCTTTGTATTCATTACCCAAGTAATGACTGCTTGATATGAAAGCATTCAATATCAGTAAGAAAATCTGAATATGGTTCTAATTGGAACCACTTATATGACTATTAACTGAGTCAATATTAGTATAATCAATACTTTGAAGGTGTGTTATTAATCATTTGTGATTATTGTCAAAAATCAATGATCTCTTGATCTTCAACATGGTAGGTAGAAATGTTGCATAATAACATCATTGAAACTTGTGTAAAGGTTCTACTAAATCTTCCATAGACCCTTTGAAGACTGCTTTGCCGGCCAGCCTTAAGTACCAATACATCATTATGAAACTTAATATTTCCGGTTAATCCTAAACACAGCACGTCATGTTTGCTGTTGTAGAATAGCCTCTACTATCTTCCATAGAGAACTAAATAAGACTGTCAGTGACCGGTCTTAAACAAACAAGCCATCAGTTTTCTCTTCCACTGATAGTACATGTATTCAAAACTAACCCTATAAGGGCTTTAACATCAGGTGAATAGTTAACTGCTATTAACCCAGTTAATAATTCAGGAACTTTTAATTAAAGTTATTATATTAATTACTATCTAACATTGATAGCTTTCATTCAATAATAGATATAATTCTGGTTCTATCGTCTAGTTAGTTTAAACATAGAATTAGTTTTAAAGTATTTGTCTTATAAATACATAAGTAATACAACTTTGGGACATCATTCCCATTCATCCCAACATATCCGTGAATGAGAATAGAATTGTTTTACCATCTAGACTCAACTAAAGTTATCGAGCATACGTAATAATGTAACATTGTAAATAAAAGTAAAAAGCCTCACCTGTGTTCAAAGCTTACCAACCAACACGAGATGACGCTTCCTTCATTATCTCTCCTTTAAAACAAATGATACAACCAATATTCAGCCGATCCTCCACTCTAATTACACCAGAAACGACGCTCGCTCCTAAATCTTCTATAGGACTCCTGAAACCACACTTAAAACTTCTGAAACAACTTTTTCTTTCGTTAGAGTCTAGCGCGAAGCGCCGCCATTCTCTTGACAGTTCTCTATATTGCCCAAAATGCGTCGTCAATAATGCCACATCCGGTCAGTCTCATTAATTAAATAAATGTAATCTGCATAATCACATAAAAATAAATAGTTAATCTTCTATCAAAACAACAGTTAGTATTATATTACACATATAAATTTATTAATACATTATCCATTATTGTATATGAATAATAAGTAGCTGTTTTGTGAAACAATCATTTTTCCCGGTAATCCTTTAACTGTTCCCATTGGTCGATTTCAAAATTAGAGAAGGGACTAATCTTTATAGTAACTAGTGATGTCCCTATATGTAAATTATTACGATTATTGAACTAATGTTAAGCTTGTTCCACACATTTGCATCGATTAGTCTAAATTTGATAATCAGGCATAATACGAAATAAAATACTATAAATCAGTTGTTATATTTTGTTTCATTTAAAAGATATTTTGCAACACGCCAGCTAAATTACATTACGATTAGCTGGACGAAGGATATGTGAATAATCTCAACGTGACGAGCCAGTATGGTTAGTTACAGTACCAGAGTTCAATTCTATTTTTTGTCACCATTTAATAGCTGTAATTTATGTGTAAATTGTGCACTTTTATGTGGGAAATAAATTATTCTTATTATTAAGTGAAAGTATTTTTTTGTTGAACATAGGTAATGTGGTACATGGTTTAAAAACTGTGTTGTATAACTATGTGCCTTGCAAGGCGTACAAATTTATTAAATAGCAAGCTAAATAACAACGTTTCATAAATAGGGAACAGTAATAAGTAGATCGGACATTTATTATTTTATGTTTTTGTCATCCAAAAACTGATAAATTGATATAGTAGTAAGCTTTTTTAATTACGAAAAAACCTTTATTATTGTTTTTATAAAAGTAATTATTATTAGGAACTGCATGTTGAGCTATTTACAAATATTTAAAAAAAAACTTGAGAGGTGTCAAGGGACACCCGGATGGAACGAAGTTATTTCTTATTATTTATTATGTACAAAAACCTGTATACACTCAACAAAAATAATCGTCACGACACCACACTGTTCAATGCGAAATAGAAATGAAAATATCTGGCTTGCTTTCTATAAGAGAGAGAGAGAGAGACAGACAGAGAAACATGCGCACCCCACATAGCTACATAAAGTGTCGTGACAACTTTTCGTGAGATTTTTTTCCGTCTAGCCCCCTTTCACAACGCGCGATAAGGAACTTCGTTACAAAAATACTAGGCCGGTCGACGGTATTCAGAAACAAAGCAATGGATTATCTAAAAAGGATACTATCGATTGAATATTCAATTAAATAGAAAGAAATATTATGAACGTTCGTCTATTTAGACATTTGATGTATAGTGGTCCGTCAATTTATATACTTAGTACCTACACGAGTATATGCATGGTGACTCTACTTGTAGAGATACGAAATAAAAGTACTCTGTTCTTTGTAGATATAATGTTTTAAGGCTTTTACTCAGCTGAATAAAATACTTCATATATTTAATGATGCACCACAAAGTACCTAAGCGAAGCTTTATTTACCTTCTTCGTAATATCGCGATGTAAATGAAGACGCAAGCAAAAAGCAATATATTGTAATAAATATATTATAATATAACAAACACATGTCTAAGTAATTTCTTCTTAAAGCTACCACAAATTTTACTTACGTACATGCATAATTTAGACGTATACTCAATTTATATATAGGTGCTTGTATGAGATATGTTTGAATAAAGTAGGATTATACGGCATCTAAGTCACGGTATTCATAAATTTATTACTATGGGTAGTAGTTAACCCAGTGAAGAAGTTGTTTCAGCTTTTGAGTAGGTATCTGACATGACTTAGATATCTTGAGGTGCTTGTAGCTACTTGCACTCACTGTTCTGACAATGATCAGTAGGGTAAAGCACCAATCAACATGGTCAGTATTGAGATGGTTGACTGCCAAGTGGCTTAATTTCTGAGCGTATCTGCTCCTGAATGTCGGTCTCGGTTATTTTTAACAACACCATGATATCACACTCTCAATAAACTGCAGAGATATTTCCGATCCGGTATGTCATGGCAACGTTCAAGAAGCGAGCCTATAAGTTTCTTAAAGGCTCACTTGCGTCTTTCTGGTGTTGCGAGTGTCCATTGGCAGCGGTGATCCGCTAGCTTGTTTGTCTTGCTATTTTATAATACCCATAACTAATTCCATGTTAAGTTTAAAATCAAAAACTTTGCTCGAACTATAATGTTGAACGTTTTCCATTTTATAATATCTCTATCTATTCTAATTAAAAACTTGGCACTAGGAACAATTCCTTGTCTGAATCCCAAGCGCATAATTAAGGTTTCTTTTTGAAAGTACTCATTTAACCCGTTATAAACTTTTAATGTCTCCATTTATGCAAATGGCAGGACCAATTTTACTTCAGCATTATCTGTAGGCAGTCCACGTTCCTGGAAAATGTCTGCTAGCTAGTTGGAAATACAGCTGTCTTGTTCCTTATGCATATACGGCTTGTTACTTCGTATATTTAAGTAACAGCCATCGACTAATTAACGTAGCGGTAAGCAAGCGACGATAGCCTACAGGCATGTAGGAATATTCCAATCTATGTAAAACATGAAGATGTGAAACGAGAACTAATCGGAAGATTTACCTTTCTCTTAGAAATTGTAGGGAAAGGAGTCCGCTTTTAGATGCTTTGGTACATTATGCTAGTTGCGAAACAAACGCATGTCTGGTAACAACAAATACAAATTCTATGTGTCATAAGGTTCTGTTTGTTTACTGCACATGTGGCAAAGCGGTTAAGAATTGCTTTGCCAATTCGTGTCCAGGGTTAATTCCCGCATAGGACATCTCTTTGTGTGGCCCATGCTAAGTTGTTCTGAGTCTAAGAGTACTGTGTCTGTCAATTATGTTTGTAGAGTTGCCCGTGACACATGGCTTCATATCACTAGGCCAGACGTTGGCTTTAACAAAAATTAAGTGTCTGTGCCTCTGATCATATTGATGGACTGTCGTCTAATGTGTACTCCAGCTGTAATGTAGCCGATAGATACCTTATATATATTTTTTTATAAAATATAGGGACAATGTCACACAGATCACCCCAGCCCCAAGCTAAGCAAAGCTTGCACTATAGGTACCAGGCGACGATATACATACTTATATGGATAGATAAATACTTAAATACATAGAAAACATCCATGACTCAGAAACAAATATTCGTGCTCATCACACAAATATTTGCACTTACCGGGATTCGAACCCAGGACCACCAGCTTCGTAGGCAGGAGCACTACCAACTAGGCTACGGTGACCGTTTGACACTGAAGATACAAATCTATATTGGAAGAGGTGAACGGATTGCTAGTTACATTAATTACTTGTACCGGGGCAGCATACCCGCGTTCCCAAGGCCCAAGAGAAGTTCACGGCAGATTAGGTTTAGTCGGTGCGAGTCCGACATACCCACCCGCAGACACTTTTTGCGGGTGGCATGCGTAGGAAATCTCTCTGCCTTATGAACAAAAAAAAGTTACACTAAGTACCTACTACTGACACATGAATTGTCCAATTGTTATTTAACTGGTTCCATCAGAAAACCAGCGCTGCAACAGTAATGTCATGCTAAAGCTAGTGCTGAGTACACATAAAAAATTCTTAAATTTAAAGAATTTTTTATGTTCTCGTTCTCGAGAATTTGTGTACCTATATATTATTAGTACCTGTTCTTGTTTGCTAAATAAATATATTTTCATCTTCTTCTTCTTATAATTATACTAATATTAATGTCTGCACTAAACGGTGTCGTTATTATTAAAGTAGAAGCATATTTTTAATAAATTATTTCGTAGTGACCTACTTGTAGTAGATAGTCCAGTATTATAGTCTACGGCCAGGGACATATTACTATTAGTGATGTGCTAAATTTAGTACATAACGCCACTAAAAACAATGGTAAGTTTGTTTAGTGTTCTGGTCCTATTGTCATGTGGAATCCACCTTACGAACAACTTTAAAATGACTGGTATAAATAAAGTGCGGGAATCGAACACACGAACCACGGGGTATCTGGCCACATGTACATTGACTGATCCGACACTGCACCGTGGTGTTCGTGCTCTAATTAATACATTCCATTTTGATGCTCTATTAAATTTAACGAAAGCTAAGACGACTGGTATACAAATATTTAGTTTGGGCCTCAATCAACAGATGTCACTATTCAAATTATAATATTTTTTGATGATGGTTAAATCATAGTATTAATAACTAACTATGATTTCTTGGGTGGCGACCACGAACCAGAAAACGCAGCGTGAGCAGGCCCCCTACATGATGGCTCGATGATCTTCTGCAGGTCGCTGGAAACCGCTTTTTGGTGGAGGTCTTTCAGCTGATATAATAATAATAATATCTGGGGACAATGTCACACAGATCATCCTAGCCCCAAACTAAGCAAAACTTGTACTATGGGTACCAGGCGACGATATACATACTTATATAGATAGATTAATACTTATATAATAGGTCTTTACCTATGAAATTGCCGTTTTGTATGAAAAAATTTAAACGAATTTTTTTCATGAATTTTTTTATTTGTATTAATCGAAGTAATCACCCATGCAATCAATGCATCTTTGCCATCGCAGTGGCAGTTTATTGATGCCCTTCTTAAAGAAATCAGCTGGACGGGAGGCAACAAATTCTTCAAAGGCATTTTGTACTGCCTCTCGGGTATTGAATTTTTTTCCCGCCAAGAAGTTATCCAAATTCTGGAAAAAGTAGTAGTCTGTAGGCGCAAGGTCTGGTGAGTAGGGCGGATGACGGAGAGCTTCCAACCCCAGTTCTTGCAACTTGGAGACCGTCTGCTGTGCAGTATGAGGTCGCGCGTTGTCGTGCAGGAGCAGCGGAGACGAGCGATTGACCAATGCTGGTTGGAGATGCGCCAGCTTCTCCATCATTGTGCTCAGTTCTTCACAGTACACATCTGCAGTAATGCTCACCCCGTTTGGTAAGAAGCTGTGATGAATCACACCGGCGCTAGACCACCAAACAGTGACCATCACTTTTCTAGGGGTAAGTTTTCGTTTAGGGCATTGTTTAGGTGCTGAACCAGGATCCAACCAACTTGCTGAGCGCTTGCGGTTATCAAACAGAATCCATTTTTCATCGCAGGTAACAATGCGGTTCAAAATTCCTTCATTTGTGTGTCTGTTGAGCAGTGCAAGGCACGTCTCGACGCGTACTTCGCGCTGGCGATCATTGAGTTCGTGGGGCACCCATTTGTCAAGCTTTTTTACCTTGCCAATTTGACGCAAATGGACCAATATTGTTTTGACGCTAACGTCGAAAGCTGCTGCTAATTCAGCCGTAGATTGTGTATCATCAGCTTCCACAACCGCCTTTAATTCGTCATTGTCGACCAAAGTCTTCGGACGACCGCGAGGTTCATTTTTCAGGTCGAAATTTCCAGAACGGAAGCGAGCAAACCAATAACAGGTGGTGCGTTGGTTTGTAGTGTTAGCTCCGTAAACGTCGTTGATGTTGCGTGCCGCTTGTGCCGCGTTGCTGCCACGACGGTACTCATATTCCATAATTACTCGAATTTTTAACGTATCCATGATGACGAAAAAGATTGAAATGCGATGAAAATGTAACACTAATCAATAAAGAAATGACTACTTTTGGAAAAAAGAATCCATGTTTTTAAAATAAAATTAATTTGAAATTAGAATTCTTAGCCAAACAAAAATTATTTTGATTTGAAATGGCCAGTACTGCAGAACGGCAATTTCATAGGTAAAGACCTAATACATAGAAAACATCCATGACTCAGAAACAAATATTCGTGATGAGCACGAACATTGGAACTTACCGGGATTCGAACCCAGGACCACCAGCTTCGTAGGCAGGATCACTACCAACTAGGCTACGGTGACCGTCCTATGATGGTGAAGATGATGATGATTTCTTTTGTATTTTAAGCATTTAAAATTATTTTAAAGTAAACAGAAACCAAGATTTAGACATCTTAAAAATGAGTCATATAGATGTGGCCTCCAGTTCAGACATAAATAATTATTGTTTGGTGCATTTATAAATCTGATGTAAATATATGTCTAGTAATAAAATATCCACTTTGCTAACGATGCATTATCTTCAATGTTATATAATTCGCAGTAAAGATAGATGAATTGCCTATTGCGTACAGGGCGAATCGTTTGCTCTACTGCTCTATAAACTATTCAATCATTGCAACAATGTGTGGTCGTGTTCTTCTTAAGAATCGTAAATTAATTCACTGTATTGTTTATGACATGGCATTGAATCCTGATTGACTGCCTCGTTGGTTTAGCAGTAGCGAACTCAACTCCGCAGCCAACTAGGCTCTCATAGCTAGGTGCTCTCACCGGTCCGGTGATCGGCGAGGTTAAGCAACTAGGCCCGCGGCCAGTCCATAGATGGGTGACCGCCAAAGTGGTCTAATTTCTGAGTGACTCCGTGTTTTGGGGGGCACGTTAAACTGTCGGTCCCGGTTGTAGTCATTAGACAACGGTCGTTAAGCCATGTCAGAGGCCTAACGGGCGGCTTGAACAACTCTGACACTGAGGTAACGACTAGTAGTAGACGGCCCGTACGATAAGTAAGTAAGTAAGGAGGCCCTTATTTGAAATCAGATCAAGAAGTGTTATTGGAAGTTTTCTGCCAAAAGACACATCCAGTTGCAGCGTCTAGAAGTAGATAGTAGTACCTTGGAGAGCACATAAAGCGGTCGGTCCTGTGCCTAATCTCTCTCTAGTCGTGTCTGATACCTTTCAAACGACGGGTTTAGGTGGGTCAGTTAGCGTGGTTGGTAAATGCTTGCCTTTCACGCCGGAGGTTGTGAGTTTGATTCCCACCCAGGAAAGAAATTTGTGTGCATGAACAGATATTTATCAGTCTGTCTTGTGTCTGGTTGTAATTATGTCTATAACTATGTATTAACAAAAGAATAAGTATATGCAGTATATCAGTTTTCTGATTTCCATAATACAAGCTCTGCTTGATTTGAGATCAGATGGCCGTGTGTGAATAATGTCCCTGGATATTATTAAACCAGATTATGAGAGTGAAGGAATAGAGACTACACTTGTATTTGCAATCGTGCACTATAATTATATTCTGCATAGTAGGTTAGTCTTTATTAAGATTGGCCGTTCCATTGAACGCCTAGGAGTACTTTTATGAATCGAATCATTATTCAATGCTATAGTTACCGTCACAGTTAAATACATAATTATAATAATAAGTAAATAAGCAGAGCTTCTACCATTGAAACCAGATAACTGACATATTACATATACTACTTTCTTTTGTAAATACATATTTATACCAATTTCATTTTTAATTATACCCAGACACAGGACAAACAGACATGTTCATGCACACAAATATATGTCCTGGGTGGGAATCGAACCCACGACCTGCGGCGTGCAAAGCAATCATTTACCAACCATACATCCTCATTTTGTCTAGTTAACCATTATTTATTAGATTCCCTATGTATTTATTAGTATTGAACTATGCGGAAATAAAGCTTGAAGTCCCTAGTCGATTCTCAAATGATTAGATTAAAGGGAGAGATAGCGCAAGCTTAAGCCCAACGAGCTTTAAAGACAAATTGATAGGTTTTAGTTAACGGTGAAATTGTCATGTAATTTCCTAGAAATAAAAATTAGCGGGGCTATATATATATAGTGAAAAGTCAATTGACTCTTGCGGTAAAGCGGCAAGAGGTAGGTTACTCTTAAAGCCACATTTGTGCATAAACATTAATACCTTTACAATGACGAATAACATAATAATAAATTTTAAACACGTGCCGTATCACTAGAGAGTTTTTACCATCTTCCACTATATCATCATTCACAATTTAACTTGTCATACTTGACCCTGGTCCGTGTGGCAAGTAATTAACCCTTACAAAAGGGAGGAAAAAAATAAATAAATAATAACAATAATGTCCTCCCGACCGAATTTTGGCAACGGCGGCAATTGTGCAGGACATATAAAATTAAAAATAAAAATGTTTTATTTCAGACAAATTAGTCCATATGGACATAATAATAATAATAGTATTATTATTCAATTGTGATCTCCATGTGGACTAATTTGTCTGAAATAAAAGATTTTTATTTTATTTTATTTATTTATATTACATTAGTGCACAAGTGTGTACGCAAACACAGGGGCACTTTCTATTCCACCACTCTCATGATCCGATGGGACGACTAGCGACACGACCGGAAAGAGGTCAGGTACAGGACCCACGGGTTTACGTGCTCTCCGAGGCACGGGGGGGGTAATACCGCGAACTCCTAGACTTCGGGCTGATACTGAGAAATTTCTTTTTACGGAAAAATCCCAAAATCACTTTTGGCCCGACCCGGGATTTGACATTTGAACCCAGGACCTCATTATCTGCGGTTGAACACGCTACCGCTAGACCAACAAGACAGTCTATGATGAATAATATTTAATACAAAGGGGTGCCATGTAAATACTATTAACAGTATTATCACCTCGGCTCACCACTTAGTCGTAAATTTACCTAAATAAATAATCATTTACCAATGTAGGTATTAAATTTGACTTGGTGGCGCCATGTGAACTTTATCCGTGCTAACGTTATACCCGGCCATTTACTAAATTGGAATTAATTAGCTTTACAACTTTAATAATGTTTAATAATGTTGTAAATTACTTTAAGTGGCGAAATTCTAAGTGGTAGTTTAGCAACGATATTTGTTGATTTAGATTTAATTGTGTTGTTTAGATTGAAGTTTGTTTGATTTGTTAATGATTCATGACTTCTGTTTTATAAACAAAGTGGGATTTAAACGTGAATTATGCTTATTACTTAAAGTAACTTATGTAAGTAATACTATGTAAGTCTTTATAATATTGTTTTTTTAATGCGGATACGGTACAGTGGTTAAGTTAATTGTTTCGACACTACCTTGGCGACCAAGTGTTCTGGGTTCGGTACTAATTAATTCCCGATAATTAATTGGGCGGCCTAGTATATAGTCCTACTTTGGCTATGTTACTTATTTTGCAATATGACGTTGCATGCGATTTTGTGGTTTCTAATCAGAGTTTTTTCTTAAAGAAATAAAACAACATAGTTTTAGTTGTTTTATTTCGAGCTGTGCTTAGTTTGGGATCAGATGGCCGTCTGTGAATAACATCCCAGGAATTATATGTACAATTCCTGGGACGTTATCCACGCACGGCCATCTGATCCCAAACTAAGCAGAGCTTGTACTATGGAACCAGATAACTGATACTACAAATACTATTTTTCTTTTGTAAATACATACTTAAATAGATAATTACATCTAGACTCAGGACAAACAGACATGTTCATACACACAAATAACTGTCCGGTGTGGGAATCGAACCCACGACCTGCAGCGTGAAAAGCAAGTATCTTACCAACCACGCCAGCGGCCTGTATATATGTATTAAATTTGCAGAGTATGAATCTCTTGCAAATATATAATTTAAAAAAAAAAACATTGAGTTAAAAAAAGCATTGTGTGTAGTATCTACTCTTGAGTTTGATGATACCTTTTCTTTTTTTTAAACACGTATACTTAAGTGCAATTGTCGTAAATAGTATCAGTGTCATTGTCGGCGCCAGTCGGTATGCGAGATCAGTGATTGCCGCCACCCACCGCCGCGGGCATTACTACTGGACACTCAACATTTTACATACCTCCACTAAATATTCAACCACTTAATAACAAACTCGTAAAACATAACATTAACTACCATTTCCGTTAACATAAAGCCCGTGTCGATCTCAACCACGGATAATTATCCCGCGATAAATATGCTATAACTGGCACAGTGGCCAACTTTAGCTACTAATATACTCACCAAACAATAGAATTCCGGAAGGTTACTCCGAGTGCTTCTCAAAATTAATATTATTCAAGATAAAGCTACTATTTATAGTAATGTAGATAAAAGCTTTACAAACTCCACGAATACATTACCGCTTACAAACGAACTATTGAAACACCTACACGTCGAGAAACTACAATAAAATAAGATAAGGTACCCAGCAGAATCACTAGGAAAATCAGACATTCCATCCCCATTTACGTAGAAAGCTTAGCACAGATTTGTGACACCGTGACATGATCGGAATACTACATGTTCTGTACATACTCTACTCATAAACAAGGTATTACTTTGAGCTTTGTAAATGGTGCGAAATTCATCGTTATGGCGCCGGTGTATATGCCATTTATTTATTTTAGTAGGTTAACCAACGATTATTTACACATTTGAATATAAGAGTTATAAGCTAAATGTTACAGATTTTCGTGTAATAATCACTTATAGGCTAACACAGCATGCAAATCAAATTACCAAAAATTAACTATATAAAATATTTTGAATACAATAAAATAATAATGGTACATTGCAAGTTGCTAAATACTTAACTAAGGTTAAACATATAACTTATATAAATGTATACAAAATAAAGTTATAAAAGCATTAACAATAATAAATTTACAAAAGCACTTAACATTAATTATAATTAGTAGTTACAATTTATAAAACGACTGAATATTAATACTAAAATTAATTATTGAGATACAATACAACAATTTCAATAAATCTAACGATTGGTTATCAGTAATTTTTGTTTGTTTAGAAAAAATATGGATCTAATTTCTTGTTTTCTCGCTGAAATATGGAGGATTGTGATAATAAAGCCTGCTGTATCTCTTTTACTTAACAATATTCTTTACCATAGTATAAACTTAACTTTTTAATTTTCCCCAACGTCAGACTACATCGACTGAGGTCGTGACTATGAATAAAATAGGGAAAGTGTGAAAAGTTTAACATAAGTTTATATTAATTTCAGATTTTTATCACCTGGTTTAGTTATAGTTATATTTAAGAGTCTAATACGGTTGTTTTATGTTTATTTTGTTATTTATTTCCTTAAGTAGCATTTTGTATAATATGTTGACTATTTGCACATGCGCTTCAATAACAGCTTTGGTTAACTAATTTACATAATAAATACTTACTTAAAAGTGTAGTAATTGAAACAATTTTTTATTGTCTTATTAATTATTGGATAAATGAAAATTTTCATTTTATATGTTCTAATGGAACTTTGAAAATATTCATTCAACATCAATTGTAAGTAAACTTAACCAATAGTAGAAAACTTAAATTTAATTTATATAAAAACCGGCCAAAGCGAGTCGGACTCGCCCATGAAGGGTTCCGTAGCAGCAAGTATTTTATTTGATTGAATGAAAGGTAAATAGCTGTTTATGATTTATGACGTATTTAAAAAAACTACTTACTAGATCTCGTTAGAACCAATTTTCGGTGGAAGTATGCATAGTAATGTACATCACATATTTTTTATAGTTTTATCATTCTCTTATTTTAGAAGTTACAGTGGGGGACACTCATTTTACCACTTTGGAAGTGTCTCTCGCGCAAACTATTCAGTTTAGAAAAAAATGAGATTAAAAACCTCAATATCGTTTTTGAAGACCTATCCATAGATACAAGATATTTGACGATAAGACATTTGTCTTCTGTAAAATATTTTTTATATATTTTCATAGAACTGAACCTCAAAAATTTTTTTAATCATCGTACCCATACATGTATGTATGGGTACGTAACGTACGTAACGTAGTAAATATATAAAAAATATTTTACAGAAGACAAATGTCTTATCGTCAAATATCTTGTACATGGCTGTGATGTGCTGTGTAAATAAATACTTTTCTTTTTATTTATTTACGTAATTATTTTAAAAATTATTCTTCAAATGATCTTAAAATTAGACGTTTTTCTCGTGTGGTCCGAGTGACAGCAGAAGTAGTTGGCAACGGCAACTGCATCTATGCGGGACTCATGTACATTTGTGTGTATATCCCCACCAATATATTATATGTCACTCAGTATTCAGCACGTAAGTGACAACCGTTTAAGTATTTACATAAGTTGTTTCTGTGGGTAGTCTTACATCACGTGATCTGATATCACATATAGAGTTAGCTCCAAGAAGGCACATACATTTCCGCCATCGACACGAGATTTGCCTTAAAATGCGACGTAAAAAAATGCGCGGCAGTCTTTGGGGACTGTCGATGGAAGTGAAAACAATTTTTTACACGTCTAATCTAAATAATCTACAATATTATAATAGTTGACATTTCACATTCAGATATACTCACGCAAACTAATAACACACGGAGGTATATCTATGTATATATATGTAGACAGTATACATATAACTCATGGGAAGCGTGCGGTGACGATGACGCGAGTTTCACGCTTTTTGTGCCCCAAAAAGTGCTCGACGCGCCTAAGGGCCAGCGCAGACTGAGAGGAGCGCAGCGGAGAGGATATTATTAAGGGCCGGGACACATAAACACGATACGACGTCGTGTCATACCACGATGCGGCGTACATATATGGCGTATGCGTACAAATACGCCGCATCGTGGTACGACACGACGTCGTATCGTGTTTATGTGTCCCGGCCCTAAGGCACTAGAAAATCCACTTTAGAATTATAGGAATAAAGTGCATATTTGCTTGAACCTGACATAAACCACTCCCGCGGTCTCGGGCATAATAATGTTCAAGCATACATGCACTTTATTTAAATAATTTTAAACTTGATTTTCTAGTGCCTTATTAGAATTATCTCCGCTGCGCTCCTATCGGTCTGCGCTGGCCCTTAGGAAGTGTTTTCTTTTTTTTTTAATAACCGCCGCTGACGTGTTTCTGTCTTTATTCCCGCACATGCCAACGAAATGTTTAATCCTTATACAGTTGTTCTAAATCTGGGAGTACTTGGGAGTTTATGTCTTTATTTCAATACGATACTTGGATTAATCAAACTTTGCAGGCGTTGTTTTTTAAAAAAAACTCCATGCATAATAATAACTAAAAACCTAGGTTTGTAATGTAAAAATAACAGCTTACATACAATTGAATTAGAGCTTTTTACTATATTAGAGTACTAGCTGTGCCCCGCAGTTTTAACCGCGTTATACTACATATATTTATTATAGCCTACGTGTTATTCGGGTAATACCCTACTACAAAATTTCATCAACATCTCTTCGGTAGGTTTAGCGTGAAAGAGTAACAAACATCCATACATCTATACTCACAATATAAATAATATTAGTAAAAAAATCAGGTTTTTTATTTTTGGTCTGTCCGTTTGTTTGTTATTCTGGCTTATCTCCGAATTAGGTTACCCGACCATCACTGACATTAGCTAATGTTATTAGGAATAATACAGGAAAAAAGTACAGTAAAGAAGAATAACTTTTAAACGGGTGAATCATTTACGCCGGCGAAGCCGCGGGCGGATGCTCACATTTCAAAAATAGTTGCCCCCAAGTAATACACCTGTGTTGACTTGATAAAAATTTGCTCTGCTACATTTGTGTACGCTTGACTTTAATTACAAGTTAATAGTACGTATCTGTCAATCATTCGCACATTTAGCCCCAAGATAACCTAAGTAATAGATATTTAATTGCAGCGCCACTGACAGTTATTCCTTAGACGTGACTTCGCGTCTAAGACTAGTAATTCATTGCTATTATAGTTGTAAATGGTGAATACAGTAAACATTCTGTGATGTATTAATTACTAGTTGGTTTATAGTATCTAGTATTTTCTCCTCGAGCAGTATACGACGGCAGTATACCTGCGTATTAAAATTTAAAACATCGTTATACTGGTTGCAAATTGATAAGATGTTATTAGCAATTAAACCATGGACAAATTAGCATAAAAATAACTTAGAGTATTAAAAAAGGCTACACGCAAAGAGGGAACATATTGAAAGTTTGCGGTTGTGTCCAATTTGTTCCAATTTTTTTATTTATAACGCTTCCCATAGAAATATACCAAATAAATTCTATTTAAATTTGTTATTGAATTGTTGTTTTCGCAAGACCGAATATTGTGGAGATTTTTGGGGAGGCCTTAGCCCAGCAGTGGACGTCTTTCTGCTGATATTTTTTTATTTTATTTATTTGGGACCAATAATGGATACATTATATATAATAATAATAAACATATAACCCACATCATTGTTCACAAGTTACTTAAGTTCTTGGTTTTTCCCTCGTTGACCGGTTTATTTGACTCACTAGCGGTATCGTTGTTCATCACGAGTGAACAACACCATTTATATCCAGTCACTGATCAGAACACAAATACCGTGGAACACTTTCACAATCAGTGAGCAAGTAAATGCTCCTCGGGTAGATGATGCAAGCCATGGGCTAAATGGGAATCAGATTCAGATTCTGAATGGGCAAAAGAGCCATCTCTTTGTCTTGTGTATTGTCTAATGGGATTCAAATCCTTTGTAGGCCAAAAAGGTGTTACTACCTACCGGGGTTTGTCTGACAAGAAAAACAACCAGTAGCAGCTGGGAGTCTGGAAGCGTTGGCATACGCGTGATATCTCTGCTGCGGAGAACATTTAAAGCTATCCGTCCTGTCAAATAGCCGTCGCGCGTCGTATCGGTTTACAAGCGTTAGGAATAAGATAGCGTAGTCTTATAAGCGCGCACACTGTTGCACTATAATATATCCTGCGTAATCCATTCTCTGCAATTTCCATTGCTATTGGCCACTATAGCAGAAATTCAGACGGGAGAATGAAATTTATTATTAATGATAATAGTAGGAAATATAATTATGAATAATAAATTTCAGTTAAATTTAATTTCAATAATATATAACAAATAATATTTATGTTGTTATCATGAATTGTTTGCAATGAATCTACCTTGAGCTTTGCGTTTATGCATAAACTATTAAATACGCCATACCATACCAATAACCCAGGATCTGTGTCAATGACTGAATTTGCTATTTTATGATCCACTATAAATAACTTTAAAGTATTATTCCGTTAGTAAAGTTCTCAACCTAGCTATTAGTGCTGAATTATTGTAATGCTGAAACATAGCTCACATTCTTTTCTTCTTTCGATAAATTCAAGTGTATATATTAGTGGAGAAACATCAATTTTGCCAGTTTCAGAGTCATATTAGTCTGTCAAATATTAATAATATTTTTTTTAAGACTACGCCCGCACTAGGTAATCTAATCCGTGTCGCGGGGTACTTTACAAACATATTATGGGCACACAACGAATTACATCCAGACTCAGAACAACTATTTATGGGTCATACAAATAGTCCGGCGCGGGAATCGAACCTTCAACACGAAGAGCCGAGCCGACTGTATTTAAGAGCGTATACTAGTATTAATCTGATTCAATTCTATTCTTAATTTATGTTTTGTGGAGAAACATCAATTTCGTCAGTACCAGCGTCATATTAGTCTGTCAAATATTAAAAATATTAGTTTGGATCGTTTAAAATCTAACAATAATTATTGGTGCTATGCCTCGTTATATTAATCGGCACTCCTTTACGGCACTCACCCCCGCGGACTAAGATTTGTCGCAGGTGATGGAGGGCGCCAAACATATGTACAAATGTCAGCACATCCAGCTACCCCAATCTGTCAAATTTCTTTTATAGATTTTCAACTTTATCACAAAAGTATAAGGTTCACTTTCAATTGGGAAAATTTGACAGATTGGTGTAGCTTTATGTGCTGGCGTCTGTACTTATTAAAATTTCGGATGGATTTTTAGAATGATATTACTACAATTTTTGTAATATTTCAGCTTTAAGAGAAGAAACTTTCAAAATTTTACTGGTCTGTCCGCAGCACAAATATCTGAAGACATCTGTGGTCCGCAGTATTCACTAATTTGGTATTTTTATCGAATTAACATCAAAAGCAGCAGTTTGTTTAAAGGCACAGTTTTACTTTTTACTGCATGAATAGCCCAATTGAGTTCTCTTCTTCAATACAAATTTTAAGTTACACACATTTTTAAAGTATTAAGCGTTTCAAATTTCAGGACTAATCTTCTGAGCTAACAGACACATATAGGAAGATGAAAACAACAAAGCCTTAATCACCTTTATAATATGTCTCCAATTGCTTTGATTAGCCTAGGAAGCCTAAAATCAACCCATGGATGTATTGCTGATGCTTCACTAATGCCATAATTTCAGATACATTGACAAATCTATCGACAATGATATGATTATTATAGCGTACAAAGGTCGAAAAAAAAACTGAGCTGATGCTTGAAATACAACTACAATTAAAAAAAATATGAGAGAGCAAATACTTATGTAGGTAGGAACACCATTTAGATGTAAATATGTTTAGAGCATTAGGATTTCGTATTTACGTGTATTTTGCAAAGGAACAACGAAGGAAATGGAATCTTAAGGGAAAGGATTATCTGCTCGTAGAATATTAGGAATAATACTGAGAGGTATCGGTTGCCAGCCCCAAGCTGCAAATCCTTTAGAAGGCTTATTGACTTGACTTCAATATGAGGATATCGCGAGAGTTTTTTAAAAGCGATGATTCGTTGGCCTAGCCGAATGAGTAGTGGCACATAATGATAGCAATAAAAAATATACGAGATTTGGAAAAGTATAGAGGAGGACTTTGCCCAAAAGCTAGATAAAATATTACTTTCAGGATTATGTCGCATTTAGGGAAAAAAAGGATGTCAAAATGTATGAACACAAATTGCTTTTTATTTTAACTATGGTTTAATTACCATTCTGAACTATCGATTTAAGGAATGGACACTAAAGGACCATGAACCTCTTGTGTATAGAATATAAGTTCAATTGATCCCTCGTGTGTCCTAGTGACACACGAGGGATCAATTGAACTTATATTTTTTTCGTTTTAGGTTACGGTTAACATTTATAACCAAAATTCACACGACAAGGCGCAATTGGTACATAATAAATAATTTGGTGTCTTGATTGCATTTATGTCCTCAAACAATCTAATATTTATACAAATATCAAATTTAAAAACAAATGTCCATAAAATTAAGTTGTTACCAATTCTTTTAACAAAATATAGGATAAAAATGTACGTAGAAAAATTGATCCTCACTAGTTTATGACATAATTTGTAGCTAATCCTAATTTCAAAAGATAGGATAGCCAGCTATAAGATAGGATAGCGGCGGTCATAAATAATATATAGTGCACAAGTGTGGCGCAAACACAGGGGCAATTTCTATTCCATCACTCTCATAATCCGATGGGACGACTAGCGACGCGACCGGAAAGAGGTCAGGTACAGGACCGTCGGCTTTACGTGCTCTCCGAGGCACGGGGGTAACATATCGCCATCTTCCAAACTTCGAGCTTATACTGATAAGAATGTATTATGGGCTGCCCACTGAGTGGCTGGAACAACTCTGACACAAATAATATAATCAGACTTCAGTGTAATAGTGCGAATAAATAAATAATCAAAATAACTGTTACAAGTTAAAAGTTTTTCTTTTTGATGTAACGTGTGGGATTCACAATATTGATGCAGATCAATTGAATAAATCATTACGTAGGCACGAGTTTCACGAAATTGAATCTCCGAATTTGCTATGACGTCTGATGCATTAGCATAAAGCTAGGGACACAACGAGGTGCGGATTTATATTACTTTGCTTGCATGTTTATTTTGTATATATTGGTATATTTTTTTTGTGTTTTATTCATCTGGTTTCTCAGAGTCATTAATGGTCACGGCATTTAAAAAAGTTATGAACGAACTTCAATATGGTTTTGGTTATATGATTTTTTTCTAGGTGACCCATATAATTATATAATTTCCTGCGAATAATGTGTATTATTCACACACGACCATCTGATCCCAAACGAAGCAGATTTTGTACTATGGAAACCAGATAACTATCACATACAACTTTTATTTTGTAAATAGATACTTATATAGATAATTACACCCAGACACAGAACAAACAGACATGTTCATGCACACAAATATCTGACCTGGGTGGGAATCGAACACACGACCTGCGGCTACCAATCACGCCAATCGGCCCGTCAATATATGTTGAGCAATTTGGAGCATATGCACATATTATATTTATCTAGTATTTATTATTTTAATCATAATCTTTGTCTATACTATTTATGTTTTTTTTCTCAATTTAACATTTATAGCCGATTTCACCGTTAAAATTAAACGCGATCCATGGACGCTAAACTCAGTTATAGGAAACGGAACCGAGTTTAGCCTCAATTAATCGCGTTTAATTTTAACGGTGATATCGGTTCTTAGTATATGTGCACCGAGTCCCGCAGCGTTTATTCATAGCTTATAAATTCAGCACAATATATTACTTCTATTATGGTACTTGTGTTCACTTTAAATTATTGTAATGTTTTGAAACTACTTAGATCCATTAAACTGTGTCATGTAACATCTGTTAATTGGCGTTATAATAATAATACTAGAATTCATACCTTAATATAGACAGAACCATTCAGACAATATGTAGTAAAATATAAATTTCAATACATAATATTGTAAACTTAAACTAAAAATAATCTCCTTGACAATAACTTAATACAAGCTATCTAAATGTCACTACCATTATAAAATAAATTGTATAAATGTTTTAACATTCTGTGTACCTAAATATATGTAATATGTAACTAGAAATAATAACTGTATTACTACAAACATGTTCTGACTATTTACAAGCACTTTTTAAAAGTCTACGTGAATAAAAACCTTTTTTATTTTATTTTAATTGATAGAGTTGTATACTTGCGTGGGGATATATTATAATAATAACTAATCATGAACTTATAATCGTTTGAGATCATTAAGTACATTGGATCCTAAGATACATTGGTATAGTTTATATGTAATTAATGTACGATGTATATCGTTTTATACGCATATAAATCGTATGTACTCGGTACATAACAGGACGGCGTCCACTGTCAGCATGTCGGTTTTCCACACATGAATGCGCGGGAGTCGCGTGCTTTACACGCCAGTATTGCACAGCTACGCGATTGCGCGCCACCAACCTGCAGCGCATACGCATCGGAAAAACTAGATATTATAAAAAAAATTATTTGAAAATAGTTTTGTAAAAGTCAAGATATATAGAAGTGTTGTTATTTTCGATCGATTAAAAGTGCGTTTTTAATTTTTTTCGTCACTGGCAAAATGTGTTGCAGCAAAATACATTTTTGATGATAATATCACCAAGAGCAATATTTTTTAAGGATTTCATGATTTTGCAAGCAATTTTCCAAGTGTTACCAAATCGTTATATACAAATAATAAATTTCTAAAATATATATTTAAAGTCCAATTCTGATTTGTCTCCAAACGTTAAAGGTCAAGACTCAAACAAGAATTATTTTCAAAAGCTTTTTACTGGAGCTTTAATCACATTATCAGTCTGTATGTGCATTTGCTTTCAAATTAATAATTCAATGTATGTATGTGTAAAATTATACGGTACGTTAAGTGATGTAAGCAAACATCGGTTAATGACAATCCGATGTTAATTTGATGAGTGTCAAAGTTGGCTGTCGAGTGACAGGTTGAAGTCCCGTACTCTCCGGATGCTTACTTGAATCTTATCAGTGTTCCCCATGTACCAACAGACAAACGTCAAAGACAATTAATGAACATTAAGAACTCTATACAATCGTTCCGTTAAACACTTATAAATGCCAAATCTCTTTGAATGCAGTAGTATTTTTTGTGGCGGTCGTTCCGCATTTTGTTTGTAACGTGAAACTTGACTAAATGTAATGTATCATTCCTTTTAGCTTCTTTTAGTTTACTTCTTCCTGTTTCTTAATTAGTTTCGATTGTGAAGTATCAAATCTCCTGTTTGATTTTTATGCAATTGCAATAAATATTTTTATTTTACTTTCAATGATGAAATTTTACATCATAAATGGTAAAGAAGTGGATACATAAAATCTTTTTTCGTTATTTTTATTACACACATAAATATTTATATAAAATTCTTACCGTGCGTGTTATGACGTTATTCATAAAAGAGACGCTCATAGCCAGATGCTCTCACCAGTCCGAAAGTGGATGGCGAGGTTAAGCAACTAGGCTAGCGGTCAGTCCATAGATGGGTGACCGCCGAAGTCGTTTAATTTATGATTTCTAAACGTTAAGCTTTCGGTCCCGGTTGGCCACTAAGCAATAGTCGTAAAGCCATGTCTGAGCCCTATTGGGCGGGTTGAACAACTCTGTCTCTAGGGTAACTACTGCCCATACGATAAGTAAGAAGGTATATTAACAAAAAGAATGAGCAGGTAAAAAATCAGTAGGATTCACTTTGATTCTTTCGCTCACTGTACTTAGAATAAAGTCGGCGTAAGTACATTGATCTCGTCTGATCGTCAACTTTTGGCCGCGTCATCCGCAACACTGCTCGTGTTAATTTTTCATTAAGAAAATATTAAAAGACCGCTATAAAAGCATCATTGTTGTGATCCACAAATTGGGGTTACTACAAGGTCGATTAACATCTGCTAGGGCTGGCATTGCAAAAGGACGTAGAACTTTATTGCAGTCATTTGTCGGTGATGTACGAGTGTGTATAAAATAACCGATATAAAATCGGTAGTTATTGATATATTTTCAGAGAAGGTTGAAGTAATTTGAATAAAATTGGATGTCTGGTTGGCGTATACTCGTCTTTTAGTCGGTTTATTTCTTAATAATATCAAATACAGGGTGGTTGAAGAGTTGACGTTCAAACTCAAAATTTAGATGACATATGATGAGGAGTATTCGAATCACCCCCATGTATGTTCTACGATTTTGCGTTATGTGATATTTTGAAAATGTATTAGTCCTTAGCTCAAACCCTAATTTTGTACTTTCAAATAAATTCTAAGTCAGTTCTGCAATGATTAGATAAACCATACTTTTTAGGGTGTTAGGTTAGGTGAACTATGCTAATTAGTTTTCATAAAAAAACTGAACAAGAAATGTTCAACAGAACGAGAAAAAAATCGCAAACTGATATTTGGTGAAATTACGAATAAAATAATTTAAAAAATTCTATCTCGAAAACTACGCAAAATCGTAGAACATATACATGGGAGTGATTCGGAACGTCTCATCATAAAGTACCTATGTAAATTTTGCGTTTGAACGTCAACTCCTCGGCTAGCCTGTATATAACGCATGTGTCTTTATTCGTATAGTATGTGTTCTATGTTTTTTGTCAACCCTAAATAACATTCTCTACCTCCATCCAAAGAGGACATCTTTATTTCGGACGTATTGCCATTCATCATAATTGCTATTCTCTGAAATGTGTAATGGCAGTGCTATTAACATGTCAATAGTACATTGCTTTATGTGTTGTGACCACAATTTATTGTGTCATGTGCAAATCATGGTGATTATGACCATTGGTTTACTGATTTAAACAATAGCTGCTTTGATCTCAGATTTTACTAAGTGCTAAGATGGAGCTTCATGCTTTTTTGAAAACGGAAACATGTGTGGTCTTATAGAGTTTTTTTTTATTTATTTTAATTATGTGTAGACAACTCCTTCACTAGGGAATCAATCTATCCCTATGTCGCGGGGAGCTTCACAAACATATAATAGACGGACACAAATTACATCCAGACTCAGAACATCCAAATAGTTGCCCGGCGCGGGACTCGAACCAGCGACACGAAGCCGCGAGGCGACTGTCTTAGCCGCTGCACCACACGTGCAGTCACACTTAGTGTTACCGCTTAAGGGAGAGATTTTATGGGATTGTACTATCACACGTTATTCATCATTACAGCTAAATAAATCCACTGCTGGACAAGCCTCCCTCAAGAATCGTCTTGGGGGGATATGCCATAATCGCCACGCTTGGCAGGCGGGTTGGCGATCGCAGTAAGATATTCATAGTAATCAGAAGGAAGCTGCTGCCCTTCTTCTGGTAGATATTCCCTCGGGACGACTTCTACGCCCCCCACGGGATGCGATGGGGTGATGATATTCTGATTCTGATATTTGTCGCCGTCACCACACAGCTCGTTATTGTGAGGGCTTAACTCCTCCTACTTTGACGGGCCGGTGGGCGTGGTTGGTAAATGCTTGCCTTTCCCGCAGGTCGTGGGTTCGATTCCTTCCCACGACAGATATTTGTGTGCATGGACATGACTGTTTGTCTGAAAAGTATATGTAGTTTGGGATCAGATGGCCTTGTGTGAATAATGTCCCAGGATATTATTAGCTATTTTGTTATGGTAATTGATTTCGTGTGTGTAAGTAACACTTGTTTGCTGTGTGGTGACGGCCTAAGAATATCACCACCCCCTCTCATCCCGTGGGGGGACGTAAAAGTCGTCCCGAGGGAAATATATACACCAGAGAACGGGCAGCAGCGTTCTCCTGAGTACCATGTTCACCTTACTGCGATCGCCAACCCGTCTGCCAAGCGTGGCGATTATGGCAAATCCCCTCAAATGATGGACACAACTAAACCGCGGCCCCCAGTCCCCGGCAGCCCTGCTATTCCCAGCCGTGGTAACAGCCGTGGTTACGGCAGGGCAGGGGGTGCTAAGAATCCCCGGCAGATTCCACGTTACCAAAAACGACGACCTCTGGCCCTGGCAACGTTTAACACACGAACACTGCGGTCCGACGAGAAGATAACCGAACTGGAGGAAGAACTGAGCAGGTTACATTGGGATATTGTAGGATTATCTGAAGTCCGAAGAGAGGGGGAGGACTCGATAATACTGAAATCCGGAAACCTGCTCTATTACCGGGAGGGTGACCAACTATCCCAAGGTGGTGTCGGGTTCATAGTCCACAAGTCCCTCGTGAACAACGTAGTGAAAATCGAGAGTGTGTCGACGAGGGTTGCGTACCTTATACTCAGAATCACCAGGCGGTATTCGCTGAAGGTTATACAGGTATACGCACCTACTTCGACATACTCCGATGATGCAGTCGAGGTCATGTATGAGGACATTTCCAGAGCCATACATACCTCGAACTCTTATTTCACTGTGGTCATGGGGGACTTCAACGCGAAGCTGGGCAAACGAATCGGTGATGAGCTGAAAGTGGGGCAATTTGGAACCGGGGATCGGAACCCCCGAGGCCAGATGTTGGCTGACTTCATGGAGAAGGAGGGTCTTTTTATGATGAATTCCTTCTTTAGGAAGCCGGCACATCGTAAATGGACCTGGGTGAGCCCCGATGGGAAAACTAGAAACGAGATAGACTTCATCCTGTCGACGAGGAGACAAGTATTCAATGATGTCTCTGTGATCAATGCGGTTAAGACCGGGAGCGATCACAGACTGGTCAGAGGCTCATTGAACCTAAATGTCAAACTCGAGAGGTCCCGACTGATGAAGTCTACGCTCCGTCCCATACCGTTCCACCTCCAAAACCCCGAACCCTTTCAACTCGAACTTCAGAACCGATTCGAATGCCTAGCAGACTGTGAAGAAGTGGATACATACCACGACAGGTTCGTGGAAGCTGTCCATACGGCCGGGTCTAACTTCTACAAAACCCGCCGTACAAATGGAACCAAAAAGATCTCCGACCATACCCTACAGCTTATGGAAGAAAGGCGGAAAATGATTCTAACATCCTCATGTGATGCTGCCAGATACAGGCAGCTCAACAGACAAATCTCAAAGTCTCTGACTCGCGACACACGCCAATTTAATACTATTAGTATTAAAGAGGCCATCGAGCGGAATAGAGGCTCTAAAGTGTTCGCAAGAGATTTGTCTATTGGGCAAAGCCAACTGACGAAGCTGAAGACTGAGGATGGTAGAATCGTCACGTCAAAACCAGAGTTGCTAGGTGAGATCGAGAAGTTCTACGGACAGTTATACACGACAACGCGACTACCTGTCAATAGTCATGCCGATCCAAGAGCAAGACTAACCCGACACTACACCCAAGATATCCCGGACGTCAGCCTGTACGAGATTAGAATGGCTCTCAAACAACTAAAAAACAACAAGGCGCCGGGTGATGATGGAGTTACAGCTGAGCTTCTGAAGACGGGTGGTACACCGATCCTACGGGCCCTTCAGAAGTTATTCAACTCCGTCATACTCGAAGGTCAAACGCCAAAAGCATGGCACAGGAGTGTGGTGGTGCTTTTCTTCAAAAAGGGCGATAAAACCCTATTGAAGAATTACAGACCCATCTCACTTCTGAGCCATGTTTACAAGTTGTTTTCGAGAGTCATTACGAATCGTCTCGCACAAAGGTTTGACGACTTCCAGCCTCCCGAACAAGCCGGATTCCGAAAAGGCTACAGTACCATAGACCACATACATACGCTGCGGCAAGTTATACAAAAGACAGAGGAGTATAACCAGCCATTATGCTTAGCGTTTGTGGACTATGAGAAAGCCTTTGATTCTATCGAAACATGGGCCGTGCTGAGGTCTCTTCAAAGGTGCCAAATTGACTATCGGTATGTCCAGGTGTTAAAGTGTTTGTACGAAAACGCCACCATGTCAATCCGACTTCAGGACCAGAACTCGAAACCTATCCAATTGCAACGAGGCGTGAGACAGGGAGACGTCATATCTCCGAAACTGTTCACCGCTGCATTGGAAGATGTTTTCAAGCTTCTGCACTGGGAAGGCTTTGGCATCAATGTCAATGGCGAGTACATCACCCACCTTAGATTTGCCGACGACATAGTAGTCATGGCTGAGACCCTTGACGACCTCGGTACAATGCTCGATGGCCTCAGTAGAGTCTCTCAACAAGTGGGTCTGAAAATGAACATGGATAAGACGAAAATCATGTCGAACATCCATGTTGCACCCACTCTAGTTAAGGTTGGAGACTCTGCACTCGAAGTTGTTGAGAACTATATTTACCTAGGACATACCATCCAACTAGGTAGGTCCAACTTCGAGAAGGAGGTCAATCGTAGAATCCAACTCGGCTGGGCAGCGTTCGGGAAGCTACGTAATATCTTCTCGTCCCAAATACCGCAGTGTCTCAAGTCGAAAGTCTTCGACCAGTATGTGTTGCCAGTGATGACTTATGGAGCAGAGACGTGGTCGCTCACTATGGGCCTTATCAGGCGGCTCAAGGTCACACAAAGAGCAATGGAAAGGGCTATGCTTGGAGTTTCCCTGCGAGATCGAATAAGAAATGCTGAGATCCGCAGGCGAACTAAAGTAGCCGACATAGCCCAAAGAATTGCCAAACTGAAGTGGCAGTGGGCGGGGCACATAGCTCGTAGAACTGACGGCCGATGGGGCAGAAAGGTTCTCGAGTGGCGACCACGAACCGGAAGACGCAGCGTGGGCAGGCCTCCTACACGGTGGACCGACGATCTTGTGCGGGTCGCGGGAAGCCGCTGGATGCGGGCAGCGCAGGACCGGCTATTGTGGAGATCCTTGGGGGAGGCCTTTGTCCAGCTGTGGAGGCAGTCGTCCAGGCGTCTTTCGGCTGATATGATGATGTGTAAGTAACTAATCAGTAGATTACATTGAACTCTCGTTATAGGAAAATATAAGAGTGGGTGGGTAGATGAGTAGTAAAAAGGTGAAACCCGGCCAAGTGCGAGTCCGACTCGCACACGAAGGGTTTCGTACTATCGTGAGACTTATTTTATTAATTTAGTTGTTTTTTGTTTTGGTCATTGCGGCTATATAAATACACAGGCTATGAAAATTTTACTGTCTACTTATTACGGTTCATGAGATACTGCCCGCTGACATACAACAGAAAGACCGCCAGCAGAAACTTAGTAATACCGTTACATTGGTACTCTTTGAATATGAAACTTTTTTAACTGACCCGTAATTTGTGCCCAGGACCTTATTATTTGAGCTAGACCAACCGCTAGAGCAATGAGGCAGGCAGTCTAATAGTACCTACGTCAAAATAAAAATAAAATTAAAAGAATTTAATTTAATCAAAATGATTAAAGATTTGTTTATAAGTTAGATACGGAAAAGATGTAATTAGATAGGATTGCTATAATAAAGGCTATAGTTTTGATTAGTTTCAGACTAAAACTCGTGCATATATATGTATTTACCGCGGAGATGGCTAATCTCTGTTGACACTGGCCACCGTGGACAAGATTCGACCCGGAGGACTTTGTTTTGTGACTATGCCCCATAAATAGTACCTAAACGTCTATTATTCCAGTATAGCTTACAAAAGTTTCAGGTAGTTACATACCTACCTGTAGGTTACCAGATATACAGATATCTGGTAACCTACAGATACCAGATATCTAGAAGATAGTACCTACAGATATTTAGAATTACATTATTCCATCGAATTATAAAGCATTATTCATTACGTACTTATGAACAACTTGCTGTGCCCCACGCTTTTCCCCGCGTTAAACTTTATAAATTATAGCCTATTTGTTAATCCAGGGTGTCATCTAACTCCATACCAAATTTTATTAAAATCGCTTCAGCCGTTTAGACGTGAAGAAGTAACAAACATACACACTCACAAACTTTGGCCTTTATAATATTAGTGTGATATTGAAGTGTTGATTACGTGAGTCATAGAGCGTGTTAGATCTAGATCTGTATATGTAAATTCCGCTTAGTCTCAATAATACCTGACGCGTAGAGCAAACTTCCAAGTGGATTTGTTTAATAAATGTATGAACATAAACAAATTTAAGTCTATTTGTTTTGTCAGACACCGCCTCGTTTCTGTGCTATTATTTATCTCAGCGGGTACACTCGAACCAGGATTATTAAATTGAAAATGGTTCTCTTATATTAAACTAGAATATATGTATTTATATACATATCATATTTGAATTTGCTATGTCTGTCCATATGTTTGTATATTTCAGTTAAAACGTAGAATTAAGAATTAGAAGTCGTCATATTTACAAATTATCACTTTGTTCTAAAAATAGATCTTACTGGCAAAAATTGCCATTCCCGAAAATAGTTCTAAAGATTTCGTTATAAATAATTGTTGATTTTTTTATCTAACTAAAGGGTTTTATCTAATAAAAGGTATGATCTCTAGGTCTTTCTACTGGGATAATAGGACGGTCTGGTCTGGTGTCTAACCAAAATTCACTGTCTGCTCCTGTTACATAGATAAATTGCAAGATCTGTTTGACAGTTCCGGCGATATTTCATAAATGTTGTCCCATGTGCTCCTTGGTCTGTCTCATTTATCTATATATAAATAAAAAGAGAAGTCCTGACTGATTGACTGACTTATCAACGCCCAGCCCAAACCCTTGGACCTAGAAAACTAAAATTTTGTATAAATGTTTTCTTTATAATGTAGACAAGGAATAAGGAAGGATTTTTCGAAATTCAACCCCTAAGGGGGTAAAACGGGGGTGCACAGTTAGTATGAAACTTGGCCGTTTTTGAAGTTAAGGGCATGAAAATTGGTATTTGGCCTTCCAGTTATAAATAAAAAATCACGTGTTTCAGGATTTTTGGAATCCTCACCCCTAAGGCCGAAAAATAGGGGATGTAAGTTTGTATGAAAAATGCGACATTTTTGAAGTTAAAACCATGAAAATTGGTATTTGGCCTTTCAGTTAAAAATAAAAAATATATATTTCCTGATTTGTGAAAATTCCACCCCAAAGGGCATAAAATAGGGGATGTAAGTTTGTATGAAAAATGCGATATTTTTGAAGATAAACGCATGAAAATTAGTACTTGGCTTTTCTGTTAAAAACATAAAACATAGATTTCAGGATTTTTTGAAATTCCACCCCCAAGGGCGCAAAGTAGGGTTAAGTTTCTACTGACTGACATCAATTATCAACGCACAGTCTAAACGGCTGGAGTAAGAGACTTGAAATTTTGACAGTAGGTACCTTCTATTGACTTTTAGGCATCTACTAAAGAAGAGTTTTTGAAAATAAAACCCATGGGAGTAAAATAAGGGATGAAATATGTTATGAAAATCCGTATTTTTTTATGTTAAAGGCTTTGGTATTTGGCCTTGTAATTAAAAATTAAAATATATATTCTAGGATTTTTGAAAATTCCACCCCAAGGGCGTAAAATTGGGGACGTATGTTTGTATCAAAAATGTGACAAGCTTTAAGTTAAACGCATGAAAATTGCTATTTGGCATTTCAGTTAAAAAAATAATTCCACCCCTAAGGACGACTAAAATAGGGGATATAAGTTTTGTGTTTGTCAGTGGTTTTTCAGTTAAAAATTTGGCTTTATTTTTAACTGAAAAACCAAATACCAATTTTCATGCGTATAACTCCAAACAAAAAACTGATTTTCATACAAACTTATATCCCCTATTTTAGTCTATTACATACAGTCTACTACATGTTTTTAAGTCAAAATTAAGGGAATACTGATTCAATAGATCGCCATCATCAATTTACGCCAACTCGAATTATAGATAATATCGTTTATTATGCCAAATTGCTTAAAATATCGTAGTTGTCGTCGTCTAAGTAAAGATTTAGTTTTATAAGATTTATAACTTATTTTTTTATAATTTTTATAACAAATTAAAAAATGACATTTTAATCTAATTGGCTTAAAAAACGATTTGATCTAAAATTCGAGTTAGCGTAGTATAAATTGTTGGTGTCGAGATGATCGCACCCAAAAAATATTCATTTTAATTTTACTGCTCTACGAGTTCAAAATTTTGTAACTAGAAGGCGTTAATATCGTTTCAGATCGCGGAACTTATTTGGCATATCGGTTACAATCAATAAATGCTTGAAAAACCCAAAACTAAATCAATAGATGATCGCCTCAATCTCACCCAAAAATATGCACACATCTTAATTTTACCGCTTTACAAGTTTATATTTTTGTTGGTAGATGGCGTAACCATTGTTTTAGATCGCGCTATGGTTTAGTTCAAAAATGTGATTTTAGACTAATCAATGCCGTGGTTGTAACCTAATCTAATTGGAGTTACCTTTGTGATTAATACATCGTTGATTATTATTTTACTTTATTTGACTTACTGGCTATCTTTAAGGACAATTGATATGTATTCTTTGATTTTTTTGGTTGATGATATCGGGTCCTTAGCAAAGTAGTCTTTAGTTTCTTCCTTAGTTGGGTTATATATACGTAAGGTTTTCTTAAATTTTGAAAGTTATATTATTTAGATTCAGCTAGAAGTAAGTAGTTACATAGGTCATCATTCAAAATTGTCGCGGACGAAGTCGCGGGCACCAGCTAGTCTATACATATGAAAATCGTACGAAAGTCAAACTGTACATTGAATGTTTTTTAAAAGGATACTTGGGGCGTTATCTACAATCGACATCGAAGCCAAAAATATAGTTTTTAGAATTTTTGTCTGTTTGTCTGTATGTATGTCCGGGCTAAACTCAAAAAGTACTGCATGGATTTACTTCCAATTGCATGAATGTTACTAATAGGTCGGGTCAATATATAGGCTACATATTATCACGTTATCACCTATGGAGGGGGGGGGGGGGGGGTGAGGGGTAGCTATGATAATTTATAAAGTTTAACGCTGGTAATAAAAAGTATAAAGAAGCCCCAACACCTTTCCTGTACCCTCTATTACATTTAGAACAAATCTCTTTTCTTCTACCACAGCACTTCTTTATTTCATTTCGTCTCTTTCCAGACTTCCAGAATAATAATATTTGTATGATACGTATCTGACTTAAAATATGTATTAAAAACGTATTAAGCCCCAACTTTGTGTGCTCTATCACAACACACCAGTACCTGATATTTTGAAATAGACTGCACTTCACAATGAAACAAAGGTATAAACTCATCAGTAGCAGTATGGTCAAGTTACTAAACATTAGGGATTAATTACAGTTCAATCTAATTTCTAAATCAATGGGTGCGGCATAATCACAGTTTCCAGTTATGACACGATACATGATACATAATTGATAGGCAATAAATCCATCTCGTAACTTAATTTATTAGTTAAAATATAAATTTATATATTACACGAAGAAGGTTTATAAAGGTTGATCGTTAAAATGATAGATATCTCATGTTACTACACAAGAGACATAATGTTGACCTATAGTTACGATGTTGATATTTATACCAAAAGTTATTCTTCACTCTATGAGGCCAATAAACCCTTCAACTGGGTGAAATAAGCATATATATTTTTTAATATAAGAAAACTAAACTAAATAGAACTAAAAACCAATTCACTAGTATTTCTAACATATTTATTATTGATTTTATTGATTAAATAAAATTATATAATGTGCAAAATAAAAATAAAATAAATTAAAATTTGTATGGTTTCCATTTTAAATTTAAAATAGAAAAGAAATATGCTTTTGTATGGTATGTTTTTATCTATTTCACAATAAAACAGATATCAATTTATATAGAAATATTTATACGTAAAACTATTTTTACTAAAATTTTGTTTGAAATTTGGTCGAAAGCTCAAATAAACATTGCAATAATATATTATAAAAAAACCAAGATATTTATAGGAAATTACCGGTCCAGCCTCTCCAAAAATGTTGTTAATTCTCGTGCAAATCTACTCTTTTTCCAGATTTCCAAAATTAAGTCAATGATATACGAAATACATTTTCTCAATATTTAACTTTTACAGAAATGTATCTAGTTAAGATAATATCAATGATGATATATTTATACCGTCGCATTTGGTTAACGAGACCTAACATGGCTCCTAGAATAAAATACATGCTACTTTGCCACGCTACGTTCAATAGCTTTTACGAAAATCTATTGGACTTAAGCTGTTAAGTCTTAACTCAAAAGTCTTATTTATTTATTTATTGTCTGGAAAACCAACAGCTATACATAAAAATATTACTGCTATAATAGGAAACATAAAGCCAATTACAGGTTTCCAAGGATAGCGACTGATACACACATACAATGCTTCCGATTTTACTCTTAAACAGAGTAGCTGAAGACATATTATTATGTTAAAAGTTAATAATATATATTTCTAAGGGTTCAGTTCTATTATTCTGATACGGTAACGAAAAAGCCCATTTATCTTAACTATCAGGGATGTGAAATTTTATGGTGGTCGCGTCACCAGCGACAAATATCATTATAACAGTAATTGAAATATTTAGTGGTGACACGCGACCAAATCGGGGTTAAATAGGAACACTGGCCCACAAGATTTATGGTCCTTAAACATGCCATCGACAATAAAAATTTAACCAAGTTTAAAATAAAAACTAGCTAAGTGCGATTCGAACACACAGATCAACGGTCCCGTGCTTTTCGTTTTATTTAACTACATAAACCGGGCCGCTTTATTTTCGAGCTTTCTAATCGTATAATTGCATCGTTCTATTTTGTTTGAAATATGTATGTAACATTTATTAATTGTTATTATTTCCAATTTTTTGCATAGCTCTTTGAAGATGGGATTTTGTTGGACATTTTCAGTCACAAGGTGAAAGCAATGTAAGATAATTTATATATGTATATGAACTGGTTGAAATCATAAGTCATATTCCTGGATCTATTTTAATGAAAATGGATATAGATAAGAAAATAACCCGGAGTCGCTTTGGATTTGTGTACTCTGTATGTTCTTAAAGATTTTAATAGTACACAGGTCTGGTTGCTATTTCTAATTCCTTCAAAATGAATGTACGCTAAAGTAGATAAAAAATAACGTTATAAAATTAACAAAGGCGTTTAAATGGATATAAATTATAAAATCTCCATAATTTTTGGTTTTGGATGTTTATAAAATTATTGCAGCGTTGACGTCAGCCTAGGAAAATATTAAGTAATATTTTTACTTGCAATACACATACATACATACATAGACTCACGCCTGTTTCCCAGAGGGGTAGGCAGAGACAACGGATTTCCATTTGTCACGATCTTTGCATACTTCTTTTGCCTCGATTACTGATATTATATTCTTCATACATGCTCGCCGGTTTAGGGTACTTCTGACCTGCCCTTTCTTGAGAACATCTCCAATTTGGTCAGAGAATGTTCGACGTGGTCTTCCCCTTCCGGTTGTCCCATTCACACAGGCCAGGTATACTTCTTTTGTCAATCTTCTTTCATTCATCCTTTCTAAATGGCCAAACCATCTCAGCATGCCTTTTTCAATCTTTGTGACTACATCCTCTTTCACACCACAACGCTCTCTTACATCAGTATTTCGAATTCTGTCTCTCAAAGTCACACCACACATACTTCTCAGAGCTCTCATTTCCACTGCATTTATTTTACTTTCATTCTTTTTCTGCCATACCCAACTTTCACTTCCATACATTAAAGTTGGCACTAACACTCCATCGTGCACGGCTAGTCGAGCCTTCTTTGATACTTGCCGGCTACTCATAAAGGCGTGTAGTGCCCCATTCACTCTATTCCCCGCATTTACTCTTCTAACAATATCTTTTTCATATTTCCCATCTCTCGTAAACAAAGTTCCCAAATATACAAACTCATTCACCTGTTCGACTTTCTCTCCTCCAATCACAATATCACACGTTGTCGTGTATTCATCCCTCTCAAATACCATTACTTTCGTCTTACCTACATTCATTTTCATCCCTTTCCTTTCAAAAGCTTCATGCATATTTGTTACCATCACCTGCAACTCGTCCGCAGATGATGCAAGTAGAACTTGATCATCAGCGTACAGCAGACATTTGATGAGTAACTCATTCATCCTTACACCGCATTCACTTTCTTTCAAATCTTTTAAACAGCTATCCATGAATAGGTTAAACAACCACGGTGACGCTACACATCCCTGTCTAACACCCTTTTGGATGCTAAACCACTCGGTGTATGACCCGTTAATCCTCACGCAAGCTCTGGAATCCCTATAAAGAGATTTTAGTGCTTGAACAAGGTTGTCGTTCAACCCATACATGGACAGTACCGACCATAGTTCACTCCTCAACACTCTATCGTAGGCCTTTTCTAAGTCTACGAAGGCACAGTAAACCTTTTGGTTTTTGCCCAAAAACTTCTCTACTATGCTTCGCAGAGAAAAGACCTGATCCGTGCATCCCATTCCTTTCCGAAAACCTGCCTGTGCATCCCATATTTTCGCATCGGTTTCTTTCACAACTCTTTCAACCAATACTTTTGCATACAACTTACCATCGACGCTGAGTAGACTAATGCCCCTATAGTTTTTACAGTCTTGCCGTGAGCCTTTCCCTTTGTAAAGAGGTACGATGACAGCCTTGCACCAATCACTTGGCACTTGGCCGGTGGTATAGCATAAATTGAATAGGCTGCACAGCTGACTCGCTATGACGCCATGTCCAGCCTTCAGCATCTCGGAAGTTATCCTGTCATACCCTGGTGACTTACCTGATTTCATACCCTTAATAGCTTTCACAATCTCATATCGGATAATCAATTTAAATTTCAATGCGCTAATTGAAGGAGTACCTCAATTACCACTTTGGTATGGAACCCTAAAAATTAAAGTCGATTAAACTCGGTACTTAGATACCACAAATGTTTAAAGCAATGGAATAAATTTGTATTCTTATTTAAATACTAGCGACTGAGCGCGACTCCACCCGCCTAGGCTCACTTTGGATCTCTTATTACTGCTCTGTTGCCAAATCCGTTAACAGTTGACTGTATGTTAACTATTTTCATAAACAATTTTCATTTGATTGGGAATGCCTTTACATTTGACTTCCTGTGTCCGAAAGATCCAATTGACGATCACCGTAGCCTAATTGGTAGTGCTCCTGCCTACGAAGCTGGTGGCCCTGTGTTCGAATCCCGGTAAGTGCAAATATTTGTGTGATGAGCATGAATATTTGTTTCTGAGTCATGGATGTTTTCTATGTATATAAGTAGTTATCTATCTATATAAGTATGTATATCGTCGCCTGGTACCCATAGTACAAGCTTAGCTTAGTTTGGGGCTAGGATGATCTGTGTGACATTGTCCCTAGATATTATTATTATTAATTTGACTGTGTCCGTGTGATGAAGTTTTCTGCCCGGCCTAACCCCCTGAAAGTCGCGGGTTCGGTTCCTGCACCTAACAATTTGGGTCCAAAAACAAAGTTGATCGGGTCTAGTTTGGTAAGGCACTACTATCCATGCCGCGGAAAACATCTATGACCATTATTTCACGCAGGCAGAGGCTACACAGGAAATGACTGATTATTAGTGGGTTTTGAGGTATGATGGTAGCCGGCCGATTAATTCTGGTAGCTAGCTCGTCTGTTCTTAAAAAAAGACGGTTGTCTGTGGTTATTATATTAAGTCTTAAAATTATCACCTATTCATCTGTGAATTCCTTGGGAGTTAATACTAGGTTATCTCCAAGTGATCCTTGGATGATACGCTCGATTAAAACCTATTTTCTATAGCGATGAACTCATTTGTTGCTCATAGACAAAATTGGCATCATGTGTAACTACTGCAAAAACATATTAAATTTCTCAAGGCAATTCTAGTGCATCTTTAACATTGCGTTCATACATACATATGAACGTAGTCACTGTTGACATAAAAATACAATACAAGGTTTTAGCTAACAAGCGACCACGGTCCAAATTGATTAGTTACAATCACTATAAGGACTTAGTAAATATGAAAAATCGAATTCCTAGTCTTAAAAAATAAATATTTTTTCGTTCCGATTATATTCGATCGAAACTTTAGTAATTCGATAAAACTTTATTTAGGTGGTTCTGTAATATTAGATTTAGATATTCATTTGCAAAGTTTGTTAGCAAAATACTTAGGAAAGCACCATTCAAAACACGCACATTGCGACCGAAAAGCACGGAATCCTACCCAACGTGGTTTCCGACACGTACTTGACCATTATTTTTATTTAATTTGAAATAAATAGTTAAATCCAGCCAATAAGAATGACGTCCTAAGTCATAAAACATTATGTTTGGAGTTCTATTATTATGTAAATAATGTACCGGAAACTTTTCATTCTAGAATATTTAATAAATAACTATCTTCGTATTAATATCTAATAGGTACTATGTTTTGATATTTTCGTGTCATAACAAAACGGCACTCGACGCGACAGTAGTCATTATTATAATATAATATTTAGCATAAACAGCTCGCTGTTTGCAGTTAGTGTTGCCTCCATCATGAATCACGACGGGAAAGCTTGGCGACCGTCCACCGGCTTCTTTACGAGACCTGCGACACAGGTTTAATATGTCGGGCCATGTTATGCATGTTGAAGGGAAACTTTCAATACTAGGTCAATAGCCACTTTGAATCGATAATGTACTCGAATTGAAACCAGTATTTTTAATTTAGAATCTGGCGGTCCATTTCTACGGAAACAGGACTCGTATCACAGTCTTAATCCGCAAGGACGCTACTCAAAAGACATAAAGCCCAGCTCGCTCGATTTAGGTCCTCCAGAGTTCCGGCAGCCAGACAAACTTTTTTTACTTTATTGTACCTACTAGCTGTGCCCGTGGTTTTCCCTGCATAAGACTTTATTAGTTATACCCTGTGTGTTATTCGGATATATAAGCTGTATTACTACAAATTTTCAAAATCCATTCAGTAGTCCTAGCGTGAAAGAGTAACAAACATCATTACATCTATACACACAAACTTTCGTTTGTAGGATGTAGGATTAAGTCACCAACAGTCGCTCATTGGTTGCAGAGCATCCTTACCCCACTTCGAGTGGCTAGTGCGACTTTACTTAAATGTAAAAATGTATGTGAGTGTATATGAATGTAACATGTTGCTACATTCTATATATTTCATATATATTTACATACATCTTTCTGAGTACTATGACCATCGTACTGCAATCGTCAACCCGTCTGGCGATTATGGCATATCCACCCAAGACGATTCTTGGACAAGGATTTTGTTCAGTAGTTGACTTCTTCAATTGTAATAATTATGTATATTATAAATTTTTGACATATTTGGATTGGTAACAGCACAATTAGTTGTTGCCAGCTTCTTAATCATTTAAACGTAATAAATAGTCCTCGACTCTATTATATACAAGGAAAAGCTAGGTTAAAGAGGTTTATTCTTTAAAACCATGATCATCACCACCGTAACTATGGCATAATTGAGTAATAAATAATTCACTGATACGATATTTTAAGATACAGTATCATACAAGGTGATCGTGGTATTCTGTATGATCTACATATTGATACAGCTGACTGTACTTCGTTAATAGAAAAGGTAATACTCGGGTAAGAAGCAACAAAGTATATTCAAATTAGTTAATCCAATAGTTACCATAATCTGTACTGGCGCCACGGTTCCAGTCAATACATACCACCAATAATAGCTTTTCTGGATTTTCTAGTTCTCATGCCTTAGTACTTCTCGTGTAATCGTATTTAGATTATATCGGTTATAATTTTCTCTTCTAAATACAATCTAAGCTAAAGATCAACTCAATTCCGCAATGTTCTTCAAATAAATTTGAATTTCTATGAAATTCATGAATGTTAATGCGTGGGCTACAGTCGTATTTAATATAAATACTAATGGCAAAGCAGGGCCGTATGAAGAAGTTTAATACGACGAATGCAAAACAGATGACGTTGAAGTTAATAAGGTATGGGTCAGAGCAGACAGAGAGCAGCACAGCGGAGAGGATTTTATTATGGCACTAGAAAATCAATTTTGATTGATCAATTGATTTTCTGAGTGATGAGCACAAATATTTGTTTCTGAGTCATGGATGTTTTCTATGTATAAAAGTATTTATCTATCTATATAAGTATGTATATCGTCGCTTGGTACCCATAGTACAAGCTTAGCTTAGTTTGGGGCTAGGTTGATCTGTGTGACATATAGGCCCTAGATATTATTATTATATTTATTTTTTAGAAATTTTCTCCCTTTTGTAGGGGTTAATTACTTGCCACACGGACCATGGTCAAGCATGCCAAGTTAAATTGTGAAAGATGATATAGTGGAAGATGTTAAAAACGTGTTAAAGCAATAGGACCGTTGTTTTTTTCGTTATGTGTGTTATTATTATATAATTAACATTTCACACTGCATATAAATATATGCCTAAACACACATGCCTGAGTCTGCGCGAGCAGTTTTTGTCAGGTTCAAGCATATATTTACTTTATTTTCGACGTGCCTGTTGGCGTGGTTGGAAAATGCTTGCTTTTCACGCCGAATGTCGTGGGTTCGATTCCCACCCAGGACAGATATTTGTGTTCATGAAGATGTCTGTTTGTTCTGAGTCTGGGTGTTATTATCTATATGTATGTACTTAGAAAAGAAAAGTAGTATATGTAGTATATCAGTTATCTGGATTCCATAGTACAAACTCTACTTAGTTTAGGATCTAGGCTGTGTGTAAATAAAACCTCAGGATATTATTATTTTAATAATTTTAAAGTTGATTTTCTGGTGCCTTAATAAAATCTCTCCGCTGCCCTGCTCGCTGTCTGCGCTGACCCTCGTTGATTTTAGCGGGATTAGTCAAAGTCACCGCACGCTAGTATAAAGATATCAACCTGGATTTGACTAGTTCACGTTTATATTCAATTCGATTCACGTTGAGATCAAAGCTAACTGCCTGTTGTTTGCCAACATGTGTCCTCAACTAACAATAAAATAATAATTGCTAGTAACGCCGATACTAATTATTTATTTAATATACAAAACGAGTTTAACCTCTCAAATCTGAAGACCTTCATTGCAAATATTAACTTTATTTACGATAATGCTAATGTACTACTTATTTTTATAGTTTAGCTATGCTGTTTTATTTTAGTACGATGAATAATTACTAGTATCACCGAGAATAAATAAATAAAATATGGAAGACATTACTGAAATTACGAACAAGTTTGGGTTCCAAAACCCAGAGTTACAAAAATTCATTGAAAATATTAACTTCATTTACGAGAATGCTAATGTACCACATATTTTCATATTTTTTTCTGATATGGTTTTATTTAAATACAACGAATGATAACTATGATGATGAAGTAATGTAGCCGTGTATTCATTACAATCATCGTAAATGAAGTTAATATTTGTATTTGTACTATGTAGTATCGAGAATAATGTCATTATTGCAGTTACAGAACGAGTTAAGGTACCAAAATCTTAGTTACAAAGATTGCAAATATTAACTTCATTTACGATGATTGTAATGAATACACGGCTACATTACCTCATCATCATACCTCTCATTCTATGGAAATCGTATACAACGCGGGATCAGCTTATACCGGAAATGTATAGCTTGATGTATAGCCATGTGTACCACATATTTTCACCATCTTTTACCTAATGAAGTATCGTTATTAAAGACTTTATTGTAGAAAAGCACAATTGTTTGTTCTGTGTTTGGGTATACATATATATATATATATTTACAAATAAATAGATCTATTTATCACTTGTATGGTTGCCACAGTAGGTACAGGCTCTGCCTAGTTTGGCATCAGATGGCTTTGTGCGAAGTGTCCCAAGATACTTATTTATAATGATTTGCGTGACATTGGAAAATTGTTTCTATCAAAAAAATACTTAACTAAAATAGCTTCTGTTACAACATAGTTATTGAGTCTATGAAAATGATAAATATCTATCAGGTGACTGAAAATCTGCGTGTGAATATCAGTGCTATCTAATAAGTTATCTATTGCAAACATTGACAGCCCACAAGATGGTGACTACTTCCGGCCTAGTTTTCATCTTGATCGTTCTCGTAAGTATTATGTTTATCTTGTACTATGGATATACTTAGAACAACATTGAGTAATTTAAACTAACAGAGGGTAGCTGATACCTACTTAGATCATGATGGATTACCTTTTTTTGTTGTGGTGAAATCCATTACGGATCTCTGATGTTGCATGGACAAGCTATTCGGCATGTCGGGCTCGTAGAATAAATCTTTAGCATACCCACAAAACATATTTTTATTTAGTTGATCACTTATAGCCTGCGTTATGAGACCACATAGGACGTTTCCTTGCCTTCCAATTCACAAGTTTCTAATCTGATCGGAAACATCTGATCAGCACTAAAGTACGAAAAACGTCCCAACCCGATTGTATTTCGAACTTCTTTCAGCAAGATTCCTTCAGCAAAGTTATCACGGTGGAGTGGAATTGACTAATAAAATTATTGTTTTCAACATTATTTCATTAGCCTAATTTACACGTGATATATGACACTTTATAATCGTTTTTATTAAAACGATTATAAAGTGTCATATATCCTATTAGGTTCTCATAGCACTCACCGATCTGTAAAGACCGTGGTCTTCGGGATAAAGCACCTGGTCAGTCTATGGATGGGTGACTCTCAAATGTTTTAATTTCTGAACGCCCAGTATTAGTTTTCTTAAAACAATAGTCGTTATGACATTTTAGGGCCGTACTGGGTGGCTTGAGCATCACTAACATCAGGGGTTAGAGTTGCATTTTCTTTATCATATAATATATAATGGCATTAGTGACATTGCCCATACGATAAAAAGTACATAATGACCACCCTTTAAATCACCTTAATGTTTTTGTTTATTTAAAGTTGAACAATTTATTTATTATCTATCTATATATTTATTTTCTTATGTGTTTATAGTACCACATCCAGTAGCGAAAACCTCATGATGGATTACCTTAATTAACAACGACTAACTGACTAACATGACAGAATTGAAGCCGCTAGTGATCTGATGTTTATTACATTTGTAACTTAAGTTTATAAATTATACAGTTCAATGAGCAAGTCAAGATATAATCAGTGCAATCCAAGAAAGGAGGTTGGTGTATTAATTGATTTATAAGAACACATTACGGCCAATTAAAGTTTTCTGACCAATCACATGGACAGTTTATGGACGTGCCGCTTTTATTACGTTAAGTTGTGGTCTTACTATATTCGAATAGTCACATTATATGGCATTAGGCATTTGTTTGAAGTGAAAAGCGAAGATCGTTACGCCTACGCTTCATTAATAAAACTAGACTGCCTTTCTGGTTTATCAGCATTGAGTCGAACCACAGATAAAAAGATGTGGGTACGTATTCGTTTCCAGGATCAAACCAAAAATGCGGCATGGGTATGCTTGTGCCAAGAAATTTTCATAATAGAAGCTTGGGATCAAAAAGTTGGCGTTGTTCTACCCCTGTGACTCGAAGAGCAGTGGCATGGCGTCTTGGCGTCGGGTCTAAAACTGATGACTCTTTTGAGAGAGAAAGTAGAGAGTGTACACAGTTGTGCTCTATAATATACTGACGTAATTTTAGTCCTATTACTTACTAACATGCGAGCACACACGGGCACTCACACACTCGCTTACTTACAAATAAAGACGTTAGTAATAGTATCGTCTTATACTGTTATGTCAAAATGTATTTTTGTCTTATATTTGCTGTGTGTTTTTTCTTTTATTTCATTTTCATTAACTTATTCTTAATTTTAATACTTTAAGGAGAGTGTCCTGATCCCCAAGGTACATCAGGACTTAGGATTATGAAAATTTCAAATAGCTTTTGTTACTTGAAAATAAACAATTTTCATTATATTACTAGCTATGCCTCGCGGTTTTACCCGCGTTTAACTTTACAAAATATTGCCTATGTATTATTCGGATATATATAGTATGCTATATTACTACAAAGTTTCATCAAAATGCGTTCCGTGGTTTTTGCGTGAAAGAGTAACTAACATTCATACATCCTATATAATATTAATCCTACTAATGTTATAAATGCGAAAGTTTGTATTTATAATATTAATATGCTCGTATATGTCGGTAGTCTCCATTGAGACTGGTCGCCACAATGTAACCATTTATAGTACAAGATGCAAAGTACAACTCTCATTGAACGTCCACTAACTATCAAATACATATATATCAAACAAATTAATGACTAACATAGTATGAGATCTGGCGACACAGTGCCTACCCTCAATAGTTGAATATGCATATTTTTAAATTAATTATAATAAAAGAGTATGTTTGTAACGCGTACCGCGTAGCCACTTAAAAATTGGAAGGCAAGTATTTTTTATCATTATATCTGCCTGCGTTAATAAGAATGCAAAGCATTAAATTATAATACATTATTTTTAATCAAAGTACAATACATTCTTTTTCTGTATCGATTTTTTGTATCGAATGAACTCAAAAACTAATTAACTTTTTCTTTTATTTATATAAATCCTCGCTTATAAAGTAACATAGGCTGTTTTTGGAAAGGAATAGATAATAGCGAGAGTATAACCCAAAGCATCGATAGTGTGCTTATAAAATAAAAAAAAATTCGTTTAAAAAAACCGACTTCAAAAACTAAAAGGTAAAAAAAAATATCTTAATAAAGATTTAATTCAATACATCTCTTATGCAAACGTAATACCTTTAATATTAATGAAATACTATAATTTGTATGTGCTACCTATTGATAGCTTTGAAGTCGGTGCCAAGCCTACCAACAAGTATCACACTCGCCGCGCGATACTTTCAGCGGGATTGCTTCGAATTTCTACACAAACAACCCATAAGGGCAATCGTCGCTGACGGTCGTCTTGAAATATAGTAAAATTTTGATGCGATTATATTTTTATGATACAGTTTCATCTGCTTCATATTAATTCATATTGTTCTTTAAGTTTATTTACGTAGGTTAATCTTTAGTGTAGGAATTTCATCTCAAAGCATGAAAGCTGTATGTAATATTAACTTTTATTTTGCTTAGGGCTTGGCACCGACTTCAAAGCTATCAATAGGTAGCACATATAAATTATAGTATTTCATTAATATTAAAGGTATTACGTTTGCATAAGAGATGTATTAAATTAAATCTTTATTAAGATATTTTTTTTTATACTTTTTAGTTTTTGAAGTCGGTTTTTTTAAACGAAGTTTTTTTTATTTGTTACTTTTTAGTGTCTAGCTATGTGTAGAACTACGAAAGGTGCCGCGCGCCTCAAAACTATAGGTCCCAACAAATGAGAAAGGAAAAAAGAAATATTCTCCGAAAAAATGTTGTTCGAAACTCTTTTTCACGTTTTTGTGAGACAGTGAATTATCGAAAAGACCGTTTGTAAAGTAATAAAAACTACATAAAATTACGTTCACTCTAAGAAAACATGCACAGTACGAGTCTAGACTCGCTAACATTCATGAAAGTCTGAACAGCAAGAGCATAGATTAGGCCGTATTTATGACCATCTAGCCAACGAGTCTGTGTGCTGTGGGTTTATAGACAAGGTCTTATTAATGATGGAATAACCATCAAGTCTACTGAGCAGAGGGCATGAGTCCATGAGGACTAGGTCTTATTAATGATCGATTAGCCAACGAGTCTACTGAACAGAGGGCTCATAGCCTAGGTCTTATTTATGATTGATTAGCTAATGAGTCTGCTAAGCAGATGGCTGTTAGACTAGGTCTTATTCATGATCGATTAGCCATCGAGTGTACTGAGCAGAAGGCTCATAGACTAGGACGTATTAATGATCAAGACAACGAGTCGAGAGAGTTCGAGTCGGCATCGCCCGTTAAATGTGGAATGTTTTTTTCTGTAGCAGCAAGTATTTGAGTTGATAGAATGGAAGGTAAATTGCGGTTTACGATTTATGACGCATTAAAAAAACTGCTTACTAGATCTCGTTCAAACCAATTTTCTATTTTACTATTTGACGGTATAGTTTTCATAGTTTCGGAATAAAGTGGCTGTGACATAGGGACGGACAGACAGACATGACAAAACCATAAGGTTTCCGTTTTTTGCCATTTGGCTACAGAACCCTAAAAATGACAGCTATTCCACATCAAACTAATGAAGAATTACGTAAATCGGTTCATAAATCTCAACATAATCGGTGTACGTACATAAAAAATGCGCTTGTGCTAAAAGGTGCACCTACATACGCTTCCAAAAACGAGCTTATACGCGCGTATTCAACGCTAGTCGTCTGAAACTGTTATTAATGTTCATGCGAAGAAACACTTGAACAGTATGAGTCTAGCTAGACTGGCTAAGATTTAAAAACGGCTGGCCCAAAGACAATTACATCGTCCACATAAACAAAAATTTTCATACAAAAATGTCCATAAAATAAAAACTACTGGGCCAAACTATATAAAATTTTTATGGGACCAAACGGCAACTATTACGCGTCAAACTAAAGAAGAATCACGTAAATCAAATCATAAATCTCCGAGTAATCAGTGTACATACATAAAAAATAAAATACCGGTGAACTTGAGAACCTCCTCCTTTTGAAGTCAGTTAATAATTTGGCGTAGTACTACGTAAGTACTTTTTATTCTGTGGTAGTACTCTACTATTAATGTTTCTATCTATCTACCCATGTGGAGCCAGGTTGGTTCTGTAGTAATATTGTATAAAAAGACTTATGAGCGTAACATTAGTGGCACTGTATCTCTTATTATTATTATATGAATACGTTAGGCATACCTGTTCAATTGTTTGTCACGGTTAAGCAAGTGTTCAGTAAGCAATGAAATACATAAAACACAGTTCAAAGCCGCTCGTAACCGCTAGAGACAGGTGATTCGTTAACTCACACCTAATCCTAATTAATAGGCTATTAGTGGACGTTTTCAATTACCACTTGGTTTGATTTATAACCATAGTACACATAGTATTTGTTTATTAATGTCCGTGCCAACATTATTCTAATAAGATTAATAACATTAATGTTTTAAAATACTATTAATTATGTCGGCGTATCAATGGTGCGAGAAATTCAAATGTCTAAATATTGTGGTATGCGGCTGGTTTGAATTACAATATATTATTTAAATGAGGAATTGCGGTTTATTACCACATTAGTAAGCGGTCAACGCTTGAAATTTAGATACCCTTTTACGGTTTTGCACATAATTGTGTAATAGGTGACGCCTTTACGTAAAATCCTACTGATATTATACATGGGAAAATGGGAAATGTTATATGTTTACTTTTTATTATTAACTGATTAAATCGTGTAGGCAGTGGTAACTAAATGTCAGAGTCGTTCAAGCCGACCAATAGAACTCTAGCATGGTTTAGCGACTCTCTGGACTCTTAATAACTTCAACAGGGACCGCTAGCTTAACACGTGCTCTCCAAAGAACGGAGACTCATCTATAGACTGACCGCGCACCTAGTACTTAACCTCACCGATCGTGACACAAACTAGTTAAGAGCGCCTCAGATTTAGATGATGTTAGGCAGCGATTTGCTGTGCCACCTGGCATTGTGAATGTCATATGAGCTCCATGAGCAGCGGTTACCACTTACCATTAGGTATCTCTAGCTCGACTGCCTCCGAAAGCAAAAAAAGGTACTCAATCCCGCAAGAAAAACGGCACAACAGATTTGAATGGACGGGGATTTACTTGATACATTGGTATTGTAATACATATTTGCGTAGAGAAGACAACAATTTGGCAATTTACATACACATATAAGCAATAACAGCAACAAAAATCGGCCGAAGCTTTTAAAGAGAGCCTTGGGTAATACATTAAGGAAGAAGCAACGCTTAGTATCAAGTCATTTGAGACAAAGGTTTAGTAGGTAATAAATGTCTTGCTGCTCGAGCATTAACATAAATTAGTACCAAGAGTACTCAATTTCCTTGCACTTGTGCAAGTTTGGGTGCAAGCCAATGTGCAAGAATTATCGTTATTGTGATATTTAATCTTATTACTTTGAAAATCATATTTTTGGTGTAGATTTATACAAACAAGCATATGTTTGTCATTAGTATATAAAATCCGGGTAAGAGTGGGATAGAATGCTTTACTTCTTTACGCCATACAAAAATACTGCTGTGTGGTGACGGCTGCGAATATCGGAATATCATCACCCTATCTCATTCCGTGGGGCGTAGAACTCGACCTGGGGGATATATACCAGAGGACGGGCAGCAGCTTCCTTCTGAGTACCATGACCATCTTACTGCGACTGTCAACCCGTCTGCCAAGCGTGGCAATCATGGTATAACCCCCAAGATGATTCTTTGGGGCAGTGGACTTCCTTCAGTTGTAATGATGAAAAAAATACTTGGTTTCGTTGACTTTTATAAAGCAAATAGCTTTAATTAATTACTTGTACACCTGCTTAGTAGATCCTAATATTATGCAGTTCATGTTTGATTGTAGTCTACTAATACCCTTTACTACTACTCTCACAAGTTATGCCGGCTCCATTTTTATTTAGTATGTTCCATCTTGGGGGGGGGATGGGGGAGAATCAGTACGTACCCTGCAGTAGGACGTAGAACTTTGTCGCCTACAAATTTATCAGTTCGACTAGGGAAGTTACCCCACATTAAGCAGGTACATGCAGTTGTTATCATAATTAAATCAACCCGAAAGCCGTCCACAACTGGCCAAGGCCCTTGGCCATTTGTGGAGGGCAAAGATCTCATCTCATTTATTCCCTTTATATCTCATTTATTGGTAGGATTTGCCATAATCACCTCGCTTGGCAGACGGGCCGGCTATCGCAAAATGATATTTTATAGGGACGACTTCTACGCCTCCTCACGGGATATAATGGACTGGTGATATTGTTACTGTGACTGGTGTTAATAGTATTGTATTACTGGGTATGATCCACAGGTGACAGGGACTGCTTTATATCAGGCAGGCCATTCAGCAATTCACATGTTTGCTGACTTAGTGGTGTTAACATATAGTTAGAGTTTTAACTATATGTTAACTATAACCGAATACAGCTAAAAACTACCGCAAGGAAACTGGTTTTAAAATGAAAATACCGCAGAGAAATCTGTTTATCTATTTGAAAGCTATAATGCCACAGACAGACAGACAGACACACCCACACACACACAGATAGACACACACAGACTGACAGACGTCGACGTCAAAATTATAACACCAAGTTTTTTGCGTCGGGGGTTAAAAATGATCTAGTGGAGTTTAGAACCGTTTGACACAAACCAGAGGTGTAGAATTTGCCCCAAACCATTCTGCATACCATAAAAAATCTTCAATTTTGCATAGAGCTTTACTCAATGAAGGTTTACGCCTACAAATAGGAGGACATCGTTCCTTAGACGATCCTTTTACACGATAACATGTTAATAAAGACAGTTTACGTGTAAAGTGGTTCGTAGCATTTAGGGGCATTACAGAACCTGACGTTACAATTACCACTTTGCGTAAATATGCGATCCAATAAGTAAATGGCGCCTATTTGGATAAAGGGAACACTACTAGTCGTAAATTATTTTTTATAGCGAATTGAAGTACTGAACAGGCGTAAAGTTGAAACCCGTTTGTAATAAAATACACAATATGATGTTCTTAGCACTTATCTTTAATGCTTCAAGTACTAGATTTTTTGTAATTCTATTGTAGGTTGCATGCCAATAGCCAGTATAGTCGAATACCAGTCGAGAATATAAAACTATTATTGCAGCTATGCATTGATAGTTATATAAGTATACTAATTGGCCATATAAGGCATTCTTCACTGTTTATATATATTGGTAAATATTTTATTTTTATATCAGAGGGTGACCAACTAGTAAGTGGGTCACCTGATGGTAAGTGATCACCACCGCCCATGAACACTCACAACACCAGAGGAGTCGCGAGTGCGTTGTCGGCCTTTAAGAGTCAGCAAACAAGAGTTGCTAGCCCTTTCCCCCACCCCAATGCTCTGGCGACCTTACTCACACGCAGAAACACAACATTAAAATTATTAAGGAATATCTTCTGGGGCATTTTCCAGTCGTGCTGTGCTTTGAACGAAATAACGCTATGCTCTGCCTCTCTTAAAAATAATAATATATAGTCCAAAATAAAGAAAAAATATTGATGTTTCTATGTATGTTTGCTATGGGCTGCAAAACTAATGGGACGATTTAAAATTTCCAGATAATCATCACATGAGCCCAGAGGGTGATGCTAAAAAGCTTTGGGCGTGATTGGATCCACAGATTTCGTTTATTTTTTTTTTAATTCGAATTGCTACGCATTCCTAGTGCAACTACATGTTTCGAGCATAGCAGGGCTATATAATTTAATTCAATGAGATACACCAGTATATAGTACAGACGCCTCCACATCAAGCTACCCCAGTCTACCAAATATCCCCAAATGAAAGTGAACCTAATGCTTATGTGATAAAGTTGAAAATCTATAAAAGAATATTTTCCTTATTGGGGTAGCTGGAAGTGCTGGCGGTCTGTACATAGTTCTCGCTACTGTTACTAGACCAAAATTTTGTTAGGCCTATGATTGACGTATATTTATGCAGGAGTTACATTAAGCATATTCCGAATTTATGAAACTAAGGGGTATGAGTAACATGTAGTAATATTATATGTTCTAGGATCTGACCAGCTTTTTAAGTTTCATTTTAATTGCGAAATACAGGATTCTATAAAACAATGAAACACTACTTTTAGATTAGGCAAAACATTAAACGTCTAAATATGTTAAAATAGGTCATGATCTCAATTGATCAAACAACAATTGCTTTTTTCAGTTCTTTTTACTTATTTTAGGCTTACCTACATTAGTGTCCTAATGGATGTGATAAGAGTAACAACAACTTTCTTTGGATTGTAAAGCCTATTCTTTCGTGATAAAGTCGAAATTACGTTAATGGGATGTTTGACTCCATAACAAAATCCAAAAATATCTACATGGAGAATTCGACTTTTATTTAACTACATAGGGTTTAAATTATTTTTTTCTCTTACCGAGTGCTTTTTACGTGCATGGGAACCTAGGCTTAGTGTTTCATAAACGAGGAGAACAATAGTTCTTCCATCCATTGTTCACCATAACAGTAATGCTTAAATACCTATACACCTTAATAGTAATACTTTCGTAAAGGATTTAAGTTGTTTTATTCATCTATGAATAAACATAGACGTGAATAAGGTAAAGTAAGGTCTATATTTACAGAATAAACTCGGTTCTAAACCGTAAAATTCGCTGTGTAATCAGCTCATAAGCCTTAGGTTAAGTGTGTCTTATTTTTATAAGAAGAACTCATTAAGTATCTTTATCGTCCAAATTTAATTTTACGTTCATCGAGCATTTGAGACAAACTGATGAACATGCTGAACAAAACCTGATTAAGTACCATGATTATTTTTATAATAAAAAGTATATTTTTTCAATCTGCTGCTAAATATACTTTTTGGCTCGACTCAAGGCACAAACCGTGCACCTCAGTATCTCTGGCAAACAGCGTTACCAATTGTTATAAGGAGGAGTATATAAGAAGTATTTTATACTCGCAACGCACTTGCGACTCCTCTGGTGTTGCGACTGTACATGGGCGCCGGTAATCACTTACCCAAGTCACCCATTTGCTCGTTTGCCAGCCTATTACATAAAAAAATATATTATTATAATATATATTTTTTTGTAATCAATATTCAAAACAAAACGCTGACTTTAATACTAAAAGCTTATTAATACTTCTTTATTGATACGATAGGATTTAGTTCTAAGTAAGTTCTTACGTTGGAAGAAAAGTAATGAACATCGTAAATCGTAGTTTGTTAACTCACAGAGATTGAGTGTTCGCCTCATCGTAGAACAATAAGTCGTAGACCAGTCCATTACGATCATGGGCCATTGTGTTCTGATTGTCACTGTATATCGGAGGCGTCTTACTGTCGCCGTAAGCTTCCTTCTTGTGATTTACTTGGATTACTTTCGTTCAACGTCTTACTTATCAGGATGAGGTGGTTGCGTTATTTGGAATTATCTCGTAGGTAATGTACTATCGGGAAGTTATGCGGGACACTACACTTTACTCTTTGGTTTTCATAGAGCTTATAGAATACAACCTTATTTATTAAAATCGATGAAGCCATAAAGTCATAAAAAAAACGCTTAAGCTTTCACTTGTAGTTTATTTATTTCTTTTATAAAATCAACGCCCGCACTAGGGAATCTAATCGCTGTGTCACGGGGTACTTTACAAACATATAATAGACGGACACAAATTACATCTAGACTCAGAACAACTATTTGTGGCCAACACAGCGGAGGCTTAGTAACGGGTTTCATTGGCTGTGGAGTTTGGGTACAGAACCATCAAAAGTATTAAAACAATGCAATCTTGATCATTGGGATGCTCTTTATATTTCTTGTGGAACGACGTTGGCGTGAAACTTACATGGCACAAATTTTGTTTGACGTCACAACGTTGTTTATACGTATTCGGTCTAACAAGGTTTTTGATACGCTTGTAACCCTGTAATGTTGTTTTCGTTATCCAGGTTATTTTCTATTCTCTCCAATGTTTAGTAAAAAAGGATAGAGAAACACCGAAATTCAAAGGTTAAAATAAGTTTGAAGGCTATATCTGTGACACCATGGCCCCTAAACGATTGGACCGATTATGACAATCCGTTAAGACATTCAAAACTTAGGTATAGGTCTTTCTCTCTGGTTTTGTACGGACAGGAAACATTTTTTAATTTTATTGGGAGAATAATAAATTTAGATTACTATCGTTCATTTAGCCCCCATCTAAATGCTAAAACCCTACATCATGAAACACTTTATAAACATGATATCGCACACAAACACACCCAGACTCAGAACAATAATATCACAAATAGTTCACAAAAATAGTTGTTCTGCGCCGGAATCGAACCCAAAATATCCGGCCGCTACTTTAACCACTGCGCCACTCGTGCCGTTCATTCATCTTTTTGTGAATTTGATTCCAAATTGAGCCAAATGCTCATTGCCTTCAATTCTTTAATTTTAATATTGTACAACTAAATAAAAAAAAATAGATTAGTAACTTGTTATTTATTTTAGGATTTAAGAAAATATATCTGATAAAACAGACCGCACGGACGGACTAATTAATTTTTTTGTAATTTTTATACTGTATTCGACTATGTTTATGTACTGCATTGTGAACTTGACAAGTACAAGTATATGTTAATAGCCAAGTGCTGAATAAATTTCATTATTCCAAATGATACGGAAAATTATCTAAATAAAATTATGTCAGTGATCTAAGTAGTTTATTCTTAGAATAGAATTTGCAATATGCCTAACATTGGGAAAATGTATATGTCGCAGAGATATGATGAAAACAGGGATTTGGCCAAATCCCTACGAGATTTGATCAAATCACGGAGGATGTTAAAATAACAACACGATTTTATCATTTCCCTAAACAAATCTGGTGATTTGTTAAAAACGTAAACTGATTCAGTGAAATGATAAAATAATAATAAAAGCGAAGAAGATATGGTTCGGGAGTTCTATGCTTATTATGCCAAAAAGAAGAGAACATTAAAAAGCAAAGGGAAGATGCTTCACAAAATTTATAAAGATCTGCTGATAAAATGAAAGAAACTTGTTCGAAGAAATTCAAGGATGTATTAGTTGGTTCCACCATTTTGGGTGATGTACCAAAAGTAGACAGATGCAAATAGTATTACAGGCATTGTATTCGATACAAAAAACAATTTATTTCAAATTGGTCCTTCAGTTGGCATCATAAGAAATTAGCTTCCTAGCAACGCTCTTCAATTGTCTATAGTTACTTTAACCGATTCAGTTCCATCGACTAAGCTGTGTTTGCGTGAAATTGCACGAATAAATGTGTCCGTAAGAAAAATAATGTTCTATGTGAGTAATTCACTTCGCCACAAATCTGCTACGTGTTTTGATAAATGATCATTACAAATAAGCATATCATAGGTTAAGTTTTTCAATTTTTAAAATATGTTTTTTTTTTCAAATAATTATGTTCTAGTGGCGATTTTTGAGATCAATATTGCATTGTACTCCACCTGGTTATTATAATTATGTAGGTAATCTTACAAAATAAACGTTTAAAATACCACAGAAAAGTTATTTTGCCATTTCACTAAACCAATTTTAGGATTTGTTCAAATCACTAGATTTCTTTAGTGGGATTTGTCAAATCACCAGATTTGCTTAGGGAAATGATAAAATCGTGTTGTTATTTTAACATCCTCCGTGATTTGATGAAATCCCTTAGGGATTTGGCCAAATCCCTGTTTTTATCATATCCCTGCGACATATATATGTAAAGATTTAGACTTTTTATCGCAAGGTATGGAAGTGTTATAAATATTTCTTTCTTTCTCTATTTGTTGCAGGCTGTGGGGCGCGAAGGTGTGTTGTCATCATCAGTGTCTCGTGATCTAAGATGCGGGCGACGCCTGGTGTCAGGACTGTTCTCACGACCGCGGCTGCCTCTTGGATACTCATACGTTACCACCGTCCCCAGGGGTGCCTGCAGACTCAACGTCTCCGAGATCATGCCCAGTGATAATTACATAGGTTTGTACAGAATTTGATTATATTAAGCACGCATCTTAATAATGATAAATCATTATAAATTTAAATAGATAAGTTTAAGTAAGGCACGTAAAGGTAAAAGCAGGGAGATATTAGGTTCAGTTCACACCAAGACGCGACGCGACGATGCTTAAAGAGGCCAGTGGTTTTGCGCTGTGCAGCGCGACGTCGCGAGGTGCATCGGGAAGTCGATAACGGAGCACCACTCTTGCACACCGCGCGTACTGGCGATGCACCGCTGCGGCGCGATACGTCGCGCTACGCCGCGAGGCATCTCGAGGCGCAGTGTTGCGTGGTGCAACATATTCTGAATCCTCAAAATGGAATTTGTATCTTTTGTGTGTAGTAAATAAAGTATATTTTGAGTTGTTCTATTTAAATGTGCGCCCATCGTCGCGTCACGTCGCGTCTCGGTGTGAACTGACGCTTAAACAAAATTATTAATTACAATAGAAATACATATAATCTTTATGACAAATCTAACCCAACAAAGTATTTGCTAATCATCCTTTGTGCTTGAGGCCCAGAAAGAATAACACGGCGACCCCACACCATACCGTGGAGGCGATCGTAATAGGCGACTAAGAGATACACCAGATAGTCAGGCAGCAGCGTCTCCTGTATATTAGTTACCACCTAACTGCCGTTGCCACCTCGCATGCCAAGCGTGGCAACTATGGCAAGCTCCTCGAAAGGGCAACGTTAAAATTGCTCTTGGAGGAGGCCTATGTCCAGCAGTGGACGATATGAGGCTGATTATGTATTAACACATACAGCAATGGAAAGAGGAAGATATGTGCATTCATTATTATGTTTGCATACTAAAATAGTGTGGTTACAAAAAACACCCACTAAAACTTTTCTTTATCACGACCAATTTAAAATACGTTGCCATAGATGTCTTCACTTAAATAATAAACATGGTAAATATTTGTTTTTAATTAATAAACAACAAAACTGATTTTTATTTCTTTTACTTTTAATTTAAATTCCGTACATAATACCTACCAAAGATAACTTTAATCATTATAACTAGCACAATTTTAAGAAGTTGTCAAAAACCTTTACATTAAAACTAAAACTTTATTTGTTAGTCTTAGTTAATTTACATGTTTCAATATAATGCAAAATTATGTACTGGCTCCTAGACATTGTATGAAACAAGGGCTTTACATGAATTGAATTATATTACTGCCTAGCCTTAGTAATAAATAATCATTAGCAGCCTAGAGCCGTCATGATTGTAAAGTACTATAAATGCACTCAGCTTGAAAATTAACTACAATTTTTATTCGTTTTACATCAATTTAACAAAATCATAGAGCTGAAAAACTCCACCAGCTGATGAAATGAGGTTACGTATGCTAGACATTTTATATATAGATCCACAATGCTTAATGAACAGTCCTTTGATGATGGCAAATGGGCCGCGAACTGGTGACTTATCAATCAGCATTTGCAATGGAGTAGACTTAAATCATTTTGAATATCCACAATACTACCTCCTACTGCGCTTTGTACTTACTCTGTTGGTTGTTGAATCAATTTCGTACATAGCTGACAGGTAGTTTCAATATGTCAATCTTGTATTAATGTTTGGGGCGCAATGTTTGTTCGTAACCATGGATTGATTGAAATATTGAACTTGGGTTACTATGTTGAACAATGTGATGATGTAGTTTCCATGATTAGCAAAACAATCCATCCATGACCCATTGCTAATAGGTTGACAAATAGCTCACATTTTAATTCAGAACATATTATTGTATGCATACATTACAATTACGTTGATAGGGAAAATAATAAGTGGGTAGGAAGTTTAACATGAGTAATAACTGCTTCGTTAGTTATACTTCTACCTTTTATCTAGCCTGAAGGTGTAAAAGGCATATCTAACTGGAGTTGAGAATTTTGGTTTAAAGTTTGGTAACTAGATTTTTGGTTAATCCAGTATCTCAACAAAGAAAAACAACAATATGATTTTTCTGGGCAGAAAATTGTTCTACAGGCTTTAATTAATTCTTACCATAACAATATTTTTTTATAAATAAGTGGATATTTTTATGGTGCAAGCTCAGAAAATGATCACAGTTTTATATTACTACCACTACTATTATTTTCCGCATACACAGTATAGTCATGCACAGGGCGCGTTCATAAGTAATTATATCACACGCGAGGACTTGTCCCTTTATTTTTAAGACATAAAGGACGAAAAGGAAGATCTTATGAAGATGCTACGCAGCAAAATCAAATGTATAAATTTATTTCAGAAAGGAAACATGTCACGGACGTGGTCGTGTCCATGATATATAATAATATTAAGCAAAATGTTTGTATGTCAGTATTGGGCCTAAGTTCTAGAAGCAGTGTATTCCGATACATATATTTCAACCATAAGTTTTTACTTAATACATTTTCTCATACGGTGTGAACGTTTACAGCGTTGAAGATATCAAACAGTTCTTATATAATGAACGGAGAGTTTGCGGTTAGCGCACCGGGCACCTACGAAGCTGCTGGTGCACGATTCATCTACACACGCACCAACGGACTCGACGCAATCCTTGCACTCGGACCCATACACCACTCTATTGACATTATGGTGAATATTACTTAAAACAACCCTTTATTATTATTATATCGCTTGGGCAGTGGTTACCCAAGAGTCAGAGTTGTTCAAGCCGCCCAGTAGGCCTCTGACTTAGCTGAACGACTGTTGCCTTGACTACAACTGGGACCGACAGCTTAACGTGCCCTCCGAAGCACGGAGACGCTCAGAAATAAAACCATCTATGGTCTGAGCGCAAGCCTAGTTGCTTAACTTCCGATCACTTACGGACCGGTGAGTGTATCTGGCTAAGAGCGCCTAAACATAAAAAGAAACGAAGATGAAAGACAATATTTTTGGCTTCAGACGTACCGGTGAACATATTATGAAAAAGATTGATCTTAAACATTCTGTTACATACAAATGGTAATTTAGAAACGCTATAAATTGTTCAACAAGACTGTATTGGTTATTGAAACATTTTTTTCAGATACTGTACACGCAACCAAATCCAAGTTTAAAATATGAATATTTCACGGAATCTTTGCCTGGTGAAATTGAGACTGAAGCTGTAACTAAAGCGGATTTAGCCGATTTTACTCCAACGCCAGCTCCTAAACACACTCGGAAACATCACAATTATGATGCATTTTCTAGAACAAATACTGGAACCATTAAACATTTTGACAACAGCGGGGAAGATAGTCTTGAAGAAAATATAGTTGGTAATAGAAAATTCATCTGGAAGATTGTGTCTTACACCCAATGCAGTCGTAGCTGTGGCGGCGGTATACAAGTAAGATATTTTTAAAGAGAACTTCAGTAATCTACTATAGGTTGGTTTATTTTTGTCATCACTCATATAACCACTCGGCATGAGATCGATTTACAAAGATTTGTCAACATGGATGGCCAAATACTAGAATAAATATTTTTTGAAGCAATGAGAAATGGATCTTGCTCGCCAAAATTATTTTCGGATATTTAAAGTCGTTAGAGTTGTTCTCCAGTATCCATTTACGTAAAATAGAACAAATATAGCTCATCTAACAATTTATCATAGTAACTTCATCCAATAGGACCTAGCTAGAAATTGCTCACTATCATATTGTACATACACTAGACATACTAACTTTGGCCTAGATATTAGCCAATCGAACAATGAGGCATCGAGTCGTATTGAGCGATAAATACCTAATTGAAATCAATCTCAGCAATGACGTTGTAATTGTATCAATTTAAGTTAGGTTCGCCATTATCACTATTGCATTTATTTCAGCTGGGAAAATATCGTTGCGTTGAAGCAAATGCAAATGACAGGGAAGTATCTCCAGTCCACTGTTCCGGCGGTTCACCATCACCCCGGCGTCGAAGATGTGGTGCGGTACCATGCCCTCCTAGATGGCGGGCCGCTGCCTGGTCTCCCTGCCCCAAGTGTGGACCTGCTACAAGGACTAGAATTGTCGGATGCGTGCAGGATCATTCAAGAGGGATTACCAAGGTACTAGTTTGTCATAATATGTTATATTAGAGTAGAAAACTGAATTATTGTAAGTTTAGTATAAATTAGGTTATACCACAGTCATTTCATTCTAAAACAAAGCAATTCCGTATCCTCTGAGAAAATAAGATCGTTCAAGTTCAGTCCTTTTGTCCACACCTAGACTTAAGGTATATATAGGATTATAAGATATCCCTATCTAAAAGTGGTATCTAGAGGTTCGAGCTTAACTTATCGGTTCGTGAATTTGGCTTATATGGTTCGTGAATTTTGCTTATTGTTTATGTATTCATTTGGTTTCCCAAGTTGATTCTGGTTCTAAGTGTATTCATTGTTAATAACTAATATTGACGAGAATCTTGACAGATTTTTGATAATAATCCCTTGGATTTTAGATCAGCGACCAAAAATGCCCACCACCAAAGCCATCAACAACTGATAAATGTAACGTTCCTGACTGCAAAGAGCACAATATTGGTGAAGTGCAAATTTCCTCAAAGCGTACGCTAAGGCCTCGTGAACATACTGAAACGTTCCAGTATGAACCAGTTTATACCGTATCAGTGAATGATACTGGGGTGAATCTAGGGCCTGAATATTCGTTTAGTGGTACAGCTGGATGGCTTTCTACCGAATGGTCAGAAGTAAGTGTAATAATTTTTTCACACTTAAATTCTCTAGTTGTAATTTTCTTTTGGCTGAAGTTATTATATCCCTGTCTCTTCTAGGTTGAAGAAATGTCAAACCTATAAGTTCTATGTTCTGTTTTCTGAAACTAACAAAGAAGAATCATATTTCTCCTGTTACAAACTTATATAAAATACAGAAATTTAGAATTGAATCATATCGTAATGCTATGCAATTTTTTTACAATTATTAAATCATTATCTAGTGGTTACTAATGGAATTTAGTGATAACGTGGATCTAGGAATAGTCTCAATATTCAAATCCATCACCGCCAACGCTAGCTAGTCATGATTGGAGCCAAGTTTGAAGCGTAAATCGATGCTGGTTACTGAGGTTAGTCAGACACCTAATTTGATTGGATGGCCATCTGTGATTTAGTCAGCTAGACCGAATAGGAAAAGTGTCTGTTCATAAATCTTCCGTCTACGTGTAAGTACGTCAGAGATGTTTAATACGTTACCAAAATAGCTACATTTGTTATTCGAATTAATAATAATTCAAATATTTTCTTCCTTGTTTATATTATACACATTATTTACAGATATACATATTACTTGTATTTTTTATTCTTGAATTATTAGAGCTTCTATTCAGTGAGCATCCCTTTAAATTGTAATCAAATTAGTGATCTACATTATATATTCAGATGACTGTTGAATTTCACTCATTTATTTGACATATTATTTTTATATAATAATAATAATAATAATAATCCTGGGACATTATTCATACACGGCCATCTGATCCCAAACTAAACAGAACTTGTACTATTGAAAACCAGATTTTGTAAATACATTCTTATGTAGACAATTACTCCCAGACTCCGAACAAACAGATATGTTCATGCACACAAATATCTGTCCCGGGTGGGAATCGAACCCACGAGTTGCGGTGTGAAAGGCAAGCTTCTCCCAACCACGCCAACTGGCAAATGCATTAAGTGTCGGAAAAAAATGTGGGCAAATGATCTATTATTCAGATATGAACACGTCGGAATAGCTTACTTCAACGATAATATTTATTCCATTCATAAAGCTTATTCCCTCATAAAATATTATTTGTTACCATTAAATTGACAGATTGCACCGTATAAATTGATTCAAAATGCAAATAGCGTGCAATATGAAAGGCGATTTATTTTTGACATGCAAAAATATAATACATCATACAATTGTTTTATTTATTTTTGTGAGTCTAAAAGCTCTAAAGCTGTTTATTTTTTGATGCATGCAGAAACTAAACGAAGGATTTTTTAGAAATCATAAATTCTAATGTAACTTTGAAATATTGTAAAATAAAGTGGTAATAACAACGTACATTTTATTTGTTATGGATATTTTATTGATCTTTTATAGCTAACAATGCAGTGTAGTGATAATGTTATGAATGCAGTGTGTAGGATGGTGTGTTGGTGGAGGAATACAAAGCAGAGGCGTCCGCTGTGCAGACCCTTCAGGGTGTACCCCAAAGAGATCTCCTGAAGACTCGAGGGATTGCGCTCCTAAGTTAGAGTGTGAGCCGCTTGAGGGACAATGGTTTACTGGTAAGTGTTATTGCTATAATGTTTTTAGGAATCATTTAGAGATCTGATAGCGATAGATCTTCAATATGCCCTGAACATTATTTAATAAATATCTTGGGATAACTAACGTTCTATGGCAATCAGGCAACTTATAAATATACTTATACAGGCTGGCCGAGGTGTTGACGTTTAAACGCAAAATTTAGATACTTTACGGTGAGGAGTATCTGAATCTCCATCATGTATGTTCCACGATTTCACGTAGTTGTCGAGATAGAAATTTGTAATGTTTTTTTCGTAAATTTCACCTAACATCAGTTTTAGATATTTTTCTCGTTCTGCTGAACATTTTTGGTTCAGTTTTTTTGTGATAACTAATTAGCATAGTTTAACCTAACTCCCTAAAAAGTAGATATGGTATATCTTATCATTGCAGACTGACTCAAGACTCATAAATTTTCAAGATATCAAAAAAAAATTAAAATCGTTGAACATACATGGGGGTGATTCGGATACTTCTCATCATAAAGTATCTAAATTTTGCGTTTGAACGTCAACTCCTGGGTCGCCCTGTATATTTCTAAATACATACATATTATAGATAAATTACATCCAGACACAGAACAAATTATCTTGCTCATCACACAAAGATTTATCTTCCGTGGGAATCTTAGAAATTTGGAAAATTAGGCCTAGCGACTAGACCAACAGGCATTCATTATTAAATGACGGTAAATCTTAAAAAGTTAATACATTTCTTCGCATTAGCCCAAACATGTAGCCGATGAGTTCCCGAGTAAAATTTACTGAGTTTTCGTGGTTTTTTTTTTTAATATTTACCGCTGTCTAATAAGGAGGACACAGTAAATGCTTAAACTTGACCATCTTTCGATTTTCTGCTAGGTGGCTGGTCACCATGTTCGTCAAATTGTGGTGGTAAGCAAGTACGTGGTGTCCTTTGCATCGGTGGTACGGGACGACATTTGAAGGATACGGCTTGTCGAGTTCCTAAGCCGGCGCATGTACGTGATTGTGGTACAGAGTGTGCGCCTACGTGGTTCTTCGGCGATTGGGGACAGGTTAGTTGTTAATAACTACATCGCTAAACTGTAATTGTTTTTTGCAGCTACTCGTATTGTCTTGCTGTTCGGTGACGACATAGAATATCATCAGCCCATCTCATCCCATGGGGGCGTAGAAATCGTGCGAGCGAATACCTACCAGAGAACAGGCAGCAGCGTTTATCTGTGAACTATGACCATCCAACTGCGATCGCCAACCCGTCTGCCAAGCGTAACGATTATGGCATATCCCCCTATTCTTTGGGGAGGTTTTTGTCCATCAGTGGATGTACTTTGGCTGACATGATGACTTGTAATTTCTATTATAGTTTTTAGATTTTCTCATGTCAGCCAAATTACGTCCACGACTGGACAAAGGCCTCCCTAAAACATTTCCACTATGGAGTTGTGTCCATCATTTGGAGGGATATGCCATAATCGCCACGCCTGGCAGACGGGTTGGCGATCGCAGTATGATAGTCATAGTACACATAGAGACGCTGCTGCCCGTCCTCTGATATATATTCCGTCGGGTCGACTTCTACGACCCCCATGCGATGGGGTGGCGATATTTTATACCGTCAGCCATACAGCATAAAGATTTTCTGCCGTACTATAAACGAAAACAAATGGAGTTGTAATTATATGCCAACCAGGGAAAGAATGTAAAAATAATATAAAAACTTGAGAGGTGTCAAGGGACACCCGGATGGAACGAAGTTATTTCTTATTATTTATTATGTACAAAAAACCTGTATACACTCAACAAAAATAATCGTCGCGACACGACACTGTTCAATGCGAAATAGAAATGAAAATATCTGGCTTGCTTTCTATAAGAGAGAGAGAGAGAGAGAGAGACCGCCGCACAGCTGCAAAAAGTGTCGTGACAACTTTTTGTAAGATTTTTTGCCCCCTTTCACAACGCGCGATAAGGAACTTCGTTCCAATAGAAACAATTAATTTTACCTTCGTACTTAAAACTTAGTTTACCACTTAATTTTATTAACGTTGGAAAAGACACTCCATTAAACTAATTGCCTGTGAAGGGAGCTTCATGATTGATATTCTAATCAACTATGAGCGGTCTGGTTACCAATATGACATAGGTTTTGACACTTCTCCGTAGTCTTAGGTACAACATTATTATATCGACCTCGTTAATTAACATGATCGTATTTAGCGTGATACAGCGGTTTAGGATGAACATATTGTCCTTAACATCTATTTTTAGTAAGCGTGTCAGTTTGAATACGATCCTTATTAGGGGTGTCAGGTTGGTAGAATTCTTACTTTATTAGGACTTGTTTATTATGATAACAGTCAGATGTCTTGATAGGCTGACAACACATATCTCGCCCCTATAGGATTTTTTTTTTCTTTCTTTACGACCAATATTTTAAACTAGCTGTGCCCCGCGGTTTTACCCGCGCTAAACTTTATACTTACTCGTTGGTCTCGCGATAGCGTGTTCACCCGCAGAGAACCAGGTCCTGGGTTCAAATCCCGGGTCGGGCCAAAAGTGATTTTGGGACTTTTCTATGAAAAGAAAAATTTCTCAGCATCAGCCCGAAGTCTGGTAGTTGGTGGTATTACGCCCCCGGGCCTCGAAGAGCACGTAAAGCCATCGGTCCTGTACCTGATCTCTTTCCGGTCGTGTCGCTAGGCGTTCCATCGGATCATGAGAGTGATGGAATAGAAAATGATCCTGTGCGCACACACTTGTGCACTATAATATGTCCCGCGCAGATGGCTAATCTCCATTGAGACTGGCCGCCAAGGGCCAAAATTCGGCTAGGAGGACATTATTAAACTATATGAATTATAGCCTATATGTTATTCGGATATATAAGCTATATATTTACAAAGTTTCATCATCCGTTCGGTAGATTTTGCGTGAAGAAGTAACAAACAGACACGTTCACACACTCACAAACTTTCCCCTTTAGTATGATGCATGGCCTTGATATGCATGCGATGTGGTTCGCCGCCCCGTTTCACGTAGAGGTGAAATGTGGTCAACCTAGAGCTTTGCTGCACTAAATATAAGAGGAAGAATGGAAAATAGACTTAACATACTAGGTATGAGTTATCGAGCCAAAAGGAGGTAGTAAAGTAGGCAAATCTGAAGTGCAAGAATCTCAGCAAGTTGTCTCAAAAGAGCAAAATACTCGCTCTCCCCCGTCACCCTCTAAAAATTCCGCAAAAATTCGTGATGATTTCTACAACACACCGTCTTGCGTATTTTGTTTGCCTATTTAAAGCTGAATTTCTCGTATATAGTGTAACAGCAACTGCACAGGCACAGCTATTGGTATACAACGTCGTTCAGTAGTGTGTGCTCGTGGAGATAAAGTAGTAGCCAATGAAGCAGAATGTGGACCTGCACCGCTTGCGACGCGCGCCTGTGAACCTCAATGCGTAACCGTCAGCCCTCTCACACCTGCACCAGGATTGTCTATAGGTACGTTGCCTTCAATGTCTTAATAGAAAAACTCTTTATTAAATATATTTATACTATCTTCAGAAAGGTATGTGTGGTGTCCACGTGGTGGCCGGTAGAAAAATGAAATGAAATATTTATAAATTAACAAGCTGTGCCCGCGACTTTGTCCACATGTGTTGTAATGACTCCGCAAATGTTACATCAAAATATCTCTAATATATTAAGTTTCATCTCCTATTACTTATTGTGATTTTACACCCTTGAGGGTAAAACTTTTACAAACTTTGAATGTCATACGAGTATTTATTTATAATATATAATCAACAGCTTTAAAAATAAGTTTCAAGCTTCTATCTATAAACAGTTTTAAAAATGACGATAGTTCGAATACAACTTTTCATCCCCCCTTTTCAATCCCATTCAACCCTTTTTCGCTATAAAAAGTAGCCTATGTCTTTTCTCAGGCTTTATACTATCTGTATACCAAATTTCAATTAAATCGGTTCAGTAGTTTTGGCGTGAAAGCGCGACAGACAGACAGTGAGAGTTACTTTCGTATTTATAATAGTAGTATGGGTAACCAATAGACTTTGCTTATAGCATGTACAGACGCCAGCACATCAAGCTACCCCAATCTGTCAAATTTCTCCAATTGAAAGTGAACCTTATGCTTTTGTGTTAAAGTTGAAAATCTGTGTGGCTGGCGTCTGTACAAAACGTGCGCCAAAAACTGTCTCGAATTTCACAAACAAAGCAATACGTTATTATGTTATTATTATTGCCTTATTTAAACATTATTTTTATTAAATACATTTTTAAATATATAAAAACAAAAATATACATTTTAAAATATAAAAAATTGCATTTGCAACCGGCAGCAGGAACAGGGTCTATGCTACTGGAGGTTTACGTCTCTAGAGACAGGCACCTCGCTTTTCTTCTAAAAGTATAGTTGTGATGCAATCCATCCACGTATTAAATATCTCTAATATCTATAAAAATACCGTCTAGACTACTATTGATCATTTGTCACTTGGCATTGGCAAAATCGTGTGGGGATAACGTGGAATAAATTATTACTGGTTAATAACTTTTTCTGAATTAATAAGTAATCCAAAGGTAATTTTAATGCCCATCCCTAGATGTGGGTTTAAAGTGTAGATTTTCATCTTATGCTCACTATAAGAGAGGGCGTTCCTTAAATTGCCTTGAAAACTGAACTTTTGACATGTATTCAATTACTACGCATGTATCTTATTGATCAATTCAGACCATTGATTTTGTTCAACCTTCCACAACAGTCTATTTTAATAAAGCTAAAGAACAGTACTATATACTATTTTTAAAATACCCCTTTTACAAACTTTTGAAACACGTAGTATAATTCCCTAGTACAGACGCCAGCACATCCAGCTACCCCAATCTTTCAAATTTCTTTTATAAATTTTCAACTTTATCGCATAAGCATAAGGTTCACTTTCAATTGGGGAAATTTGCCAGATAGGGGTAGCTTGATGTGTCAGTGTCTGTACATATTGTTTGTGATTCTTTCTGTTGCTAACTGTATAACATTTTAAGGCATCCAATTTCCATGTTATTTTCACAGAGTCTCAGAGAGTGCCAGTGTTGGATACAACAACAACATCACCAAGAATCACTACAAAGGATAGGGTATCAAAAGGTACGGTGTATCTTTTCACCTCATAAAACTTAATATGAGCTTTTCCGCCGTATTTTTTAGGGATGTTTCATACTTTGTTGATAGAATCTTAGTTATATTTTATGATATTCATCTTCCGCCATTTATGCTTTGAGGAAGAAAATGTTTCACGACTCGAAATAAGAATTTTATAGGATGAAGATGTGATGATGGCTTTTAAATTAGCTATCACACTTTAAAGGGTGCCTAAATATCTGGTTCCTGCAACTTAACCGTGTATCCTAATTCAACAAACTTGCGTAAATGTGACGTGGGCATTTGATTTGATTTGTTTGATGTTTACGTAAGTTTGTTGAATTAGGATAGGCTACTTAACGACTGGGATGCTGATTGTCAGTCGATTTGAAAACCCAAATGAGAAACCGAGTTCCAATGCTGTTTCTTTGCTATCTAAAATTCCTATACTTATTATGTGGAGATGCTAACCAGGAGTTGAATATGGGATATCAAATGAATGTCTGGCTTTATCATCTGCATACTATTGTGACTTTTTAAATATACCGACAAGACACGGCTACGTAGATTTGATGACTGTATCGACCAGCATTGCAAATGCAGTTGATACATTCAATAATGTTGGTATATTTAACAATAGGCAGACATACAGTAAGTAGATAGAACTGTGGTAGATCTCATGACCTGCAGCAGTGTCTAAGTACCAAATGAATGCAAAAATGGCGTGAATAATACATGCATTTTAATTTATTTTACCAGACTGCGAAGACAAACTGACTAACTGTATGCTTGCGGTGCAAGCTCGTCTCTGCCACTACAAGTTCTACATCCACAACTGCTGTCATTCTTGCGCTGGACGTTGGTGACCTGTTCACAGAAGCTTGATCTGTTATTAATAACATATTTAAGGGATTTTCGTCAATTTTTTCGAAGTAAATCTCTGTTGCTTTTATTTTATAGCAATTGTTTTCATAGTATTTATTTTGTTTTTCTGTGGAAATATTGTATTGTATGACGTTTTAGTTTAAGAAACACATTTATCGGTATACTTCACTTAACTACTTAGTCAACGCATCTAACATTGATATTCAACAAAAATAAGTGAATTAACAACGGAGTTCAATGAAACTGAGCCACAAAATACAATGTCTATTAATTGACGCCTTTCCGTTGAAGAGTTGATGAAATATCTAATAATAATGTATTCTCCTGTAAGTTAGTTAAACGACTGTTTTTTAAAGACCCCTGCCTTGTGGAGACCACATAAAGCTCTTTGCTATAACTTGATCGTGTCTGCTCACCGTCCCATTGGATTATTAGAGTGAGAAAATAGCTCGTATGTTCGAAAATATCTTCGCAGTTGGCAGGCTCCTTTAAGGTTGGATTCTATAGCTGATATTCGGCTAAGAACCCTATTATATACCATATCTTATGTATTAGATGCGTTTTTTAATATCCTCACATTGCACATTGTCATCCTCTGACTTAGGTTCTTGCAATAATCATCAAACTGTTGATATTATTGCAGTTCTCAAGCTCTTAACAGATTATAGGCAAAAGATATGTAATTTTACTTCAATTGTCACGTTTTCTTTATGATAATGTATTGAACCGCATTAAATTATGTCCCTTGTTTAATTTCTGGATCACACTTTAAAATGTTTTAGGAGAGAAAGCACTTTGGTAAACGGGATCCCAGTCATTCGGTTTTACACTTGTTCTCTTGCCCATCGGACCACATAGACAGGTTCATCAGGTTTTGAGAGTTTAATACGTTTCTAGATATGTGTTCTCTATTAGGCTGTATGATAATAAAAAAAAATTGGAAGGGTATAAATTCTATTTTCAAAAACGAACATTTTTTTAATTTTGTTGTCTTCCTACGTTAATAATATAACATAAGCCTCTTCCTACTGCCATAGGTATTGTAGCAAATATAACTGCCATTTTAGATTAGATGATTACAATGTTTGTGTAAAAAAAATTGAAATCAAACTAGTTTTGTCGGCAAAATTCAAGTTATATCTTGAAAAAATATGTATTATTTTTGTTAACATAAAACTAGTTTCATTTCAATATGTATCGATGTAATTTTTCATATATACCTATGTGTGTGAGCAACTATATACCTTGTATAATTAAATAATAATAATCATTGAATAACCCTTTTACCGCTATATTGAGCGATTTAAAGTACGTTCGATTTTGTATCGTTGCTGTATCATATTCGAATTTGAATTCTACTGAATGTAAATATGCCAGAAATTTTAACGGTTTAAATAGCGAAACTGCAAGTCTGAGCACTGGAAATCCTTATAGAAAAAAAAACATGATATACAGATGGATATTCGGATCGAATTGAAATAATTAACTAATTATTTTAGTTTAATCCGAAATACGAGGATGACGTTTTTACACCAATATTTAAGTTCTGCTATTAGTATTAAATTAACACATTTTATATTATACTTAATTGGTGTGATATTTAAAGTAAGTGTATTTTTGTATGGATATAAGTTATAATACAAGCAGGATCATGACTCCTGATAGTTAGGTACCGACGCTTAAGATGCTATATCATTAGTAGTCCATTGTAATTCTGTTAAGGTTTTAGTATGTTAATAGTAAGTGTAAATATATAAAATAAATCATGTGATGAATAGTTGAAATTGACAGCAAAACTGAGTTTTATTTATTTTTTCACCCTTCCATACAACTAACAAGGTATTCAACATAACTAGGTATTAACCGCAGATAATGTGGTCCTGGGTTCTGGTAAATCCTGGATCCGGCAAAAAAGTGATCTTGTTTTTCTATTAAGTACATTTCTCGGTAGCAACCCGAAGTCGGGGGGTTGGCGGCATTACACGCCGGTGTCCCGGAGAACACGTAAAGCGGTCGATCCTATACCTGACCTCTTTCTGGTCGTGTTGCTAGTCGTCCCATCTGATTATGAGAGTGATGAAATAGAAAACGCCCCTGTATTCACGCACATGCTTGTTCACTACAATGTGTCCCGTGCAGATGGATAGTCTCCATTGAGACTGCCCGCCACAACCGAAATTCGACCAGGAGGACATTAACACCCTTATTTAAAAATGAAGTCTAAAGTTAAACTGCAGTTGATCCTTGGTACAATCGAAAACCATCCAATGAGATTGCTTGGTCCATAGTTCAACTGCAGTTTAACTTTAGACTTCGTTTTTAAATAAGGGTGTAGTAGTTTATCAAAAACAAAAGGTTTGAATTACTACAAACTTTCGAGTTCTTCGCTGGGGCAGAAAGGCTCTCGAGTGGCGACTAAAAACCGGAAGACGCAGTGGGTAGGTGCCCCATTAAGTGGACCGTCGATCTCATGAGAGTAACTGCTAAAATATGCTGGACGCCGCTGGATGCGAATAGCGAAAGGCTGGCTATTGTGGAGATCTTAGGGGAGGCCTTTCTACAGCAGTGGACGCCTTCAGGCTACATGATAATGAGTATCTAATCATAGCTTCGTAAGTCATAATACGTCGTTTTAAACGTTTTGAGGATAACAGCCGCTCTTGGAAAATAGATCTAAAAGTTTTGAGAATAACACCCGCTCTTGAGAAATAGATCCCCGTATCGTGGAGCAATTTACAATATACATGCTTTATGCTTTTCCGATACACAAGGCTACTCCTCAAAAACTAAACTGACTACCATTTTTTTGAAACTAATAGAATAAGATAAAAGTACCTTGTTGTTATTATTTTTTGTTGAAGTCGCCATATTTGGGTATCACATGTTTATTTCTAGCAGTATTAAATTTTTCTATTAGTGACAACACATTAGTAAACAAAAATGAAACGGTGGGGGATTATCATTGCAGATATAATTAAAGCCTAGTCTAAAAATCCAGGAAGAAAAATTAGAAAAAAATATATAAAATATGATATATAAATATGGGAAATATGGTATCTGATATATTTTTCCATTTATTTTTTTCTTAATTTTCCGCTTTATCACAGTCGCCGTTGTCGTCGACATATGGAATTGCATATTACGCGTGACGCATTTATAGGATAAATCCTAAAATAATCACTTTGACAATATCTTTAATAAGTTAGTAGTAGTAGTAACTGTAGTATTATCAAAAATTTTAGTCTTCCCATTTTACCCACAACTGCAACTCCTGTAAGCCTGGATCGTTTGGGGCACACAATGAAATGACACTAAGAGTGAGGCTCAGGCATGTTCCTGGGAATCGCTTTAACTGTCTTGGATCCTGCAATTAAATTAATCATAAAGAAACATGGAGTTGGAGTAAAGCAGTTCCACTTACACGGCTGAATATAATGAGTTCTTATAATCTGAAATTGCTATTAAATTAAGAGTTCAGCGGGATAATTAATACATTACTGCGTTTTTTATTTTAATAGCACGTTAAATGAGGGCACTAGTTTATTTAGTGAATCAACGCAGGGTATTATTTTGAATTATATATTTTTATATATTAAAATATAAAATAAAATATACCAAGCACATATCAGTTATTTTCCACTATCCTTACCAATAGAATAAGCTCTACGATAGAAAAAAGACAACCTATAGAGCAGGCAGGATTCATCAAAGGTTTTTCGACGATCGACCATATCTACACAGTAGAACTTCTCATCGAGAAATACCAGGAGAGAAACAGGCCGCTCTGCTTGGTGTTTATAGACTACAAAAAAGCATTTGACTTTTTGTCACATGAACATCTGGGAAACTCTATCATCATAGAATGTGGAACAAGAATATATCCAAGTAATACAAAGCATATACAACAACAATAAAAGCAGAGTTAAACTTGAAACCACTGGCCCTTGGTTTCCCGTGAATAGAGGGGTAAGACAGGGTGACCCTCTGTCACCTTTGCTGTTTATAGCCACATTAGAGTCAATAATAAGCAAGCTTGACTGGAAAAATGGCGGAGTTAAAATAAAAAATAGATACTTAAGCCACCTACTCTTCGCCGACGATCTGGTGCTGATATCAGAGAAAGGTGCAGAGTAAGGTGCAAGCTCGCTGGTTTAGAAATGAACCTTGCCAAAACGAAGATAATGACAAACAGCACCAAGATACAAATATTTGTCGAAGATGAAGCTCTCAAACATACCGATCATTACATATACCTCAGCAAACAAATTAGCTTCGACAGTACAAGCAACTACCAAGAGGCCGAACGCAGGGCACAGTTAACATGGAATAAGTACTGGAGCTTAAAGGAAATATTTAAGAGCAACATGCCAATCAGCCTAAAGACCAAAGTTATGAACTCTTGCCTTATACCATGTTTAACCTACGCTTGTCAGACGTGGAAGTTTAATCAAAACGTAAGAAACAGAATAAAAACTTGCCAACGCGGAATGGAACGCAGTATGTTAAACATAAAGAAAATACAAAAAATACGCCATTCTAAAATACGTAACTCCACGAAAGCAACAGACGGTCTCGCACAAGCTCTTGCATTAAAATGGAAGTGGGCTGGACATGTCGCACGGCTGCAAGATCTGCGATGGACAACATGTGTATGCATGGAATGCGCCAGTAGGCAAAAGAAAGAAAAGGAGACCCCGGAACAGATGGGAGGACGAGATTAAACGCATAGCGGGTCCCAGCTGGATGCATTCCGCAAAATCCAGAGAAGACTGGATCACATTGGAGGAGGCCTTTACCTGCAGAGGGGTTCTTGCAGAGTGAATTTACCATATAAGATAATAAATAAGTATATAATAAATATAAGTTTTAATTTTGTTTAATTCTGTAAGAAATAAAAGGATTTTTTTAAATTAATATAATGAATACTAAGCCAAGCTATAGACAGTTTGTGTCTACAGTACTAGGTTGAACCTGTACCACAGGCGTTCTCGCGGCTTAAAAAGTATACCTACTTATAATTTTTTAAAAGATCTAAACAATATTTAATTATACAAATTTAAAAACTAAAATAAAAATACTAGAATACTAAATAATTCCTCAGAGTCAGCATAGGTCAATTTTTGTAAAAATATACTGACTATTCTTTTACAATTTATGTAATTAAGGTTATATATTATTTATTTTATTGTAAAGATATGGCCCAAGAAAAGAATTAAAATTTTAAAAACTAAAATAAATATACTAGAACACTAAATAATCCTCAGAGATAGGTCAACTTTTATAAAAATATACTGACTATTCTTTTACAATTTATATAATTAAGGTTATATATTATTTATTTTATTGTAAAGATATGGCCCAAGAAAAGGATAAAACTTGTTTGTATGAATATCTAACAAGTACAGAGAGTCTACACGCAGTCAGAAAGATGGTGGTAAAACCGGCATGCGGCATCTTTCTGACTGATTTATGTAAACATAGTACTTAAAGTCGATACGTTCTGCTTTCGATACCACTTCAATTAATTATCTTAACTTGCCCGTTCCATCGGGCTCTAAGAGAAGGGATTAGTGATCACTTATGTAATGTAATATGTCTAATATGCCACGTACAGATGGCTAGACTTCGTTGAAATTAGGCAACATGGGATAATGCCAGCTAGCTCGATATAATTTGTTTATTTGCTATACGAGTGAGTTCATATTCTAATATTAATTCACTAATTTTACAATGGCTTACATCGTTAGTTGTCAACAACTAACGATGTAAGCCATTGTAAAATTTTTGCTCAAGCTAAAATTATTATTTTACTACTCATTTGTTTTTCACTTATACATATAAGTAGGGAGTTAAATAAAGTGGTCAACAAGAGAAAAACTAAAAATTATTATAGTAACAATAGTTGTGTGTACATATTTTAGAAATATGTAGGGGCATATTTACACTTAACATTTATTTTTTAGGTTATTACCCGACAGTAAAACGATGATTATTTTTGAAGGATTTGAGTTATTTGATATTTATTTGAATGTGTTAAGGTTATATCGTAGTTTAACAAATAAATTCTGCATCTGTCTGTAAGGTGCAGTCGTAAGAGCAACTACGTACAGACGCCAGCACATCCAGTTACCCCAATCTGTCAAATTTCGTTTATAGATTTTCAACTTTATCACATAATAAGTATAAGGTTCACTTTCCATTTGGGAAATTTGACAGATTGGGGTAGCTTGATATGCTGGCGTCTGTACTTTTACCAATATACATACATACATAGACTCATGCCTGTTTCCCAGAGGAGTCGACAGAAACAATGAATTTTCTTCATTTCGATTTGTCACGGTCTTTGCACGTCTCTTTTGCCTCGTTGACAGTCATTTTATTCTTCATACATACTCACCGGTTTAGGGTACTTCTGATTTGGTCTTTCTTGAGAACGTCTCCGATTTTGTATTCGGAGAATTTTTTTCTTCACCTCTCGGTTGTATTATTCACACCACCTAGGTAAACTTTTTAACAATATATCTTCAGTAGAACAAAATATGTGTTATATGTAGAACGCAACGACGTTATAGGAATTTCATATATAATTAAGCAGCTGATTGTACTATGGCAATGACCGCATTGGCAATATTTACAAGTACAATGTCCTCTTCCACTTACTAATTAAATATCAGTCTTTGATGTGATGAAGACTAAGTGAGATGAATTAATTTGCGGTGAGTTCAAATGTTTCTATTTGCATTTTTTATTTTATCTCGATGTATCTATCGTGGACACAGTAGACAGACGAGGTTAAAGTAAGTGAATGCAGAATGGAATTATAACGAGCAGTGGTCATTACTTATGGTACTTGTATTGTTTTTGATGCAAACGCAAAGGCCATATTTCGAATAGGGTATAGGGATTATACATTTAGAACCTCGTGAAAAGAAATAGTGGCCGTTTTAAGTTTGTGGTTGCACTGTCAGCCCCATACATACCGCCTGAAAATGTAATCAACTATATGGTTGATTTAAACTGTGCATATAAGAAACTATAATTGGAATATATCTCGCACCAATCACGCATGCTAACCTCATCTTGAGTAATCCTGATGATTTAAAATTTATTTATTTATTATAAATTATGTCCTGGCAAGTATATATGTAGTATATCCAGGTATAATGGTATACGTTCATGCTAACCACTGTCCCAGCGATAAAGTAAACTTATTCTACATGATAATATCACTAACATGCCAATTTGCTATCGCAGATAATTAATTTTCTTCAAATGTGCCACAACTGACATATTAGCCACACTAATAGTTATGACCTCTAAGGTTTTCAACCATATGGGCGGAAACAGCGAAATGGTACACCTTCTTCCAGGCATCGGAGATCTTGACGTACCGGACATTGCTTAGTAACAGACCCGGCCGGTAAAGTGAAACCGTACACCTTCTATATCAGGGTTTCTCAAACTTTTTGTGGTCACAGACCATTTTCATAATTTAAACAATCCCACGGACCTCTGTCAAAGAATATTATAGCAGAAGAAAACAAGTAATATATAATAAAATAACACTTTTATTAGTATTTTAAACTTTTGCGATCTGACACATTCTGATATATTATGGACACGGGTCACGATCGCGATTGCATTTTAAGGCAAATCATTACCTTTTGGTTAACCCAACGTTTCGGCATGAATTGCACAAGCCATTACCTGATTTTCCAAGTTAGTGATCGCTATTGCAATTTAAGGCAAATCATTACCTTTTGGTTAACCCGACGTTTCGGCATGAATTGCTCAAGCCGTTATCTGATTTTCAAGTTAGTGGATTTGATGGGAAATGCTTTATTTAATACACAATTAACTAATAAACATGTTAAGAGTTAACTATCTAACTGTGGACCTCTGATACCCATGCTACGGCCCCCTAAGGGATCCGTGGACCCCACTTTAAGAAACCCTGTTCTATATCTATCAGATTTACACGATAGATATGTAATTATAGATGGGCTATACGTTATGTCAAACGACTTTAGAAATACTTAAGAAAATTTAATATCCATAACTTAAAGTTGTGCAGAAATAGGTTATCAATCAACAAGAAAATAAACACGAAATACATGTTGCAAATTATTTAATGACATACTATGTACACCGGCACATAGTACCCATACACAATGCAAATACACATATATACTAAGCCGTGTCTTAAATTATAATATAAATTATATTAATATCTACAATTACTCCTTATACTTAGGTATCATTATTCATTCTGCTACATATAATAGCAGATTGTTATGAAATATTATCAATATTATATATTATTGCATTACATTTTGTTTACAATGTCTTTGTATTCATAAAATACAAAAAATTGTGCTGTTACTTAATAAAATATCACCGTGCACACAGCTACATATCAAGCTACAAGCTGACCTCTCATTGTATGGAAATCCTATATAACGTGGGATCAGGTTATACTGGACATGTATAGCTTGATATGTAGCCGTGTGTACAGACGCCAGCACATCCAACTTCCCCAATCTGTCAAATCTTTTATAGATTTTTAACTTTATCACATAAGCATGGATGAGAATGGGGTAGCTTGATGTTCTGGCGTCTGTACATCAATCTGTTGCCAACATGTATCAAACAGCTGACTCCACCCATTGTATTCTTCATTTAATTAAATGCAATGTCCTAATTTTCCTGCCGTCATATTGGAATGATGACAAGAAACTCGACATATTTCTTAAAAGGAATAATAGGTCATTGATAAACAAAAAAGGGTTTTTTGTTTATCAATGTTTCTTTATTGTCATTAGTTTTAACTGTGGTACATAAAGAACTAGCTTATGAGGTTTCGAGGTATTAGAATACCTTTGAAATTGTGTAAATACTTAATTGATTTAAACTCACTGTTAGTTTACTAGTTTTTATAAAGGTATCAATTGAGTACCCAGGTACTTAATTGATACCTTTATAAAACTGATAAACATACAGTGAGTTTCGATGTTATCGTGAGAATGTTCAGAAATTATTTTTATGAGGTATTTTATTTCGATTATTAATGTTAATTAATTTTATTATCTCTTTCATGACCTCTTTCATTGAAAGTTCGTATTTTCACACAATAAAATACATTATGGTAGATTCAATAGTAGTACACACGACTACATATCAAGCTATACATTTCCAGTAAAAGCTGATCTCGCAGTTGTATAGGATTTCCATACAATGACAGGTCAGCTTATGTTGGAAATATATAGCTAGATATGTAGCCGTGTGCACATATCAATTTTAAGTAGTAAATTGTTGTCATTAATTACAATTTTACTTACGAAATTGTCTTATCATACTAATAAAAGTCATAACCAGTGTGCTACCTATTATATAAATAGATATAATTATACAAACGTTTGCATTTGAATTACCAGCAATCGTTCTAATCACATCGTCAAAAGCTAGACAGAGAGATATGTAAGCTATAGTTAGTGTTACACATCCAACAAAGGCATGAAGGGTCTTAATCAATACATTGTTCATTATCTTTGATAAACGCAAATTCACTAATCCTCCAATGAGATTTAATATTGTTAGCAGCATTGCAATTGAACCTGAAACAATATTTAACGATAAAATACATTTCATACTCATACACGATAAGATTAATGTAAAACAAAAGTGGGTTCTTAAATATAAGAGCCCTTTAACAATAAGCAAAGCTACGTGCCTCTATCCGCATTGAAATCTATATAAATAAAAAGACAAGTCCTGACTGACTGACTGACTCATCAACGCCCAGCCCAAACCCTTGGACCTAGAAAGCTGAAATTTTGCACAAATGTTTGCTTTATAATGTAGACAAGGAATAAGGAAGGATTTTTCGAAATTCAACCCCTAAGGGGGTAAAACAGGGGCGCTAAGTTAGTATGAAACTTTGCCGTTTTTGAAGTTTAAGGTATAGAAATTGGTATTTGGCCTTCCAGTAAAAAATTAAAAATCAAGTATTTCAGGGTTTTTGGAAATTCCACCCCAAGGGCGAAAAATAGGGGATGTAAGTTTGTATGGAAAATGTGACAATTTTTAAGTTAAACGCATGAAAATTGGTATTTGGCCTTTTAGTTAAAAATAAAAAATATATATTTCAGCATTTTTGGAAATTCCAGCCCCAAGAGCGTAAAATAGGGGGTGTAAGTTTGTATGAAAAATGTGACAATTTTTAAGTTAAACGCATGAAAATTGGTATTAAGCATTTCAGTTAAAAATTAAAAATATATATTTCAGGATTTTTGGGAATTCCACCCCATAGGAAGTAAAATAGGGCATGTAAGTTTGTATGAAAAATTCGACGTTTTTGAAGTTAAACCCATGAAAATTGGTATTTGGCCTTTCAGTTAAAAATAAAAATATGTATTCCAGGATTTTCGAAAATTCCACCCCGAAGGGCATAAAATAGGTGATGTAAGTTTATACTGACTGACATATCAACACACAGCCTAAACGGCTGGAATTAAAGACTTGAAATTTTGACAGAAGGTTCCTTTTATGACGTAGGCATCCACTAAAGAAGGGTTTTTGAAAATTCCACCCCCAAGGGTGTAAAATTGGGGATGTAAGTTTGTATGAAAAATGTGAAACGTTTTAAGTTAAACGCATAAAAATTGTTATTTGGCATTTCAGTTAAAAATTTAAAATATATATTTCTGAATATTTGAGAATCCTCCCCCTAAGGGCGCAAAGTAGGGTGCGTAAGTTTCTATGTAAACTGCGACTTGAAGTTAAACGTATGAAACTTGGTACTTAGCATTTCAGTTAAAAAAAAAATATATATATTTCAGGAATTTGGGTAGTTATTTTATTTTACTTTATTTAACTTACTGACTATACTTAAGGACAATTGATATGTATTCTTTGATTTTTGCGTGATTATATCGGGTCTCTTTTGTGAATAACAGTAGCAAAGTAGTCTTTCATTTATTTCTTAGTAAGGTTATTTATAGGTTAGGTTTTATTCAATTTATATTGCTTATTTGTTTTAAAAGTTATATTTTTTAGATTAAGCTTAAGTAATAAGTAGTTACATTGGTCATCATTCAAAATTGTCGCGGACAAAGTCGCGGGCACCAGCTAGTAATAAAATAAATATTGAGAAGGAAATGACTGTTGTGATAAAATTATCTATATGTTGATAAACCATTTCAGACAAGTGCAAGGCTATCGTACTAATAGTATAAATGCGAAAGTTTGTGAGTATGGATGTTTGTTAATCTTTCACGCAAAAACTGCGGAACGAATTTTGAAATACACATACATACATACATAGACTCACGCCTGTTTCCCAGAGGGGTAGGCAGAGACAACGGATTTCCATTTGTCACGATCTTTGCATACTTCTTTTGCCTCGATTACTGTCATAATATTCCTCATACATGCTCGCCGGTTTAGGGTACTTCTGACCTGCCCTTTCTTGAGAACATCTCCAATTTGGTCAGAGGATGTTCGACGTGGTCTTCCCCTTCCGGTTGTCCCACTCACACAGGCCAGGTATACTTCTTTGGTCAATCATCTTTCATTCATCCTTTCTAAATGGCCAAACCATCTCAGCATGCCGTTTTCAATCTTTGTGACTACATCCTCTTTCACACCTTGCCGGCTACTCATAAAGGCGTGTAGTGCCCCATTCACTCTGTTCCCCGCATTTACTCTTCTAACAATATCTTTTTCATATTTCCCATCTCTTGTAAACAAAGTTCCCAAATATACAAACTCATTCACTTGTTCGACTTTCTCTCCTCCAATCACAATATCACACGCTGTCGTGTATTCATCCCTCTCAAATACCATTACTTTCGTCTTACCTACATTCATTTTCATCCCTTTCCTTTCAAAAAATTCATGCATATTTGTTACCATCACCTGCAACTCGTCCGCCGATGATGCAAGTAGAACTTGATCATCAGCGTAAAGCAGACATTTGATGAGTAACTAACTTACACCGCATTCACTTTCTTTCAAATCTTGAAATAGCTTATACATATATCTGAATAACACATATGCTATAATTTATAATGTTAAACGCTGACTATGTACTTACATAGTCACAAACTATATTGGTGGTGATTCTTTATTTTATACCACTCAATTAATTTAAATAGTTATGTAAACCTAACTACTCTCAAATCTTCTCTCAAAATCTGTTCGGTAGCTTTTGCGTGAAAAGTAACAAACATAAATACATCTATTCTCTTTTGCAATTTTAATATTAGTAGGAGTAGTTTTAAATATTATAGCGAACAAAGAGAGGCAATTGGCAAACATTTAGAGAGAAAGGCCAATATGAAACGGCTGATTTCATATTCTGCCTTTCTTTTTTCCCGATTCATAATCAGGTCCTCAGTAAATTAGTTATGGCTACTCTTTTAAAAAAATTGTTTATCATTAATAAAACATATTCTCATAATGTAGGTTTCCTTCATATATATGACACGTGATTTGCCAGTTTTTTTTAAAGACAACCATGCACAAATTTATGGGTGGAACTGGAGTGAACAGGTACACACGGCTACACATCAAGCTATACATTTCCAGTATAAGCTGACCTTGCGTTGTATAGGATTTTCATACGATAACAGGTCAGCTTATATTGGAAATGTATAGCTTGATATGTAGCCGTCTGTACTTACAGGCAACATGAATAGTTGTGAACAGATTTTGTAGGAAAAGCTCGTATGATATTCGTGTTAATAGTTTAAAAGGATTACAAACTTAGGTTCCATAAAAAGAAGTTGAAGTTGCATGTTTTATGATAACCTCCACCATAGGTACCTGAGAAATCACGTAACATTAAATAATAGTTAATTATTGTATTAGGGCTATAATGAATCTAGCAATGTGACGTCACAACAATGATCGCAAGCAGTTACAAAATTAGCATTGAGTACTAAGAAAACAGGAAGAAGACATCTTACCAAGTATCCCGTGAGCAGTTTGAAAGTTATCTTCCATATCTGCTATTTTTATAACGCTGCCAGCTATCGCTAAGACTGATCCAGTCACTTGCAGTATCCAGTGAGCGATCCTCTTTTGAGGGTACATCAGGTTGTTGGCCCAACCAGTGTGTGGGTTGTACGACAAGACCGCTTGAGTCATTAGGATCACGTACTGAATTTAACAAATAAAAAAAATATAATTAGTAGTTGAAGTATATGTTTAATTTAACGTACAAAAACCTTTATTTTATTTATTTATTATTTAAATTTATTCTTTACTTATTCTTTTATTTATTATTTACTTTATTATATAAATGGATTTTAACTATTACAAATGATCTGCCTTGATCTTTTCTTTTTCAGGGACCCGAAACAACCTTCCAAATCATTATAAGATATATTTTTCGTAATGTTTATCCAACACTCCGTAAAAAGACGAGTTTAAATACTGTAAGTAATTTGTCTTCACATGTTGCAAGAAGTTAAGATTTTACAGTTTAATAAAACCCAGTACCCTTGGCGGAAGGGTCTTCTGATCTATATGGCTGCAGTTTCAAGCTTCTTTCATTAAAAATATATATGTGGCCATGATTAGTGCTGGACTATTTTGGATTGGACTACGGTATAAACTTTGCTTACAACAGAAAATATGTGTTCAGAAACAGATTACAAATAATTTGTTATCTGTTTCTGAACCAACGAAATAAAAAATTATAACCTTTAGGTGTGGTGGTGTTTCCTGACTTGAAAAACTAACATTTTGGGGAAATATAATAATATAATAAATTGTGTATCAATCAAGGTTTTGAAAGGTGTCCGAGAAGGGGAAAATTGACGACGGGTGAGTGATCGCTTTCATTGAAAGCGTCCATAGACTACGGTACTTGTTTATCGGCGGGCAGCTCGTACACTTCACGAAGATCCATATTATAATACCGCATAATAACTTTCCACTTACCCCGGTAACACATAAGTAGACATGCTGCGTAAAAGATGGCGTGTACTGTATCCAGGTAAAAGTATTCATGAAGAAGAACACACTAAAAGCCACCGACCCAATGGCCAATTGTGTTATTGTATTCAATACATTCAGGCATATTACATGCCATGGTTGTGGCTGCGGCTCCACCATATGCCGTGGTCCACCATCTTCCATTCGATGTGGGGGCATTGGCGGAGGTGGTGGTGCTGCCATTGATAACCACGAATTTAACCCTAATACGTTGAATTTTTTTTGAATTTTTTCGTTGTGATACGATATAGAGCGTTATGAGAACTGACAAACAAAATATCAGCCAATGTATCTCTTATCTTCGAATTTCTTAAAGATATATGAGAAATAGATAATGATTACGATGGTCCATATTTCGACAGCCATAGATAGTGTCAGTCATGGTGTAACTAAATTAAATCTATTCCATTTTAGGGTTCCGTACATCAAAAGATAAAAGGAATCCTTATAGGACTACTTCGTTGTCTGTCTGTTTATCTATCAAGACCCTTTTTCTTGATGAGCTTGGGGAGATATTTAGTTAAATGTAATAACACATAATTAAGTGGGTCAACGCAATCTAGATGCAGCAGTTTATGCCAAATATTTTAATATACACAAAAGAGTCAAAACCTATAGGGAGCTTCCTGTTATCTTAGGACCGTTAACGAAAAGCACCGTCTTATAACACAAGTAAAGGGGAATTCCAAAAACTGTAAATTTGTGAAGCCGGATAATTCTAGATATTCAATTCTCGTGATATCAATATAGGAAAACCGGCCAAATGCAAATTGGACTCGCGTACCGAGGGTTCCGTATAATGAACGTTGTACGTAGCTATGTAAAGAACTTTATACATCAAAAGTATCTAGGGATCAAGTACATATTTAACTATAACAAAATATCAAATGAATATTTATCAAATCTATCTTATCTTCAAGATTGGCTTATTATTTTGATTTTAAGTGATCGTACGGAACCTTCGGTTGCATTTCGCTAGTTTTCTTAATATTGATAGTAACATCAAAACAGTGTAGGTATATTTCAGTTCTCGAGTTACTAACGGCTGATTAGGTGTTCAAGAATCCGACAAAGGCAGGTCACCTTTTAGGGGTTTTACGTTTTTTTGGAAATTAAATAATTCGTACTGTGTTCACAATCAATAAGAATATCAGTCCCACAGAATAAACATAGCATGTTAACGCTCGTACATATTATTTAGCATCAATCATTATTTATTATACTTCAAATGTAAACACATTTATAGAAAGGACCATAAAATAAAATAGTTTCTGGTGTACACAAATAAAACCAATTTAATAATAATTAATAAATATAATTTTAAAATTATCATTTTGTTACAATATGTTGTTAAATTTCTTTATAGCATGTTCCTTGCTCTTTCAACAATAGCAATCCAAAAGTCTAATGAGACCAATACAGTAAATAACCAAGTGAAGAATATGAGCAGTACCACAATATCGTCCCGACCGATCCATGAGGTGAAGGAATTGTACTGAAATGCTGCACAAAGACTGCCTGTGGCCAAAAAGAGACTTCCTATCCCAGTGACATAGTGAAACGATTTAATCCTGAAAGGGTTAATGTAGGAACGGAATTTCTGAGCATACATGGCTAAAATCCCATTTAATAAGCTGGCTAAACAACACACAAGTGCAGCTAGTCCTGAAACAAAAAATATGTCGTTACCTACATAGAGAAAACACGTAAATCAGTTTTATTTAATTAAGCAGTATATATGGTGATTTGTATCTATTGTATATAGAAAACAAATAATTCTTGGTATGACTAATTTTATAGTTCATAACGACTTGGTTTAGCATCATAAAAGAAAAACTATATAAACCATAATTTATTAAGGTGTGTAGTATGATGCATAGTATGAGCAAATGAACTTATGTTATTATTTTAATCAGTATTAATGACAAGACATTGAGGCATATTACATTCTGACACTACACACTCACACTGATTAAAATAATAATATAAGTTCATTTGCTCATACTATGTAATTTACTTTTTTAATCACCATCATCAGCATATCAGCCGAAAGACGCCCACTGCTGGACAAAGGCCTCTCCTAATAATATATGGTTTTTTATGGTTTTAAAAAGATAACGCCTGCACTAGAGACATGAATCCCTGGGTCGCAACTCGCAGGATACTTTCATCACAATAGTATCGCAGTATGATGGTCATAGTACTCAGAAAGAAGCTGCCAGTCTTCTGGTAGATATTCCGTCGTCGGGGTGACTTCTATGCCCCCTTCTGATATTTACCACAATCATCACACAGCCTTCTTACTTAGCGGGGTACTTCACAAACACATAATTGACAAAAACAACACTCAGAACAACTATTTATTTATCACACAAATAGTTGTCCTGCGCGGGAATCGAACATGGGATACGAAGTGACGAGGCGACTATCTTAACCGCTGCGCCACACGTGCAGTAAATTGAAATGCTTTGAATTGTTACTAACCTAACTGTATCATGTCTGTAATTAAATACTTCTAAGTATTTATGGAATAAAATAGGATGTTTTATTGCTCGGCCTTAAGGTATGATCAGATAAATATATACTATTAAACTAGTGTTCGCTATGGAATAAGATAAGTTATTCTATGTCACGAAGCTATAAACGTAATGCTTTTAAATAATTCTTTTGATATAACTGGGTGTATATTAATGATAAAGATCTAGTTATAACCTATTAGAAATCTCCTGTTTATTATCTACAACTGTCTCTTAAATAAGGACTAACCTATATAACAAATTTTTATTATTTCGTATATGCTCATGTAAGTCTGTTGGCGTGGTTGGCAAATGCTTGATTTTCACGCTGGAGTTCGTAGGTTCGATTCCCACCCAGGACTAATATTTGTGTGCATGAACATATCAGTTTGTCCCGAGTCTGGGTGTAATTATCGATATAAGTATGTGTTTACAAAAGAAAAGTAGTATACATATGTATGAGTTATCTGATTTCCATAGTACAAGCTCTGCTTAATTTGGGAAAAAATTACCGTGTGTGAATAATGTCCCAAGATTTTAGCGGCTAAGACAGTCGCCTCCCCGCTTCGTGTCGCTGTTTCGAGTCCCGGGCCGAACAACTTTTGTGTGACCCATAAATAGTTGTTCTGAGTCTGGGTGTAATTTGTGTCCGTCTATGATATGTTTGTTAAGTACCACAGGGACAAGAATTCCCGTGACACAGGGATAAGAAATCCCTAATGGGGCGTAGTCTTTAAAAAAAAAACAAAAATAAAAGCTGTCCAAAGTATTTTAGGCTTACTCCTAAGGCGCATACATAATATGAGTCTTATTATGGAAATTATTTAACCGTCGCTAACCAGCAAGTTCATAATAACTTATTTCCTTCAGTTAACTGTTACGAGCTGTACAAGTATGTTCAATAGCTGTTCTAGACTTGGAAGCATGTAGTCTACAGATTTCTCTTTTAGATTAGCTATTAAAATTACTTTGTGGCAGAACATATGCAACCACTTCCTATCTAGCTACGTAATAAATACGTAAAAAGTTTGTGCACAACATGAGCTTTCACATTTATGTATTTCTAATTTTGTATCGGTATCTATTCGTACTAATAAGGGATACTCTAGTACAATCGGCAAAGAGTTTAATTCTTCCGGAGGCATACTTCCCTAAGTATTTTATTTTAATTCACTCGTCGATGTCATTGGAAATACCCATTTTCAAATCTACGCCACTATCTATTAAAAGGACATAGGTATACAATTTTACTTATAATGTCACACAATTGTGTAGTCTGTTATTACGTGTATAATATTCAAACTAAGATTTTAATCATGTTTACTAGTGTCCGACCGAAACTGGTTTTTACGGCCGAAACCAAAACCGAATTTCGGCAACGGTCTCAGTTCGGCCGAAACCGAAACCGAAACTTCCTTATAATGATCATATTTTGAGTAAAAATTAAATAAAACGTTATTATAATCCAGTCAGTAATGTTTATTTTATCTTTAAATCACATAGCTCTGCAGTCTTTGACATTTTCACTTAGTTGAAATAACCAATAAAAATATTTAGATGTTAGGTTTGACCTTGATTCTACTATAATCTATGTATCGGTCTGTTATATTAAATTATATTTGATTTTTTTTTATTTAGTTTACTAAACTGGCGTACATAATATTAAATAAAAATATAAATGTAAGTTCTTGAAAAAGCTTAGTGTACGACCTTATTGAATTAAAGACAGCATGCAATATGTTGATGTTTACTACTTATTATTATGCTATAGGATGTGATAAAACTTTAAATTTACCGAAATCAAAATAAATCACACAAAAACTAACAACAAACAAAACGAACTGCGAACACGGACCAGTCAAAACATGATTATGCCCTAGACGCGGCGAAATGTCTAATAATCTACTTCGCTTGTATGTAATTTAACGCACCGAAAATTACCGAGCAGAGCGCGAGAACTCCCGAACGCAGTTTCGGTTTCGGTCGTAGTAACGGCAGGTTTGCTGCCGAAACCGAAACAAAACCGAAACTCGTTTTTTTGCCGAAACTCGACCGAAACCGAAACCGAACATTCGGTCGGACACTAATGTTTACTGAATAATTTACTTAGTGTCACTTAGGAGAGTATACCTACGATGTACAGAATTATACTTGGGTATCATGAAATTTAATATAAGATATATTTAGTTTCAGGTAAGGGAAACCTACAGATTATATACAAGAGCTATTCGTGTACCTATATACAAGGTATAACATAAACAGGGGACCAAACTTAGGACTAAAAAATCTACCTATGAAACTGAACAACGCAACATTTAAAATATGTACACAAAAACAAATATTAACTCCCCATACAAGAACAACGATCACCTGCCGTTATAGGGGACGAATTTTTTTTTAAATCCATGGGTATATACTTCTCTTTAAGACACATTTAACTCACTATTTATGTTACACCTTGTATATGGGTCCGCAAAACAGTTTTAAAAGTAATATAATATTAAAGACTATAAGTCTATTGAGATAGTATTACTTCTAGTGAAATACATTTGTTGCGCGTGGCTCTATCACCCAAGTAATGGTGTTTTATATTATCGAGCCTACAAAAGTATACTCGTTTGCAAATTTTTATCTTACTATCACAAGTACATGTAGGATATCAATGGATTTTATTCAGTTTCATGTCAACAATGTGGTTCGGCCATTTTTATTAGAAGAATGCCGCTACCGTACCTACCACATCGAACTTAATATCTATTTTGATAACGTATATAGTTATTAAATACTCGTCTTTTCTTTACTAGCGAATTTCATTGTACTTTTTTATGTGTCGAGTCTCTAAAATGTATTTCTAATACTTCTGATTACAGTGTAATTAAATAAATGGAATATATAAAATATCTACCCAATTTTCCATGTACGGAATTAAAATGCGTCGTTTTCTCGTATATGATGAGACTTGCGCCGGCGGTGACAAAGATTGCTGCTATAACCTGAAGAACCCAGTGGATGTTCTTTCTGTATCGACGTTTTATGAAGATCGACCAACTGTTGTACTTAGACATTATTAGATTGCCTTGGCACATGCAGAATTGATACTGAAAGAAAATTTATGATAGTGAGTACTGCGTATGCGTAAATCATTGACCAGCGGAGCTTGCGTGGCGACGAAGGTCCTTGTCTCGGGTCTTCGTCACCAGGCATGTTCCCCGGAAATCATGAAATAATGAAATTTATTCAGCACTTGGGTATTAACATACACTTGTACATATCAAGCTCACAATGCAGTTCATAAACATAGTCGAATCCTACTAATATTATAAAGGCGAAGGTTTGTGAGTGTGTTACTTCTTCACGGCTAAACGGCTGGAGCGGTTTTAATAAAATTTGGTATGGAGTTAGCTAACACCCTGGATTAACACATAGGCTATAATTTATAAAGATTAATGGGGCTAATACCGCGGGGCACAGCTAGTACATTATGAAAATAACAAGAAACAATTGAATTAGTCCGTCCGTGCGGTCTGTTTTATCATACACCTGTTTAATGATTTACACTTACTCTGTACGGAAGCCAGATAGAACAGATAGTGACGATGGCGCTTGGCTCAGAATTTGACCAATGAAATTACAGAAAAACATAGGGGTGTATAACTGCAAGCATGGGGATTGGCCAAAGCTATAAAGTAACAAGTGTCATCATCACCATGTTAGTTTCTTTTATATATATAGAATAGGGTGGCAAACGAGCAAGTGGGTCACCTGATGGTAAGTGATCACCGCCGCCCATGGACACTTGTAATGCCAGAGGCGTCTCAAGTGCATTGCTGGCCTAGGCTTGCTTCTTAAAAGTTGCCATATCTTATCGGATCGGAAATAGTTCAGCAAGTCTGTTTGTTACTATGCTATCGTATAGTTGATTTAATTTCGGCTAGAAATACATTAGATAATTTGAAAAGAATCATGTACATCATTCAAACAGTATCAAAAAACTTTCATTCAAGACATGCACATTTTTAATGCATCATATGTTGGGACGATATCTGCCTATATACAGTTAGGGCCACAAACCGCATAGTCTCCAAGCTCCTAAGTTATTGCCAAAAATGATTTGCTAGCGCTAATTTGCAGCGTTGAAAATACGGTTAATGTAAAAGAAAGAAAGGTTATGAAATATACATGTTTGAGGTTTTTTGCGTTCCGTTCCGTTCCGTTTTTAATGAAAAACGGATATTTTATTATGATTACCGCGATGTAGTAATAGTACAAAAGCCGGAAATTGAGGGACCCACCTCTAGTTCTATATAATAATACCTATATATAAACTACTAATTTATATGTCACTATTTTATTTTGTAATACTACGTATACATTTATTTTTTCTGAAAATGTTAAGTTGTCCGAAAATTCAGTACTATCGTTATCCTAACCCTGCGTGTAAGAAAACGTCAGTAACTACTTAATAAGATTTTCTTACCCCTAAAACACTCAGTATTATATGCAAATGATACGATGTAATCACTGAATTACACGCAAACAATATGCACACGAACACAGTTAAGAACATTAAACTGTTTGCCAATACGTTAATACATAATCTTATGGATTTTAACCATACACTGTCTTCTGCATTTGCCTTTTCTGTTTCATTATTATTAGTTTCTGACATATTACTAGTTACACCGTACGATTACTGTTATAACACAATGGGTACTGATAGAAAATATATTCTGTAAATAGAAAGCTCTTGAAAATGGACACGTCATATCACTTGCTTAACAAGTATTTAATCTTGATAATACTTATTTACCCTTGATTAGCTATTGCTTTAGAAAGTATAAATGTTTGACATTTATGCACGCTTTGTCTATGTACCTTTTCTCTGTTCAAACATGGAAAATACTTGTTTTCATTTTATATTCGAAAAGGACGACTTGGTTCGCATTTTAGTGTACCCAAAGGGAGTGTTGCCATTAAAAAAAAATAGTGTTCAGCGCCAAAGAAAGCGAACTATAATATTGTTTGAATGAAGACTGGTTGGTACGATGGCTTATAGTAGCGCCGCCCACCAGTTGAATGAAATAAAATAAAAAAAAAACAATTTAAAAAACGCGCGAACTATACAGCGTATTTGTTAATATTCATGGATTGTTAGAAATTTATAGTTTTCTTTTGAACAATGAATTCTTCAAGTAACAGTAAAAGTATTAACTCCTGAAATTATTAGAACTGACGCAAGAAATGCGATGCAAAATCGCGGGAGAAATATATATTAATATTCTTTATTTGCAGTAAAGTTGGTACATTTAATTGGTGTTATAACTAATTAAATATAATTTAGCTAATAATATAACTATTAAAATATGAAAGCCTATGGTAATTTTATTGAATGGAGAGATGCAAGAGGCGCCAATAATTTTTAATAATCAGTGTTTTTGGCCTTAGTACTTAGCTAAAACTAAGCAACGTTCCGCTCTTTGGTAAGGTACCCACCTTCTCAATGCAAAATTCAACAATCAGTCGCTGCGTCCAACTACATCCAAAAATCGATATTCACAGTCACATTTTCCTCAAAATGAGCCAGGTTCAGACATTATTTCAAACACGCAGAATATAAAATCTACAACAATCTCTTCTCTTTTCATAATTGCGAAAATGTATCAAATGCAAATATAAGTTTTTAGTTGTTTTATTATTAGATACTATTTAATTTCAATTTAGTTGTAACTCTTTGTTTTATTAAATAATAATATTACAATAAAATATGAGGCGCCTTTTATTTTATCATAGTGGGTGATGAAAAGTGGAGTATCATTCGGGCGTAAAATACATTTTTGGGTCGGGCGACGTACTTTGAATCCCTCGCTAGGTTCAGGATTCTACTAAACAATCCCTCACTTCACTCTGGATTCAAAAAAGCGCCCTCGTCGTAAGAATATTATTTTCCCCCTTATGATACAATCTACAATTACGGGTTGACTAACACAATACAAGATATTCACTTCTAAAAATTTGAGCCGTCTATTACATGTTTGTAAAGTACCTCGCGACACAGGGATTAGACTACGTAGCGCGGGGGAGGTCTTTTAAAAAAAATTAATATTGAAAGGCAAACGGCAACTTTATATGGGACTTTTGTACCGGTAGTAAATTTCGTGTTTCGGGATATTTTATGTTTTAATTGGTAGTTAATGTGATAGAAAAGGCATTTTTAATTTCTTAGATTTTTAGAACTTGGGATATAAAAGTTATAGCCAGTTTTATTTCAAGGTTACGTTTGGTAATCTGTGGGTCAACCCCATGACCATGGATACATTGCAGTTCGAAAATCACTCTTACTGCCTAAGTAATAAAGATACTGTAAATATCAAATTGTGTCTACTGATGTGGCAATGAAATGCTAGTGTTAACTAGTGTACCAATGAAGATTGTTACATATTATATTTACATAAACATTGTTATGGTGATATCATAAAGTAGATGTTGTCGCTCTTTTTGTAGTCTTTTACATGGATTTATTCCGAACCTGCCCCGAAAACCCTAACCGGGTCGCAAGTTAGGTTAGGAATATGCAAATAACATTATTTCAACAAATAATGAAAAGTTCTTTATTTCCATTTATTACAAAGTTCATAACCCAGTGTACATTTGTGTGAGGTTGCGAGGGGTTTTATATGAGCTTTTGAGTGGAGGTAAATAAAATAACAGTAAAATAGGTTCTTTGTTTTTTGTAACTACATTTATTTTATTGATATTATTATTAATTTATCCTGCATATATCCTACATATATTTGCAGGTCGGGTAAGACACTACCTTAAGTACCAACCAATAATTATCACATAGTACAAAGCAACATTGGGTTTATTGAGAACTTCACTCCCATCGGATAATGCAGGTCTGCTTAGTCTGGGCAAGCGAATGTTGCAATTAACACATTGCAAACTCGTCATTTTAATTAAATGATAAAGCGTCCTTTCGTGAATCCATTGTCAACAGATATATATTGTAGTACGGAGGAACTGATGCTTAACACGTAAAATCTGCAAGATAATTTCCTAAATTGATGACATGTATCAAAACAACAGCAATAAATACCTGACAGATTGTCATTGCCTGTCAATAAATAATTGCCATGAACAAAAAAATAGTGACGATGAAAATCGTTCCTATTCTAAATCATTAATTATTACGTTTTAATGGAACTACTGTGCTTTCTTAGGTATAATAAATAAGTCTATAATTATATGATTTATATGTAATGTTGTTCCCTTTTATAAATAATTAATTATAATTGCGACATTTGTATTATTTTACACATGGCAATTTCTGTAAACGTAACTGCGTTTAGTTAACGATTTTATTACGTTTATTTATTGAAAATTATTGAAATATTCTTATTGATTTAATTAATTAATCCCAAGTTCAAAAAATATTATACTTACATTAATATTAATACCTTAGTTGTCTTAATAAGTGGTACAAATTATATAGCTGAACAACAAAGGAAGTATGCGATACGAATTCTGCCATTCTCTTTTGATTATGAGAGCGAAGTTCGTATCAGTAGGAGCGATTATATTGTAAGAATGATGTCAAAATACATCATCATCATATCAGCTGAACGACGTCCACAGCTGGACAAAGGCCTCCCCCAAGGATCAAGGTGTAACATAAATAGTAGAGGAAACTTATAGAACGCTGTCTTCATACTTATATGAAACTGAACAAATAAAAGAAAAACAGTTTATAAAACGACTTTTTTGCCAATTGCGCAGGACATATTATAGTGCACAAGTGTGTGCGCAAACACAGGGGCACTTTCTATTCCAACACTCTCATGATCCGATGGGACGACTAGCGACACGACCGGAAAGGGTTCAGGTACAGGACCGATGGCTTTACGTGCTCTTCGAGGCACGGGGGTGTATACCGCCAACTTCCAGACTTCGGGCTGATACTGAGAAATTTATTTTTACGGAAAAATACCAAAATCATTTGGCCCGACCCGGGATTTGAACCCAGGACCTCATTTTCTGCGGTTGAACACGCTACGCTAGACCAACGAGACAGTCAATATGAATATAATGTGATAAGGTAGGTAGGTAACTACGGTGGAAGCTAGGTTCTCTCAAATGAAAACAAAGATCAGTGTTTAAAGCTTATTATTTTTGTACATTGTTATATGCATCATTAGTATAGACAAAATTTTATTAAACTGTAGATAAAACTCTAGTTACTTTTAGCGAAAACCAATTAATACATACATTATTGTGATGGTAGGAGTACAATGTTTTAACTAATACAATCATATAAATACTTAACAGCCAGTAAGTAAATGCACTATACATATAAAAATAATTATCTATTTACACATCATTTTTTATTAATACAGAAATGACTCTTTGATAATAGAATCGGTGTAATAAATTATTACGAACACTGTTAAGGTAAGTGTCCACTATGTTCACGAATCAAAAGCGCTACGTCTGCTCAAACAAAGCATTTACTAACATACTTGAAACTTTTTCCATCTTTAGATAAATGTTGAATAATAATTTATTATGACAGATTCTAAAGAACTGTCAAAATTTAAAATACGATTTATATAGGGATAAGAATATCATAGGTTAACCAAACATAATAGAAAAAATAAATGGACTTATATAACTTCCTTGCGTTGACCTCTCTGCAAAAACGCGTTTAAAGAAGTTTTGACTACAAAAGTATTTTTGAAATTACATTACTCCTGCTCATTTTTGGAAACGTATTCATTCAACGTATAACGTATTCAAAAGACGTAAATGTTTTGTGAGGGCTGTATTTTATTAACGCTATGATATACTATACGAGCGAACATCGTTCGTCACGGAGGGACGCCAGGCGCAACATGCTCGCATCAGCCTCCCTCGCTGACAAAATATAAAACTAATTAGTACAAGTGGATTCAGATTTACTTTCTATAAGTAAATAACATAGAAACTATTACAACAACAAGAAATACTATTTTGTTCTTAATCTAATTAACATAGCCTAAAATGCATTACAAATGTAAAATGAACTGTAGTTGCGAACATGCTCTTATGTATATTAGATAGGTACATAATTAATCTCCTAAGCAATATACAGTTTACGAAATTCGGTAAAATACTTTTAAGTGATTACAATAAGGCAAGTTATAAACAAATCTACGAATATAATTGTAGTTGGTGCTCAACTCACTAACATGTCGTGCAATAATAAGGTAAAAATAAACATGTATTTTATTATTAAAATTTTGAGAATTATGTTCTACAGTTCACAGATCGACTCCAAAACTCGACTAAACAATCTGGAGATCACAAAACTATTCCTAATACTTACAGAACTCGAACGTCTTAACAGTTCAATTGCCGCGCACACTGCGTTCACTAACAGCTCGGCATGTTCAAGGAAATAATTACAAAGGATCTTTTAATAAACAAAAAGATCCAAAAAATCATAATATTTAAAAACAATGCAATTAATTTGGATATTCTGCTTACACATCTATGATCTATACTGCTAATCACAATATTTTGGTATTATTTACCACAAAAATATGATGAAGCCAGTACTTCGTCTAGAGCAAGGCAACTAGCGCTCTCAAAGTGGCTAAAAGCCTTTATGATGACGTTGGAATCCATGTTTCAGAGGAAATAAAAAAAAATAACGTATCAATGGAGTTAACATATTCGTACGTATAAGCATTCGCATTTAATAACGATAAACTTGCTGGTACAATATATCGAGTAACCGGAGTTTCTCTTTGTTATTAGTTTTCATTACTTTTATAATATATTAATAAAGACTAATACAGTCAATCCGATACTTTATCTAGTCTTGGTCTGTTTCACTTTGGCTTGATTCAGACTTGAACACTTGATGCACTAACGTTACCTTTCAAGCATATTAATTATTGAACGCCCTACTTTCTCCGTGAAAGGATTCGTTATATGCGAGTTCAGATATCGATTACTGCGGTATGAATCCTAAGATTTTGCACATTTATGATACCAACTAAAGTTGAGACAAAATTGTCTTACTGTATTTAGTCCATGCTTCTTTATCCTTTTTTGGAGAATTTATAACAAAATATACTTTGGTTAATCTATAGCAATCTACAACTGAAAAAAAAATGTATATTTTTTCCATATGACAGAATTTAAAGCACGAAACTTAAATATCTTAACGTTAGAAGAATAATGATAATTATTTCATCCTAAAATAGTAAAGTTTTTTTTTCTATTTTACAATAGAGGTGATGATAGCAATTAATTGAGTCTGACAGATATCTAGCACAAAATGTATATTTTTAATAAATGATAGTTATTTCATTATAAATTAAAATACTGACTATCAAAATAAAACGCATGCTAAGACTCAACAGACAATTGAAAGAAAACTCGTTCAACTTTAGTCGTGTATATGCGCTAAGCCCTAGTGCGAGTGAGAAGTGTGCGCAGGCGATTTGGCGCTACTCTCTATACTTTTGTAAAGATTACGTATCTCACTATGCGTCCATTTTGTATCACAATCACAAATCGTGTAATAGCGCCTCAGTGTTGATTAACTGCTAGTACCTGGAAAAACAAAACCATATTATAATATCAGTACAAAATATTGGGCACCTTCGAATGTTTTTCTCCTTTAAATGTTAAAGAAACTATATTGGTATTGGAAACTGTGTCTGTTCGTATATGTGTATGAGTGTGTATGCGCGGAGGTGTGTGTGTGTTTGTTTGTGTGAGTGTGTGTGTGAGAGAGAGAGAGAGAGAGAAAGAGAGAGTGTGTGTGTGTGTGTGTGAGAGAGAGAGTGTGTGTGAGAGAGAGAGTGTGTGTGAGAGAGAGAGTGTGTGTGTCAGAGAGAGTGTGTGTATGTGTTTGTGTTATCAGAAGTTTGCTTAACTAAGGTGGGCAATACAAAAGGTCTTACTCCATGGCAGTCAGTTTACCGTCCGTGGCAGGAGTTGCAGCAGTATTCGGAATAGTATGGGTAATGGCATAATCGTGCCTGCACCGCTAATGCGCAGTTGTTCAGCTTATCCACGCATGCGCCTGTGACGAAAAAAACTTGTTACTTTAATATAAAGAAAATAATGGAGTGAGAAATTAGCATGATGGAAACTCATCAATGGCATTGGATAGATAGAATGTATGCAAAAAATATTTTTGATTTTGTACTAGAATCGGCAAAATTAATCAATATCTAAACAAAATATAAAATTGATTTGCACAACTTTTGATGATTTTAAATTTATTTAAGTATTAATTAGAATGAAATTTGCTAAGAATAAGGTTGTTTATAGCAATTTGTAGCCTAATCCGTTTATAATATTGATAACTTATTTAAAGTCGTGCAATTCTATTAATAAACTTTTCTTTTGTTTAATTCTTATATCATTGTTTTCAATATATTTATATTGGCTAAAATATATTAATAATTTGACATCATACTTATAAAACTCCTACAATGTACATTTTCCAGTACATTATAGGTTGAATAATATCATTGGAATATAAGAAAAAATATCTGGGTAGACATAGCAACACTTGCTTGTTAATTTCCTAATCCTTCAAAAACTAACCACAAAGAAAAATAATTACAAAACACGCTTTTAATTAATCGCTAAGTTGATAATTTTACTGTTCCTAATAATTCAATTTAAACTGACAATGGAAACTAATTCGGAAAGATGACTAAGGATAATATAAGAATAGCAATAAACAAGATTGTATTTATTGGTACAGAATAGTACAAAGTTATTACCGTCAGCATAAGATCTTTCTTTAACATTCTGTACGGTGTGGCTTTGGTGTCTCGTCACGCGTTGTTGTGAATCTGAAACTGAAACATAAAGAAATTGATTTAAACCCGAACACACTTTCCAAGGGTCTTTTAATAATAATAATAATTATTATAAAATTATTATTATTATTATTATTAAAAGACCCTTGGAAATTATTTCCATATCCAACACTACAAATTATTAAATATAAATGTACATATTATTCACTAAAATTATTCAATTGAAAATAAAATAATATAAATAACAAATACTAAAAGAGTCTAGAGTTTTACAGTTTTAGAGTCACATCTGGTAAAAGGTTACACTAGTAAGGAATCATTTACAAACCTGTAGGAGGATTCACCACAGCCGGCTTGACAGGCGGTCGAGTAGAACACCGAGAGGGTACGCAGGACTTTCGAGCAGGCGGGCGCACTCCTGCGCAGTCAGCGTCTCTCGCCGCACCCGTTGCGCCTGCAGCACCTCCTTGAGCGCACCAGACTGTGCGCGATTGAATACCAGCTTCGCACGGGCCTTGGCACTAAAGGAATGTGGTAATAGAAATTAAATATTGAGTGTAATTAATCTTCATTAAACGTTTAATTGATTGTATCTGTCCCGATCAAGTAACTACGCATCTCGCTAGAATGCGGTGTCCTTCCCAATAACCCGCAAACGTCATCGCATTTGTCCCGTACCGACCCATACCATTTCTTTTTGCTAAGCAGGGGGAATGCCTATGCATGCCACCCGCAAAAAGTGTCTGCGGGTGGGTGTGTCGGACTTGCAGCGACTAAACGTAACCTGCCGTGGACTTCTTCTGGCGCCTGATAGGGGGAGCCCCGAGAACGCGGGTACGCTGCTCCGGCGCCCCCTTTTGCGCCGTATCCCAGATGGTCGGGACACGCACCCGGGGAGGGCTGTGATTTGCCGTCCCCAATAGCCGAATCCTGCCAGTACGACACAGCGACTGCGCCACAAACAGTTAGCTGTTTTCCCGGAGCTGCTTGCACGTGGCAACAGTAGAGGACACTTCTCATACTGCCACCGCAGCCCCGAGGGGAGTAGGTCTAACGGCTGCCACCACCGCGCGCCGCGCCGAAGTACTCCGTCTGCGAGTGGGATCGGCTCGCTCTCGATCCCGCTCAGCGGCCTCCTTCTGGAGCATTCTTGCTTCGCAGAAGGAGACCGTAGCGTCCCATGTACCGACCCATACCAACAGAGCGACGATGTCACGAGTGACAATCATGTATAACGGTCATGAACTTAATGCAATTGTACACTATTTACTCTATGGGTAATTATATTATTATACTTAGTTTAGTTTGGTTCCCTTTGGAGATCAAAGTAAGATAGCAGTTGCACGATCAAACCTGGTTGCGGTTTCCAACATTTTAAATGTAAACCTTCCAAATTCCAAGTCTACATCATCTTACATTTCAGAGCCACTTAAATATACCAAAGGTGAAATATTAACACAATTCAATGATTTTTGATGTTGCTTTTAGAATAATAGATATTATTCCCATTTTATTTAATCGTCAAAGAACAGACTATAAGATTAATTACACAAGCCTTGTGGTATTATAATGTCGTTGTCTTTATGATCTATATTATGGAGGGCGGTCCCACTAGCATATTTGGAATCGTTGTCATTCATTACAAACATTCCATTTAATGAACCATCAACCATAATGATCTTTAAATTTTAACGAGACCATAGACCAATTCTATTTTCATAAACCCAAGGACGAGGAAGTATATAACAAATATTACCTCGTACTTCTTGTGGTATTAAAGGGATTGTTTTGATTTTTTTTTGTTAAATGGTAAGGTTATTTGTAGCTCATTGACAGGAACATATAAAATTCACGTAAACCAATTAAATATTCTTGAATAGTTACGAATTAAGTAAGGCAATTGAGTTAAGGAAACACGGCAACGGTGTCCCCCCGACCCTGATCCCCGTTTCCCCAGATCACTAGTCCCCGTTGAGTGTATTAGTGAAATTCAGTGGGTACACTATGTACCCACTCCACACACTCCACTCACATAGTACACTCCTATGAGTGTACTATGTGAGCTTGACAAATGGATGTGCGCTTAAAGCTTATGCGACAAAACTGTACTACGATTCACCATATTTATTTAGAATGCACGCTAGCGCGACACGCTGAAGATCGAAATACGATTAATACGCAACGCAAAATACGCTTCAGACCACATAAAACCGCATTATATAATAAAAATTGTATAGGTATGGCACCTAAGATTTATAATAAATTGCCAGGACATATTGTGGAATAAAGTAATATTACTAAATTCAAATCACTGTTGATAGAACTGTTAGTGAATAAAACTTACTACAGCATGAATGAATATCTTCTGGAAAAAACTATATGACTCCGATTTGTGCATTGATCCATTTAATTGGTAATTTTGTTTTTTTTTTATTATAAATTTATTATTAAATTACTTTTTATTAAATTATGTATGTTATGTATGAATGTAAGTCTATCGATACATGTAAAAAGTGTGACATTTACGTATATAATGTTTTTAATTGTAATTTTCTGTATAATAATGACATTGTAACATTAATAATTGCATGCTCTAACCGGCTGGACATAGCGACCTCAACATCACTAACACCATTGAATGTGCAATGTACCTACCTATGTTCGCAATAAAGAATATTTGATTTGATTTGAAATCTCGTAAAATGCGATTGGCTTTCTGGCACTTCGCCGGCCGCTGCCGCGGCCCGCTCGTTTTCTCGCTCGGCTCGTGCGTTTTTTTGTCATGTTCTAACCTAACCTAACCGAACCAAACCTAAACCCTTTGATCGTTTAGCCAGATGTCGATCTATGTCGCACTAGCGTGCATTCGAACTATGGTGAGTCGCAGTACAGTTTTGTCGCATAAGCGTCAATTACACATCCATTTGTCGAGCTCACGTAGTACACTTGGTACATAGTAGTAATATAGTAACAGATTATACAGTTATAACATTATGAGATCCGAAGCAAAACAAGTTTAACATTGGTGTACTCATCAAATAATTACAAAGCTATCTACCATCGTAACTATAAGCTTAGTGTTCTTGTGGTTGCAATAATTTCCTTTAGGTACCCTTTTAAATTGACGGTACGAGTCAACAACAAAGTGTACTTGAGATTTCTGTTGCCTAGAATTATAACTGAGATTGTGGTAGGATTTGTAACGTATTATAAGATAATCTTGTAATTTAGAACAAGAAAAATCGTGCACTCTTTTAATGCTTAGTTATTATAAAGTATCTGAAGTATTTTTGTTGATTATTTATAGCAAGAAAAGGTTATTTGACAATATCTCATCACGTTGTGGCGCCCCAATAATGAGTGGACAAATCACTGGCCCTAGTTAAAAATACCTACATAATATAATCATTTAATCTATCATATTTTTTTTGTGGGATTCGCACCCATGACCATAGTGTATCCGGCCCCATGTGCGTTAACCGCTCCGCCACCGCACCGTGGTTCTGACACTTGAATTTATACAATCCATTCGATATGTCTTAACGCATTTAAGACGCTTTTAACGCCATCTTACCGAAACCTACACGGCTGACAACGGCTGTAATGCCAATACGTAGATCGGACAATTCCAACAGATGGCGCTTTAAATTATTCATTTTTTAATCCTATTTATTAAACCATAGTTTTTATTATTGACTATTTCGTTTATTATTTTAAGCACTTTAAACATGGTATACTGAAAACAATTTTTCAGACATCTTTAAAATTATCATATTGTTTGTGATTCTGATACACATTCATAATTTATTTATAATTTGTTTCATTAAAATATATTTCAAAGTAGTTTATATACCTCGCCCCAATCACTGAGATACCACGATGGGCTGCAAGTGCCTCCACAAGTGCGTTCAGCTTCTGGTTTTACTCCTCTACACGAACCGTCTCTCAGTCTTCTACCGTTACCACCTATACAGATCACACCACGGACCTGTTTCCCTCCACATGCTGTGGAGCAGGGGGACCATTCACCTGGTAACAATAACAAAGGATTAAATTCAAGAATATTTTATATTCTAATATTTTGTACAATATTTTTCAGATTAATACCGTTTAACCGAAACAAATAGCCGTCAATTCGTGAAGGATATGGACAAAAGAATATTTCTTGACCATGTGTACCAAATATATGAAATATACATATGTATCTCTTTTATAATTTATTGAAACAAACTTTAGAAGAGGCTTTGGCCAATAGCAAATAGTCATTTTTATTTGTTAGGTAAAATAATACCTATGACACATGATACTTCGATGATATAAATATATGTCAGTTGAAATTCAAACCAAAAAAGATTCGGAAAAGTGATCGGTTCGTTTTTAAACACATGCAAAATTATGTATTAGTACAGAATCTTACTTGTAAACCATTGTGCGTCACACTGTTTTCTAATTGCACAAGTTTGTGATGATTCTGGTGCACGATGAGATGAACATCCATTTGGATCAGCGCACCTGACTCCACGAGATTGCACTCCTCCACCCACGCACCAACCTACACACTGGGAGTAGAGAAAATTGTTAGCACAAAACCAGACGCAGCTTTTATTCAGATAAATATGTAGATACATATTTTCATTACTTACATTAGACCATTCGGTGTACAGCCATCCACCCCCAGCGCTGAAACTATAATTGGGTGCAGGTGTTGTTCCTATATCATTTTCTGTCAAGTTAGTCGCGAGTGATATCACAGGACCTTCTCTAAAGGTGTCAGTGCGATCTTTGGGCCGCACCTGACGTCTCGTGTCGAGGCGAGGCGCACTCGTAGTCTTATCAGTGCCATCGCAGTTCGGTATGTCACACAATTCACTACTTGGAGGCATTGGCAAGGGGCATTTTTGGTCACTGATCTGAAAGGCAATGTTAAGTTAAAAACACGTTTCATAAAAATATTTCTATTCTAATCCTGATTGAATCGTTAGATACCTTAGTTATGCCACGTGCGTGATCTTGCACGCAGCCTACAATTCGTGTTCGGTGTGCAGGTCCACAAACTGGACACGGTCCCCAGGCAGCTGACCTCCATCGTGGTGGGCAAGGAGTGCCCCCACAGCGGCGTCTACGAGCCGGTGGAGGCTGTCCGGTGCAATGGAAAGGAGAAACTTCTTTTTCTCCTTTCTCACTTTCTTCCACACACTTAAATTTCCCAATCTGAAGCCCTCCCCCACAGCTTCGTGAACATTGTGAAAACTCCATTACTTTCCAGTTAAACTTCCTACTGCCAATAACATTGCTATCGACTTGAGATTGAGTCTCTAAATTATTGAAATCGGGGTTCTTCGTCAGTGAAGTCTCTTTTCTTGTTTCGAGGTCCCTCGTGTGGGGTTCAGAATTATGATGTCGGTGGTGTCGTTGGGCTACGTGGTGAGACGCAGGGACTGAGGTCGGAATATCGTTACTAGTATCGTCTGGTGCTAAGTCCGTCAAGAATTCGTACTTTATATTCGGGTTTGGTTGGGTGTACAAAATCTGCAAAGGGAAAAAAATATCGTTAACATATACTCACTTCATTCTCATTAAATATATCTTTTTCTGGATATACTAACCATGATGTCGATAGGGTGATGTATGGGCCCGTGTGCAAAGATGGCGTCAAGTCCGTTGTTGCGCGTGTAGATGAAACGTGCGCCGGCGGCTTCGTAAGTACCCGGCGCACTCACCGCGAACTCACCGTTCATTATGTATGAACCATTAGATACTTTCAACGCTGTAACAAAATGTGCACATAATATATATACGTATTCACAAGAGGATTTGGTTGGCGTGGTTGGTAAATGCTTGTCTTTCACGCCGCAGATCGTGGGTTCGATTCTTACCCAGGGCAGATATTTGTGTGCATGAACATGTCTGTTTGTCCTGAGTCTGGGTGTAATTATCTATATAAGTATGTATTTACAAAAGAAAAGTAGTATATGTAATATATCAGTTATCTGGTTTCCATAATTATATAGCACAAACTCTACTTTTTTTGGGATCAGATGGCCGTGTGTGAATAATGTCCCAGGTTATTAATATTATTTCTTACATATTACAAGTAAATGACACAGAACAAATAATCGTGTTCATCACACAAAGATTTGTCCGGGAGGGAATCGAGCTCACGACCTCTGGCTTTGCAGTCAGGGTCACTACCGACTAGACCAATAGGCCAGTCTTATTAAACGAAAGTAATTGAATAAACAAGCGTACAACAATTTGTTGAACCCGACTAAACTGCGAGCGGCTGCGTCATGCAAATAATTAACCACCAATTGTGCAGACGGCTACCTCCATTTATCTCACAATTTGCGGCGTAGGCGCCTCTATTGAAGAGTAGCGGCGCGGTACGCATGTGCAATTCCCATTAATCGATTCGACATCGATCTTTGCACTACCGAACACTTCATCTCTCGGTTAACACGTGGCCTTGTGACCTGCTATTTATGATATGCGTGACGTTTTCAATCAAAAGACGATACTGACACAATATAAAAGCTATTGAGATAATTTTTATATTATCTGCAGTAAATTGTTGTGTGGTTATTCTTACCTATATAATTATCACTTGACATGATTTCAGATACATTAAGCCTGCAAGCGCCTCTGGGCACGGTAGTGACGTAGGAGTATCCCAATGGTAGCCGTGGCCGAGAGAACAACCCCGACACTAAGCGACGACCACATCGCAGTTCTCGGGATGACGCGGATGACAACACTCCTTCGCGTCCCACCGCCTGAGGACAAATTAAAATAATACCTTTTAAATACAATGAAACAATATTTTAGCTACTGTGATGCATTATGCTAAAAAAGTAATTTGTGAAAATTTACCACCTAATAATATAATTTGACCGAACGTGTGGCGTTAAGACATTTTTGCTGACCGGGTTCGACTCCCGCGCAGGACAAATATTTGTGTGACCCATGAATATTTGTCCTGAGTTTGGATGTAAGTACATAATTTGTGTTCGTCAATTACAGTTTTGTAAAGTTTATAAGTTCTTATCAACTTTTTTCTATATACAATATATTAATTAATAATTTTTGGTTATGGTTAATGTCACTCTTAGTTTTGGATTCAGTTTTTTGTTATTAGACTATTACTATGATATAATTGTGTGGTGGTAATACTCTTGGTCGGTATTTATTAAAAGGGTAAACCATCATTAAAATTAATTTATTATATGTATATTATTATGTATGCTTTAAGTATAAATACGTATATTTTTACAGGCTTACATGGTTAAGTTTGTATCAGCTATAATCAAGTTCCGGCTAATAAAAAGTTAATTCTATATCCGATGGATTAGTCATGCATCCCATATTATATTCGTAGAGCGTTATGCTGATTTACTGCTCGAATATTTAGTTGTCAGCGTATTACACGGGCGTCGTAGGATTACAAGTTCATGATACTTGCATTAAGTACGGTGAAGTGTGGCTGTTTCACACTTTACACTAAGACTGCCGAGTTAGCTGGTAAAGTGCATGAAAGATTACCGCTCGTGTTATAAATAGGAATACATTTTATTCGTAACATATACAATGTACGAAATTTACATACATACATAGACTCGCGCCTGTTTCCAAGAGGTGTAGGCAGAGACAACGGATTTCCATTTGTCACGATCTTTGCACACCTCTTTTGCCTAATCAGGAAATATAGGTGCCAAACGCTTAGTGTTTATTCGATCCGAGTAGCGATTGAAAGATGTTACTTTGGGCGGTAAAGAAACATAGTAATTGCCTTCCTCCCTATGGTGGGAATACATTTTAAAAATAGAACTAAATTTGGATAGGATGCCGGCTGTAAAAAATATAACAAAATTAAGAAAAACTACACAATGCCGTTAAAGAAGTTTTCACTTCAAAACCCCTACATTAAAGATTCCCGAGATTTGGCTAGGAAAAAGAGTGGAGTTTAGTCCTCCAGGGGTTTGTGATTTCATGAAACAAGACGACGCCGAACATTTTCTCAGTTTATCTCAACGTAGTAGGTACAACGTAGGTTTAGGGTTTGAAAGATATACGTCCATTGTCATCTATAATATCCGTATTCCTCTTACTATCAAGTTTTTTTGCAAACTGTTTGCTATTTTGGTTCTTTTTTATCTGTAAGATCTTTCCATGACTTTGTGCAGCAAAGGAATTAAATTAATTATTATTTAAATGGCAAATGGTGCGGTGACGGCGGCAAATATCAGAATATCATCACCCCATCTCATCCCGTGGGAGGCGTAGAAGTCGACGCCAGGGAATATCTATCAGAAGACGCGCAGTATCTTCTTTCTGAGTACTATGACCATAATACTGCGATCGCCAACCGTCTGCCAAGGGTGGTGATTATGGCATATCCCCTCAAGATGATTCTTGATTAGGCTTCTGTTCAGCAATGGACTTCATTTAGCTATTATGAGAATGATAATAATGGAACATGCGTCTTAATCATTGTATTCACACAAAGTTCTATCGTAAAATCTTAGAGTATATTATTTTTAACACTGATATACTGGTGTAATTATGTGACATTGAAATATTATGCTGTCCACTGGGTAATCAGGGACCAGTCATGAACTCGTGCCTCTAATATAAACATTAATTTAGAGTATTTGCATATCTACTTAAATGTTACAATCACTTTACCACGTTGTAAATCTTGTTATTATTGTGTCAGTTTAAATTGTAATTGTTATAGTGTTAGTGTTATTATTAGATTACAGAAAGTAAAGATACATATTTAGTTATGATTGGATTTGAAATGTGCTAAGAAATGTAGAATTAATTTGCAAGTTTACTATTGTTATAGTCATCTTGCTAGATAATAAATTAGTTACTTATTTATTGTTGTATACTATCATAATTTTGAAACTGTCAACTATTAACTACTAGATTTAGTAAACACAACACGTCGAGGAATTCCCATGTATTTACTTTTAGTATTACTTTACAGTTCATTTAAATTACGTAGGTACTCAGACTTCTGAAGATTAAAATGGCTTGATCTACATATTACGTGGTTACATCAAACTGTAGTCTTCAAAGTTAATCTTACTTTATGCATGACTACTTAAGCTAATAGTTTTGTTTACCTCAAGTTATAACTAATCTGCTCGTATAAAGGTAGAATAACAGCGAGAACCGTCTGTTATGTGGTTATACATATAAATTGAGATTAAACTATTTCTGGAGCTCGTTGAATAAACGGGTGTATCTTGATTAACTTAATACATTATCAAGTCATGGATTAAGTTCATTGTAACGTAAATCATGAATTCATTAATATATATTTGTGTTTAGAATATAATGTTGTTGTTGCTTTAATCTTGTTTAGCGTTTATTTTATGATTTGCCGTAATTGTGTTTTAACAAGCCCGAACGGCTGGCTTGAAATAATGTAACAGCTTGTAAAATTAAATGTTTATCACGAAATGGTTTGAATTAATGCTTTGAGTTTAATCGTTTTCATTCCAAGTTCGGTCCCGGTTATAGTCTTTTGACAAGAGTCGTTAAATCATGTCAAAGGTTAACTGGATGACTAGAACAACTCTGACACTTGGGTATCCACGATATATACGATAAAGAAAGAAGAAAAAAAAGAAATAGTCCTAAGGAAATGTTGAAAAAATTAAACGTTTGTTTATTTAAGTAGTCTAGCATTAAGATATATTACGAAATAAACTTTGTATATTCATTCAAAACTTTCAGAGAATGTTATTCATAATTCCTACTATTCAGATCACCAGGTAGACGAGGGCTTTCAATTGAGGGTAAACATATCACAACTCACACTAATAGTTCTAAAAATATGAGCACTTTGAAGAAACAAAACGGCTGTTTAAAATACAGGTATATACGTTATAGTTTTAAAATAGATAGAAAAATATTGAAAGATAAATGTAAACGAATTGGCACGTTTTATAATATTCGTCTAATGCATTTCATGTAAGTGTAACAAAACTAACTATAAACATTTTACAAAGAGCATCATAGGTGGTCCTCAATCAAAACCAACTAAATTTAGTCTATTTGATTGATTTTTTTGGTGGTTTGACTTTGATTTGTACCGTGCCCTATAAAGTCTGCTAAAGGCTTATATATATGATATCCTAGGACATCCTAGGACATTATTTTACACACGGCCATCTCATCCAAAACTAAGTAGAGCTTGTACTATGGGAACCAGATAACTGATATACTACATATACTATTTTTCTTTTGTAAATACATACTTATATAGATAAATTACACCCAGACTCAGGACAAACAGACATGTTCATGCACACAAATATTTGTCCTGGGTGGGAATCGAACCCACGACCTCCGGCGTGAAATATATATATCCTCTATATATATTAGATAGTATAGATATATTTTGATTAGGCTTATGATTGTTTTCAGTGATTTTGATGCTGATTAGATTATGATTTAGTATAAAATATAAATTAACTACCAATTTGGAGCATGATTTTTCGGATAAATTTCAATAATTATTTTTGACTCCTTTGGCAGTTAACCTGACTTCTGATTCACAGGTGTGGTCATGAACATGTTTATTTATTATAAATTTAGAAAAGAATAATAATAATAGTAAAGAAATACTTTTATCCGCTAGTGTCCTTAGTACAAGATTTTTTTTAATTATTATTAGTACCAAAACCAGCTAATAAAATGTTTGCTTTACCTGCATAACTTAGTACCTAACTTACGTCACACAGGTATTTGAAATATTTTTGTAACCTGTGTTCATAGTAATCGTCTAAAATTAATTTAACTTAATATACGATGAAAGGTGTTCTAAAAAGTCTATTAAATGAAAACCACCACGACCATCCACGTAAAACCTTATTTGTGTAATTAAAAAAAGCATTAAATCCTTGGTAAGTTCACACTTAAATAATATAATACTACCATAATCATTTATTTCTCCCTAAAAGGTACGAATAAATGTACAATTCGTGAAAAATAAAAAAAAAACTAACATTAATTTTGAACCTTTGTGAGCTGACAAAGCTACTGAAATAACTATTATATAAGTGAAAATAGATGAAATACTAGATACAACTGAATAAAAAAAATAGTTATTTTTCTCTAAGCTAGATGAAAAATGCTGAATAACGAAAACATATTTTAAGATTATTTTATTTTGCTAATTATGATTTTTGAATTTATTATCTTCTCGAGTTACTCTGCAAAGTTACACATAATAATTTAATGCATCCCAGTACAAATCGAAGCACGTTGAATGGGGACCGCTATAAATAATCCGCTAAGAGCCTCATCCTTCATCCAGCTAGCTAATTGACAAATTGTACGATACCAGCATATCGAAATACTAGTAACTGCAATAATGAAGATGGCTAATTAACATTTCACGGCTATCTGAATATATATTACACTGATGACACGTTTAAATGTTTGCTTAAGTACTGAATATACTCGTTTGACTTTGACCAACTTACTTGGCGTTTCATGTAATTACGACTAATAGGATACTGTTGTATAAACCACGCTAAGATCTCTAGACTTCTTCTCTCCCTTGCATTTTTCCATCCCTAATGGGGTTGTCTCCTAATTTAACTTATTTCGTCTATCTACATGATTGATTGAGTGAATAAGACTCCGGACACAGGTGGGCGAAAGCAAAGAAAACCGTCTAGGTGGGGAGTGTCGAGCAACTCCAAAATGGACCGTATTTGTGGAGCAGTAGTCCAATTCATGGCCCATTTAACATCGTGCATCTTAGGAATGCCACGAGCAGGGCAATCAGTATGGCCACGTTCTGGGCCATATATTTAATTAGTTTGCACCAACACGCTAAGAAGAAGATCGAGTGAATTTCATGCGACTACGGAACCCTGAAAATACAGCAATTCAGATAGTTAAATCAGGACTGTCAATTTTAAGGCTTTCGACTCATTATGACAGCAAAGTACGTCCACTGCTGGAAAAAGCCTCCCCAAAGAATCGCGGGATATGCCATAATCACCACGCTTGGGTTGGCGATCGCAGTTCGATCATAGTTCACAGAAAAACGCTGCTGCCCGTTTTTTGGTAGGTATTCCCTCGGTCGATTTCTACGCCCCCCACGGGATGAGATGGGGTGATGATATTCTATGCCGTCACCACACAGCAGGTTATTGACTAAGTCATAGATTTTCTTATGCCAACCTACACATTGACTCTGTTCTCTGTACTCTTCAAAGCACAAAAGGTATTCCGTCAACCGACCAGACTAAGAAACATACAAAATACCCTCAGTATCAAATTTAACATATTATATGCAACATCACTCTAGCGATATACCCGGAGAACAGCAGCAATCTATGTAGGTGCAGTCCAACCTACTTGCAATCATATCTAGGACACTGTTCGAGCTAATCCGCACCCTACGCATCAGAAAACCGCATCTATTACGCATTACAGTAATCTACATGTGTATCTATGAACATTTCTTAACAGCGATTGTTCGGTGCGGGAATTGAACCAGTGAACCCAGGTTAAAGACGGAACTGTAAACCTCACTTGGATACAGGCAATAGACTAATAATAAAAAACGTCAGCTACTCGAAACTTTTTTATCTATCTTTTATATATATATATTAAAAAAAAGTTTTTATAGGTTGTAGAACTTTTTGTGTCCTTTGTATCTGCAGCGTCATAGGTTCTAGGTGAATAATTCGATTTGAATTTGATTTTTTTAAATTTAAAAGCTTGTGTCGTCAGATGTGTTCAGCTAAAGAACAAGTTAAGGGTACATTAAAATCCCTTAAATTGTTCAATTTTACTGATATTAATCTAGATGGAATCGCAATGCTATGTGTAAATAAAGAATATTGAAATAATCTAAAACCGTATTACTAGATAGTAATGACTTCGATGGGACTCCAACCCACCATTGTTACTATGCATCGGTACCTACACATCCATTTCTAATACCATCAGTAGTTTACAGCATCGAAATGGTTTCAAAAATGTACTAGAAAACCATTTTTTTAACCTAGAGGTTTTGAATTTTCATGGAGTTGATTTGACACATGTAGTAGTTCTTAGCGTAATATCCACACAGACTAATCAATTTTTGTGCAACAACGAGTACCTAAGAATTACGCTAATGAAGTTTCTAGGTGACTGTATCGCCAAAACTTACTTAAGGCTCCAACTTTATCAAAGGCTTAAGATAAATCTTTTGATAAAATTATTCTAATTATGTTACAATCAAAAGTTATTTAATCCGTTGCGAAACTAACAGAAATCATTGTTAAAACTTTGGCGTAATCTGTATTACAAGGCCGCATCACAAAGGACGAGAATCGTGCACTTACACACATATGGCCTACGCTATATACACACATTTCGTAATTATTAATGTGACACTAATGCATTGAGAACATTAGCCACCACTAATGTGCACTTTTATGAGCCTACGCTTCGAGATAAGGATATATTTTTCTATCGTTGGGCGGATTGTAGTACGAAGTTACGATGCGAAAAGGCATATAGCAGTTACAGTATTTCTTAATTAAATGTGACGTGATTCATCTTTAAAGGCAATAAATATAATTGGCTTTTGTGAGCTGAATCTCGAGCACTTAACGGAAGAATCGATTGCACAGGGCGTAAATGACAGTGAACAGAATATTGCTATGCAAACCAATGCTAATGGTAAAATTATTCAACAATTTAATTCAAATGCAGAATATAAAAAAGTATTTTTAAGTAAAGCGCATAGATCTAAGAATTATTGTTACTAACAAATATGAGTCATGTTACTTGAAATAAATAAATAATTATTATAAATTATTATTTAAGTTCGACGTAGGTATACTTACGTAATCAGATGTCCGGTAAAATTCTTTGTACAAAATAGGGCTAGAACATTCCAGTGTTTTAATTACCATATGGAAAGCTGCTTTGCCACATCTATTCAGATTCTTATTTTTATATGTCACGTATTTAACATATCCAAAAGAAATTCCGTTTCAGCTTTTTGCTGAAGTCTTCAATAATATCAGGTTACCAAAAAATAGAGAAAAATAGAACAATATTTCTTCATAGAAAAATTTCTCATACATAGTTTTTGATGATAGATGGATAACCAAAACTTTGTAGCAAAATCCGTTGGTGCGCGAGTCCGTAAAACCAACAATATTGTACAGAGATCACAAATAAACATATCTAACTGAATGATCTTTCATAAGATCCATGAGTTACGAGAGGTCAACTAATAACGCGACCAATATTGAACTAATTGAGAATGTTGTAGTAACAAATAGTAGCACGCCTTCATAAAAACCCACAGCTCATTGTTTAGCTGGCCGAATTCAGCCCAGTACTTAAACGTATAAAATATGGCGGTTGTCAGTTTGTTCTTACAACGAAATTCTAAAGTATAGTCAGCAGCTTTAGATTTAGGGATTTGTAAAAGCTAATATGAGTTAAATGTTACCTTAAAATTGTGGTATACTTTTTATAAATAAATATATAGTAAATATCGGGATAATTTCGATCTGATCCCAAACGAGGCGGAATCTATGCTATGGCAACCAGACACCTGATAAAGATACTTATAAATACATATCTATACAAATAAATAAAATTGGAGTGTCTATTTGTAATATTGAAATAACCGGTTTTTACTACATAATTATGAATATATATACGGTACGTACACCAAAATAACATTTTTTACAATTTTTGTCTGTCTGTCTGTCTGTTTGTTCCGGCTAATCTCTGAAACGGCTGAACCGATTTTGACGGGACTTTTTCGGCAGGTAGCTGATGTAATAAGGAGTAACTTAGGCTACTTTTATTTTAGAAAAAGTCTTTTATTTTACTAAAAAACAAAAAAAAAACGAAATAAACTAATTAACACGCGGTCCAGTAGGTATAGTTGGCTAGAGTCCATTGAAGTTAACCACCGTAAACATTTCGGCCAGGAGTATATACACAAAACATATATGCCATATGTGTTTTAAGTTTCTGACTGTACATATTATACTCGTCCATTTTATAAGTTTGTTATAATTTAAGTCCGATTAAATAAAACGTTAGTACTGTTTCCTAATAAGAAGTGACATGGACATTAATTTAATACAAAAGAAGTAGGTACCTATACGATACAGGCATTTATAATTAAATCTTTTTAATGGCTGCAATCAATTAGATGATGAGACATTTATTAAAATAGACAGGCCTCGGCATTCGACGTTTTTATGTATAAATATCTGAATAGCTAATAATACTAGCTTGAAATGTACTACTGAGAGGAAAAGGAGAAGTAGGCCCCTATACCAAAGTACTTTTTATTCTGTGCCTATACCCTGAAGGGGGAAAAATTTGCCTTGTAAAAAAACTAGCTTTAGCTACAGTATCACGATGTACTAGGGAAAACCTCATATGTCTGTAATTAGATCTTTGTAGTTTCTGTACTTTTACAACATTTTATCAAAACTTATGAATCCAATATTTATAGGTCTTTCCGCTCTTATTTTTTTTTACTCAACAAACAAACAACATGTAGAAATCACGTTAAGCCATGTCAGAGGTCTACTGGGCGGCTTGAACAACTCTGACACCGCGGTAACCACTGCCCATACGATAAGTAAGTAACTGTGGGTATATTTATATATCCCCCTTATCCTTAAACTCCAATCATACCATAAATAGGCAGACGCTTTTGTTGAACTAAACTCTGTAATGTGTGTCACATAAGGTAAACCTTAAGCTTTCAAACGAAAACGTTTGATTACAGTGTTTTATATGCGATGCTTTAAATATACACACAAAATTACGTAAAGTTGAAAAATTTGTGACTCTTGACTCCATAGTCAAGAGACACCGATATACTATAAAATGTAAATGCTGCGTGTGTAAATACTGCGCGTTGCACTTCAGATAGTTTTCATAAAGTGTTATTAAAAACTAATGTTATTAACATCATATTTCTCGTGAAAAAGACAATTCATACTAAAAATACTATTCAAACTATTGTTGAAACGACAACGGTTGCAATTTAAACAATAAACAAACACATTAAATAACACACATACCTACACTTTCTGACATATCTGTAAAAATATAATGTATAAATGCCAGTCACTATGTTCAGATAAGTTAAGAACTAACATTGAGTTAAAAATAAACCTCGTGATCCAACCACTTGGCAGACGATCAGGACATTTTGTCCCATTGACACCTTTACACGGCTAATACATTAATTTACTCAGATAGAGTATGGAGCAAAAGGTTGATTTATAAACCATACTAGACGTGCCCCGCGGTTTTACCTGTGTTAAAATTTATAAATTATAGCCTAAGTGTTATTCGGATGTATAAGCTATATTACTACAAAGTTTCATCAAAATCCGTTGGGTAGTTTTTGCGTGAAAGAGTAACTAACATTGATACATCCATCCATACTCACTAACTTTCGCATTTATAATATTAGTAGGATTTCGCCGATTTGTATGTACCTACTCAAATTGATCATATAATCATAAAACTAGTGCTAATTTAAAATATTTGATTACAAAAACATTTCGGTCAGTTTGGATGTAGCCTATATAGAACATAAACAATAGATAGAGGTTTGTACAAATTTCTCTGTGCAATCAGTTGTCTTGTCAACGCATATGTTACTTTATTACTTTCAATTGTTTGTCGTTTATGGTACGGCACAAGTGTGGACAAGGCCAAAACGTTTAGGGCATGCAATTTATTGCAAACACAGTGAAATAGTACAATCAGTTGACACAACTCAACTAGAAAAAGTAAAAACCTCCAAGGATAATTAAACAAAATGTCTTCCATTATAATTAACGTAGTTAGCGGGTGCTACAATAGCTCGCACTTTGCAGTATGAATTACCGAGGCTACATTTATTATTCTAACTGGACCAGTCGTTGACTTTCCATTATCATATGCGATGAGGTGCGCTCATTGGGTATTATAAATTTATTAGTTCACTTGTCTCTTTGCTGTTACAGTTTAATTTCAGTTTATAACGAGCACAGCCAACCTTACAATGTTGATTTAAGTGTAATTTTATCAAGCAGGATTCCATTCCTGCAACGACTGTTTTGCATCCATCCTTCTAAATACAGATTGACTGACTCTGGTTGATTTCACTTTTAAGTTTATGCACTGAGTGGGTGCTCCTGATATTGATTACGTCTGATATTTTTATTCGAATTCAGGCAAATATCTACCTAAATGGGACGTTATTGACAGTATAACAAAGACAATAGCATGCCATCGATATGACGTGATCACAAAATTTATGAAACCGGAATATTCAGGTCGAATGAGCAACTGAATCAGATAAGTGGGATTCTAAATTAGCCATTCAGTTAGTAGTCAGCTACTAAGACAAAGGTGGCTCGGGAGTGCGCCGAAGCGACTATGCAAACACCCATGTGCGCGCGGGCAACTGGGTCGCCGCGTGTTTATCGTGCTGCATAATACTTTTCATTCAATATGAGTAAATAACACAATAAATATTGTAACAATTGACAATGTCACATCTACAACAAAACTTAACCTTTAGCAGTGTGGTATTTGTAACCTATTTCATAAATATTTAACGTTTGCCGATAGTAATAAAGTTGAACAAATAAAATGACTCGTGACTCTTCAGTTTACAAGTTTGCACGACGTTTACGTGATATCCGTTGTCAAATTCAAACAGTATTACGATTGGCGCCTAATTTCCTGTATTCTGGCTTAGCACATAGTGTAAACTATGTGCCTACTCAATATAGACTGTAGGTACAATACATCTCAATAATCACTGGCCAATGTTCCATAACCGAGCAAGAATTTGACGATGATGTTGGTTTCCTGGTAGTAAAATTGAGCAAACAATTTCAATGTCAGACTTTACGAGTAGTAAATTAAATAAAGCGTGAAATCTTTTCTGAAGAATTTCAAGTTCGTTTTTAATCTTTGAGTAGTATTTTATGAGGCTTTATTGCATTGATGTCATGAGGGAAAAATGGCTACGTCATTTGTGATAATGTTGAGTGTATTTTAATCATATTGTTATAAAAGAGTTAGAAATCATTTATAAAAACATTAATAAAAAAATGGAATGCAAGTTAGCCGACATCATTTTGATTCGTAAACCAGATGGATAAATCACCAATTTGGACCGTCTGTACAAATTAAGGCCACCCAAAATATCAATACAAATATTATGAAGAACAGAATTCTTAATAACAACTGAAGCTACGAACACCAAATGTCAGTGTTTAAAATTCTAATCCTAAGGGTTAAAAAACGGGTGCAAGAATTTGTACAAATTGAAGCTAATACGATAGAATCTAAATAATATGTAGCATATATAAAGGTAATGCAGTAAACAATTTAAATTAGATATGTATATGGAAGAGGTAATTGGGTGACCTCAAAAAGATTTCAATAATAATCATTGTCGGAAGACAATATTACAAATTAGCAATTGGCATACGAGTGACCTAAATTGTCGAATCTACGAATGTCCTCTACGTACAATTTTTGTAATGAACACTAGGTGTCCACAATAACTTGAATTAGATCGTCTAGACACTTCTACAATGTATAATAATTTATGCAATGCCAATGATTAGATTTTTTCAATTGGCAATAATCGTAAACGTATGATCAATACAATGTGCGGTAAGGACATAGGTTCAGTTGATCATAGGTTCAATTTGACCTCCGACCCACCTTAACGATTACACCATTCAAAATTGTTTAAATAATAAAACGTCCTTCAGTTAAAATTGATATACATTTGGCAGATACGTAATTTATGATCATAAATCTTATTGGAAATTAATACGATATGTAGGACATCAATTATTAATGGTCAAGGAAATTTCATTATTGGCTGCGCCATAAAAGCATTTGGACAAAGGTTGAGAACAATACTAGTTTTTGTAATGAGAATTAAATATATAAGACATTTAGACCATTGATTTTTTACGCTCCTCAAAATAGATTTTTATATGATTCGATATTTTGACATAATATCTTGGGAACTAATGCAATAAAGATAGTTTAGTAATTATTAAATAAAATATTTTTAGTAAAAATAAGATTAAAATTATAATAATATTTGATATTATATAAGTAAGGATTTATATAACATTTTCGGGGGTCAATCCAAATAGGTTTAACTTATATTGATTGTAAGTACTAAAAAAAAGGTATACTTGTTAAAATAATATCATACATGTATACTTACCAATATAACCCACAGGAAAAGCACTGATACGTTCTTCATTTTAAAGTCCTTCAGAAAATAACTGTCTTAAATCACTTCTTCCACTGGACAAACGTTTATTTTTGTCAGCCAAGAGTCGTTTTTTTAGTAACACTTAGCGACACACAATCTTTGATAAAAGTTTGCAGTCTAAGCTAAAAACATCTGAATGAATAATGTCATCTCACTTTAGCTGATATAAAACGTGTCTTAAATTAATAAGTTAACTAATAATATTGCTATTTTTTTATGATATTTTCACAACAGGTGATAACCTACATTCGTTTATGTTTGAACAGCGATGACAGTAATCACTGGTATCTGTTACACCTTCAACATTTTGTATATGATAAAGCATGCCGTGCGTAAATAAAATTGGTCGTGGAAGAATTTACTTTCCACATTTATTGAGGAACAGAATATCAGTTCGAACATATTTTTCCTGCGAAATTGATTATTCAAAAAAAGTAAAATGAAAAAGCATAAATCTGTATTCAATTAATAATTAATCAATTATAGTCGACACTTGGAACTCTTAACTTATAAATAGTTAAAAATCATGTTTATAAAAAGTTTAAAAATAAACTCTTGTTTGTTAGCTTAAATAAAACCTCAGTCGCCAGTTTTAAACAGACACTTTTTCATGGATATGATCAAACTAACACCCTAAGAGTACATATTTAAATAATTTAATCCCGTTAAATAACCCGTACCGTATACCTACTCAGAAACGAAAAAACAAGCTACGAGAAAACTCAGTAGAAATCCAATTTTATAATAATTTTTGCTTAATTTTCATTAAATTGCTTTCTCAATATGTGTAGACTTAGAGCGGCGCATACCACCTTTGTCACATTAATAAACAACCAGTTTGCTACACAATTTTAATTTTTAAAGATGTTGTACTTAAACTTATATTGTATTGTCATTTGTTATAGAATCTTATAAATGGCCCCATAAAATGATAACTTATTTTAGGAAACGTAAATTATGCTAAGCAACATGCTCATTTAATAAAAGGGATCTATATTTTGGTGCATATAAAGTAGATTTCTTTTGTACTTAAAATATAACAGGTCAATTTGATATGTTTATGGTTTAAAAATCGAATTTGCTTTACTTTAAATTCATAGTTAATCTCTTATTGGGAAAAAAGAATAAAAACGACAAAATACTTAGTAATAATAATTTCCTGGAACACTATTTTCACAGGGCCATCTGATCTCAAACTAAGAAGAGCTTGTACTATGAAAACCAAACAACTGATATACACTACATACACTACTTTCCTTTTGTAAATACATACATATATAGATAAGTAAACCTAGATAAAACAGACAAAAACAGACATTTTCATGCATACAAATATCTGTCCTGGGTAGGAATCGAACCAACGACCTGCGGCGTGAAAGGCAAGTGTCTACTAACGAAATCCCAATAAATAATAATTTTGTTATTACGTACTTATTTTCATGTATTTGGTTTAATTATGTAAACGCCAATGCCAGTTAAAGGTTTTTGCCTATACTTTTGCAAATAATATCGTGCCAATGCATAATTTTGCATATATTCCTTTCCCTTAACTAAAAGAACAATTGTTTTGAAATACTACAACGAGTAAAAATGGCAATGAAGATTACCCCATAACTTGTAAAAAATACATTTTTTATAATTTAAGGCTAGCTGTTAATAAAACAGCTAAAGCAAACATCTGAAGGAGAGATAACGTACATTACCGAGATACCGACATAGATCGCTACGCATTTTATGTGTTTACGTTAATTCTTTCGCAGTTTCATTCATCTTCATTGAGCGAAAGTTGAGTGGCGTAAACCTAGATTCTCAGGAGCGTGTTCGGCGTAAAATAAACCTTATTAGATATCCAGCCCTATTTGGTGATTTATAATTTGAATTTGAATTGTAGGCACACATCGTATTTGAATGGCACCTACAAGGCAAATGCACCTTTATCTGAAGAATACTATATAGTATTCAACAAAACAATGAGCGCTTTATGTGTTCTTGAGAATGAGTCAATATTCAGTCAGTAAATCATGCCAGTACTCGTTAGTGTCGTATGTAATATTTTTTCATACTGAATGTACGGGATAGTATAGCAAAAAATGAGAGCAGGGGTTCAGAACACATTTACTATGCCTAAAGATCTATAATAAAAGCCTTCAATTCGCAAAATTATACTGCTTAAATGTATAAATTAAATCAATATACCATAGGAAAGGCTTCAGAGTTATACTTGATTAACAGAATAACTATTCAGCTGTATCTAAAATAACAGTTGAAAGAAAAAACAGTACTATTTAAATGATTACTACCACACATAACTTCCTAAACTGCTACTACCTATGATTACACGAAACTATTTATATTCATTCAAGTCCAAGTTCCCAGATTTAACATCCAGGTTCAGCCAATTAAGTATATTAGATTTTTTCCAAAAAAAAATGTCGGCAGCAGCAGTATACTCAGGAATTTGAGAGCATTATGTATGCGTTCCTTAGAAAAAACGTATGACGATCTACGCTTGATCTATCCAGCCCTATTGGCTTGCTCGTTCGATCAGACTGTGATAAGGGCGAATAGAATGTTCATCTATATTTGCGTTACACTTTTGCACTAGAGATAGCAGCCATTTATACTTGCTGTATTGGAGGTAATTACTATTAAAAATAATTACACGGAGATACAGATGAAATGCATAGAAATGTGTAGTCTATTCATATATGCATATTAAGTCTCACCTATTTCATAGCGTGAGTAGAATAATTAATATTCTTTGAATATGAATTTCTATGAATATTGGTTATAGAATTCTATGTTTAATAATTATTCTCAATAGTCCGAGTTCATACGTCACAAATAGCCTACCGAGTAACATCAATCAATCGTGACTGTTTTTATTAGCCACAAATCAAACAGCTGTATTTTTTGAAAAGTTATAAATAAACTCGTAAAATAATTTACGATTTGAAACGCTTCTCTAGGCCAGTTTGCTAAACCTTTTCAAGGGCGTATAGTAAAAAGCAAACGAATTTTACAGCATCTTAAAATAGATCGACCTATCAATAACGTTTGTATGGAGAATCTCATCTTGTATTTTGAATCACTCGGTTTTATTTTTAGTATAATTCACACGTTGATGTCGGAGGTTAACATAACTGTTTAATCGATATAGCGTCTCATAGGCTTCTGTTGCGGTAGTTACATCACGTACACCAGTTTGGTACAGCGTCCTTATAACATCAGAATTAAAATTAGACTTCTACTTGTTTACTATATCAATATTTGACTTGACTGGCCTGTAGGTGTAGTGGTTAGTCACACTGACTGCAAAGCCACAGGTCGTGGGTTCGATACCCAAGATAAATCTTTTCTGATGATCACAATTTCTTATTTATTGTCTGGGCGTGATCTATATATAATATGTATCTGTTTAGAAATATATAAGTATGTTTTTCAGTTGTCTGGTTGCCAAACAACATGCTCTGCCTCGTTTGGGAGTAGATGGCAGTGTGTTTGTTGTTTCACAGTATTGATTTATTTATATTATTATAATAAATGGCTTTAATTTAACTTTTACTTATATTAACAAAACTGATACCATAGGTTATGTACGTACCATTCTATCTTTTCGCGTTTAAAATATTTTTTTTTTGCTTATGAGTAAAATAGCTAGGTACCCTACATTAAGGTCGATATGTATTGAGAGACCATAAATGACCCAAACATTTTAAAATATGACTAGTTTTTGTTTAATAATGAACATAATTTAGCCTTCTAAAATAGGGAAAGAGGAATCTTTAAAATATACACTTTAGAAGTTTTAGATCTCTGCGTTCGTAAGTGTCAAATAACGTGATAAGTCTTTTTTAAACTTTGGGTACTCTGTTATTTACACTCCGTTAATTGGTAATGACGATTCTTCTAGTATTCTGGAGTTGTTTTTATGTTTTCAAGCATTGTATTAGCAATATTTTATGTGTGTCTTGAATGGCGGCTCTCAATGAGTGGCAGGTTCGTTTCTGGCCACCGTCCAAAACCGTTAATTACTTTGTTCTCGTAACGTTTTACTACTACTAATCTTTTTAGAGTGAATTCTTTCGAAAATCTATAAATCAGATCGGTGTCGGCGCGTTAAAATGTTTGCAACTTTTTCAGACTTTAATGGGGCCATCATCATAAAATTATTTTGATGTGGCTGGTGAAGATACCTCAATTCTTGTATTTTAAACAAAAACTATGCGCATGGATAATGTTTGTTGAGGTATTCACAGCCTATTGTCTATACTACGAGTCGTCTGGAGTACAGCAATAGATGGGTACAAGTTGTTTCATTTAGGACCGTCTTCATATTTCGTCCCGTGATGAAGTCATCAAACAACAATCACCATACGTGTCAAAGATCTACTGAGTGACAATAGTAATTCTGACAATAGCGTAAACTAATGCTAGCTCGAAGAATGAAATATATCCACAGATATAAGTGGCTAAAACAATTCTGTCACTAAAATAAAAAATATATATATATACACAGAGACCTACCAGGTCACTTAAGCGATTCTATCACTTTGGTAAACATTAAAAATATCCACAAAAAAAATAGGATTGCTTAAACATTTCTGTCACTAGGGTAAACCAAAGTCAACATGAAAAAATAATGTGCATGTTACCTTAATTTACATCTCAATCGTCAAATTATATTTTACTATCGCTTTGTTGCATTACGAAAGATGAATGAGGTAATTTATTGTTTTGATTTGAATACATTTGTTTCGTGTTGTAATGTCCGGAGCTTTTTATAGTGTTAATAGTCGGTTTTAGAGAAGCGAAGCGTTTATCGTGGATGTAAGTGTCGACAGAAGGGAGCTAAACACCGTCATTGTTTTTACAAGTTTTGTTAAGGCTAAGTTCTTCCTCTGCAAGAATACCTGCAGACCTTATACTATATAATTTATGGGCACTCCTAGTTATAGTGGTTGTGACATATTCACGTTAGTAAAATGTGAGCAATAAAATTTTGAATATTCGGGTGATGAGAAATATAATATATTTAAAGCGGTTATGTTAAAGATAACTACAACATATTACACCCACTTAATGTTTAATCTCTGAAATAATGTGGTTACGAACAATAGCAAACATCTTTATATTCTGAAAAATGTAAAGTAAAAATAATAGTTTTACTATAAGTGTGGTAAGAAACTTCTATAAAATTCAAATCAGTATCAACCATCTGCTTAATCGGCTTAATAAGGCCTTAAATATCTCGGAAACTATGTTTTTTTCAATTACCAAAGTTAACTGGTAGATAGAATTTGTTCTAAATAAAAGTTAGCAGGGCAAGCTTACATAATCTATTTTTAAAAAGCAGTAAAAAAATTAAAGGTAAGAAATAAATCAAGGCAATATTTTATAATCTAGTCAAAATTATTAAATTGAAGTCATAAAACTATAAATCATTTTACATCCATCTATCGAGCAGTTTATAATGAATACGTTTGTTACATTAGTTTGATCGATTTTAAATTAGAAACTAGTTAAAAAACCTGAACAAAATCCATAAATTTCTTTAAAATGTAACATTCGCTATTTGATTTTTATATTAAGGATGACAAGGATATTTTGAATAAAATTTAAATATATCAAGTTATGCTATAAAGGAGATATTTTGTACTTTGTATTGTATTTTTAAAATTGAAAACGTATCTATGCCTATATATGTATCTATGTAGTATACATTTTATTGTGTTATATGTTATGGTGCATAAATTTACAGTGTTTCCTGCAGTTTATGATTTTATCCGATACAGTTGTGCAAGTTTCACATGGAAACAGTGAAACTAAATAAAAAAAAGAAAGAAATGCGTGTGTGAAGCTACTCAACAGAAAAAAAAATTGTGCTTTTAATCACTAATGAAAGCACTAGTATTTAATACCTTACCCAGAAGTTGAAGTTTTCGACGTTTATTTTACTCATCCCTTAATACATGCAATTGCAATTTTGGAAGGTGTTAATCTCTTTTATGTTTTTCTAACCAACTAGGAAGAAACAGTGAATAGGATTATTAAAATATAAATATACGATACACGTAATGACAAATATATTTATTATTCTTTGCGCGGATTTTAGTGATTATTATTGGCGCGGAAAATAAGATAGGGCGCCATACTTTCACAGTATTGTTTTATATGGTAGGTATGTATCCTTACGAATTTAAAACTTCACTGATTACATTTTAATGTCTTTTGTTGCGTAAAACGTGTTTTTCAGTCAACCGATTATTAACGCCCGGCGCACCTGTTTAGATTTAATAAAGCAGAAGCGACTGTGCCTTAAGAGTGAGGCGCTAATTGGCGTGTCGATGGGCCGATAGACCGTTGATGATAATAGCCCCCTTTATAGGTGTGGTCTACACTACACGCAATTATCTTAAGATTTATTTCATATAAAATTTAGTGACGCGCTTCCCTATTTTTAAGACGTCGTCAATAAAGATGCGGCTTTTTATTTTATTTTAAATTGTATGAAGTGTTAAGTGTTAGATTTAACTATGAGATTAGATGGACCGTTAACCTGCGTGATCACACTGATCACAAAGTCAAATTATTAGTGAATTTTATAAGATGAGTAATCTTCTGAGAATTTGCGTATGCGTAGGTTTCTGCTATAGGTTTTATGGACGATCTAAGTAGTCATAAAATGGCCATTGATTGTATACGAGTTTAGTAATGACAAGCACATAAATTGTAACAAATGTGATCATTTGAAATAAATTTCCTATTCAATCTGTTTAGTTTGTCAATTTATTTACATGAAATATTTTAGTATAAAATTGTAGATATAATTACAAGCTTGCTTTGCTATTCTATAAATTGTTCAAGTAATGTGATTACAGATATTTTAATTAAAGCCAGACAATTTTTAATTCGATATAAATGTTAATGTTCCCATTATCATTTATATCGTATTGACTCATATAATGGAAAGGAATTTAATCTTATGTCACCGCTTAGTTATTTTAGGTATATTTTACATAATACTTCGAAAGCTGTTGCTTAGGAATAGGATATACAATATATACACAATGGAGTTTAAGCCGATGCCTCTTGATGGACGTTTGGGTGCGGCGTCTAATAAGGAAAATTAAGCAGATGATATGAACGTAAAGGAAGTAGTGCTGACTTCTGCTTCTTTATCTGGGTAGCAGTATTACGCTCTACTAATTTTTTTTTATTAAATAGGATGGTAAACTAGCATGTGGGTCACCCGATTGTACGTGATTGACGCTCTTATGCATCCTCACCATCCAGACCTAAAGCGAGCTGAAAACGTCATGTAAAAAAATACTATAAAATCAATGCTCGATTATTCGAAATCGTCATTGTTATGTTTTATTTCGTCTATATGGTTATTATTTTTAAAACTCATAGGAAACTAGAAACATAATAATATAATATTATAATTAATACAAATTAAACATTGGCGTTTCTGTTGATTATCAGTTGTCTGGTTGCTATAGTACATAGATTTCTAATTTATAAATAAATACATATTGCATATATGTAGATTATAATAATAATAATATCCTGGGATGGGCACGATTATAAGTTCTGTGTCTGACTATAATGTAAATACATTATACTCAGACACAGAACTAATAATCGTGCCCATCACACCAAATTTTTGTCTGGGTGGGGATTAAACCTACGACTTCTGGCTTGGCAGTCAGGATCACTAACACTAGACCTAGGTTATGATATTGTGTTCCTGGGTCGACAACGGGTAACTGACCCCATGTGAGTTAGAAGCGTCAAAGGTGATACTTGCTTAGAGGAAAACCAGGTCAGAGATACGCCGTAAGAAAAGATTTTCATACGGCGTATCTCTGACCTGGTTCTCCTCTAAGCAAGTATCATAGCCTATGTCACTATCAGACTTCCTAAAGTAAACATTACAAAGTTTGTTAAGCAGATGGTTATCAAACTTTATACTGTTGCACAAAGCAGAAACTAATAACAAAAACATGGCTGCAATTTACAATAAAATATTGTAATCTTCATTTAGATTCACAACTATTACAATAAATCACAAATAAAACCGCAGGTTCATAATAAACATGTTGTAATCCTATAGTAAAATATTTTAGATGAACTAATATCTGCCGCACCGTAACTACGATTCAATAAATCTGGCATAATATTGTAATGCCTAACAGCCAATGAGAGATTGATGATACTTCTAACACCTTTGAACAAAATATTATTATAAAGAAGTCAAAATAACGGGTAAATGGTGATTCGAGGCAAACTTCCTAACTGGAAATATAAATGGTTCTGTAATTAATGTAAATATATATTTATAATTACATTCATAGATGGTCTATGGATTAAACCCAAGAGGAATATTAAAACATTACAATCCATGATAATTTGGATTTAAAAATAAATAAATGTATCCCTATATTTATTTATAAACAATTAATAGACTGAAGTAGAACAAAATGGTTAACGTGCTGCATATTTGTTAGAAAATGGATATAATAAAATATTTATGATTGAGTTTCGATTTCAACTTTTGCTAAATTAAGTATTTTATAGTTACTTACCTACTTACTTTAGGATTTATAAAAAAAGCATTCATAGAAAGTTTACGGGCAGATAAGGATAATAAGGATGACTTTAAATTATGTCAAAATTATATAATAATATTAATACATAGTAGCGCTATTATTGCTGTCCATCTCACGACATAGAAAGAAAATAACGTAGGACCAACTCCTCTTTGTTCCGCGTTACGTTTCGTTAACTTTCCTCTTTAAGGGTCCTTGGCCTTCCGTTATTACAGTAAGTTTAGCGAATTAATATAGGTATATATTTTTTAATATGAAATGTATTTCTATTCCGTTTATTTATTGATGTAAAAGATTTTTTTTTATATATACATGGAACATACATTCCTCAAATGTACTTAAATTAGCAAAGTTAAGCTAGAAAAGCATCACTATTTAAATATCACTTAACTAAATTAATTATAAACAAGGCACGGGCACAACATTCAAAACAAATTTAATGTACCATTTAAGAGGTTTGCCTCAAAACCTTGACACTACTAATTTTGAAATAGTCATGGTTTGAGCAGGCTTATAAAGAGCAAGAAACTTGTGCTTGGATTAAACTTAAGGATCTACGTTGGATGGCTAGAACGGAATCAAATGTAACTTGTAAAATTAAAAGTGGGGTTTCCTTAAGGGCCCGTTAACAGGGCATATCTTTATATTCGCCAATTATTATTATTATGTCAATCTAATAATGACAATTTGGATAAAATAGTATTACTCTATGCCGTTTTAATATTTATTAAAATATTTATTAACATTATCTTTTTCATATAATAACCTCATAAAAAAGGTAAAACGAGCATATTAGGCTTATTAAGTGCAATAGTAATAATTCTTCAAATGACTCGAAGAAAATCAAGTAAAAAATCTTATAGCCTGAATAAGGTTGCATAATTCAAAAACGAAATCTACTCATGAACTGAACAAGTCGTAGAAAATGGAGTCTATATTCGAAATGGAAAAATAAATCAACAGTTTTTTGCATACTTGTACCAGTAACTCCAAATCGTGAATCTATGCAGCGTCATTTTCCGAGCTTCTACATATCTTCATAATTATTAGGTCAAATAATCAGCTACTGAAACGAATTGAAGAACATAAAATGTCTTATAAATTGTGTAGCCGTTTTGGGAAATATCATTCTATTTCACAAATTTCTATACTTATATACTTGATTTGATTGATTTGATTAATGAGGTGATCTAGACTCATGTGAGGATCTAATGCAAATGCATAGATCAACTATTAAACAAACCAAACATTTACTAGACATCAGAAAAATACATTTATTACCAGAAATCCGCTCTGGAAATTGTAGATAGATAGAAAGATAAGTTAATATTTAAAATTATTACAAACAATAAATTATATTTTTTATAGTAATTAAATAAACTAATAAAAATATCTTCAGCTAACTAGCCAGTACTATGGCAAGCAGACAACTGATAAACATACTTATACATATATGTATCTAAAATGAATAGGTGTAATTTATATACAAATATTACACAAAGATTTGTCTTGCACTAAAGCTTTTTAACAATCTCACACTATTAATGTTAAGTGTTGTATAAAATTTACCAAATCTAACAGCCAATATCGCTCCGGGAAACGTAAAATTTATTTCCAATATTAAATTTATATTGAAAATGAATTGTTGTTTGTAGATTGGCACTATCAATATAATTGATTAGACGCTCGCTTTCTAACTGAGTTTATGCGAAATATATGTAAGCGCCACGACCAAGGAAATTGTGTTATTCATATCTCGCTCAAAATTGACTTAGCGAGATAATACGGTCCCTTTTTATCCAATTTAGGGCAAGCAAACTGTTATGGTTAGGGCTCGAGGACGAAGTAGGCAAACTTTTACAATATTTATAATATTTTGTAATTGGCCCATTTTTATGTCGTTTTATCTTAGCTGTCATAGATTAAATAATAAACGACTTTAAGTTGCGAAACGGTGGCGGATAGCAATATGTGATGTTCTACGCCGGCGAATATTAAAATGAACTTAGCAAGCTGTTATTAAAAATCCGTCAAGTGCAACTGTGGCCTTAATTGCTCATTAATGTCAGGCTAATGACGTCCACTGCTGGACAAAGGACTCTCAAAAAGATTTCCACAATGAGGTTGTGTCCACAATGTGGCCTTAATCGCAGTATGATGGTCATAGTATACAGAGATACGCTGCTGCCCGTTCTCTTGGAGATCCCTCGGGTCGATTTCTACGCCACCCACTGGATGAAATGGGGTGGAGATATTCTATGTCGTCAGTCATACTCAAATTGCTTCCCAATTATAAAGAACATAACATTGTTACCTGGGAAAATTTTCGCCCGTAGCATCGTAGAATATATCTATTGCGTAAACGTTTTAGATAACTAAGTAGAACGCAAAAAATACATGCTTTGTCGTCCTATATCAATTTCATTACGTAAAGAACCTACAACGCATTTTTGTTTACAGTTTCAATGGAAGGTTTTTTTTTTTATTTAGTAAAATATAACTACGTTGAAGTTGACTTATAAGTGATATACTGCCATGCATTTGCTAAAGTGCCGTTATAAATTAAAATATGTCATTGTAAATGCTACTCTATTCAATCGCCTTAAGGTGTGATTTACCTTACTAGCTGCTGTTCTGTTACGGCGATATAGAGATTACACGGCAGTATAAGCTAGAAATCTGATATTTGGGTGTCAGAATTCAATGAGGGTATTTAACATCAGTCTTTTTATATATCGTAATTTATATGTAGTTCAGTCTTCCGCATTATTATTTACTAGTTGTGCCCCGCGGTTTTACCGCGTTAAATTTTATAAATTATCACTGCTCCTCCCCCGTAGGTGATAATATATAGCCTATATGTTAACCCGACCTCTGAATAATATTCATGCAAAATTTGAAGTAAATCCATGGAGTACTTTGGAGCCCGGACATACATAACTACAGACAAACAGACACACAGACAAATTCTAAAAACTATATTTTTGGCTTCGATATCGATTGTAGATCACGCCCCAAGTCTCCTTTTTAAAAAATATTCATTGTACAGTTTTAAGTTTCCTACGATTTTATTATATGTATAGATATGATACTATGATTTAAACATAACATACAAAGATGACTGGTCTGTTAGTCTGTCTGTCTAGTGTTTAGTGACCACGACTGCTAAGCCAGAGGTCGTTGGTTCGATCCCCACACAGGACAAATCTTTGTGTGATGAGCACGACTGTCTGTTCTGTGTCTGGGTATCATCATCATCATATCAGCCGAAAGACGTCCACTGCTGGACAAAGGCCTCCCCCAAAGATCTCCACAATTGCCGGTCTTGCGCTATCCGCATCCAGCGATTTCCAGCGACCCGCACAAGATCATCGGTCCATCTTATCGGCCGTTAAAATATTTACTTACTTTATAATGAGGAGTATCCGAATCACCCCCATGTATGTTCTACGATTTCGGTTTTTTTTTGATATTTTGAAAATTTATGAGTCGACCCTAATTTTGAACTTTCGAATAAATTCTAAGTCAGTTCTGCAATGATTAGATAAACCATACTTCTTAGGGTGTTAGGTTAAACTATGCTAATTAGTTATCACAAAAAAACTGAACCAGAAATGTTCAATAGAACGAGAAAAAAATCGAAAACTGATGTTAGGCGAAATTTACGAAAAAAGTCATTAAAATAATTCTATCTCGAAAACTACGCAAAATCGTAGAACATACATGGGGTGATTCGGATACTCCTTATCATAAATCATCTAAATTTTGCGTTTGAACGTCAACTCTTCGGCCAGCTCATGTTTCTCAGTTGTCTGGTTGCCATAGCACAGACCCTGCCTAGTTTGGGTTCAGATGGCAGTATGATAATTGTCCCAAGATAATTCTTTGTGTATTAATAAATAATGAAACATATAATAATTTTGACAAAATGATTATTATTTATCTACTAACACCAAACCTTCTTCTCTTACTATTCTATCGGCGCAGCCGCGGCGTCAGCTTAGAGTCTAACCTATTGCAGTTGACTACCAAAATATATCGAGCGACTGCTCCTTGACCTCAAAACCGGTAGGGAATCAGTAAACAAGATTGTTAGACCAGGTGTCATATCAGGCCTTTAGCGATTTTAAAAGATGTTCTTGTACGAAAACCAGGTCATAGGCCCTCAAACAAATAGGCCCCAAAACTGACCTTCGTTTTTACGCAAAGATTGTACAATCAAACCCGCAACCTCTTGTGGACATACCCACTCGAACTGAATATTTAAAAAAAATGTAACAATCTATGGTTTTTTACTTTTAGTTTTAATTTGTTACAAAAGTATTTTAAAGTTATCCTTCATAACTCTTGGGTCGCCGAAGCGCTTTTTGGTAGCAGTTAACATTTGCTTTAATTTAACCCATAAGATAATTATTGATATGAAATCGATCAAACTCATTAACAACTCGAGGTCTTACCCGTGTTACGATTTCTGGGCGATATAGTAATGTGATTTAATTTTATATCAATTTTAATTTTTTATAACAATTTACAGAAATTCAATTTAAAAGGCATGCCTCGTATGCGAAATGTGACTTGTGTGTCAGATGATAGTCTATTCACATGAGTTTCATAAAAATAATGGATTACATAACAACTAATTACAACGCTGACATTTAATGTTTCTGTCTATTTGATATATTTTATATTTCCTGTTTCCAGCAGAATATCTTAAAAAAATATTTACCTACTTCGCTTTTGGGATAATATTGTATAGCTCTGTATTGTAGAGGAAATGTCATAAAAAATAAAAATATAATCCCTAAACGTAATGTGATTCATTCCAGGAAACCTGTAATTAAGTCACATTATATGATGACTATGCCCCGCGGTTTTACCCGCGTTAAACTTTATAAATTATGTGTTATTCGGCTTTATAAGCTATATTACTACAAGGTTTAAGAGCAAATTCCAGTCGTGGTTAAAATAGAAAAAAAAAACTATGTCATAAAAATTATGAAATAAAGAAAACTTAAATAAAGAACACGCCAAAATATCATGTTGTTTTTGTCACTGAAGGTAATTATATCTCTTACCTCCTCCAATTTATTTCACATTATTATTTGATATCATTATACAAATACCACACTAGGTCTGGTAACATGTAGGTCTCGCAAATGCTATTGTGTGCACATCCAACACTTCTGACCCAGTTAACCCGCTGGGCTGATAAGGGAAATGAGATACCTAGATGAAATGATAACAGCCCACGATGACATTGGGATATACGACAACCTTGGAATGGACTAGAAAAATGAATTACAGCTGTTGCTTTTTGGGGTATTCAAATTTGGAATAGGTATGAAAAATTTTAAGTTTTATTACTGGCCATTTAGGAAGATTTTTTTTCCACTCCTATTATAGAGCAATTGCTATTTGGGAAGATTTGATCTACGGCAACTTGACAACAACATTATGAGGTTTGAAATTTATGTTTTACAACATATAATAATAGTTGGTTGTTTAATTGTTCCACTTATACATTCTACACGACAGCTCATTTGTTTCTCTTCTAGCGTTTATTTGTTGAATGATAAGTACATATTTTCATATTCTCTTATCTCGGTTTAGGAATAATTTTATGCTCTAGTTTGTGTTCACCTTATTTTATTTACTTGTTTTTATGTAATTGAATAAATTGTTTCCTCACAAGTTACGAATATTACAGTTTATCTTAGTAGACTACGACTTTAATTCCTTCGTAGTTATCTAATTTATATAATAAAAATATAATAATATAATTCATTTACAAGCTTATATAAATTCTTTCGCCTTCAGTTATTTATAAACGTAAGTATTAATCATAGACACGGATTAAAATGTTTTCTAATTTGTTAATACCACGTTAAGCTTGTCAAAACAAAATAAAATATATTGGCACGTGTTAAATCTACATTCCTTTAGTTGAGGATTACTTTTGACAAATAAATAATATAAGAACAAGTAGGTCCCCTATTTCATTGTTTGAATCAAGTATAGTTTTGTTAGTAAATACGACAAAGTTTCTTAAGAGAGATGAATCATTCATGAAAAATTCGAGCATAAGTAAAACCTATCACATCCAGATTTCGTACACTTCACGTAATATTAAATCCGTTGCAACAGAAAAATTGAAATGTCACTCAGGCGTTTTGACAGTTCCGCATTTTCGCGCCAATTTTCCGGATCGCGCGAGAATTGGGTGCACGGTCGATGGCGCGGCCACGCGCTCTCGTCGGATACTGTGTTGCCGCCGCAGCGCGCCCCATCTACTACCTTACGATTTATTAGCGTGACGCAAAAATGGACAAAATTTGTACCGACTATACCGATGCTTTACCACGTGTCTCATCTTAGGAACTCGGATTAGATGACCGCGCATAAAACTATAAAAATATATTAAGTACACGCTTCATTTTCTAAACATGGGTAATTTTGCTTTCAAGGAACGTATAATAGCGGCATTACTGCGGAAGATTTACTTAATCATACACTTATTGGGTTCAGTGTACGAAGATAGGCAATGTGGATTAAATTATTTATCCTACACTTGTTCTAGACTAGGGATGACTCAAGAATTAATTGTTTTATGTTCACACCGAAGCAAATAGGTTACTTCATATACATATTTTAATTTAATTATCGTATCTTTGCAACCTTGAAGAAAAATAAGCTTGGATAGTTTATTGTTTATTGCAATTAGGTGAAATACCTGCAGGGATGACACATAATTACTATTCCTTAATTTAAAAAAAGACGAATCAGTTATATAGCGACCATTAAATTTAAAGAATATAAGCGATCCTTACGTTATTTATATGTAAATTTACGGGTACTAGTTTCTCGTCTCATAATCATCATCAGCTTAAAGATGCTGACTGATAACTACTGGACAAAGGCCTCCCACAAGGATCTTCACAAAGACAAGTCCTGTGCTGCCCGTGACCCTTGCAAGATCGTCGGTTCACCTTGTAGGATGCCTGCCCACGCTGCGTCTTCTAGTTCGTGTTCCACTCGAGAACTTTCTTGCCCAACAGCCGTCGGTTCTACGAGCTATATTCCTAGTCTACCCTAATAGTAATAAGCCACCACGTACATCTCACTTCAAGTACACTTATCTTATCACTCACAAATATTTTTATCTAGCTTTTTTACCTTTCTATACTATGGACTACTAACTAAACACATAGAGCCAGTAGTTGAACTGAACTCTCAAGCTTACAGTGGGCATGCTCATTTGTAATTATAATAGTATTCTACTTATAATTTATGTAACGGCAATCCACGTTATCCACGCATGATATTGCCAATGTCAAGAGAGAAATGTTATTCTAGACGCTATTTAAACGAATAAAATAAAATATGTATGTAGTATAATTTACGATATTCGCGGCATAATTGCCTAGCTTAATTATTATAATGTATGGATAAATCATTATTGGAGCATGGAACTCTACTAATAATAAGAAAATCTGTTAATTTATATTTATCAAAATTAAAGTAGGTGAAATAAAAAAAGCGAAGAAATAATGTAATTGTACATTAAAATTGTCAATTTCTTTCAATACAAGGTCTGAATGTTGAATAAGTTACTTTTAAAACACGTAATAGTCAGGTTTGTGCACAGATACAGTACTGTTATTTTTAAATATGACATGTGGTCTTCCCGGCCGAATTTCGGCGGCCATTCTCAATGGAGATTAGCCAATTGCGCACGTAATATTATAGTGCACAAGTGTGTGCGCAAACACAGGGGCATTTTCTATTCCATCACTCGCATGATCCGATGGGACGACTAGCGACACGACCGGAAAGAGGTCAGGTACAGGACCGACGGCTTTACGTGCTCGCCGAGGCACGAGGTATATTACCGCCAACTTCCAGACTTCAGGCTGATACTGAGAAATTTCTTTTTACGGAAAAATCCCAAAATCTCTTTTTGTCCCGACCAGGGATTTGAACCCAGGAATTTTCTGCAGTTAAACACGCTAGCGCTACACCAACGAGGCAGTCAACTAGTATAATTATCATGTAAAGGTACTACTAAATATTATTATTAGTGATATGTTTTTTCCTTTAATTTTGTATGTTGGCTGCGTCTTTATATATTTGAGTAATAATGCCTACCGTCTTTGAATTTTCCTTACCTATATACTTATAAGGCCCCTGTTTGGTTAGTGATTCATAATAACTATGAAACAAATGTGCAAAAATGTATAAATGGTAATCAAATAATTACTAGAACCACTTCAAAAGAGTAAAGTGAAGAACTTAACTTTACAACAACAAGTTTAAAAAAATGCATAAGTAACGGAGACATTGCGTATCCATTATCTAATATCTTGGGATAACTAACACACTGCCATCTGATCTCAAACTAAGCAGAGTCTGTACAACCAGCCAACTGATAAATTATACCTACTTATATTTATATATTTAAGGCCAGGTCAGAAGTACCCTAAACCGAGCATGTATTAAGAATATAATGACAGTAAACGAGGCAAAAGAAAAGATCGTGACAAATGGAAACCCCTCTGGGAAACAGGCGTGAGTCTATGTATGTATGTATGTACTTATATGTATAATTATAGATAAATTATCCAGACACAGAACAAATGATCGTGCTCATCACTAAGATTTATCCTTGGGTGGGATCGAACCCACGACCTCGGGCATAGCAGTCAGGGTCACTAACCACTAGACAATAGGTTATATCCAAAATGATAAGAATATTTGAAACATGGGAGTTTTAATTTATCCAATAAAAATTCTGCATAGAATTCACCTTGATATATTTGTGTTATTATAAAATATAATATAAATAAAATAAAACGTTTTTAATATTATTATTCTCTATTGTTTAAAACGCCAAGCGGCACACATGCTGAACAATGACGTCTACATATTTTTGGTATAATCTCACCAGTAGGCAGGGATGTATTTGAGCGAACAATTTATATAGGTCCCAAAATTATGAAAAAATATAATATTTATTTTAATATATATCTATTTCAGTTGCTAATTGTACTTACATTTTAAATTAGCTTCCACTAAGAAATAAATTAATTGCAGAGATTCATTCATTCATAATTAAATAGTAAATTAAACTATGTATTCAACCCTCTAGTATCTAACATTACTTTTTACTTGTTGAGACGTGAATACGTAACGGACAATATGACGCACACTTTCTGAATTATAATAATATTAGAGTAGTTTAGATAACATCGAATATAACATTATAGTAATAAATAACTAAACGAGGCATATTACTCGTCCATTGTTTAAACAATTGTAAATGTTATGAAAGTTCGTCATAACAAGATCCACTTAAACTTGACCGAATCTTTTCAGCTGTTACAGTCGCCAGCACATCCAGCTACCCCAATCTGTCAAATTTCCCCAATTGAAAGTGAACCTTATGCCTATGTGATAAAGTTAAAAATCTATAAGATAAATTTGACAGATTGGGGTAGCTGGACGTGCTGGCGTCTGTACATATGTATGATATTGCGCAATTGGTTCACTTAGCAAACCAATTGCTCATCCATTGATAAGCCCATAACAGAATTATGGAAAGCATATTGAAGATGAATGCGCGGATTCATTTGAACACGTAGAAATGTATGTAATCTGAGTTAGTTTCATCCCCTTAGGGAAAATCAAATATTTCAAGAATATTTTAAAGGCAGAAAAACACAGTTCATCAAAAACGTTATTTAATTCTTCAACTTCTCTTATCCTTATTCTAATTCTTAGAGATTTCATTTCTAGATTTAGCGCGCTACGATTTTTTATCATTAAAAAAAACGATTACAAATAAACCATGCAAATTTTGTTAGTGGAATTTACCAACTGTGTTCCTTTCTATTACTCTATTTGGATCACAAATATGGTGGCGAATCGGATTATATCTCACAATTAACAAACGAGTAAAAGGACAAGGAACAAAGATTTAATCTTTCCTAAGCAAGCCACGTGGTTTGATACGTATCAAGGGGGCTCGGTTAAATGAACTTATTGATAGTTCTTACAGGTTACAAGACTATGCGTAAGCAAATATAATCTAATAAGAAAATATACAATATATTTACTTATAAGATATTGAATACTTAGGATGCAGTTTTGTCCAACTTCAGAGCATATCCTCCTCTAAAATTGAGAGGAACAAACCACGCCAACCGGCCCCATCTTGGGATCGGTGGGATTTAGAGCTCTTCAAAAGCCACCAAAGACTTTTTTGGAGAATTCATACGTAATAAATTTACTTCTATAATAAGCACATTAATTCGAAAACTCAGTATTGAGCGCCTTTAGTTTGAACTTTGAACTTGAGATCTGTGACTCCACAGCCCAACGGTCTTACCAATAGACTATGCTGCATTACATTATTGATAATATAACACAGTATTATAATACTTTAAAATGTGTCAAAGGTTCAGCAAAAATATAAAAAAATTACAAAAAAAAAAAAATGTATTCCTACCTAAAATACAGTAAAAATGGAAACCTGATATTTTATATCAACTTTTGTTCTCCCAGAATTGAGGACTTATATTTTATATGAATGTATTATTCGTGCTAAATAAGCTTTTAAAGTTTAGTATAAAAAAAAGCAATTTAGTAAGATGAATAGAGTTTATTTTTATACATAAATACTATAAATCTCTTTAAAATCTTTATATTAGACTTATAGACAAGTTATCAATTGCAGGAAATTATATGTAACTCCATAAAAACCGAAAAGGTTCTACTTTGTTTTGTTTATGTTATCTTATATACTTAATACATTAAATATCGTTTGCATTGTTCGTTTTAATTACGTTAGTAAAGCTTATTTTACATCATATTATTAGAGGCAAGTTTCTTTTTACCCTTGGATATTTCAGTTAGTAAGAAGATTTTAAGAAATAAAAAAATTCTTGTACTGGACGTTATATTCAAACAGATGTCAAAGGAAGAATATCTACCTATAATCAAAGATAATACGTATAATACTATAAGAAACGACTTCAGTGGAAATATATAACTGATTGTTTGTTCAAGGCTGCCCCAGATTCCTTTTAAAATATGTTTAACATTATCTTAAAATAATGTTTTTACGAGGGTTACCACCTGTTCTTCGCACCTGTGTATTCAATTAGTGTAATGTATGAAGATAGACTTTTATTCTTCGAAACAGAAATCTATGACCATAACCTTATTTTTATACTGTTTTAGGCTTCTGTGTTTTGGCTTGAGTACGTTTAATAATGATCGTTCTAAATGTCTGACAGCAACTAGTATGGATTAAATCCAAATACATCGCATTCAGATAAACGATTTGCATGTGGTATCGTCATTGTATAAAAATATATAGTAATTAATCTTTGTGTTGAGTGTGGATTCAACCGACCCGTAGGGTATGCCCAAGACCTTGATTCCCTTGTCTATTCACTGGGCGTTCATACAGCTTGGGCTACATGGATTACGTCATCCACGTTCGCTGAGCTATATACCTCCCGTCCTTACACCGCGAGACCATCATAGGATTGAGCCGTATGATATGTTCAGGTTAAGGGCACTCTTGCCGCGTCTGCGAATGAAATTTTAGTTTATTATGTTTAAACAGTTCGTTATGTACATGTAAAACGTGCAATGTTTTCCGTCAGTAGTCTCATTCGGGTGAAAAACGCTGTCATCAATTTAGGCAGTCACCTCCAAGTAAATCCCATTAAATTTATTTAAGAAATCTGTTAAATAGATAATTTCAAGGCAATGAATAAGATATGTTAACACCACGGTCGATGGTCACTGTTATTATTTATTAGAATTATATGTACTCCTTCAAAGTAAAACTGATATAGGTAGGTTATTATTTTTTTAACATATATTCGCAATAGTATTCACATGAATAGCCTCGAATTTAAATAAATCTTGGTGAAAGTCCATCATCATCATTCTACAGCTTACTGTATCCTATAAAATATATACTAGTAAAATTGATGTTAAATTAAGGAACTTTATGTATGTCAGTTAGCGAAATATACAAAAAAATAGAAATGTATGAAAAATAAATTTATGTGAAATAAATCAATTGATCGATATTTGTAAGGGAAGTTACAAAATTTGCTCATAAGTGAAGCTGCTTGCTTTATTACATACATGAAGTTCCTTAATCGGGTCTCTTTATTAAACACTCAACTCCTCATTAAACATTGCATAATTATGGCAAACTCAATCCTTGCCATGTTCAAAGTTCGAAACTCGGTCCAACTTAATTAATACACAATGATGACCAATTTTACTCGTAACAAGAACGCGACAGGGAAAGTTTCGGAATTCCTGAGTAAGTACATGGTATCTATTAAACTAGACATAAATCTTAGGTGGTTACGACAATATCAGATATTTGAATAAATATCAGGGGGAGTGACAGCCTAACACAAACTGAGTTTTACCTTCCAATTGAAAATTGCATCAGTGCCGTAGGCTACTGCTTATTTATTTTATCTCTTTTGACTTTTTTTACAACCTCTGCTTAGTTTGAGATCAGATGGATCACACATATGTGCGAATAATGTCCTAAGGATATTATTATAATTATTGTTTCTTAGCTTTGTGTCACAAATTCGATATGGGATTTAAATCAATATAACCTTCAGTTACTTTAAAACAAATAATAGTTCAAATTATTTGATCGATTTGTGGATTTATTAAAATTTTTCTTCTTTCATGATTAAGTTACAAAGCTCTATTTATGAATTGTAGAGTTATTAGGTATCAATTATTTTCTGTCCAAATTAAGAAAATAAATTATCGGACACTTCATAAAACTGCATTTACAGTTTTATTGTAACAAGGCTGTACCATTTTATGCATAACTTTTTATGAGGAAAGTGGTAAAATAATACATAATTATGTTAATATTTCTAGGCGAAAAGATTATTAAACTAAAAGTAGTTGGCCAAAAGATTGGAAGACGTGTAAATTGTAAGTCCATGATACTATTTTGCGTTAGGCTGTCTCCTGGAGTAGAGTGGTACGTCTTAACCATAGTGCGGGTAAATGCACGATAAAGCCTTACAGATAACTGGTATTTGACGGACAGGTGTAATTAGCCGCTCTAGTCGCTACCGGCAAATGGAGCCGTGTTGATACGGAGTCAGAATAAACAACGATGCCCTTCGCGATTATATCTGATGCTTACCTAAGTGGTAAAGTGGGAATGCGAAATGTTATTTCGATATATACAATATGTTAAGAGGCAGACAAGACTTTCTAAACTTACAGAAACGGAACAACATTAGGTGAACAGAAAGCTGTCAGACGACGTTTTAACCAATTAATTACAAGCATTTAAAAAAATGTTTAAGGCTGTTTTAGCTGCTTATTTTTTTTTTGTTTATACGGTAAGAGACGTTGGATCATGTTTTCCAATAAAGAAGACTTTTTATAATAGAGTCGTATCGACAATTATTTTTCTCTTTTAATAAAAGTTGAGGATGATAACAAAGTTACCTGTTATCAGCCTCTTATTTTCAGCAAATAAATGGATACAATTTAATCAATGGTAACATTTATGAATGAATAGAATGAACCACCATTTCTGTTTATAAATCTCGAGTATGGTTAACTAGAATAACACTATAGACATTCTTCTAAACATTCGATGAATTTTGCAGTGTAAGTTCCGGGTCCTTGCATGACAGATGAGGTAACACTTAACGGTGCTGCTTCTGGGACTGTATAGGTTTATGGAGTTCCATTATTTTATGTATCATCGCTCATCTTCGTTTAATTTTAATCAGTATTTCTCCTTCTACCTATGCATATAACATATAATTCTGCGATCCAAAAGTAAGCATATTTTTATCGACATCGACTCTTCTTTTGAGGTTGCTGATCATCAGTTAAAGAGCGAAGTGAAGGTGGTACTTTTTTCAAAGCAGTCAACAAAACTTTTTATTTGCTAGAGTTTTGCATTCCATTGCGTTAAGGAGAAGAAACACATAGTTATATAACTATATTTATTTATTATTATTAAGATTAAGGTTGTAAAACTCTTTAATTAGTATCATTTTATAGTTTGAACTCGAAATACGAACTTTTGTTTATTTAGCTTTAGATTCCTTAAGGGCTCCCGGAAACGGATTATAATAACTATATTGGACATACTCTTTTAAACTCATTTTTAAAAGATGAAAGGTTTTATATAGCTTTTGAATTGTTTAAATAAATAATAATTTAGCTACAGGTTAGTTAAGATAGTTTAAAAATGTACCAGTTAGAGACTATGCACACCACGTTTTATAAGCGCGCCGTCGCACAGTGGTCCGGATTTTCAAAAAGGTGGACATAGGATCGAAAATGCATATTTAACTTAATAAAAAATTGTTTCGTAAAGGAAATTTAACGCTGATTAATACTTATTACTATAACTTTTCAAAAAAACTGCTCCTTCACGTTAAAAAAAAATATTGAAATAAAAATGTATGGGAGAAAATCTATTATTTTTTTTTTCTCCCTTCAGTATCAAAGTATAGCAAGCAAACCTTATATTCTGGTAAGTACCTATTGTTCTTAATACGACAACATATAAATTTCTTGCGTATCCCTGCGGCCTTGACGCCTACGATGCTTCAAAGTTTAAAATTTCAATTGGGATTTTTTTTAATTATTATCGAAATTTTCAATTAAGCTGAATTCAAAATATCATTTTTTAATTATATAAGAATTAAAACATACGCATTCAAGCATTTGGCAAGTATTTGTTTATTTTATTTTAATAAAAAATAGTAATAAAAGTCTTCAACTTCAGTTTTGTAATTAAAGACACGTGCTGATTCGTTGCCTATTTGTAACTGACTGAAACGACTCCTGTGATAAAAGAATAATTTACCCCCACCACCGGAGATTTGGACGACGCTGATTGGCTGTTGAAGATGTGGTATTAATTTTGTCAGTCACTACTTGCGACCGTGTTTGTTATTAATATCTGTGCATGAAACAATTAAAGGCACTTGTTTCTCAACCCTTGAGGAAGCAACATATCTAATTATCCGTGCTGTGTGAAAGTTTAGTGAGTTTCGTTATGGCTGCATTTGTTACAAACTTGGACACTTTTGAAGAACTACATCAGTAATATCAGTCGCAGATGGGCAAGTGCTTATAGAAATCAGAAGACTTTCATGAATAGACATGCTGCGTTGTTACAATCAAATATTAGTTGGCCAAATTGCACTACTATTAATTTATCCGAGATTTTTCAAGCCCAAGATGAAGTTATCGAAAACATATCGTCAGACAATACTTCAGTTGACATCGATACTACAGCAGCTGTGATTCCGTCGACATCAAGTACAACAACTGTGGGCACATCTACCGAAGTTCAGATTAGGAAGCCTTTTGTTGACCTCAGCAACAAACAGAAGAAAAGACGTTCAGAGTCTCTTTTGGACTATTCGCCGGAAGAACTTACTTTTGCATTAGTCGAAAGACTTAGGATAGACAAGAAGAATGACTTAGCTTGTGTTATTGACCATATAACGAAGAACCCTGATAGTGTTGCTATTGTTCAAGCCACATTGTTTAAGAAAAATAGGAAAAAATCTTTTGATGAAGATCATGCTCTTGGTCTTTATACATCATTGAACCTGTCAAAATGGAAATACTTGTGTTTAAGGAAAGCGCTGTTAGATTGTGAAGTTCCAGTGTTACCATCGTATCACAAACTCCTTCAAGCTAAAAAGAGATGCTATCTACATGATTTAGAAATTACTGAGAGAGGAGCCAGAGTGAAGCTTCAAGCGCTATTGGATCTGACAGTCCAGAAGATTCTTCAAATTACCGGTACCCAGATTGATTCGTCAACTGAAGGATTGAAGTTAATTAGTAAATGGGGTTTCGATGGAGCTTCTTCACAAAGCACCTACAAGCAAAGGAGTGAAGATGTAGACTTCAATGATTCATCGGTTTTCATGTCAAGTCTTGTCCCTCTTAAATTAGTTTCTAATAATAGCACCATATGGGAAAACCCAACACCTTCTTCAACACATTATTGCAGGCCCATTAAGTTCGAGTTTTGTAAAGAGACAGCAGAATACATCAAGCAAGAAGAAGCTGTATTGAAGGAAGAAATAAAAAACATCAATTCTACAAAATGGGCCGGGCTAGAGATTAGTCACGAGCTTCATATGACAATGATCGACGGAAAAGTGGCCACTATTATAACGGATACTTCGTCTGCATCTGTCTGCAATATTTGCCTTGCTAAGCCGACTGAGATGAACAAGCTGTCAGAAGTATTTTCAAGACCTGTTCGAGAAGATGTTTATAAATATGGACTTTCTACTCTTCATATGTGGATTCGTTGTATGGAGTGTATTCTACACATATCTTACAACATGGACTTTGAGATGTGGACTGCACGAGGTGCTAACCAGCAACTAAAAGCTGCGAAGAAACATTTGACACAAGAAGAATTCAAACAGCAAATGGGAATACTTGTGGATTTTGTGAAGCAAGGCTTTGGAACCACAAACGACGGAAACACAGCCAGAAGGTTTTTTAGAGATTATGAGAAATCTGCCGAAATAACCAATATTGACAAAGGCCTACTGAAGCATTTTGCGGTTATTCTTCAAACGATTTCATCAGGATGTGCCATAGATATTGAAAAATTCAGGACTTATTGCAGAGAAACAGCTGAGATCTTTGTTCATCTATACCCATGGTTTTATATGCCCGCAAGTGTGCACAAGCTACTCATACACGGTGCAGACATTTGTCATCACTTTGGCCTCCTACCAATTGGCATTCTTTCCGAAGAAGCGGGAGAAGCAAGAAATAAAGAATTTCGAAGAGTTCGTGAATATCACACAAGAAAATTTTACAGGATGAAGACCAACGAGGACTTGCTCCATAATTTTTTAATTAGTTCAGACCCGTATTTATCCCATATTCGACCAAAATACAACAACTCAAAGCAGTTCGATTTTTTTCCAGATGTTAAAGAGCTTTTGTTGTTGCCTCAGGTAGTAACAGAAGAAACCGAAAATATGGATCTACAGGAGTTGCAGTCTGAAGATGATCCATTAATGTAAACGTGACAGATTTAGTGATGTTGTTATTGTTAGAATTCAGTTTTGTAGTCCTTTTCAGAACTCCTTAATATAGTCCTTTTCAGGACTTCAGAAAAAGCCCTTATCAGGGCTACATCTATTTCTAATTGTTTCTTTTAAGATGAGTCACGCTAGTAGTATAACCAACAATATCAACCATGATTTATCAATAGGAAATATCAACAGATGAAAGAATAATCAACAAATGACTATTAAAAACAAAATAAGCAAAAATGCTTATTTTATCATAACATCACGCTTTATATTCCCCGAAGGGTTCGGCAAAAGTGTATACTACACTATAGTACACTGTCATTTCGACAGTTATATATAAGTCCCAAGTAATAGGGGGCGAGCCTAATACACGGATGGGGCGCGCGGGGGGCTTGCTTTTTATTAAAAATGATATTTATGATTAATTTCAATTGTAAAACTCGTTAATAATATTAAGATAATTCAACATTAAAATTTTAAACTTTAAAGCATCGTAGGTGCCAAGGCCGCAGGGATACGCAAGCAATTTATATGTCGTCGTATTAAGGACAATAAGTACTTACCAGAATATAGGGTTTGCTTGCTATACTTTGATACTGAACGGAGAAAAAAAATAAAATAGATTTTCTCCCATACATTTTTATTTTCAATATTTTTTATTGACGTGAAGGAGCAGTTTTTTTGAAAAGTTGTAGTAATAAGTATTAATGAGCGTTAAATTCCCTATACGAAACAATTTTTTGTTAAGTTAAATATGCATTTTCGATCCTATGTCCACCTTTTTAAAAATCCGGACCACTGTGCGTCGACGCGCGTTAGCATCGCGTCTGAATCGCTACAAACCCGCGTCGACGGCGAGCTTAAAAAACGTGGTGTGCATAGGCCCTTAAAGTGTTTCCTGAACTAACTGAAATGTCGGTACCATTTAATTCTGGTAACCAAATTTTAAAACTCACCTTAACTTGTTTGGTCGATATTTTTCAAACATAAACTACATTTAATAATTGAATAGAAAGTTTTGTTGAAATATTCTATAATTAGTACCTTTTTGTATTCCAAACCTGGTTTATATGAAAATAGTGACGTCCTACGCCATCTTCTACGAAATACCCAGAACCTATTTCCTATAATTAAGCTTAACAACTTAATCTCAGTACCGGTGATACCATTACCAATCTCTACGAAAGTTTCGCAATGAAATATATTGCCCGAAGATAGTAATAGCTTGTTTACATCGATATTTGCAAATTGTGAGAAGATAACAGGTGGACATTATTTTATTTAATTAGCACGGTTTAATATCAAATGGCTTTATCAAATTACAGTAAGTCAATTATAAGTAATATAATACTATATGTCACAGCTGGCGCGTATAATTCTGTGGTAGACACCCACATCATATTTCAAATTGGTTTCCGCCAAAACACATGTGGTGCAAATTAGATTAAAATCGGTATTTTATACACTTTAGAGCCGTGGCTTTATTTTAATTAATAAGTATGTCAAAATATATAAAATGTGAGACAAACATGTACAAATATTAGCATTCAAATCATAGTATTTTCTGATTTGCGAAATCATACGGACTGATATGATTGACATGAAGACTGATTGGTTGGCGTGGTTTATTACACCGCGTCTCAGGACAAACAGATATGTTCATGCAAACAAATATCTGCCCTGGGTGGGAATCGAACCCACGACCTGTGAAATGAAAGGGAAGTAAATACCACCCACGCCACCAGCCCGTCAAATAAAATAGCTTCTTAAATATTTAATTATTTATGTTACAAGTAACATGACATACAACTTCTGATTCTGTCAGTTACATAATTTTGAAAAGTGAATTGATTCAGTTTTTATTTCACATTTGTTACCACCTGTTATTGACATTGACCTAACCTGCAATGTGTAAATCCACATATTAGGACACAGTAGTGTTATGTCCTGCATTCTCGGGCCTTATCAAAATGTGATTGCGCTAAACATAGCTTCTAATATTACTCCTACTATGCTATTACATCAGATTTGTAAAGTTATCATGGTAGTGCGATCCTGCCAAAATGGTCCATTGGCATTACAATTTGATAGCCATTGCGAACTCTTTTGCTTTATTTGTATTGATAATTTGAATGATATGTCATTCAAAATTGAATCATTGAAAGTCAAGGTCGAGTATCTTAATTATCGCTGAGGTACAATACAATACAATTCATTATTGCATTGGTGTTACAAAATCATATTGGTATCGACATGAACCCTGTTAGGGCACAGCAATTAATTTTTATTTTTAATATTATCAGTACTGTTCTGGAACTTTGAAACTAGGCAAAAATTAAATGTTTGAAGCAGTCAGTGCTGGAGAAAGTTTGCACATATTAAAAAATAAACAATAAATAAACATATTAAGACAACTAGCACACCACCATCTGATTCCAAACTAGGCAGAACCTGTACTATGGGAACCAGAATAACTGTTAAATAATATATGTTCGTAAACTCGTATCACTCATAGCTTAAAGATAGAGTACAGGTTTGTATCAATTAATTATATTCCTAGTTTTTAAATAGTGTTTTAGGTTTATGTGGATGTGTAATTTGACTTAGTGTATTAGGTACAAAATATAATACAAAATGTAATACAGTATCGGAATTTATGTTTTAATTTTTTGGAGACATTAATGCCCTGCGATAATAACCTATGATGTCTGGTACAAAATTAATCTTAAATATATAATAATATCCTGGGACATTATTCACAAACGGCCATCTAATCTCAAACCAAGCATAGCATGCACTTTGGAAACCAGATAACTGATATATTACATATACTACTTTTCTTAATTACACCCAGACTCAGGACCAACAGATATGTTCGTGCACACAAATATCTGTCCTGGGTGGGAATCGAACCCACGACAATCATTTACCAACCGGCCTCTAATACACATTTTCTTTGCGTAAGTAATAGCTCGGTTTATCGTGTGTGATTTTCTGAATATTATCGGGATTTCTTTAGTTATGGAATCCCAATTCACAAGCAAAGGACGTGACGGCTTTTATAAGACCACGTATGTAAGTATTTATTACATCTATATTACTTGTAAGAAAAAGGTATTCTTTTGAACATTCTAGTTTTAACATATTGAATCATTATTTGAATAACTACGCTCTAGGTGTAGGATAGTGCTCATGCGTAATACTTTTTTATTTATAAGTAATATTTTGTATATGAATATGTAGCGCTATACGAGGCAGTTCAAAATTTAATACCAATCCAAGGATACTTTTTTCACCTAACCTTTTTAATTTACTCTTAGATTATAGAGTAGGTATGAGCAATCTCATGTAGGTATTGTTCCAAAAATACCTTTTGTATTCAAGTAATATTGCTAAATTTTAACCTGCATGACCGTAGATTAGAATATAGTAGTTGTAAGTTTAGCACCACTTCCGTGTCGAATACTTTCATTCAATATATATATTTGAAATTAGCTTTATAAAATATATTAAAACGTGCGTCATGAGTAATTTCTAAGTATCTAATCATAGTCTTTCAATATTTTCACAAAAAACCTTGAGAGGTGTCAAGGGACACCCGGATGGAACGAAGTTATTTCTTATTATTTATTATGTACAAAAAACCTGTATACACTCAACAAAAATAATCGTCGCGACACCACACTGTTCAATGCGAAATAGAAATGAAAATATCTGGCTTGCTTTGTATAAGAGACAGAGAAACATGCGCACGCCGCACAGCTGCAAAAAGTGTCGTGACAACTTTTCGTAAGATTTTTTTCCGTCTAGCCCCCTTTCACAAGGAACTTCTAACGAACTTCGTTCCAAAATTCAAAACCGTTATCTTTTTTTCATTCACGTAATATCTAATATTTTTTAATTCACATGAACGGAGTTAAGAGTGTAGTTATTTTAAGTTTAGCACCGGTTTGGTATTACATTTTTTCATCCGATATAAAAAAAATATAATACATAAGATCGTGTTCACAGGGTTCAGCTTGAGGAATGTTTTATCTAATTAGTTCGTTACAAATATAAATTATTTTTCTAGATATCTAATTTATCAAAATAATGAGCAAGCCGATGGATCGATAGGTACATAATAATTATTTACACAATAGTAAGTACTACAATAACAATGGATGGGAATCAGTGGTGCTAATACAATATCATGCTAATAGAAAGTACGACACCTTAATCGTAAATATTTTAGCAAACCATACATTATTATGCAATTGTTAACACACTACTGATAATGTTGTTAACACAGTGCATTCCTCTCCGTTGTACTTGATTTGTAATCAATCTCATACGTTAGTTGCGTTACTCAAGAAAACATGCGAATCACGTGAAAATTGTTCAGCTACGCTTTGAATAGATTCAAGTGTGTTATATTAATGCTTTTTAAAAAATGCTTTGGCAGCTTGGCATTGCAATATTAACAACACAATTATCTTCAATGTTTTTGGGTGATATAATCACACCCGAATTTTCAGAGAGATTGGACGAATGAACTCAGCAACAATTACTTAAAGAAAAAAATATTATCATTGATTTAAATTAAATAAAATTTTATAAAATTTTCGGGTATGATTCTTCTTCTTAGCGAGTCGATGGCTAAATTGTGGCCGCCCAGAACTTGGCCACGAGATTCGCATTATGAGTAGCCTCCATCAGTATGATGGGTATGATTAGAGAAGATGATACAATATTTACGATTAAGGTGGAACAAACTCAGCGATAGCCAAATCCTATCCAAAAGATCAATAAAACTTGTTAAATCTAATATAGTATTTATTCTGAACTCTTGTATTAAAATGAATAAATGAAGTGACAAGTTATCAGTCGTAGAGCAGATAAGCCTATTGGATCAATGAATTTATGAAGTTGGTCCATCACGTGATCAAATAAAATATCCTAAAATGCTATTGCTTAATCACAGTACTGGGACTAATTGCTACACCGCTATTCTAAAAAGGCTAATTGGCATATTTATATTGGGAGTAAAGAATCTTTTTCGAATATTACGCAACAATTTTGTTCCGTTCTTTGGATATATTTAGTACTTAAGTATCTCAATATTTATATTTGTCACCTACACATGTGTACACTGTAAACCACATTTTATATAGCATCATATTTTACACCACTCACTTGATATAACTATTTTAAGTTACAATAAAACTCGTGGTAGAATAAAGAGTCTTCATCATCATTACAGCTGAAGGAAGTCCATTGCTGAACAAAAGCCTCCCCCAAGAATCATCTTGGGGAGATAAACCATAATCGCCACTCTTGGAAGACGAGTTGGTGTTCTCAGTCTGATGGTCATAGTATTCAGAATGAAGCTGCTCGAATGCTGCCCGTCTTCTGGTAGATATTCCCTCGGGTGTACGTACCCCAGATGAGATGGTGTGTTGATATTCACCACACAGCTTTAACAAAGAGTATGCGAACAGAATTGGACGTGATTCATCTCCATTTTGTGAGCTATTTAGTATATATCCAAAAATGATTTAAATGATGAGTACCTATAGTTTTACACCACCCACTTGATATAACTATTTTAAGTTACAATAAAACTCGCGGTATAATAAAGAGTCATCATCATCATTACAGCTGAAGGAAGTCCACTGCTGAATAAAAGCCTCCCCCAAGATGATTCTTGGGGGAGGCTATACCATAATCGCTACTCTTGGAAGACGAGTTGGAGTTCCCAGTATGATGGTCATAGTATTCAGAATGAAGCTGCTCGAATGCTGCCCGTCTTCTGGTAGATATTCCCTCGGGTGTACGTACCCCAGATGAGATGGTGTGTTGATATTCACCACACAGCTTTAGCAAAGAGTATGCGAACAGAATTGGACGTGATTCATTTTCATTTTGTGAGCTATTTAGTATATATCCAAAAATCATTTAAATGATGAGTGAGTACCTATAGTTTTATTGGATATTTAGCCGTTAACTTTACTTGATTACATAATTCGTCGTTCGGGCCGTGGGCACCGTATTTGTCGTATTCAAGGTCAAAAGGGCTAATAAGGTAAGATGTAATTTACTACGGAATTAATCTAAGGAGAGAAATAAATAAATGAAATCTCAGCTTTTACGTGAGTTTAAATTTTTTTTCTTAAACTTTATTAAAAATGTTGCGGGGACAAAAAAACTAAGATTTTACATAAAAGGCTCAGTAAACAGTTCGTTGATTCGCTCATAAATCATCTTCGTGTGTACGTACGACGTAATATGAATGTTTTCTCATAGCGCGGATGTTGAAGCTAATCTGGAAGTGGAATTTTTCACGCCTGTTTACAATCTGCACACATTGGTACATTAACGCCTTTTTTGTAATTTATGATTCATGAGATCAGTGACTCTTCATGCGAACGACGTTACGATATTTTTATATTTCATTGTGTAATTTTATAGGTTCATTAAAGTCATTGAAATACATAAACAAACAAAACTGATTGTGCGTAAAATTTACGGACGTGTTCATTTTTATGTCCGAATTGATTTACAATCAATCAGTTTATCGATTCTATTTTTTTATCAGACTTCTGCTCCGCTGACTTTTTTGGTACATTAATTTGCTAATCGACTGTCTCATTATGAATGATTTTATAATAAATATGATGTAATGGTCATTTCGGAGATGTCGTTTTTGATGTTGACTGATAAATATGCAACAATGTAAACAAAATTAAAATTGACATTATAAAGCAAAAAGCTATGTTATTATGTTTGCCCATTTATTTGATATGTAATAAAACTATATGTGTTTTAAAATATTGTAAGGTACGTTGTTTTAAAGCCAAACTATTAAAAATATTTGTACAGCCAAAAATAGGTCACAATAAATCTTGTCACCAATTTTACGAATGATTTACTTAACACAATTATTTACAATGTACACAGTATTGCGTGGAAAGTTATTGTTTGTAATTAATTAATTACCTTGACACACTTGACTTTAATATTGAAATAAAATACTACTTATTGTTTTCAGTTTTATTTGATTTAATAGCTCTTATGAGGCGTATATTCTATATTTATTTATGTTTTAGGAAGCGTTTGCCTTATTTATTCTTAATAGTATAATTTTTTACTTGATTCATGAATGTTATTTGATTTTGATGGATTTTCTGATATCATTTATTCGGTTGAGTTATATATTTTTATTATCTTCATTCCATATTCCTTTTGTAACTGACTTAAAAAGTGAGAGATTATCAATTCCATTTTTAGTTTTTTAATGTTCGTATCTTACCCGATTTCTTGGTGAATACTTTGTTACTTTGATAACAGTCCCATTAAAATTTTGTTCAAATCAAACGGCGCCCAGAAAATCTGATATCGTAAGTTTTAAAACAGAAATAACATATTTAAAGCATGTTTCCCCTTTTCATACATAGATTGAATACTCTTTATTGTACACAAACAAAAAGTGTACAAAAATACATTGCATATAAAAAACATAATGTACAGACACCAGCACATCAAGCTACCCCAATCTGTCAAATTTCCCCAATCGAAAGTGAACCTTATGCTTTTGTGATAAGGTTGAAAATCTATGAAAGAAATTTGACAGATTGGGGTAGCTGGATGTGCTGGCTTATGTACAACGGGCAACCTTTGGATGGACAGGAACCGTAAGTAAACCAAACAGTTTCCTGCTACTGTTTGGTTTACTTACGGTTCCTGTCCATCCAAAGGTTGCAACAAATAAATTATGCAAATATATTGCACACCAAATATTTAGTATGACTTCACAAATAAAAGTATGTTAATAAACATATTTGCGGTGTGGCTTCCGGCCTATGAAGAATAACAGGGCCACCCCATACCATCAGGTAGTCGGGCAACAGCGCCACCTGTGCAGTAGCTACCATCTAACTGCGGTCGCCAATACGCATATAAAACGCGGTGACTAAGGCAATCGGCAACGTTATATAAACTTTTGAGGGTAGCCAATGTCCGGCAGTGGACGAAATTAGGCTGATCTATATATATAAAAATCAATGCCACTTTTCGTTGTAATGTTATAACTCAACAACGCCTTTACCGATTTGGCTAATTTTGGTCTTGAATTATTCGTGGAAGTCCACGGAAGGTTTGTACGTAGAGAAAATTTAAAAAAAATCTTGATAAAGTGTAAAATCAACATCTTTTAGCAATTTAAAATATTTTTTTGTTTGAATAAATGAACTTAATAATCATTTTTTTATTACTATGCCTTATACGTAGTGAAGCACATACCGGGCCGCTAGTAATGTATAAAAATCATATCAGACACGAAATATATACCTACATAAATACATAATACTGTACTACAACATATAAGAAATATATGAATATTATACTTTAGCATAAGAAATTTACAATTTTATCTGCATAATTCTGTTTTCGTTTACCATTTTCTTACATCACGTTTTTCTGATTTATTATGTGTCTGAATGTGCACAGAAACGTAGTCGCTGTACAAAGGCACTGCTAGTAAGAGCTTTATAATCATTTTCCCACAGTCCCTATATGGTGACTACTGAACTTAAGACCTTGATCAAAAATAGCTTCAAATTTAACCAAATTTACGTGCGACTAACACAAAGTTGTATAGAGTTTATCTCCAGCATACAATGCCACATTTTTTCCCACTTCTCTTGATTGAAAAGCTTCCCATACACGGATGTAGGCACGTTCACCGTATCAATATAAGTACATACCTTGTTTTACTTTTTTGTTATTTAGTTTAGTCATTGATAGATTGATTCCGTTTTTGTGTTAAACGAAGCTTTTTATTTATACTGAGTACGTAGTTGTATAAATAATTGTACCTAAATCAGTTCATTTATTTTTAATTATGTTGGAGCTAATCGCATTTTTGTAAAAGAGGGCAACAAACGAGCAAGTGGGTCACCTGATAGTAAGTGATCACCGCCGCTCATGGACACTCGCAACACCAACACCAAGTGCTAACCCACCCCTGTGAGCTCTGGCGACCTTACTCACACTCAGAAACACAACATTAAATTATTAATGTTATTATTAAGAAATGTCTTCTGTACGGTGGAGGCACATCCCCAGTCGGGCTGCTTTTTGAGGGAATGAACGTTGAGACCTAGCTCTTTTGCCTTATTATATTCTTCCTTTCTTTATGGTTACTCTAGTGTCAGAGTAATTAAGCCACCAAGTAAAGTCTCTGACATATCTTAACGACTGTTGTCAACGGACTATAACCGAGACCGACAGCTCTATGTGCCGTCCGAAGCACGGAGATGCCGAGAAATTCAACTATTTTGCGGTCACTCATCTATAGGTCAGCCGCGCGCCTAGTCACCTTACCTTGCCGGTTAGTTACAGACTGATAAGAGTAACGGGCAGTGAGTATTTAATAGGATATTACAGTACTAAGCTCAAAATCTAGTGTGAATTAAATCCCCCCAGTTAAATAAGTAGTTTATCTTACAAACTGAGTTATAACAATGCAAATTGAAAACGTAAGTTGTGAAGTATTTTAACTTAATTTTTTTATTAGTTAATTATTAATATTCGATCATATATAAGAAGAAAAAGTAGGCAAACTTAGAAATAATTTTATTTTGTAAAGAAACTTAAAAGTTTGGTATATTTAGCTGTTATATAAGTTTAGACTTACCTCGTTCGAACAATTTGTTTTAGCTTTAGATCAAGATTATTTTCTTTTCTATGATGTACGTTATCGTTATGACCTTTCCATCAAACTCATTCAACCTTTTTTAAGCAACATTGTGTTGTGGAGTTTAATTTTGATTAATAAAAAAATATTTTTTCATTTAAAATATATTCAGCCTTTCGTATGCTGCGTTGTATTTAACTTGAACTTACGAAAAGTGAACTCATTTGTCTCTTGCTTTCTTTATTACTTATGTCTCCAACTTACACTGCTCAGTATCATCTCCACATATGTATATAATTAAAAAAAAACGATATTTCAGCACAAAGATTTTCAAATAAGACATATTTTTTAATGATCTACTAGATGAAAATTCAAAGGGTTAAAACTATTACCTACCAAAACTAAATTAAATCAAAATCAGTTTACAGTGGCACCCCTACGGTAATGACAAACATTTTATCACACTTACGTAAATCCTTGAATCTATATGATCTCTTGCACAAAAAACAGGATATTGATTTTAGCCGTACGATCAATAAACTGCGTAGACATAGCGTGTTAGTTCTTGAAGCGTAAGCCTCTGAAATAGGTTTCAAAACTATTGTGATAGGTGCGGTAGTACAGATATAGACGTAGTAGAAACTACGTCATCACTTAAAAAACTACAGATCAGTACAGACTAGTAATTGTTCCCAAATAAAGTCTAGTACATCTGCTATCTAGAGTCGAGCATATAGACTTTACGTTAGGTTAGGTTCCCTCATAGGTCGGTAAACGATCGGCCTGTGAAGGAAATCCGTATGCGGTCAGTTTGTAGATGAGTGATGCCAAAGTAGAGCCGCGTCTCCGTGTTTTGGAGAGCTGAGACGTTTGAGACGTTAAGCTATCGGTCCCGGTTGTTTCCATTAAATAACCTGCGCCAAGTTAAGTCAGAGGCCTACTGGATGGCTTGAACAACTTTAACTATGGTAACCGCCGTGTCACTAGTATATAAACCTCAAATTTGTACTGTTTAGGAGTCAAAGTTAGAGGTTTATATTTTTATTTTGTGAATTGGTGTCCGATGTTTGATCTTGAAAAAGTATAACTATCGGTTTAGTTATCAAAGTGTACATAATACCATCGTTAATTATACTGCAACATTTTTAACTCATTATCTAACTAATTTCTTTTATTAATTAATAAAATTAAAATATATGTAAAAATATAGCACGTTTTAAACATGATTATGTATTATTACGTAAACCATGTTTCAGAAATCGTTAAAATTTGTTGCATAAATTCTATCCTGCACTTAAATTTATACATCGTACTAATATTATAAATACGAAAGTTTGTAAGTATGAATGTATGCATGTGTGAATGTTTGTTACTCTATCACGCAAAAACTATAGAACGGATTTTGATGAAACTTCTTAATTCTTTATTGCATTATGGTATGCAATAAAGAATTGAGAATAAAGATAATATCTCATATATTTGAAGCATATATAAGATATTATATGGCCTTTCCGTCTGTTACAGACGATTTACGGCGCATTGTCTGAGAGACATTTTTTTTGGTGGCTAAACAAACCGATGCGAGAGCGACATAGCCTGCCGTAGGCCTGACTAGAGAAGTTTGCGGTGGTTGGTGCCGAGCCGCTTTCATGTCGCTTCTGTCTCTTATCAGCAAGTACTCCGAACCAGGCTTCGTCACAGATCTGACACACTGATCTGATCACAGATCTTCGAAGCATACATAGCCTATAATTTATCAAGTTTAACGCGGTTTAACTCCGGCGCACCGGTAGTATTCAATAATGTAATGGAAAGACCAGGTCAGAAGTAACCTAAAAGCAAGCATGTATGAAGTATATAATAACAGTAAACGATGCAAAACAGGTGAGCAAGGATCCTGACAAATGGAAATCCGTTGTCTCTGCCTACCCCTCTAGGAAACGCATAAGGCGTAAGTCTATGTATGTACATATATATATTATTGCAGGCAAACATGTGTGTTTAAACAGTACAGCCATACTACTAAGTATTCTTTTGCAATACTTGATTATCGTATCCAAAGAACTTAAGCTTAATGTTTGATAATTAATTACTATGTTAATTGGTTCAATTTGACTTATTGAGTTATACCATACCTTGTATGATGACTACTACATGAAAATTCCGATGATGTTCGTTGGCGCCAGGAGTTGGCGCATTGACCGAATAAAACGACTGAATCATCCGCATACGGTGTTACTTAACATTCCTATTGGATGTTATTCACATAATTACTCAAATAAATCATTTGATCTCACTCTATGATCTATTTTCAATGCTTATGGACGGACTAAAACTCATCATAGTATAACGCTAAAGATATTTTTAGATACTAGGTTATTGTTATTGAAGGTTTGCTCCGAATTCATTACTGGATCAATGGTATATTTACTATCAATCAATACTGTGACTGAGATGTTAACAGCTGTTTTAAAAAGACACAAGCGGAGTTTTGGGGATTGCTGATAGAAGTGAAAACTATTTTTTCGAGTAACGAGTGGAAGATGCTACTTCCCACCTTTCGGTGGTAAAGACTCACTGTAATTGATTCCCTTATTTGAATAAATTTTAAAACTAAATCTGGTTTGCCAGTCGGCTATAAAAAATCTAACATAATTAAGAACAAAAGTGCGCAATGCCGCTACAGAAGTATTTACTACAAAAATTCTGCGATCATGTGAATGTATAAACGGCCAGTGTGAATTAAAAAAAATAGTCTTACGAATATTCGATCAGGTCACGTGTCCTCACGCGAGATTAACATTTTTTACCAATCCCAAAAAGTGCACAACGCCGTTAAAAATGTTTTCATTTCAAAAATATAAGGAAACGGGATGAACGGTGAAGGTATCGTAAGTGGCACTTTATTTTTCCTGATTATCACTGGATGTTTGTCCACACCTACAATTTCATGCAGCACTATAATAGGCTGTCAGAATTTATTTAAGTGTGATTGGGCCTACGGCTTATAAAACATAGTCTAGTGTGATAAAAGCGACTACACACTAAAAATAATGAAATCATTTTGGCAACAATCTAATTAATGATATAACTTTTAAATAAAGGTGCCAAGAAAAAGGAATTGTTAACAAACATACATAAATATTGCCAACTCCTTTTTTAAACGATTTCATTTTTTTTGGTACTTACGTACATGTAGTGAAGACGGATCTTCGTTTTTAAATGACTTTTTTAGTGTAAGGACTTACTTAGCCGGTTTCTGAAACACTCTAGTTAATCATAGGGTGTATATTCGATATAAGCTTCCTATGGCTATTTTCTATTGATACCAAACAGCCTACTACCATTGAAATGGGTAAGAAGAGATCTCTATTGAAACTTAATATATCATAAATTCATGACATACATACATACAGCGTAAATGTTATTACAGAAATGTCCTTTATGTTAACTGCATTTCTTTACCATTGACATGAGGTACAGACGCCAGCACATCAAGCTACCCCAATCTGTCAAATTTCCCCAATTAAAATTGAACCTTATGCTTTTGTGATAAAGATGAAATTCTATAAAAGAAATTTGACAGATTGGGGTAGCTGGATGTGCTGGCGTCTGTACGATGAGTAGGTAAATGTTGGCATTCGGAAATGTCGATCAACCTCCAACAGCACTTCTAGTGCCACGAGAAAACAGGTCATTCAACTCCTGATAGTGGAGATGACAATATATATTATATATACATTAGAACACAATACTTTATCTCATCCACATCTAGTAAATTTATACCAAACTGATAGGTAATGTATCATATACATAGGTGTCGGCGTCCTCAAAATGCAAATATTTTTGCATACCTAAGATAACAGCCATCTGAGACAATTACGTAGTTTTTTGCTGTTTACCTACATTCCGTAGTTATCTAATCAAATTATGCATTTGTCATACATTGCAAATACAATAATGTAACACAGTGTAATTACCACAACGAAATGGGAGAAAATGAGGTAACTTTTGTCAAATAATTGTTTAGACATTTTCAGCATCATGTCAGCCAAAAGACGTCCACTGCTGGACAAACACTCCCTTGTGGATTTCTACAATGGCTGCCCACATCCAGTGGTTTTCCGCGACTCTGTCTGTTCACCTTGTATGGGATCTGACCTCGCTGCGAAGTGTAATTTACGTGAGCTCGGCAAATGGATGTGCGATTAACGCTAATGCGACAAAACTGTACTGCGACTTATGGAAGATCTATGGTGAGTCGCAGTATAGTTTTGTCGCATAAGCGTTCATCGCACATCCATTTGTCGAGCTCACGTAGTACAGTGGTCGCACTCAAGAACTTGCCCAGCAGCCTTCATGTTTGGACCAATTGGCCATAGTAATTTCGCTTAAAATACAACATAATATAAATCTATGCCATTTAGATTTCGTTTTTGTTGATAAGTAATTTATTATCTATATTTATTTCGTTGATAAATACATGGCCGACAGAAAATAATTAATAATTCTTCTCATAAGATCTGCTTGTACGAAAACAAGGGAATTACTGCGGGAAGTTGGAAACCATTAGTTACTTAGTAAGAGCTACGTTCCTGCTACCGTAGACGGTAAGTAATGATATAATCAATAAGCACTGGGAAGTGATTTCTTTGATAACTATATTTGAGAACACATTTGCCGTCGGTATGTTCTCAAATATAAAGGCTATATTTCTGTAAAAAAGAAGTGTTATAATGTTATTCATTTACGGCCATCTGATCCCAAACTAAGCAGAGCGTGTACTATGGAAACCAGATAACTTACATACTACATTTCTTTTGTATAAACATACTTATATAGATAATTACACCCAGACTCAGGACAAACAGACATGTTCATGTACACAAATATCTGTCCTAGGTGGGATTGAACCCACGACCTGCGGCATGAAAGGCAAGCATCTACCAACCACGACAGCGGGCTCATAATGTTTCCCTCGATATGATTCCTTTATTTTATTTTATTAGTGTGGGACTAATCCCTCCCTCTCACCCAGTGCAACTCCAGTAAGCCAGAATCACAATTTGCCTACAAAAATCGCATTATCAATAGCTTCGAGCATGCAGTTCATTTCTCTAGATCAATTTATTTATTACTTTTTTACGCAGATATTAAATATTATTAGCCACAGATTGAGGAAGGCATAAGCAGAGCCAGTGCTTGATCATATGAATCGTTTGAAAAGCAAACTCTTTAAGTATAAGGCGCCAATCGTGATTTAATCCCATAGACGCCGCTATGAAATACGAGAGGTGATAACTAAATTTATTTTTAGTCGGGATCTAGGACCACACGGGATGGTCCTGCTTATCCCTGTAATTTATATCGAACTATATATAGCTAACAAAACGTTCCTTATGTACTCCTTGGAAAAGTATCCGGATTAAGAAATTATAAGGTGTCGTTCTATTTTTGAAACTCAGCCTAGGGTTGGTAGTATGTGGCTGTAGTTTTTGCCATCGTAGTTTGAGACTTTCACACTTTTATATAATAGATTGCTTTAAATTTACATGTTTCATAATGTAAGAATTCGCTAAAAATGTTACAAAACATTACGGTTAATAGAGAATTGATTAAAAAAACATAAGTATGTTATATAATTTTTTTTTTGGCAGGAAATAGTGCGGACGGCACTAGCGAAACTAATCCCTGTGTCGCGGAGTACTTTACAAACATATAATTGACGGACACAAAGTACAGACGCCAGCACATCAAGCTACCCAATCTGTCAAATGTCCCCAATTGAAAATGAACCTTATGCTTATTTGATAAAGTTGAAAATACATAACAGATATTTGACACATTGGGGTAGCTGGAAGTGCTGGCGTCTGTATATCCAGACCTAGAATAACTATTTATGGGTCACACAAAAATTTCTAACCTGCGCGGGAATCGAACTCGGGACACGAAGTGGCGAGGCGCCTGACTTAACCACTACGCCACAAGTGCAAAATATAAATAGCATGACCCTTTAAAATTGACCTGCCTCATTCTTACGGCTGCATGAAAATCATATTTTCAAATTCAAATTCAAATTCAAAACTTTTTACTGTGGTCCATAGGTCAAAAGTTGTTACAGTCACAAACACAAGCCAACTAATTATGAATTAATCCCTTAGACGCCGCTTATAATATTTGAGGTGATAATTTATTTATAGTACAGATTTAGGGCCACACAACAAGCTTTGCGTAATTCTATCCTTAATTTCGTAGCTATATATAGCTAACAAAACATTCCTTATATAGTATTCGTATCTGGAATATGTAAAGTATCGGATGGTAAAATCCACATGGATACCTTCGTTTAGAAAATGATGTAATTTTAATTGTTATGTATATGTTATTATCTGCACATAATACAGTGCATACTGTGCTTTTCTGTAAGTGGCCAGGCACTTAGATATAAATTAGCAATGTACAAATTATAAAGTAATAGTGTACTCATTGTTAAGAAGATAATTATAGTAACTCTATATTGTGCACCAAAAAATATTACATACAAAGAACTTTAAATGAGCATGTTATCAAGATTGTACAAATTGATGCGACTCTTCCAGGTAACCGTTGAATAGACCAGGGCCGAAGAAAACCATCTACTACTTCGCCCAAAAAAAAAGGTAAATTCGTTAAGAGACTTTGCTGAACGTACCATCCAAGACACCTTGCGTTAGTAGTAGTATCAAATACAGTATTTATAGAGAAATAATCATTTACAGATTTACCTCGAAAAAATGTCATTGAACCTAAATTTGAGACAAAATAAGGTTGATCCTGAAAATCCTCAGGCACGTATAAAATTTATGGTCTCTGTGTTTTCTTTATATGGATACTTTTTTCTGAATATACGATAGGTTTTGTTTAGGTTCGTACGTGTGTGTAGAGTACCTACAGTCGAAGAGAAGTCAGTGGGTACATTTGAGTACGAAAACCGCCATTACTACCTACGTAATAAAGATACTGTCAATCATTGTACCTGTAACCACCGAAGAGGTAAGGATTTGCTTTTTTATTACAAGTCTAGGTTGAAAAAACTTGTCAAGTACGAGGTATATACTCTTCTAAAGTTCCATGTATATGACATCTGAACCATATATGGTAAAAACATATTGTGTAGTAGTTTTGTCTAGATACTTTTCGCATTTAGAATATTAGTAGGTCAGCAAGTTTTGTATTACTCCTTCACCCTGTAACGCCTGAGCGGATTTGAAGTAATTTGGAATGGAAGTTACCTCTATTTGAAATTACCGTCAATTAACACATTATTTTAAAGAAATTGTTTTGTCGCGGATATCTGAAAAGGATAATGAAAGGATATCTATAACTTGTGAAATACTCCAAAACACTTAGCTTTTATAGGTACAAAATGCGGCAGCTGATTGGCATGTTGGTATAGGATGAGAATTTTTAGAGTATTTCGCAAACAGATAGACAATCTGCCGATTTAGCAAACATTTTATGTGTAAATAGAACGCTTTATTCCAAATAAGAGTTATCTCATATTTTTTAATTTAATTTTTATCTTTGTTTTGTTTGTCAAATAATAATAAAAACTCAATGATATAATGAGTAATAATAAAAGACTACTGACAAAATCGGATCCAACATTTTTGTTTAAGCCTTTAATTCTTTGCCGATTAAGCTATGGTCAATTGTAACCTTCTTTTCATAAAGGCGTCTAAATAATTCATGGTTTCAATTAAATTAATATGGAACATGTGCATTCAAATAAAGTTCAGTCACCGCCAAATCTCTTACTAAACAATTAAATAGTTATTATATCTAAGTAAAAGACAAATATTGCGAACAAAACAATGCCGAGCATAAACGTTAGTAATGAAACTTTATATTGACGTAACGATAACAAGTGCTTAAACCAGTGTATTGTTGTATTACGATTGACAGCTGTCAAATTACAGATAACTATCAACGATAAACTTCAAACATTGAATAGGATTGCGATTATAAGTCTATACATTAATCAAACGTACACGTAATAGGTCATTTGTCGGTATTAGAATATTCTACATTAAAGACAAGTGCGAAGATAAATTGATATTGATTTTGACGTGCACTTGATACGTACAAATGCTTTGTTGTTTAACTAAAGTAAAGAACAACAAAGGATAATTAATATATAGCAACTTTGGAACAGAGATCTGACGTTGAACACGTCATATTAATGATCAAAATCTGTGCCAATTAAAGGTATTGATAGCTTTATTTCGGTTTTCTGCGGCAATTACAAATAAGATCTTACTTACTTATCGTTTGGGCATTTGTTGCCGTCGTGTCAGAGTTGTTCAAGCCGCCCATTAGGCCTCTGACATGGCTTAACGACTGTTGCCTAATGACTACCACCCGAACTGACTGCTTAACGTACACACGGCTACATATCTTTTTCAATATAAGCTGATCTCTCATTGTATGGAAATCCTATACAACGCGAGATCAGCTTATACTGGAAATGTATAGCTTCATATGTAGCCGTGTGTACCCTCCGAAGCATGGAAACGCTCAGAAATTAAACCACTTTGGTGGTCACCCATCTGTGGACTGACCGTGAGTCTAGTTGCTTGACCTCATCAATCACTAGTCCGGTGAGAGCAGCTGGCTCGAGCCATCTTATTTAGGTCAGGTAAACCTACTTTTTTATAAAATCAAGTCAGAAAATAAGCATATGCTTATTCTCAGACTAGAAGAATGCATAACCAAGTCCCATTTGTTACTGCCAATTAAGTTATGCATCACAAAATTCTCCTATGTAAGCTTAGAGAAGAAGGAAGTCTTGTCAAGAATCAGCTTCTGTCACTACGAGACTCACAGCACAAATAGGAACATATAATATTGTTTGTTTATTCGTATTTATTATTTGTGATATGTATGTTTATATATTTCCTTTTTTATTTCGTGTAAGTAAGTAAGTAGTGTAGGAACTATTTGTAATGTATCTGTACACCGACAACTGCTACTCTCAATAACTCCATTCTCCGATCTTTACTTTGGTTGTCCGGAAGAAATCACTTGTTGTGATAAGACCGCCTGTTGTATACTTTGAAGGTTTTAAATGATTTTTATTTCCTTCCTTTGGTGTACAATTAAAAGTTTATCAATCTATCTATTTTAAACCACGATACAGCATATTGTGATTGATTAGTGATACTAATACTAATGTTGGTTTAATCACAGGAAACCTATAATTCAATCTAGTTAAGCGGTTGATTTAACAACAATACCTATAATTGTAATTGCTGTTTATTATCAAACATGCATTGTACAGAATGATAAATTTTAACCAATTATGTTTACAAATCGTCGATTTATTTTGACATTAGTCGTGGAATGTCATTCGTTATAACAACCATGAGAGCCTGTTTACACTTTGCAACTGCGTTGAGTGATTAGTAAAATTAAAGTTGACTGTATGTGTGGTTGCCTTGCCACTACCTCGGCGCCCTAATACATAGGTTCGAGTCCCGCATATGAAAACAATGTGTGCAACCTATTGTTACACACATTGTTTTGTGTTTGTAAGACTTATAAAAAGAAAAAAAATGAAAATTATTGCGTTATTAATATGGCCATGGAAAGAGATGAGAAACTTGGTTTTCTACCTTGGTAGAAAACCAACTTTCTCATCTTGACATACTTGACATACCCGTCACCCACCGCGGACTCCCTTCTAATCACTGTGGAATTTTTTTACATTTCTTACTTCACTATATACAAAACAGAGGAGTAAAAATCCGGTCCTAAATCAAATTCTAAACCGCATAACACCGACTTTGTAATCCCGATTATTTAAATTCGATCACAAATAAACAAAATATTTTAAGTAATATTTCAGTATATAGTACTGAAGTTGCACTACTCAGAACTTAAGAAACTTTAGAAATGTTACTTGCTACTTAACACATTGCAAACAACATACAATGCGGATTAAATATTACAAAGCCGATTATTTACAGTTGCTTACTAATAAACCAGAATTTAGATTTTCACAGTTTCGGAAACTGGTACCGCAAGTAAACTATTAGAAGAAATATTAATTATCCCATACGTAGCAGCAATTATCCTCACATTTGATACTTAAGAAACTTTGACAGTATTACTTGCTAAATGGCGCCACCGCAGAAAAATACACATCCAGGCATTGTATCAGTTTCAAAAACTGGTGTATATTCGAGTTTTTATGTGTAAATATGGTATATCGATTTTCAGTCGTAACACCTTCTACAACATACACAAGTGGAGGAAAGTGCCATATTCCCGTGAATTGCGACTTTCTGTGTTGAAACCTAAAACTCCATAGAAGCCTCTAGTAAAGTCTTCACTGCTTAACTGAGGTAAGACAAGGACTATGACTTGACTGTGAGGGCCTTTACTTGACTTTAAAAAAAAAGACAACGCCCGCACTACGGAATCGCGGGGTACTTTACAAATATATAATAGACGGACACAAATTACATCCAGACTCAGGACAACTATTTATGGGTCATACAAATAAATAGTTGTCCGGCGCGGGATTTGAACCCGCGACACGAAGCGGCGAGGCGTCTGTCTTAGCCACTGCGCCACTTAACGACGAAAAATAACTATATGAAAATATATACTACTGAAGATGGCTCATTAGGCTAAAGAAGCCAGGGCCGTAAACCTGAATAAAAAAAGTGAACAACATCTACTTTATTACATTGTCGAAAAGCGGTAGCACTGGTTAACTACAGGAATAACAATAATCCAGTCTTAACTCAAACTTAAGTTGTATTTACGACGTTTCCAGCGCGCGCCACGAGAAGCCTATCTCTATTCAATGTATTTATACTAAAAGTTATGTCTATCCGCGCTATGGGTTACTGCAGATTTAGATAAATTGCAAGCAATGTATGCAACTAATCGACGTGTTTCATAATATTTATCTCACTTAAGCTTAAACGGCGCCACAGGCCTATCGTAATTAAGCGATCAGTGTAATGTGTAATTTGTATCCTTAAGTTATGCTGCATAGTACATACAATTTGATATAAATTTTATGCGGAATATTTTAAATTGGAAGCAAATTATTTTGAAGTAGTGTCGTGCTTACGTGGTCTCTGTATATTATATCTGGTATTTGTAAAAAGGCACCGTATTGGCCTCCCCGATAACTTTTGGAACGAAGTTCCTTATCGCGCGTTGTGAAAGGGGGCTAGACGGAAAAAAAATCTCACGAAAAGTTGTCACGACACTTTTTGCAGCTGGGCGTGCGCATGTTTCTCTGTCTGTCTCTCTCTCTCTCTCTTAAATAAAGCAATCCAGATATTTTCATATCTATTTCGCATTGAACAGTGTGGTGTCGCGACGATTATTTTTGTTGAGTGTATACAGGTTTTTTGTACATAATAAATAATAAGAAATAACTTCGTTCCATCCCGGTGTCCCTTGACACCTCTCAAGTTTTTTGACTATGATATTATTTATTTAGGTTAACCGTTCATTGATAGCACTATAAACTATAATAAATTATAATAGGGTAGTAATTCTTTATAGGAGAATACTGCATGCTTAAATTCGGTAATTAAAAAACAATGTTGAAACCAAAAAGGGCTGTCTAAATAAACAATATTTTACCAAGTTATTTTTCTCTGTAAAATAATCTATCCGTTTAAATATCTAAAAAAGCAAACACAATAATCGAAAAACCAAAATATACCTATAATTTGACATCACAAAATATGTAATCTATCCATATTCCGAATTATTCAGAGGCGAGAAATAAAAACAAATCTACGATATTTATTATCATTTAGTATATTTATTTATTTTTATCTGTCATTCAGTCTATATCTTTAAGATTACGAACTTAAACAACATTTTTAAATATAAGATATATAATTATACTTACTTAAAAATTATCAATTACTAACGCGTACAAATCCTTTTTCCGATATTTTTATTTATTTTTTAAGTTATTCGTGATCGAAAGCGTATCACCCTAAAATACCGTATGTGTAATTATTGTAAAAATTTCAGGATTGCGAAGATATAACATAAATTTTAATCTAAATTAGTACCGGCGTTGTTGTTTCATGACGCAGAGACAGGACAAATAAACGAAGCCTGTAGGCATTTCACGGTTTTTGAATAAGGATGATCGCATACAAGCATGCGTGTCAGCGATAAATACTAAAACAACATATTAAACCAGGTTATTTCCGCCAGTTAAAACAGCAATTCAAAATATTTTGCATTCTCTTAAAATTTACGATTATGTTTTTAACCACAGACTTGTGTTTTCGTTCTTTCGGCCCATTTGTTGTATAAGGCGGAAGTTTAGACTGATGTCAGGATTAGGTAGTTAGTGTTGGAAGGCCGGAAAACAGGTGTATTCTGAGAATATTTGAGCGTAAATGTTACTGCCCGTGAACGCTTGCCCTGACTTTGCTCTGCGTAACCTACTTTCGCAAACGCGTTATGTTTGCGCTGCTTAAACCGCCCAAAGTTGGGAACATATTTTAAAGCTCAGTTAGTTTTATAGCCCGAAAGCAAAAACAGAAGTTTGGTTCGTTAAAGCGGTTTACGAAATGTTGGCATGATTTATGTTTACGCAAAACTACGAATTTTGATTAATAGCTTTCCGCCCTCGAGCTTTTCGAGATGTTTTTAATGAAACGTGTAGTTTTACGACTGTTATAACTCCATCAATAATTTGGTGGTTTCTGTGTGTATTGGAGTTATTTCTGGTAGAAGATATTCAAATATTTATAATGGTTTCTTAAGTAAACAACAACACTATAATTTCTATGGCAATATGGTTTCCTAAGTCTTCGAACAGTTTGCATTGTCAGTGATGACTTACGGAACAAAGACGTAGTCGCTCACTATGAGCTTTATAAGAAGGCTAAGATTACCCAAAAAGCAATGGAGAGGCCTATGATCAAGAGCTACCCTGCAAGATTTAACCAGAAAGATCGAAATCCGCAGGCGAATCAAAGTAACCGACATAGCCGGAAGAATGGCCAAGCAGTGGGCGGGCCTCATAGCTCGTAAAACCGACGGCCGCTGGGGCAGAATGGTTATCGAGTGACGTGACGCAATATGGGCAGGCTTCCTAACAACCGATGAACTTGTGAGAGTCGCGGGAAGACTCTGGATGCGGGTAGCACAAGACGTTTGTGGAGATCTTTGGGGGTGATCTGTGATAGCAGTGGACCTCTTTCGGTGAACTTGATGATTTGATGTGCTAATATTCAGATTACCTATACTCCAAAACATAGACTTTTTATTCAAGCCAAATACCTATAGTATTTACTCATAATATCTCTTTAGTTAAAAGAACATTTAACATGTTCCGTTTCTCACAAATAAATAATTAAAAATAACTTAATATTATCAAGAAGGGGTACAATTTATGTTAATATTATACAACGTATTACTAAAAGTAAATTCAAAAGGTATATAAAAACATCGGTGTCCTATGAAGGTACTACGTTTGTTGACTTAGGATGTTCATGAAACAAGGTAAAAACGTTGTTCTTTAATTATATTAATCGTTTTGTCTTAAGCGTCTTGTAATCTGGTTAAACATAGTAAAGATACGAATTACAATTTACAATTTAACTGCAGTATAGTCTAGCCATGTGGCTAGACTAGTTTAGTTCATAAGCATGTCTTTATAAACTTAAAAAATAGTTACCTATATGAGACATCATAATTATGAACGTCAGGTCCACAACGCTTAATTTATTCATATGGGCAGTGGTAACCCTAATTTCAGGGTTGTTACAACTTTCTTTGATTTATAATAGCAAGGCAAATGATCAAATGAGTAACCTGATGGTAAGTAATCACCGCCGCTCATGAACACTCCCTAAATGATGACCACGCGCAAGACTGCAATTTTGGAGATCTTTCGGGAATGCCTATGACCAGTTATAGTGGACTGATTATTATGTTATGGTGACTGGGTGACTGACGCACTGTCTACTGCAAGTGCCTTGTAGTAAAAAATTTTGAAATTTTACAGCTGTATCTAGATAGGGGGTAAAGTTTACCTAAATTGAATTGTACAATAGATGAAAATTTATAACATATTACAAGTACATTACTGCGTATTTGATTGAACGTATTCGTTATTTACCTTGTCGCGTCAAGAAACATTGTTAAACATTAGTAAATGTCAGTACTTATAGAGATGTAAAATGCAAATATTGCTTATAAAACATGTAACAATATAACAATGTCATTTTTAATAGCCATGTATTGCGTAGCTGTCAACAAATAATGATTGATTGGCATGTTTAGAATGCAATAATGCGGTGCATTCACCTAAACTGTTGTCAAAGAGCTCGTAACTAGTCAACCTTCGGAGTGTTTCGGAATTAATCTGTAAAGTTCGGTTTTAAAAGCCTGTAAAATGGGTAGGGTAACTGGAAACTGTCAAAGTTTAATAGCGTTTGCACTCTGTACACTGATATATATGAACTCATGTTATTAAGAGAAAAACATTGCTTTTTTTAATGTTAATAATGGATCAACCAAAACTATTAAATGGATTTTGATTATGTTTTCACTTTTACTAGCGAGTAACATGGGAAGAAATTCATTTAAAAAGTAGTATTTCTGTGTGGTGACGGCATAGAATATCATCACCCCATCTCATCCGAGGTAATACCTACCAGAGAACGGGCAGCAGCGTCTTTTTGTGAACTATGACCATCAAACTGCGATACCAACCCGTCCGCGTCGGCGTCGGCCAAGCGTGGCGGTTATGGCATATCGCCCATTCTTTGGGAGGATTTTGATCATCAGTGGACGTAATTTGGCTGACATGATGATGATGATGATAGATAGATAAAATACTCTTTATTGTACACACTCAGGCGGAAAGAAAAAACATCGGATATAATATAAAGAACATAAGGTACAATGGGCGGTCTTATCGCCTTAAGCGATCTCTTCCAGACAACCTTTGGATGGATAGGAACTGAAAGTAAAGTAAACAGTAGCAGGAGTGCAACAAATAAATTATACTAAGGAACTGTGATAAATATATTTTGCTAATTATTGAAATTGTAATGTTGGTACCGATTAGCCGTGCGGTTTTCGGCCTAGAAAGAATAACAGCCCCCCCCCCCCCTATACCATCCCAGGGTATCGTAAGGGATATACCAGATAGTCGGGCAGCAGCGCAATCAGTGTACTAGCTACCATCTAACTGCAGACGCCAAGCCGCACGCCAATCAGTGTACTAGCTACCATCTAACTGCAGACGCCAAGCCGCACGCCAATCAGTGTACTAGCTACCATCTAACTGCAGACGCCAAGCCGCACGCCAATCAGTGTACTAGCTACCATCTAACTGCAGACGCCAAGCCGCACGCCAATCAGTGTACTAGCTACCATCTAACTGCAGACGCCAAGCCGCACGCCAATCAGTGTACTAGCTACCATCTAACTGCAGACGCCAAGCCGCACGCCAATCAGTGTACTAGCTACCATCTAACTGCAGACGCCAAGCCGCACGCCAATCAGTGTACTAGCTACCATCTAACTGCAGACGCCAAGCCGCACGCCAATCAGTGTACTAGCTACCATCTAACTGCAGACGCCAAGCCGCACGCCAATCGCGGTGACTAAGGTAAAGTCGAGGCGCTTGCACAGAATGCGCTGCTGCCCGACTATCTGGCAATGTTACAGTAGACAATATTAGATAGATGGATAGATAGATATTTATTTATTTGCCATAAATGTTGGTACAAATAATTGAGGTCTTAAATATAAAAACAGATCCACAACACTTAGTCATATACATAGTGACATGCAAATACTTAAATTAATTTCTATATTAAGTCCTATTAAAGAATTCTGCTACCGTGTAAAATGTTCTTTCTAACAACCATATTTTGAGTTTTTTTTAAATTTCGGAAGTGGTAGTTCTTTAATATCAACAGGCAACTTATTAAATATACGTCCACACATCACGTAGCTACTTTTCTTGTATAAAGTTGTCTAGTTAGGCTCTGTTAAGCTGAGGATGTCAAAGTAGGTACTAATGTAAAATACAAATTTAGCGAAGCCGGGGCGAGGCACTAGTCATTTATAAATAACAGAGGTGGGGTCGATATAGTAATCAAAAGTAACTGCGTTAATAGGCCTTAGCTTTAGTAATCCTAAACCCTAATGGTAATGGCAGCAACATTTAAGTGAGGTAGACTATTTAAGTAAAGAAATGCCTCCACATTAGGGAATATATTGCAGGATCTGGGTACGGACACCAGCACACCCAGCTACACGAATCTGTCAAATTTCTTTTATAGATTTTCAACTTTATCACAAAAGCATAAGGTTCACTTTCAATTGGGAAATTAGACATATTGGGGTAGCTTGATGTGCTGGCGTCTGTACATCGCCAGAGCTCTTTAGAGAAGAGTAAAGGGTTGGCAATGAGCTAGTGCAATTTGTGATGTAAACAGCATCGTGATGGTAATTGCTTAGGCTGAATTGGGTCGTATACATGCTTCTTTACTTATAAAAAGTGTAATGTAAAAGTATTAGGTTTCTGAATGAAAGGTGCTCTATAATATAATATCTATCAACTATCTGCGAATGATCACGTCGATATCAGCCAGAACAAACAGACAGATCGACCATAAAAAATTTTAAAAGCACCGTTTTCGTATGCATTAAGTAAAAACCAGTTATGTTGACATTACTTACGGATACTTCTATTCATTAATTTGTATAGATTTATTTTTCCTTTTCGCTATTCATTTTTCGCAGCATAGGTGTATAAAACCCCCAAGTCTAAATGGTAACCCACCTTAACTGCTCTTGAGCCAACGACTTCCATGGTTTGGGTTATTAAACTTACTTATCGTATAGTCAGTGGTTACCCCTGTGCTTTTAGGCCGAGAAAAAACAGGCCGAAAAATAACAGGGCCACCCCTTACCATCCCGTGGGTATCGTAAAAGGGACTAAGGGATACACCAGTTACTTAGTCGTGAAGCAACGCCACCTGAGTACTATAGCTACCACCTAATTGCTGTCGCCAACTCGCATGCCAATCGCGGTGACTACGCCATACCCCACCAAATGGCAACGTTATAGTAACCTTTGGGTTGGGGCTGTGTACGATATCAGGCTACACCAGTTAGTCGAGAAGCAGCGCCACCTGAGTACTATAGGTACCAGCTAACTGGGGTCGCCCAACTCGCATGCTAAGTGCGGTGACTACGGCAAACCCCTCCAAATGGCAACGTTATAGAAACCTTTCGGTTGGGGCTGTGTACGATATCAGGCTACACCAGTTAGTCGAGAAGCAGCGCCACCTGAGTACTATAGGTACCACCTAACTGTGGTCGCCCAACTCGCATGCTAAGTGCGGTGACTACGGCAAACCCCTCCAAATGGCAACGTTATAGTAACCTTTAGGGGGGGGGAGCTATGTCCAGCAGTGGACGATGAACCTTAGTGTCAAGAGTGTAAAGCCGCTTATTAGGAATCTGACACAGCCTAACCACTGTTGTCTGATGAATACAAGCGAGACTAACAGCTTTATGTACCCTTCGTAGCACGGAGACGCTTTGAAGTGAAACCACTTTGACAGTCATATATCTATGGTCTGACCGTGTGCCTAGTTACTTACCCTCACCAATCACTTACGAACCGGTGAGAACATCTGGCTATGATCCTCTTATTGTTATTACTTAAATAGAGTTTATTTCGTTTTATGTGGAATTATGTTCATTATTTTGAAAATACAGACCTGTATATGCAAGCTTGTTATACTCAGGCTGAATATATCTTCATCCTTAGTTTTTTAAATCTCGAAGCTGCTTCCACGAATGTCTTAATATCGTTATGGAATAATAGGTGCTTATCTTACCATTATACGGAGAAAATCGTAACACCCACGCATTGCCCTTTCATCTTTCCTAATACTCCCATAATAGCGGCTATTCAGTAAAGTTTATAGAAAATTAGGTTAAACAAAATGTTACTTTTATATATAAGGTGTAACATAAATAGTGTAGAATCTTAAAGAGCTCGATCTTCTCATATCTTTCTCATCAAACTTAACAAACTAGTAAATACAGGTTTTCAAAATACTCAATAAGAAATTCAATTTCCGCGATGCAGTGAAAGCACTTAATCATAGGTAAAAATAAAAATCTAACTTTCTGGCAACTTGATCACAGATAAACATACACAGTCATATATTTCTAAATAAATATATAATATATTAATTATACCCAGAGATATAACAGATTATAGTGCTATTTACGAAGATTGGTCCTAGGTGGGGATTGAAACCACGACCTTTTAACAGGCAGGGTCACTACCCACTAGACCCACAGGCTTGTCAAATTTGTCTCCACTGTAAGGTCATCCATACCTTACAGTGGAGACAAATTTGCAACGCTCTAGGCATTACTCGAGATTAGAGTTTTGTTTAAGGGAATTAATATACTTAGTTCTTTTGGATTAATGTCACACCACATGTCGTTAAAAATTATATCATTAAGGTTAAGTTGTTCAAGCTGAAGAGCCAGCCTCCACCTTTGAAGTCTCCTACGAAATATGGATATTCTCAGAAATTAATTCATTTTCACCTACTGAAAGGCTTCCTCAACATCGACGCTGAATTATGAGGCAGTGGGGCTCACCACCTCAGACCCCATGTCATCCCGTGGGGCGCGTATCGACTGTGTGAATACCTACCACGGAACGGACAGCAGCGTTTTTCTGTGAATTATGTCCATCAAACTGCGATCGCCAACCCGTCTGCCAAGCGTAGCGATTATGGATTATACTCCTATTGTTTTGGGAGGTTTTTGGACAGCTGCAGAGGACGTATTTTGGCTGACTTTGATGAGGACCTCTGTCTTAGAAACTGTCCTACAGCTTTCACACTATTTATATTACACGTTGAATAATCTTATAAAATTATTTAATTTCAGCAATCTTAAATGTAATGGTCGATTCAAGTCGATTCATTTTAACATTCCGTCTCGTGCTGATATAACCGCTATACTCGTATATCCAGCTATTGTGGCACTTTTGCAATTTAATAAAGACTATTTTCATCTATGTACGAACGCCAGCACATCAAGCTACTCCAATCTGTAAAATTTCCCCAATTGAAAGTGAACCTTATGCTTAGGTGATAAAGTTGAAAATCTATAAAAGAAATTTGACAGATTGTGGTAGCTGGATGTGCTGTCGTCTGTACGTGCTCGTAAAGGGCGTCCAACGCTCGTAGCTTATGCTTTGAAGTCATGATTTTCTATGGCTTCTACAAGTCCTGCTTCTTTGACAGAAATTGCCAATAAATGGCCATATATTTTAAGCAATCGCTACTACTCAATTAGAGAGCGCGCTTGCTATTACTACGAGATTTTACTACGTGAGTATATATAGTTGCCTTATTGCCACTACTCAAAGCAACGTTTTTTGGCGTAGTCCCAAAATGATCTATTATTAAAACGACTACAAGTGACAAAATTTCCATTTCGCAAAATGTCTCTTTTTGTCATTTATTATCCATTAACATTAAGACACAATATCTATGTAAAATGGTTCGGGAATAAAGGCTTTATTATTATGAAATTATTATCAATTACATTTGCAGTAGTTACCCTAGTGTCAGAATTGTTCAAGTCTTACATAGCCTTACATAGCATTAGGCCTCTGACATAGCTTAACGTCTGTTGCCTAATGGCTAGAACCGGGACCGACAGGTTAACGTGCCTTCCGAAACATGGAGATGCTCAGAAATGAAACCACTTTGGTGGTCCCCCATCTATGGCCTGACTCGGCATCGGAAAAATATGTACGGTGTGCGACAAATAGCTTTATATTGTCGCAGCCATCAAACTTATTAGGACGGGATTTATGCAAGTATGCATGTATTCTATTAAGAAATGCATTCTGAAAAGTACTTAAATATGATGCACAAGATGTCTCTACAATGGTGAAAGGACATTGTAATGTAATTCATATTGTTGTCGTTTCAAATGAACGAAATCGGCATGCATTTTTAAAAATTATACACCTAACACATTCCCCGAAATAGTATACATAGCTGAATTTGCATTGTCGCGTAGTTATATCGTGTTTCATATAAAATTATTTTTTTACTAACATCGTACACAGTTTGCACTTTTCTCAGACAGAGTGTTTCAGAAGGCCATTGATGTGTCGGTTATATCACGTGTAATCATAGCCAGATGATCTTACCGGTCCGTAAGTGATTGGCGAGGTTATAAAAATAAAATATAAAAAACAAAAAAAAAAGGGTTTTTATTCACGTAGACTTCAAAAAAGCGCTTGTAAATAGTCAGAACATGTTTGTAGTATTATAGTTGTATACATTATTATTTCTAGAAACATAGATATTTAGGTACACATTGTATTGATTGTATTAAAACATTTATAAAATTTATTTTATAACAGCAATGATATTTAGCTAGCTCGTATCAAGTTATTGTCAAGAGATTATGTTTAAGTTTAATTATCTAGTTTAAGTCTAATATTTTTAATATATATTGTCAATGGGTCTGTCTATATTAAGGTGTTATTATTATGACGGACCTTGTGTTAATAACGACGGTCGCGCTTTAATGCTACCACCGGATCCAATGCGCCCAAACTGAGAGGACCCAGCGAAACAAACTCAGCGGGTGTCTCTACTACCGGTTTCAACACGGCCCAGTTGAGACGCTCCGGCGAAACATACTCAAACGGTTAAACGTCTAGGCTCGCGGTCAGTCCATAGATGGGTGACCGCCAAAGTGTTTTAATTTCTATTTGGTTGTAGCCATTAGGCAACAGTTGTTAAGCTATGTCCAGAGGTGTACTGGACGGCTTGAACAACTCAGACATCAGGGTAACCACTGTCCATAGTATAAGGAAGTATCATGCGTAGACGATAGAAATGTTTCAAAAGAATACCGGTAGTTATTCAGGATTACGTTGAAATAAAATTAACGGCAATAGCATTTATCGTTAAGTATGTTTAAAAGACCTCGGAAGATTATTCATAACGTCAATTGCAGAAAAGAATAAAAAAATGTTCAAACATTTTCTACTAAATGTTGAACCTATTCTATTTTTGCTCTCTATGTAAGCTTTCATTCAGAATTATGTCATAATCTGAATAAACATTACGGAAGCCTCGCTGTACTTACGAATGGATTTAGTGTTCATTAACAAGAAAAATCTTTTGTGAAAGTCAAATACTCAAAATTCCCTTAAATGCATCCTCCCCTGAGTTACTATATTTTTTTATAAGTTATAGTTAAACAAGGGCATCTGCTTTACTTTTGCATAATTGGGACACAAGAATCAAAATCATAAATATTTTTGAAAAGGTTATTTCTGTATAGGTGGCTTGATAATCAATATTTGATAAAATAAATTGTATTTAATTTCGAAAATATTAAAAGTCGTTCTTTATATTATGAATAAAGTATATACTACTGTACCCATATAGGTAGTTATCTATTTAAACTCTAGAATATGTACCCATTTTTCTGGATTGTATTACTTTTTTCTCGGTGGTCAAATTTTATGATGCTTATAGTAAAAAGTATTCTACACTCATGAACTAATAGATGAACTAGGTTTCATTAGCCGACGCCATTTAGACCACTTCCGCTCGTTCTCCTTTATTACTAAAACCAATCCATAATTATGTATTATGATAAAGAAAACAAGAAACCATCATTTAAACAAGTTTCATTTGGTCCTTTAGTCCTAGAAAATAGCAAAGCCCCTAGAAAATAATGTTTGCAGCTGGATTTATTTAACTAACTCCTGGAATAAAAACCACAAGCCGTCTTTACATTTGTAACTAATTAGTTTTCGTGTAGAAACATCAGGAATGCACGAATGGTCGTGTTTTGAAGATTTACTTATTTGCTTTTCGTGTAAAAATTCAGGTCGGATTTATCTAAATTAGGTTCGAGGCGCTCAGTCTGTTGAATTGCAAAAGAGATTACGAAAGAGGTGTGCAAATATCGTGACAAATGAAAATCCGGCGTCTCTGCCTACCCCTCTAAGAAACAGGCGTGAGTCTATATGTATGTATATCTCAATATATTCATATTATTTATAGAGTGCGTAAAAATTCTTCCCCGCGAATAACGCGATAGCATTTACCTACAGATCAATATTATTTTGTAAATGTGTTTAGTCTGTGAATTTTGTACTTCTCGATATCTTGTGATCAGTATTGTTTGTTTTTCTAGTCTATTATATTGCGTACTATGTGGTGAGATGATTTCATTAAGAATTTAGCGTGAATGTTTTGAACTTTCAATATCTGTTCTTGTTTTCGTTTGGAAATATTTACATTTTTTATTTAAATTACGCACCATCTTAGTGTCGATGGCCTCGTTAGTTTCGCATATATTCAAATACAAAACATAAAAAAAGGTTTTTATTCACGTAGACTTTTAAGAAAGCGTTTATAAATAGTCTGAACATGTTTGTAGCATTATGCCTCTAGTTCAATATATCTATATAATTATTTTAAGTAGGTACAATATACTAGATCCATTTATATATTAGTTTCCGTTACACAACTAGCAGGGTACATATTTACGCAATTTAAATCACATATTATACGCAATTTTTCACCGTAAAAACTACAAAGCACCTAGTGTATTTGACATTGACCTATCGTTCTAAATTTATAGGCTGTCTATTATATCAGAGTCTATCAACTAGACCATGGGATCCCCTAGAAATGTCACTTCGCTTAACCCAGTTTCTATATTTATTCACATTTTATTAAAGCTTTCAATTTATTATAGGATTATTAAAGGTTTTAAAATATTTTCAATCAAAAATCTTCATTCTTCATAGTAACAACAAAAATTTGCAGTGGCGACTTGTAATAATTACACGCAAGGCCGCTTCATATCGGTTTCTCGAGTATATAAAATTATTGTTGCAATAATTATCGTAGCAGATTTTGGTGTGTGGTTTCATTAAGGTGGAAATAATAATAATATCCTAGGACATTATTCAAACACGGCCATCTGATCCCAAACTAAGCAGAACTTGTACAATGGAAACAAGATAACTGATGTACTAATTTTACTACTTTTTATCAAATACTTTTACTTCCTTTTACATCCTTTTACTGTTACTATCTTTTGTTTTTTACAAGGTACTAGTGTACCTACAAAGCCAACAGGTGTCCGTGTTAGAATGTAAGATAAATCCTTATAGTTTAACACAAGTGCTAATAGTCTAAGACATTCAAATGTTAACCGCCTTTTGATTGTACCCGCATCGTGTGTTTACTATATTGATTTAATAAATAGTGTTGATCAACTCTCCGTTTCTGAAGTCCATACATGCATTCCTGAACAAACTACAAGCTATATGAATCATTCGAATAATTTCTTAAAAATCTTCACTCAAAACATAAGATCTATTAACTGCAATTTTCTCAATTTACAAACATTTTTACACCGATTTTCTTTTGACAACGAAATTAACAATTTTGACTGAATGCTGGTTATCATGCTCCAGCAATACTATCGTACCGGTCCTTCACAAATACTCTGTTTTCAAGACCACAAAACACATCAATCAAAGTGATGGTGTAGTTATATACATAAAATCGGAACTGTTAGCTGTTTGTGAAGAACTTGACCTTAATCAAACTGCTTCAGGTATCTTAGTAAAAATTAACTCTAACATAGCTGTAGTATGTATCTACCGATCGCCATCTACTGATAATATCAACAACTTTTTAATATGTCTCAATAATCTATTGCCATCACTTACTAATTTCAAAACAGTTATAATAACCGGTGATCTCAACATAGATATTAAGCCTAGTACTCTTGACGCACGTGCACACGAATACCTAAATTGCCTAGCCTTTCACGGTTTCCTACCAGCTCATACGGAGCCTACTCGAAGTAACAACTGTCTAGATCATACTATCTTGAGAACAAAGTCTCGGACACTTTCATTTATATTTGAATCGACAGTTACAGATCACTACTCGACTCTGCTCTGTATAAGCAACCAAAGTATTCAGAAAAGTGGCCCTCGAACTACTACTAAAATTGACTACGACGGACTTGATAAATCAATATCCCAAATAGATTTTAATTCTTTGTTTTCTATAACGAACCCAAATCTCCTAACTGAACACCTAATAAAATTACTGAGGTCAGCCATCGCAAAGCATACAGCGCTCAAAATGGTGCCATCTAAGAAGAGACTACTCAAACCGTGGATTACGCCCGGCTTAGTCAGATGCATAAAACATAGGGATGCATTGCATAAAAAGGTTAAGCAATCTCCAAGAAACGAGATAATACTTATTAGCTACAAGCGCTATAGAAATTTCTGTACACGAATCCTGAAAAAAACAAAGAGACTTTATGATGCGGAACAAATAAATAAAGTTAGTCATAACCCAAAGTTATTATGGGACACTATAAAGCAAATAACTAATACAACAAAAATAAAAAATTCTTCATCACTTCTACTTGAGAGCTCAACCTCACATACACAATCTTGTAACGATATTAATTCTTTCTTCGTCAATATTGGGAAAAATCTTTCGGAGAATTTAAAAATCCAACAGTCTTCACACCCGACCACTACCCCACAATTCACACACAAGCCCTCACCATGCTCATCTTTTGTGTTAGAACACACAAACCCGGCCGAAGTAAATTGTATTATACACTCGTTACGTTCCAACGCTTCTACCGGTTGGGATGGTATATCACCAATTATCCTGAAGAGATATTCTCTATACCTGGCACCCATCTTAAGCCACATATTCAATCTTTGTTTCGACACTGCTGTCTTTCCAGATGCTTTTAAAAAGGCGATAATACATCCTATTTTCAAGGGGGGTGACGGGAGCCTTCCGAACAATTACCGTCCCATTGCAGTCTTAACTGCGTTGTCTAAAATACTCGAACGTCTTATCAATAAAAGACTGATTAACTATTTGGACCATAATAATTTTATCTCTTCTCATCAATTTGGATTCCGACAGAAAAAATCCACCTGTGATGCTGTTCACGAGCTGACAAATTTTGTCGTTCGTAGCCTCAATGAGCATAAAAAAGTTCTAACAGTATTTTTAGACCTCGCAAAAGCGTTCGACACGGTTCCCGTAAACACTCTCCTTGTCAAACTTGAACAAATGGGTATCAGAGGAGAACAATTAGAACTATTTCGAAATTATCTCACAAATCATTCCCAAATAGTCAAAATCGATAACTACACTAGTCAGGAGCTACCTATTCAGTATGGTGTGCCACAAGGCAGCATATTGGGTCCTACGTTATTCTTAGTATTTATAAATGACCTTTGCCAAACGAAAATCCCACATTCAAAGACTGTATGTTATGCAGATGACACAGCATTAACATTTGTTGGTGATACGTGGTCAGAACTGGAACACAGGGCTCAATGTGGGATGGAACTTGCATCGAACTGGCTTATTTCTCACACACTAACACTTAACACCGAAAAAACGAAATACATTACCTTTTCTATTAGCTCAATATCACAACCACGAACTCCACTCACACTGAAACTACATTCCTGTAATACATCATCTCAAACATCATGCACTTGTCCATCTATATCATCAGTTGGCAGTATTAAATATTTAGGGGTGACCTTAGACAGATGTCTAAATTATAAATTACATATTAATACTCTCGTGGGCAGGGTACGGAAACTAATTTATATATTTAAGACTTTGCGCCATATTGCTAATCAAGCAATTATACGCAGTGTATATTATGCTATATGTTTGTCTATTGTCACCTACTGTATTTCCTGCTGGGGTGGCGCAGCAAAGACAATCCTTATGCCACTCGAAGTGGCACACAGAGCCATACTAAAAGTATCAACATTTAGGCCTATAATGTTCTCAACGAATACGCTGTATAGCTCGTGTGATGTCCTGAATATACGTCAACTATTTATATAACAAAACGTCGAAAAGACAAAATTTGTCTTATTCCGAAACCGAATACATCTTTCACCAAGCGTTTCTCCTATTACTTGGGCCCACACCTATATAATAAAATTAACTTAGCATACCCAATATACGGTTCCTCTCACTTTACTTGTAAATATTTAATCAAATCATTTCTCCGACAGAAATCCTACGACGAAACGGAAGAATTCCTACTGTAATTACTTTAAATAAGTAAATACATGTGTTACATATTATACATAAATTCAATCTGCCCACATTCATTTCTTAATACGATTATTATCACACGCTTTATATATTTATAATATTTATCTAGCAGTACAATATAACACACACACACACACATACACACACACACACACACACACACACACACACACACACACACACACACACACACACATTTAAGCACACACAGACACACCATTTTACTGCATGTTATTTGTAATTTAATTTGGTATCTAAGTAACTGTAAACTAATATGTATACACATCTGAACTATTATTGTTAATGTGCATACCAAAGGGAAGCGGACTGTTGTTCCTTACTACAGGTTAGTAATTAACCTATCAAGAATAGCAGAACAAGATTGTATAAAAAATAGATGTAAGAACTGCCATGTGAAACTATTAGTTGTAACAACAATCACTTTTTATGCAAATAAAGATATTATTATAAGTATTAAAAAAAAAAAAAAAAAAAACTATCGTACTAACCATTTGTTAAGCCACGGTTTGCGTTCTTAATAGCCACGTATCATACAAATCTAAAGAAACGTGTTGTACTTACCGTATTGCAGGTACTAAATAGATAATATCCTGCTATTTACCTATAACGCCTCCAGCAAGGGTGAAGGTTCAAACCTCGGAATCGGCTGTAATTTTCCAATTAGTCTCTGTGATCGACCACTCACGTTTCTCACTCACGCCCATTAAACATTACCTAATAAAATGTAAACTATCTTTAAGCGTTGCCTTGTATTATTTACGTTCAGATATTTACGGGTATTGTACGCATGTGGGAAAAAATAGATACTATTTGATTATTTGATTTAATGCCCGCGGCCACCTTCTACCATCGCACCTCTCGCCACAGACAGGGAGTTCAACCTCACATCCTCGAACCTTTTCGATCACGTACGGTTCGCTTACAGCGAAACTTCCTCCCACGTACGTTGAAGTTGTGGAATGAACTCCCTGTTACGCTTTTCCCAAGAGACTACAACATGGGGCCCTTCAAAAAGGGAGCTGTAAGGTTCCTAAAGGGTCGGCAACGCGCTAGTGATGCCTCTGGTGTTGCAAGCGTTCATAGGCTACGGTGACCACTTACCATCAGGTGGGCCGTATGTTTGTAGGCCAACTAAGTTGTTTAAAAAAAACTGAAAGTTAAAATGAACCATGTTGATTGGGATACCTCTCTTTTCTTAGGGATAATCTTATTAAATGTAAAAAGCTAAAGCGTCTATATAGATATGATTTTGTTCTAATCATTTTGTAAATAAATTATAATTATATGTTATCCTATACTGACACTGATTAAACAATCAGATATAGGTATAAACATTTCCTTCCCCGAAGTTTTCCGCTAAATTAAGTCGTGGAAATATCAAGGTCATTTGGGGTCATATTGTTTTGTTTCAACTTTATACCTATCCCAACTCTGTTTGTTTCGTTAGTGAAAAAAGAAACAGCTTCATAGATTTCGTGATATACACCGTAGGATACACCGTACATTTGAGCCACCAAATCTAGCAGAGGATAAAAACCAGGCAATGTTTGACCTACTTAGAATATGGTTTTTTATTAAATTCTTAATTTTGTTGATTTTATTGACTGTCTTCATTTTTCTTTTCAGAGTACCTCTGGATCAGAAAAATGAACGCTTACTGAATTAGATCATTAAGCAACATTCAAAGACTTTACTTCACTAAACTGAATATGTTTCGGGTTCGTGAAATAATTTGTCATTTTTAGTTCCTAACTGTGTATTAAAGAATGATGATTATCACATTACTTTATCTTTATACGACGAAATGTGATAAAGATAAAGATGTCACCTTTAATTTAGTATTCCAAATTTAATTCTGTAACGAATTATTAAGTCTGTCCCAATGTTAATGTGTGAGTCACGGCTGTATGAATATCATTAAGCAAACAAATAAATTAATAAAATGTAAACGAATTCAGACCCACCGTTTAATAAAAGAACTATTCCTAATTAGAATTGTATTCAGCCAATGATTACTATGGGGATGACGTAAGTAGGTATGTTATAGTATTTGAGTCACTATGGGCCTCATGACAATGGTTATTTTAAAGACATATCTGTAGTTAACATAATACGATCCCGTGGACAGAGATGATATCATAAAATTTGTTAATTTATTTGGAAAACTAAAAGTCCTACAACATGAGTTAACACATTAAATACCTATAAGGACACTTTATAACCCACACAGTTTTCACGGCTTACCAACATAAATAAATAAATTTATGTATTGAGTGCTATATTTTTTTTATATCAGAGAGCGACAAACGATCAAGTGGGTCACCTGATGGCAAGTGATCACCGCCGCCCATGGACAGACGCAACACCAGAGGTGTCGCGGGTGCGTTGCCAGCCTTTAACAGTCTTATTTAAAAACGCTACTTAAATTTAAGCCGGCCGCTCAACCATGGTTTATCAAATTTTTCATTTAAAAACACGATTTAACTTTGTTAAGCCATGTCAAAATTTAAACCACGTCGGCCCCTGGTTTAAACCTTGCTCAAATATGGCGGATTTTATTTGTATCAGCTGACGTTTTGTTTGACGTTTGTTTGTGAATGGAGGTTTTATTGAAGTTACTAACCGTTTTAATTTTTAAATAAATACTGAATTCCAGTTGGAATCTTATCACAATCTTCAAAATCCACCGAAGAAAATCAATAGTCCTTGAAAATGCACTGTTACGATCATAAATCTATCATTCCATGTCTACCATAGAGCAAAAATCATAAAGTTTTGATACGTAATCCGATTTACCGATTAATTTTGGTCAAGCTCTATACCAGTCCCAGAAATGTTGACATATAAGTGTACAAAGGCGAAAGTGTGTGAGTGGGTATGTTTGTTACTTCTTCACGTCTAAACGGCTGGAGACATTTAAAAAAAATTGGTATGGACTTAGCTGGCACCCTGGATTAACACATAGGCTATAATTTATAAAGTTGAATGCGGGTAAAATCGCGGGGCACAGCTAGTCTATACAAATAAATAAAATTGGAGTGTCTGTTTGTAATATTGAAATAACCGGTTTTTACTACACTAATATGAATATATATACAGCATATACACCAAAATAACATTTTTTACAATTTTTGTCTGTCTGTCTGTCTGTTTGTTCCGGCTACTCTCTGAAATGGCTGGACCGATTTTGAAGGGACTTTTATTGGCAAGTAGCAGATGTAATAAGGAGTAACTTAGGCTACTTTTATTTTAGAAAAGTCGTTTATTTTACAAAAAAAACTAAATAAACTGAATAACACGCGGACGAAGTCGCGGGCACAGCTAGTTTTAAATAAGAGTGTTAAAGTCAGCAAAGATGTGTTGCTGACCCTTCCCCCCACCCCAATGAGCTCTGGCGACCTTACTCACACTCTGAAACACAACATTAAAATTATTAATGTTATTATTAAGGAGTGTCTTCTGTAAGGTGGAGGTACTTCTCCAGTCGGGCTGCTCTTTGAGCGAATGAACGATGTGCCCTACCTCTACTAAATATATATGTATACAGAGCAAGTGGGTCATCTGATGGTAAGTAATCACCGCCGCCCATGGACACTCGCGACACCAGAGGAGTCGCGGGTGCGTTGCCGGCCTTTAAGAGTCAGCAAACAAGTGTTGCTGACCTTTCCCCCCACCCCAATGAGCTCGACCGACCGTACAAAACACAACATTAAAATTATTAATGTTATTATTAAGGAATGTCTTCTGTAAGGTGGAGGTACTTCCCCAGTCGGGCTGCTCTTTGAGAGAATGAACGCTATGCCCTACCTCTCTTATAAGAGACTATACTATACTGAGATTAAAACATAATTTTTATAGGTGTACAGCAACAAACTAAACTCTCTCTCGTCTCAGCCTATTGTTTTTCAAGTTTTCTCCTGTTTTATATATTGAACGATAATTCCTGGTTAGTTTCGGAAATGATCAATTAGAGACGGTACTTTTAAGGGACGCTGGTAATAAACAGAGTTGTTTCTTTCGTTTTTCATGAAACTGCTAAGAATCATGGTCATCGTACTATTTTTCGGAATTAAAGGTCCGTTTTAGCGTGTACATTGGATACACCATTTTTTTAAAGTGAAATCTTCTTTCGCGTTGTGCAGTTTTTGGTTGAACAAAAATCATGGCACCCGTCATCGTCACGTCACGTTTGCCATGAGCTATATAATTATTATATTGTCGATTATTTAGATTAGAAGTGCAAAATATAGTTTTCGCTTCTAACGGCAGTCCTAAAACCCCGCCCCGCATTTCTGAAACTTTTATTTCGGAACATAAGTAAGGTACTAATAACTAACAAAAGTACTCAGATGGGTTCATTTCATATAAGGTATAGAATGATTAGTCGTCGAGAGAATGGCGCCAATTACGATCCGCCTGATGACTAAGAAATACTTATTAGAACAAAACAATAATTTTGCCTGATATGGGATCGAAAATAACCTTCAGTGGTTAGCTAAATTACTCATTTACACCCGACTAGCTGGCGCCTAACTGAAAATTAATTATTGATCTATTTTGAATAATTGTCTCATTATATACATCATAGTTTTCCTTTTTATACCGTATTGTCAGAGGAAGGTAGTTTATGAGCTCACCATCATCATCATATCATCCGAAAGACGCCCACTGCTGAACAAAGGCTTCCCCCAAAAGATCTCCATAAATACTGGTTTTGCACTACCCGCATCCAGCGGTCCATCTTGTAGACAGCCTGCCCACGTTGCGTCTTCCGGTACGTGGTCGTCACTCATGAACCTTTCTGCCCCAGCAGCCGTCGGTTCTACGAGCTATATGCTCTGCCCACTGCCTCTTCAGCTGGGTAATTCTTCCGGCTATGTTGGTTACTTTGGTTCGCTAGCGGATCTCAACATTTCTGATTTGACCTCGCAGAGAAACTTTATGCATAGCCCTTTCCATTGCTTTCAGAAACGTCGATGGTAACCCGAAAAATTGCCAAACTTAAGTTGCAGTGGGCGGGGCACATAGCACGTAGAATCAACAGCAGGCAACAAGGTTCTCGAATCGCGACCACGAACCGGAAGATGCAGCGTGGGTAGGCCCCCTACAAGGTGGATCGATGATCCCGCACGGGTCGCCGCTGTATACGAGCACCAAAAGACCGGCCATTGTGGAGTTCCTTGGCGGAGGCCTTTGTCCAGTAGTGGATGTCTTTCGGCTGATATGATGAACCTGCAATAGGCTCATATGATACTGTGATAGATAAGTGATAACCGTGTGCGTTTGGTGAAATTTTGTTTCAATAGTTAGTAAACTATTTGCGTGGGACATTTGAGCGAGACGGCCAATTCGCACGATTACCACTACTTAGTATACATCTATATAAGTACTTATTTACAAACTTAACTACAAAAGAAAAGTAGTTAACGTAACATATCAGTTATCTGGTTTTCATAGAACAAGCTCTGCTTAGTTTGGGAGCAGATGGCCGTGTGTGAATAATGTCTCAGGATATTATTATTATCATCATCATAATTGACATAAACCTAGCATTATTATATATATCATGATCATCTAGGTTCTGATAAATGGTTGTATTAATTTACCCGGCAGTGACATGGGAGATGGTACTAATTAATTTATGTTCTGGAGTTAACAATGTTATTGAGAGTACGTGGCGGCTTGATATTAATTTACTGGACGTTCTTAAATGTCCGATATGAGGCACAATGTTGTTGATAATATTTAATAAAACGTAAATTATTTAGGGCTTTTATGAAATCTACAAATCTTTTAAAATCCCTTATTACATAATGTAGGTACCCACTATGTAATAAGGGATTTTAAAAGATTTGTTAGTCTATTCTTTCCAATTATGTTTCTATTCTACTACTACTTGTACTTCACACTTATATGATAAAGAGACTAGTAGCTTAACTTCGCTGATCACTTATGGACCGGTAAGAAGAAATAGCTATTCCTTGACCACCTAGGTACCAAGAATCTCAGTGAACCTATGGGATGACAGTCTCTATTTAATGGGATGTTGAAATTACATTATTATTTTTTATTTGATATTAGATTATTTTGGACGTGCGTAATATTTAAATACCTTGTTTATTTTTATATGAAGATTTATCGATTTCACACTACATAATTTGATTATCCTCTTAACATTCCTCGATCGATGTTGTTTATACAAACGCATTAATCTTTTTTGCATAATTAATTTTATTTACAAATTGAGTAACAATACTTGATATAACCTGTTTTTAACAAAGTTAGGTGATCTTACGTTTCATAACTAACTCAAATGTAAATTATGTAACACTAGCTGTGCCCCGCGGTTTTACCCGCATTAAACTTTATAAATTATAGCCTATGTGTTATTCGGATACATACATTATATTACAACAAAGTTTCAGCAAAATCCGTTCTGTAGATTTGGCGTGAAAGAGTTACAAACATACAGTGTGTATGTTCTCACACATTAACACACTTTCGCCTTTATAATATAAGCGTCAACGCCAATTTTGAATACTTAAAAAAAAAGAATACTGAACTCGGCAAGACTTAAATATTCATACACATATGTACATGTGTATATATGTTTAGTACACGTCTCGCAAGCTAATTTTAGACTACGCCCTCAAAAGGGACGGATTTAAGTTTGATGACAAAGCATTATTTGATAGACGCGAGATATTAAGAGAGGTAGGGCACAGCGTTCATTCGCTCGAAGAGTAGCCCGACTGGGGAAGTACCTCCACCTTACAGAAGACATTCCTTAATAATAACATTAATAATTGAATGTTGTGTTTCTGAGTGTGAGTAAGGTGCCAGAGCTCATCGGGGTGGGGGGAAGGGTCAGCAACACTTGTTTGCTGACTCTTAAAGGCCGGCAACGCACCCGCGACTCCTCTGGTGTTGCAAGTGTCCATGGGCGGCGGTGATCACTTTACATCAGGTGAACCACTTGCTTGTTTGTCGACCTCTGACATAATAAAAATAACTTAATCTGAGTCGTACCATTGGATTACGAGAATGAAGAAATAGAGAGTGCATCCGTGGACACACACCTGCACTATAATATGTTCTCTGCCTAGCCAACTAGGCTAGTCACTGTTGTAATTAGCCGCTGCAGCTGTTTGGCCAGCAGTATTATATTTTGTAAAAGCGCTTATGTTATCTAAAAGTTGTCATATCTAACTCTGCACAAAACACTAATAATATCCTCTATCTCACTCTGTAGACACTTTCAGATATAAGTAATCCCAATTCATATACAATGTACAAAAATATCAAGTTTTACAACGCAATTTTCCCCAGTAAAAGTTGTAAATCCTCATGTAAAATCAACTCCGTTACTTTATAGTATGGAGTCAAACTCAATGAGATTGACATGTAGCTGCATTTTTTTTAACTAGGTAAATGAAGCCTCGTATTGTTAGGTTTCTTTACCATCATTATTTTGCGGACATTGGTGTGGGTTACACGTTTACTACGTTACTTGTTTACACTTATTGTATTATACTGTAATGTGTAACTGTTTAATGTCCCATAAAAAAAAAAAACACGTAATTGACGGACACTAAGACATCTTTCTTTCTATAAGTAGATAAGTTATTATTATACCGTGCGATTGCCAAGTCACTTTACTATAGACATAAATTTGTCTAATATTGATACATTGGTACGCAACTACTTCGGAGACAATTTATGACCAAGTTCTTGAATAGGTCACACTAAGTAAAATTTACTTTTAGCGGTGGGATACGTTGCGAGACTTTATGTGAATAAAGTTTGACAGAATTCATCAAAGAGGGGAGGAGAAAAGGATCGATAACAGTACAGTGATGAACTAATGTCAGAAACCCAGATGACAGTTGTATCAAAAATTATAAAAGGTACTTAATTTTGAGTACCTACTTAGCTTACCTACAATCGACCTATAATTTTAAACTCAGACCTTGGAAAATCATAAATGTAGTATATAGGGAATCCTAAATTTGATCCGTCAGTGTATGTCGTTTGTAGCTTGACGCAGAGCGCCTACCCAGGACAGGTAGAGAGACGACGATAAAATTTATGATTTCACATTTTTGAGATTAGATGTACGCTTTGCATTGTGCTTCGCGAATAATTTTATAAATTTTCTCAATATAATAATAATAATATATAATACATCTTTCACCTGTAACTGTGAAAATATCAGTCGGACATGTTTCTAGAAAACAAAGCCGATGGATACCCTACCAAGGACGAATCTTTGTGCGATAAGAACTAATATTTATTTTGTGTCTAGGTGTAATTTATCTATGATATGTATTTAAAAAAAAAATATAGTTATCAGTTTTCTAGTTACCATAGTACAGGTTGGCTTATTCCGGTTTTCCCCCTTGAAAGAATCCCCCTCAGGGGGGAAAACTGGACAATAATGTAAAAAGTGTCCAGAAAGTCCCCTTGTCATCTCGACATAGACCAGTTTTCCCCCTTGAGAGAATTGCTTCAGGGGGGAAAACTGGACACTAATGTAATAAAAGGTCCAGAAAGTTCCCTTTTCATTTTCCACCATATCCTCCCAATTAAAATGTCAACGATCTTTAAGTAAATAAAAATTGTTTTGTAATAAACTCATGTATAGTGGAGTACTTTACAAACAAGTAATTTACGGACATAAAGTGCACCTAGACTCAGACCAGATATTTTTTGTATATATAATTTGGCGCTGGTATATCACGAGAGGTGGAAGCCATAATTGTAAATATTTTTATCAAGATTGGGTGCTACGATGTACTCGCTGACAGATTGGTGCATAACTAACTTAAAATGACGCATAGCGGCTCATCCTTTACCTGAATTATTTGTAAACAATGTGATAATAAAAATCTATAATGTAAGTGACCCACAAGGAATAAGTGGGAGTGCACAAGTTTTATCATCTTGAAAAGCTAAAGTTGCGGGTTCGTTTAAAAAAAAAAATAAAAAAATAAAAAAAGGTTTTTATTCACGTAGACTTGAAAAAAGCGCTTGTAAATAGTCAGAACATGTTTGTAGTAATATAGTTGTATACATTAGATATTATTTCTAGTAACATAGATATTTAGGTACATCTTGTATGAAAACATTTATAAAATTTATTTTATTACAGAAATGATATTTAGCTAGCTCGTATCAAGTTATTGTCAAGAGATTATGTTTAATTATCTAGTTTAAGTCTAATATTTTTACTACATATTGTCAATGGTTCTGTCTATATTAAAGGTATTATTATTATGACGGACCTTGTGTTAATAACGACGGTCGCGCTTTAATGCTACCACCGGATCCAATGCGCCCCAACTGAGAAGACCCAGCGAAACAAACTCAGTGGGTTCATCTACTACCGGTTTCAACACGACCCAGTTGAGACGGTCCGGCGAAACATACTCAAGCGGGCATGAACACGGGATTTTGGTCCAATTAGAGTAATTATTTAGTAGGCAAACACAATATATGCTCAATCGGTTGTCTGAATGCTTATTTTAGATTATATTTAGGTATACAAAAGAAAAACTTCGAAACAATAACATTATTCATTTTGAGACAGAGTCAATAATTTTAAATTAAGTATATGATAGCAATCATTTACAGATAGTTCACGTAACACAGCATATCAGTCATGTCTATATGGCTACAAGATCTCCAGCGAGCAATGTGCAGGTAGGAAGTGAGAGCCAGACGTCTTTGTCATCGATGTACTCTTTAGTGGTGTAATAACCCCTAGCCATAAGTACACGTTTAATATGTGTTTTAAAACTTGTGTCAGGCAGATCAGTAATTTGAGTAGGAAGCTTGTTATAAAACCTAATACAATTTCCTAAAAATGATTTATTAGTTTTGCTTACTCTAAAGCCTGGCATGGCTAGTTTGTTTTTATTCCTAGTATTTATATTATGCAGTTCACTTTTCTTTTTATAATTATGAATATTTTTTCTAACAAACATTATATTCTGATATATATATTCCGATGGCACAGTAAGTATATTTATTTCTTTAAACAAATTTCGCAAAGAATCGCGACTGCCTAAACCATAAATGGCTCTGACTGCTCTTTTCTGCAATACAAAAATAGTACCTATGTCAGCCGCCGAACCCCACAGCAGAATGCCATACGACATAATGCTATGAAAGTACGCGAAATACACTAATCTAGCAGTTTGTTCATCTGACAATTGCCTTATTTTCCAGACAGCATAAGAAGCCGAACTTAATTTACCTGCTAACTTTTCAATCTGAGGACCCCATTGCAATTTTGAATCAAGTGTCAATCCTAGAAATACGGTCGATGGGACTAAATCTAATATTTTCGCATTAAGTGCAACTGTTGGTACAATTTGAGTCACATTCGGCAATGAGAACCTGATGCATTTAGTTTTCCCTGCATTTAACAAGAGATTATTTGCCGAAAACCATTCTGATATAAAGCTGAGTGTTTTATTATGCTCAATAAGATCTTTATCCTTTCTATTTACTTTAAATATGAGCGACGTATCATCAGCGAACAAAACTATCTCTGATACTTTCTCTACCAGATAAGGGAGATCATTTATATAAACTAGAAATAAAAATGGGCCCAATATAGACCCCTGGGGCACCCCCATTTTCACAGGATGACGTGCCGAAGTGACACCGCCTATCGAAACCATCTGTTGTCGCCCCGATAAATAGGACATCACAAGATCAAGAGATGTGCCAGATATTCCATAGTACTTCAGTTTAGCAATGAGCGTACGATGATCAACGCAATCGAAAGCCTTAGAGAGATCACAGAAAACTCCCAGCGCATCCTGTGATCCCTCCCAAGCCTCCAATATTGACCTAATTAATGTGCAACCTGCATCCTGAGTAGAGCGGCCCCTTGTAAACCCGAACTGCTTGTTATGCAATATCTCATTCACGTTAAAGTGCGACAACATTTGGCTGAGCATCAGCTTTTCAAATATTTTACTTAAAGCTGGCAGTATTGAGATAGGCCTATAATTCGTGGCATTTTTTGAACAACCTGCCTTGAAAATGGGTATTATCTTACTTATTTTCATTAAATCGGGAAAGACACCATCACTTATACAGCCATTGAAGATGGCTGCAAGGATTGTAGCAATGTTTAGTATGATTGATTCAATTGCTTTAACAGACAGTCCCCACAAATCTTCTGTGCCTTTCCTTTTAATACTCTTAAAAGCTTTTATAATATCATCACTTGTTACGGATTTAAAACTAAAGGTACAGGAACAGATCCACGAGAAATTATATCCGAATCGGTATGCATACCCACTGTTTATAGTTTAAAGTAACGATGCTGTCAAGATGTGTGTCAAGATCAATCTTGATTTTCTAAAAATAATTAATGTTTTTGTCTGTGTCTCTATCCATGTGGGGTTTATGCTATTTTTGATGGTTAAAACCAAGAAATCTGATGTTGTTGCCGCAGGGTGAGGAGTATCACATTTTATTAATAAAATAAATAAATAAAAAAGGTTTTTAGTCACGTAAACTAAAAAAGCGCTTGTAAATAGTCAGAACATGTTTGTAGTAATACAGTTATTATTTCTAGTTACTTATTACAGATATTTAGGCACACGGAATGTTAAAACATTTATACAATTTATTTTATAATATATTTAGCTAGCTTGTATTAAGATATTGTCAAGGAGATTATGTTTAGGTTTAATTAAATATTTTACTATATATTGTCTGAATGGTTCTGTCTATATTAAGGTATGAATTCAGTATTATTATTATAACGGACCTTGTGTTTAAAACGACGGTCGCGCTATAATACTACCACCGGATCCAATGCGCCAAATAAATAAACAACATGTCTGTTTAATCACAAAAATGAAAAATCATAAATTAATCGTCCGGCGGCGGGTCGCGATCCAGTACCCTCTAGCAAACTAGGGTAGGCGATCTGCCATTTAGATAGGAACGATACACACTGTTAGACCAAAGAATTTTGAGATTAGATTTATATTCACTACGAATAATACTATAAAACTACAATTTAAATGTCTGTTTAAACTTTAATAACACAAAATAATTTCAGTACAATCTTTATTATACCTGAGGGGGGATTTCAGGAATTTATTTCTCTATTCCAGTTTTCCCCCCTAAGGGGGACTACTAGGGGGGAAATCTGGACTAATTTTGTTTTCATTCCAGTTTTCGCCCTAAGGGGGATTATCAGGGGGGAAATCTGGACTTATTTTTATTTATTCCGATTTTCCCCCCTAAGGGGGATTTTCAGGGGGGAAAACCGGAATAAGCCTACAGGTTCTGCCTAGTTTGCGATCAGATGGCAGTGTGTTGGTTGGCAATTTCTTTTTTTTTATAATACGTGTTGATCACACTGCCTATAAGACCCTAAGTTATTTTTCATTATTTATGTGTATAGTACACAAATGTATTTTAGACTTAATCAGATTATGTTGGATAATTGATTAAGTCGCAAGTATTTGACGGAATATGATCTAATCTGCTACCTCATGGCTGACATGGCGCAGATAAGTGTTTCGAGTTCCTAGCGGCAATTATGCACGAGACCACTTTTATCTGGACGCTTGACGATCAGACAAATTATATGGCTGCTCCTATTAAGAGGAATTGCGTTGGTCGAGGCTGGCACCTTTTTGGACTGAATAAGTGTAAGATATGCTGAGATGGTTTCGGCATTTAGAAAGGATGAATGAAAGAAGATTGACAAATGAACATACCTCATCTGTGTCAATGGTCCAACTGGAAGTAGAAGACCTCGTAGAACATTCACTGACCAAATCGGTAATGTTCTGAACAAAGGCTAGGTCAATAGTACCCTAAACCGGCGAGCGTGTATGAAGAATATAATGACAGTAAACAAGGTCACCCAAAGAGCAATGGAAAGGGCTATGCTTGGAGTTTCCCTGCGAGATCGAATCAGAAATGCTGAGATCCGCAGGCGAACCAAAGTAACCGACATAGCCCAAAGAATTGCCAAACTGAAGTGGCAGTGGGCGGGGCACATAGCTCGTAGAACAGACGGCCGATGGGGCAGAAAGGTTCTCGAGTGGCGACCACGAACCGGAAGACGCAGCGTGGGCAGGCCTCCTACACGGTGGACCGACGATCTTGTGCGGGTCGCGGGAAACCGCTGGATGCGGGCAGCGCAGGCTATTGTGGAGATCCTTGGGGGAGGCCTTTGTCCAGCAGTGGACGTCTTTCGGCTGATATGATGATGATGATGATGAAACAAGGTAAAAGAAGTGCGCAAAGATCGTAGATCGAAAGAAAACTAAGGCTGATTTCAGAGTGAACCGCGCGGCACGCGCCGGCGGCGGCCAGCGCGTCTCAACAGCCGCGTGCGAGACGCGTCACTCTGAAACGCTAGCTGCCAGTAGAGGAGCTTGGGCAGCGCTGGCCAACGGCGCGCGTCTCACACGCGGCGCGCTTGAACTGCGTGACTATGAAACGCAACTACTATCTAGTGTAATTGTAAGCGCGCGCGTTTGGACGGCGTCGCTCGCCGGCGTGACCCTGAAATCAGCCTAAGGCAGATATTTTTGAAATGTCGTCTTCGAAGTTCCTTCAAAAAGAATTAATTGTTTATTGCTTATGATGAATAATCTACGTTGGTACGAAGGTTTTAAATTGCCATTGTTGTTAAATAGGTTTTACGGAAAAAAAATGATAATCCTTGGAGTATTATTATTATTACATTTTGTGACGGCGTTTAGTTTATGTTATAATAGAACTATTCTGAACATGGAATGGTACAACAGCTTTTGGTGAGACTATCTTAGCCGCGGCGCTACGCGAGCAAGCCAATGTAAACTTAATTATTGAGGGTAATATAATAAAATATCATCTATATACATATAATAAAATCGTAGGAAAGTCAAAACTGTACATTGAATATTTTTTAAAAAGGATACTTGGGGCGTGATCTCCAATCGACATCGAAGCCAAAAATATCGTTTTTAGAATTTTTGTCTGTGTGTCTGTTTGTCTGTATGTATGTCCGGGCTAAACGCAAAAAGTATTTCATGGATTTACTTCAAATTTTGCATGAATATTACTAAGAGGACGGGTCAACATATAGGCTACAAATTATCACGCTATCGCGTACGGGGGAGGAGCTATGATAATTTATAAAATTTAACGCGAGTAAAACCGCAGCGCATAGTATATAAAATAATATAGTACCTTCATAAAATCTATTAATAATTTACTTTGGTTAACATTTTAAAGCATTCTGGCTAAGCTAATTATATTGCGGGAATTTCGGAGCCTTTACTGGTCTGCATGTAGTTAAGACATAATTTTATCACAAATTTATAATATTTGTTTACTGCATACATTTTATTTAATATATTTACGGTACGTTCTTCTTGTATATGACCAAACCGGAAGACGCAACGTGGGTAGTTTATGTAATAATAGAACGATTCTGAACATGGAATGGAACAACAGTTTGTGGTGAGACTATCTTAGCTGCGGCGCCACGCGAACAAGCCAATGTAAACTTAATTATTGAGGGTAATATAATAAAATATAAAATATCATCTATATACATATAATAAAATCGCAGGAAAGTCAAAACTGTACATTGAATATTATTTAAAAAGGATACTTGGGGCGTGATCTACAATCGATATCGAACCCAAAAATATAGTTTTTAGAATTTTTGTCTGTTTATCTGAATGTATGTCTGGGCTAAACTCAAAAAGTACTGCATAGGTTTACTTCTAATTTTGCATGCATATTTCTAAGAGGTCGGGTCAACATATAGGCTACATATTATCACGCTATCACCAACGGGAGCTGTGATAATTTATAAAATTTTACGCGGGTAAGACCATGGGGCACAGCTAGTGTTTAAAAATAATGTTAGTGACAGTTTTAACAGATATCTAGCTATATAATGTAATAAAAATGTCGTTTTCGTACCGTTATTCTTGATGGGAAAATAGTTTGAATGAATCATGACGGCAATCGGTCTTAATGTAATTTCCACGTTTTCCCTGAATGGTAGCCGTCGACTTTCACACAGTTGTGGGGGTAAATGTGAATAAATAATATCTTAGTTACGTAGAAACTAACTGCATTTTAACTGTCAGGTATTTTTACTTGACAGTAAAACGAGAGTTATGATTTAACTGTAATAGTGGACTGAGGGACAGTGCTACGCTCGCTATGCTCACATCTCGTATAACATTGTATGTAGAAAGATAGTACTTATTCAAGAGTAGGTACGAGTAGGTTCTTCTATTACTACTGATGTGCTATTTCGCGACTGCTGTTGGATAAAAGATGTTACCCAATACATATTGGAGTGGATTTAAAAACTATAAAAGAAAAATATAAAGTTGGTAGTATTGTGTAGTTATGGCGGCGAATATCAGAACATCATCACCACACAATACTACACACACACATATTCATGCACAGACATCAGAGATTTGTGTGCATATTATAATATAAATAAATTATCTATAGGTAAGTATGTATTTACAAAAGAAAAGTAGTAGGTATATGTAATATATCACTTATCTGGTTTCCATAGTACAAGCTCTGCTTAGTTTGGGATCAGATTTGCGAATGTCCCAGTATATTATTATTATTATATCTTGGACAAGGTCACACAGCTTGTACTATGGGTACCAGGCGACGATATACATACTTTATAGATAGATACATACTTATATACATAGAAAACATCCATAACTCAGAAACAAATATTCGTGATCATCACACAAATATTTGCACTTACCGGGGTTCGAACCCAGGACCACCAGCTTCGTAGGCACTCCTGCCTACTACCACTACCAACTAGGCTATGGTGACCGTCGGTATTATATTATATTACTAATATTATTTCAAATAAATAATTGGAAAATGCAGTAGCAATAAACCTTATGAGTAATTTTACATACAAGTGATATTTACAGAAGTTAGTTGCTATGATTGCATATAAGATTTTTAATCAACCCTAGGTATTAGGTAGGTATAATACACGCAATTGAACAAACAGTTAGGTCACTAATAAATAAACACCAAGAATTGTTGTTTTTTACAGCGCGAACACCATTTGTGTAATCAAATTAATGTCAGGTGAAACTTGTATTGTAACAAATAGCTGTTAGCACGTAATTCTTGGTACTGTCAACAGCATAAGTAGATGATCAAAATCGGACCTGAGTTTTGAGTTTATGATGCTATTGAGTGGCAGTTTTCACTAGTTAATATTTTTTACACTTAACACTCACGCACACCTTCAACTAGATACTCTTCACCACCACACTATTTTGTCACAATTTATGATAATTAGTATTGAATATCCGACTTTGATCATCTACTTTTGCTGTTGACTGTACTGCACGAGATAATTTTATTCAGACTGTAATGTTTATAGACAAAGAAAGGTGTTTATGGATGTAGGTCATAGAATACGTCTGTAGGTAATATAGAGCGAGACAAGTGGACGACCTTTGGATGATGAGGAGAAGACAGGTCGCAATGTCCGGACACTGCTCCGTATTTTTCACACATACGAACTTACCTACGTGAAAACAATTGAATATTTGCCGCAACGTGTCTTGCAAATTTGACTGCACGTGTGGCGCAACGGCTAAGACAGTCGCCTCGCCGCTTCGTGTCGCGGGTTCGAGTCCGAGCCGGACAATTATTTGTATGACCCATAAATAGTTGTTCTGAGTCTAGATGTATTTGTGCCCGTCTATTATGTATTTGTAAAGTACCCCGCGACACAGGAAATAGATTCCCATGTGCAGGTGGTGCCTTTAAAAAAACAATGCACTTGGGCTGTTAGATAAGTTTACCTTACGTGGTTTTCAGGTTTTGTGTGTTTGTCCTGAGTCTGGGTGTAATTATCTATATATGTACGTACGCCAGCACATCAAGCTACACCAATCAGTCAAATTTCCCCATTTGAAATTGAACCTTATACTTTTGTGTTGAAGCCGAAAATCTATAAAAGAATTTGGACAGATTGGGGTGGCTGGACGAGCTGGCGTCTGTACGCTTGTATTTTTTAAATGTCTTTCTTAATTATCATTCTATTTTTTATTACATGTGAGCAGGTACCGATTTTGATAATTCTTAAAATGCTTTCTGATTTTCATTTAGATTAAATCGACTGTCGTCGTAAAGATAAAATCGGTTTTATATATTTTTTTAATAGTAATTATAAACAATGTTAAACATAATCAAATAATAGTTCACGTGCTAACGGAGTATGTAGAATAATGGAATCCAACTTTGAGATTTTCTCAAAATTTCAAATCACAATAGCACTTTTGGGCGATTCGTCATTTGAATCTATGACCTCAAACAGGGGTTGTCCACGCAATCACTAGGTCAACGAGCAGGTAAAACCTAATATTCTGTTTATCACCGAGTATTATGGTCGATAAGGCCCAAATACTGGAAACAGCGTCGCCGGTCACCGAAAACACAGAATTCCTACATACCAGAAGACCAATTTCTTTATTTAAATGACACAGATATTTACCTGCACACTGCCTGCTGTGATCCGCGTTTTACTCGGGTTAAACTTTATAAAATATAGTAGCCTATGTGTTATTCGGGTATATAACGTACGTTCTCAGAATGCTGGCTTGTATTTTGTCCAACATATAAATATTCCCATACAGCGCGGTAAGGCTGCCAGTATTTTGGGAACATTACCAATACGAGAACATTTAGAATACCTTTAATTTAACGCTTTAAGTATTTAGTTATTTTCACTCAATTATTACAAATAATATTTTCTATACCAACTACTAAAAAGTTTTATCAAAATCTTTTCGGTAGTTTTTACGTGAAAGAGCATTGTTATAACTTATTTAACTCAATGTGAAAGAGTAACAAATATCTAAACATCCATGCACTCACAAACTTTCGCATTTATAATATTAGGAGGATTATTCCCAATAAGATTAAATTCGACGGTGTATTCTCGTCGAGTCCCAATAATTGATCTTTACGTATGATCTATGAACGAATTAAAGTATAATTACACATTGTAGGCACGTTATGTTTAAAATTCTAAGCAGTAACACTACTCAAAATAATTATTTTTATTAATAAAATGTGTACTCTTTCCTATCGTAAAATTATCCTATCGTTTTACCGTCAGTAGTATAAAGATTCCTATTAATGCAATGGCAAAATTGCCGTTTCAAATGATACGTAGCAGCGCGACTCCCTTTGAAGTTTTTTTCCTTGAGATTTCTGCAATCAGGATATCGCCGACTTGTATTTAAAAGAATAGTTACATCGCCAGCATGCCGCAACCTCACATTAAAAGTTATATTGCTCACTCACTACAACCAATACTTAAGATACCGACAGATTGGTAATAACTAATAACTAGCCAATAGAATCGTATAACAAGTACCACAACCCGGCTTATCATTATATTGCCATTAATTTGTCGTTCTATGCAAAATAAATACTGCTGCAGGCGATTTGCTGCAATCTCTCGAAAAACGTAAATGTAAGATAAGATAAGATAAATACACTTTATTGTACACCATTTACAGGACACATTTTATGATAGTTACAGTTAATTATAGAAAGGTACAATTGGCGGTCTTATCGCTTACAGCGATCTCTTCCAGACAACCTTCAGTTGGACCATATTGTAAGGAATTTGGAGTAGGGGTATAGTGTATGGTGTAAGAATTTGGGTGATAGTAACTTAACACTAATAGTGATATCTACTTAGTTGTAGTACTACCACTAATTTAAATACTTATAATACTAAAACTTATCTATATCTAAATACAAATAATAATAAATAAATAATATCCTAACACACATATATATAATATATACATACATACATAATAAAACATATACATAAATACCTGTAAAATAAAATATGAATTAATATAATAATATATATAACCAGTTATGATGGAAATATTAATTATATCTAGTAGGGTTATATGGTGGACAAGATAAAGAATACTACTGTGATAAATAATGTTTTGTCACAAGTGTTTTAAATGAAGTTAAGGTTTGAGCGCGTCTTATTGTTACTGGTAACGCATTCCAAAGACGAGCAGCTAGAACTGTAAATGATTTGCTGAAGAAATTGGTGGAATGCGTTGGTAAGCTTAATTGCAGGTTTTCTGATGATCTCAGTGACTTTGAATGCGTGTCATTGAGGAACTTAAAACGTTCTTTAAGATAAAAGGGCGTTGAGGGATTAAAGAGAATATTGTACAAGAGAGACAAGATATTTGCATTCCGACGAAGGCGGATAGGAAGCCACTTGAGTTTAGTACGAAATTCTGAAACGTGGTCATATTTGCGGAGTCCAAATATGAACCTAATGCAGACATTTTGGAGACGCTCAAGTTTCTCAAGTTGTTCCTGGGTTAAATCGAGATAGCTGGCGTCGGCGTAATCGAGAATAGGAAGAAGGAGAGATTGTGCAAGCGCAATTTTTGTGGTGATAGGCAAAAAATTACGAAGACGCCGCAAAGACCCTGCTGAAGCAAAGAGTTTACGGCTGACTTCCTGTAATTGCGGAATCCATGAGAGATCATGGTCTATTAAGATTCCCAAGTTCTTAACTTTTTGAACCAGTGGTATCACAGTATTATTTAATGTAATATTGGGAATTTGTGACCAGTCCACTCTACTCCGCATTCTAGTACTGCCGACAACAATAGCTTGCGATTTGGTCGGGTTCACGGTAAGCCCATAGCTATTACTCCAGGAAGAAATATGTGCAAGATCTGTGTTTATGTTACAAATAGCTTCGAGCAGGTTATCGGAAGATGCTTGCCTATAGATCTGGAGATCATCTGCATAAAGGTGGTAGTATGAAACTAATTTATGGGAAATCGCATTAATGAATATTGCAAACAAAAGAGGAGATAAAACGCCACCCTGTGGCACGCCAACAGATGTATTACACCAAGAAGAATAAGAGTCTTCAATGCGTATCCATTGACGTCGGCCAAACAGGTAACTGTGAAACCAATCAATTACCGTTGGAGATATGTTAAGAGAGCGTAAAATGGCGAGCAATACATCGTAGTCTATGGTGTTAAAGGCATTACTGAGATCTAGCAGACAGAGGACTGTGAGTTTGCCATTCTCCATGCCGGATCTCATGTCATCAGTAATGTGTACTAACGCTGTAGTCGTACTATGACCCGGACGGAAGCCGGATTGGAAAGGATTCAGGAGAGAATTTTTACAAAGAAAGGAGTTGAGCTGGTTATGGATAAGGCGTTCAAGGGCTTTTGAGAGGAAGGGCAGTATGGATATCGGGCGGTACTCAGAAAAGGATTGAGGATGGGATTTTTTTGGCAGCGGAGTGATTTGGGAGTCTTTCCATTGAGATGGAAAAGAGCCACTGGAAACAGAATAATTAAAAATGTGGGTAATAGCAGGAAGGATTTCATCTAAAATAGGAAGGATCATATTACGACTAACACAATCACTACCAACCGCGTTAGAAGTGATTGATTGAATACTCTTCTTAACATCACAATCGGTGAACTGACTAAAGAAAAACGGTGAATGATCAGGAGTTGGAAGCAGTGACAGATTTCTTATAGTATTCAATTTAACTGACTTATTAATATCAGACGACGATGAGAAATGTTGGTTCAATAAATCAAAGTTCAAGTCTTTTGGAAAAGTTTCTTGACGAGTCTTTCCAACTCCTAGTGATCTAAGAAATTTCCAGATCTTAGCTGGGTCTCCGTTTTCCACAGAGGTATGGATATGTTGGCGTTGCGCTTTCCTACACACCTTATTGCAGTGATTTCGAATAATAACAAATTTTTCCCAGTTTAGTGAATTAGGGCGAGCCTTATACCTAGATTTTGCCGCTGCTTTTTTATTCATTGTTGACTTAAGGTCATTGGTCAACCAGGGTGCTGGGAGGTGCTTCACCTTAACAAGGCGTACGGGGGCATGCTTGTCATATAACCGCAAGAGGCATTGAGTAAAATAGTCCACTTTATCCATGGATCCAGCCGACAAAAGAGGTATCCAGTCTAGGTTACTAGCATCCTCCCGAAGTTTTTCTAAGTTCATCGCACCAAAACTGCGCTGCAGAAGAATTCTCGCATTTAGCCTTGGGTGGACGGACCTTATAGGATAAGTAAATCAAGTCATGATAGGAAAAAAAATCAGCTGAGCATTGCCCGTGCTTAACCACGTGCTCTGTAGAGGATACAACTGCAAGGTCAAGAAGAGAAGGAACGGAATTTGGGAAATGATGTGTGGCACTTAGCGGCAACACGGTGAGGTTATTTGACTCAACTGTAGAAATAAAAGATGAAGCTCGAGAGTCCTTCTTAAGGAGGCAGGTGTTGAAATCACCCATGATGATAACTTGGCTGTATGATGGAACATGCTTTCCGAGAAGAATATCTAAAGAAGAGAAAAAGTTAATTTTAAGAGAAGGTGAATAGTAAACTCCGAGGAGGAGTTTTGTATGTTGAAGTTCAATTTCCAGGAAAAGATGCTCGCCTGCATTTGGTGGTGAAGGTTGCGCTGAGATATCAACTACGGAGTATGGGATATGTGATCGGAGATAAATAGCTACACCACCACCACGACCCACAGAGCGATCATTCCTTATAAGATTGAAACCTGGCAAGTTATAAGAAACCGAAGGGAGACAAGGCTTTAACCAAGACTCTGAGACAAGAATAGCATGTAAATTCCTACAGTCAAAGTTAGCCAGCATATCGGAGAAGTGTGCCGGAATGCTTTGGGCATTGATATGGACAACATTGAAGTCTTTGGGAACATCAGAAAAGAGGGCGTTAAGTATTTTCACTAAGTGAGGGAATGCTTTCAAAACTGTCACTATCGCTTATTATTGACAAATAATCACCACTAGACATTATATAAAATAATTAATATTCTTATAAAAAAAAATATATAAATAATAATAAACCTAAATAAGTAAGTATGTGTCTAATTATATAATATATATCTCAAATTAAAATTATACTGTTTTATTTTTCAGTCAATATAGTCCATCTGCCAGTTGTGTGTATGTAGCAAAACAATTTATTTTAAATTAAAACTAAAAAATTTACATCACCAAGCACTAATCTTAAGGTATTGGTTCGTGTCGAAAACAATTCACTAAAATAAAACCAAACAATAATTACTTCTGAAGATAAAATAAATTAAGAATTATCTTGTCCGAAAGCATTACACTCACTCAAAATTATAATATATACTTGAACGCATCCGTTCATGAGAAACTTATGTTGACATTTCATTTTCGCGTTGACAATTAGGTTATAAATAATTAAAGTTTGCGGTATTTAAAAAACAAGGAGTCCTAAAATAATAGTTAGCATGAAAAGTGGGTAAATACTAAAACTGTGAGCAAAGGTGCATACAGATAAGATTATGAATTATGAACACCCGATACCTGTAGCATCATTATGCTTGTTGTCAAAAACTTTATTGAAGTGATAAGGAATGATGAAAACAATTACTTCTTCAATGTAGCCTGGCGCTTAGATCTTGTAGGTGCCGCCTTCTGACCTGCATCGGATGGTTTGGCAGTGTCGTTCTGTTGGATATTATCGACCTCGGCTACTGTACTTACTCGATGGCGAGTACCACCGGCCAACACATAGACATATCCGTCTCTCGTGTAACACTGATTCACTCCATGAGTTCGCCTGGCATGAAGAAACACATCATGAAGCGATTTAATAAGGAACTCCGACAGAGTAATACCTGTGCCCTTCAGCTTGGTTTTTGTAAACCATATGGCGTCCCGGTCCCCCTGCCTTATGAGCTTCAAGAGAATCGGTCTGGGCTTATTATTAGAGGTAGTTTTACCCATTCGATGGCAACGCTGGATGTTTGCAGCACAAAAGTCAGTTAGCTGAAGCTTATCTTGAAAAACCTTAGTGGCAACATCTGTAGTGTCCTCCTTGGGCTGCTCAGCAACACCATGCAGGAGCAAAATTCGTCGACGACTTCTGATTTCCGCATGCTCTATGCCATGAGAGATTAAGTCAATTTGCTTCTGTAGTGTATCCAGTTGCAGGAGCATGAATGACTTGAATGAAGCAACTTCAGCAGCAAGTGTGGTGGATGTTGACACTGTTGATGACTTTTTAAGCTCTGCTTCTACATTAGTCATCCGTTTCTGAAACATCTCTTTAAGCTCCAACAATTTAGTCTGGATGTTTTCCATTTTGATTGTGTAATTGTTTGTTGAAAAAAATGTTTTGTTCTTATTTGGTGAAATAAAGATGTGAGAACACTTGTCTGGCAGTTGGTAAGTTAAATATTATTAATGTTCATAAAATATTGTAGAATTATATGTGTTTTTATATTATTTTCTATTTTAATTAACACAGTGCAAGTTAAATCAACTACTTGTTTTAACTACCCACAGCAGAAAGTCCGCTGATGCGTAAGCTTCCGTTGATGGGCATAATAATATTCTAGTAATCGGTTAGTTGTTTAGAGTGAAACAGCAACGTATATCAAAGGATAACAGTACCGCCTAGTACCGAGTTTATACTAGTTAGATAGTTTAAAACTAATTTTGTCGTCAACTAGTCCTATTGCAGTAAATTTCTAACAAACGTTAGGTTTTTTATTTTCTCGGCGACATCTTTTTTATTACTCAAAGGTATTCTAGTTCTCCAGTTAATAGAATCATCGTCATTATGTATCGATTTAATAATGGAATTGACTTTTAAATTAAAAAAACGTTTTGTAAATGCCTGGTATAAAATTTATATAAAAAAGTATTTAGTAGTAATAATATTTGGCAACTGTAAATTTCGCGCCAAATCTATCTTAACGCGCCATTTTACAAACGTGTACAGAATAGGTATACAGTTCGTCCATCATGCATGAGGTTCTAATTTTAAACCTAATGGAAGAATTTTTAGCATAGAACAATTATGTCGGACTGTAGGACAAATTTAATAGGTACTTGTTCTTATTTTAAACTAATCAAAGTTAATTAAGCCATAATTATTATCCATAAGCTAGTCTATTGAAAAAAAAAATCGAAATCGTGTCTTCAATGCGGGAGTAACCAGTGTACATACACAAATACTTGTAATAATTGTAATTGTTGTGACTATTTAATAAATGTGTACGGTGTAGCTATGCAACATTTGCAAATCCATATGGTAAAACATGGACAGGACATAAAAATTAAAACCAACATGTGCTGTAGGTACTTATATTTAGCAAATAAACTGATTTGATTTGAGCTGAAAAAAACAAAACAAAATTACACGTCGAATTGAGAACCTACGAACCTACTAAGATGCCACTATAATTCTATGGTCTCATATGTTTCTAGCTGTAGCCCCAATCCGAATGTTCAATTTTCCTTTCTCATCAAGTCGTCGTGTGTAAAATTGACTCATCTGTGATAACAAAGCAAGTCACTGGAGGAAACGAAGCAATCAAACGCTCCGGAACTGGCGAACTATTGAGATGAGTCAATCCGTAAGACAATTTACCCATCTGTGACCTATACAGAGCAGCACTTGTGTAAGCTTAGCCGTTTAATTTGTCAAACGATGATTAACGTTTGCTTAGTCATGCAGGGAATATTGTGAGGAAAATATGGGTGCGAATCGATATGGAGTCAGAATGTTTACATACGTACTAGGACAGCTGGTAATGACTATTTTTTTATATTTGCAGAAACTAGTTAAATTGTTCAGAAAGTATGTTAAAATGATTTTACAGTCTCAAGTAGTTTCCGTACCCCAATTTGGATGTTAACTCGATATTATGTATGTTATTATAAGAGGTCAGAAATTTACAAACCAATCATCAATTTATCGTGATCAAATACGATTTTTAACTCAGCACGCTTTTTGATTAGTAGGTATAATTGAAACATTAAAACTAAGTAGGTACGTACTTGATTGTTTAAGAAAGAATTACGTTTTAAAATCAAAACACTGATTTGAACGTTTTAATTTCATAATATATCAGAAAATTTAATATAAATTTTGTTCTAATTGAAAATAATTCGAATGGATAACATTATAATAAAGAAGAATTTCGGTCAGCTATATGTCTTTTAAATAATTTTGATAAACCTTTTTTTATTATAAGAATTCTTGAATTAATATATTCTATTGGATTGTTACAATTGAAATACAACCTTACATAGCCATTAGATTATAATCTACTAAAATATTTTCTACAGTCACAAGTATTCCATCAAAAGTTTTTATAACTTCCTCTCTGTGACAACTTTACAAGTTTTGAGAAAATCCTTGCGAATCCATACATCTGCACGGACGAGGCCGCCTTATTGGCCATTACAAACAATTTATGGCACTACGTCTGCCTGCGCAGGAGAAATTATGGTGCAAAAGTGTTTGCGCACTAGCTATTCCATTTCTCTCACCCGTTGGGACTGACAATCAGACATGACAGGTGTTAGCTTAGGCACAGGACCGATGGTTTTACGTCTTCTCTGAGGCACGGGAGTATAGCACGGTCTACTTCCTGACTACAGAATGCTACTTAGAATTATTCACGCCAGAAATAACTTGTTGGCCCGAGCCGGGATCTCATTTCATTGTGGATTAAATTTCAATTCTCCTAATCTCTTTGGAAGTTATAGATTGCGTAGAATATACCTAAAATTTTATTAAAGTACAACACTTTTCATTTTAATCCAATGAGAACAAATTGAGAAAATATTTAAATTCTTTTATTTTATAGGTATTTAATGCAAGCTATTATCGATACCTAGGACTCTTACGAAGTTTTGCGGCCGATACCAATGGAGACTAACCATCTGTCCGGGATATGTTATAGTGAATAAGTATGTGCGCAAATATGCACTTTCTAATCCCTCACTCCGATGGTACAGGTTAGCTGAAACTATTGAAAAGAGGCCAGGTCCGACGTCTTTAAGTTATCGCCGAGGCACAGTGGTGTAACACCGTCAAATTTCCTTCGCGGAAAAACGGAATAGCACTTTGTTTTGGGCCGACCTGGGATTTAAACCCAGGTCCAATTATCTGCGGTTGAACCCGCTACCGCTAGGCCAACGAGGCAGTCAATAATAATTGTAATATATGTAGAGGTAGGTAACTGATGTTGGTAAAGTAAAACTGTGAAAAGCTAAAATATTTTCGCTCGCTTTGTTTGAATATACCTTCTTTGTTTTTTAACGAGCGCAGCACCCCGTTGCTTATAATTTTCCCTTTTCCTTTCATAATGCTCTATTTTGTTCGTACGGTTTCGTTATCACTTCACTACCTTTCCTTTGCACTAATGAATGAAAGCTGCGATGAATAACTTGCTCATTCGTGTAATGAATTTTGCTTTAACTTTAGTTTCCAGCTAGACTAGTACTTGGGTATAATATACACAGCTTATTCAGCATTCGTTAGCCTTGTGCATAGAGGTGCTTTTTGGGTGTCGGTAGCGTGAATCTTAGGATTGTAGTATAGAAATAAGGCCAACATTTCCCAGTACGTAAATTGTCCGAGAATATCCTTATCATGATACGGATGATAACTACCTAAGGTAGTGAACAATAAGGAACTCCAACTTTAAGTTAGTTTAAACATTTTTTTGTATTCACTTGTATATACATACATTGTGCATTATTTTAAAATTGTATGTAATGGTAGTATGTATATTAACATTTTGTCTTTTGCATGCCTACATGGTAAAATATGACTGAACTTGTTACAGTTTTTTGTCAACTATTACTGTTATACATATTTGAAAAATTTTAATTATCTTTTATTTTTAACAGGCTAGTTGATTGTTAATAAACCTTAATTGAATACCAGCCAGTGGTCAACATGCATTATACAAGTACAAGTAACTTTTAAAACACCAACAACCTCACAGTATTGAATAGGTATCGCCATAAGCAACAACTTTTGTTCTACAACTTTTGATAATCTGTTAGATTTTATTAAAAAAAAAATATTCATTTAAGTTACCGCTTGAATGTTTATAACTCTACGAGCGTCAGACGCGCACACACGCGCGAGCTTAGCGTCGTTCGCGCGTCGTCCTGTCGTTAATGAATGCAACATAGACCTACAAATGACACGACATTAATACTACATCAACAAAACATCAATACGACATCTATTCTATACATATAATAAAATCGTAGGAAAGTCGAAACTGTACATTGAATTTTTTATAAAAAGGATACTTGGGGCGTGATCTGCAATCGACATCGAAGCCAAAAATATATTTTTTAGAATTTTTGTCTGTGTGTCTGTTTGTCTGTATGTATGTTCGGGCTAAACTCAAAAAGTACTGCATGGATTTACTTCAAATTTTGCATGAATATTACTAAGAGGTCGGGTCAACATATATGCTACTACGGGGGAGGAGCTTTGATAATTTATAAAATTTAACGCGGGTAAAACCGCGGGGCTCAGCTAGTATATGATATAGTATTTGAATTCAAGCAGTGGCGATCTCAGAACAGATCGAACAGATTAGTTACCTATTTTGTTCCTGAGGTTAAATTTCGCGCTATAAACTTACTCTCAGATACCATTTAAAACCATTGATGACCATTGATTGTTCGGTTTCCTATTGCTAAGGGGAAAAACTCAAGTATATTCTCTATGCTGCAGTATCATTTATGAGGCATAGGTAGTGTATCAGAGTTTGTGTTTACATAGCGCACTATTATTGGATCCACTCAGAAGACTAAAACCTTTGAGACTAGTCGCTATTAGACATTACTATTCGCCAATAAACTTATCACGATATATACATAACGAACTTCAAAATAACAACGTCATAATTTAAGTCAATTTGTTTATACCCAAAGGCAGTTATGGTCCGATCAGGAAAGTAACTACACATAGACTATTATTTACTATTATTGCTTCAAATATTTTGGGGCGAGTAGTGCATTATATTTAACAACAATTCGACAGACATTATCTCCATAGGCCCCATATCAGTACCTATGAGAGTTGATAATATTTTAGTATTTGTGAAGCCACTTCTGTTACTGGCCGTACCTATACTAGGAGTAAAGTTTAATATCACATACAGAAGAAAATTCTGTTCATCAACACTGAATAAAAAGCTACTCTCTTAAGTTTTTTGGTGTTGTTAAGTTCCGACTATCCTACTAATAATATAAATGCGAAAGTTCGTGAGTATATGGATGTTTGTTAGTCTTTCACGCAAAAATTAAGGATCGGATCTTTATGAATTTAAACTTTATAGTAATATAGCATATATATTCGATTAACACATAGGCTATAATTAGTAAACTAACGCGGGTGAAACCGCGGCGCAGTCCTAGTTATTGCATAAAGAACAGACAGTACAATATGCATAGAACAATATTATGCATCTGACGGCCTCATCAAAAGCGATCTCTTCCAAGAAACCGATCCTGTGATTTATCTAAAGTACATGTGCATTAATTTGTACCAAATCTTAAAGCATAGAAGCATGATATGATTTCTACCTATTATGATATGATTAGTTGTCTACTTTAGCAAATATCATTTTCACTGGCTAAAAGTGTACGGACACGAGTAGGTACCTACATCATAGGCAGGCACTTTGATGTACTAATACGGTTGCATCGAAAAGGCTGAGAGGTACAGTCCACAGGTGGGATTTATTCACATAGAATTTCATACGTCTATAGGTAGCATTTTTGGTTTGGTTTATCCCTCAGTACGTAAGTCCATTTTCTAAACAAGAATAATTCTCTTATGTTCTTACTGTATGTTGTGTTATACTGTGAGCAAGGGTAGTGGTCGTTTGGAACTGGTCCCGTAGTCAGTGAGGTATCGCCAACAATTACTGTCAGAACAATGGAAACCGATCTTTTGTACCGTTAAAGCCCGCGGCCTCTCGGTCAAGTATTGCCAGATTCTGCAACGATACTGCAGTGTATACCTGTCATTTGAATGCGAAATAATATATGGAGCCTAGCTAATAAAACTGTGTATATACTTCAAACTTCATGTTTATGTCCTCTGTTTCGTCTGATAGTGCTTGTATTGATTAGCTTTATATCATGACTAGTTGTATGTTTCTGTCCTGTCGCAGCTATGTTTTCTTTTCCGATCACGGTCAACTGTATGTTAGTTTATATCTACAAGATTTAAGGAAATGAGATTGATTTAATAAGTAAATAGGTACATCGTACTAATAATAATATGATAAATTCGAAAGTTTGTGAGTTCCTATGGTTGTTTGGCACTCTTTCACGTAAACTAATATAATTAACAAAATTAAATACCAAAGTAGTTCTGTGCATATCTATATAAAAAAAAAACAAAAAAACTTGTGTGTACTTATGTACACGCGTTAGAAGTTATACTTCTTAATATACAACTTGAACATAGTTATCAATTTTCATACCACCTAGAACCAACGTCACGCTGTTATTTTTACGATGCGCGCGCACGATGCGCGCGCATCGTAAAAATTCACTCTCATACCACCTAGAACTAACTTCATGCTGTTAAATTTTTTGGTGTCGGTGTGCGCGCGCATCGTAAAACTTCACTCTCATCATTTTTCTCCATCGCGCCAAAAGAAGTATAACTTCAATAATATCATTTTTGCCTTGAACTATCTATTGCGCTCATTCTTTGCTCTGTTTGAAAGGCGGGATAAATTTATATTATATTTTACTCTTTTATATTTTCCCCTCCTTTTAGCAAAAAACAGTGCTTACAGGTGACTGGTACAGAATTCTACAATATTATAATAAAAACCAAAGCCTGACTTCAGCTATCATAATGGAAAACTGTATCGGAAGATTATCTTCAGTGTAAATATGACCCGCATAAAGGGTCGCATTCGCCGTGAAGTGATTGAAACGGTAATTCATTTTAGATTGAACCAAGTCCAACCTAAAATGAATTACCGTTTCTCCCTATACTCATACAAGTTTATGCCTACCTAAATAAGTCGGCAGTCCGCTATTTGTACTAGAACGTAGAAGATACTAGTAATCGTTTCTATTTGTCATTCTTTTCAATAGCTGACAGTTTTATTGTCGAGCTTTAGATTTATAGTATTATCTACTGTATTGATACGACTTTAGATCTAACAAGATTTGTATAAGGTACTGAGGATCTACATACCTTTCAGTTATCACAAATACTTTCCGTTGTCAAATAATTCTACCTAGTTCCATTTGACTTATTTTTGTATAGATTCCATACTCCAACCACTGCCTAAGGTTGTCTGTAAGAGATCACATTTAGTGATAAGGTCGCCAATTAATTGTACAATTTTATTATGTGGTGCATATTGTTATCATTGTTTTCATCTTAAATTATAATGAATTTTAAACTTATATAAATATTTCGGTAATTAGTGTTCACCGTCCAAAGACGTTTTGACCAAGTTGCATTGATCGCTTTAATATCCGAAAACTTTATTTTATTTATTTATTCAGGAAACATACGTCATTAAAAAATATACAATATAAAAGCAAATTACAATTAGACCAAATAGTTCAAACGAATATAAGACCTAAGACACAAAAGGCGAATACCTACTTAATACAATAATAAACAGAAGAAATGCAAACGAAGCAAAACGAATGACGGCATAGAATATCATCACCACATCTCATATATATTTGTAGATATTTGGGATATTGTAAATAGATATAATACAGTTGGAATACGAACGACTATTCATAACAAATTGCTAAGCATGATCCTATATAAACACTAGTGATACAAAATGAGCAGTGTACAACAAAATATTATAAATACATACAAATGTTAAAATATTTTAAGTATGTTTTAAAAAACCTTACAAAAATACATAAAAAATCTATAATCTATAAACATATGGACAAAACTTATAAACCTGTAATATATATACTTAAATTACGAGATAAGAAGTGATTCTTAGTTCTGCTCTTGAAATATACAGTGACGAGCTAGCACTTACGGAATATGGTAGAGAATTTCAATGGCGAACTGCACGTACAGTAAATACTACTGTAAAATCGTCGCTCGCAATGTTGCTAACGCGAGCAGACGTAATGTTTTTGTAGACTTTTTTATGTTAACCGTAATCCAAAAAAACTGCGATGAAGTCGTTTGACAAATAAAAAACACCAATATCGTTAGGACGCACATAGCCAGATGCTCTCACCGATTCGTAAGTGATTGGCTAGGTTAAGCAACTAGGCTCGTGATCAGTCCATAGATGGGTGACCGCCGAAGTGTTTTCATTTCTGAGCGTCTCTGTACTTCAGAGGGCATATCAAGTTGAGGTCCTTTTGTAGCCATTTAGGCAACAGTCGTTAAGCCATGTCAGAGGCCTAATGGGCGGCTTGAACAACTCTGACACTAGGGTAACCGCTGCCCATACGATGAATAAGTAAGGGCATACACGTAAAAATCTTATAAAATGTTTACTTTGAAAATATTATTAATTAAACATGTCTTGTCATCATTGAGATATAATGTACAGGCGCCAGCACAGCCAGCTACCTCAATCTGTCAATTTTCTCCAATAGAAAGTGAACCTTATACTTATGAGATAACGTTGAAAATCTATAAAAAAAAAAAAAAATTGGGGTAGGTATATGTGCTGGTGTCTGTACATACTACGAACTACATTATTTCTCAATGCTTATCATAATAAAATTAAATCTAGTTCGTTTGGAGACGGTATTTTTGTGATTTAATTTAAATAAAGGCGGCGTGGTTAAGTTACTCGCCTCGGTACTAACTTAGCGCACTCGTATTTCGCGTTCGAATCCCATACAGGAAAAGTATTTGTGTGACCCATAAATGGATGTTTTGAGTGGACATATACATGTTTCCGGAATGTGGGCAGGGTCATTTAATATTAAAAACGTGTCCTGAATCATTAGGTACTCTTTAAACTCATTACGCACGCGAGTACTGTACCTATGTATGTACCTACTTATAGCTACGTACTGAAAGTGTCGAGGTTATCAAGCCTGGAAGAGTTTAATTTGAAGCGAGGTATTTGATTGAGTACCTATTACACTCCGTAGATACTAATTATTAAAGTGGGTAGATGATAAATTGATTTTAGGTTAATAACCCTGTAACTGTATGTAGAGTTTCGGAAGCTGGTGTCAAAGTCAACATTATTTTTACACACTTGTTAGTTTTCTAAATTATTTTTTTAATAGACGTATTTTTACGTTCTATTGCCAAAACTACATCGATGACGTCATTTGTAATCAACAGTCACGTCCAAACAACGCACATGACCAGACGCTGAAATTCTAATTTATTGAACACAGATCAACTATATATAGACTCTAATTTATTAAATATTAACGTACGTGTAAGTTTAGTATTTATATCGAATCACGTGCATTAGTATCGGACCATACAAGTATGCTTAGATGTTTTCCATACATTTAACACTTCGCGGCTCTACCGTTTTAGAAATCCAATAACGCCCTATAACGGGCTAAAATAATGATTATTAATTTATGGGTGTTTTCTTTTTCTTTTCCTACCGATTTTTTAATCTTTTCCTACCGATTGTTTGATATTTTAAAAATATGATGTTATAGAAATATTTCGAATCACTAGAATAGTGTATTTCATTAGATTCACTATGTTGTTAGATTCAGTAAGAGTACCGAAAAAAGACTGATACATTTTTGTAAGCTCTGGATCCTTGGGTTCCTGATAATAAATAATAATTATATCCTGGTACATTATTTACACATGGTTATCTGATCCCAAACTAAGCAGAGCTTGTACTCTGGAAACCAGATAACTGGTATACTACATATACTACTTTACTTTTGTAAATACATACGTATATAGATAAATTACAATTTGTATAATAAATTGTTAGTAAGATATTTGTACAATTTATTATAAAATTATATGACCTAGTTCACTTTATGGTACCCCTTTACTGTTAACAAAACAATTAAATACGAATTTACACTACCTACTTTACCGTATTTGACATTTTTAATGTCATTACAGTATATCTTTTGAAAAACAAGGCCCGCATTAAGGAAATATATCCTTGTATCTTAGGGTACCCAGACTCAATATGCTAAATATGGGCCACACGGTCCTGTACGGAAATCGAATCCGAGACACGTAGTAGCGCGGTGGGTACCTTAACTACAGCGCCACACATCAAGTCCTGAATAAGTCTTGGATTTGATTTTTAAATCAAACAATTGACAACTATCATATTTATTCTCTTGCATGTTCCAGATGATATAGTCTGTATTAAAATATAATTCAAATTAAATGGACTAATATGACACGTGTAATATTAATGGTAGTAGTAAACGCTTTGTCATGCCTGTTTTCGCTTCTACAGTGATGTGATTTTAAGTCGCAGACGGTGATTTATAGCTAAGGTTCCAAGAAATTATAATTGACGGTTTAAAAGGCAAATATTCCCACGGTAGATGTTATACTCGTGTTGCTAAAAAATAATACGATGAAGAAATTCATACATTTTTTAAATTCGTAACTAAGCGGAACCTACATTTCTTTTACGTTATTTTAGGTAGGCAGTCGTGCAAATTGGTTGTCCTAAACAATGAAATAAAAATTAATAAGAAAAGAGTCACTATTTTCACGTCCACAACGTCGTTTTTGAACGACATAAAGAAGATGGACATAAATTGGATTGTGTTTTTTTGTTTGTTTTTAAACCGTTTTAATTTGCACGTGTGGCGCAGCGGCTTAGACAGTCGCCTCGCTGCTTCGTGTCGCGGGCTCGAGTCCCGCGCTGGATAACTATTTGTGTGACCCATAAATAGTTGTTCTGAGTCTGAATGTAATTTGTGTCCGTCTATTATATGTTTGCAAAGTACCCCGTGACACAGTGATTAAAATCCCTAATGTGTTGACATTTATTACATTTAAAAATAAAATTGCTATTTTTTCTATACCTATTATTGGCATGTTGTTTTGTGATATTATATGTATTGATGTGAACATTTTTATATGTAATTAATCAGCTGAAAGACGTCCACAGCTGGTCAAAGGCTACCCCTGTAGATCCACAATTGCCGGTTTTGCAGTATCCGCATCCAGCGGTTTTCAGCCACCCTCACTACCCTCGCTGCGTCTGCTGGTTTGAACCGGAAGATGAATAATACCAAAAAATTACTATCGATAATAAAATACTTGTGTGACGACAGTTGTTTCATTGGTTTCTATATAAATTTAAATTAGATTGTATGTTTTTAAACAGTTAATACCTACGTTTTATGTTGATGGTGATTTGTATGTTTAGAATTCATCGTCGAAAACACCGTATGATTACCTACCTATTGACCGCACTTGAAGTGTGCCCCAAGAGTTAAGGTAAGCCAACTCATCGCTCCATGTTACGGGCTCGATTCCCATACAGAACAACTATTCACATCAACCATAAATGGTTGTTCTGAGTCTAAGAGGTATAATATATATATTAATAGTAATAATATATTTGATAATAATAATATAGGAATAATAAATATATTAATAATAATAATATATTTATTATATCTTGCGGCAACTAACACAATACCATCTGATTCCAAACTAGACAGAGCTTGTACTATGGCAACCTGACAATTGACAAACATACTAGGTATATTTTATATTTCTAAACAAATCTACAAATTTACATATAATAAAATCGTAGGAATGTCTAAACTGTACATTGAATATTTTTTTTAAAGGATACTTGGGGCGTGATCTTAAATCGAAATCCAAGCCAAAAATATAGGTTTTAGAATTTTTGTTGGTTTGTCTGTATGTATGTCCGGGCTAAACTCAAAAAGTACTGCATGGGTTTACTTAAAATTTTGCATGAATATTACAAAGAGGTCGGGTCAACATTATTGGCCACACATCATCACGCTATCACCTACGGAGGAGGAGCTGTGATAATTTATAAAATTTAACGCGGGTAAAACCGCGGGGCACATCTAGTCATTTACTGCAGACTGTAATACCATGAGGTAACTATAATGCAATATGCTTGTACCAAAATAAGTTAGAAAAAACTCACTCTGCGTAACATTGCCTTAAACTTTGTACATAAAATCATTTAATAATCTCTGAGAACTTTGCCTTCACCTTCATGGAAAACCTCGCTAAAGCAAAGTTGCACAGCCTTTCATACAAACTTACTGACCTCAGTAGCACCTTTTGAAAGCTTTACCATTTATTTTATAAATTAAGTTAATTAGCTCTGAAAAAATATTTTGATATTGTATGTTTCCCAAATTTTATAAAATTTAATACGAATGATGATATAAAAGTCACCCAGTATATTAGGTATTAACTAAATATTGAATGTTACATTCATTAGACCCACATTAAACCTACTAATATTATAAATGCGAAAGTTTGTGAGTATGTACGTATAGATGTATCGATGTTTGTTACTGTTTCACGCAAAATCTACCAAATGGATTTTGATGAATCTTTGTACTACTTAATAGCCTACTAATATCATAAAGGCGACATTTTGTGAGTGTGTATGTTTGTTACATCTTCGCGTCTAAATGGCTGAAGAGATTTCAATAAAATTTGGTATGGAGTTAGCTGACACTCTAGATTAACACATAGGCTATAATTTATAAAGTACTAACTGTGCCGTGCGGTTAAACCCGCGTAAAACTTTATAAATATAAATATAAAGCCTATGAGTTAATTCAGGGTATCAGCTAACTCCATACCAAAATTGATTAAAGCCGTTTAGACGTGATAAGTAACACTCATACACTTACAATCTTTCGCCTTTATAATATTAGACGCGGGTAAGACCGCGGGACACAGCTAGTAAGAAATGAATTTGGGCACTATGACCGTTAACTGCCCAGCCCTCTACCCAGCGCAGCGTGGCGATTATGGCATAATCTCCCTACCGATAGACATCATTCCATTGTGGAGGAGGAGAGGAAGCCCACCAGTTAGTCCAGAAGTGCAGCCAGCAGTTTTTCGGCTGACAAGATTAAGTTTCTGACTACTAATTGCATGTTTTAAAGTCCTTCATGGTTCAAGGAGAAATTTATATAGTAGAGTGGGGGTAGTTTATAAAAGGTCAGCTAAGAGCATAGCGTCAGTTACATACAATAGTACAGACGCCAGCACATCCAGCTTTTATTGATTTTCAACTTTATCACTTAAGCATAAGGTTCACTTTCAATTGGGGAAATTGGACAGATTGGGGTGGCTTGATGTGCTGGCGACTGTATACCTAAGATTGTCAGTCATCGAGCAAAAAACATCGACGATATCTTTAAACATGACTTTCACGTTTTTTGTGCGTTAATGTAGCGGCAATAGAAATTCACTTTCTGTGAAAACATAAAATAGCAACCTATTACAGTTACAGTAATCCGCTAATAGACAAACGTATGGACGGACGTATGCAGAGTGAAGATTATTATCAGGTTCCATTTGTATACTTTGGTTACTGAACCCTGAAGAACAACATCATGAGATCATTGAAGCTAGGTACCCAAAATTTCGTTAGAGCAGTTTGTTCTCGCTATAAAAGGAACATATGGTTCATTTTATGGTGTGCTAATGATATACGTTTTCCATATATAAAGTTCAGAACCTCTATATGGAAGAGTGACCGAAAGATAAGAGTTTGCTTAGACTCTTTATAGAATGTACTAATTATAGTTAGCTTATAGTTCAAGGTGAGTTTATGGATGTGGAAGCGATATAAAAGTCATTATTTATACAAGGTTTTAGGTAATTATTGTTAACTATTCAAAATCGTTATTTGATTACGATAAAAGTTGAAAGGATAGCAAAAACCAGAAGCGTGGGAGTTCAAAGCCGCGACGATATATGTATTTTTCAAAGACAGCGCCTGCACTTATAGACTATTTAGCATAGCTGGGCACCGTTAATCAAATATGTAGTTAACTTCGTTAATCGATAATCCGCTACAAGAAAAGTTAGCTTCGTTAAACGTTAAAGCGTTACATTTTGGAAGAATTAACGCAAGTTAATGTTAATCGTTAATATGTGTAAAATTGCATTTTTATATCTTTGCATTAGTGAACTTATAAAACCTGTTGGTTTAGGTTCTGGGAGTTAACAGGATAGGAACAAAACAAAATACTCGTATAGTTGAAATGTGTAATTTAATCGTTGGGCATAAGATGCATATTCCCGGTGATGAGCAAAAGTCTCCACAAACAACAGAAGGATATACTTATATGGAAAAGTTGAGCACCCAGTCATCTGAACCAATGCTGCCAGAAAGACTCGAAGCTGATACTTTGCCAAAGCATGTGCGAAAAACTATCACAAATATTATTCCAAAATCAGTTGTGCAGATCTCTACAGATGATGAAGAAGAACCTCCAGCCGAGAAAAGACGCCATCGTACCTTTTGCAGGAATAAAAAAGGATTGTCTAAGATAACATGCGCCAAATGCAGTTTACGACGAATACAAAAAAAATTACTTTCTATGGCTATGAAACCAAATTTGGAGCCAAATAATTATAATTTTCTCAGATTTTATTAGTAAATTAGTTCATAAGAAATAATTTAATTACTTATTGAGAAAAAATAATTAAATTAAAATATAATTTTATGATTTTAATTTGCTGTAAACGGAAGACTGCTAATTTTGTTGATTTTTGCTAAAGGTTTTTGATTTAAGTTTAATGTTTCAAATATATAAATAAATTAACTATAACGTTTTTTTTATTATTGGTTGAAACTATCAGGTTAATAAATACAATAAAAAAGAGTTAAATTATTAAAATAATATAAATGTATTATGCGCCTCAGAAGCGTATGGTTATCTTTAATGGCAGTTTAAATAAGGTTATGTTCCTAGGGTTAACGATTAACGGATTTCTGCATATTAACGGAAGTTAACGTGTCCGTTAACATTTTAAAAAATTAACTTAAAAGTTAATCCGTTGATGCAAATGTTAACTTCGTTAATTAACGGATTAACGAGTTAATACCCAGCTATGCTATTTAGACATACATACATACATAGATTCACGCCTGTTTCCCGGAGGGGTAGGCAGAGACTATTTATATGTGGAAATTAATATCTGTGACGCCCCTTGCTTTTTCGCAGTGATCACATGACGACAAGAAACAATAACTTAGTATTATTTTTGATCGTTTGTTATTTTGGGTATAATTAAATAAGGCATTGTTTTTTTATAAAAGAAACCTAATTAATTTAACCGTTACTTATTTGGGAGCTGACATCATCCTTTTATACACATATACATTTTTATACATACGTATATTTAATCATCAATCGGGTGACTGATTATCTACCCTTAAAACTGTCAAGCCTGATGGATAACAGATATATCCATTTTACCATTGCGCAAAACAATATATTTTTAAGATATATCCCAAGAAAAAATACGTCTTGCGCATCTGAGAACTTTAAATGAGGTCCGCTCGTGTTTTGAGTTTAATAATTATGATGTGGTAACTATTATACCATTATCCGTGTACCATTGTCCGTTAAATCCAGGTATATAACATGCATACAAAAACAAAGAAATAACAAGTATTATAAATTCGAGTAGGTATATGGGTATAAAATACCAGAACGGCGTTGCGGATGTGAGGAGACGGAGTATTGTAGTCGCAAAATGAGGATCGTTAAAATTATTATCCCTTTTACGGCGTTTATATATAAGGTGCGCTGTCCTATTATCCCATTGAAGACATTAGACAACAAAAGACAGTAAAATCATAATTACCTTATTATTAAACATAAACTTGTGTCTGCACGTCAGATGACGTATTTAACATGGATTTTTTTAAACATTTCATGGATCATTATAAGGCAAGAAGTTCTTAAAGCCTTCACGGAATTTCTGTGGTATTCCTAAGGGCCTATGAACACCACGTTTTTTATGTGCGCCGTCTACGAGTGGTTAGAAACGCGCGTCGACAGCGTGCTTTTATCCTACAGAGCAGTTTGTTTTTGTTTGTATCGACACAAACGCAATGCTAACGCGCGTGTGTATCGCTAAAACGCGCGTCAACGGCGCGCTTAAAAAGCGTAGTGTGCATAGGCCCTTAAAAGATTTTTATAATATAATATTTTATTTACTGTGGCTCCATTAATTTTGCTACAACTAGGTATGAGTTTTATATCGAAAACCCAGTGGTTAGACAAACCTAACTTAGGCTTTCAGCCACTGCTTGTGTAAAAATATACTAAACTGTGTGTTAAATGAATTCAATAAAATAAAATATAGGTTAGCAACACTTGCATCAAAAAAAAAGTAAGGTTGTTAGTAAGGATTCATTTTGAGAAATGTGCCATGTAGGTACACTAGGTAAGTACCTGCATTTGATGATTCAATCGGTATGAAAAATGGAGTTTAAATGGACTGAAAAGTGAGATAAAAAACGAAATGAATGTTTTATATTCGTGGAATACCTGCTGAACAAAAACATTGTGTAAGTCATCTTCATAACATATCAATATAATATCTCATACTTGCCCAAAAAGAACGTTCGTCGCAGTTTCTGAAGAAAAAAGGGAGATAGTGTTTTAAAGTTTTGGTTTTAAAAGAGCTATTGCATACTAGTATAGAAAAAATTGCAGGATATTTTTATCAGATCTGAGTTTTTAAGATAAGTGTACTTACATATAACCTACGAAAGGTGTTTTTCCGATAGTTAACGGACGTGTTAAGTCAATTAACTATATTTCTAACGCTATGTTTCGTTATCAGAATATATACAATAAAATATATTAGGTATATGCATAAGAAAGAGGTAGTTATTATCTACTATATAAAAATAAGTCGGGTTTTCCTTCCTGACGCTATAACTCCAGAACGCACGAACCGATTTCCACGGTTTTGCATTCGTTGGAAAGGTCTCGGGCTCCGTGAGGTTTATAGCAAAGAAAATTGATAAAATTAAACGCGGGTAACACCGTGGGGCACAGCTAGTCTACTATATAAAAATAAGTCGGGTTTTCCTTCCTGACGCTATAACTCCAGAACGCACGAACCGATTTCCACGGTTTTGCATTCGTTGGAAAGGTCTCGGGGTCCGTGAGGTTTATAGCAAAGAAAGTTTATAAAATTTATAAATTTATAGCAAAGAAAGTTTATAAATTTAACGCGGGTAACACCTCGGGCACAGCTAGTTGCCAATAAATTTGGCACTATTCGCATAGCGTGGTACAAAAATATACATTGGGTGATATATTTTTCTACTCTAAGTATGCGAGGGTTACATTTTTGCGGATTTTTTTTAATAACCCTTAATTTTTATAAATTTCAGTTAATTTGAGCCTGGCCCGATGGTGGTTAGTATAATTTAAACAATAACAATGTTTACTTCTACGAGTAAATTCATTTCCTATATATTTTACTAGATGGCGCTGATAAAATTAAAGCTTGAACCACGAACGCGCAACTGAACTATTTGGCGGTCTAGTTTTAAATAGACAATCTACTTCACAATAGATGGCGCTGAACAAATAATAATAAAAAAACAATGATGAAACTAATTTTGAGGAATTTCGGTATAAAGTTTTTAGTCACAATTGTTACCTTCAAACAACAGTGGTTGAACCGTATTTATAGCCTACATACGTAAGACGGGGTGATTACCCCAATCACCCAAGTAAGTAGGTAATAAAAAAACATGTCTTTGGGGACTACCAATATAAGTGATAACTATTTTTTTCATTTCTCATACTCAGAAAGTAGTGTTTATTTGATCCGAATAGTGAGTGGAAGATGCTGCTTTCCACGTTTGGGCGGTAAAGATTCATAGTAATTGCTTCCCTCCTTCTGGTGGGGAAAAAAAAAACTTGTGTGTACTTATGTACACGCGTTAGAAGTTATAGTTCTTAATATACAACTTGAACATAGTTATCAATTTTCATACCACCTAGAACTAACTTCATACTGTTAAATTTTTTGGTGTCGGTGTGCGCGCGCATCGTAAAAATTCACTCTCATCATTTTTCTCAATCGCGCCAAAAGAAGTATAACTTCAAAAAAATGGACTAATTTTGGTTAGGCTGTCGGCTATAAATTTACATAATTTAGAAAAAAATGCAGTGGTCATATGAGTGTATATAAACGACCAGTGTGAATAAAAAAAGACCCTCCGTCTTACGAATTTTCGATCAGGTCACATGTCCTGACGCGAGTTTAACATGTTTATCCCATCCGAAAAAAGTGCACAACGGCGTTAAAAAGTTTTCATTTCAAAAAGCTGTCTCTATGCGAAGTTTTGGCAGGTATGGCATTCATAAATTATTTTCGAAATAACGGAATTCAGCTGTGTTATGTGATAAAATGACTATTTCTGTGAACATTTTTCATATACAATTGTCATTTATTGATGAACATATACCTACATAGGTAGGTACTTAATACGTTCTTAAATGAAGAATTTTATTTTACGAGATCAAATACTTTCATTTCATTTCCGAGTAGATATTTGCTCAATGTTTGATTAATTATCCTCCAGTACACCTTAAGCTTTGCTTGTTTTTCACTTACCTTACAATCTCCTTGGACGCAGATAGCTCTGAATCCGGGTTTTGTGCAAGGAGTACCATCGATGACTAGTGCAAGTGAAGCGTAGAACTGCTGTCCGCGCGGCCGACAGTTTAGGGTACAGGGCGAATCGCCTGGAACATAGGATATAGGTACAATATTAGTTTTATTTATTTATAGCGGTATTAATGGGAGCGTTAGCGAGCTACGTATCATTTTTCCGTCTGTCCGTGTGTTTCTTCCACAGTATCTAAGTCTTGAACTAGTGTATGTTGCCCATAATGACTTACTAGACAAGTCAGAGTAGGAACTCTGTAGCTTGCAGATTGCAGACCACAAATAACTAATATGGACTAAGCCAAGAGAAAGTGGAAGTTGGGTCATATATAGGGAGAAAATAATAGATAGTATGGCTATTATCTATAAATTTCGACGGGCTGTTTGGCGTGGTTTATAGATACGCTTTACACGCCGGAGGTCGTGGGTTCTATTTCCACCCAGTACAGATATTTGTGTGCATAAACATATTGTATGTTTGTCCTCAATCTGCGTGTATAATTACAAATTTAAATTATAAATTATACACGCAGACTGAGGACAAACATACAATATGTTTATGCACACATATATCCCATATATGTATAATGTCTCAGGATATTATTATTATTACTATCCACTTTTAATCCAAGTCCCAAAGAAGCAACCTCTATATCGATTACCTAGATGTATACGAATAATATCCCGAGACATTACTCTATGTAGATTTAGGACAGTGCAGACCAAATTGCACACTTACCATCAACATAAGGCACCCAGGTGTAAAATCTTCCGCGGAATGGCCTCCTGTCATACACAGCACATTGCTCTGCGCGGAGGTCCTGCGGTGCACCCGGACACGGCTGTCGACACAAAGAATATAATTAAACAGAAACCTATTCAAACTAGATAAGCTAAAGTTAGGCAATTGGTATATCTGTGTTTTCGAAACACTATTTAAAATCATGGTTCGCCTCGTCTTCCAGATGACGGCGAAATTTGACGTCACTCTCGACGTCGATGCCGAAAATCCCAACACTCGGCCTTATATCAAGTGGAATGTTAAGAGACTGACAAGGTTTGACAATGGGGGCTTTCTTTTCAGTTTACACGTAAGCCTGTCTAGCTTCTTTATATTTTGCCAAATTCAAAATATAAACAAGCCATTGGGTACTGTACTAAAAGATAACTCTATACCCATCAGAAGAGGATGCAACACTTCCGATTATTGAGGCATAAAGATAAAAAGTTTCAGAAATTATATGTCAATTATCAAGGATCAAACCTACTGCAGCTTACATACAAAACCGCGCATAAACTGAACAGGTCATCGAACCTTGAAGAAAGAGAGCCGCTACAGTGGCGTTGAGTTTACAACTATTTACTATTGTGTATAGTCATGTCATGACATTCTACTTCCTTAATGACCTACCAACTATACCACTATCTTCTTCAAAAGTGAGTCCTATTTATGCAAAAATACGAGTCATTAAAACTAAATTGGAATAAGGTATCTGTCAGTCAGTAGGTCAGCAGACCTCTGATTGGTATCTTTGAAATAGAAGCATGTAGATACAATGTACTATATTATAATGCTACCTGTGATTGCTTGCGTAGGTATGTTTACAATATCCTACTGTTGCGGTGATTCGAGGTATTATAGCAGAGTTATTAGCAATGGCATGGTATAGAAATGAAGGCGACACAAAATAAGTCAGTGAGAATCCTTATTTTTAATGTTCTTCTTAATGCCTTACTTACCTAATTAAAGAATATTTGTGTCCCTAGAGTGATAGAATATGGTAACTATTTACCATCTTAGTAGTAACTACCTTTATTGACTAGGTAGTATGAAAAAGTAAAATAATTTATAGTTAAAGCATAGCTTTAGTTTAGCTATTTTTCTCATAGTTAAGCAAAATTGATAGGGGTTTTCTCAAAGAAACGCCCATATTGCAGACACATACGTGATCGGAGAAATGTATTAAGGCACGCGGTCAGTCTGAAGACTAATCCATAGACATTTTCGTGCTTTGGATTAAGCTGTCGTTCCCAATTGCTCTCTTTGGATAACATTCGTAATGCTATGTTAAAGATCTACTGGGTGGCATTAATCATATCAACACTGAAGTAACCACTATCCATACGATTAAATAAATAAGTGGTTTTATGATAATCCAGGAAGATAATTAGAAATTGAGTAAAACTACTGTGGGCCGAAAGTACCTGGAACGAAATCTACATAAAACGAAATTTTAGTAACAATTTTCTTTTTTTCGTTCAAACCATACGGCCATCATAAAAATAAAATAAAAAGGTTATTATTGGCCTAGATGTTAAAAAAGCACTTGTAAATAGTCTGAACATGTATGTAGTAACATATAATTAATCTATAATTATTCCTAGGTTCATATAGATATTTAGGTACACATGAAAACTTTTGCAATAAGATTTATTTTATAATAGTAATGATATTTAGCTAACTTATATTAAGCTCTTGTCAAGGATCATATAAAGGTTTAATTATCAAAATTTAAAATTTTAGTTATATTTTGACTACATATTGTCTGAATGTCATAATGGTACTGCTCACTTGACTTTTAGCATATTTCGTGGACTGATTGCATCGCAAGATTGTGCTTATTCCTAGCATTTAGCCTTTTTAGAAAGAAGGAAGACTAAACGATATGTTCTGATGTTATTTATATACACTTAAGGCTGCATAGCCTATCATTCTAAGAAAACTACGTCGGTTCCATTTTAATGTCATGTCCAGTAACGGTTAAGTCGGCAAATCTATCAAAATCTAATTTACACATCCATGACGTTAGCAATCTTTATGTGCATCCCGTATCTCCTGATCTATTCTAAGATTCTGTACAGTTTCATCATTATAATACTCATCGTAGATTCGGCACGCAAATCTTGTACAGTGCGGTCCCGTTGTCTGATGTACTGATGCATTTTCTAGTTCTTATTCTGTGATCGTCTCGTATGACGTAGGTTCCCAGATTCATAATTTTATCTCCAGGATATGTGTACTGTTACCTACTGCTTTTGATCGTGATGATTGAGGGATGGATAAAATACATGCGGGACAGATTTTGGACTGCCGATAGAATTGAAAACTACTTTTTACACTTCTAATCTAAATAATCTACAATATAATAGTTGACAGTTCACATTGAGATATACTCTTTGTACCTATATATATAATGTATACTAATTATGCACGGAGGCCTATCTATGATATAAACAATATGCATATGTAGGTCATGGGAAGCGTGTTTTACGCTTTTTGTTAACCCGAAAAGTGCTCAACGCGCCCGCAAAAGTTTTCACTTCAAAAAGGTTTTGGCCGATATCTCGGAAACTATGCAGTTAAGGGCAAAAGTTATTAATACCTTTATTGTAGACACTAAAATTTCGCATCTTTTATTTCTTGCATTTTTTTTCAAAAGATTACCGTTAAGATGTATGGTCCATTTAATGCGTTCGGTGACGATGAGTCCGCGATTTTAATCAGCCAAAAAGTGCTCAGCGCGCCTTAAGATGTTTTTACTTCAAAAGTATTTTCCACGTAGATAATTATGTCAAGTATTGGATTTACAGTAATTTTTTAGTGATTGTGCTCGCGGGTTGTTTCAAATTAATTACATGAAACGTGTTCATAAAGTGATGATTCAGCAAATTGAGTTAGTTTTAAAAGACTGACTTCTGAAACTGTTGTTTACATTGCATGGCTATACTCGCGAAAATACGGGCCGCTGATCTGACGGAAGATGGGACAAGGCATTTCAAAGAAACGAATGCAAACTAAAGGTGGAGTAAGATGGTACCCGCGGCGCCTTCGCGGTTGTATTCTCGGCCGTCAATTACAATGAATCGGAAATAAACATGGCAGACGTCGTTATTTAACAATTGCTGGTGATTCACAAAGTGTTTCACAAATTTAATTATGATTACATCTCTCTCCAAATTAGCTCTTATTAAAATAAAGGGACATACCTACGTAGAAGTGTTAAACTACTAAAATGTGTCGCGTATTTTCCTTAAGTATTTCGCGCCAAAACAAAATTTTCATAACTAGAATTCCCTATCCTTTGTATAAGACTTACGTTTGAAAGAAATGCAATGATATTAAAATTAGTTTAGTTGACATTGCGTGGTATGGCTATAGTAAGATCGCCAAAGTTCTTGGAGGCCAGCATCTGGTGAGCTAAGCTATTTAGTAAATGAGAATATTAAAGAAATACCGTAGAAGGAAAAGAAGTGAGAAAATTGCTTTGCTTTGGCTGCTACAATCAGTATGGCTTAGCCTAAGTTGTTTCGCTGCGCTAACATTTTGTAACTATCAAATGAGTGAGACTCGTTACCCTAATTGGATCTGGAGCAATTTGACTTTATAACGCTTGACTTTGTAATAGTATCAACTCACCTCTGTATTGCACTCGTGGTACCTCCGCGCGAGTCCAGGACAGTCCGGTCCCGTGATGTTTGGCGCATGGATCACATTCCTTGCGCGTCTTGCATGTTCAACACTTCGGGCTAACTTCCTTCTCTTTCTGCTGCGTCGCATTCTGAAATTAACACCCCTATTATAAGTACCTTTCGCGACAACAACACTAACAGAAATACATTCCGTTTAGATGAAGAATTACAAACACCACAAGCTCCACCTCTTCGTTATACAGTTTTGGTGAACTTTGGTGTTAATTCGCCTATTCCCCGCATGTGCAAACTTATAAACCAGTGCAGGGGAGACGTACACTCCGACTGAACATTGATATTTGTCCGCGAAGTCAAACATATGAACTGTGATGTAGTTTTTAGTATTTAAAATATTATTTAGTACTAGCTGTGCCCCGCGGTTTTACCTGCGTTAAACTTTATAAATTATAGCCTATGTGTAAATCCAGGGTGCCAGCTAACTGTATACCTTTTATTAAAATCGCTCCAGCCGTTTAGACGTGAAGAAGTAACAAACATACACTCACACACTCATAAACTTTCGCCTTTATAATATTAGTGTGATTGAAATAAGTAATATAAACGAATTTTTAAAATTACACATTTGGTGATACAAAAAGCACTTTGCATGTAGTGTTTGCTTATAATTGGTTGTGCAGTTAAATTTAGATCCAATACATGTAAATTCTTATCTATACCTGTAACAACTGTTGGCAAAACTTTACTAAATAATAAAAAGTAAAATTTTGTTTTTATTCGCTGAAATACCTAGATCTTGGGAAAATTGGAAGTAACGGTTTTCTAAATCCTAATCTGGTTATAAATCAATCAATGTAAAACATCCTATCTCATTGAACGAGAAATTAAACAATCAACATCACGTGTTTTTAAAATTATCTGCACTTTGCAGTTCATCGACTTTTCAACGATGTATACTGCATTTTTCCGTAGACTAATTTTACGAGCCGTGTATGATATTACACATCTGGCAGATACATAACTGTTTAAACAAACCATGATGACTTTAGATTTAACAAATCATGTAGAGGATAATGGCAATATTCACCTATTCTGAGCAGGAATTACAATACAGATTTCATAGAAATCAAATTATATATAAATGGTAAGCAACGTTATTGTGCGTTGCTATACATCACGATAAATTTAATATTATTCAAGATACTTCTATAGAATTTTTGTACGGCAAAAATATTGATTGATTGATTGTCTTTTAATGAAAGTCACAACAATATATTAAGTAATAAATGAGCGTGGGATGCTAATCCCACGCTCACTTATTTATACAATTGAACTATATACTTATACAATAATACTATATAATACTATACTTATACAATTGAATCCCATCAGTGAATCAACAATGGGTCTAAAACCCCCGTTTTCCGAGATTTTGAGGTTTTAGAATTGCTATAATTTTTTCTTATATAAAATTCGGGGAACTCAATGATTTAAAAGCTAGTAAACTAGTATAGCTCTTAGAACCGATGGCCATTGAGGCAGAAAGGTTCTCGAGTGGCGACCGCGCACCGGAAGACGCAGCATGAGCAGGCCGCCTACAAGGTGGACCGACGATCTTGCAAGGGTCGCGGGAAGCCGCTGGATGCGGGCAGTATAAGACCGGCCATTGTGGATATCCTCGGAGAGGCCTTTGTCCAGCAGTGGACGTCTTTCCGCTGATATGATGATGATGATGAAGAAACTGGCAATTACTTCGGGCCCGGATGCTAGTTTAGAAGTCTATTTTGGTTTATTATGTCAATGTAGTAATTGAATTTATTATACACATGTAGGTACAATATCATTTTATAGTTTTTATTTACTATCCCAGAAAACATAGAAAAGAGGCATCATTAGGTACTTGTGAAACTAAATCTGCAAACACGTCAGAGACTGATTATCTACGAATGTTAATCAATATTAATAGACTTGCGCTAGTGTTTATGTAAAAGAATTTATTGAGGCGGCTCTGGAGCCGAGCTCGGCAATTATTTTCTTACTTTGTATTTATTTACATTTATTTACGCATAAAGCTTTATTCGTATATTACAAACTATTTATAGCGTAATGTCTATTTACGCATAAAGGATTTTTCGTATAATACAAACTAATTATTAAGAATAAAAAATTATTAAGAAACCGTTTGTTATTAGTTGAACTAGCCAGTGCATAAACAATTACTGTGTAAAACCAACGCTTGCGTCCGCGTTTTTCTTCGTTGCATATGATAATAATAATTTATACATACGGCCATATACGTTTATCACTCATACTTATAAATTTAAGAATAAACTAAAGTAGTAGTTTCCCTTATAAATAAAATAAAAATAAAATCTGCGTCACAGAATATTGTTACATACATATGTGATTTGGTTATACAGAATCTGTATATTATAATAATATAATATTAAATGGTTTATTGGTAAAACATGCTTAAATATGAAACAAAATTTATTAAATGGGTTCTCTTTTTATTTAATTGTTTTAAAAAACGTACAGTTACAATAAAATGAAACATGGAATGAAAGATGCCAATTAAAAGTTTTCACAGATATACACAGGTTTAGCATAAAAAAGTAAAAGTAGGTAGACATAAAGAAACTATATTTATATACTATATTTAGGCCTATATTCGTTGTTAATGGACCTGCTAAGTTAATATCAATGTCAAATGTCGTCGGTTCTATGAGCTATGTGCCCTGCTACTGCCATTTCAACTTGGCAATTCTTCGGCCTGTCGGTTACTTTGGTTAGCCTACGGATCCCAACATTTCTGATTCCATCTCGCAGCGAAACTCCAATAGCTCTTTGGGTGAACCAGAGCCGTCTGATAAGGCCCATATTGAGCGACCATGTCTCTGTTCCGTAAGGCATCACTAGCATCACACACGAAGACTTTCGAATTGATAATACCTACTACACTCATTTCAATTTCATTCTAATATGTAGTTTTGGCGCGAATAATTGAAGGAATATATATGACACGTTAGAACCTGTCAACTAGACGAATAAATTGACGATCAGTTAAATTTAGGTACATAAAAAAGGTACAAAAGATAGTCTTATCGCTACTGCGATTTCATCGAAGCAACCAGATATGAAGTGGATGGACTAAGGAAGGGCAAACAGGCTAGATAAGTGTAACAACAGAGCATGGCATTTCAATTATAATGTCCACCTAGCCGAATTTCACCCACAGCGGCTCGCCTCAAAGAATACTGGCCATTTGCGCGGGACATATTATAGTGCACAAGTAAGTGCGCAAACACAGGGGAACTTTCTATACCATCACTGGCATGATCCGATGGGACGACTAGCGACAAGATCGGAAAGATGTCAGGTACAGGACCGACAGCTTTACGTGCTCTCCGAGCCACGTGGGTATAATACTAATACCGCCTGTACTGTGAATTTTTTTTTACATCACATTTGGCCCAACCCGGAATTTGAACATAGGACCTCGTTATTTGCAGTTGAACATGCTACCGCTAGGCCAACGGCTTTAGTAGTAAAAGGCAGCATCGCTCACACTACCTTCAAATTGAGAACCTCTCTGTTATTCTGTTGAGGTTTAGAAGAAAAAAAACACAATCAAAGTACTCACTAGACATGTGCGCTGATGCTTACGCTGATGCGTGAAACTAAGTAAAATATGCTTTAATTTAATATATATCATCCAACATCCAATACTCTTAAGTATTTCCAGCGTTAAACCACTACAGGATTATCCTACCCAGCCACTTTACTACCAGGTACGTTTACAGTTAGCCTAGCAGGCTTTCACTCTGATCGGAATAAGTCGTAGCGTGTCGTCGGCACAGCGCGCCCGTCGGAGCAGGCGATGCAATGCAGAAGAGGCTGCCGGAGCGCATAGGGCATATAAAGCTGCTGTCAACGCGCTATCGATCACTATAGTGGAAGCCAAAGCCCGGTCCTGGAACGAGCTCATCGAGGGGCTGGATCCATGGGGGCACACGTACAAAATGTCTTCCTCCGTTGACATGTAGGTACCCTGGACCCGGATTTTCTGAGGAGGGTGGTGGACTTGACGTCGACTTCGGCTTCGGCTTCGGCTTCGACTGCGACTGCGACTGCGACTGCGACTGCGACTGCGACTGCGACTGCGACTGCGACTGCGACTGCGACTGCGACTGCGACTGCGACTGCGACTGCGACTGCGACTGCGACTGCGACTGCGACTGCGACTGCGACTGCGACTGCGACTGCGACTGCGACTGCGACTGCGACTGCGACTGCGACTGCGACTGCGACTGCGACTTCGACTTCGACTTCGACTTCGACTTCGACTTCGACTTCGACTTCGACTTCGACTTCGACTTCGACTTCGACTTCGACTTCGACTTCGACTTCGACTTCGACTTCGACTTCGACTTCGACTTCGACTTCGACTTCGACTTCGACTTCGACTTCGACTTCGACTTCGACTTCGACTTCGACTTCGACTTCGACTTCGACTTCGACTTCGACTTCGACTTCGACTTCGACTTCGACTTCGACTTCGACTTCGACTTCGACTTCGACTTCGACTTCGACTTCGACTTCGACTTCGACTTCGACTTCGACTTCGACTTCGACTTCGACTTCGACTTCGACTTCGACTTCGACTTCGACTTCGACTTCGACTTCGACTTCGACTTCGACTTCGACTTCGACTTCGACTTCGACTTCGACTTCGACTTCGACTTCGACTTCGACTTCGACTTCGACTTCGACTTCGACTTCGACTTCGACTTCGACTTCGACTTCGACTCGACTCGACTCGAGGAAGCTCCGGGAGGTTGTGTCAGTCGCTGTGCCGGGCTGGCAGGACTCAGTAATAGGGGAGGGCAATCCTGAGCTCTCCCAGGGTACGGGTCCCAACTATCTGGGATATGGTGCAAAAGGGGAGCACCGGAGCAGAATACCCGCGTTCCCGGGGCTACCCCCATCAAGCGAAGTCAAGAGAAGTCCATGTCAGGTTAGGTTTAGTTACTCCACCAAATGGGACGCCGTGGTCTCCTTCTGTGAGGCAGTCTTGCTGCAGAAAGAGGCCGAATCCCGCTCGTAGGTGGAGGAAGCGTAAGGGCGGCGGCGGCAGCCGTTAGCCCAACTCCCCTCGGGGCCACGGCGGCAGTGTGAGAAGTGTCCTCTACTGCCGCCACGGACAAGCAGCTCCGGGATGACAGCGATCTGGCGAAAAAGGGGGGTACCGGAGTAGCATACCCGCGTTCCCGGGACTCCTACATCAGGCGCCAAGAGAAATCCACGGCAGATAGGTTTAGTCGGTGCAAGTCCTTTTTGCGGGTGGCATGCTAAGGCATTGCCCCGGCCTTGTTAAAAATAAAAGGCTTTTACTGCTTGCAACTGCTCCAACCATCCAGAAGTTGTGTACTTCTCTGAAAAAGCCAAAAGAAGGCTTGATGATGTTGATGTGGATGGTTGAGTGGTCAAAGCGGAAGTGACGGTCCCGCTGTGCTTATTTACTGTTTCCTACAAAATATCAGACTGCCTGACGTGTTCTTTCACAAATGCAGACATAAAGAAAACTCGTTTCCCCCTTTCCTCAAGGTGTTTATCAATTACTGACATTCCTTGGAAGAGTATTCGGTAAGAACCGCCACGATAAACAATTTATTAATTCATTATTTTTTTATATTCGCCGATATGTTTTCTAATTTACCGATTTAGTCAAAAAACTTTGTATGGATATAAAAAAAAATATTAAAATTAAGTGCTTTATATATTCAAAATAAATCTAGGAAATTATTTAAATTTTGACGCCGATGCGGCGTCGGCGTAGCCAAATTGACCGGCGTGCGGCGGCGTGCGCCGCGCCGATCGGCGCACACGTCTAGTAGTCAGTAAACATGGCGCACTACTATCCTTTGATGTGACGTATTTCACAGGATATTATTAGGTATTCAAATCACAATTGACATTATTATATGCGTGGCTTAACTACTTATCCAGTTCATACTGAATGAGCTGAATATCATTCATTTTATTATCTACAACGCGTTACATAAATTAGTGCCTAGTTGTCAATCTATTTCAGAATATTAATGTATGTAATATAATAATTTGACTGCAAGTGTGACGGTGCGGTTCAGGTAGTCACCTCACTACCACCTCGGATAAAGGCCTTTAACCAGCAGTGCACGTTTTTCGGCTGATCGCCGCTCTCAGACATCTCCACAATTGCCCACCCGCATCCAGCGGCTTCAGCTACCCTCACAAAATCATCGATCCTTGTAAGTATAACTATTAAAGTAATTTAATGCAAGTTAATAATTATATGAAAAAGATATTGTTAGAAGAGTAAATGCGGGGAACAGAGTGAATGGGGCACTACACGCCTATATGAGTAGCCGGCAAGTATCAAAGAAGGCTCGACTAGCCGTGCACGATGGAGTGTTAGTGCCAACTTTAATGTATGGAAGTGAAAGTTGGGTATGGCAGAAAAAGAATGAAAGTAAAATAAATGCAGTGGAAATGAGAGCTCTGAGAAGTATGTGTGGTGTGACTTTGAGAGACAGAATTCGAAATACTGATGTAAGAGAGCGTTGTGGTGTGAAAGAGGATGTAGTCACAAAGATTGAAAAAGGCATGCTGAGATGGTTTGGCCATTTAGAAAGGATGAATGAAAGAAGATTGACAAAAGAAGTATACCTGGCCTGTGTGAATGGGACAACCGGAAGGGGAAGACCACGTCGAACATTCTCTGACCAAATTGGAGATGTTCTCAAGAAAGGGCAGGTCAGAAGTACCCTAAACCGGCGAGCATGTATGAAGAATATAATGACAGAAATCGAGGCAAAAGAAGTATGCAAAGATCGTGACAAATGGAAATCCGTTGTCTCTGCCTACCCCTCTAGGAAACAGGCGTGAGTCTATGTATGTATGTAATAATTATAACGAAACCGTAATTAGGTGACGCTAAAATAGTATGTAAATGTAGTGTCAGAGTGGTTATAATCATTAATCATTATGGTAGATAACAGCTTTCTTTCTGACATTGATGGTATTCAACTTAATGATTACTTGCCAGAATATCTGAAAAGAGAATATCTATTGGCAAATATGGATTACTATAATATTATACGCACTTTTTATGCAGTTAAAACGTGAGCTACTTAAAGCAGTATATTCCGATAGAACATTATAATCCAATGTATTGTTTTCTTTTTATATAATAATGTTTGATTACCTCACAATTAGTGTCAACGCACCAAATTAGTTGTTCAGAATTCTCCTAAGAAATCTGAAAAAGTACTCTTAATAAATTGCATTTTAATATTATATATCTGCAATATTAAATTTATTTCTTAGGTGATAATCTGAATATTGCAACGAAAACTTTATACGAATCTTTAAAGATCAAAATCTTTTTGAGAACCGCTAACCTCCATTGCAGTTACAAGCATGCTACTGGATAGTTAAAAATCTATATAATATTTCCAACCATTTTACTACGGCTTAAGGAATTCCGTGTCTGTAGTTCTATTTCACTTGTAGGTATGGTTACTGTATACTAATTTTAAAGTCAAGTACTGCAAAGTTTCCTTATCACCGTCACTCTTCGCTCATGACAAAATCCTTTATCATGAGTTTATTAAACATTGTGGAGATCCTTTGGGGAGGAGTTTGTCCAGGAATGGACATCTTTTAGCTGATATGATGACGATGATGAAGTAAGACTCAAAATGTGTATCGTATGTGGTACTGATTACTAAATCCATTGCACCTATATAGTTGCTACTCTTCCGCTAAAACTAGGTGGCTCATACGATGATTAGTACTTAATACTTATATTAATAGCGGCACGCGCATAGCCGTAATGAAACCGCTTTGTTTTAGTCCATCATTAGTCCCTCGAGCAACCGCGGCGGGGAGCCACACACGACTTTTGTCTCGTAATTAAAATATGAAAGATACCTTCTCTTACAATACGCCTACAAATAATTGGCTTCGATATTGATACTTGATTGTCTCGCATGATATGTTTTAATTAGCTGTTCGCGCCGGCTCACTCATTTGTTTTGTCATCGCCCTACTGGGATGCGTTGGAATGTTGATTATTTATAGCCCTTTCTTATTTCATTTTATCTAAGTCGTTTTTCGAGTCATGTTAGTAATACTTGGTTTGGCAATAGTCATTGCTGAGAGTCAATCGATTTGTTTCCTAATATTGTTGTTGCTGCTCAGTGTAAGTAAATGATGGAACGATGACTCTTTGAAATTTCACCTAATAATATAGGTAGGTACTTACTTAAAAGACGGAGTTTTACTTTATTAAGAGACTGATCATTATTATCTAGCTTAAGAGAAGAACTGAAGAACTGTGATTCTCCCCATATCTTTGATTGTCTTAACTTTATTTTTGTTCATTTGGGTTCTCTATTGTTTCGCTCTATATTTCTTTGAAATTTAACGTAAATAATAATATCGTGTGACATTATTACACACACATGAAAACCATATAACTGATATACTACGAGTATATGTAGTACATATATCTACTAATACACTGATCAATGCAGAATTTGTTAGAATTAAAACGTTAAAGTTCTCTCCAGCTGCTATAAAATAAGCAAATGGCAAAAGTCAACCAGAGGACGTAAAACATTCTAATAAATTCGGAATTTCATATTTATAATTAATAATAATATACTGGGATATTATTCACCCACTGCCACCTGATTCCAAACTGAGCACAGCTTGTACTATGGAAACCAGATAACTGATACATTACATATACCTACTTCTTTTCTTTTGTAAATACATACTTATATAGACAATGACACCCAGACTCATGACAAACAGACATGTTCATGCACACAAATATCAGTCCTGGGTGGGATTCTTTACTCAAACTACTTATTTAATAAAATATTAGTGCTTAGATGAATACACGTTTAATAAAATTTTGTATAAAATAACGCAGGAGGATCGTTAATTTCCCGTTTATTCGGGTAACTTCGGTCGCGGTCATAAAATAGTTACAACAAAACATTGGATAGCAATATCTTGTTGCTACATGACCACTTGTTCACATTAATCGACTGACAAATATTTATGCAGTTGGTGTAATACATTTCGAACATTTATGACAAAATAATATCCTTTTTAGGTATATTTATTTCGATATTGTTCATTTGTAGTTTGTTACATGAATAAGCCGTTCTTTTAATTATAATTTAAACGCTGGTTAGATTAATGGCAAGGGTAGAATCCTAATAATAGTAGTGCAGTAGAAATCTGTTTTTTCTTACAAAGTTGTGAGTTGCTTTAATGGCACCCTTAACTGCCCTCAAATGTCTATTATGATAGACACGTTTTTTTATGTACAGACGCCAGCACATCCAGCTATCCCAATCTGTCAAATTTCTTTTATAGATTTTCAACTTTATCACAAAAGTTCCCTTTCAATTGAAGAAATTTGACAAATTGGGGTAGCTTGAAGCGCTGGCGTCTGTACGTTTGTAAATTTTTGATTAAGGAAAAAAATACTCCGATAAATTTAACAATCAAGATATGCTATTTCATTTCGGTAAACAGTTTCGAACCTAAGTATATCAATTCGTTCACATAATACGAGAACGAATAGATATACTTAGGTTCGAAATTGTTCACCAAGTAAGTTGTAAAGGAGTTCTTAGAATAAATGAAATATAACTTAAATCTCTTGTTAAATGTTTAGAATCAAATCATCATGTCAGCCAAAATACGTCCACTGCTGGACAAAAGCCTCCCCAAAGAATGGGGGGATATGCCATAATCATTGGCGATCGCAGTTTGATGGTCATAATTCACAGAAAACGCTACTGCCCGTTCTCTGCTAGGTATTGCCTCGGACGATTTCTACGCCCCCAACGGGATGAGATGGGGTGATGATATTCTATGCCGTCACCACACAGCAAAGATATGCAGCTTGGAATCAAATATATCACTTTAATATTTGATTATCCCAAACTTGTCAAAACGTTCCCACATCATTCGTCACTAAATACTTGTAAACGCGCGATAACCATCTACCATGGCATGAGGCAGAGCATTTTGTGCGTCAATCATTTGGTGTAGCAAAACAATGGTGATTTTGGACAGCTGATCCTATGGGGCAAACGTAGTGAAGGTTTATCAAGTTTACTTGATTTAGAAGCATTTACATGTACTTACTTTTATAAGGGACCACTATAACCCATGAATTTGTACAGGATTTTATTAAAAGTCAAATTAAAATAAACATATGTATCTTTTTTAATCTGTTTCAACTTTGACAGAATGGTAACTAAAAAAATAGCGGCCAAGTGCGATTCGGATTCGCCCATTAACGATTCCGTAGCAGAAAGTATTTGAGTTGATTGAATGAAATTGATTGATTGGCTTACTAGATCTCGTTCAAACCAATTTTCGGTGGAGGTTTGCATGGTAATGTACATAATGTATATTTTTTAGTTTTATCATTCTCTTATTTTAGAAGTTACAGGGGGGGGGGGGGCACTCATTTTACCACTTTGGAAGTGTTTTTCGCGCAAACTATTCACTTTAGAAAAGTATGATACCAGAAACGTTAATATCGTGTTTGAATACCTATCTATAAATACCACATGTATGGGTTTCATGAAAAACAAAATTTGAGTTTCAGTTGAAAGTATGGGAAACCCCAAAATTTATTAGTTTTTTTTTCTATATCTGTGTGAAAATCGTAATACGGTTCACAGAACTCTTATATTTTTGAACTTTACCATGTTTCAACAGTAGGTATAGTTCTTATAGTTTCAGGAAAAAGTGGCTATGACATTCGGACGGACAGACAGACATGACAAATCCATAAGGGTACCGTTTTTTGCCATTTGGCTACGGAACCCAGAAAATAGTTCGCTTTTTACTGCGGTGCAGTGGCAGAAAAATCACTATCACAGTTTTCGTACTGCTAGTAACAATTCTATAAAACTATATAAATACGCCTATATTATAGTAGTGACTTGCCAAACGCCATATAGTGCAGAAGATAAGTTCTTTGTCGAAACGAATGGGTTGAAATTGCACAAAGAAAATACATATTATTATGAAAGATGTTATTATTTGATAACTGAATTCATATGCAAGCAAACATAAATAGTAAACTTCATCATCATCATCATCATATCAGCCGAAAGACGTCCACTGCTGGACAAAGGCTTCCCCCAAAGATCTCCACAATTGCCGGTCTTGTGCTATTCGCATCCAGCAGTTTCCAGTGTACGTGTGGCGCAGCGGTTAAGACGTTTCGCCACTTCATGTCCAGGATTCGATACCCGCGCGGGACAAATATTTGTGTAATCCATAAACAGTTGTTCTGAGTCTGGATGTAAATACTGACGAATCTGTCCCACGAGAATGATCTTAGGGGATATGCCATAATCGCCACGCTTGGCAGACGGGTTGTCGATCCTAGTATGGGCCATAATACTCAGAATAAAACTGCTGCCCGTCCTCTGGTAGATATTCCCTCGGGTTGACTTCTACGCCCCCGACGGGATGAGATGGGGTGATGATATTCTGATAAGTTGTCATCACACAGCAAATAACGATCACGTGGTGTATTTTGTGGTGCATGTATTCTTTTTTTATATCAGAGGACGACAAACGAGCAAGTGGGTCACCTGATGGTAAGTGATCACCGCCGCCCATGGACACTCGCAACACCAGAGGGATCGCGGGTGCGTTGCCAGCCTTAAGAGTCAGCAAACAAGTGTAGCTGACCCTTCCCCCCACCCCGATGAACTCTGGAGACCTTACTCACACGCAGAAACACAACATTAAAGTTATTAATGTTATTATTAATTTTAATATTATTGACTGCACGTGTGGCGCAGCGGCTAAGACAGTCGCCTCGCCACTTCGTGTCGCGGGTTGGAATCCCGCGCCGGACATCTATTTGTGTGACTCATAAATATTAAAGTTGTTCTGAGTCTGGATGTAATTTGTGTCTGTCTATTCTATGTTTGTAAAGTACCCCGCGACACAGAGATGAGATTTGCTAGTGCGGGCGTCATCTATAAAAAAATAATTATTAAGGAATGTCTTCTGTAAGGTGGAGGTAGGTACTTCCCTAGTCGGGCTGCTCTTTGAGCGAATGAACGCTGTGCCCTACCTCTCCAAAATCTCTTTTATTTGTTCTGTGTCATGGGTCGACATCACTTATTAAATTTCTTTCACTATTTATAAGTACGTTAACAACGTTTACATGGTCCGTTTGTTCCGTCACATAGTTCAATATTCACCTAATTTGGCATGTTCCACGAGAAAAGGGCGCCAGATTTGTATTGTTAGCCTTTGACTTCGTGGCGAAATCTATGTTCGTTCAATTTGAACACGATCGTTTATTGTACTAATTTGTATGTACATCTGTTGTACATTTATTGGGTCAACTTTGTTTACTTTAGAAAGTCTCGCAAAGGGATTATGTATAGCCCATCTACAAAACCTTTTATTTCATTTCGTATTACAGAAGAAAGCAATCCACAACGAGGCGCAGCATGGGCAGGCTCCCTACAAGATAGACCGATGATCTTGTGTGCTGGAAGTCGTTGGATGCGGGTAGCGCAAGACCGGAAGCGAAGATTTTACAGTCACAAGTCGTGACTGTGACATAGTAGTAGTGAATAAAAAGACTTTCTAAGGATTTGGAAAGTCAACTTGACTTAGAAATGCTATTATCATATCAGCCGAAAGAGGCCCACTGCTGGACTAAGGCCTCCCCAAAAGATCTCCATAGTTGCCGGTCTTGCGCTAGCCGCATCCATTACTTCCAGTGACCCTCACATGATCATCGGTCCATCTTGTAGGGGGCCTGCTCACGCTAGGTCTTCCGGTTCATAAACATGCAATACTAGTACGTAGTATTATTAGTAGTATCAGTAAATATTGCATTATTAAATGCCTCCAAATTTAACGACGGCCAAAGTTACCGTAAATACTCGTATATATCAGAGTGACAAGATGTCACTTTCTATGAAGTTTATTCAGTAAACTGTTACAAGAACCTCATATTGTTGGAAAGTAGCAGGAGACATAAATTTGATCACAGAACAAAGCGAACAAATTATTAGCAGTATCAGTATCACAATTGATCCTAAAATATCTTACCTGTATATAACGTTGGCGCGGTTGGTAAAGGCTTGCCTTTAACGCCGCAGGTCGTGGGTACGATTCCCACCTCACAGGATAGATATTTGTGTGCATGAACATGTCTGTCTGTATTGAGTTTGGGTGTAAATGTTTATAGTAGTTATCTGGTTTCCATAGTACAAGCTCTGCTTAGTTTGGGATCAGAAGATGGCCGTGTGTAAATAATGTCCCAAGATATTATTATAATTATATGTACCTATTATATATTTTTAAAAATATATTTTATATTATATTACATATTATTATGTATAACGATAGACTAGGTATTTGTATCTGTAGTATCTGTACCTACATATTTACGATGTTTCCTCACTTTCATCTTCACTAAAATATTGCTTTTAAATTGGTTTCATTCTTTATTGTTCTTTTACTATCTACTTGTTACACATGAATACCACCCATTTTAATTTTTTACCTAAGTTAGTCCATCCCAAGGCGGTCTGGCTGAAATTGTGGCCAGCGCATAAGACCACCCTTACAACATATTTTTAAAATCTGTTTAGTAATTAGGTGTAATTTATAGTGTACAATAAACTCTTTTGTATTATATTAAGTATGCACTCAGCCCCTTCTTCAACTGATTCGAAAATAGTATTGAAGTTTTGGATGTAAGGAATTTATATCAAGGCTTGCCTTAACACGGTGGAACCGATAGTCTAGTTGAGATAAATGTGAAAGTGTTGATAATTCGCCGCCAATTGTTGTCTGATGTGTGAACGGAACACACGTGTCCAATTGATAGTTATAATAACCGTCACATCTCACTTCAATGTTTGGTATTAGAAGGGTACAGACGCAAGCACATCAAGCTACCCCAATCTGTCAAATTTCCCCAATTGAAAGTGAACCTTATACTTTTGTGATAAAGTTGAAAATCTATAAAAGAAATTTGACAGATTGGGGTAGATGGATGTGCTGACGTTCTGTACATTGAATATGTTTGGAGTAACGTTGATGCTTGGAACATATCGATTCTTTACGTTCATAGTGATGATGGTCGGGGTTTTAATATTTGGAACACATTAAAACTGACTGTCAATCTCGTTTTATTTAACAAAATACTTAGAAATACATTTTTTTTATGAACTGTAGTTTGTTTTTTCCTATTCACGTAGAAAAAATAGGTACTCAATTTGGTTAATATGTTATATTATTATAACCGACATGCGACAGTAACATTTAAAAGAATGCGTCATTCAGTGTGCATGTTAATGATTTTAAGAAGAGTGAGTCTGAAGAAATTAACATTCTATTAAAAATATCCGCTATCAATTATAATTATTATCCTTTCTTGATGTTTTTTCTACTGTGAAATTCTTAAAATTATCATTTCATTTTTCAATAGAATGTTCCGCTCTAGAAAGAGTCACATAAATTCCTTTCAAATAAAATAAATTATTAATCGCCAAATTCAAAATTGATCTTGTTTAAGCCCATAATATTTACAAAAGGTGTTGTGAATTTTAATATAGCTAGTAGTTGGATAAGCTTTTATGTTGTTGACGTTGCCAATTATCGTTATCAGTTGTAAATCTTAGTCCACTTGGTCAACTAGGTCATGGTAGATATACTCAAAAGCCTATTTAGTATGTAAATATTTAATACACTAACTTGTTTACTAAATCGTGAAAGGGGGCTAGACGGAAGAATTCTTACGAATAGTTGTCACGACACTTTTTGCAGCTGTGCGGCGTGCGCATGTTTCTCTGTATGTCTATCTCTCTCTCTCTCTTATAGAAAGCAAGCCAGATATTTTCATTTCTATTTCGCATTGTACAGTGTGGTGTCGCGACGATTATTTTTGTTGAGTGTATCAGGTTTTTTGTACATAATAGATAATAAGAAATAACTTTGTTCCATCCGGGTGTCCCTTGACACCTCTGAAGTTTTTGTAACTGAATGGACCTTCTATATTTTCGACTTCCTTTTTTTATGTGTTCTGTACAGTATCCACTACACTCGTCTTATAGCATGCTTTTCTGGTCCATTCATTGCCTGAAAGAGATCGCTTTATGGGATCAGGCCGCCACATGTACTTTTTTCCTTTTTTTACATATTTTTGGTACCTATTTTATTCCATTGGTTTGAAAAAAGAATTCACTATCTATAAGAGACGCTTATTCACTTAAGATCTCCATGTTACCTTGCATGTCCTTCTGATCTATTTTGAACACCTAAATAAGAGCCACCTCTCATTTCACAAGAGAAAGTGTGTTATGTCTACAATAACAATATGACAATAGATATGTTACCAGAAACTAATATTAAAAACTTGGTTATTCCTTACTGTATTGTTAGATTACCGGTAGAGAGTTAAACTGCAGAGAGGTAGGTACTTGAAAGGATTCCCTTTTATCAAGATGTCATTGAGCAATTTAATTTTCAGTATCATTTCAGCATAAGGAACTTCGTCATGTCAGCTCGAACAATTAAAACAGTTATTCTTCGATCTGATCTCTTTTTTGCAACAATGTATTAGGTGCACTATAATATGCAGAATAATATAGCACTCAAATGTGCAATGTAGTCTTCGTAGAAACTGGTCGAAATTTGGTTAGAGAACCGGTGAAATGTAAGTCAGACTCACGCACGAAGGGTTCCGAACCATTATCTATAAAAACGGCAAAGAAATGCCGTTTGTTGTATGGAAGGCCGCCTTCAATTATTGTTTTATTTTAATTTAATTGTTTATACTGCAGGTGAATATATGTATATCTAAATATTCGGTGAATATTTAAAGCGTCTAAATATTGTTATAGCGTGCAACAGAAATACATCATCTGTGTAAATTTCAACTGTCTTATTTGATAGTAAGACAGTTTCTCCGGGCTGTATCTCATAAACCGTGATCGGTGCATGAGACAGACGGACAGGCAGACATACAGTGGGGTATTAGTAACACGGTTCCATTTTAAAATATTAACAATAAGAGGAAGCGGCAATCATGCTTGTTAGAACAATACAACCTCAGCATAATTACCATATGTTCTTGTACAGAAATCTCTATATAAGGTTGACGAAATACATATTGTAATAACTATTAAATTACTGAAGCACAAAGGTGAGCTTCCAATTTATGCTATAATGTTAGCGTACATTTCTGTTCAAATCTCAGCTGGGGTCAGAGCACCAGCTGGGGTCAGAGCACCAATTGTGCTCCATGAAAGGCGATAGCCCTTTATAACATTGAAACTAAATATCTTCCTTGCTATACTAACTATATTATAACATACGTAGACTAAATAACTGAGATGGCGACCTAATAAAATCGACTGCACGGAGCCATCAATTATAACAGCTCTGGCTACAGCTTAGCTGTAGAAACCATATTAGGGTTACGAATACTCTAGTTTACTTGTGAAAGCGTCGTTGGCTTATATACTATCTATTAAAATGTGTATGTGATTGGTTTCAAACAATTCGTGATTTATGGTTTAACAAGTCAAATAGAATCGTTATGGGGCTTCCTAAAAACAGTAATATATATATATATATATATATATATATATATATATATATTATAAAACAGTAATTTGCTGCAAACTATTGCAGCAATTTTTATCAGTAGTTTTTTTAGCAGTAGCTTATTGCTGAAGTATCCCAATATTGTATGGTAATTTTAGTACTTTTTTGTTTTGATAAGTTACTTATTCTACTTCTTCTATAAATAAATACTATTCGTACATTATACCTAATCATTGGCTAATCATAACATGTAACACCATTACGTGACTGAACTGATTAGCGGAAGAGATACAGCGACCGGACCGGTGAGAGCCCCATAAAAGATTGCTGAGGTTAATTCTAAGGCTAAATCTAGGCTCGTGGTCCGTCTATAGATGGATGACCTCCAAAGTGGTTTTTATTTCTGAGGGTCTCCGTGCTTCGGAGGGCACGTTAAGCTGTTTGTCCCGGTTGTAGCCATTAAGCAACAGTCGTTAAGCGATGTCAGAGGCTTCTGGGCGGATTGAACAACTCTAACACTAGGGTAACCACCACCCATACGATAAGTAAGTATTCAAAAGAGATATTGATAGCCATTTGATCACATCGCAGATGTTAATTAAAAGTTTAACGTCCCTTAAGATTACAATACGATTGAAACAAAAGATCCTTAAAAAAGAACATAATAATGTAATCGATTAATTTATTGCAAAAAGCAATCACTTCCAGGCATCCGTTCTACGCTTTAACAAACCGCTTGATTCTGCACATAAACCATCAGCAAAGTCCGTTAAGCCATTCAAAGAAGACCATACATCATTCAACGATTCAATCATTTCTATTTCGGTCGATTCCAACCCTCGATTGGAAATTGATTCTGCAAGTGCAGTCTGTAGAAGTGCCGGTCATTACTTATAGCATCGTTTAGTTGCCAAAGGGTTGCCTAAAACATTGAAATATTATGTAAATATTTAAAAAGCAAAACGTCCAAGAAGCTATGACCTTCACATGCATTTGCAAGTGGGTCACCGCCCAGAGTCGAGTCGAATCCCAAATGGACCCCATTTGGGATCACCTAGTGCGGGTACTTAGTTTGTAGTTTCATTTACTAGACGGTGTGAGATCACGCTCACCTCTTGTCTCCGTTGAAACACTGAAAGCTTATTAAGAAAATAAAACTTAATAGGCATAAAATATTAGCATTACCTTGATAATTAAATTCTGCACGTGTTCTTTTTCTCAAAAACACGTGAAGATACCAAATATATAATAAATTAATATAATAAATTCTATATATCGAATCTAAGTAAACACAATAAAAAATAAGGAACTTTATGCCACATATTATGAAATAAAAAAAATATTAATAATTTATTTACAAACTTGGTACAAAGTAAGACGTTAAAATGAAATTTGTAACTAGAAATGAACACTATCAAATTGCTGTTATTTTGCGATTGTAAAGTAACGTTTCGATTTAGGTAAGGGACGTACATTAGTCTATGGGAGAATATTTTGATTTGAGAACAACAAAGTTAAGTTTATACTTCAGTCCAACTTATTATAACTGAATAAAAGCAAGCGGGCATTCTTCGAGGTTTAATTCCCGTAATGAACAAACTTCCAACACACACGTCTGTACGGAAATTATTGTACACGCTGGACTTGTCCACTTTTATTTGTCTGTTTATCATCACTATCTGGAAAGCTTCTGAATTATTTAGAATTCAATGAACACCAATGAATAGTCTAAATTATTGGAGATCCATTCTGTCATCCTATCTCTCCTACAACAGAAAATCCATAGGCTTAGCTCGTAGAAACATAAGCGCTAAACCAACGGAAACATATAATAATATGATGGCTAATAAAAGACACTTTAATATCTTATTTAGATGATGAATGATTTTAAACAATCGTCTTAAAGAGACACTACTTAGCAAAGATCATATTTAATTAGTAGTAGTTTTTAGGCACCTGTTCTTACTACTACTTATCCCATGGGTAGTGGTTACCCCAGTGTCAGAATTGTTCAAGCCGCCCAGTAGGCCACCGACATGGCCTAACGACTGTTGCCTTATGGCTACAACCAGGAACGACAGCTTAACGTGTCCTCTGAAGCACGAATACGCTCAGATTTAAACCAATTTGGCGGTCACCCATCTATGGAATGACCGCGAGTCTTGTCGCTTAACCTCGCCTATCACTTACGGACCGATACCTATGAAATATGTACATATTAAAACTGCACTCACTTAGTACTGAATTTAATATGCATCTTCATTCAAGCACATCGTATGTCTTAGTCCGATGAGAAGTGTGTGTGTGAGTACCGTTGATTCAGAAGGGATGACGGTCGGTGCTATAAGAACTGGGAGGACAACTAATTCGAATCTACTGGAAGATTAATATCCTCAGATATGTTAGTAGAAATGCGAAGGATATTGAAAAAGGGCCACTTCCTGGATTCAAATGGCTGAAAATAAACATCGATTTACAATGAAGGGTATTTGATATTGCATGGATATTTTGACTGTATCGTGTTTAACCGAATACATAAAGAAAATCCCAGGTTGTACCAAAACAAATGTCACATTGGATTTTTGCTTGACTTCAAGCTCGAAGTCTATAGGTTGGCGGTTTTAGACCCCCGTGCCTTGGAGAGCACGTAATGTCATCGTTCCTATACCTGACAGCTTTCCGGTTGTGTCAGCAATCCGTTCCATCGGATGATGACCGGAGCTAATATTAAGTGCTTCACACACTTATACATAGTAATATGTAAGTACCGTGCAGATGGCTAGCCTAAATTCATACTAGCCGACATTTCTCAGTATGAGCAATACTGATATTGAGAATTTTTCTTTTTAAAGAAAAGTCCCAAAATCACCATTTGCACGACCCAGGATTTGAACCCAGGGCCGCGTTCTCTGCGAACACGCTACCGCTAGACCAACGAGGCAGTCAAGTTTATAGCGCGGGTAAATCTCAGTTGACATAAACAGGGCATAATCCTCCTAGCTGTTACAGTTCACGGTTGACTCAAAATAAATAGCGTGTAAATCACTTACAATCTTGTTACCGATATCCTTATCATCTTTATCACATAAAATAAGAGGCGATAACAAAAGAAAAGTACAAATAATTACTTCCTGTAACATAATGCTGACATCAAGTAATATAATAACAACATGAAATAAGTAAATTATGATATCCATCGTAAGACGATCGTGATACCGTTGCAGCGTTGTCATTTACTAACGGTTCTCGATCACAATTTACTGATTCATTTTTTGCGAAGTTTTTTTTCGAATGCGATTTAAATAGATAAGATAATTAAGATTAAATGTCATCAAGTTAATGTTAGATAATGTCTATCAAGAGGAGTTTGATTTCCGTTTGTGGTTAATTAAAATAATGTTATATCTAAATTCATTAAATAATATGTATAAATCAATAACGACATCTATCGAATCTATGTTATATCTTAATAGCCGTGGGAAACAAAAAATATTTTGCTGTGATTTTTTACTTTATTCATCTCTATTATTTATCTCTTTACGATTAATTACGGATGGAATAATTAAACTAATAGAATATGTTCCTATACAAGGTTGTATCTGTTTCGAAATATCCAAGAATCACACTTTTAAATCATCTTATTAAAACTAAAACTGAATGTGATACGAGTTCTTCGAGTATTAGTGTAGACAATACGTAACTGTAGGCGCGCGCGGCGGCGCGGGCGCAGCTTGGTGCTCTCCCGCGGTGGGCAGCCCTGCCTCCTTTATCGATCACGCGCCCTATCATTAGATATCATTGTGATCTATGATCAATGCGTCCGCTAACGCAGGGTTGGCGTTACCTAATATAGATTTTATTTAATGTATTAAATAAAAAATTTAAGTCCTTTTTAAGTATTATTTATTTTTTGCGTATTGTACCTCAAGATTTTTTTGTAAAGAAACAGTTTTGTTCCCGTCAAGTAGTGAGTACTGGGAAACTAGAAGATCTGAAATGTACCTACGCATGAAATTGAAGAAGTTGTAACTATTTAATTCTGGGCTTAGTATTTTACAGCATAGAATTTCATGTTAATTTGAATACTAAAGATTTATTAAGATTATTGCTTTGTATGATTTTTAAGAAAAGTAACACATATTGACATAAAAATAGTTATCTGTTTATATAAAGCGCGTCGCTTTTTATGGGAAGTGAATTCTTTCATTTCATATTTTACTAAATACGGCTTTACAAGTTGTTTTTTTTTTTCAGAAGTATATGAGCTTTTAAGTATCCTGCACTAACTATGTTACACACCTTGTCCTTAAATATCGATCGGAATAAACAGAAAATAAAAATTCCTAACTGTAAACTGACGACCCTACTAGATTCTGTCATTACAATAGCATGCAACAAAAAGAATTAGTATCCTTGTATCCTTACGACAAGCCTTCTTATCTTAATAGAGCCTCCATAATGAAACAATTAAGACAATACCGCACGATCGGAACAAAAACTCTAAATAAAAACTAAACTTACCAAACATGAGATTACATAAAATGCCTTGGTTAAATATTATAACTGTGACCTAGTGTATTGCGCTCAAGAATTTTAGACTTTTTATGAAAAAATAACACAAAGTAATGTCTACCCGGTAATATAATTAACTAAAATTAAATCGGCTACGTAAAAGTAGTTCCATATCTTCAATTCAAGATATATTATTGTATGCTATCGTTGCAATTATCTATGAATGAAAACATGTCATACCTTCCTGACTACACTTTGGATTAGCGTTATTAGTTTTTGTAGTTCAATACAGAATATTTAAAGTACTACTTTCAGTAATGGAATCAGGCGGAATTAACGCCCTATTAATTTCATTTTTAAAACTATATGTTTTTTTAATATACCCTGAAACGAAGATATTTCTAAAGCTTTTTGTCAGTACTTATAGGTTTGTGATTAGCATTTAGGCTATCTATCTTATCTTTTGTGCACGGCAATTCATAAAGTTATCATTCAGTGAAAGTTATAAACAAAACTAATCATGCATATTTTGTAAAGGTGTCGTAAAAACACTTATTGTTTAGTTATTAGTTCAATATAATAAAGTTAGAACGATATACATAGGTTGTCTGAATATTTAACAAACCTTATCATTCGATGCAAGTCCATGGTTGGCCTTCTGAGCATTAATCTTCTTCACGTACTTGTTTGTCAAACAAGTATACGGTTTTTAAGTTGTTGAGAAATTAGAATAATGACACGTTTATTGGGGTTTTATCACCACTGGATAAATTAATTGCTTGTTTTGATATATTAAAAGCAGATTTATGATAAGTCTTTTCATTTAAATTTAGTCATAATGTAATATGTAAAATAAAAACAAAGAGTCCAATGACCGCCCAGAGTTTTGTGTCATTGTCTTCCTTCATGATAAGTCATCCAGCTCCATCGTTCTAAAAAAATATATATTTCATAGTTTCTTAGATTCATAACTCTAAATTCCACCTACCTGGCAGGATCTCTGGGTAGACAATGTCTCTCTTGCACGGAGACGCCTCCACCGCAGGTTCGGGAGCAGGGGCTCCATGAGCCCCAAGAGCTCCACGCGTACATTGTCGCGTTCGTTCGTATTACTTCTGTCGTTCTTGGCACCTATAACAAATGTTATATTATGAGTTCAATAAATAATTCCATACGTTACAAAAAGAAAACTTTACTGAACTAAAATAGGATGTACTAGATCTGGAAACACTGGCTTATTTTCACAGGGTATCCAAGTAACAGGCTTTCCTTTACTTTGCTTCAGAAATTCACTAAGTAAGCTACCAGTCTCATATTCACCTAATGAACTTACTAAATCATAGTATCATGTGATGATTTTCTGCTATCTGGTTGGTCAATGCAGTAGAGCGACTTAAGTTTACGCTGCCGAACTATCAGGATTGAGAAAGACTGCAATAACGATAATATCCTGGGCATTTTCCACACACGGCCATCAGCTGATGCCAAACTAAGCAGAGCTTGTACTATGGAAACCAGATAACTGATTTACTGCATATACTACTTTTGTTTTGTAAATATATATTAATATAAATAATTACACCCAGAATTAGGACAAACAGACATGTTCAGGCACACAAATATCTGTCCTGGGTGGGAATCAAACCCACGACCTGCGGCGTGAAAGAAGTATTTACCAACAACGCCAACTACCCGTTAATACTTATATTTAAATGTTTGTACTAAATAATACGTCTTAAACTATATCCTAAAATCATTCGCCCGGTGTATCGCGCGCGAAGCGCACGCGTTTTGTTGTTCTTGCCGAGTGATTAAATATTATATCTACGTGTACCTACGTTAGTTGTTTGTAATGGAGGAAATTATAGATGATGGAGAAGATGTCAGTGATTCGGAGGTTTTGGCTAATCATCAAGTAGAACGTGAGGAAACACACATGGATAGTGTGGATGTTGAAAATACTTGTGAAGAAGGGAGAAGAAGCGTGATGAAGAGAAAAGAGAGAGAAGATGATAATAGTGCAGAAGATGATTTTATTACTGTTGTTAGAAGGAAGCCTAAGATATTTATTCGAAGTGATTCCATGGAAACAAAAGGTCACAAGAGGGTAGATCGAAATAAAAAGCAGAATGATCAGTTGGAAGATATTAATATTTATGAAGTATGTGTTACTTCAATAAAAAGTTTGCCTAAACAAATGGCTTTGGCTAAACTTCTTAGATCTGAGAACATCAAGGGGATCAGCAGAATTAAATATAAAAGTTTCAACAAAGTACTTCTTCAATTTAATGAAGAGGAGGAGGCCAATAAATTACTGGAATGTAAAAAATTGGAAGAGATGGGTTTCCGGTGTCAGAAGGTGAATGAACTCTCATTATCCTATGGAATTGTAAAAGGAGTAGACATGGAATTGAGTGAAGACGAACTTCAGAATTTATTAGAAAGCGAGACTGAAGTTATTTCTATTAACCGACTTAAAAGGTTGAACGCAGAGGGTAAATGGATCGAAAGTGAGACCGTCAGAGTTTGTTTTAAGGGAAACGTCTTACCACCACACATATACGCATTCGACTGTCGCTTTAAGGTGGAGGCATATGTGTTCCCTGTGACTCAATGTTCAGGGTGTTGGCAGTTCGGGCATGTATTTAAGTTTTGCCCAACCAAAAAGAAGTTATGTCCAAAATGTGGAGGTAACCATGAAAACTGCGACGTAAAAGAATTTAAGTGCCTAAATTGCAAAGGTCCACATTTCGTTTTAGATAAAACATGTCCCTCATATTTTAAAGAAAAGCAAATTAGAATAATCATGAGTAAGGAACAGATACCTTACCGAAGAGCTCTTCAATCGTTTATTGAGAATCGCGAAAAGACGGTGGGTATATCTCAAATGTCACATAGTCCTTCGGTTACTACAAGCTCAGCAAGAGGTTTGGAAACGTATAGTGACATAGTCGCTAAGTCGACAATTAATCGAGAATCAAGGCCATTGAATATAAACTCAATGGAATGCTCTAACGAAGCGCTCGTAGAACCAATATTTAGTAAAGCCACATCAGGTCAATCCAATAAATCCCGGAAGGCTAAGCAGAGAACAGAAGTAACTCAATCGGTGTTTGAACATGCAGTGGAAGAAGAAATTGAAATAACACAGAAAGAAGAGGCAGAAAAGTGTTACCAGCAAGATGAACAGTTACGATATAGATTTGAATTTACTAAATTAATGTTAAAAATGAAGGGTATTGTAATGTCGGAAGATAAATTAGAGGTAAAAGTTGTCGCGATTTTAAAAATAATTTGGGAGGAATTTGTGAAGATATTAGTCCTTATGTTTTCTAAGGGTGAGTTTATCAAAAATCTTTTTAGTTTTATAAATGGGTAGTAATGATCAAGATAATATACGTTTAAATATTTTTCAATGGAACGCACAAAGTTTACGTCCCAAATTAATATCTTTTAGGGAGCTTTTAAATCAAGAAAATATACATATTGCTATACTTAGTGAAACTTGGCTAGATAATAAAATTCACCTCAGTATTAATGGTTATAATGTTTATAGATCAGATAGAGCTGATTCCTATGGAGGCGTTTCTATATTGGTACATAAGTCCATTCAATCTTGTTTGAATCCAATCTATGTTACTAATTCGGGAATAGAAATAATTTGTGTAAGATTATTGAATTGTAAAGACGTAGAATATGTTGTAAGTGTTTATTGTCCATCCTCTGTGAACACCCAACAAGCTCATTGGGATGAAATTTTTGCATCCTTCACCAAATCAACTATAATAGCGGGAGATTTTAACGGACACCACACCAACTGGTCGGTAAAAACTGATACACGAGGTATGCAAATTATGGATTCAGCCCTAGATAATTCATTCGTTTATCTTAATAATGGAATGGCTACGCGGGTTAAACTGGTTAATGGGAATCTACAACAAACTTCGCCAGATGTTACATTTGTATCGTCCGATATCGCGATAAAACTTGATTGGCAAGTGTGCAACGAAAATATCGGTAGTGATCATTTAATCATTAAAATGTCAATTAATATTGCAAATAGTTTCAGTACATTTAAAAAACGAAATTATAAAAAGGCTGATTGGGTGGAATATCGTAAAGCACTATCAAACTATTTTCATTCTTATTACAACAATATTAATAATATTCAGGAGATGTATAACTTTTTTGTAAATCGTATTAATGACGCGGCAGATCAACATATTCCATATATTAAATGTTGTTTTAAACCTACAAATAAATTTAAGCCAAAAACCTATTGGAACACAGAATTGTCTAGAGTAGTTGCACAGAGGAGACTTGCTTTGTCCCAGTTTCGGCGCAACCCTACCCCAGACAATTTAAGTAAGCTTGAAGAAAAAACAAAAGAATCACAAAAATTAATAAGCAAAGCCCGTTCATTAGGTTGGCAACATTTTTGCGACTCCATTGATCAAGTAGTTTCTGCACCTGAGATGTGGCGCCGCATGAGATGGATAAAAGGTTTCAGGCAAACAAAAAGTTATCCCCCTCCTGATAAACAAAAGAAATTGCTGTACTCACTTACTCCCGATTATGTTTTAAATGCTATGCCCAACTTTGTTTCAATTAATGAAACTTTGGAGTGCAATTTTAGTATTCAGGAGCTAGAATACTGCCTTAAAAAAAAAGATTCAGCACCGGGCGAGGACGCGATTTCCCATTCCATGCTTTATCATTTACCTAATATAGCCAAATTATTTTTACTTAACATATATAATAAAATTTTAAGTTCTGGTATTGTACCCCATCAATGGCGAAATATCCAAGTAATCCCTATACCTAAACCCAATAATAACAGCCTTGAAATGAAGCTTCGACCTATATCTTTAATTTCATGCCTTTGTAAGGTTTTTCACTTAATGTTGTTTAAACGTTTGGAATGGTACACTGAAAAGAATGGTATTCTTTCATCTTACACTGTTGGTTTCAGGAAATCCCACTCTTGTTTGGACGCAATTACACGTTTGGTTACATATATACAAATAGGATTCTCTAACAACATTCCAACTTTAGCATGTTTCCTTGACATTGAAAATGCCTACAATAATGTGTCTGTTGATGTCGCCATAAACTTGTTGGACCAACTAAAAGTAGGATCAAAGTTTTGTAATTATTTATGGTCTTTTTTAAGTGCAAGACGGTTAAAAATTAAGTTGAATAATAATAGTAACTCAATACTTACCAGATGGACCAATAGAGGTTTAGCTCAGGGAGATCCCCTATCTCCCTTAATCTTTAATTTAATAACGTATCGCGTAGCCCAATTGCCTCTTAATGTAGTCTTGTCGCAATATGCAGACGATTATGTACTGTATATTAGAGACAAGGATATCTATAAATGTGAAAGGTACATGCAAAGTGCTCTCGATTCCATAGTTGCGTTGTTAGGTGAACTGGGCTTAGATTTGTCTCCTAGTAAATCAAATTACTGTCTTTTTAGTAGGGGTCGCAGAAGAATATTTCCCACATTAAAAATATATGGATGTAGTCTGGGTTTCTCGGAATGCATCAAATATTTGGGAATGTGGCTAGATAGAAGTCTACGTTGGGGCAAACACATAAACGAATCAATTACAAAATGTTCAAAACTTTTAAATATACTAAAAGTGCTTGCTGGTAGCTCCTTTGGAATACATACAATTCACATGCGCAGACTGTATTTCTCGTTAATTAGAAGCCGTATGGATTATGGTTGTTTTATTTATGATTGCAGTGCTAAAACACATACTTTAAAGTTAGATAAATTACAAAATCAGGCCTTAAGGATTATAGGGGGTTTTATTAAAAGTTCACCGATTCACGTAATGGAAAGCGAGTTAAATATAATACCGTTATACCTGAGAAGGCAATATTTGGCATATAAATATAGTTTGAAATTAATATCGTGGGCTAATAATGTAACTACTAATAATATTTCGGATCTAAGTGCGCTTTGTAATGTAAGGTATTGGGAAAACAAGAGAAAACCTTTACTTGTGAAAACATACAGGGATGTTTGCCAATCTAATATTAATTCTGTTCGTATCCTGACTATGTTTAATTTAGACGTATGGGTTACAGGAATTGATATCGGAAAAATAATTTGTATAAACCTTGAGAGTATTAAATGTTCCAAAACTTGTTATGAACCTGATATATTAGTGAACAATGTCATCGCTGAATTAAATGAGAGTTATAATGGCTGGCATAGAATATTTACCGATGGGTCGAAAAGTTATCTGGGTTTTGGAGCTGGATTCTATGACAAAACCTTACAACACAAAGTAGGATTTAAAATTGATTATGAGGTATCAATAATGACGCTGGAACTCATTGCAATATATCAGGCCTTATCTTACGGTATGAATCATAACTTGAATAAAGTTGTTATTTTTTCAGATTCTAAGAGTGCCTTGCAACATGTGGCTCGATGTGCCTCTGGTCGCAGAGGTGCAACGATAGCCTATGATATCCTGAAAGCTATTATTATTTTTAATGAAAGGGGTATAGAGTTAAAGTTGCAATGGGTTCCAGCACATATTGGTCTGAAAGGGAACGAGGAAGCTGACCGTATAGCTAAGTTGGCGGCAGTAGAGGGCATGGTTATTGACTACTTACCGGATCATTGGGAATCAGTTCCTAGATTTAAATTGCTATGTTTTGCAGATTGGAAAAATCTATTTGATAATAAATCTTTAGATAAAGGCATATGGTATAAGACCATTCAGGGTGAGCTTCCTTGTGTCCCTTGGTTTGATGGCACGAATTTGAGCAGAAATTATGTTAAAATAGCATTTAAACTTAGATCCGGACATTATCCATCAGCAAAGTTTGCTTTCTTAATGAAAAAGTCAAATTCTCCAAATTGTATAATTTGTAACAAAATTGAGGATGTGCAACATTTGCTGATGGAATGTGTTCGGAATAAAGATGAACGTGACTCGCTTCTGAACGAATTTAAGTTGAATAGGCTGGATGTAGGTCTGATACAAAGCATTTTAGCAAACCCTAAATCGCAGGCAGCAAAAAGGTTATGTAGCTTAGTATTCGTTCAGCAGTGAGCAGCGTTTGTTCTTATAGTACCTCTAATTTAAGCTTTTTTGTGTGTTATTTATATTATTATGTATTAACGATGTTATAAGGTATGATGGGGTTGGCATATCCTTATTGGACAAAAACACCTAAAAAAATAAAGATAAAAAAAAAAAATAAAAAAAAAATATCCTAAAATGTTTTTGTTGTCATTGCATTCTATTTGGGTGTCCGTGAAGACCATTATATCCATGTAAAACGGCTTAATGCAGCTAATTAAACTTTTACGATACCTCATCTCACATTTATAACGTTAAAACTGTCCAAAATGACAAATAACTGGAATATTATATTCTGTGTCAACCACACAGAAAGAGCAAACAAACTCATACATAAATAATTGTGAATTATGTCCGCCGCCAGTATGTACCTACTGCGTGTACCAAATTTGAAATCACAATAGCAGTCAAGGAAACATTGATTCAGCTGATACCCATTTCTATTAAATGAATGGCGGATTGATTGATGGGTCATTGACGTTGTATAAAATGTTCCATTTGACTATATGAGCTATATCATTGTTGAAATTGTGCCTAAATTGGCCTAGATGTATACATAGGAATATTTGTGGTGATGACGACATAGTAGTTCATATAATTTCGATACGTATCACTTTGCCTGGTTATACACCACAATAACTTATATACATTACGATATACTACTCTGTCAAGAAAGTACCGGGAAAAGGAATCAATAATATACAAAATGTTTGTTATTCATCCAAATTTATTTTATCACCTTCAAAGTATACACTTACGCCAACGAATAATCCATTTATCAAAACATTTTTTAAACGCTGCTTTCGAAATTGAGTTCAGTTCTCGCCGCGAATTCTCCTTTATGTCTTCTAGCGATTGAAAACGGGTACCACGAAGTGGTAATTTGAGTTTAGGAAAAAGAAAGAAGTCAGCTGGAGCCATATCTGGTGAATATAGTGGTTGCTGGATGGTATTTGTTGAGTGTTTGGTCAAAAATTCGTTCACAATGATGGCCTTGTGCGAAGGCGCATTATCGTGGTGCAAAATCCAAGAATTTTCTTTCCACAAATCTGGCCTTTTTCGTCGAATGTGCTCTCTTAAACGCCGCATAACGCTCAAATAATATTCTTTATTTACCGTTCGACCTTCCGGTAAGAATTCAGAGTGCACAACACCGCGATAGTCAAAGGAAACAGTCAACATGACTTTGACTTTTGATCGACTTTGGCGTGGTTTTGTCGGTTTCGGTTCAGTTGGAAGGCGCCAGTAACAATGCGTTTCATGAATGTTGGGTCGGAATTGACTCGTTCTACCATGTCCTCAGCGACTTTCATACGATTGAGTTTTTGGAGAAAATTCAGATCTTTTGGGACTAGCCGAGCGGCAACATGTTTCATACCCAAATGATTAGTTAAAATGGTACGAATCGACTCGTGAGATACAGAAAGTTCGGCGGCTATCTCTCTCAGAGTTGAATGAGGATTTTCAGTTAATATTTCCTTCACTTTTGCGATGTTAACTTCAGTTGCAGACGTTGATGGCCTACCAGAGCGAGGCAAATCTTTCATCACATCTCGACCGCTTTTGAACGCTTTGAACCACTCATAAGCACGAGTTTTTGATAAAGTCGATTTACCGTAAGCCTTCTGTAACATTTTTTCAGTGACTCCGAACACGAAATTCCATTAGCGATGCAAAATTTAAGATAAACTCTTTGTTCGATATTTTTGTCCATTATGAAATTCGCAATACACACTATATATGATATTACTAAAACCAGCACTGTATTTAATATGAATAACAGGAAAACAGTAGTGCCAATCTAACAATAACAAAAAATTTAATTCGGAACCATAAACAAATCGTCCCGATACTTTTTTGACTGAATATAGAAGAGAATATTTATTTATATAAGTAAATATGACTCATATAGGTTACTAGGACTTACAACTATATTAGTAACGTACATTATTACCCAGCAATCGTCATTCCTGCGACAAGCCATGGGAGACGGCACGGAAACGACTTTTGTAGGTGCAGTCCAACATACTTGCAATCATGTTTAGTTTACTTTAAGAACTGGTCCTATGCGCCAGAGAACAGCATATACAACACTACGCATTGTTGTACAGGAGCAAAGAGATATGCCTTATATTAATGCGCCTAAACATATTTTCCCGTAAGCATGTAAGAAGATAAGTCCTAATAATAATAAACACATGTTTATTATATTGTTTTAATATAAAGCAATGGCTTTATATGTAGTCTATCAATCTTTCCCTTAAGAGTCTCATAAGGATGCGTCTAACAATCAAAAGTAAATAAGCAAAAACAGTACAATTAAACTGGCACATATACATACATTATTAATCAATTTGATATAGATAACACAAAACAGCACTGTTTAAGGGCCTACCTAGAAACTGAAGGGGAATGTCCACTACAACGTCTGTCCAAGCGTGTAATCTGGGCGGAAGGATAATACTTGAGAACCGCATCTGTTTATTAAAATGACGTTGCAATAAAAATACTTGCTTACATGAAATTCAAATCTTTAACGATAAGATTTGAATTTCCTGTAAGCAGACTTTTAAGCTTAGCTTAGCTTTCCTGTAAGACAATGATTTCATAATCATCACAATTTCAAGGACAATACGAAATATTTACAGCCTTCTTGATTCTTTTCCTTCGCAAATATCTCAAGCTATTTTGGTTCCCGTTTAATCGATGCTGGATTATATTTATAATCAAAATAATATATAAAATTTGACAGGCCGGTTGGCGTGTTTGGTAGATGCTTGCCTTTCATGCCGCAGGTCGTGAGTTTGATTCTCACCCAGGACATATATTTGTGTGCATGAAAATGTCTGTTAGTTCTGATTCTGGGTGTAATTATCTATACGAGTATGTATTTACAAAAGAATCGTAGTATGCGTAGAATATCAGTTATCTGGTTTCCATACTACAAGCTCTGATTAGTTTCGGATCAGATGGCCGTGTGTGAATAATGTCCTAGGATGTTATACTAGCTAGATATAACTGAAATTCATATTCACCTTTAAACTACAAGACAACTCATCGTTACAACCCAAATTCATCACTAGTAGGGCGCACCTGAATTTGCTGAGGCATTCAATTCTGAAATAACCAACCATATTAAACCAAGTGGCCTTAAACTTAAAACATTGACACTGTGTCGAACGTGGACCTCCCTTTTAAACGACTATAAGGAACCAATTTGTGTCTGTATACAATAACAGTTATTATTACGTAGGAGGATGCCGCTACACGATAGTGATATTTTAGTATCTACATTCTACATCTATGGCATGTAATAGGGTGTTCGATTCATAGATGAAAGCTGAGCCTAACAACATCCAGATTAAAATGTATGAGCTAGCTTTTATTATCCCTATCGTTTTATTAATCGCTGGCATTAAATCTCGTTATTAATTATAGCGGCTAGGAAACTTAATTGTTGTCATCTTGGTCGAATTTCGACGAAGCGACGGAGGCTCTATGCGACATATTGTAGAGAACAGGCGCGTGCGCATCAACACAGTTGAACTTTTTATTCTCTTTCTCTCTCATAGCTATATCGACCAAAAAGTCCAGAACGGACAAAGAGTATAGAACGTACGGCTTTACGTGCTCTTCGTTGTACGGGGGCGTAACACCCCAAACTTTTAAACTCCGGGCTGATACATTTATATTTTAATATCGCATTTGTTTGGCCCGACCCAGGATTTTAACCCAGGAACTCATTATCTGCGATTGAACAGGTAGACCGACAACGAAGTAGTCATACAAATGATGTCCACGAAGAATGATTGATAACGGTTAGAGATGCAGTGAAGTATAATATTGATATATTAAGTTCTATTTATTATTGGTCAAATTTAATAAAATTAAAGAATTAAATATGGTAAATAATTAGTAAGCCCTTTATGCGATAATATACTTACAAAATAGTGACGAACTTAATATCTTTTCTTTATTAGATTCTGTCGCTTAATCACCGTTACGTAACAGACGGCGGTTAAAAGTCTAAAAAGAATGTAAGTACCTATGTAAATGTAGTAATTTTTAACGTTTATTTATTTGAACGCCATTCACGAAATGATATTCGGCGACTTAGCTGGTAGAGCCCCTGGGTGTGCTTTATACGAGAAAAGTGTTTGTAAAGTATCATGTGATTCTGGGATTAAAATACACTATGCGTGTGTCATCTTGAAAAAAATATGACAAATAACATTTTAATTAAATTTCTTATTGCTTACGTACACTGATGTGTAGTTAATGGTCACTGCGTATGAAAATAATTAAATCAGCATATAAAAATTCTACAATACTTGATTGTTAATATTGGGAATATAAAAGTTATAAAAAGTGAACCAAAGTTTGTTTAAGATTTTAAATTGATTGTAGCTCAAATATAGCAGGATTACTTCTGGAGCCAACCCAAAAGGCTCAATAATTGTATGTTTACTTTAACTTCCCATTCAAACACGTCGATCATCTGAAACATGTGAAAAGAGCTACAAAGTAACTCTTTGTTTTGCAAAATGTCATGATGTCTCTTGCTATTATGGACTGGGCATACTTAGACCTATCAAATTAATAAAACTACTCGTTCAGTCCAGTCTACGTCTAGTTAACAGAATGTTAAGTTTTTTTACTACAAAAGACCGCCCGCATTAGGGAAATAAATCTTTACGTCGCGAGGTACTTTAGAAACTTATAATTGACGGACACAAAGTACATCCAGACCCAGGACAACTATGTGTGGGTCACACAAATAGTTGTCCTGCACGAGAATTGATCCCGGGACATATAGTGGCTAGGCGGCTGTCTTAACCGCTGCGCCGCACGTGAAGTCTTACTTAGTATGAGCTTAGTTTTCTTTTTCAAGCGTCAAGAATATATCGCTATGAATCGTTGTTCTCTTAATGACGTGATACGTTTCACCGATCACAATGATTTCTTCCTATCGAAATCTCATATTCGTTCGTTTAATTTTTTATACTCTCGTTCTAAGCTTTCAGGTGCAGACGTGACCGTTATTTTTCCTTTTGATGACAATCACAACCTGGCCAACGAGAGTACCTTTCCTTGTTTTTATTAACTTTTCTACTTTTTATTCTGTTTACTGTGATTTAGGAATGACAACTAACCTAAAACGGCATCAGAAATCATCTTAACACAAATTGCATAGTGCATAATAATACATACATATCATAAACCGATTCAAATAAGATATTGACTGTAAATGCAGTTAATTCCATCGTTTCCGATAACAATTCAAAGCCAAAGCAGCTAAAATTAATGGAGGAAGTCAGGTACCAATGAATCTTTGGTACATAAGCAATTTGTAACTCGATCTTTCAAGTACAAGAGAAGATCAAAGTGGGGTAATTGATGTCGGTAACTCACCAGTCGACCAACTTCGGTGCTCGTCGTTTGTGCATATATGAAGGGGTCCCGCGAACATATTGCGAGAATTCTGAAACAAACCAAAATTGATTTCAATAAAATAAAATAGGATAGGATAGTTTTGTGCTTGCCAAGATGCCAAGTCCTATGTCTGAATAAAGATTAGATTGAATTTTTTTTTATATAAACCCTATTTTGAGTAAATATATTTAACTTATTAAAGCTTCTATCTTTGGGCCACAATGTGTTTATTCAGTAGTTTGAAAGTTTTAAACAAGAAATGAGCATACATTTTTGAATGGAGTACACTCATGTATACCTATCTGAAATAAATATTTCATTCTCAACATTGAAAAATCCGGTTCAAAAATTTGCAATAATGGGCAAAAACATAACTTATTCTTTACTTAAAGGTGGCACTTAAAATAACTTTAAGTAAGTATTTTGACTTTTTATTTCTGCTCCATGGACTTCTACCGTTTAAGTTTTTACAGACGATTCTAAATTAGGAACAGAAATAATTTACATTTGGACATTTCTCATGATTTTGTTAGGTCTTCGCAATGTAAACAATCCTACTGACAACTGCAAACACATTTTATTGTAGCATTACTCACATGATTTATGAATTTCTGCAGTTAGCTTTGTCCGAATTATATTTACGCAGTGACGAAAACCGTCTTCCCGACTCATCTTTATAAACAAAGAAATGCTTTCACTTTGGGAATGCTTGTCTTGTTTATTGCTGAACACTTGTTTTGTATAGTTTTGGGGGCGTGGACCTTTGCTATTCTGTAGTAATGTTGGTAGCTGTAAAACCACTTTCTTTTAAAGGTGTTAAATGTGAATTAGTTGTCTATGTATACAACTTTACACATGAAGAGCTCTATAATTATGATTTGTTACAGGCTTTTCGTACGAAAGATGCTACTTTCACTCCTGTACTCATTTAAAACTGAGAGCTTTCTTGCCCTTATTATTTGTTACTACAATTCTAAATGTCTTATACGAATAGAATCTTAGAACTTACAAGTGGGTCAATAAACTGCATCTGGCAGATACAGTGCCAAGGTTTCATTTTATATATTGATTCCGGTAGGTTAAGGCTAAGGTTAAGGCTTGTTTTCTTAAAGGCCGGCAACGCACTTGCAGCTCCTCTGGTGTTGCGAGTGTCCATGGGCGGCGGTGAACACTTACCATCAGATGACCCACTTGCTCGTATGCCATCATATTTTATAAAAAAAGACTGCATTGAAAATGTGAGTTTTTCGGTTTTATTTTATTCGAGCACATTGAGATAAGAGGGTTGGGTTGCTATTAGTTATATGGCAGTACTTTCGGCGTCTAGTAAATCGTTTTTTTTTTTTTTTTTTTTTTTTTTTTTATTCACGTAGACTTTAAAAAAGCGCTTGTAAATAGTCAGAACATGTTTGTAGTAATATAGTTGTATACATTAGATATTATTTCTAGTAACATAGATATTTAGGTACATCTTGTATGAAAACATTTATAAAATTTATTTTATTACAGAAATGATATTTAGCTAGCTCGTATCAAGTTATTGTCAAGAGATTATGTTTAATTATCTAGTTTAAGTCTAATATTTTTACTACATATTGTCAATGGTTCTGTCTATATTAAAGGTATTATTATTATGACGGACCTTGTGTTAATAACGACGGTCGCGCTTTAATGCTACCACCGGATCCAATGCGCCCCAACTGAGAAGACCCAGCGAAACAAACTCAGTGGGTTCATCTACTACCGGTTTCAACACGACCCAGTTGAGACGGTCCGGCGAAACATACTCAAGCGGGCATGAACACGGGATTTGGTCCAATTAGAGTAATTATTTAGTAGGCAAACACAATATATGCTCGATCGGTTGTCTGAATGCTTATTATTTTAGATTATATTTAGGTATACAAAAGAAAAACTTCGAAACAATAACATTATTCATTTTGAGACAGAGTCAATAATTTTAAATTAAGTATATGATAGCAATCATTTACAGATAGTTCACGTAACACAGCAGATCAGTCATGTCTATATGGCTACAAGATCTCCAGCGAGCAATGTGCAGGTAGGAAGTGAGAGCCAGACGTCTTTGTCATCGATGTACTCTTTAGTGGTGTAATAACCCCTAGCCATAAGTATACGTTTAATATGTGTTTTAAAACTTGTGTCAGGCAGATCAGTAATTTGAGTAGGAAGCTTGTTATAAAACCTAATACAATTTCCTAAAAATGATTTATTAGTTTTGCTTACTCTAAAGCCTGGCATGGCTAGTTTGTTTTTATTCCTAGTATTTATATTATGCAGTTCACTTTTCTTTTTATAATTATGAATATTTTTTCTAACAAACATTATATTCTGATATATATATTCCGATGTCAAATTTGCAGGGTACTTGTCACTAAGATCACGTTGCACTAGTTCAAGGTGGCCGTTACACAGAACTTCACATGTTTAGAATGCATTACTATGCATTATTCATAGCTTGATAGGCACTTGATTTCCCTTAAAGCTATTTACAACTGTAAATTAAATGGCTTTCGAAAACAAATATAATCTAAACTTCGACAATACACTTTACGAGCATAGCTCAAATCATACCTTGAACTTGATATTGGTATTTTATTGACACAGAACTCTGGGTTTAAATCTTTGGTTAACTGTTTTATATATAATATTTAATTTCATTTATATCAAAATTATAAGTTAGTTAGCCCAAAGAATTACCTAACTGATGAGGGAGTGAGTGGGTTACATAGCTCATAGAACCAATGGTCGCTGGGGCAGATAGGTTATCTCCTACCTCCTACAAGGTGCACCGGCGATCTTACAAGGGACGTTGGAAGCCGCTGGGAGCGGCCAGCATAAAACGCGCCACTGCACTGTGGAGATACTAGGGGGCCTTTGTCCAAAAGTGGACGTCTTTCGGCTGATATGATGATAATCTATACATATAATAAAATCGTAGGAAGTCAAAACTGTACATTGAATATTTTTTCAAAAGGATACTTGGGGCGTGATCTACAATCGATATCGAAGCCAAAAATATAGTTTTTACAATTTTTGTCTGTTTGTCTGTATGTATGTCCGGGCTAAACTCAAAAAGTACTGCATGGATTTACTTCAAATTTTGCATGAATATTACTAAGAGGTCGGGTCAACATATAGGCGACATATTATATAGGCTACATATTATTGTAGTGCGTCGGGTATGTTCGCAGAAGCTAGGCTGGATACGTTTAATGCCATCCAGAGAAAACGAATCGCTGGATTCATGTCGAGGGTTGGTTCGTGTACGAACAGTATTATCAGAGATTTTTCTGAAAGACTGTATACTACCTCAATGTACAATAAATGGTTACAGATTGCAGCGTAATAATTGTATCTAATAGCGTCATTTTTAGTTATAGCGTAAAGAGGTTATATATATTCATTTTGTTTGTTATGTTACTTTATTTACTTTCTTTTTAATACGGATATGTTTTTTCTTATTTTCTTTTCTGTGTAAAATATGGAGTGTAAAGATTCCGAAATAAAGATTTATTATTATTATTATTATCACGCTATCACTTACGGGGGAGGAGCTGTGATGTTTTAAAAAAAATTGTTCGGGTAAAACCGCGGGGCACAGCTATTTATCAATAAATTGGTTTAAGCTGTACTAAATTGGATAAATCTGGCTGGTTTAAAGAAATATGTACATTATGACATTAAAACTAATTGGGATCATAAGAAATTAACTGATTAGAAAATAACTAACTATAAATGTAATAAATAAATTAAAACTATACTAACATAGATATTGGAAATAGATTAAAACTACGTACAAACTAAAACTATCATTATAAACTTAAAATAAAAATACTAAATTACAAATAAAAGAATAACTTATAGATAAAAAACCGCTTTCAAGTCACCATCTGCCGGTAAGGTGCCCAAAAAGCTAGCGACGTTACCTCTTTGGATCGCAAGGCTTATGCGTTGGCCGAGGTACGTGCCAGCTCTTTGATCACCAGAGTGCTCTATAAGTCGTTTGGACAACTCCTTGACAAAGGACCGTGCTTCTGGGCCCCAGGGACCAATTGTTTCGACCCCAAACGGAATAAATATATAGCCATCACCTATGGCAGCATATTTACTCCGTTTCGAGTTCTCAGCAGCCTCCGCTACAGCACCGCCTGAACGCGAACTTACTTGAAGGTGGGAGGGAGCCAGTGTATCCACACAAGTTGCGTCCCATACCAGAGGTCTCCCACGGCTCCAAGGGATCAACGTCATACCATCGGGCCTCTTGCCATCGTCACGAGAGATACCGTTAGGCTCTAAAAGAGCCGGCACGTGAACGGTGGCAAGCGCCCGACGAATGACGTCATTAATGGCAGCGTGGCGTGAAAGCCTCCCTGCACTGCGGCGGCAAGATAGGCCATGGTGACCTAAACGGTCTACCTCAACCCCGCAGTGACAATTATGGGGCTCTGTCCTGGAGATGCCCAGACGAAGACCTACAGCGACTGAGAAAGCCGTATTATCTAAAAGGGTTCCTATACTGGTCGAAGGAATTGCCTGCAGCCAGTACCCTGACTCCCGTTCGCTAGTGGCGAGGAGACGAGCCCGATCTCTAGTGCCAGGACAGGTGGTTAAAAGGGAATTTTGAACAAGTTTACATAGAGGCTCGTCCCATTGTCTCTGCGAACTGAGTGTTTTTGGACACGCCTCACTCGGACAGGCCATTGACCACGCGTCTCTGGCACCATCCATGCCTACCAACGGTGTATTAACGATAGATGGGGAAATTATCTTGCGAAATAGACCGTTAATAGCATGGACAGAAGACAAAAATGCAGGCAGAGCAACACTTGAAATTTTGCGAATGCCTAGACCTCCGAAACGTATCGAAGCCAAGCATTTTCCGAAAGTGAACAATTTAGAATTTGAGTCAAAATGTTTTTGATAGTGTTGTCTAAAATTGTCAAAAGACTACCATGATTCCAAAGAGGGCAACAACGAAGAACATATGTAAATTTAGGTACAAAAAGGCAAAACCGAATGATATGAAAAGCAATGTGAGAATGAATTTTAGTCAAACGTACCGATATTTCTTCAAATTTGTTGCGTTGTTCTTCAATAAAAGTTGGGAATGAGTCTTCCAGAATCGGTGCGCCTAAGAGGCGAAGCGACTGTTTGTTTATGATCTTTAAATTTGGAGCCATAATAGAAAATTTATCAATTATATCTTGTTTTTTTTCGGCAGTGAGAGTATCTAAAAGAAACAGTTTAGATCTAAACCTATCGTGTGAAATCTGTCTATTAAAGTTTCCAAGTCATGTAGTACAGTACAAGCATCGCCACCTAAGGTTCCGTCATCTAAATACCACATGTTTAATTTAGAATTTAGTGTCGAAATTATAGGGTGAATGGCAAGACTGAAAATGGCAGGTCCGAGTGGGTCACCCTGTTGACATCCAGAGCAAGAGTTCACAAGGTGAGATCTATATAATAATTTAGAGTCAAAACCATAACATTGCCACAGATAGTCGTAGGTTTCCGGTATAAAATTTTGAATTTCAGTCAAAAGAGTGGTTCTGTCAACAGAGTTAAAAGCGTTTTTAACATCCACCTTTAAGATCACCTCACCACCATTGTGCGTGATGAATGAACGAAGAGTATGCACGGCTGCCTCACAGCCTCCCTTACTTCCAAATCCCAACTGGATTGGTTGAAATTTTTCTGTGAGATTTGTGCGGATATATTTGCAGCAGATCTTAGAAGCAATTCTCCTATACAAGCAACCCACGGCTATAGGTCTAATGCCGCCATCTCGTTTTTTAAGGGCGCATAAATTGGCGCCGTATAGGATAGGTGACATTTGTGCAAGTACTTTTCCCTGAAGCATGAAATTTATGAGTGCAGTAATGTCTTTAAGAAGGGCTCGACCGGCATCACCAGGGGCACCAAACAAGAGGTCTTTTAAATGTTGGGGAGTAAGAGCGTCAAGACCCCCGGCGGAACCATTCTTAAAAGACATTACTGCTGCTCTGACGTTCTTTTCTGTTACCTGAAGAGCATTGACAGGGCGATGAGATGAGGAAGGTGTTGGTAAGAGAGGCTGATTCGAACGTGGATGTTTATCAATAAGGGCCGTCAAGGTTTCTGGCGTGTCAGGAGCAATGACATCTTTGGTAAAAAGAAGTTGTGCTGCTCCTCGTAAATCTCCATCGCTTACTTTGGATTCTATTTTACTGAATATGTTTTGTGAATGTAGAAGTCCAATTTTAGCACCATGGTGGTTTTTTGCTTGGTGATCAGATTCACTGCAATGGTATTGTTGGGTTGTACAGTTTTTTTTTTATGGCTGATGTCAGAGATGTTTGATTTCCTGAAACATGGAGAGTTTGAAAGAAAAAGACAGCAGTTGCTCCCAGGCGAGCTCGGAATTTTCACTTAAAACTTTTTGTATTCTGTAGGATAAATTTTGAGCTGCTATTATGCGTGCTCCTCGGGGAATACGCTTAACAACCGGTGTAGTTAATTTTAGATTCGAAAGTCTTTGCCAGAAAGGAGAGGAATCGGACTGCGACTGCAATATAGGTAATGTAAGGTCAGGTTGGCCCAAATCCACTGAATTGGTAGGAGATTTATGAGTCTTACCGATATGCACATTTAGGCCATGCTGACCCTTAAAAAAGCGCGCCTGAGAGCAAAGTGGGCATTGAATTAGCCCGACATCATTACTGTTCCTATGACCACTATAGGACAGACCCGCAGATTGCGACATATATATACGAGTAACTAAACTAGTTTTAAAAAGTATAGAAAATAAATTTTAGAATTATAGAAAATAAATTAAAAAGTCTTTTTGGCACACTGTTGTCAACTGTGCTGCGCAAACTGCACGGAGGATAATTTTTTTTTTTCGAGCTCTGCGCAGCCATGTAATTTGATTGGTGGCCTGGATCTTGAGGCGTAAAGGGGGTGATAGACGTACGAGCAAGTACGCGTACTTATGGCTCGACGACCTTTTTTGATTGTGTGTCACCGTAAGTACGCGTACTTTAAAACCGCCGCGCAAAATCGTCGACGATCCAAACTGTTTGAAATCTTGCTCGTAGCTCGTCTTGGCTCGTACGTGTGGCAGCACTGCGAGCCAAGTTTGTTTAGCAATAATTGGTGTAACTAAGCGCAAAAGTTCTTCATACACCGGCTCAGGCATTCTGAAATAATTATGAGAATCTTCTTTCTCTTCATGTAACTCTCTTACTAAATTCACATGTGATAAACGCTCTCTTTTTGTAAGCCAGTTCTTTACCCACAGTTTTCGACTACGTCTATTTTTTTGTTTTAAAATGTAATACGATATAATTCCTAAATAGCACAAAGCTTCTGTCGACGACATCGTAATACAGAGTGAGTAAGCTTCACGTGTGTCACCGACGTCGAGCCGAGTAAGTTCGCAAACTTAAAAACCGCGTACTTAAAGTTCGTACGTCTATCACCCACTTTAGTGGAGCCAATTGCGCGGCAGTGCAGCAGTGGACAGTGGATGTCGCTCTTAGCAACCGCATGTTACACTGTTGCCCAGCAACAGATCACGCTTGTCATTTAGAATTCAAATGGTGTTTACTGAGCTTATTTTGGTATTATTTGGGCACCACGACGGTCACTGCAGCCGCCAACACGCGTACAAGCACCGCAGGGCCAGGGAATTCCAAAGATCAGCTGCTTTCAGTCGCTGCCACACCCAATAAATAAAATAATAATATTAAAACCGGAGTGAAAATATGACGTGTGTCATCAGGTTTTTTTTTTTCTGTAGCTGTACTTGATTTCTTTGCTATTTCTACCGTGTAGACTATTTACCTTTTATACATCAATGATTTATATTAAGAACATAGGAATGTATGTGTGTGTTTAAAGTTTACACAATAAATTGTCAACTTTTATACAAAGGCGATTAAGAAACCAAAGTTACTACATCCGTTGGACTAATATTTCTAAACATCATCATTATTCTAAGCTTTTATAAACATCCGTCTTTATATCACTTTGGTATGTTAGAACCCCGAAATTTGTCATACGCTCCGTTTAAAGAGTTCCATAAAATCAGCGAAGTTCTAACAAGGCATTCATAAAGAATTAATATCGAAACAAAGGGCTCTTAATAACCTAGGGAAGTGTCAATATAATTATAATTTCCATCACAAACAATGTTTGTACTTTATACTGCCGATAGAGGGCGTGTTGAATACAAAGCATTATGATACGATCGGAAGGTAATGCTTATTAGAATAAACCATTCATAGAGAAATTAAACCATACACTGTTTGTTGTGCCAAAATACCAAGCCTTTGTATTGGATACCAATGAACTGATTAAACAATCATAAGGAATATGTATACTATCACATAATAATATTTTCACAAAACAATTATTTACATACAGTTAAATACATCAATTAATATTATTAATGATATTTCAATAAGCTTGATTTGTCTACGTCGAAACTTTCTTTAATAAAAGCTTACTAGTGGAACTTTTAATCTTACTACAATTTAAATAAAATTTTGAAAAATATATTAAAACCAGTGTTTATTTCATTTAGTAGGTATTTAAACAGTTTAGTACCCCAGAGTACTAAACTGTTTAAATATGATACGTCTGATATATATTCTTTCGGAAACTTTATTTTTTAGTTTTATTAATGGTTTATTTCTATAACGCATAAAAGATCAAAAATAGGCAAAAATCCCTTCTTGTCTATTTGTTATTGCACTACTATATTGTACTTGCGCCTTGATAACAATTTAATTATTTACATAAATATACTTCATGCTTGCCGTTTCTTTGTTATATGAATTAACACTTTCGCAGCCACGCCTTAATCCCGGTGCTGGGCAAGCCAACGTGTCTTCAACCTACTAGTCGTATGCTGGGAATTGCAAGTGTTAAGAACCAAAGACACAAATTTTAACGAGGAAACCCCTCGTAGAAACCTACTAGATAAAAAACGAAAGTATTTTTGTCACAAAAAACTAATGAACGCAAGCAATTTTGATGAATAGCCTGACATGGATCTAAGACAAAATCAATTATGCCAATTATAGTATCGAGTTGTTGAGGCGTAGATAGTAAGAAATATTGATCAATTCAGATTCTACTGATTGATTGTTGATACAGTAATGATAAATGTAAATTGTAGTCATGTTTCTAGGTACGATAGTCGACTCAAATATTGAATCTAATAGGTTTAGACTGATCTATGCCTGTTGTGATTAATTCTATCCTAGCTCAATTCTATTGTGGGGTCATTAATTAATATCCTCAACTGACTGTATTACATCTAAGAGTATGATATTTACTCAGGTTTAAGTATTGCTCTAGGTGAAGGCTGAATATAATGCAATATCTCCATAGGTACTGTACACTATGAAAAACCTTATTGAATAACCAACAATACTATGCAAGTCCCTCCAAATGGAGGACACAAATCCATTGTGGATTTTTTTTGTGGGGAAGCCTTTGTCCAGCTGTGGACGTCTTTTGGCTGACTATGCAAGTTTGTCGGTAGTCATTATTAACTCGCCTAGCTTGCTATAACCTGAACCTTATCGAAAGGTGGAAATAAATTGCTAAAACGTTGTACGATATGTGTTATTTATAAATATAATGCTTGCCTTTCACGCTGCAGGTCGTGGGTTCGATTCCCACCCAGGATGGATTTTTGTTTGCATGAACATGTCTGTTTGCCCTGAGTCTGGGTGTAATTATCTATATAAGTATGTATTTACAAAAGAAAAGGAGTACAAATGTGTAATATATCAGTTATCTGGTTTTCACAGTACAAGCTCTGCTTAGTATGAAATCCGATGGCCGTGAGTGAATAATATCCCAAGTTATTATTATTATTATTTATTAGGTACACTCAGAAAACTCCTCGATAACCGATTATGAGATGAGTTCCAAAGGTAATGAAAACTAAAAACTATAATGCACTAGATACATTCTTTGAAACATATCTCCAGCTTTTGTCTGCCAGAATCATTAAATTAGTCTTTATCTCCGCATTTGAATATCTGAACCGTCACAGTTTCCGCGTAGTTTGTATCTCCAGATTCGATACAGATTAGATAGGAACATTTTACCCACAGTGAAATAGTAATTCAGTGCATAAATGGAACGGTTGTCTATTAAAATTTATTACCTATGCGTCTTTTACAACTGAGTACTATTTGCGGACGCTTGATTGGTGGCGGTAGATGTGTGATTGGATATTTGATATATGGAGACTGGCGGAAGAGAGCGTGCTTTAACTTCGATATAAATGGATTTACATAAAATAGGTAACAGCTGCACAAACGTCATTCGAATTTTATGATGTTTCATGAACTAATGTCCCATTTTTGGCGTAGTATATTTTTAGGATTCCGTACCCAAAGGGTAAAACGGGACCCTATTACTAAGACTTCGCTGTCTGCCTGTCCACCTGTCTGTCTGTCTGTTACCAGGCTCATAAACCGTGATAGTCACACAGTTGAAATTTTCACAGATGCTATAACAACCGCTATAACAACAAAACTAAAAAACAAAATAAAATAAATATTTAATGGGGCTCCCATACAGCAAACGTGTATTTTTTTATCGGTTTTATAGATAATGGTACGGAACACGTGCGCAAGTCCGACTCGAACTTGGCCTTGGCCTTAGCCACTTAACTGGCTTTGCGAGAGAAAGAAGATGTGTTAGCTCCTATCTCTCTTGCCCCTACAGTAATATATGAAACGAAACTCTTTCATTTTCTATCTTCACTAACTTATATCTCCCTCTCAACTACCGTTCGCCTCGGCCGTTCACACTTTTCGTAACGGTCTTGTCACGCATTCATCAGCTACTCCCCAAGTCAAGCGTGCGAAAGCACGTTTTAATTGAAAAATATAATTTACCTCTCGTTCTATTGTAACCAAAATGTAACTTAGATTTAGAATACTTCGTATTTTATTCACGTGACATAAATCATTATCACTAAGATCCCAAAGTAACATTAAAGTACAATCTATCAATTCGGACTTAAATTGCACAAATATATTTGTTCAACATTTCTCATCCACGTACCATTAATGCCATGCGATGATAGAAAAGTAATATATTCCAGAAAACATTATTTTTATTTAGTAGTAACGTCACGGCATTGGCATTTTCCAGCTTACATTGCCACGTGTAAAAATAGGACACATTAGGTACAAGAGTAGTCATGAAGGAGTGTTCGGCAGTCACGGATGGGTGGTCGCGTCGGTTGCGTCAGCGCATCGACACGGCCTAATCTGTCGATAAATCACTCGGTTTCTGGATCGGAATGAGATCACGGACCAAAATCGATACTAAATGAAAGACAGGCTTAATTGGAGTAAACGGAGTCGTGCAGGATTTATTTGGTTAGTTCTTTTGTTGTTTAAATCAGTTGGTGTCTCCCATTAGTGATGTTCCTTTGTCTGCATTGTTCTAGCAATTGGTTAATTGGCTTTTACGATTTCTACAATGATCGGAAGAGAATTGTTCTAACTTTCCCTTTAATACAAAAATGCTGAGAGGTTGATGTACCTATTGCAAATTCACATTTCTGGTATCTTTACTTCCATCCACTTTGGTTTTGAATCTAACTATCCAACGTTAAGTTTAGTTCAATATAACAATGAATATAACACATTCAAATAAAAGTATGTATCGTCATCTCATATAAGATGACAATACATACTTTTCTTCGAATTTAAGGAATTCCATTTCTTAAAAAGAATATTATGGAAAAAGCCGTACCTACTTTTTAAAACGCTATTTGTTTTATTTCAGGGATTTATAAAACTAAGAACCCAATTAGTCTAATTTCATAATAAAATTAGATTGGCGGTGGTGACCACCATGAGCTTGTTTGTCTTGCTATCATATAAAAAAACGGTTCATTCATTTGAAAGCTACAAACAAAGATACACAAACATATAAAGACAAATGTATAAACTTATCACATTCCTTTCGTGTCCATATCTGATTAAACAAAATGTTTTATGAAAAAACAAGTCTATTTGTTTGGGACAGACCAAGAGAGCCACATGCATACATACGTAAAAAGAGACGGTACTTAAAATTACAGAAAATAGAAAGTAAAAAAATCCTTACAATTTCCTTTGTTACCATTCAATATGGCCACCAGAGCTCTAAACGTTTAATCCTCCAGTCCTGATTGGTATAATCGGCTCGTTACACATGTAACACGTAGTGATTACTATAATTAGGACAGGTTCAAGTTCAAGTGAACTGGTTCAAAGGTAAACGCTCGGGAACTGTCGATAAATACCTTCGATCTGTACCACACACGATTCCTTTAAGGGTTGCTACTAGTTCATTTTTGGTTTATTTTTATAATGGAATAAAATGTGGTCTAGTATTTTCAAGTGACTAAAATGATAAATATTATTTTGATGTTATTAAGAAGATTGACCTTCACTAAAGAGAGTGAAATAAAAACTGCTTAAAAAAACATTTATTCAAAACATATTCATAATATATTTGGGTCGCTGGAAATCGCTGGATGCGGATAGCGCAAGACCGGCAATTGTGGACGTCTTTCGACTGATATGATGATGATGATGATGATATTCATAATATTGAATAATTTAAGTTCAGTCAATAAGTGCACACATTCGTTTAATTATTTAACTAAATAAACTTTTTACTTAAATTTTATCTGAAATCTCTTCTAGAACGTATGAGTATGAGATAAATGAAAAGTAAAAGTTTTCGAGATTAATATATACTTTTTATTTTGCGGGGTGCTTACATGATATTTATATAATATATTTTTTATTATTTATATTAGTCATAACTCGTATAGTCAACCCTAAACGGACTGTATTTATTTATATACGCAGTGTTTTACCGATAGACGCAGTAGCATTAGTACAGTGATAAAATCTGTTCCGGCGCTCGGTAGGTTCCGGGTTGATATTAACTAGTATTGGCTTCATTTGACCTGATGCTTATGTTTAAGATATTAATTGTACTAGTGATCTGGGTATTAAGGATAGTATATTTTGGTGTTAGCTGGGGCAGCAATAATATACCGTGAATGATAACCATGAAGTAGAATTTATTTAGATTATTTTTAATAGTATAGTTAAGGAGAGATATTTAATGCCAGGTTTAATTATATTTAGCATAATATATGTATAAGGTAGTGGCAAAAGATACTTACCACTCAAAAATTATCGTTAGGAATTTTAATAAGCACTCTTCACAAACACAGCCTTATAAGAATAAAAACACAATAGATTTATATTTTATATATATAAAATATAAATCTATTGTGTTTTTATTCTTATAAGGCTGTGTTTGTGAAGAGTGCTTATTAAAATTCCTAACGATAATTTTTGAGTGGTAAGTGTACATATAATTGTTTTACTTTCACGTAATCTAATACCTACCGTATGTCTACGAAAGTCCTCCAACTAATAAATTATATATTAAATACATTTAATTGATAGAAAAAGTCTCTAATTAAACTTTAAGATTATTCTTTAATTAGTACATATAGTAATATCATATCGATAATAACATAATTTAATAATAAAATAAATTTTAATTAAATTATCTAATAGAATAATCCGAAGAACTTAGACGCACATATGCCATCTGCTTGATTGAAAAAGTTAAAAAAGGACACGTTTTACAGTGACATACAAATTCAGTCGTTTACTAAACAAATAGACCCAATTTATCTTCCTAAACATACAAATTCTCACCAAATTAAAATTATAATTCACACGAAAACATTAATTAGATTAACTGATCAACATTCACGCGACTCAAATTTACGATACTTGTATGCAAATGTGTTTCCATTGAAGCCCGCACAGTAGCCCACTCGTACAGAATTATTAATATGTTTACAAAGCATATAACAGAGGCCCTTTGTGTAAACTACCATAAAAGTAATTGGTGTAATTCATCTCAATAGCTTATGTTGTAAAATTGGGGTTACATCGTCGAGGCCGGCGCACTACGCGTGATCATTTTACAATAATTCTTGCGGGGTAGCTCCGCACCTGGATTTCTCCATATATTTTTTTATGACCATGATTGATGGGTTAATTTAATTGATTGATAATTACTATACTATAAACTTTTTTATTTTATTAAGTAAGTAACTTATAATAGATTGGTTTAATTTGGAATTTATTTGTACAGCGTTTCTTGTTTTACCTATCTACTTAAGGATTGAAAATGAATAACAATGTTAATTTAGAAGTGATGGGTTTGCTTTCCACACAATGCAAATCACTGCATAAAAACCAAACTTTGTTGCAACATTCGATTGGTTATATACATACATATATAGACTCACGCCCTTTTCGCAGAGGGGTAGGCAGAGACAACGGACTTACATTTGTCTCGATCCTTGCACACCTCTTTCGCCTCATTTACTGTCATTATATTCTTCATACATGCTCGCCGGTTTAGGGTACTTTTGACCTAGCCTTTCATAAGAACGTATCCGATTTGATCAGATAATGTTTTACGAGGTGGTCCCCTTCCAGTTGTACCATTCACACAGGCCAGGTTATGTAATGATAATAATAAAATCATTTATTTTTCTCATCACTAAGTTAACACGTTACCCTCAACATTTAAGACCATTATACCACAACATAGGTATTTATTAGGCTAACTTTGTGAGAGACTGCTATATATAATAAAGGAGAATCTCCATGCATCGGAGAACACGCCAAACCGACGCGACGGTCCCGTTGTCATAAGAACATCGATGACTATCGTTACAGGTAGACAAAAGCTTATTAGGATCTGATAAGGGTCTAGGCTGCCATACGTTTTATAGTCTGATGGCAGTCGTTCATCTACTGGCTAGCCGGCCACAACATGTCTGAATTGGAGCAGATCCCATTAGAAATAAGAATAAAGTAAGAAACAGAAGAGTGGTTCTCATTGAAATTGGCAACCAAATTTAGCGGAATAATAGTCCGCTACTTTGAATAGCACCTGCACAGCATCGATGACGTTTTCTTGAAAGTACTAGGACCTAAGACAACCACATTCGTAAGTCCAGGTGGCCACTGAGTTATTACTGCCATAAAAAAAAACGATTTCAATTTTTGGTCCCACGAATGTGCGGGCCGGTTTGTGTAGTTGGTAAATGCTTCCCTTTCATGCCGCAGGTCGTGGGTTCGATTCCGGGTGGGACAGATATCTGTGTGCATGAACATGTCTGTTCGTCCTGATTTTGGATGTAATTACATATATAAATACTTATTTAAAAAAGCAAAATAGTGTATGCAATATATCAGTTATCTGGTTTCGATAGTACAAGCTCTGTTTAGTGTGTGAATAATGTCCCAGAATATTATAATGTAACGACCATTGAAGTCAAAGTTCAGTCGTAATAATCGTATTATGTTGAAAGAAATGAAGAATTAAATTAAGATAGACGAAGGGGTACCTTCGTCTATCTTAATTTAATTCTTCATTTCTTCAATGCTTAAATTAAAGTTACTTGAACGTAATCGAGCCCATCAATTTATTTATTCACATTACATTTAAGAGTTATCATAGAGATAGGATAAAGGAAGATTAATGGTACTAGAACCTTACGATATAATCTTCAATTAATATTTTGATTAATATTTGATTAAATAAACAAACTGCGTAGATTTAGATTAATCTGGCTACAACATTCTAGGATATCTTGTATTCATACTAGAAACGTTCCCAGAATCAGAAGTGATGTACTGTTAGTACCCGTTACTTAATACCTGGTAGTTTCATTGGGATTAAAACTATTATAAGTACAATAGACTATCGGTAATAACTGAATATTTTTATTCTAGGTTACCTCACCATAGAGAAATTCATTTAATAGAGTTAAATAATCATTTTGATTATATTTTTTTTGACGGGTCGATGTTTATGATCTTCGATTTATTAAATCTGTCTGTACTCGCACCGACTAGCAAAATTTTTACTAAAACATCTGAAAAAATAATTGAAGCAGTTAATTAATTGCTTAAACATGTTACATGAAACGGCTTTTGTTAATTGAAAACGTGTTGACTGATTTTGATGTATTTTTTATTCGTCTCGGCCTCGAGAAGTTTCCACGTTGGAAAAGTAATAAGAACACTATCTCTGATATATGACAGTAAGCTAAATGACCGGACTGATTTTAATGATGATGATGAATTAGTTCACAATTGGACCCAGTAGGTGACGCTGCGATGATATACAAGGTTTTATTTCTTTTAAATATAGAAAACAGTATCTGCAACTAGCGGCAGTAATTGGGTCCATGCTACCGAAAGTTACAGATCTAGAGACAGGAATTTCTTGAACATAAAATTCATGTCTAGTAGCTCTGCTTTTTGAATCTGATTTTTGATCTCAGTAGAACGTGATAGTTGTATTATCCGGAACTGGCTCTGATACAAACCTGTAGTGCGGCACTTCTGAAGCTTCCACGCCATGTCGGAGAGCAAGTTCTTGATGAATTATCCTGGCTATAAGGTAGTGTCTATGCAAATATTCGCAATTTGCTAGTCAAGAACAACCGCAGATAATATATCTGAGGAAATTACTGGGCGGGGACACTCTCGACAAACATCGTTTGTACCATGTTTCAGAATATGAAAACAGTAATTTCTCATCATCATAACTTCATCCATAACTCCATGGACGAAACCCTCAATCACAGCAAAAAATTCACCACATCGTACATAGATCATGTTCTTGATACTTCATTATTATTTCATAACTTTTCTAGGTATGACCATAGTTTAGCCCACTGACTTTACCCATGAAATTCGCGTTCTTTTTAAATAAAGACGTAGTACTACGAAGATATCAAAAGGTTTTTCATCATACTTTATTATATATTACTATATTATAATTTCTTTATAATTTTTTTTTTCTTTATAATTCTTATTACAACAGTTTTTTTTATTGGCTTATAAAATTTATAAAACACATGTAGTTCAAACAAATCAAGTACTATATTGGTAGAAGATCTTTTCTGTGAAGATACATAAACAGTTATTTTATGTTATTAGTTCTTGCCTCCCTAACAACATAGCTACTTAGTAGCTGTTACATAGGGTTTAAGTTTAACTGCTTAGTAATGTTAAAAAAGATGCTTAGAATGTAGCTGTAATACAAAGCTCGCAAGCTTTGAGATCTAGGACTACATTGAGATATACAGCGTAATTAGTGTAGAACAGTAATTGCAGTACAGACGCTTTGTTCCATTATCGAATTTATTGCATAGTTTTATTCCATTGCACTAGATTCAGATTAATTGGTTTGATACAAGGTTACACCATTTAACAGTATAATCAATACGACCATGTGATCATCAGCAACAAAATTATATAAATAAAATTGTTCAATTTTATACTTTGGTTTAATGTTTTATAGCTAGGTTAATTAATCGAAGTGTTAGTTTTATTTATGTAATTTCTGTCATTAATGTTCTCCGAAGTTGTAGGTCCGAATCGAAAAATACGTATGATAGGATTTTACGTACAAAGAAAAATAAATCGGAATGAATGTCTTGGTTACAGTTAACCGTATTCTGATGAGGATTTGCAGGGTTACTCAAACCCCTGTAGTTTAAACAATTAGCTTCTCAAACAGGTTTCAAATTTTAATGAGGAACAGCTGTTGTTTACTTTCATGAAATGCTTACGTATTTTCCATTGTTTATTTTGTCGACCTCTCCTTTAAGCTTTATAAAGTTAAATAAGATGTTATCAGTAGTTTTAGTAGACTATTTTATTATTGAAGTAAAACTTCTTAACGCACGCTTGACTTGGGGAGTCAAAATTCGTGACAAGGGCGTAATGAAAAGTGTGATCGAGTGAGGCGAACGGATTTTGAGAGAGATATATGTATATAAGATGGTGAAGATAGAAATAGACAGAGTTACGTGTCGTATATTGCCATAGGAGCAAGAGAGTGAGGTGCAAGCACACATTTTATTTCTCTTCTTTTCTCATAGGCGTTACGTTTGAAGTTTTAGTTCAGTCTACTCGTTTTTTATTGGATTTCAAATACTGAGATTTACGAGTATAAAACGTGAAACCGTAACGTTAACTTGATCATATGACTCTTTTTTATACAACATAATTTACGGGTATTAACGCGTCTAATCGTTATTGTTATTTTGATCGCCTCGACCAAGTTGCATTGATCTGACTGAGTCAGCCCGCGACAACGATCAAAATTATAAATACGATAAATAATGTTGTAGAATGTTCCTTTTTGTTTAAAAACGTTTTATCCAATTATTTTCTTGTTCGGTACCATATACTGGCTGTTATTATGGGCAGATGTATCTATGATAGCTTCAGGAGGTGATTGGATCTGATAAATCTATTACTAAGGCACCTTATGTGGACAGTTTAGAATTGGTGCTAAACAAAGATGTAGCACCAAATTCTAGTAAACCAAAACCATTATTAAATAATATCAAAAATATAATTAACCAAACGAATCATTTTTCAGCGCCATAAAATAAACCACAATCAGGCCGCGGATATGAATTGTAATTGGAAGTATAATAATTATAGCAATTAGTCGGAGACAATGGCATACATTGTCAGTGACCGATTTCGCCCGTGTTGATATTCTATAGGTGTGGCCATCACTGATATTTGCCGAGATTGTCATGATGTCACGTACAGTTGCATCATTCTGGAAATGATTGGATCACAAGTAGCTTGAAAAGTACGTTTGATGGACTGATACCATTTGTTAGTGGACATTGTAGTAAATAAAATGGGAATTGATTCGCAGAAGTAGAATACTTAAATGTGATCAATTGTGGATCTAGGTAACCTAATACTATCTGTCACAATACTTAATTGCCTATCATACAGAAGTACCTACTCTAGTCGTTAGCGAACTGATGTCACCATACCGTCTACAGTTCTTTTATGGCAACAACTTGTGTTCTACAACTTTTTATAATATATTAGATTTTATTTTAGTACAAAAAATAATTTAATTTCTCGCTTGAATGTTTATAACTTTACGAGCATCAATTAGATTACGTAAACATGGCGAGGGCGCGGGGAAGGGGTCTGTACCCCTTCCCCGCCCCCTCGCTACTAGCGCCTTTGAACTTGACCCATTCCTCCAGTCGACAGCCATCCATGTTAATTTTTTTTCATGTATTACTTATGTCGAGACTCGCAGAACAAAAGTTGTTGCTTATGGTATCAGCTATCTAGTCCTGCAAGGTTATTAGTGTTTTACAAGTATCCATGTATAGTGGTACACACGGTTACATATCAAGCTATACATTTCCAATATAAGCAGACCTGTCACTGTATGTAAATCCTATACAACGCGAGATCAGTTTATAATGGCAATGTATAGTTTGATATATAACCGTGGGTACCAGTTTTTTTTAGTTTTAGGGGGTAAATGTTGCGTATAAAAATATTTAGCATCGCGTGAATAATGAAGTTCGGCAACCTCTAGGACTTGTATTGCGTAGGTTCACTTGTCATCTTCATCAGCCTCATATCTTCCACTGCTGGACACAGAATTTCCCAAAGGCTTCTATAACGTTGCCGTTGTCTATATTTGGAGGGTTTGCCCTAGTCACTGCGCTTGGCAAGCGTGTTGGCGATCGCAGTTAGGTGGTAGCTAGTACACAGGTGCTACTGCTGACTACCTGGTGTATCCCTTAGTCGCCTTTTATGACTCCCACGGGATGGTATGGGGTAGCCCTGTTATTCTTTGTGGGAACACTTGTAACAAACAACAACTGATGTTAAGTTCGTAATAAACTAGCTCCAATAATATTGTACAGACGCCAGCACATCAAGCTACCCCAATCTGTCAAATTTCTTTTATCGATTTTCAACTTTATCACAAAAGTATAAGGTTCACTTTCAATTGGGGAAATTTGACAGAATGGGGGAGCTTGAAGTGCTGGCGTCTGTACAACGCCCTTCCTTCTACTTCTATATAGATCTCGAAATTCCACATAAGCTTTATTTAGCCAAAAGATTTATACTGCATATTACACCCAAAATTAAACTTCGGATTTCTCTGAATGTTCTGCCATATCAGTTTAGTCCGGAAGCTTTTACCGCAGATCAGCGTTCATGAAAACACCTTACTAATTCACCGTATGTGCCACATCAATATGACTTCCCATAATCACATGCATACGTTAAATGTTAGCCCTGAGATGCACTGACGTTTGCTTGTGTATATAAACATAAAATAACATATATTTGTTTGTTCACATTGCGAAACAATTTGGTGTAATTTCCGTTTGCGTTTGGGAGTAGTAAGTAATTCGTTTTGTGATTGCACCTATTTTATAATCGATCTGAAAGCAACAATCTATTATATTTTCAAACTAAATGATATTACATTTATATGTTACCGACGTAATTAATACGTTTATGGAGAGGTAATATAACTTTATCGCATTATTACTCAAGATATATTAAAATCTATACACAATCGATTGTTTCATACGAAAATACAACAGAATTTCTCTTTAAATATGAATGTAAACAAATGTAAAAACTGCATTCAGTTTGAATAGACAGATATATTACGTAAAAATATTTATTTTTTTCATTCTCTATAATACCTGATCAAGTTTCATCATAGATATATAGAAAGTATAACTAACTACTTTTCCTCTTAAATACAACATGGGTGGAGCGATTTGGATGAAATTTTCGGGCAATCTTGTTTTTCTTCAATCAGCAGACCATCCTCTAACGTTTGGTTGCGATTGGATCAACAGATTCTCTTTTAGATGTTTAGTACGTTTTTGTTATACTTTCCGTACACTTTTTGAATGTTTTGTTATTCAATGACACAAAAACGGCTGACCGTCTTTTGTAGTGGAATAGAGATAGGTTAAACCTTAAATTTACAAATAGGTTACACTAAACCATATTTAAAAAAATGTTTATTTGTATGGATGTTACAAACAAATAAACATTTTTTATCCAAAATAGCTACATTGATTTGATAAAATTAGGAGACAATCTCTTTACTAACCCAATCAAAGTTAAGTTGTTAAGTTTGTTAGAGAGCGTATCAAAGGATTTTATTTATGGATTTTACTTTACGTGGCAGTGCAACGCATTTTAATATTACAATATGTCATTTTTAATTTTATAACCTAGAAGTATTTTGAAGTTTGATAAAACAAAGTGGAAATAGACGGATAAAGTAACGTTATTTACTTTCTAACTCCGTATAAAAAATATTATGTGTAAACACACCTGCGTAAAGCTCCAGCAGCGAAAATACACATTTATTTGAAATCTTGGTCTAGCAACAGTGATATAGAATATTTCAACGTTTAGACTAGTCTAAATGTTGAAATATTTTTATTTAATAGCTAGCTACTAAAGATATATCAACTATAGTTTTGTTTTCTTTATCATAAAAGTTTAAAATTTACAGTTAATTAAATATTCTCAGATACTATGTTGTAATAATTTATCAAATACGACATTGAAAGCATGTGAGATTATGAAGTTTCATAATGACGTACATTTTTTGACGTCAACTCGTTTCCGACATCCGGGTTCCGTTGTCATAATGTAAATGTTTACCCGAACTTAACAAACTATTAAAGAAAATGTACTATTAATATTATCTAATACTAAAAGAATACATCAACTTAATTAATTAAGTCTAGAACTAGGCTACTGGGCTACTCCTTCCTTCGCGTCGACACTTCAAAGTTTATAATTCTGAGCATTGGTTCTAAATAGTTATTGGAACCTGCAATATTACTGCCTCGTTGCTCTACTCAAATGGAAGATATTGAAGTTTTGGGTTCAAATTCGTGGTCGGGCCAAAAATTGATTTTGGGATTTTTCTATAAAGAAAAAATTCTCAGTATCAGCCTGAAGCCTGGGAGTTGGCGGTGTTTAGGTACACTTCCGTGCCTCGGAGAACAGGTACATGGCCCTGTAACTGACCTCTTTTCGGACTAGTTGCTAGTCATCCCATCGGATCATGCATGACAGTTATATAATAAAAAGTGCCCTTGTATTTGCGCACACACTTGTTCACTACAACATGTCCCGCGCAGATAACTAGTTCTCATTGAGACTGGCCACCGTAGCCGAAATTCGACTAGGATACATTATTATTATTAACTAGGTGTGCCCCGCGGTTTAACCCGCGTTAAATTTTATAAATTTAACACAGCTCCTCCGTGATAGCGTGATAATATGTATTGTATATGTTGACCCAACCGCGACCTCTTAGTAATATTCATGCAAAATTTGAAGCAAATCCGTGCAGTACTTTTTTTGTTTGGCCCGGACATAAATATTCACACAATCAGACAAAAATTTTAAAATCTATATTTTTGGCTTCAATATTGAAAGTAAATCTCGCCCCAGGTATCCTTTTTAAAAAAATATTCAATGTACAGTTTTGACTCTCCTACGACTTTATTATATATATAGATATTACTTACTGGAAATTTAAACTCCATGAGTCCGAACGCAGCTTTTGAGTTGTTGGTATTTTACAAGTAACCCTGCATATCTAGATCACCTATAATTTCAAGTCGATTCGTCCACGCGTTTTCAAGATAAAGGGTATTGACAGACAGACGGACGGATGGATAAAGAAGTGAAGGGGGCCCTAAAAAGTAGTACGTAAGTGTTATGTATACCTACGGAAATTGTAAATAATAATTAGTGAATAATTGGTCACAAATTTGTTTTATTTACCTATTATCATAGCAAATAAACCCATTACTCGCCAAATACTGCTCTATTCAAAGACCTTAGAAAAACTCTTGCCGTAAAGTTCAAGATACTGTATATTTTATCATAAACGCAGCTTTTGACTGTAATGGATGCAGAATAGTCCGGTTCAGACTAGCCGTAAAGCAGTGAAAATTTTAAAAAACTACATTGCGTTTAACTGGCCTGTTGGTGTAGTGGTTAGTGTCCCTGACTGCTAAGCCAGAGGTTTTCAAGTGATGAGCACGATTATTGGTTATGTGTTGGGTATAATTTATCTATTATATATTATTGTAGATAAATTACGTAATTAGAAATATGATGATGTCCTCCCGACCGAATTTCGGCCACGGCGGCCAATCTCAATGGAGACTGGCAAATTGCGCAGGACATATTACTTATAGTGCACAAGTGTGTGCGCAAACACAGGGGCACTTACTATTCCATCACGGAAAGAGTTCAGGTACAGGACTGACGGCTTTACGTGCTCTCCGAGGCACGGGGGTGTAATACCGCCAACTTCCAGACTTCGGGCTGATGCTGACAAATTTATTTTTACGGAAATATCCCAAAATCTATTTTTGGCCCGATCCGGGATTTGAACCCAGGACCTCATTATGCGGTGGAACACGCTACCGCTAGACCAACGAGGCAATAAATAAAAAATATATAAGTATGTATATCAGTTGTTTGGTTATTTTAGTACAGGCTCTGCCTAGTTTGGGACTGGATGACAGTGTATAAGTTGTTCTAAGATATTTATTTATCCGTCCCAAAATATTTGTCTATCGAGGTGGAGGTAGTAATATTGTTAAAGCATACTTAATTTATTAGTTTCTAGATAATTTGACTATTTATTCATTTGACTCTCATACTCATTTGAAGCTCATACAGACTTAGGCTACAACAAGGGAAGGCAAACTTACGTAGATCGCAAACGATTTAGCACGCACTAAAATAAGTAAATGCTGCGTTTTATTTATAAAAAAAATGCTTGTGGCCAAAATAGGTGTAATTCAGACGAAACGGTAATCGATAATTACGAAAACTTTTTTAAATAATAATAATATAATTACGAAAACTAATGATATACCTGCTACAGTATTTGACTGTTAAGTTTAATACAGGTCTAAATGGCAAAATTCAAATCAAATCGCTTTCAGTGTTGCTTCTAAAAGTATATGTCATTTATACATTAAAATCTTTTTTCTTTAGTAACTTAGTTACTCAAGTAGAACTTATTGTTAGCAATTTTATCTTATTATTACATGGTGTATATTAGCCTCGATGAATTGGTAACACCAAAAAGCGGTCCCGTCTGATTCCCTCGACGGTTTTAGACCAAGTGCGTGCACTGAACCGAATAACGGTTGGCTTCATAGTGGGCCCGCAATTAACAAGGTCTGGTTCGAAATAGTACCAGGTGCTACGAACAGGGTGTTTTTTAATTATGCTTTTTTACACAGTATGTTCAATAAATTTAGTTGAATTTAGATTTACTTTGTGTGATTGTTAAAACTAGCTTAATAATCTAAATATAACGAGAAAAGGATAATGCTCAAAAAAAACCCAGGCCCCGGCGCAAACGGTACATATCTCAAATTCTTAGTATAAAATAGTACTTTCATACTAAAAAAAAATATAGCCAAAAATTCGTTTTTAAACGTAATATTTTGCTAATCCTTTTTTCGTAAAAGTAATTTTTAAATAGAATTATTTAATGGAAATATGTATATACATATATTTTAACATACTACGCTAACCATTATAATATTCTCAGTGGTTGTTGCAAGGCGGAGACGCACTGTAAAGAAAGAAATAATTAAAAAAAAATCACATTTTTGAAGCTCCTTACATAAAACAACTAGCAATTTATGACATTTAAAAAAAGATTTTGGTAATGCCCTCTACTGAATATTATGTCACATATAAATACTTGAAATCTGAGATACATTTTATTTGCGCCGGGCCTGGGTTTTTTCCCCATACATTGTGAGCATTGTTCTTTACCAAATTTTACGATTTTCTAAATTCCAAAGCATACCTAATTATGTAATATTATTGGAGACTACCTATATGCACTAATCTTTCCTTACGAGCACTGACATGATTTTCATTAAAAATGTACATAATATATTGTAATGAATTTTATCCCGGCGGCCGCTGGTTCTATGAGGGCTGTATCCCACCTACCACCTACTGCCACTTCAGCGTGGCGATTTTTCAAGCTATGTTAGTTACTTTTGGATTGCCTGCTGATTTTGACGTTTATGATTAAATATCGCAGAGAAACTCCAAGCATATCCCTCTCCATTGCTGTTTGAGTGACCTTGAGTTTTAGGGAGCCCTTAGTATGGGGTCACATATATAGATACTCAGCTTACAAAATGTTGCGTTATTTTTTATGGTTTTAACCCCAATCCATTTTACTGTACTTATTAGCATTTATATTAGTATTACTAGCTGTGCCCCGCGGTTTTACCCGCGTTAAACTTTATAAATTATCATATCGCCTCCCCCGTAGGTGACAGCGTGATAATATGTAGCCTATATGTTGACTCGACCTCTTAGTAATAACATAAAAAAATTGAAGTAAATCCATGCAGTACTTTTTGAGTTTAGCCCGGACATACACACAGACATAAATTCTAAAAACTATATTTTTGTCTTCGATATCGATGTATATGACACCCCAAGTATCCTCTTTAAAAAATATTCAATGTACAGTTTTGACTTTCCTACAATTTTATTATATGTATAGATTACTATATTTACAGTATCAACACGAAAAGTGATGATGAAGTGATAGACAAATATGTGCACTAAATTTATACTTACACAAAAGATTTGTTGGTACCCTGTATAATGTCGCAGAAAACTCCTGATAGTTTATAAAGTGACCACTTAATAATGAACGTATGTGTAATATTCTCCTGCACGCCTTGGAGATACCACACTCATTACTTGGTACCTATCTGGTTTTTAATCACACTTCATTCTACAGGATGTTGCCTAGTTGTGTGGGAGCCCTACACCATATGGTCTTCCACTAATGTAACATACATACGTCTACTTTGAAATTTTGACAATGAATATAGTTTTATTCTTTAAATACCTAATATATTCGCTACTATCCAGTGTACAATATATAAGAATCATGATTTTTATTTAAAAAATTGAAATAGCTTCTAAAGGACATCAAATATGTGATAATTTATTAATCAGCAAATTATCACATATTTTAAAACTTTTATATCTTGTAGACTAAACTGTTTATGCCCAGTGTTATTGCATAAAAGGAATAAGCCAATATCTCCTTTTTCCAAATATTTGGTATATTTAGAGGTGTAAAGTAGACGATAGAAGTAATACCAACTTAGGCCCGGCGCCCACTTTCGGTCGGCATCGGTGCGGCTCGGTAGAGCTCGGGCGCCTTACGGCGGCTTCGGGCTGCATCAGGCGCATGAGAGCTGCCTCAGCAGTCGTAAGCACACCTAAGGACGCCGTAGCTGATATTGGGTAGCCTCAGAATAGTTCGGGCGGCAGAAACATCGCATAGCAGTTGAATATTTGGTTCCATGCATTCTGTTTCATTTCTTGATCACAATAATATCGCGATGTTATGTCATACAGACATTCGTAAGCTTGCACACGAATAACTAACTTTTCTTCTATCATTTCAAAACAAAATTATACGATACGATAATGTAGGCACGTGCGGTGATTAAAATGACTGTTTTGCGACGTTTGTGCCTCGAAAATGCCATCCGAGCTACCCGAAGACCGCCTTGACGTCCTTAGCCATGCTTACGGCTGCCGAGGCAGCCCGGAGTCGCCCGACGCAGCTCTCAGGCGCCCGCTAAGTACAGCTCTGGCGCCTTACGGCGGCATCGGGCGCCTGAGAGCTGCTTCGGCAGTCGTAAGCACACCTAAAGACGCCGTAGCTGATTTTGGGTAGCCTCAGAATAATTCGGGCGGCAGAAACATCGCAGAGCAGTCGTAACGCTACGTGCAAATAATTGTGCGTGTGTATTTATAATGATGGATTGGGACTTTGTTTTCATTGTTCATATTGCTGAAGAAGAAGAAAAACTTGAGCCTTAAGGCAAAGAAGAAGATTTTGGGTGCTTACGCCTGCCGAGGCAGCCCGAAGTCACCCGATGCAGCTCTCAAGCGCGCGAAGCTGCCGTAAGGCGCCCGAGCTGTACCGAGCCGCACTGATGCCCACTGATAGTGGGCGCCGGGCCTTATGCGACTCGTACGCTTGTCTGTTGTTTTCGTGAAAATGGCAACATAAACTTTGCTAGTACAGTAATAGTATGGATTTCAAGTATTAGAACCATATTTACCGGATTCTAAATCAGTTATTATGAAATTTTATGACTTCTGATTACTAGTTTGCCTTGCATATATAATTAAAATATCTTACCTGTAATAGACTAAATATTAAAGCGCAATATAATTAATTTAATTTAAATATGCGAAATGCTATTATTGTATTAATTACTTGTAGAATTTATGACTTTCGTGGTTAAATTTACTGTGTACAGGAAGTAGTTTAATTCTTAAGGCCATCGTATTAAATTAAATTTAATAAAGATGTTGACACATGAATAACCACATATCATAAAAGATGGATTAGTTACGTTCGATTAATTCGTATTAAATTGACGCTCATTCTTATAATGGTTTAGAGAATTTCAATTTATTTCTTGATTTCATGGGTTTTATATAGGTGTTTTAGATAGTACCTAGTACAGTACCCAATATAAACCCTGTTAGGGTCGAGCATCAATACAATATAAAAATCGAGGCAATACAGATTTCTTTACTAATTAATTGTATAATTTTTGTATCTAGAATAAAATAAAATAAAAAAGGTTTTTATTCAACTGACTTTAAAAAAGCGCTTGTTAATAGTCAGAACATGTTTGTGGTAATAGTACAGTTAAGTATACATAATATTTCTGGTTACATATTATTGATATTAAGGTACACAGATTGTTGAAACATTTATAAAATTTATTTTATAATAGTAATGATATTTAGCTTGCTTGTATTAAGTTATTGTCAAGGATATTATGTTTAGGTTTAATTATCGAAATTTATATTTTACTACATATTGTCTAATGGTTCTGTCTATATTAAGGTAAGTTCCATTACTGGTTTCATTCGCCAACCTATGTCTAACAAAATATATTGACGTGAAATGTAATCATTATAATCAAAATTTGCGCCATGAATAACCCAATGTTTGCCCATTTCTAATATTCAAAATAGGAAATGCAACGATAAATTGCTAGGCTTCCCGCTAGCCCACCATATTTACAAAACTTTACAGTCAAGAGGTACTTACTGCAGTGCCCGTAGTTTATCAAAACACCATAGGAGGTGTACGCCATCGGAGTATGCAAAATAGATTCAGTGAATGCAATTATTGCAGTCATAGAAAGTTGCATGGAATTTTAATCATAAATCAATGGGGTTATGCTTCTTTGGGCATTCATATCGTGTGTGTATGGCGCCAAGGCTTGCGGGGATCATCACGTAACTTCTGATGCAGTCATCCACATTTTGTTGCGTTTATCGTACGAGATTATGGGCCCCACGTGTTGCGAATAGTGCATAATGTGAACCGTTTGACCTAGTCATGCTAACCCGTTGTTCATTTCGTGAATAGACGACTGTTTGATTCAAATGACTGTTATTGTAGATACTTATTAGTAAGTTATATGTTTTTAATTACCCTTGTAGGCACATCTACTTTGTCTGTATTCTCTTCTTTTGATTTTGGTCTTATACGTATAACTTTTATCTCTACCTTTAAGTTGTACTTTTTGCTTCGTGCAAAATTAAATATGCTAAGCTTAACATTATCTGTAAATGAGTAACTTCTTAACGTAAGTAATATTATAGACAATTACATCAGGCATATACAACGTGGGGCATGAATAATGTCCTCTACCTCAGGAGCCCAATCCAGGCCTTGGGGCTCCTGAGGTATACAGCTCTCCTGAAACGGAACAACTTGTGGAACAAAGTTTTTTATTTAACACCATGTATTTATAATAATAATAATAATCGTTTATTTCGGATAAAACATTCTCCATATATTGTTAGTACAAAGTTCTTAACCTAATGTTAGTAATCTTATAATATAGTAACAAACAATGCACTGAAAAACAACCACACAGCTGGGTATCACAATACCCTGGTATGTAGCTGAATCCAGTGCTTTAACATTGGGAAATCCCACCTATCACATAATACGCTCAGAATGCTGTGGGAGCTGACACGCATTCTGTGCAATATTGAAGCGCTACGCTTGCGGATGATGGCAGCAAAACCATCAACCGACGCCTCCGCAAACATCGCCGAAGCACTACAAAAACGTGGCAGCCCCATCAGCATCCTGAACGCATTATTGTACTGCACACGCAATGCACTGAATCCCGCTGCGTATATCTGCTCCACAGATTGCAGGTGTAAAAAGTTTGGCAATAAGCCCTAAAAAGAGAAATTTTTACATCTCTTGTGCATTTTCGAAACCTGCGGATCAACATATTGCTTCGGACAGCCAGAGCTCTGCGTTCTCTCTCTATGTCTTGGTTATCATTAAGATCATCGGTGACCCAGTGACCCAAGTATTTGGCCTGTGTCACTCGTCTTAGTGGAGTGTTTGCAATTGTTACTGGTGGCACTTTAGGGTAACATTTGGTGCCCGCCTTAAACACTAAAAGTTCACTCTTTTTGGTATTATACCTGAGTCCCTGAGCCCCCGCATAACCCTCACAAATCTGAAGAAGTTGTTTCAGTGCTCTGATTGAGGGGCTCAGCAGCACCATGTCATCAGCGTAGGTAATATTATTTAGGCATACGCCGTCAACATGACAACCAACCCTTGTATTGCTGAGTTCCACAATCAGCCGATTTATGTACAAGTTAAACAGACGGGGCGAAGTAATCCCCCCCTGCCTCACCCCACAGCCCAACCGGTACACACCCGACAACTCCCCAGCCCATTTAACATAATTCATTTGATTTTTGTACCAATACTCAAGAACAGAAATGACCTCCTCGCCTACGCCACTCTCTTGTCGCAGCTTACTCCACAGTAAGTCATAAGACACCAGGTCAAAAGCTTTAGATAAATCAAGAAAGCACGCATAGACCGGCGTCTTCCTATCAGCATAGTACTGAACCGTCTGTTTTAAGCACAGTATGGCAGACTCCGTAGATAGCCCGGGCCGAAAGCCAAACTGGGCATCGTGTAGACTTATACGACTTGCCATATGTGCGTCCAACAGACAGTCCAGCACTTTAGCTATAACCGTAGCTAAAGAAATTGGCCTTTAGTTGGCGGGATCTGCTGCATCTCCCGTCCTGTTCTTAATTATTGGTACAACTATCGTTTTCATGAGATCATCTGGTAAGAAAGAGTGACTTATACAAAGTGAGTAAAACATGCTTATATGGTCGCACAAAAAATAAACACATTTTTGTTAAGCCCCCATTAATTGATTTTCTATTTTCTTATAGCGGCAATATTCTATGAAAAATCCAACTATATACCTTTTTGCTTTCTTTTTTTTTGGTAATTTTGAGTATAGATCTATTGTTTCAAAATTTACAAACTGTTTTTCTTTCATTTGTTTTGTTTCATGGATGCTTGTGCTGTTTCATTTTTCTATACTGTTTATGTTACACCTTATGTTTTTATTTATTTATTATAAGTTCAGCTTTCTCAGACTTTAGCAAGTACCCTAGACGTTTTGATGATCATCAGCGTAAGAGAAGAGACAGTCGATCATACCTCCAAAGCGCGATTATAGATGTGTACATAAAAAATACGGTCACCTCCATCCAATACAAACACGCCGACAAATTGATATTATTATTATAAACTCTTTATCTTACAGTACAATAATAATGGAAATTGGAGAGGTCTCTACTGGCCTCTCTAATTTGCTCTAATTGTCTCTTTCTTAAAGCTCTCTAACTGGCGGTATTATCATTAAAATGCGATCACTTCAAGACAAAAGGAGTCTTTCCTAGGATAGGATATAGATAGGACTTTCTTCCTAGGAAAAGGAGAAAGGACACCATCACACGTAGTTGCCACTGTATAGAGGGTCTAATGAAAGGTAGCCAACAGTAGGCTACATATCAAAGATTATTTTTGTTTATACGTTAACTGGAGTTCTATGAATTGTTCAGTTTTATAGATAGATTGAGTTTCTTAATATTTTTTAGATAGATAAAGTTTTTAATATTTTAATTATTAACCTCTGACGAAATCGTACATTATATAAGGTTACATTTTAACTTAACATACTTATTACTATAGAAACCAAACGTAAGACCACACGCTAACCAAATGCGACTATCCTACATATTTATCCCTGTAGAACCCCGAAGTTCACAAACCATAAATGAAAGATTACACAGTTATGTATCAAGCCACGTGTGGGGATATCAACAGGGAGGTAGGAATAGCTACTTATTTATTTCTTGTTGGAGTTCCGTCGAGTTCATATAACTTGATTTACAAACCAGATTATGGAGTAAGGATGGCAACTCTTGAATTAACTTTTAATAATAGTTAAAAATACAACAACCTTCTTTATGAAGTTCATAAAATATAATAATGATAACTTATCTTAAGAAGAGTGGTACCATTAATTATCTTAGATGATATACCTGTACATAATCGTTTTTAGCCACTTAGACCATAATTTGATGAAAATGCATCTGTGTGACGGAACTTGTTTAGGTTTGTGTGTGTATCCGAATGTCTGTTTGTCTATGGCTGTCCAAACGAACAGACTGCCAATGCTTTCGCTAATGTCAAATGTGTAAATTAATAATGTAATCAGGCGTTACTTTGCGGAAATCTATGAATTAATATTTTATAGGGATAGTGTAGTGTAATAGCTACGACCTAACTGCGGTCACCATGGAGCTAACCAACTCGCATGTCAAGCGCGGTGACTACAATCCGCTCCAAATGGCAATAAAACGCAATGGTTATAAAAACCTTTGGGGAAGCCTATGTCCAGCAGTGGACGATATTAGGCTGATGATGTGATGGGAATGTTAATTTTGATTGCACGTATGGCGAAGTGGTTAAGAAAGGCGCCTCGGCACTTCGTGTCTCGGGTTAAATAAAATAATAATGCCGCTAATTGACAGTTTAATCAATCCGAGATACAATTCGCACCTTCCCCCTGGTCCCATAAAATAAGCACATGTAAGAATGAAAATATTAACAAGCAAAATACAATATGATACTCAACACGTGAATCACAACCTTGATTTTTTTATTGCTGTGTTTAGGGTTCGGAACCTTTATAGATTCGTCATGTCTGTCTGTCTGTTTGTCCGTCCGTATGTCACAGCCACTTTTTTCCGAAACTATAAGAGCTGTACTATTGGAACTTGGTAAGTAGTTGTAGTATGTGAACCGCATTAAGATTTTCATACAAAAATATAAAAAACACAATAATTTTGAGGGTCTCCATACATAGAACTAAAACTCAAAAATGTTTATTTCATCGCGCTCATTAATGTGTGGTGTCAATGGATAGGTCTTCAAAAATGATGTTGAGGTTTCTAATATCATTTTTTTCTAAACTGAATAGTTTGCCCGAGAGACACTTCCAAAGTAGTAAAATGAGTGTCCCCCCCCCCCCCTGTAACTGAGAATGATAAAACTAAAAAATATATATGATGTACATGACCATGCAAACTAAAAACGAAAATTGGTTTGAACAAGATCTAGCCAGTAGTTTTTTTTTATAACTTCATAAATCGTAAACCGCAATTTGCTTTCATTTAATGAACTGAAATACTTGCTGCTACGGAACCCTTCATGGGCGAGTCTGACTCGCACTTGCCCAGTTTTTATTTATAATTTAAAGTAATGGTTGTTTAACTATGTTTTATGGAAAAACATGTAACAGTCTAAAGAAGAATGAGCAAAATGGTACCCGGCTCCAATAGATATGATTGTAGTGTCGTTTAAAAGGTCTTACCAAGAGGAACAATTTTTACTATAGCCGCCACTCTCAAATCTGATTGCGTTTGAAGATAAACGACAGTCTTACTAACTAATAAAAACCCTGTTCCTTCAGTTTCCCTTTGCTTTCCAGGGCCACAGTAACCTGTTTAGACAGTCTCGTGGCCCCGGCGATAAACATACATATACGAGTATATAAGTTACCACTTATTTATGTGAGAAAATGAGTACCAAGGTAATATTTTCGGCATTTCCGTTCATGTTTTCTATTAATAACGTTTTTACGTAAGACTTTGCCATGCACTCCTCATTTTAACTCGAGTCCCGTTGCTCCTGAGCGCGGGGTGTGCGCAAGAGCAGCGGGGGAGGGAGAGGAGGGGATCGACTGACACCAGACGTGTTCGCGTCCTGCGTCAGTCGCTCGTTTGTTTTGCGCTCGTGACGACGTTTAGCTGCTGTTTGAGTTTCTTTTGTGCTTTCATAACTCGGTTTTATTAACTACTGACCCCTGCGCTCCTACTGGACTTGTTACCCGCTCTAATTAACGCTGACCTGTGCTAGTGTTGTGGACTACACTGATTTGCTTTTCGAACTGGAATATCGCAATGGAACGTCTCAACTGTGTAATGTGTCGGCGAGCTTTATATACCAGAAGATACCAACAACATGTTTTGACAACTAATCTGTCAAGAACGCGCCCTGAGTTCGCTGCGTTTATTCATGAACATGCTGTTCTGGAGGTAAGCACTTCCATTATTATAATCAAGGTGTGGTTTTATTTCATCATCCCTTCGTCCGTGCCGTTAATACTCTTAATCTAAGTATAGCACAGGTGCTGCCACTTAAGACGGTCATTACCAATAACAATAGATAATGGTTAGCAGTACAAAGAAAAGGGCTTATCCTTTCTAACTCGATATTAGCTACCTGGACACTGTGCGCACGTGTGGAGTCATCGGACCTTCGAAAGTCACTTTTATTATTCCAATGCCCTATTATTTTGCATTAGCGTTCCATAAGCTTTATAAGTGCAAGCAAGATGGACATAGAGAAATGATTTATGGCCCGACGACTTTGTTGAATCTGCGCTTACTATAACAAAAGTGTTGTTAGGTTACGATCGACACTTTAATATTTTGTATTTACGTGACGTTGTTTTCTCAGTTTTTTAGCTTAGTTCCAAAAAAATATATATTAAATCATATTTTTACTACTTTCAGGTGGTATTCGATGGCACACGACGTGTGTGTCACCGATGTTGGCAGTCCGCTGATAATGCAGTGAGAAGACATGCGAACCCTGCCGTGCCCGTAGCAATGCCTAAAGCAATGCCAGATGCAGTGCCAGAAGCAATGCCGGATGCAATGCCGGAAGCAGTGCCGGATGCAATGCCGGAAGCAGTGCCGGAAGCTGTGCCGGAAGCTGTGCAAAATGTTCAGGAATTTCAAGTTTCAGAGTATACACGTGCTCCAAACACACCACGGCATTGTATATTTAGCAACTGTCCAAACGCAACTCGCCATCGAATCCCAATAACAATTAAAACTCACATCTTTTGTGAATATAAGCTTTATATTCCAAATGGTGCAAGAGTGTGTACACAGCACTTAGAGAACAACGTTTGGGATGAGCTACCTCAAACATGTAATGTCACTCATGATTTTAATACAGAACAGTTTACTGACATTTGTGACATGTTAAGAATGGCCTTACAACGTGGACCTCGGCTAGACTTCAACACGAGAGGCGCTTTAACCAACGAAGAGATGCACTTTTGGACAGGACGCAAGTGCGAAGAGTTTGATAATATATTGGTACAAACACCTGCACTAAATGAAAGATGTAGAGAGCCGAGAACTGCATTAGGTATTTATCTAACAAAACTGCGTTCTGGGGAGCCAAATGAAAGACTTGCGACATTATTTAACATGTCACGACGAAAGCTCGAACGTTTATTGGTTATTGTGAGGGAGTTTCTCAGTAACAATTATGTCGGGCTGCATTTGGGAGTGGATCACATTGACAGACAACAATTATTGGAAAAAAATTTAACTATACCAAAAGCCTTATTTGGAAATGAAAATAATGATAAGTTATTATTGATTGGTGATGGTACTTACATTTACATAAATAAAAGCTCGAACTTTTTATTCCAAAGATTATCCTACAGTTTACACAAGTTTCAGAATCTACTGAAACCTTTCCTACTTGTATGTACTGATGGATATATATTGGATGTAATGGGTCCATACGCTGCAACAAAAACAGATGCGCAAATAATGGGCGATATTATGAATGATGGACAACATTCATTACATTGGTTACTCCGAACAAACGATGCTTTTATATTAGATCGAGGTTTTAGGGACAGCTTGGACCTCATTGATGAATGTGGGTATGAATCCTATGTCCCACCAACAAAGAACCACCAAGAGACATAGCTGACCACTGAACAATCCAACGAAGCTCGATCGGTAACGCTATGCCGGTGGGTTGTGGAAGTGGCAAATGGCCGGTTTAAACGTGATTTTAAGCTCTTGCGGCAAAAATATTTTAATAAGTCACTGCCCAATATGTTCACTGATTTTAAGATTGCCGCAGCTATCACGAATCACTTCCACCAACCCATCGTGGATAGCGTACACGCAGACGAATTCGTCCATATAATAAGGCAGAAAATAGATACCCCGAATCTTCTGCATATGTATGTAGAGAGAAAACGGCTTAACCACAGAAGAGTATATTTTCAGAGGATGGAAGCGAGCCAGATTGAAAACTTCCCTTCAATGACGGAGGAGGATATAATTCTATTAGCGCTAGGTACATACCAACTCAAGCTGGCAAGATCTTACTGTGCCGAGCATTTATCAAATGGTCTATATATAATTGAAACGTACAGAGAGGGAGCACTTGATGATCTGCCAGACTATGGCATACACGAAGATGCCTGGCTTTTGCGTGGACGAATCCAGTCGCGACATGTCCGTGTAAAAACATATTTTTGTTATATATTAATCAGCAGTGCAAATAATATTGTCCAACAGTATTGCACATGTTTAACCGGGCGACGTACGATCGGCACTTGTGCACATATAGTGTCCATCGTATGGTACTTAGGCTATGCGAGGCATACGGGATTTACTGCTCCGGCATCTTTCCTCAATGCTGTTATAGTTGATACCGATATGTAATGTTTTAAATCTACTCACTTATTGATAAAATATATGTTTTGTATTTAAAGAATGCTTGTTTTCTTACTTCTTTTAATAATAGAATCCTAAATGTGTTATATCATGTTATTCTAGCTTTATTTTACTTATATAAGTAGTTTGTAATAAATTCTTCATCATTTATAAAACACAAGCTGTTCCCCGTGGTTTCACCCCTGCTGCTCGGCTCCTTTTAGTCGTAGCGTAGCGATGATATATAGCTTATAGCCTTCCTCAATAAATGGGCTATCTAACACTGAAAGAATTTTTTAAATCGGACTAGCAGTTCCTGAGATTAAAGCTTTATAATAATAAGTATAGATAGTGAGATTACTGCTTTCCAAACGTGAATAGGGACAGGCGCCATGGTAGACGTTTTTCTGCATCAAAATGTCTATTCAATGATATATTAATGAGGACTATTGGAGCGGGTACCACGTTCCATACATTTTTGCCCATTGTTCTTTATTTTTCATTTGATGTCAGAGATTTTGATAGCAAGGATATTGAAGGATGCGATTAAAACAGTTCTGTTAAAGACAACAGTATGAAAACCTAGTTTTCAGGCAAATAAAGGCAATTTAAAAAGTCATACATTACTTATGCATTCATTTTAAATAGGCACCAACTACCTAACGCAAATATTTTTAAGATACCTCTACAAATTAGGCACGTCTGTTTTAAGTCACCCATAAAATTTGAATAAGTAATTAAATGAAGTATGAGGCCACGTAATTGTTCCACAACTAGACTAGCTTCAGGCGGCGCCGGGCAAGGAGACGAAAAAGTGATTTTTCAAAATTAATGACTTGCTTCCATTTAGTTAGGAATCTGATATTCATAGAGTTGTGTAAGTAATAGAATAGAATTGACAAAATTGGTTTAGATGCACGTTTTATAGATGGATGAACATCTTAGTGGTTTTATTTCTAAAGGATTAGGATGGCACTATAAGTCACTGGTCCCGGTTGAACTCATTAGACAGTAAGTCGTTAAGTTATGTCAGAGGCTGTGATTGGAGTTTCGCTCCGAAATCGAATCCGAAACATCGAAATCGGCAGGTGAACCAAAATATGCGATATAGCCCAAAGAATTGCCAAACTGAAGTGGAAGTGGGTGGGGCACATAGATCGTAGAACCAAACGCTGCGCTGTTAGGGCAGAAAGGTTCTCGAGTGGCGACCACGTGGGCAAGCCTCTATAAGGTGGACCGATGATATTGTTAGGGCATCGGGGAGCCGATGGATGCGGGCAGCGCAATACCGGCCATTGTGCAGATCCTTGGGGTCGGCCTATATCCAGCAGTGGACGGCTTTCGGCTGTGATGATGATGAAGTGTGTGTTTTTGGCAGTTTTGGATGTTGTAACTTACCTTTATAGACATCGATGTTACAATACCTAACTATCAGGTTTTATGAACATACATACATACATAGAATCACGCCTGTTTCCCAGAGGGGTAGGCAGAGACAACGGATTTCCATTTGTCACGATCTTTGCACACGTCTTTTGCCTCAATTACTGTCATTATATTCTTCATACATGCTCGCCGGTTTAGGGTACTTCTGACCTGTCCTTTCTTGAGAACGTCTCCGATTTGGTCAGAGAATGTTCGACGAGGTCTTCCCCTTCCCGTTGTTCCATTCACACAGGCCAGGTATACTTCTTTGGTCAATCTTCTTTCATGATCATATGCCTCCTTTATATAAGCAGGCATAGAATGTCAGTTTGTCACGCTCCACGTTGGAGTGTCAAAGTTTGTGTGTCCCATGGATTCAGAGGGCGTTAACCTTGATGATGGCAGAGCACTCGTGTAATATAATTATGAGGCAAAAATGGCTATATATGTAGTTTTTGTTTCAAATTTAACAACATCTCCAGGTGTATTTTTTATTATCATGAGATTTAAATCAGGCTAAATACTATATTATAAAGGAGGTATCATGCCTTCATTCATAGTATTACAAAAGACCTACCAAAAGTGTAAACATTGCCCAATTGTAGCACAGACGCAGTAACCGAGTTAGGAAACTGCGATAGCCTGATATGAGAGATAAAGTTGAAGATAACCATAACACATTCGTTACAGTTATTAATGTTATTCTACAACGCGAATTGGTGAAAGTGCTTTTGTTTTAAAAGTTTATATATAAAACTCCAGTTTCCATTTGTTTTCTTCCAGTAAGAATGTGCGTTGTTGTTAATAAAATTAATCGAACAACAAAAAATTAAAAACAGCAGATAATAGAATAAATTCCATACAACTGGAAGAATATTGTGCCGATAGGTTCAGATATTCTAAATTTTAATTTCAATTTGACAACCACATATGAGTGTTCAGTAGAAATATCACAAACCACAAACTTTGTGATACATTGACTAAGAATCCATCCAAGCGTGGATACAGAATTATTTAGTTGTTATAAAACAAGCAAGAGAAGTTTGTACCCACGCTTGTCCAATATTGCCTGGTGATACAGTGAAAGCCTCCTAAGATAACTATCAAACCATCAAAAAGGTTCTATTGAAACGCTAATCTAAACGGTTCTACTAAGTTTTAGATTCTAATATTAGATGATTGTCATACGTACGGATTTGACACATAACTTAAAATGTTCTCTGAGGCACGTAGAGATTATACTTACAAACATAGATACAGCGATATGTAAATAGTACTACATAATACATATACCTTATACATATACCTTTTTATTTGAGATAGCATAAAGTCGATTATTCATACTTTTATGGTTAAAAATCTCTTTGGGATATTTGTCAATTCAAACTTAAGACTTGAGGCTACCGCTTAATTTGGCGTTTAAATAGATGAAGATTAAAATTTACTAAATCATTCGTTCAACCGGCTTCCATGCGCACATGTGACGTCATAAATGGTCCGAAATCAATTCTCAACGTCGAAGCCGATTGAACGAATGATTTAGAAATTTTTAAGCGTCATTTATTTGAGCGCTGATCATGATCACGATGACCGGCGAATTAGGTAGTAGTACCCCCTCTGGTTAAAAAAGTCATGTAGGTACCCCTCTTACAGCCTTATTTAAAAACGCTACTTAAATTTAAACCGGCCGCTTAACCATGGGTTATCAAAATTTTCATTTAAAAACACGATTTAACGTTGACCCGCGGTTAAGCCATGTCAAAATTTAAACCGTGTCGGCCCCTGGGTTATACCTAGTTTAAATATGGCGGATTTTATTTGCATCAGCTGACGTTTTGTTTGACGTTTGTTTGTGAATGGAGGTTTTATGGAAATTATTAGCTGTTTTAAGTTTTAAAATAAATACGGATTTGCAGTTGGATTCTTCTCATAAACTCCAAAATCCACCGAAGAAAATCAAAAATCCTTGAAAATGCACTGTTTCGATCTATGATTCCATATCTACCATACAGGAAAAATCATAAAGTTTTGACACATAATCCGATTTAGTCTATTAATTTTGGTCAAGCTCTATACCAGTCCCAGTAATGTTGACAGAGTAAAATAAAATGACGTTACTTAGCTGAGAAACCTTTAAGTAGGGTTTTTAAATAAAGAAATAGTTGAGCGGGGTTCAAGTGGTTGAGCAGGGTTTAGCTGAGACATGGTTAAGCGGCGGATCACGGCATTATTTTAAATAAGAACGTTAGTGTTTAGTAAGCGTTCGCACCGTGGCGAAGTAGCAATAGGGACAGAAAATTTGCTTAGAATCTTAAGTGAATTAAAGCCAGTATCGATGAAAGGTTGAAGCCGCGGAGGCTAGTTCTAATATGTTATTTCTATGCCTAAGTTGCTTTAACGTTTACATTTAATTTTATACATAGACCGTTAACCAGCAGAAGGCAAAATACGCTCCCCAAAAAAACTGTTCTTGACCCCTCTAATCAATTCATTGATCTATGTTCAATATTAAAATAAACACTACATTGGTAGTTGGTATAATTGAGATGTGTCTCGTTAGAACCACTTTGTATGTTTGCACAGTTATTAAGATCAAATGCCACTGCGCACTAGAAACATTATGCTACTGTTTACATTACGCCTATGCGTACTCTACTTATTGTACAGTAAAATTTTGTCAATGGTGTTCCCATTTTGGGGCGACGCCGCGGCGGTTTTTTTCCTTTTGTATACAAATTTCGTTTATCCAACTTAACTCTTTGTAGTAAAGTTTTTCATCATATTTTTATTATACATCAAATATATTACAAATAGACAATTAAGCAGAAGAATTATAATGCACCTATAAAGGGCGTTTTTATCGGTATAGTAATATACGATTTCTTATGGTTAATCTTAGGTTGGACCTGAGTTGTATGAAATGAAAGGCAAGGAAGTAGGTAGATCAGGAAGGAAAAGAGATAGGTAAAGAGATAGTTTTTGTCAAATGTAAAAACCCTTTGTCAAGAAAAATACCGTTATTTTAAGCACCGACATACCATTGTTTTTCTGCATCTTTATTATACCCGATCCTTATTAACTGGGCTTTTACTTTTAGACCAGGGTAGAAGCCTTTAAAAATAATAAAAAGTGAAAAAAAATAATAGTAGGATGAAACCCATTAGAAAAGGAGGGGAATATTGTAAAAATGAAAGGAAAAATAATTTACGGGCGATCTGAGGTCGGGAAGGGGATGGTGGTGAGTTTTTAAGGGTAAAAAACGGTTTTTCTCGTTTTCCGGCAAAACTAAAAGTCCTATCGAAAAAAGTCAAATGGCAAAGTTGTAGGTAATAAAAAGATCTAAAACTTTTGTATTTACACTTTTTTCACATAACCTCAAAATTTATGTGAAATATTCAAAAAACCAAGTTTTTGGTTTTTTATTTTTATCTTTTACAATTTTTTTTTGTTTTTTACTAAATTTGGTGAAAACTTACCTTTTTATGTCCCAAATACGCTGTAATTTATTTGATTAAAAATATTTATTTTCTCACCTTATTTTGAATTAATATCGAAAAAACACCCTAATTTTCAATTGAAAACTCACCCGTCAAAATATCAGCTTTTTTCAAAAATTTGGTATGTTTTCTGTTCGTTGAAATCTCTTCTTTCCGATGGCGAAAAAAAATAATATGTTTCTATAGTAAATCTTCTCAGAAAATGCAAAAAATCGAAAAAACTCTAATTCGAAATTATTTTTTTTATTATTATAAATAATTTCACCTTTAAATGTGATTGCTGCAATTTGTTTCAATTAAAAAGTTGATTTATTTAATGCTAATGACATTTATGACATAGAAAATCATCTCATTATATATAAATATAAATCGTACAATTATATTAAATGTAAATACTTTATTCTGATTACGTTATTCATTACAATATTTTTAAACACATTAATCTTATCATTCATAAATACCTTATCTTCAATTCTCATCACTTATCCATTAGTTTTTGTCTTTTTGATGGCATTTCTTCATCGTTAGATTTGTCAAACATCTCCGATTCTAGTTGATCTTCGAAATCTTTATGACTATCACCTTCTTCCTCTCCAACATTATTTCCAGACTGCGTTGGTTCTTCATCCACAATTTCTTCTGAATCTTAACTTCCTCGTAGGTTTCTTCTTCAGGGCGATGCCCGGGACGACGTCCGAGGGGAGATACTGCTTGAATGGGCCGCTGGACTGGACCTCCGTCTTTTAAATCGGGGTTCAGTCAGCACCTGTGTGCGATGGCAGGGGGAGTCGATCGTCGACTTGACGTGGGCGACTTCCTCGGCCATGCACCTGGTCTCGGGGTGGAGAGTTGCGGAGGAAATAGCCACGCTGTCGGATCACCGACACATCGTGTTCAGCGTGGCCTTCCGTCCGCCCCGAAGCGGCCCTGACCGCAGTAGGTATGTCCCACCGCGGCGCTGGTGCCTACGCCGCTTGGACCGCGACATGTTGACGGCTGCCGCCGTCGCCATCGCCTGGGGAGCCAGCGAGGGTGGAGAGAGGATCCCGTCCGATCCCAATTCGCAAGCGGACTGGTTCCGGGGCATCATGTCTCGCATCTGCGACACGTCGATGCCCCGGATCCGTCCGGGTGACAGACGAGGCTCGCAGTATTGGTGGTCGGCCGAAATCGCGCGACTCCGTTCGGAGTACGTCGCCGCGCGTTGCCGACACCAGCGGGCCCGTCGGAGGAGGCGAGCCAATGCTGAAGAGGCTGCCGGAGCGCACAGGGCGTATCAAGTCGCCGTCAAGGCGCTATCCATCGCGATAGTGGAAGCCAAAGCTCGGTCCTGGAACGAGCTCATCGGGGGACTGGATAGGGACCCATGGGGGCGCCCGTACAAAATGGTACTGGGCAAGCTCAGACCGTGGGTCCCTCCACTGACGAGTACCCTGGACCCGGATTTTCTGAGGAGGGTGGTGGACACCCTCTTCCCTAGGATCCAGGACAGTCCCTCGGACCCCCCATCACCGGCGGACCATGATTGGGACGACCAGTTGGAGGTAACGGAGGGGGAGCTGGACCGAGCAGTACGGCGACTTGCGGCCCGAAATACCGCCCCTGGCCCGGATGGGATACCGGGCAAGGCGTGGGTTTGCGCCATGGCAGTCCTGGGGGACCGGTTGAGGCAACTGTTCACCAGCTGCCTCCGTAGTACCGTGTTCCCCACCTGCTGGAAAGAGGCTAGGCTAGTGTTCTCGAGCAAGCCAGGCAGGACCGCCGATTCTCCCTCGGCGTTCCGACCAATATGCTTGCTGGACGAGGCGGGCAAGCTCTTTGAGCGTGTCATAGCCGCCCGTCTCAGCGAGTATCTGTCGCGCGTTGGCCCCGACTTATCGGACAGCCAGTTCGGTTTCCGGCAGGGACGTTCCACGCTGGACGCGATTAATCGCGTCCGCGCCCTGTCGGAGCCCGCCGTTCGGGCGGGGGGGTGGCGTTGGCGGTGAGCTTAGACATCGTCAACGCCTTCAACTCCGTCCCCTGGCGGGCGATACGGGAGGCACTGGTTCATCATAACGTGCCTCCCTATCTCCGTGGTATAGTCGGGGCATATTTGCGCGACAGGACGATTCAATTCGTCGGTCGGAACGGGATTGAGATCCAGAGGGAGCTCTCCTGTCGGGTTCCTCAGGGGTCCGTGTTGGGACCTCTGCTATGGAGCCTCGCTTACGATGCGGTCCTGCGGATAAGCCTCCCTCCCGGAGTGAGCGTCGTCTGCTATGCGGATGACACGCTCGTCATAACCCGGGAGGTAAGCTTCCAGCGGGCGGTACGGCTCGCCGAACTCGGAGTTGCGTGTGTCGTCGCGGCCATAACGAGACTGGGCCTTCGGGTAGCGCCTCACAAGACCGAGGCGCTATGGTTCCACGGCTTACGCCGTAGGGAGGAACCACCCAGTATGTCGATGCGTGTAGGTGACGCAGAGGTCAGGGTGGGGCGGTACATGAAGTACCTGGGCCTCACCCTAGACAGCCGATGGGGCTTCGAGGAGCATTTCGAGCGTCTGGCCCCCCGAGTACGCCGGGTAACCGGTGCGTTACACCGGCTTTTGCCGAACCTCGGGGGTCCCAGGGAAGAAGTTCGCCGCCTCTACGGAGGTGTCGTGCGATCCATGGTCCTTTATGGGGCGCCCGTCTGGTCTGAACGCCTGACGGGCGCCTCCCGCTGCAGGGCTATTTTGAACAGCCTGCAGCGTGTGGTGGCCATACGGATCGCACGAGGATACCGGACGGTATCCTTTGAGGCGGCGACAGTCCTGGCGCGCTTTCCGCCGTTTGATCTCCTGGCGGCAGTCGACGCGACGGTTTACACCGAGATCCGCGTCCGCCGGGAGAGCGGTGAGGCGCCAGAGCAGACGCTCGTTGCCTATAGGCGGGATGCACACCGGCGCGTACTAACACAGTGGCGCGCAAAGCTTGAGTTGCGGCTGAACGCGCGCCAACGTGCCGTCGGTGCTATCCTGCCTCACCTCGAGGCCTGGGTGGGAAGGAAGGGCGGTTGCGTCACCTACAGACTGACACAGATACTCACCGGACACGGGTGTTTCGGTGAGTATCTGTGCCGGATCGGCCGAGAAGTGATGACACATTGTCACCATTGCGGGAGCGACCTGGACTCTGCCCAGCATACGCTGGAGGAGTGCCCGGCCTGGGAGGCCGAGAGACGAGTCCTGGTCGCTGAGATCGGACGGGATCTTTCGCCGCCAGCAGTCGTGTATGCGATGCTGGCTGGCGACTCCACCAAATGGGACGCCGTGGTCTCCTTCTGTGAGGCAGTTCTGCTGCAGAAGGAGACCGCCGAACGGGATCGGGAAAGAGCCGATCCCGATCGTAGGCGGAGGAGGCGTCGGGGTGGCGGCGGCAGCCGTTAGCCCAACTCCCCTCGGGGCTGCGGTGGCAGTATGAGAAGTGTCCTCTGCTGCCGCCACGTGCAAGCAGCCCCGGGAAGACAGCGAACTGTTTGTGGCGCAGTCGCTGTGCCGTACTGGCAGGAGTCGGCAAATGGGGAGGGCAACCCACAGCTCTCCCCGGGTGCGTGTCCCGACCACCTGGGACACGGCGCAAAAGGGGGGCACCGGAGCAGCATACCCGCGTTCCCGGGGCTCCCCCTATCAGGCGCCAGAAGAAGTCCACGGCAGGTTAGGTTTAGTCGGTGCGAGTCCGACATACCCACCCGCAGACACTTTTTGCGGGTGGCATTCATTAGCATTCCCCCTGGCTTATCAAAAAAAAAAAAAAAAAAAAAAAAGTTTCTTCTTCAATATTGGAGCAATTTTCAGAACCATGGCAGTTTGAACATAAATTTGTGCATTTTAAACCATGTTTTCGGCAACCACATTTTAAACTGTTACATCCAGTTTCACAGCTGCAGCAAATAGTTTTGAGCAATATTTCCCGATATATTATTTTTGTGTAAATTTGGGCATAATTCCACGTTGGTATTGCTTCCAGCCCCAATCTGCTGCTGTTAGTTCGTTACCTAACCAAGTTTGAAGCTGATAATATGGCCGGTAAAAATGTTGTTCTGCTGCTCCTTCTGTGGGTGGGAGGTTTGCCAAAACGAAAGATGATTCAATTTTTGCCAATTGATATTTTTGAAACCTTAATTGATTCAGTGTAATTTTATCATTTTTACATTTATAAATAGATTTGATTAGTTGTAATCCATTTTGTTTTATTTCTTCTTTACTCGCATCTTTCTTATAAAAAACATTGGCCAAATTTGACAATTTTTTTACGTCTAATAATGAATTGACGATACTTTTCTTTCCTTTTCCGGCAAATCCAGATGTTGTATCGCAACTAGAAAAAACAATGCAGAAATGCAACAATGTTTCTTAAGGATTCATGTTTGAAACTATTAGACGTGAAAAATAGGTCTTTTACATTTCCAGAACCTGGTTTGAGAAAATAAATGTCATGATTATATGAATTTAACTGATTTAAAAGGACCAAAAGATCAATATCTTGGCCCACAACAATTACAGTTTTATTAGTACTCATTGCAACTTTTATCGCGGTTTCAATTATGTCAGCATCAGCATCTTCTTCTACTTAGTTACAGGAAAATTTCGAATTCGAGTTTTTTCGATTTTTTGCATTTTCTGAGAAGATTTACTATAGAAACATATTATTTTTTTTCACCATCGGAAAGTAGAGATTTCAACGAACAGAAAACATACCAAATTTTTGAAAAAAGCTGATATTTTGACGGGTGAGTTTTCGATTGAAAATTAGGGTGTTTTTTCGATATTAATTCAAAATAAGGTGAGAAAATAAATATTTTTAATCAAATAAATTACAGCGTATTTGGGACATAAAAAGGTAAGTTTTCACCAAATTTCGTAAAAAACTAAAAAAATTGTAAAAGATAAAAATAAAAAACCAAAAACTTGGTTTTTTTAATATTTCACATATATTTTGAGGTTATATGAAAAGAGTGTAAATACAAAAGTTTTAGATCTTTTTATTACCTACAACTTTGCCATTTGACTTTTTCGATAGGACTTTTGGTTTTGCCGGAAATCGAGAAAAGCCGTTTTTAACCCTTAAAAATTCACCCCCACCCCCTTCCCGACCTCAGATCGCCCGTAAATTATTTTTCCTTTCATTTTTATAATATTGCCCTCCTTTTCTAGTGGGTTTCATCCTACTATTATTTTTTTTGGTTTTGAAAATTATCGACCCTGGTCTATTTAGACGATACGACTATATTTATTGAGAGTTTTTGAGTGTATCCATTAGAAATATTAATTATTAATATCCGAGACATGACACTCAGCGCTATCTAGAGCTTGCACTATGGATACGGAACAAAGGATAGATAGAAATACTTATTTATAATTAGCATTCATAAATTGAGAAAATAATATTTTTTTTACTTTTGGAACACAATATGGTCACAAAAAGAATTAAATATGGGTACGTACTTACCATTATAATATTATGATGCACTACTTCGCCGTGTCCATCATTTTATTTACTTATTTTGTGTAAATATATATTTCTTTGTAGGTATTGTGTACACAGAAAACTGGATCTTTGTTGCATTGACCGTTTTTGTAGTGGCTTGCAACTCAAACTACAATACCTATATTAAGGTCTATGAATAAGTTTGATGTGTGTGTGCAACATGCATATTTCTTTTTCTATCAAAGTCAGCATTAAATAAAAAAGTAAAGGATAAAAACCTGTGCAATAGATTTGCACAAGTTTTGATGATTATTGTTTATCTTAACTTAAGAATTTAATTTCAATTCAATTGCGTTGGGTTGCATTCGTTGGGGTTGTTTTACAGAAAATATCGACCTCTTTTAAACTTGTCACAAGTCGTGCAAACCTATTGCACAACTTTACTTTTGTCTTCATTTAAGTTAATGTTCGCCGATTTTGTAACAATGCCCTTCATTTAAGAAAGGAGATGCTTGATGCTTTAGATGATTATTTATTTTATCATATTAACATGTCGAAGTCATTATATCAGCCGAAAGACGTCCACTACTGGACAAAGTTCTCCCCAAGCATCTCCACAATGGCCGTTTCTGTGCTGCCGGCATCCAGCGACCTTTGACCGTCCATCTTGTAGGGGGGCTGCTCACGTTGAGCCTCCGGTTCGTGGTCGCTACTGGAGAACTTTTCTGCCCCAGTGGCCGTCGGTTCTATGACCTATGTGCCGTGCCCACTGCCGGTTCAGTTTGTCAATTATTTGGACAATGTCAGCTACTTTGGTTCGTCTACGGATTTCGACATTTCTAATTCGATCACGCAGGGATACTCCGAGCATAGTCCTTTCCATTGCTCTTTGAGTGGTCTTGACCCTTCTTATGAGGCCCATAGCAAGCTGGCTGTGTGGCTGAAGGCCAAGAAGAATATCGCTATCCCATCTAGTTCCGTGAGAGGCGTAGAAGTCGTGCCCGATGGAATATACAGGAAAACTCCTGCGTTCTTCTGAGTACTGACTATCTTACTACGATCGCCAACCCGTCTGCCAAGCGTGGCAATTATGGCTTATACCCTCAAATTATGGACACGTCGAAGTAGTGCATCATAATATTATAATGGTAAGTATATACCTATATTAAATTCTTTTTCTGACCATATTGTCGACACGCAATAAGAACGATTATTTTCTCAATTTATGAATGCTAATTATTTGTAATTCTTATTGAAACTATTGACTTTAAAAATGCTCTACTAAATACGTACTGTATAGTTTGACAGATATTGTTTACGTTACGAGCTATATAAATATTTCGTACAGGAAGATATAAATCGTGATCCGCTTTTACCATGTTTAGTAGACTTCCTTATATGTGTATGGAAATTCTGGAATGTCGCTTTATACCAGGAATTATTGTTTCTTGTATCACGACTTAGATTATAATAGAGTGAATTAATTACGCAAAAACAGAACTGTGAAAGCATAATGTAGCATGAAATAATATGATAATCATGCCTCTATTTTACGATAATCATATTATTATAGGTAAAGCAGGTTGGCAGGCTCTCTACAAGATGGACCGATGATCTTGAAACGACCGATGATCTTGAAAGGATCGCTGGAAACCGTTGCATGCGAGTGGTAGCTTAATACCCGTAATTGTGGAGATCTTTATTCAGTAGTGAACATTTTTCGGCTGATATGATGATGATGGTAACAGGTTGACGGTAATTAAGTATGGTTTTTTAATTTTTATATGCATAGAATACTTGCTTATCGTATGGGCAGTGGTTACACTAGTGTCAGAGTTGTGATATGGCTTAACGACTGTTGTCTAATGACTACAACCGGGAATGACAGCTTAACGTGCCCTCCGGAGCACGGAGACGCTCACAATTTACACCTCTTTGGTGGTCACCCATCTATGGACTGACCGCGAGCCTAGTTGCGTAACCTCGTCGATCACTTACGGACCGTTGAGAGCATCTAGCTATGCATAGAATACATTAACTTCAAATTGCGAAATAGTATTTGTTGGCATTCATTTGTTCGTTGGCGATCATACCCTATTTATTGCCTTCCCCGATCCTATAATATAATAATAATAATATCTAGGGACAATGTCACACAGATCATCCTAGCTCCAAACTAAGCAAAGCTTGTACTATGGGTACCAGGCGACGATATACATACTTATATAGACAGTTAAATACTTATATACATAGAAAACATCCATGACTCAGAAACAAATATTCGTGCTCATCACACAAATGTTTGCACTTACCGGGATTCGAACCCAGGACCACCAGCTTCGTAGGCAGGAGCAGTACCAATTAGGCTACGGTGACCGTCATTTAACATATAACGATTGACGAATGCGCACGGTCTTCAGTCTTTCAGTTACTTTAGATGGTTGACCGCAAAATTGGTTTCTGAGCGTCTCCGTGCTTTGAAGAGCACGTTACGTTGTTGGTCTCGGCTGCAGTAACTATAAAACAGTCAATAAGCCCTGTTAGGTGCCTAACCGCCGCCCATACGAATGGTTGCATAAACGGCGGTAGCATATTTTTTCTTAGTACGAGGTACCGATAAAGCTGGGATATTACAATGCATAAAGAGCACTTAAAAAAGAAAGAATAAATGTATAAACTTTGAATTGAGGGTTACCTATAAATCTCGAAGATTTTTTTTGTTATCATCGTCCCTATTAAAATGAACGGCGCAGCTTGTCATATAACTAGCTTGAACTTTATTATTACAAATATAATTACTATTGATAAATAGCGTACTAACTACACTTAGTTCATCTAAAATATTGAAGAGCATTCCGTGATAGTTAAAATTAATAATAATTAAATATCTTGGGACAACTAAAACGTGGCCATCTGGTCTCAAACTGGTACTCTGGCAACCAGACAAGCGATAAACGTGTTTTTTGTAAATACATATACTCGTATATGTCATGCTTATATTCAATTCATTATTATTTTATTTTAATTTATTATTGTGTTGTGATGGGTGTAACTTACCTGAAAATGAATTGCTTTTTTTTAAAGACACCGCCCGCAGTAATCAATCTAATCCCTGTATCGCGGGGTAGGTTATAAATATATAATAGACGGACACAAATTACATCCAGACTCAGAACAACTATTTATGGGTCACACAAATATATGTCCGGCGCGGGACTCGAACTCGCGACACGAAGAGGCGTGGCGACGGTCTAAGCTGCTGCGCCACACGTGCAATCAATCAATCAATTTACTTTTACTATTTATTATTATAGATACATTACATCCAGACACAGTGCAATGAATCGTGCTCCTCACATAAAGATCTGTCCAGGTTGGGTGGATTGGACCCACAAAAGTACTTTTTATTCTGTGCCCACAATCTCGACCTTGGTAGTCAAGATCACCTAGACCAATAGGACAGTAAAAGAACAAAAACTACTATGGTAAACTAACCAGTTAACTTCTAATAAAGTACATTGAGAAAATTAAACGAGAGAAGCATTTGTTCCATGGCACTATTATGTTTGCATTTGTACTTAATAAATCTACTGGCAAGTACCTACTTAGAAACGCGAGAAAACAATCCATGGCACTATGAAGTTATTACCCAGATAAAGTATGATTCAGAGTTTGACTTTACGAACTTTAGCATAGTGATTAATTGCCTAGCAAGGTAAGCATGAACTTAGTAATGATTTTTAATGTAGAAACCTTGTTTTGACTTGTTTATGTTATTTTTTTTAATATGAATTACGCTTCAGCTTCTTCTTCAACAATCCTATCTAATAATAATAATAATATTTAGGGGACAATGTCACACAGATCATCCGAGCCCTAAACTAAGCAAAGCTTGTACTATGGGTACCAGGCGACGATATACATACTTATATAGATAGATAAATACTTAAATACATAGAAAACATCCATGACTCAGAAACAAATATTCGTGCTCATCACAAAAATATTTGCACTTACCGGGATTCGAACCTAGGACCACCAGCTTCGTAGGCAGGAGCACTACCAACTAGGCTACGGTGACCGTCAAATGTAAGTGGAGATGTAGTCTAAAGTGAACCGCACGTACGCATAGGATGCCTGTTCACTCTGCTTGCTAAAACGGTGGGGTCTCCTCCTATGCCTAGGGTAACGACGATGATGATATGTTAACTTGAGTATATATTGACTGCACGTATGGCTCAGTGGTTAAGGCAGCTATTTATCGGTCACCGTAGCCTAGTCGGTAGTGCTCCTGCCTACGAAGCTGGTGGTCCTGGGTTCGAATCCCGGTAAGTGCAAATATTTGTGTGATGAGCACGAATATTTGTTTCTGTGTCATGGATGTTTTCTATGTATATAAGTTTATCTATCTATATAAGTATGTATATCGTCGCCTGGTACCCATAGTACAAGCTTTGCTTAGTTTGGGGCTAGGATGATCTGTGTGACATTGTCCCTAGATATTATTATTTGTGTGACCCATAAATAGTTGTTCTGAGGGAATATTCTCAGATGCCACTCCCTATTTGGCCCCGGGGTGCCATCCGTAGCAGATGCCATCGCAGGAGTGGCATCGGCTGCTAATGCAGGCAACAGTTGCCACCGCCTGCTTGACCCCGAGGGTGGCATCCGCTACTCACGCAGTCGGAGTTGCCACCAGCATTTCCAATCCCAGCCCAGTGACGGATTCTAAAGTGTACAATAATAACTTCAAAATGGCCCCGAGGGTGGCATCTGGGAATATTCCGTTCAGAGTACATGTTCTTTGTGTCCATCAATTATGTGTCTGTAAAGTATCTCGCAACACAGGGAATCATTTGACTTACGCGGGTGTTATTATTTAAAAAATATATATAACAATATATGAACCTAGAAAAAAGTAATTTTTGACTATATGAAAGGCTATTTCAGGCAACTCATCAAGCCTGAAAACTAGACTAGACTTGAACTGTCTAAAAAGGCGCAAAACAGTGATGGATTATTGTTTTTCGCCTCTTTAGGAGGTTCATACTTCATAGTATCAGGTTTGCTGAGCTCTACAGCTAGTTGGTTCGTATGACGTCTAAGCAATTTTTTAATGTTACGGACGGTCACCGTAGCCTAGTTGGTAGTGCTCCTGCCTACGAAGCTGGTGGTCCTGGGTTCGAATCCCGGTAAGTGCAAATATTTGTGTGATGAGCACGAATATTTGTTTTTGAGTCATGGATGTTTTCTATGTATATAAGTATTTATCTATCTATATAAGTATGTATATCGTCGCCTAGTACCCATAGTACAAGCTTTGCTTAGTTGGGGCTAGATGATCTGTGTGACATTGTCCTTAGATATTATTAATGTTCCGTATCCAAAAATATCCAAGGGAACCCTGGTACTAAGCCTCCGTCCAACTGTCTGTCACCGGACTCATCTTATAAACCGTACCAGGTAGAACATAAAAATTTTCAAAGTGCTTACTTTTTTCCAGTAAAATTATGTATGTTCAATGATTTTTGTGGGGGGTTCAATCTTGTTCAAAGGTATGGAATCCTACGTGAGCGATATCCAATTCAAAAAAGTATGTTCAAGCAATTCATGTAAGTGCCATGAAATATTCACTGAAAGGTGGTGCAAGTAGGTAAACAAAATTCCTGATAACAAGTTAATCCTAATGTGGACCGTAAATCTATAAATTACTGTAGCTAATAATTTTAATTACCTGACTGTTTATTTATCCGAGATCCCAAAACAAATAACAGTAATCCTCAAACTCCCTCAATACATTCCAAAAGACGTCCAATAGTTTAGTATGTTCGATACAAACGATTTTCAACGAGATCAGTGAGAAAGCTCTAACATTTCCGACAAGTCCACGCCATGTTAGAGCCGTGTAAACATGCTCATGCCAGCATTATTGGAAGGTTGTTTATAAGAAATTATTACAGTATTTCGTGTTAACTAATTTAAAATGTTTTTTTCTTGTTTGTTTTAAGGTACCCTACACAGAACAACAATTTGTTCGACACATATGTACATGTTCTGTCTGTATGAAACTGATATCCGTATTTATAAGGCTCCCTCAAACGTTACGTCAGTTGCACTCTACGGTCCGTAACTGACCGGCGAAGTAAGCACATAGGCACGCGGTCAATTTATAGATGGGTGACCGTCAACGTGGTTTAATTTCTGAGCATCTTCCTAATTCTGAAAGCACGTTAAGCTTTCGGTCCCGTCCTTAAGCCTTGTCAGAGTCCTAGTGAGTGGCCTAATAAACCCTGATACCACCAGGGTGATACACGAAGTTTGTGGCGCAGTCGCTGTGCCGTACTGGCAGGAGTCGTCAAATGGGGAGGAAACCCACAGCTCTCCCCGGGTGCGTGTCCCGACCATCTGGGACACGGCGCAAAAGGGGGGCACCGGAGCAGCATACCCGCGTTCCCGGGGCTCCGCGTATCAGGCGCCAGAAGAAGTCCACGGCAGGTTAGGTTTAGTCGGTGCGAGTCCGACATACCCACCCTCAGACACTTTTTGCGGGTGGCATGCATTAGCATTCCCCCTGCCTTATCAAAAAAAAAAAAGTGTGATACACGAAATTATTTTTTAATAGTGGGTACATTGTATTTATAAAATAAATGAGTTATGAAATATACAAATTCGATATTAAGTTATGTTCACTTTTATTAAATACTTTTTATTAATATTAAATTAAATAAATATTTACTTTTTAATATCTTTCCTTAGAATATTTTGCGTTCGTAGTATTCAGAATATTTTGGTGCCTTAGTGTTCTAAATATTTTCGAATTCGGGATCTATAATGACGTAAAATGTATTTAACAATAACTAATGCGCTTCTAGATCATGGGTGTCTTTTCATTAAATTAACGTTAAACAAAGCTTTAAACACTCATTGGTTAACAAGTTGGATCTATCTATGCACAAAATTATACATACAAGTGATACTCAACAGTTAAAAGTATTCGAAAACTGACGATGAGGCCTATAAATTGATGTTTATGCGTCAACAAGCTTACGATATAGCCAAAGTAATCAGACATCAAACCGGTACTAGGATTAGCTCCCGATGAAATGTAACGAATCATATAAGTAAGCTGCACAAAAACTATTAAAGAACTTTAAACGTGCTACTAGCATTAGTGACGATTAAAAAAGAACAACGTTGGTTTAGTTTTTTTTTTAAGAACGCAGGCAAAGGTAGCGGTAAAACGTTTGCAAAACAAAAACAAACCAAAGCCAAAGCTTTATTCTATTATATCTGTGGCCAAAGCAAAAGTGCGCAAATTAGACAACAAAGTGGAACGATTAAGGGGTGTTCGCAATTGATTTGAAATCAATTACGAACAAGTGTAATGCTACTTTAACGTTTTTATTTCTTCGGTTTAGCTCAATAAAGTGTTACTGTATTCTATTAGAACCAAAATGAAGCATTATCGTAATGTTTAATTTTTAACTATGCTACTTTGCTTTTTAATTAGTGGACGTCCTTTACTTAGCCTTTAAACCCAATTAACGTGTAACACTTCAACATGCAATATACACAAAAAATATTAACTCCCCATACAAGAATAATAAGTAATAATAAGCTGATGCATTTTATATGGGCGCCATTTTCTTTTTCGTAGGTAGAAATTCGCCTTTAATTACGTTGACTATTAATGTTAGATACACTTTCTATACTATTAAACGAGTAATATTCGTAAGTGTATATTTGTAATCGGATTTGTAAACATACTTAATACAAACAATTAACGTTTTTAATGACAGATACATAATATGGCTTCAATATTATCATCAACATCATTACAGCTGGAAGAACCTCGCTGCTGTTGGTTGGCGATTGTAGTAAGATGGTCATAGTACTCAGAAGGAAGCCGCTGCCTGTCCCCTGGTTAATATTCCCTCGGGTTGTCTTTTACGCTCCCCACGTGTGATATTCAGATATTCGTTGCCGTCACCACACAGCCAATTAATATAATAAACATATGTAAGGACCAAATATCAATTAACCGAAAATCCTTAAACATCTTCTCACAAATGTTTTTGCTGAATTTGGCAACACCTGCTGATCTTTTCCTACATTCCGTCTATTCAGCATACTTTTGTCGCACACACGTGTTAAATAAATTTATATATCTTTATCTTAACCTAGTAATCTAGTCATGATTTTGTTACCTGCTATAAAACCTCCATAAAACTTTGTCGTTTTACTACAACGTACAACTACAAGTAAAGCTAAATCACTTCATTAGCCTTGTTTGAATATTATTGATCTTTTCGACAACGACGTCACGTCCAGAATGTGTCGTTGTAAATAAAGATTTTGACCTATTTTAAATTTAATGTAATTATAATGTAGATTTTTAAGATGCCGCGCCTGCGAAAGAAACCTTTTATGATCACTCAATAAGCTATCCACAGGTTTTCATATGTTTACTTACTTTGATAAGCATTGTAAGATACTTAAGGTGGAACAATACAACTAGATAGATAGATACGTATTTAGCGGAAATTATACTCCGCTAAATTATCTAAATCCGTGAAGTCATTGTCAAGTGTAAAGGTCTCTTTTTACATGACGTTTACGGTTAACGCAAGCGAAGGCTTAAGCTACCTAGGTAGGGCAGCTCCTTCCTCAGGTTTGAACCTTCACTGAGGGCCGTTACCGACGTGGTGATGGTGAGGGTCAGACGGCAGAAAACGGGTAATTTCTGTTCACTTAAAATATTGTTTTCCTAAATAATATGGGATCCATATAACTTATATTACACAGGAATATTTGATAAATACGCTAATTGCATATTTATCCAATATTCCTTTGCCAGGATGATGTTTTTAGGCAGGCATTAAAATATAGTCTATCTCTAAAATCAGGCAAAGAACGTAGCTGGTGAATTATAATTTTGGTGTAATATAAGTAATATGGGATACTTAGGGTAACAATATTTTTTTAAGTAATCCGAAAATACCCATTTTCTGCCGACCAATCTAAGCTAAAGGTTCCAATAATCTTATTAGGGATGCTGAAGTCGCTGGATGCGGATAGTGTAAGACCGGCAATTGTGGAGATCTTTGGGGGAGGCCTTTGTCTAACAGAGCGTCTTTCGGCTGATGGGAATGAATGAATCTAAAATATACTGACCAAGCGGCATCTAAGTCGTACTTGAATCTATTCAATTTGTCATATTATTATGTATGTCACTAAAAGTCGGACCACGCAATTAAGTCGCAACATAAAGGTCGGTTTCATTAGGCTGTAAATCAAATTTCGAATGTACAGACGCATCAAGTATCTGTCAAATTTCCCCAACCGATAGTAAACCTTATGCTTAACTGATGAAGTCAAATTAAAAAACGAAAAGATAATGCTCATGGATATATCATCACCCGTACCATCTTGCATCAAATTTAAACGTTGTTTTTAAGAGTTTTGTAAAGAAAACCCGGGTTTCGGAGTTATATTATAAAAACGTAAATAATTAACCTAAAAAGTGTGATTATAGATGGTAGGTACCCTCAGAAAAAGATTAGTTAGGAAATACAAGGTGCCTGTTATTCTTATATATTCAAAGTGTAAAATAAGATCTGCTTACCTGAGTAGGAGTTATCCACGACTGTAACAAGTTAATCATTGGAGTAGACGTTAGTTCTATTGAATGTGTATGTAGATTTTTGTGTATCAAAAATGAACAATTGATACATCAGTTTTGCCGGACTGTCGGCGTCAGTCTGTTTACTTTACAACGTCCAATTATACAGAGAAATAAATTCACAAAATAACAACAAGTTATTTTTCTCAACACACAACACAATAAAAATCTCAATTCAATTCTCAACTGTAAAAATACAGACAAATGTCAGAAATATGTCTGGCGGGATTTAGGGATGAGATCGATAAACCATACTCTTTAGTAAGAAAATCGATATCGAGTCAATTAGTAATACTAAATTGATTTGGTTTACTGGTTTAATTTGAATTGTTACATTATTGAACGAAACGAAAGCAATGCTAATACATATAATTCGTTTAATGTTTTTGAAGCAAACGTTATAGTTATTTATTATACAAACTATTTGAATAACTGGTTTGTCTATTTATCAAAATAGTTTCTATTGCATTCACATCTCTATGGCCGTTTGTGTGACGAGTAAAACAATGTTTATACTTTTAAACTTTAAAATTAAATTCCCTGTTCAAACATCAAATCCATGAAGCGTAATGTCCTTAAATAATATGAAAATAATTACTAAACAATTATGATCTTGATGCATGAGATTTCTTGGTACCAGTTTTGATCATTTTCTTTTGACAGATTGGGTAACTGGATGTGCTGGCGTCTTTACGAATTCGATCATGTGAATTCATTCATTCGAAATATTAGGTCTTTACCTATGAAATTGCCGTTCTGCAGTACTGGCCATTTCAAATCAAAATAATTTTTGTTTGGCTAAGAATTCTAATTTCAAATTAATTTTATTTTAAAAACATGGATTCTTTTTTCCAAAAGTAGTCATTTCTTTATTGATTAGTGTTACATTTTCATCGCATTTCAATCTTTTTCGTCATCATGGATACGTTAAAAATTCGAGTAATTATGGAATATGAGTACCGTCGTGGCAGCAACGCGGCACAAGCGGCACGCAACATCAACGACGTTTACGGAGCTAACACTACAAACCAACGCACCACCTGTTATTGGTTTGCTCAGAAATCAGAAATCAGAAATCATTTATTTTGCAAAGAATGTGGGTACAAAATAAGGTGTTCACATTTTAACAAATAGCTCTTCCGCATTCTACCTTACGGCATGCAAAGGTAATAAGTAGGTATATAATTTTCTAGATCCACTCAGTTGAACAAAAAAACAAAAGTATATAAACAAAGTACAGTGGATGGATGGAACAAATATCATTCATGCATGAATACAATAAATAAAACAATAATCTTATTCTAAAAATAGTAATAAACAAAATAAATAATTAAATTTGCACCAAAATTAATAGATTACCTAATACAACATTATAAACTCTTATCAGTCAAAAAATCATGTACTGAATAATAGCATTTATTTATTAATAATGATGTTAGCCTCTCCTTAAATATACTTGATGACTGATCTTTAATAGTATGGGGAATTTTATTATATATGACGGGCCCCATTGACAAAATACTTTTTCTCAATAATGCTGTTTTGTGCCTACCTGTGTACATTAGATTTTTATATTGTGATCTAACAGATCCTGGCCGTGTTCGTATATCTTCCCTTAGGATAAATAGGTGTCTATTAGTTCTAACAAATATTGCAACTTCAAGTATATACAAAGATGGAAAGGTGAGTAATTTTAGAGACTTGAACACAGGTTCACAGCTGTCGGTATTATTAAGACCAGTCATTGATCTTATGCAACGTTTTTGAGCTTTAAAAATCCTCTCCCTCTCAGTACAGTTACCCCAGAAAATAACTCCAAATCTCAAAACTGACACAACTATACCATGGTATGCTGCCAGCACAGTGCGAGTGTTTATTTTTTTTGATAAGTTATATAGTACGTATGCTGACTTACTTAACTTCTTACATACTTCCTCAGAATGCGGTTTCCAAGTTAGTTTATTATCAATTAAAATACCGAGGAATTTTGTAACATTTGTTGAGTTTACTTTTTGTCTATTGAATTCCACATCATAATGTTCAGCACGTAGGCGCTGATGAAAATGCATAATTTGTGTTTTTTGGAGATTAATGATTAAATTATTTTGATTTAGCCAATTAATTATTCTTTTCAATGTATTATTAATGTCTGTTTCGTAGTAATTTTTATTGCCGCATTTTACTATAGCCGTACTATCGTCTGCAAATAACACCATAGGTTGTTGAATGTGACGAGGCAAGTCATTAATGTATAAAATAAATAACAAAGGTCCAAGTACACTTCCTTGGGGAACACCAAATTTGACTTCTCTATAGTGAGACAGATATTTATATTCTTTTTTTGTTTTTACACAAATCCTCGATATTTCTGTACATTGCTTTCGATTAGTAAGGTATGACTTTATCAGACTCAAGACATTTCCTCTGATGCCGTACGTGTAAAGTTTGTTAACGAGAGCGTCATGGTTTACGTAATCGAATGCTTTCGTCATATCAGTATAGATAGCGCACACGGGAGTTTTAAGGTCAACACTTGGCATTACATTATTCAGCAGATCGTATATTGCCATATTAATATTTTTATGTTTTCTGAACCCCTTTTGTTCATCACATAAGATTTTATATTTAGTTAGGAATTTATCAACTGTCTCGTATATAATTTTTTCAAAAACTTTGGAAAACACAGGAATTAATGCCACTGGCCTATAATTAGCCATGTCTTCTTTGTTATTCTTTTTATACAGTGGTTTTATAATTACTTTTTTGAGATTACTGGGGAAGATACCTGAGCTAATACTTATATTCATAATGTAACTTAGTGGTACCGCTATTATATCGGCCACAAATTTAACTACAGAAGTGGTAATGCCATCATAACCGTGGCTTTTTTTGTTTTTTAATAATTTTATAGCACTAGATATATCTTGTGGCACCACTGGTGGCATGAATATTGAGTTCGGGTTATTGGCTATACTAGTTATGTTTTCCACTTTTGTTTTTCCGCTTGCTACATCTTGTACTTGATCTACAAAGAAATTATTAAAAGATTCAGCTATATTTTGCGGGTCTTTAATTATGGAATTCTGACTGTTGATTTGTAATATAGGATCTTTAGTAAATTTAGTTTTATTAATAATTTGCCATGCTGCTTTAGTCTTATTCTCGGAACTGTTTATAATATAGTTATTTTGGGCCTTTTGGGTTAGCCGAATAATTTTTTTGAGTCTTTGTGAATATGTTTTGAAAATAGATTTATTTGTTTGCGAAGGTGATCGCCTATACTTCCACAGTAGATTTCTTTGTTTCCGACAGCAAATTCTAATACCCCGAGAAATCCACTTAGTCTTTTTGTCAGGTTTAACAATTACCCACTGTAACGGAAAGCAGAGATTGTATAATAAACAAAAAATGTCGATGAAATTGTCATAGGCTTTATTAGCGTTTTCTGTACCAAATACGTCTGCGAAAGTAAGACACTGTAAATGATTTTTAAATTTTAACAAATTTTCCTTTGTAAACTTACGTTTCTGTACTCTCCAAGAATTAATAATGCATGTTTTTTTAACTGGGATTTTTAGTATTTGAGCTGTGTGGTCCGATAAAGCAAGGTCTATTATCTCACTATTGCATTTCTGCTTAGAGTTATGCGCCATATTATCTAGGCAAGTTTTGCTCATTAGTCTTGTTGGTTGATTTATCTCCAATTTAAGATTGTAACTGAGAAGTAGAGATTCAAAGTCCAAAGTAAATCTATTTCTTTTCATTATGTCTATGTTAAAGTCCCCACACAGAACCACCTTTTTATTTGAATTAGTGCAAACAGTTTTTAATAGAGAGTCTAGGTTGTCATAAAAAAGACTTATGTTCGACCAATTAGGCGGACGATATATGCATATTATTACAGTATTTTGCTTAACTAGTTCTAAAGCACAACATTCTATCACTCCCGCCACTGAGAAACCCGCTATGTTCTTTAATTCTTTGTATTCATAGGTATTCTTAATTAGAATGCAGGAACCTCCACGTTTTTGTGTTTTTCTTGCATAACACGCGCCTATCTTAAAGTTAGGTACGTCGATCAAGTTTTCATGACCAGCTATTATGAAATGTTCCGTTATACAGATCACATCTAAATCTATTTTCTTTTGTAACAATTCATGAACATGTACTGACAATAGGTCCGATTTATTGAGAAGACCAGCTATGTTTTGGTGCAAAATGTGTAAGTGATTATAAAAGAAAAAACTCATTAGGTTGAGTCAAATTGCCATTAAGTGGTGCCTCTATTGATTCCACGTCAATTGATAGACCATTTTCATCATCGCTATATACAAATTCATTTAACATTAGACTAAGATTTGAAAGTATAATTGACATACCGTAATTGTTAACATATCCACTTTTTTGCCAGAACATTTTGAAATCATAAGATAGATAATAGTTTGAATCGAATAAATACGCAAAATTATGAGTGCAATTATCTAGGTATAATAGGCTATTAAATGTCTCTATTCTTCCGTTATACATTGTTGAGAAGTTGTTCAATTTGAATGTAGGTGCACATATAATAACATTTGTGTGCTGTATCTTCACAAGAGTTTCTCGTATATAAATTGTTAAGTCGATATAGTTGTTCGTTCGTCGAAAATCCTCTTCGCCAATTAATATTAGGCAGAAGTCCTTCATTGTGTAGTATTTTAATTTTTGATCAATGTTATTAATAATTTTCTTTATCCCACAGTTAGGGGATAAGTAGTGGCAAATTTCGTAGTTTGGGAATGAATCTTCTGCAATCGCTAGTATCTTGTTGTTTTTATTACTACTTAAGATACACACCTTGTGTCTTCCAGTGATGTTTCTTTGTTGATTATAACTCTGTTGAGGAAACTGCTCTAAGTTATAATTAGAATCCTTAGAAGCCTCAGCTACATTGGGCGCTAGTTGATTTTTGAGTAAGGGTTGGCATGTATTTATGGTGTTGTTTGTTTGTGTACCTGTATTTTTAAACTCGGTTTCGGAGGTAAATATGATTTCTATCTCTTTGCTTGAGCTGATATTTCGTGCTATTTTTGGTGGTGGCTTCCTGAGTACTGTTGCCTCTGAGCTGCCGATTGATAAAGCTGAGTTGAAAGAGTCATCCACAGAATCAGCTGGTGTTTGAATGAGAGCATCCTGTAGGTGAGTCGTCGTAGGAGAGAGATGCAATCGAGCCGGTGTAGAGGAACTGTCCGTTTGAAGTTTATTTCGTTTTCTCGCAGATCTCGGAGAAAAGCACTTTGTGTCTAATATATTTACTTTTTTAAAAGTTTCTATAATTTTCTGACATTGTCCAATGTCCATTTTTAGTCTAAAATTTTCGCTATTCAAATTTTCAATTTCTATATGTGCACTTTTGAGCTCCATATTTAGTTTTTTTATTGTGTCTTTAAGACTCAGAACAGCGTCGCTGTCATTAAGTGACGTATTTGGCAGACTCATCATTGTTGTATCTGATAATGAGGTGTTTGTGCTCATGTTAGCATTAAATATACTGTCCATTGAAATTGCCCTCGGAGGTTTGCGAAAAGTAATATTTTCTATTTCAGAATTTTCCATAATGGAAAAAAAAAAAAAAAAAAATAGAAATAGAAAAACAATTTAAACAAGCTAAAAATCAGAAGAAATACTCCAATTTCGAAGCTAAAGTTCCTGTAAGGCACAAACAGGACTTGAAAAGCTACAAAAAGTGTTATTGCTTGTGGGGTTTGAACTCGGACTCGAGAGATTACGCCGAGTTGTACTAGTAACCACTAGACCAAGTGTACGATACAATGGTTGACGAAATTGTTGATAGCTTCCTTACAGAGTCTGTAACGAGTCGCCGATGTAGTTGTGGGTTGGGTTGGTACCGTTATCACACAGTCCAAAGTTCACTTTTACGTTCACTTTTAAACAAAATATGAGTTCGTTATTTTTTATAAATGATGTTTTCATATAGTTCCACTGGGTGTATCACTACAACTTTTTCACAGATTGTTACTTGGATGTTGCACTTTCTAATTGTGAATACTTTATATCAAATGAAGTACTTTTGACAACTATATTAAATTAAAATTGCTGGAAGAACTGACAGTAGGTCTGCGCTTGGTTACGGCTCGAGCCGAACCCTCTTCGCTCGCTTCCGTTCTGGAAATTTCGACCTGAAAAATGAACCTCGCGGTCGTCCGAAGACTTTGGTCGACAATGACGAATTAAAGGCGGTTGTGGAAGCTGATGATACACAATCTACGGCTGAATTAGCAGCAGCTTTCGACGTTAGCGTCAAAACAATATTGGTCCATTTGCGTCAAATTGGCAAGGTAAAAAAGCTTGACAAATGGGTGCCCCACGAACTCAATGATCGCCAGCGCGAAGTACGCGTCGAGACGTGCCTTGCACTGCTCAACAGACACACAAATGAAGGAATTTTGAACCGCATTGTTACCTGCGATGAAAAATGGATTCTGTTTGATAACCGCAAGCGCTCAGCAAGTTGGTTGGATCCTGGTTCAGCACCTAAACAATGCCCTAAACGAAAACTTACCCCTAGAAAAGTGATGGTCACTGTTTGGTGGTCTAGCGCCGGTGTGATTCATCACAGCTTCTTACCAAACGGGGTGAGCATTACTGCAGATGTGTACTGTGAAGAACTGAGCACAATGATGGAGAAGCTGGCGCATCTCCAACCAGCATTGGTCAATCGCTCGTCTCCGCTGCTCCTGCACGACAACGCGCGACCTCATACTGCACAGCAGACGGTCTCCAAGTTGCAAGAACTGGGGTTGGAAGCTCTCCGTCATCCGCCCTACTCACCAGACCTTGCGCCTACAGACTACTACTTTTTCCAGAATTTGGATAACTTCTTGGCGGGAAAAAAATTCAATACCCGAGAGGCAGTACAAAATGCCTTTGAAGAATTTGTTGCCTCCCGTCCAGCTGATTTCTTTAAGAAGGGCATCAATAAACTGCCACTGCGATGGCAAAGATGCATTGATTGCATGGGTGATTACTTCGATTAATACAAATAAAAAAATTCATGAAAAAAATTCGTTTAAATTTTTTCATACAAAACGGCAATTTCATAGGTAAAGACCTATTATTAATGCCTCCTGGAAACTTTGCCCTACTCTCTTTCGAACATAAATTTAGCATTCATAACGTGGTTAACATTTGTTGATATAACGTACCTTGCTGTGTAAAGTACAGTAGCTTATCTAAAGTGACATTATGCGGTAATGACCCCGAGAGGACGTGCTTTGAAATATTAATAATAACTATGTTACAATTATTCAAATAGCAGTACTAGTTTTGATTGTAGTTATTTAGTTAATTTGTTTTTATTGAAACATCTGGTCTACACCTTAATTTTACCTGCAAGTTATTCCATACTAGCTATGCCCCGCAGTTTTACCCGCATTACACTTTATAAATTAGTGCCTATATGTTAATCCAGCGTGTCAGCTAACTCCATATCAAATTTTATTATAATCGCTCCAGCCGTTGGGACGTGAAGAAGTAACAAACATACACACTCACACCGTTACACACTCACAAACTTTCGCTTTTATAATTAGTGTGATTAGTAGGATGGCCGCATCAGAATTATCAGCGCTACAGTAGTAAAAAGTGGCAGTTATTAAAATTATTGTTTCTTGGTAATATTTATCTAATTTTATTAATAACCTACCTAGATATCCTTATTATTTATAACGAAATTCTGGCAAATAAATGAACTTATCGCATTAGGTAGGCACTTTCTAGATTTATAATAGGACTCTTCTTAGGGATCTTCAAAATTTGTTTCGGGAACAAACCTGCGCGAATGCAGGTACGCTCGCTCGCTCACCCGCGCTCCGCAGTGACCGGAGGACAAACTAAGAAATATGTATCCTATTTTCAATAACAATCCCATCGTTGTTGGTAAATATGGTTGAAGTTTGTTCATATGTACGTCCACACAAATAATATACGACGTCCAATCAATCATTTTTGTTTTTGTGTGAACAATCTGTCTTTACACTGTGATTCACTGAGCTAAGCTGATTATAAACTAAGTGTTGAGCACGTGCCATGCTTGTAAAGTTGACACTTTGACATCGTCTTTATTACATACACAGTAAGGGTGATTCTCGTATTTCAAATGTATCTATCAACCGGCGTGACATCAACTGTACGTCCAACTGTTCTGATTGTGAGTAGAAGCTTTATGTTTGATATATGTATGGTAAAGCTTTCACAAGAGTCCATACTTAAGAGGCCGAAAAGACTTAAGACTATTGTCTATGATGTCAAAAAGTTAATTGGATCAAGCATACAGTGTTTGAGGTAACTAAAATCCAAATTAGTTGTTCAGAATCGTTAAATATTAGGTTACGCTCAACTTATAAATCAACGATATCGCCCCCGATTCTATGTTATATCAACTAAACTAATTTTAATATCAATGCTTTTCTTTCTAAAATAAGCACTGTCTTATAAAAAGCATCTATAATTATGTAAATTTAGTTTTGGCGTGAAATACTGTTGACGAGCTTTGCGCCCGGCGCGCTGAGTAAATAATTATACGCAGTTTTAGTAAATTTGAATTTTATAGCATTATTCGCATTGCAAAGCGTTAATCTAATCTCAAAAATGGAACTCATAAATTTAATCGTCCGGCGGATCTCGAACCTGCACCATCTACCAATCCGGAGTAGGCGGTCTCCGTTAAGCTACGAACGATACACGCTGGCAGAACAAATTTAGGATTCCCTTGCTAATACCCTTCCGGAGGATGTAGGTATTATGCCCTGGATTGGTACATGGTGCAGGTTCGAGACCCATCGGACGATTAAATTTATGATTTCCATTTTTGAGAGATTAGTAGTTTGACAGATCTATGCGTGCACTGTTTTACATACGTGTTATAGAGTAATTTATTATGCCAACAACGTCGATCGTAAAAACGGCAAACAAATAAAAAAAAAACTCTTAATCTTTAAATGCGTTTCTTGGAAAATGAAAGGAAGTTAGTTAAACATGGATATTGGACATATAATATACGTATATGGTTTAAGCCCACCCTCAACTCTATTGCCCGGTAGGCAATGCAAGCTTGTAAGACCAAACATGTTAAAAAAATATCCTCATATTTGGGCTAACTTATGTTTGTACTATACAGTACTGTACAGACTCCAGCTCTCTCAAAGATCTAACATAGCTCAATTTTTGTATCATCAACTGTTAAAACTAATGCATGTACCTTTAAGAGAGAAATAAACGATTATATCCGATTATATAATTCTGATGTTACCGACATTACTGGTTCTGTTCCAGCTTATTCGCTGCTTTTATAAAACACTGTATTAATATGATTCAAACAAGATTTTTTATTAATAAAATACCCGGTTAACGTGTTTGGTAAATGCTCGCCTTTGACGCCGCAGGTCGTGAGTTCGATTTTAGGAAAGGTATTTGTGTGCATGAACATGTCTGTAAGTCCTGAGTTCGGGTGTAATTATCTATATAAGTATGTATTTACAAAAGAAAAGTAGTATAATAATATGTAATACGTCAGTTATCTGGTTACCATACACACAGCAGAAGATCTGCTTAGTTTGGGACCAGATGGCCGTGTGTGAATAATGTCCCAGGATAATAATATCCCAGGATATCATTTTGGACGTTACTTTGTAATTATTTTCATTAATTTCGTTTACTATGTTTTGAACGTTATTCATAGCAAATACTAACATATAAAAAGTGAAACAGCATACTCAGTAGTGTTGGCTACAAAGATTAAGAAATTATGAAATTTATTCAGCACTTGGGTATTAACATACACTTGTACTTGTCAAGCTCACAATGCAGTACCTACATAAACATAGTCGAATACAGTATAAAAATTACAAAAAAATAATTAGTCCGTCCGTTTTATCAGAAATAATTTTTTAAATCCTAAAATAAATAACAAGTTACTAATCTATTATTTTGAAATTTAGTGTACTGTATTAAAGTTAAAGAATTGAAGGCAATAGCTTTAAATTTGGCTAGCGTAGAAGGCTCTTAACCAGTAGCTTAAATTAAACGACTAATACCTGAGGCCACCCTTTTGGGGTTCGGGCCACAGCTCAGGGGGCCGCTGAAGCAAAAGGACAGAATTCTAAGAGAGGGTGTGATCAGTTGCACGGGATCACCAATGACGTGTTAAGGGGCCAAAGCGATCCTCGCCGCTGAGGAGCCTACCCTAGCTAACCTGCGGCTTTCTCTAGCTACCTAGGTGGACGACCCGGAGAAGAAAGCCACAAAGAAACTCCGGGCTTGCTTTATGCGTCTTCTTTTGCTTTTTGTTATCGTTTTTTTTTATATCATGTATTTTCTTACATTGTGATGGACGTAATTTAGGCTAATGCACGCATAGAACATTTGTCATCTAATGAATCCGAAGTCAAACAATGAATGAAAAAATAAATTAAATACTTGTCATCCTCTTAAACTAGTACCCACATTTAAGCTTTGTTTTATAATGTAATGAACTAGATACAGTGCAGAACACATGCAGTAATAGATGCGATGTTGTAATTTGTGTTTTGTTAATTGGAATGAGAATCATGTTAAACGTATCACCTACCTTTCTCTCTGGAAAGTAATTTTCCAGTAACTCTTGCTAACTGGCATTATTTAAAACCGATTTCCTATAGACTTATATTCGTTTTCCCATTACGATCATCATCATCAACCTGATATTGTCCACTGCTGGACATAGGGCACCCCCAAAGGCTTCTATATTTCTATTTGAAGGGGGTTGCCGTAGTCACCGCGATTGGCATGCGAGTTGGTGACAGTGACAGTTGGTGGCAGTTCGATGGTAGTTATACAGAAGGCGCTGCTGACCGACTACCTGGTGTATCCTTTAGTCGCGATTGAAACACATATTTCATACTTAGACTCCCGCGCAGGATTTTCCGCCGAAGTTTCCACCTTTCCACAAATCTTTGTTGACATTACAAGTATTTTCAAATATTTCGCAAAGTCTCCATAGAGATTTTGCGAAATATTTTACATACCTAAATATATTTACGATCACCGTAGCCTAGTTGGTAGTGCTCCTGCCTACGAAGCTGGTGGTCCTGGGTTCGAATCCCGGTAAGTGCAAATATTTGTGTGATGAGCACGAATATTTGTTTCTGAGTCATGGATGTTTTCTATGTATTTAAGTATTTATCTATCTATATAAGTATGTATAGCGTCGCCTGGTACCCATAGTACAAGCTTTGCTTAGTTTGGGGCTAGGATGATCTATGTGACATTGTCCCTATATATTATATACTATATATTGTCCCCTATATATATTATATACTATATATTTAGTAAACATATATGGAAGTTCGTCACTACTTGCAAATTACAATATCTAACAGTATTGTACACGTTATAAGGACGATAAGTAATATTCCAATAGCTACTTATGTTCAATTTGAACTTTTAACACGATATATAAACAAAATGTAGTGCGTGGGTGTTTAAGTTAAATATTTTGTCATTTGCTAACGGAAATGTGGTAATTTTGTCATGCCTATGATATCACGCAGATCGTTGCTACAGGATTTCATAGTCCTTTCTACGGAACCACCTTCCACGTGATGAATACTTTCTATCGTATATAGAATAGAATTGAAAATATCTTTGGACGAAGTTATTATACATTACACTTAACTGTCATAAAAAATGTCGCGATTTACAAAGGATTCAATTGATATGGTTTACATGAGTATTTAAACACCAGTCTTTTCGAACAAAAGAGTTAGGTTCTCTCATAGGTCTAATTTTTAGGAAAAGCCTGCGCGTTCTAGTACCTACGTACCATCACCGGACACTGGCCACTTAAAAAACACTTCCATATCATATTTAGGTATAACGTATAGTCCTCTGTGCAGAGCGTGCATGGACTCCAAGGAAACGTTGACGCTTGTACAGACGCCAGCATCGTTTCCTACTACTAAACTAGTGGGTATGTTTTCCGCACTTAAGTTCTGAAGTTCTTCAGGGCATCCGTAAAAGTACTTGGCCATCGCAGGCTTTTCTTTCACATTTTCGGGATGCCTGTGCACTCGAGAAGTACAGACGCCAGCACATCAAGCTACCCCAATCTGTCAAATTTCCCAGTGGAAAGTGAACCTTATACTTTTGTGATAAAGTCGAAAATCTATGAAAGAGGTGGGTTGGATGGAAGGAGGGCCACCATAGCTCACGGCAACGGTATGCGAAATCCATTGCGTTACTTTTGTTTCTTTAAAGTATGCCTCTTAACTTATTAAGTATCACTTATTGTTATAGTTTAACTTATTCCTTAATGTTTGGTTTGTATGACGTACTTTGCTGTAATTTGCTTTTGTTTCATATTCATAGGATGTCGACTTTACATTTTTAATTGAAAAAACACAAACGGCCAAATTGATGCCTATTATCTATTTGAATTGGTTACTATACGATGTATCGAAACATTTATTATAATTTATTACTTTTCAAAACACGTGTCCCATAAATAACGACCAATACATTAGAAGATCAAACAAAACAGAGTTGTTTCAACAGTCGTGATAATCCTGCTTATGAATACTAATCATATGAACTAAATATCCAAATCGGAATGCGGGCTGGTGAACATTCAGTACAGCAATGTGAACACGTCTTACATTTATAATATTCTTAGCGATTTGTCGTTGACTACATAAAGTTGGAGAAAGGATAAAACTACGATAACTTTAAAGAAAGTAAATAAAGCATGACTTAGAAACCGGATCAACATTTTTTTAACAATAATATAGAGGCGTTCTTAGCCAGATGCTCTCGCCAATCCGTAAGTGATTGGCGATGTTAAGCAACCAGGATCGGGGTTAGTCCATAGATGGATGACCGCAACCGGTGACGGTTGCATAGTGGTTTGATTTCTGAGCGTTTCTGTGCTACGGCGGGCATGTTAAGCTGTAGAACCCGATTGTAGCCGTTAAGCAACAGTTGTTAAGCCCTGTCAGAGACCTAATGGGCGACTTGAACAACTCTGACATTAGGGTAACCACATAAATAATAACTCAAACATTTATGTTATACGTTTGTTTCTAGAACTTTAGTCTCTAAAAAAGTTTGTCGTAATTACATTTTTACCGTATTTATCGCGATCTGATAACAATTTTAAACAACAAGAATTGAAGTAACTTTTGAGTAGGTGATTATCAGCGAAATAGGCGATCAGCTACTGTGCGTCACAAAAAGAGACTATTGTTATAAATAAATCATTAAAGTACTAATTGCAATACGATTCCACTATAAATAAAAACAAATGAAGAGCCTATTCAACACTGTTTAAGTTAATCCTTCTTTTGTTTTATAACGATTTTATAGATACCTTAGCAAACACCTGTACAATGGGGCTAGTAAACATATAAAGATTTATCATCTAACGTAAATCCTGCATCAAAGGTTTGCTCAAAATTGGCTCTTAAATCTGGGCTATGTAGCTACTGAAGCACTCCGTCATATCCAGTTTAAATTACGTATAAACACAACACGATCCAACTATATATTTACTAACCTGACTATGTTCTCTTACATAAAAGCATGTAGGTACCAAAATTTCTTACACGTATTTTTCTATCATGGGAGATTCTGGTGATCTGTAGTACAAGCTTGCCTCGTTCAGGCACCGGTCTCTTCGAAATGATATTATTATATACAGAATTACTAATATTCTGTTGGTAATGTATTTTAAGTCACCGACATAGCCCGAAGAATTGCAAAGCTAAGGCGGCAATGGACGGGGCACATAGCTCGTAGAACTGGCGGCCGCTGGGGCAGAACGGTATTCAAGTGGCGACCACGAACCGGAGGCAAAGCGACCGAAGAAGGACAAGACGCAGCGTGGACAAGCCCCTTACAAAATGGACCGATGATCTTGTGCGGAACGCTGGAAACCGCTGGATGCGGATAGCGCAAGACCGGCAATTATAGACATTCTTGGTGTAGGCCTTTGTCCAGCAGTGGACAGTGGACGTATTTCGGCTGATATGATGATGATGATGAATGTATTTTATGTACGTGAAGATACAGAAGGAAATTCGATTTTGAATATGCGTATTTCGCTAAATGAGCGACAAGATTGAGATTAATTGGCAAGCTCAAACTCCTTATGGATCTTTTCCACCCATATTCCTGTTATACATTCTATATACAAATATTACACGTTCAATGGTGTAGGATACGTTTGTGTATCACGACTGATACATAAAAAATTGACATACTTTATCCAAATAAATAATATCACGGGCATAAGGCACGCATACGATTGGCATAGACATAGACTTTACGATAATATCTCAGATTAAAACATAACATTATAGACGGTATCTATAACTATACTCTGAATGATTGAATACCTAGTAGCAACGGTCTGCCAAATGTAGATTGCACGATAAGAATGTCACAACTAGATTTGATAGGTCGTTAGGTCATTGTCTAAAATTGTGATGCTATCTGGAGCAGTCGAATCAATAAAATTGCTATTACTACTTAGTTGTTTTACGACCGCAAGGCAAGGTTAATAGGCCTATGTCATATCCATCCCTATTTAAAATAGATCGTCTGCTCTCTAATGCGGGGTTTACACGTCTCGATTTTCACCGCGCGGTTTAATGTTTCTCAAATCGCCTCACCAAGCCACATTGCTGGGTCATTTACATAGGTGACTAAAATCGCACACGGCCTAGTTGTTTCCTTCGAAAATTTTGAGCAGAATAAGTGTTCGTAACTTGGAATAATAGGTATGTAAATACATAACTTGCGCGAATCACTCATGCCTCCACGATGAACACCAATTGGCTACAATTAAGCCGGAAACCGACTCTTTGACACTGCTACCAAGCCATTTGGTGGTAAAGGTGGTCACATACACACCATCTCACCTCTCATGTAAGCACGGACGTCGTCGCAGGAACGTTTTACACGATCTGGATGACGGGATCACCATTTACCTAGAGCTAGTCAAGAGACACTTGTTTCGTTACACACAAACTGATATGTCATACTCGCCAGCTGAGAGGACGACTGCAAAAGCATTGCGACCACCTAATCCTCCATGACCCTTTGTTTGCGTCAATCGGTCGCGCGTATTCGAATTCCTAAGGGGGTATCTTCCGGCGTGGGTACTTAGTTTGAAAGTCTTATTTGCTAGACGGCTTAAGCATACGCTTGCCTCTATAGTACAGTGAAGCAGTGAAAGGTGAAAAATTGCTTGACAAAACACAGGTTACACAATTGTGGCAACTAGCCAAGTGGATTATTAAATCCTGCGACAAATCATGTTTGCGTTTAATTGACGTGCCTGAAATTACAACCTGCATTATTCCCAACGGGGGGTGAGAAAATATAATATCATGCATCATTCTCACTCAAGGAGTTTTGAATAGCTTCTTTACCAAATGTTACGCAAATTTTTAATTACAAGATGACCAAAACCTTTCAATTAGAGGATGTGAATGAGCTGCCCTAAATACGTAACCAATGACCCGGATCGTCACTCCCCTGATACTTGCACAAGCACAGCTGACACAGACATGAGTACTAAAAATTCCACTTGATAAGATGTTGATTCAGGATAATGTTTGTGACGTATATTAGTAGTTATTTGATTTTTTATAGTAGGGAAGCGAACATTGCAGACATAAAATCACCGGATAAATGAAATAGTATTTAATCTATCTCAATTTAACTTTATTGGACAAGTATTAGACGCATTACCCAGATAAAACGGTTAATAAACAAAATTATATATTCACTACATTGCGATGACATTAAGGCCATGATAATCTGCTAAGCATCAGCAAACAATTTCTTAAATAATGATACAACCCAAGAGCATTATAATAATCTAAGTATTGTTTTAGCATGGAGTAAATAAATGTATATAAATATCATTTATTTACACTATTTCGTGTTCAACCAAATTTTGTAATTCAATTGAAATTCCCATCATGGACCTTAAGTATCATCAATTGAGTACTACTGGCGGTTTTGTAGTAGACCACTTTCCATCAAAACTTTACAATAATTGTACGCAAATGAGGTCATAGTCTAAAATGTTCAATCTAAAATCTATCACACGTTTATTTCAAAGTGAACTAGAATTATGATTGTTAAGTGGTAGGGAACTCTACCACCTAGATTCTAAAAACTAAAATTAAATTTTACTATCAGCATTTTACCATACATTTTAATAAATGAACACCATTTTCATCAGTTTCCGTGCCACAATACCTCAAATAACTCGCAACACTGGTTTCACGAAATTTTAATTACAGCGCGGTCCAAAAATCTCAATCAGGATGGTTTGAATGACGCGTCCCATATTTGTGGCCGATGATCCGCGTCGTCGCACCCGTGTTGCGACAGATGACAAAGCGCCACTGTTTGTCGTTTCAGGATATATACTGTGGATCGACAAAAATACAACAAGTAAACTGTTTTTATAATTGGAAACTAAATGCTGTCAATTATAACAACCAAGCACTACCTTAAAGCCGACTGGTACGTAACAAAATTGAACTTATGAAAATAAGCCTCTATTCAAATTTCGAATTATTTACACCTTTTTGAAAATAGAAAAGAAGCAGAATATTATACGAAAACAAAATGATAATCAAACGTTAAGAGGCTTGTAGTGCTTAACTTGAGAATAGTATTGATAATTTTATTTTAAAAGTTTTCTGATTGTCTTTGGTATGTTACTATACTATTTAGTGGCACACCAAATCAATGATGACTTACAGTTATGACCACGATAACTGTCACGCGTAGATTTTGTTTTTCTCTTAAAAATACTAATAGTTCTTCGCCAAAGAGCATATTATTGACTAAACTTTTGTATGGTTAATGATGGAATCCATGGGCCCCCCCTGTGATAAAGGTATATATAGTATTTAAACGTGAATAACGAAAATCTTGAAGACTTAGTGTCTCGCTACTAAAATATTTATTGATGGAAATTAATAAAAATTTTAACCTACATCTGAGTCACAAGCCTCAGACTGTCGAGTGTTCCCTCCTCTACCACGCGATGGACCCGGTTTCCGCACAGTGAATTCATGGAATGCTAAGAATTAGGTCTTCTCAATATAAAGACAGTTTGTCAATAATGGTAAAAAATTAAAATAGAACTACTCGTAATACCATTGACACGTGATCGAAAAACAAATAATTATGATTATACAAAAATGATTTTTTAACCTTTTTTACGAACTTTTATTCCATTTTCTATATAAAACCTTCTAAATAGTTAATAATTTAAATAAATGGGCCGACGATTAATCATCTGGACATAGATGTCGTGCCTATTCTAAAATTCATAGCCGCGAATTGAGGCCGTAGCATTTACATATTTTGTATGGATGTACACAACACTGGCGACATATTATTATATGCTTCGGCCATCCTGGGACATTAGGATTCTAAAATTTACGAAAAAAAAAATAACAATTGACTTTTTTTTTAATATTTATTACAGAAAGTAGGAAAAGCCGTTTTACATACTTCGGTATTTATTTTGCACAGTGCCAAATATATACTTGTTCTGCACTTATTGGACTTCTATCTCAAAACAAAAGTGAAAAACTTTTCTGGGAGCGGCTTATAATAAATAAAAGAAATACAGGAGCGAGATAGCTGTGCCTTAAATTATGGGCCTTGAGCAGATTATACAATTTATAGCGTTCCGTACCCAGAGGATAAAACGGGACCCACTATATATATTACTAACTACACTATATAACAAAAGAATACTATTGCTAAGACTCCACCGTCTCATGAACCGAGATAGTTTGACGGTTGATTTTTTTACTGATGATGTATTTCTGTTGTCGCTATAATAATAAAAACTAAAATACTAGAATAAAATAAATATTTAAGGGAGCTCCGAAACAACATATGTGATTTTTTTAGCATTTTCATAGATAATAATATATAAAACGGAAACCTTCGTGTGCGACTTTGACTCGCACTTTGCCGGTTTTCTCTTTTTAGTTTCACAGATTGTATAACCAATCAATGCAATGTTATCTGCATAATACTAAAAGCTATTTAATCTAGTTAGTAGTTACCAACATGTCAACACAAGAGATAACGAATTATTTTACAAACAAATTATATCATTAACCCCACCGCAATTATAAATCAAATACAGATTAAATCCGCAAAGTAATTGAAATCAAAATGTAGGTTAGTATAAGTCTTAATTTGTGGCCAAATTGTACAACCTCGATCGCAAATGGCACCATTAAACACTTTAAAACGATCTTTATGACCGTTAAACTTACATTTGAAAAGAAAACGACGAGTCTTACATCTTGCATTGAAACAAGATTGATTTGTTCGACGTAATTATGATAAATCTATAAATAATTTCTTGTTTGTATGTAATTTTGTACAATAACGGTTAAGTTTATTTGCTCGTCGAGGTTTGATTATGCTATTGGGTCTGCCTATGCCATTGTGTTGCCAAAGAGGTGATAGTCATGTGATGAGTGAAATCGTTAAGAATGTTTCAAGCACTTATATAGAATTCATATTAAAAAAATAATAAGTAAGAGAAATCAGGCGTTCAATCCTTCATGGACCATTCTCAAGATATGCTAACTCGTCGAGTGCTCGAATATGCTGCATGAGTCGTATTCGAGCTCTGGACGAGTTATCATTCCTTAAGAATGGTCCATGGAGGACTGAAACACGCGTTGGGAATTGTACCGGCGGATGTGATTTGCATTTTATGTTGTCCTTCTTGCATGTGCATATTTTTTGCGGGCGAGAGGGCGGTGCATTTTACATCCCAGCTTTATTAAATCAAAATTCAGCGGAATTAACACGAAATAATAATTTTGTATTTTGAAAAATAAAAATAATATAAATAAAATATTATTCCCCTAGTGAAGGTTTACAATGACCTAACTCACTTTAAATGAGAACTCTTCTTCATATAAATGTCTTTCTTATACCTACCACAACTTCACTACCTTGATATTTGTTTTGAAATGTTGCGAATAACGTATACAATGCTATTTAAAAATAAATTCACTTCTTATACTTACAAAATATGCTAAATTAGACATTAAGAATTTACAATGGCCCCAATTCTAACCAACACCTATTAAGCATCACTTAATTTATAACTTATTATAGTCACGTAATATAAATACTAATAATAATTAATTCACTCGTCCGGACAAATGATTTGACTAGGTTGGCATTTCTAAAAATACTTTGTGGACTAAATCTGGTCTATCAGATTCCCAATTTAAATGCAGTCCAGCTCAAAGTATCGGAAAGACTTTCTTTATATTGAAATATGAATTGGATACAACCGTGATGAAGCTGTTTTTATAAGATTTGATAGAAATCTGTAGTGCTAACACTGCCTGACTATTTATTTGAATGCATTATCAAATAAATAGTCAGGCAGTGTTTTCAAATTGGAGAGAGATTCCGGAATTAACATTTTTTTTATTTCTATGTATACAAATAATATGAAAATTTTAGATTTAAATTTAATATTAAGTTATCTTATCTGAATTATGTATTATTTTAAGCGTTGATTTTATTTGTGTTTAGATGTTTTATTTTTATCATGTTATTATTATTATTTATTTTTTCGCTGTTAACTGTACTTTTGCATGTGGTGTTAACCAGTAAGAGATTGTTACATTTAAACAAGCATATTGTCATCACAAACGCATAATAGTATTAATGTAAACAATTGTTGGTTAATCAAATAAATAAATAAAACATAAATGAGGAAGTTTCAATGATGTTCCAATTCCAGGAAATCTCTACGAAAACCAAATTTGGTGGTAAGGATATGAGATGCGACGAAAATATATATATTGACCCTTCCAAGTTGCTTTCAAAGTTTAACCGTGTGGTTTCCGGCCGAGAAAGAACAACGGGTCCACCCCATACTACATCCCGTGAGTGTCGTAAAAGGTGACTAAGGGATCACTAGGTAATCGGGCAGTAGCGCATCCTGTGTACTAAATATCACCTAATTGCGGTCTCTAACTCGCATGCCAAGCGCGGTGACTACGGTGAACCCCTCCAAATGATAACGTCATGGAAACCTTTGGGGAGGCTATTGTCCAGTAGTGGACGATATCAGGCTGATGATGAACCAACGACGTTCTGTAGCTTGGTATTTAACTAATGACTTCAGTCGTAAAGATGACATCCAATTCCGACATTGATGCTGTGTACTCGTACTAACCTTGTAATACGGTACACGTGAACGGCTCGCCGGTACCCAGATAAACCCGGTGAGGTTTTCGTGGTACGGCATGCAATATTGTATAAATCTAATATAAGTTTATTGAAAATAAAAGACCTAAAAAAAAATGCAATTTGACATTGGTGGCAATTCTGTTTTAAACATTCTTATTTCTGCATGCCTCTTCGCATTTCAGTTGACACCAGTTGCACTCTTATGTTATATGTTTGCTTGTAATTTTAATTTAGAGGACCGACCACAATTACTAAAATGCGAAGTCATGGAGGTATAAGAGTGCTTAAAACAGAATTGCGACCAATGTCACCTTACACCAGTGGCGGAATAATACAATAATATCAATAGCATCTGACACAATATTTGTAAACGATGTATTGTTTAGGTGACTAACGGAAAATATTTCGGCAGATGTCGATTCATGCTTGTTAGACATGTCTAGGAAAAATAGCATTGTTGTAAGGTTTTGAATGGAAATAAGAAGTATTATTTTAATTTTGGAAATAACTATTGTTTATAATAGACAATCTTATACATACATGTTTTCCTCAATTTACTAGAAAACCTACTTCTTTCATTTGGTATTCATATTTAATTTCTTTTAGCTAAGATTTAATTTTGCTCTTTGTTTCCAAAATTAAAACTATATTGTCCATCGTGTGTTAGCATCTAATATTATATAGAATCGCCTTTATTATTTTCTTTTATCGGTCTCCTCGCTACAAATAATCAATACTTCGTTTCATAGAAACTACTTCATGATCTACGCTTTTTATGATTATAAATACAAAATCTGTTTTCGTTGAAAACTATTAAACTTAAAGAAGTTTACTGAAGAAATCAAGCATTACATGTAAGCAATAATTACGATGTAATATATGATTAAGATGTATGTACCTAAGAAGCGGATATCAAAATTTTAAGATACAATGTTATTTTTTTAACGGAAAAAATCATTAGGCGCGACGTGCACTTTTTGATTGAACAAAAGTCATAGAACTCGCGTCATCATGACGTCACGCTTCCCGTGAGCTATACCTGTGTATACTGTGAATATATGTACCTATATGTGTACTTTTGGGTGAACAATAAGCGTGAAACTCGCGTTATCGTCACGTCACGCATGTCACATTTAGGTTAGAAGTGTAAAAAATAGTTTTTACTTCTATCGGTAGGCCCAAAAGACTGCTCCGTATGATTTCTTTTATTAAATAAATACATAACCTGTTCTAGGCTAATAAACTCCTTTATATGGGGAGTTTACAAACTATATATGGCTCACAAAAATAGTTTTTCTATGCAGAAATCGAACCCGAAAGACGAGGCTGCCAAATTGGTATTGACACGTGCAGTATTAATTTCTCATAGACAAATTTCTATAGTTGTTCCTAAATTTCAGTCTCCATTATTTTCAACTAGCTGTGCCCCGCAGTTTTACCCGCGTTGAATTTTATAAATTATCATAGCTCCTCCCCCGTAGGTGATAGCGTGATAATATGTAGCCTATATGTTGACCCGACCTCTTAGTAATATTCATGCAAAATTTGAAGTAAATCCATGCAGTACTTTTTGAGTTTAGCCCGGACATACATACAGACAAACAGACACACAGACAAAAATTCTAACAACTATATTTTTGGCTTCGGTATCGATTTTAGATGACGCCCCAATTATCTTTTTTAAAAAATATTCAATGTACAGTTTTGACTTTCCTATGATTTTATTATATGTATATAGATTAGTTTATGTACTTATTTTGGCGCTCGAGTATTAAGTTGCCCATTAATAAACAATGGCTATAATACTAAGGCAGCTTTTCAATTCAAAACACACTATATATTTATTTGACAAGTGTAATAGGCTAGGCATTCTGTGCTAACTGAAATTTCAATAAAGGATTATCTAGGCTAAGTCACGAAGTGTGTTCTTTGCATATGCAACGTAACTTTAGTAAATAGTCTGACTATTGTACTAGATTTATAAGACCTTCAAATAACTATTGTGAGAAACTGTAGACATACCTGCATATATTAAGAAAAACAGGCCAAGTGCGAGTCGTAATACCAGGATAATAAAAAAAAGCCTTATAGGTAGATCTCAAATTTCCATTAAGAAACTTCTCTTTAAAAAATATAAGTTCAAGATAATTAAAAAACATAATCCTTTCTTATGTAATCTAGTAGTCAAATAAATCCAATCTTGTTATTTAATTATAATTTTACATAGTATACTTTATTGGTGTTTAACTTAATTTATAGGATTTCTTAGTTATAGTTATAGTATAAGCTAATATATGTATGCTATAGTCACCTGTAAGTGAAGAAAAACTCTGCTCACTATGGTTTGTTGATTCTCTAGATTTTTAACTGAACTTAAAAATTAATCTTGCCACAATTGACACACTGTCATCTGATCCCAAACTAGACAGAGCATGTATTAAAGCAACCAGAGAACTCATATACATATTTAAATACTTTAGATAACTTACACCCACCACAGAACAAATAATAAAAAAATTAATAAAAAAAAAAGAATGATTATCGCACAAATATTTGTCCTGGTTGGGATCGAACCTACCTCTGGCTTAGCAGTCAGGGTCACTAAACAACAGGATAACATCATGCTAGTAAAGATTGACACAATTATTGGTTTTATGTGGTTTAACTTAAAACGAAGTAATCAAACGGTACACACAAATTTCCGGCACTATCCACACTGTGCAATCAACCCAACTAAACATGAACCTTGTATTGCGATACATTAAAAGTGTGTTACATATAACTGTATATCCTAGCATATATAAGGTGTAACTTTTAAAGTGTGGGATATTTAAGCTCGAAAGCCTCATGAAACTGAAGAACTTGTTCATGATGGCAATAACAAAACGTTACTTCCACTACAATAGTTAATTTTGTTTCAACATTTTATTGAGTTCTTTGGCTTAACAAGTTTTGAGGGTCGATGTTGTGGGTAAATATCCCGCATAACGTGTGGGATATTAACTCGGTACATTTACTTGAGGACTTTGATAAGCTAAAGGTACAGACGCTAGCACATCAAACTACCAAATAAACTGTCAAATTTCCCCAATTGTAAGTGAATATTATTTTTTTAATTATGCTTTTGTGATAAAGTTGAAAATCTATAAAAGAAATTTGACAATGATTCATTCAAAGATTCAAATTCATTTATTCCATAAAAATTTTACATTTATGTGGAATCGTTATATTTTTTTTACCCTACCGTGCAGTGCATGACGTGGCAGCTACTGAGAAACACTGCCAGAAAACTCAGTAGGAATCCTTTTTTTTAAATAAAATATACTTAAGATTCATTATAATCATGTGTGTTGACTCAGAACAACTCAATCCCAAGCACTTTTATCACTTAAATAATCAGAAATTTTGTAACATGCCCTGCTACACAATTTGGCTTTAATAATTCTTTTAAACTTATTCGTAGACAATTCTCTAATATCATTGGGAAGTTTGTTATAGAATCTTATACATTGTCCCATAAAAGAGTTACTTATTTTGTGGAGACGGGTAGTATGCAATATGAGATTATTCTTATATCTAGTATTTACATTATGTGTATCGCTCCTTTTACAAAAGGAATCGATATTTTTATGCACACATAGTAAGTTTTCATATATATACTGAGATGGTACAGTTAGAATGTTGACCTCTTTGAACTTTTCTCTTAGAGACACTCTCGGGCCAAGATTATAGATACCTCTTACAGCTCTTTTTTGCAATACAAATATGGTGTTAATGTCAGCAGAGCTACCCCAGAGAAGAATTCCATAAGACATTACACTATAAAAATAACTGAAATAAACCATTCTAGCTGTGTCAACATCAGTCAGCCGTCTAATAGTTTTCACTGCATATGCTGCAGAACTTAATTTGCCGGACAGTTTATCTTTTTGTGGGCTCCATTGTAGCTTTGAGTAAATAGTGATACCCAAGAACACAGTTGATTCAACAGGGTCCAACCTAGCTCCATTAAGTTGTACATTGGTTGTCGCCTGTTTCACATACGGTGTAGTGAATTTTATGACTTTAGTTTTCTTATCATTAAGCACAAGATTATTGGCATTAAACCAATGAACAACTTTAGAGATTGCATCAGTAACATCGTCAAAATTGCTTAATTGTCGGTTTATTTTGAAAGTCAGGGAAGTATCATCTGCAAACAACACAATCTCATGCTTATACCTTACATAGTAAGGTAAGTCATTTATATAAATTAAAAACAAAAATGGGCCAAGAATTGACCCATTTTTACGCCCATTACCGCTGGAGATCCCGGAGATATTATACGGTTTATTTCGACCCTTTGAATTCTATTGCCCAAGTAAGAAGTCAGAAGTTCGAGAGCCTTGTTCCTAATACCGTAGTGGTGTAATTTTCTGACCAGAGTATCATGATGAACGCAATCGAACGCTTTGGACAAATCGCAAAAGATACCTAATGCATCTTGCGAGTCTTCCCACGCCGCGAATATGCTTTTTAATAAGTTGACCCCTGCATCTATGGTTGAACAACCCTTTGTGAATCCAAACTGTTTCCGGTGTAGTAAATTATGTATATTAAAGTGTCTGAGCAGCTGGCTAAGCATAAGCTTTTCAAATATTTTACTAAGTGGGCAGCACGGAAACAGGTCGAAAATTTGAAGGGTTGAAGTATCACCAGCGTTAAACAAAGGAATGATTTTAATATACTTCATCAAGTCAGGAAATACACCTGATGCAACATAGCAATTGAACACAGATTGGGGTAGCTGGATTGGGGTAGTGACTCAGTCGGTAGGTTTTAGGGTTCCGTACCCAAAGGGTAAAACGGGACCCTATTACTAAGACTTCGCTGTCTGTCTGTCCGTCTATCTGTCTGTCTGCCTGTCCGTCTGTCTGTCCGTCTGTCTGTCCGTCTGTCTGTCCGTCTGTCTGTCCGTCTGTCTGTCCGTCTGTCTGTCCGTCTGTCTGTCCGTCTGTCTGTCCGTCTGTCAACAGGCTGTATCTCATGAACCGTGATAGTTAGACAGTTGAAATTTTCACAGATGATGTATTTCTGTTGCCACCATAACAACAAATACTAAAAACAAAATAAAATAAATAATTAAAAGGCCTCCCATACAACAGACGTAAATTTTTGCTCTTTTTTATAGATAAACGGACCCTTCGGGTGCGAGTCCGACTCGCACTTGGCCGGTTTTTTCTTTATTTTTTAATTGATTGCCAAGTATTTGTTAGAGTTTTATAATCTAGTATAGACACTAATAAGTAATAAATACTACCCTAAATTTCTGCATAAACAGAAATAATTCTAAGAATCAGTGTACCAACTTTCCGTAGTCATATTTGTGAAGGGGAATACACTTAGTTCATGTATTCTTTATAATTGTACTATGTATATCACTAATCACTAAATTTCATTAGGTTTTGTTCTCTTTAATCGTCTCACTAGCTTTGTAATATCGAGTAGCCTTGACTTTCGCATGGTGTTAAAGCCTATGTTCAGTTGGTAGTGAACGTTGATGGATCTCTTCTCACGAAGAGAGGGCATAGACCATAGTCAGGCTGACCTGGCGCAGGTTATCATACTTAACGTCTTTGGACGACTCAGGCATGTAGGTTTCCTCACGATGGTTTTCGTACACCATTTTAAATACTTGATCATTAATTTCTAATACGCCTGATGAATTCGAATAGTTAAAGGAGCATGCTTCTGCGAGGTTAAGCAACTAGGCTCGCGGTCAGTCCATAGATGGGTGACCGCCAAAGTGAGTTAATTTCTGAGCGTATCCGTGCTTCGGATGACACGTCAAACTGACGGTCCCGGTTCTAGTCATTAAACAACAGTCGTTATGACATGCCCAGTTGGCCGGGCGGCTTGAACAACTCTGAGACTAGGGTAACCACTGCCCATACGATAAGTTAGTAAAGTTAGCTGAGTTTGTGAATTTATAAAAAAAAAAAAATACCCAAGAAGCGTGATTAGAAAAAGCACTGTTTAGTAGTAAGGCACGCCTCCAAAGTTCTAAGAAACACATTCCATTGTGTATTGTTTAATTAGTCTAAGCGTATGACATCCGACGTTTCGTCGTGCTGTGTGGCCATTTCGTAATTGTGATAATTGTAATTATTATTACCAGAATTATAATTACTTGTTGACAAATTGTCACTAACTAAAGTTAAGTGAATAATGGCTCTTAACCTACAGTTTAATTTGAATCTCACGATGGAGACTCAACGAAATTTCTAGTATTGCACGTGAACGGACCTTAATACGTCAGAAGATAAGCTATTTGGCTATCACTATTGAAATGAAATAAAATTATGATGAAATATTGAAACTTATTCAGCCCTTGGGTATTTACATACACTTGTACTTGTCAAGCTCACAATGCAGTACATAAACACAGTTTAAAAACAGTAATTAAAGCAACAAACTATTTTGAATTAGTCCGTCCGGGCGGTGTGTTTCGTCACATATATTTTTTATATCCTTAAATAACTAATAAATAGCAAGTTACTAAGCTTCTATTGTTACATTTAGCAATAGTATATTAAAATTAAAGAATTGAAAACAACAAGCAGTTGGCTAGCGCAAAAGGCTCTCAACCAGGAGCTTAATTTAAGCGACTAATACCTGAGGACACCCTTATGGGGTTCGGGCCATAGCTCTGGCGGCCGCTGAAGTAAAAAGATGGAATTCGAAATGGGGGTCAGATCACTTGCACGGGATTACCGATCACGTGTTAAGGGGGCAACACGATCCTCGCCGCTGAAAATCCTACCCTAGCTAGCCCGCGGCTAGCTATTGATAGGTATATTAGTGTAATCATTGTTTTTCAATTTAATTTGCAATCGAAGTCAATTATTGCACAAATTCACGCTATTACTTGTCTTTTGCAAGGCAATTAATAAGAGGCTGGTGTCAAAAGTTTATGCCATATTTTCCTTATTATCTATATCTATTTATTGTGTTATGAGTTCATTAACTTTATAAAAATTCAAACGGGTAAAAAAACTAATTTTATTTTTTAGGGTTCCGTACCGGAATACAAAAATATCTTTATTTGAACACGTGGTTCATAATCCGTCAGACTTTCTAAATTTTACCTTTGTGAAGAAACGAGAAGAGGTACTTAGATATAATTAATAGTAGATAAGTCTATGGTTCCTTGGAGTTTTTATTTTATCATTCTAATCATGACATTTCTTGTTAATCAAACAGAAATGTATACACTTTAAAAAGAGTCCGTAAATTAAATATAAAAAAATTGAAAAGCCACATTTTGTTTTTGTTTCTACTAGCGCATTATATATCAAGAAACATGTTTTTCAAGTTATGCAGTATATGTATGACTACCAATATTGAATACACAAAAGTACGGAGAAACATTAAATTGGTTTAGCACATTATGTAATACGATAACTAAAATATAATTGTGTTAAATATGTGCGTCGAAAGTTTGCGTGAAAGTAATGTAGTTATTTTTACCGGCACGTGCTTGTCATCGCGGGAAATTGTAGGAGTCAGTTTTAAGACAAGCAATACCACAGTAATCGTAGTACTTTGAAAACTGCCCTTAATGTCTACGTAATAAATACGTTGTGAAAGTAGAAAGAACTGTGACTACTGATGTAGCGTCGGCTGAGCATATTTAATAAGAATCTAGTAGACATCATTTGGGACTCGATTTGTTGGTAATTTACTTCCACTAATTCATAGATTTTTACATACATACATAGACTCACGCCTGTTTCCCAAAGGGGAAAGCAGAGACAACGGATTTCCATTTGTTACGATCTTTGCACACGTCTTTTGCTTCGATTACTGTCATTATATTCTTCATACATGCTCGCCGGTTTAGCGTACTTCTGACTTGCCCTTTCTTGAGAACGTCTCCGATTTGGTCAGAGAATGTTTGACGAGGTCTTCCCCTTCCGGTTGTTCCATTCACACAGGCCAGGTATACTTCGTTAGTCAATCTTCTTTCATTCATCCTTTCTAAATGGCCAAACCATCTCAGCATTCCATTTTCAATCATTGTGACGACATCCTCTTATAGATTTTTTCAGATATATTTTAAGAAACGTTATATAAATATTTAAATTAATGAGTGTGTGAGTGATTGAATTTTAAATAATAATGAAAGTGAGAAATTTTAGGTACCTATCAGTACACGAACATTATAATATCCACCGCGTACTTTTAACATTATTTGCTAAAGTAACGAATCAGAATAATTTATTTGTCTGCCTTATCGTACTGATTTCATCGCTGTACAAACATTATTCACTGTAACTCCTATTTTAAGATAATGAATTAAAGTATATATTCTTATACAATTAGGACCCGTTCATAATCGTTGTCAGAAACATTTATAAACAATATCCTTACTTTTCCATTTGTTTTCAATCAATTGTAAGATTAATAACATATTTTAATATTAATAATATTTTAATTAATTTAATGCAATAACTAAGTGTTATTTTAATAGTTTTTCTCCGTGAAGAAATCTTTAACTGAGTAGTAAGTACATTTGTCTAATAATAATTATGACTTTTAATCATTTTAAAAACTAATCAAGGTAACCATTCATAGTCATAATTTTAATCTCTTCAGGTACCGGATTATACATAAGTTATATTTTTTTATACAACGTCCACTTTATTGAAATTAATCTTATAAATTGAAAAATCTGTACAATTTGTATAAACATACTCTAAGGCTATGCCGTGTAACCAAGCGTTGATTTAAATTAGCATCATAATAGAATAACAAACTTTTACCATCTAGTTTACCCTCTCAAGGGATGAATAAAAAACAAATGCATCATAATGTTCGCTATGGTTATACAGCGTGTTCTGCAAAAAAATAAATCAAGTCAGACAAATTGTAGCTTTAGAATATTTATTATATTAACGGAAATTCAAAGTAAATAAATATGGCCTTACAATTATATTTTTTCCTTCTACGATGAGCGCTCCCGCGATCATAATTTTTAACGCACAACGTTTAATAGCATTTTGAATACCGAATCAGATTCTTAGCATTACGTGTAATAAAGTGAATTCATTTTAATATCTTTGCATATCTTTCTAAGGGTATATTAAATTAATTATCCCGCAAAATACTAAGAAAAAATTAAAACCTTTTAACTAGTGATGCGCTACGGACAAGAAGACATATTTCTTTCTATGTATCTTTTTCATAATAGAAAGAGATGTTTATTTGATTTATTTTTAGTGATTTTGAGATGAGACGAGTAGAGGTAGCCCTGATGGTAAGTGATAACCGCTACTCATGGACATACGCGATGGCATGGCAGGGGGTATAGGAACCGCTGCCTACCGTGAGATTAATACTCTTTTTAAACCTCGTTTAAAGAAGGACATGTCGTAGCACTGAGAAAACACCGCAGCAGGTAATTAATTCCAGAGCCTGTACGTACGTGGGATGTATGAACGCTGAAAGCGAACCGTGCTTGACGAGGAAACTTCCAGGTGGTTCGGATTGACCCTACTGCGAGTGCGTGTGGTGCTATGATAAAAAGGGGACGATGGCACCAGCTCAAACAGTTCCCCAGAGCATTCCCCTTGAAAAAGACGGTGGAACACGCATGATGTAAATATGTTTAAATTAGTTCAGTCGTATAAAATACAGAATCAACAGATTTGATTTCAAACGTGTTCTGAAAACACTACTTCACTACCATTTTGATGGATTTAACATTGTTTCTATTACGCATTGCGTACGGAACTCATGTACAAGACTCCATAATTCTTGATCAACCACTTTAGTCTTATGATGTTTAAAGTTTTACTATGTAGATTTAGTATAATTATTTTAACATAACCAGATATTAATATAAACGCAATTTGCAGGCAAGTTACACGCTACGGGTATATATATTAACATATTTCGCACTACCTACCTTGCACCTGAACCTGATTTTCAATTATTTGTAATTTAGTATTAATAAAACCCAAGGGCATTGCGACTTGTTACGATGCGTCGAGAAGATGGTCAGCTTTAACAAACAATTAGCGCTTTTAAATATTCTACTATACTATTAATGTCATAGATGCTATAATAGCTTAGATGTTTTCATATATTTGGTTGGTCTAGTGTTCAGCTGACTGTTAAGCCATGGGTTTGATCCCTACCCAGGAACAATCTTTATGTGATCAGTCGATTATTTGTCCTGTGTCTGGGTTTTATATATCTATAATTATTATTTATTTATTTTAATAATAATAATAATATCTGGGGACAATGTCACACAGATCATCCTAGCCCCAAACTAAGCAAAACTTGTACTATGGGTACCAGGCGACGATATACATACTTATATAGATAGATAAATACTTATATACATAGAAAACATCCATGACTCAGAAACAAATATTCGTGTTCATCACACAAACATTTGCACTTACCGGGATTCGAACCCAGGACCACCAGATTCGTAGGCAGGAGCACTACCAACTAGGCTATGGTGACCGTTATTGGTATAACTATGTTTATTGGTAGTCTGTTTACCGTCGTACTGACTCTGCCTCGTTTCTGATGGGATGGCAGTGGGTAAGATATTTATTTTATGTTATTCAATCACGCAACGGGTTCGGGCTAAATTTGGAACGAACATAATATATCCCACCAAAAAGGTTAAACCATTGAACATTTTTTAAACGTTAGTGGGTTCAGGTCAACGGCCAAGTCACATAGAATTGTATATAATAATAAAGAAATTGCAGTAAGGAACCTTAGACTTGGCTCAACTTTGACTAGACATTTCATTAGTTTTTAGAGATAAACAAGCAACTCCATCGAGACTTGGCTATTTTTTTACAGAATGGTGATTATTTTTACTCTAATTTGAAGAGTGTTTATTGGTATACATAGGAGGAATATGGTTATTTTCATTTTATATTCCATTGAAGTAAATAAACATATTTATTATTATTATTATTTAAAGCAGAGTCCCACTACGCAGAATTAATTTTGCAAAGTCGGTCCGTTGATAACGCTAATAGTTCGGGTGTGCTCTTACAGTATCTCATTAGGGTCACCAGGTAATCCAAATCTTCTATGATCCTAGTTTTGATATTTTTTTCTCTATGTGGGCGTTAAACTCTACCTCTGTACCAAATTTCAGCGCTCTAGGTCAATGGGAAGTACCAGTTCTATTTTGATGATCATGTGTCAGTGTCGAAAATGCGAAACTTTGCTTTCACTTAGCTTCGGAACTAAATGATATACCGATTTGAAATTTTGGATTTCAAGTGTGATTATAGCTTACTGTTCTGTTCCCATCCAGAAGTTCTCAAATAAGGGCCTGAAAATGCGGTGAAATAGTGAATGCAGATAGAAAAGGATGGTACAGCAGTGTTTCTTCGCGCTCGACTTGATGGGGGCACTGCCGTGCCCCCAGATTATACTTTAAATTAACACATATAATAATTAATTACCTAATCGCGGAGAACACCGCTGTGCTCAGATTACTAAGAACTATTAATTATAATTATTACATTAGTATGCCCTAATTATTATATTGCTTAATATATAAAGCTGTGATCAAATAAGTAGCCGCTAGCTAAATAATACCAATAACCTTAAACAATTATTCAAGGTTAAAGAATATTTTATAAAATATATATTTAAAAACATCAAACATATTATTATTAAAGAAAATACTTTTATTATTAACATTACTCTCACAACTGGCTAATCTAAAACAATTGTTTACAATGAATATAAAGCCTATCAAGACTTACTTTGGTATTTGGGATGTATGGACAATGTAAGCTATTTAAGGATAGTAAAAATTGTGCAACGTACAGAACGTTATTATCAAATAATAGATTAAAATTAACCATACATTCTAGGCACAATAATATAAAATTACAATTTTCTTTTTTTATATTAAATTTAAATTAATATATTATTATGCAACTAGTTTCTTTGGGGAACGGATAGAAAGATCATATGAAATACATTTCACATACCAGTGTTTTCATAACAAAAAATTGTAAAATTTATTAAAAATAATAAATGTTTATCTTTATCACCAATACCATCCAGAAATATACATAGCGTATAAGTTCTGGATCAATACAACTTTTAGCTATCAACTCATATCAATAAATGTTTACATACTTTAACTTTATTTAAAAATATTATTACTAGTGGTGATCCGTATAACGTACTCATAGGTAATTATATTCCTAACAAATTAGTCAAGCAAGACTCCACTAGTTACGCATAATGTGCATAACTCCTACATTGGGGAGACTGGGCAATTTAAGACGTAGAAAACACTAAGATTTAGTCTGATTCCATGAACATTATAATGTAAGAATAACATTATCTGTCAGATAATGTTTATCTGTCAGAATGCAAGAGAAGGAATTAATAAAAGACCGTGTTCTTTCTGAATTTCATAACTATTTTTGGTAATTTAAAAGCTCAGTCAACTTTATTACGTATATTTTTTTCGACAAGTCGGTGTAACCTTTAATTTTGTATTATGAAGTTAAGGTGAGCCACAGAATATTTTTGCAAACAAAATTGCCTACAGCTTTTACCCTAATCGTTATATTTTTTCGTAATAGAAGGTTAAATTTAATCAGATAGTGAACCTGATTAAGTATGCCAAGCACTAAGAATATAAGTTGACAAAATAAAATAGAACTATTTTGTCTTAGTCTTGCCCGGCGCCCTTAAGTTGAAGTAAAAAAAATAAAATATAGTTTTAATTGTGTAATCTATTATTGCTGCTGTGTGGCTGACGGCAAAGAATATCGTCGACTCATTTCATCCCGAGGGTATATCTACCACAGTACGGTAAGCAGCGTCTCTCTGTGTACTATGACCATCATACTGCGATCGCCAACCCATCTGCCAAGCGGGGCGATTAAGGCATATCCCTCCAAATTACGGATGCAACTCCACTGTGGAAATCTTTTAGGGAGGCCACCGTCCAGCAGTGGACTTCATTCTGCTGACATGATGAATCTATTATTGAAAACTAACATTCCCAAAACCCAGGCCATTGTCGTGGGCAGCTCTCGAATGGTTTCCAGGGTAGATTGGTCCCGAATCCCCCAAATTAATTTTGATGGTGTTCTGATCCCATTTAGCAATGAAGTCAAGAACTTGGGGATAATAATAGACAACACTCTATCTTGGGGTCCACAATTAAAGACAGTGAGCCGAAAACTTTTTGCATCCGCTGGTTCCCTAAGACGTCTTCGAAACTTCCTACCCATTACCACTAAAACTGCCCTTGCACAATCACTTCTCTTACCGATTCTCGACTATGCCGACGCCAGCTATCTTGATCTCACACAAGAACAACTTGATAAACTTGAGCGACTCCAAAACTTTTGTATCAGATTCATATTTGGCTTACGCAAATATGATCATGTTTCCGAGTTTCGTGCCAAGCTCAAGTGGTTGCCTATTCGCTTTCGTCGGAATGCCCATATTCTCACTTTAGTATTCAATATACTTTTCAACCCCACTACTCCTTTATATCTTAAAGAACGTTTTGAATTCCTTTGTGACACACATTCGAGGCTTTTAAGATCATCAGAAAACCTTAAATTGCACATTCCAGCGCACTCTTCCACCTTTATGGACAAATCATTTGCAGTCCAAGCAGCTCGTTTGTGGAATGAGTTACCAACTTCTATTAAATGCTCTCAGACTATAGTAAGCTTCAAAAAACTTGTGAAAGACCACTATCTGTCTCTATCATAATCATTATTAATGTATTTTATGTGTATATAGTATTTTAATATAGTATTATATTTATAGTATAGTATAATATAGTATTTTATTTACGTATATGTATGTGTTATAACAATATGATCATTACATTAGTTTTTTAGTATATCTTGTTAATTATCTATTTTCTTTCTATTTTTATCTATGTACCACACTTTGTTGCACCGTCCCCGGCATTTTTACACAATTAATTCCTATCCATCCAAAGGTTGTCTGGAAGAAATCGCTTTAGGCGATAAGACCGCCCATTGTACATTATAATTAATGTTTCTTTGTTAATGTTCTTTTTTATTTTTTTGTGTACAATAAAGTGTATTTTATTTTATTTTATTATTCCCATAAAGGTACAAAGTTCATTGAACCTAGTATCTGCATAGCGATAAAACATCTTTATATGATAAGATACTAACGATTTGTTACGCACCAAGATTAGGATAAATAAGAACAGTAATAGAATCAAAACATTTAGAACGGAAGGAACAAATATTTTTGTTGGAAAGGCTGTTATAATGCAGATAATAATGATAAGGGATAGTGAACGTAAATCAATAAAATATGGAATAGTGTAAAGGCGTTATTAATTAATATCTACCAAATAGCACTCATATAATAATGTCCAATAATGTCCTAACGAATCCTATAAAATATTACTTATGGTACTTTTTAACTTTATATGATACTAGCTGTGCCCCGCGGTTTTACCCGCGTTAAACTTTATAAATTATAGCCTATGTGTTAATCCAGGATGTCAGCTAACTCCATACCAAATTTTATTAAAATCGCTCCAGTCTTTTGGACAAACTCACTAACATACACACTCACACATCACAAACTTTCGCCATTATAATATTAGTGTGATTACATTTAATTTAGATACTACGCCATTATTTACATACTTAATACTTTACAATTTACCTTAAATCTTACTTTAAACCATTTCTATGAAATAATAACCCCTAAAATTAAAGTCAATAAAGATATACTACTTATTACAACAAACAATTACTATACTGATAAATAAAAAAGTGACCTCGTGGAAAAGAGGTCATTAAATATACCTTCCAGATAATTTTATGTGGTAAATAACACACAAAATCCAGTCGATTAATTTAGTCATTAACACAAATCTTACACCTGTTACGATTGTTTTAATACTATTAAATAACAAAGCATATTTGTACGAAGCATACCTATCAATGGATACACACTTTATTCCATAACATTATGTTTGCTTTGCCCAAACTTACTCAACAAGTGACGTAAAAAGGGAATGAATTTGTCACAAAGAATGTTTGTTTTAAAAACGAGGTTAAACCTTTAACGCGAGCTTGGTACATACTTGCTACTTGCTTATGAATGTTGAGAGAATAACAGTGTTTAAATGGCGCTTGTGTCGCCCGCAGAACGCCGCCGGCCGTCTAGGCAGTTATACCGAGCATCAAAGACATATTAAAAGGATATTGATATGTACTTTTGGTTGTCTGGGAAAGATCGCTTTTAGAGATAAGGCCGCCTATTGCTTATACAGTTGTTTAATTTTCTCGATTGTTAATAATTTTAGGCAATAAAGAGAAGAACAGACGCCAGCACATCAAGCTACCACAATCTGTCAAATTTTTCCAATTTAAAGTGAAACTTATGCTTCTGTGATAAAGTTGAAAATTTATAACAGAAAAAAATTACAGATTGGGGTAGCTGGATGTGCTGGTGTCTGTACTTACATACTTCTTGTAAAACAATTTAGGTATAATGGTTTTGTTATTTTTATATTTTATTTACTATGATTTTATTTATAAACTTTATGCACAAAGTTGTAAAGAGGTGGACATAATGCCACAGGCATCTTTTCTCACTTTGATTACGTGCCATCGGCCCTCCTTGTCTCATGGATGAGCTTTGAACGAGATAATAATAATAATATCCAGGGACATTATTTACACACGACCATCTGATTCCAAACTAAGCAGAGCTTGTACGATGAAAACCAGATAATCGACGCGACGTGACTTTTCCTTTATATGCTCACTGAGCCATAATAATTTTAATAACACATTTTGGCCCGACTCGGTATTCGGACTCAAACCAACATACAACGCCCCACCTTTTATGCAGGGGGTTAAAATATAAGCTCAGAATAAACACAATACTAATAAGTATAGTTATGACAAGGTACAGTTATGTTATGTATTTTTTTTACACTGTGCACGTAAACTTCGGATGTTATGGTAAGAAGTCATTGAACCATTTGACAAGTCAACGTCCCGTATCGATTAATTTGATCAAGAGAACTATAAAGTATTTTTAGAGCATTATATTTCATTTTGGTGCCTAACTCCTTAACTTGGGTGACAAATATAACACATTTATAACAGTGTTTAACTAACATTAGTCATATATTCACCGAGTATAATAGAATTTTAATATTTTAATTAAATAAAAGATATAAATAAATGTTTGTATAGGAGAGTATTTTCAAACGAAAAATAATATACATTTATAAAGCTGTGTTTTCATGATAGACGAATAAATTACACGTGTCGAGGACGGGTGGATGGTGGTAGCTCTTTAAGGCAAAGCACCATAAAGAAGGGACAAAAATACAAGTCAAGGAGACAAAGCTAGGTAAGATTTGAGCTCCTATGTGATTCACATTCTAGGGCCTTGAGATCGTAATCGGTATATTCCACACACTTTCTTGATAAATCTTTTACAGTTCAAGCAGCTCGTCTATGGAATGCCCTGCCATTATAATAAAGTGCACAAGTATACGAGTCACATTAATAGTTTCTCTATGCAGGCCCGAAACCGCAGAGCGGCATCGGGAGCGAGCCGATCCCGCTCGCAGACGGAGGAGGCGTCGGGGCGACGGCGGCGGCAGCCGGTAGCCCAACTCCCCTCGGGGCTGCAGTGGCAGTATGAGAAGTATCCTCTACTGCCACCACGTGAAAGCAGCTCGGGGAAGACAGCGATCGGTTTGTGGCGCAGTCCCTGTGCCAGACTGGCAGGAGTCGGCAATAGGGGAGGGCAATCCAAAGCGCTCCCAGGGTACGTGTCCCGACCATCTGCGACATGGGGCTCCACTATCAGGCGCCAAAAGAAGTCCACGGCAGGTTAGGTTTAGTCGGTGCAAGACCGACATACCCACCCGCAGATACTTTTGTGGGCATTCCACCCGCCTTATCTCAAAAAAAAGGCCCGAAACCGCAAAACTTCGCAGTGGCGACTACCGGTAGCACTACGCTTGTTGTAGCGTCTAGAGACAGTAACGTTGTTTGATGATATATTCGTGACTTTTACTCCGTGTGTCAAAGAATCATCAGTCATTCTGCTGAATACACTTGTGCCGCACTAGTCAAAGCCTAAAGGTATGCCATTGACCTTGGTCGTATAGGCGTCACCGGTAAAAACACTTAAGTTCAGACAGACGGACAAGACAGACGAAAAACATTTAAGTTGTACTATTGCATTCATGTAGGTATAATCAACCAGTGAGTACTGATCGAACACGAACCCAGTCAGGAAAACGTAGCAACGGTTACTTTTACATAAAATATTAAAGAACAGTTTTGCTTTTTTACGATTTTATCATATCCTCCTTTTATATGTATAGATTTAATGAAAACAAGGCTTTATAATATTGTAATGTATAATATTCGCATAAAGTAATTCCAGTGTCACCCGTGTCAGAAATTACGATAAACTTAATATTTATTTAAATGGTTTACAAATAAATGGCCTATGAAAGTCTATTTTCTATGAATAAATTAATATAATTATCACACATAGCGAATTTTAAGAAAAATATAATTTAAAGAAGTTGGGCGACTGAACTTCGCTGTTTTCTAATTTCAATTCATGAAGATGTTTTTTTTGTTGCTATTTCTGTCTAGAAATAGCACAAAATACATATTTCGTGGATAATATTTATTCACGACTCGCATTTCAATTATCACTATTGTATTATATTTTTTGACTTATCTTAAAATTGAATGTATTGGAAAAATTTGTACAATGTTTTAGATATAGTAATCTCGAATTATATAAATACTTTTAACTTTTCCGTAGCCATTCGCAACTCTTTTGACGAAGTATTTGGTTGGCCAAAAATAAAAATAAAACATATTATTTTTACCAGTATTATTTTGGTGTAAAAGGAGTTCTAATTCGTCCTTTTACATCAGAATTGTAAATTATTCAGAATTAACAAATGTCCAATTAATACCGAATATAGGTAGTATTTAGAAGACATGTCGACGAATTAAGGGTATATAAAAGTATAATATTGTTCTACAAATGCATTGGAGGAATGTGACAGTATAGTTTTCATCTACCTCGAATATTTTTAGCCATATATTTTTTATTCTAAGTCGTTAACAACGTTATTGCACCGATGTACCGCTGTAGATGTTTTGAACTATTATAAGTATATCTATGAAACTTCCTTCCTTAATATGGTAAACGATCGATAAAGTGTCCACCTGGTTTTAATGTTATACAAAAGTGTAATATTGTTCAATAAATTCTGTGTGCGAGTCTACTAGTTTAAATCTGAAGTTTAATAGATATTTTGACAGGTCTATATTTAGTAGTTCGCATATAAATAACAAATATCTGTTAGTATTTTAGTAGTAGACTAATGTCAGAGAGAAGGCTGAAAGTTAGAATAGGGCTTGAAACAACAACGGCTGTCCTGTAATGTGATAATTCAACCTAAACTTACAGACCTAAACTTACAGACTTAAAAATGATGATTTTATACAGACAACATTTATTAATTACTTCGTTTATAATGTTAATATTTAATAGAAAACTGCCACAAAATTTTAATAATTTATATTTTTTCTACTTTATGAGCAAATTATGTCGAATTAGAATCACAAAATCTAATAAACTGGCAACATTTTCATTTTTATGTTGTCCTGTCACCAGAAAATGAAGACATTACAAAATTTATTGTCAATTTACTTATTTACCATATATCCACCATATACCTGTTAATAAGATCCACCGATTGTTATTAATTAGCATAGAAAATAATAATTTTATGCAAATTATAGAGTAGCTGGTATGTTGTTGGGAAATTAATTTTATCATCCATAGTCAATATAATCTCTGGTTTAAAAAACATACCGGTATAAACTCGATATAAGTAATATAAATTTTAATATGGGATGTTTATGACAATCACAATGGCTAACAAATTAAGTAGGAATTACGAACAGTAATTACGAATAGGAAAATTCTATTCTATTCTAAATAATAATATTGCTCTACAGTTAATCCATCCCTACAACATCCGAACAATGTGGTGTCACATTGTTCCCAATTTGTGCCTTTTAATTTAAATGACCCATCTTGAAGGGGGCCTGCCTACGCTGCCCCAGCGACCGTCGACTCTACGAGCCTTGTTGCCTGCCCACTGCCACTTCAGCTTGGCAGTCGAAAAACTGCTCCCTACAAGTTGGATCGATGATCTTGTGAGGGTCAGTGGAAGTGGCTGGATGCGGATAGCGCAAGACCGGCAATTGTGGATATCTTTGGGGGAGTAATTTGTCCAGCAGTGGGCGTCTTTCGCAGATCATAGATTCACATAGTCACATGAATATACAACGAAAATCAGTTCACTATTTTTGGCATTAGAGTAAAAATATTATTCGGAACCATTAATGTATATTTGTATCAATGTTAAAAACACTACTTTTTATATTATAGTAAAGCAAATAAGCAAGTGGGTTACCTGATGGACTGATGTACTTGAACCAATAATGGAAATAACAATCCATTTGTGCTGTTACAGGAAGTTTTGAAGTATCAATTTATTTAACATTGAATTAAGCAGACGTGATAAAAAATTGGAGCCGGTTGTGTTCATTTTCTTTTGTTTGTTCGTTTGAGAGTTAGTTATGGACCCCGATAAGGAGTCATTCATTGCGGTAGACGCATTCCCCTAGAACGTAGATGGATGCGAACCTCTACTGCGTGGATGGATTATTAAAGCATTTTGAACCCTATATGTGAGCAAACTATCATTTCCAATATAAATAAAAAAATACTATTTAATTCAGACCCAATGTATAGTCCATTTTGCTAAGTACACAACTTAGAAACTAGTTGTAGTACTAGCTTACGTCAACGAAAAAGACAAATCACATGCGTTTGTCTAGACTTTAGCATTAGTTTTTTAAACAATATTTCATAGAAAATCGATAAAACTCACCAATATCTCTACATTGGCAAAATGATGTAAGAATAATGTGGCTGGCCTCTTCATGTGTCAAAATTAAAATTATAATAATGTAGTTTTATTAGATTACGAAAATATGAAATTTTCTCATTAAATTATTATTTGCTGAATTATTTGGCTTTACTTTAGTTCTGAGACGTTTCCATAGTTTTTCTTACTAGAAGAGATCATATTATTCCTGACATGAAGTCAAGACTTTGCTGTCAGATAAAAGTATTTTTGAATCAGCTATACCGGTTCCAAACAAAACATAATTATTCAATATTATTGTTGGTCTAGTGGTTAGTGACCATGACTGCTAAGGCAGGGGTACCACGAATGTAAATCTATATTGGTAGAGTGGATTCACAATCTATCCTATGACGATCTTGAAACTCTTATACTATAGGTGCATAAATTAATCAAATTATACATATTTTGCTTTACTTTAGACACAAAAAACACGCACTCACACTCACACACCCACACACTCTCTCACACACACACACACACACACACACACTTACACACTTACACACGCACACACACACTCACAGACACACACACTCGCACACACACACTCACACACACGCACCCACTTGCAATTTTATTTGAATTACGTACACCTTAATTTAGTTTATTTTAAATGTTTACTATGTTACGAAAAATGTACTATCTATTGTAAAACATATATGTATGCATTCTTTTGGTATATATTTGGTATAAATTACACACTTATAAAATGAAGGAGCGGCGTCTTCTGGCACAGGCATCTATATGCCTAAAAGGAGACGCCAACAAATTTGTTGTCTAACATATGTGTAATAACGCAATAAACATTTTTGTAATTTGTATTTGTATTTTTGTAGGGGTCGTGGGTTCAATCCCCACCCAGGTGAAATCTTTGTGGTATTTAAAATAGATATAAGTATGTTTATCAGTTGTTTTTTTTTTTGCCATAGAGCAGGCTCTTAATAGTTTGGGATCAGATGACAATAACTAAGTTGTCGCAAGATATTTATTTATTTTATTTTATGAAGACAAAGAATATCCCATTTCGGGCATCAGCGTCTCTCCGTGGACTCTGACCACCAACCGGGCCGTCCTAATGCTATTAATTGGAGTGTACTCTGGGATGTGAAGCTTTCGCAGTCGAGCTAATCATAAACAAACACTGATATGTATATGCTCTACCTCTATTCTATATCTCATTTAATTATATATCGTCTTGGGTGCGAAACAAAACCTCATTGTCACAATAAGTCAGTCAACTAGAAACTGTTCTATTTCCTATCACATTATTTTATTACCTCAGTAACAAACTATAGTCGTAATAGAACGAATGGAGATACCATATTCGCACGCCTCATTGGTCCCGACTGGCAAATTTATTTCAAGCATATTTGATACAATATAATACAGATCAGACTTCTTCCTCATGGCCATGCAAATTTTAGTTATTGAGTTAGACTAGGCCTCACAGGATGTTGTATTCAATAATAACGTATCATCTGTCTAGGTGCCATTTATGCGGTGAACTATTCCGCCCCGATGTTGTATGGGCGTATTACTTGTATCTACTGTCACATATTTGATATTTTTATCTGTTATATTAATATAATAGATGATCTAGTTAACTTTGATATTGTTATTAATTAATGAGTGATGGATGAGACTAAACAATTTATAATTTTTATTAGGTATTATATATACTAAAGGACACGAAACCTGCACTAAAGACATTCATTATCCAGTTATAATGTATTTTAGTTTGTTGTAAGTATATTTTATTTTGATGTTTTTCTGTTCTGACCATATCTTATATTATTATAGTCTATTTCTGCATTTATTTAGTTTAAGCTCGCAGATGACCTGTTCAGATAATGTTTGTGTTCAAATTGATGATATTCGTACTTTATAATAATACAAATTATAAATGAATGCCATCCACCATATTTTAAAAATAATAAATATCTTGGGAAAATAATAATTTTATCTTCTTTCTTTACTGTGGCAACCAGACAACTCATAAACATACTTATGTATTTCTAATGACATACACATTACATTTAAATTACATCAAATAATCGTGTTCATCACACAAAGATTTGTCCCGGGTGGGAATCGAACCCACTACCTCTGGCTTAGCAGTAATGGTCACTAACACGTGTGTGTGTGCGAAAACACAGGGCACTATGTTTTTCTTCATTCAAATGATCCGATGGAACGACTAACGACACGGCCAAAAGAGGTCAGGTACAGGACTTGTTGTGGAAATAAAAAGTTAATACGTCGTACGACCTATCCGTATATTTTGTGAAAATCTGATAATTTTCAATGGAATTTAATATTTTCCAAGCAGGGCTACTATACTGAATAGTTAATGTCTATACAAACAATCGAAATAATTAATTACTCACATACTTTACAAAGAAACATTCTATATTTATGCAATACGTCATTGGGGAATCCGGAAATCAATTCTAATTAGTTCGATAAAACCAACGAAACAAGAAACTCGGGAGTAAAAAGTCAAACTAGTTTTAGGGTGATCGTTGCCAATTTTGTATTGGTAATCAATATTCTGGACATTTAAGTAAGTAAGTAAGTATTTATTTCGCTTAAAAACGCTTAATTTACCAATATTGGTAACAATTACTTAATACCTACGCTTCTGCTAAGCCAGCTAAACTAAAAAGAAAACATGAAAATTCATAAGTGGTAATTATCCGTATTATGACGCCTATAAAACAGAAATTGCTTCCAATAAATCATCAGAATTAGGTGCCGTAAAATATCTTATTGATGACTTAATCGTTTCAAATATATTACTCATATAAAATTATGTTTTACGAGTATTCTTGTAAGAAATTAGAAATTCTCAGCGGCGCCTCGGCTTGTAACTTGTACACAATATTATTGGAATTTTAATTGTTTACATTATTATTAGTGACTAATTAATTATAATAAACCGCCACACCATAGAATTTAATAATTAATATATGTATACATATATTAGGTCTTTACCTATGAAATTGCCGTTCTGCAGTACTGGCCATTTCAAATCAAAATAATTTTTGTTTGGCTAAGAATTTTAATTTCAAATTAATTTTATTTTAAAAACATGGATTCTTTTTTCCAAAAGTAGTCATTTCTTTATTGATTAGTGTTACATTTTCATCGCATTTCAATCTTTTTCGTCATCATGGATACGTTAAAAGTTCGAGTAATTATGGAATATGAGTACCGTCGTGGCAGCAACGCGGCACAAGCGGCACGCAACATCAACGACGTTTACGGAGCTAACACTACAAACCAACGCACCACCTGTTATTGGTTTGCTCGCTTCCGTTCTGGAAATTTCGACCTGAAAAATGAACCTCGCGGTCGTCCGAAGACTTTGGTCGACAATGACGAATTAAAGGCGGTTGTGGAAGCTGATGATACACAATCTACGGCTGAATTAGCAGCAGCTTTCGACGTTAGCGTCAAAACAATATTGGTCCATTTGCGTCAAATTGGCAAGGTAAAAAAGCTTGACAAATGGGTGCCCCACGAACTCAATGATCGCCAGCGCGAAGTACGCGTCGAGACGTGCCTTGCACTGCTCAACAGACACACAAATGAAGGAATTTTGAACCGCATTGTTACCTGCGATGAAAAATGGATTCTGTTTGATAACCGCAAGCGCTCAGCAAGTTGGTTGGATCCTGGTTCAGCACCTAAACAATGCCCTAAACGAAAACTTACCCCTAGAAAAGTGATGGTCACTGTTTGGTGGTCTAGCGCCGGTGTGATTCATCACAGCTTCTTACCAAACGGGGTGAGCATTACTGCAGATGTGTACTGTGAAGAACTGAGCACAATGATGGAGAAGCTGGCGCATCTCCAACCAGCATTGGTCAATCGCTCGTCTCCGCTGCTCCTGCACGACAACGCGCGACCTCATACTGCACAGCAGACGGTCTCCAAGTTGCAAGAACTGGGGTTGGAAGCTCTCCGTCATCCGCCCTACTCACCAGACCTTGCGCCTACAGACTACTACTTTTTCCAGAATTTGGATAACTTCTTGGCGGGAAAAAAATTCAATACCCGAGAGGCAGTACAAAATGCCTTTGAAGAATTTGTTGCCTCCCGTCCAGCTGATTTCTTTAAGAAGGGCATCAATAAACTGCCACTGCGATGGCAAAGATGCATTGATTGCATGGGTGATTACTTCGATTAATACAAATAAAAAAATTCATGAAAAAAATTCGTTTAAATTTTTTCATACAAAACGGCAATTTCATAGGTAAAGACCTATTATAATGCATATTCATATTATAAAGTTATAGGGAAAAAAATTATGTGCATAATTTTTATATAAAAAATATCTCGACGCCGTAGCCTAGTTGGTAGTGCTCCTGTCTACAAAGCTGGTGGTCCTGGGTTCGAATCCCGGTTTGTGCAAATATTTGTGTGATGAGCACGAACATTTGTTTCTGAGGCATGGATGTTTTCTATGTAATTAAGTATTGTAAGCAAACTCGCAGCTGCAAGAGGTATTTCTGTACGGGATCTAGGGAGATCTTCTCAATGATAACACATGTATTCACAACCAATCACTGATTTTATTGATATAAGATAATAAAATTAGATTCACAATGTTTATTTTAGCACACCATTTTTATAACTATTGACAAACATCAATCAAACGTAACACCATACTTTTTATTTGATTCGAATTCTATTCTCATTTTAAAAGCTATGTCTAGTTATTTTAATAAAATGACCAGAGCTACTAGCTATCTTGATAAAAGAGGTTTTATTCTATAGGAGGGCAGGTAATATCATTACAGTATTTATCTATCTATAAAAGTATGTATATCGTCGCCTGGTACCCATAGTACAAGCTTTGCTTAGTTTGGGGCTAGGATGATCTTTGTGACATTGTCCCTATTATTATTATTATCTCAACTAACACAATCCCATCTGATCCTAAACTAGGCAATCATCACTATGGCAACCAGGCGACGGTGCACATACGTACATATTTCTAAATACATACATATTATAAATAAATTAAACACTGACTCAAAAAAAATCGTGTTCATCACATAAAGATTTGTCCTGCGTGAGAATTGAACCCACCACATGTGGTCACACACACCCACAGGCCAGTGGAGTATATTACGTTATTTAGTAAATATTTTATTTTTCTAGTTAGCATTATGATTAGAAATCCCACCTTGTGATAAGGCCGCCAATTGTACTGTTATAATTTCAAAATTTTCTCAGTTTGTATTGTTTCTTGATGTACAGACGCCAGCACATCCAGCTACCCCAATCTGTCACATTTCTTTTATAGATTTTCAACTTTATCATATAATGATAAGGTTCATTTTCAATTGGGGAAATTTGACAGATTGGGCTAGCTTGATGTGCTGGCGTCTGTACCTTTAAACAATAAAGAGTTTTATATATCTATAAAAACATATTAAACAATTTTTATTATCTAATATCCATTTATTCATTTAATAATTTACGTAAATTGGATAAGATTTTTTTATATTATTCAGCCATTTTAGTTCCCGTCGCAAAGAATATCACCCAGACGACGCGGACGGTAATATGATAATAACTATTCTAATGTACAGTGAGCATAAAAACAAGGTTCTCAGGGGTTTATCTAATTTCGCCTCCTAATTACTTGTGTTATGTATCCTGTCGTTTTTAATGAATGCATGTGGTAATGGTTATAAGTGAATGTAACTTCATTCTTATTTTGATTAAAGTAATGTTTCGCTTATTGACAAACTAAATAAAATAAAAATATACAGTAGACCATCGAGGCGATTACATTTTATGGAATCCCTGTGTCCGGGGGATACTTTACAAAAATTGTAATAGACGGACACAAATAACATCCATACTCAGAATAAGTATGTATGGGTCACACAAATAGTTGTCCGGCGCGGGACTCGAACCCGCGACACGAAGCGGCGAGGCGACGGTTTTAGCCGCTGCGCCACTCGTGCAGTCAAAATCCTAAACCTAATTAGCAAATAATATGCTTATTTGCTAATTAGGTTCCATAAAAAGTAACAACCCTATAACTTTATTAAATGCTGCAATGCTGTATAGAACTATGTTCTCTCACAAACTCAATAAAACTAATTGGCACCGGAGTAACATGAAACACGAGAGTAAAAAACGTGAGCTTTGGCTTATCATATTTGCATAAAGGATAGCTTGGTACGTCTATGTCTATTTATTTAGGAGAAACGATACCTCAGACAAACAAGCATACAGTCCATATAAATTAACTAATTACTTCTATTGCTGACAGTACTGCATTATTATCTTTCTAGTTAGTTTAGTAGGTAATTCCTGTTTTTGCTCAGACGTTGTTGCGTTTATGTCAGCATGATGTCTAGAAGTTCTGTTTCTGTTTTAATTTTATTAGACAAGTTTTCCCCGTGTCATATCGCAACAATATACAAAACTTACTCACCGCAAACTAAGGTTTAACAATTATACTATATAGTATTTAAAAATACTATATAGTATAATACAAATGGTATTAGGATCTAATAATCTGTTTCGATTCATACCCGCGTCACAATTAAATTCCAGCCGTTGAAGATATGCTGTGCCAGTTGGTCATGACAAGTAATTAAAAAACACATAAATGTTGCGAAAATTAACAAACAAATCTATATCATTATGATAACTGACAATTAATTTTGTAATAAAAATATTAGCGGCTGGACCTTAAGACCAGCTCCGCAATACAGTGATACAACATCTGATTTTTATAAAAAAAGTAAGAAGATACCATTTTTTAAGAGAGTTAACAATTAATTCGATAGGCTTCTGTTGCAAGACATCTCTATTAATACAGATAAAAACAAGCCAAAAAAATATTATTTGTTTTGGTGGCATTTTAAAACACGAACCCAAGCATTTACTTAATTAAGGTTATTATCTTGAATTCTTTGGACGGTCTTATGAGGAAGATAGCAATTAATACTAACGGCACCTATAAACATTGACAAACTATTGTGTGGGCGAAATTAGCACCTAAATAATTACACATTTCTAACAAGCATCAATAAAAATATGTTTATTTGCTCAAAGCCAGTGTTGGTATAAACTCCTTGAAATTAACAGACGTCTGGTCAGCCTATAGTTGAGTTACCTCGAAAGTTGTTTCATGTATGTTGATATTAGTGCTTTAAAAGACCAAGTTGTTATGTTTTTTGGTCCTGGCTGTTATTATTAAAGTGCCATCAGCAATTAGGAAATGTCAACTCAGTTAGTCAACTCTCCACAAGTTAGAGTTCTTCAGTAGGTTAGCCGCCTACTGAACAACTCTGACTGGAAACAAAGTATTTATTTTATTAAATATTAGAAACGTTCATAGCTAGATGCTTTCACCAGTCCGTAAGCGATCGGCAAGGTTAAGCAACTAGGCTCGCGGTTGGACCGTAGATGGGTAACCACCAAAGTGGTTTAATTTCTGATCTATTCCGTGCTTCAGGGGGCACGTTAAGCTGTCGGTCATTAGACAGCATTCGTTAAGCCATTAATGACCTTGACCTTAAACAATTCTGATACTAGGATAACCACTGCCCATACGATAAGTCAATAAGTTATAAATTTAAGATCCGTAATATTTTAATATTTTATTTTTCTGTAAATAGCTTGTTTATTGTTACATGCTGCCGTCCGAGCACGCGCTGCTGTACAACCAAGAACAAGTTAACTTACCTTATCGTACAACCATTAATCAAGTCTCACACTTAGCCTTTAATAATATAATTAATAATATTATCACCTATTCAGACGGACCATGTATGAGCCTGCTCTATTACTCACTTATGCTTTCATAATTATAATTTATGATGGATACGTACGTAGGTAGTGAATAACTTAGGTTTAGTTGACTCAAATATTCAAGGTATCTATCATTGTAATCCTTGACTTCTTTTATTATTATAATGCGCCTAGTTTCCATATCGGTCTGTAATAGATCGCCGAGGTGAAGAACCCCCGGTCAGTCTATGGATTGGTGACCACTACAATGACCCCCTTGTTTCGGCAGGTACGTTAAGTTGGCGGTCCCGGCTGTAATTATTAGATAACAGTTGTTGTTAAGCCGCCGTACCAGAGGTCTACTGGGCGGCTTGGCAGATAGTACAACAACCACTACTCGCATGTAATACGAGTAATATTATAAAACCGATATATGCTTTACTGCCCTATTCAGATATGTATATGTTTAATTATTGAATAGGTTCAATTATGTTTAGTCTTTGTCATTAAAATGTAATTATTTATAAATATTGAATATTGAATGAGTGAGACAAACGCTTTAATTAAGTTAGTATGAGTTAATATAATAATAATAATATCCTGGGACATTATTTACACACGGCCATCTGATTCCAAACTAAGCAGAGCTTGTACTATGGAAATCAGATAACTGATACTACATATTATACTACTTTTCTTTTGTAAATACATACTCATATAGACACACCCAGAATCAGGACAAACAGACATGTTCATGCACACAAATATCTGTCCTGGGTGGGAATCGAACCCACGACCTCCGGCGTGAAAAGCAAGCATTTGCCAACCAAAGAGCTACAAAAACACAACGTTTCCTTTGAATTGAGGATGTAATTAAGCATAAAAATTTCTTACTGGATACCTACAATATAGGTAAGATCTATTGGTACGTGTTTAGAACCGTATCGAAAAAAACAGCATACGGTTATAAATACTATACGGTAAAAGGTTTTTGTTTATATTCACACATCGCTCTCCCAACCATGAGAAATGTTGATGTTATGAGTTTGCATTATTTTATATACATATAAATCCTCTTTACTAGCGACTCCCAACAGTTGTTATTGTCTCGGCTGTGGAATAAAATACAATACAATAATGATTTATTTGTATTTAATATATGTGTGAAACTAAACAATAATGCTTACGACACAACATTCAGTAACGCGAGATTTCCATAAACTCTGGAGACCTTACTCCATCATACGAAGTGACGGGACTGATGGTGTGGTTGGTAGATACGCTGCATTTTACGCCGCAGGTCGTGGGTTCGATTCCCACCTGGGGCAGATATTTGTGTGCATGAACATGTTTGTCCTGAGTCTGGCTTTAAATTATCTATATAAGTATGTATTTACAAAAGAAAAATAGTATATGTAGTATATCAGTTATCTGGTTTCCATAGTACAAGCTCTGCTTAGTTAGGGATTAGATGGTCGTGTGTATAATGTCCTAGGATATTATTATTATACATTTATTGTGCTGTGAGGTTAACGACACCGAATAGCACCATGGGCTCATCCCGTGGATGGCGTAGAAATATTCCCGAACGAATATACCTATACCAGGCAATGGGCAGCAGCATCTCATTGTGTACTATAATCATCATACTGTGATCGTCAACCCGACTGCCAAGCGTAGCTATTATGGCAAATCCCTACAAATATTGGATACGATGCCATTGTGGAAATTTTTGGGGAAGCATTTGTGTGCAGCCAGCTTGGTCGTAATTGGCCGCGATGTTCTACGGTAGTATGTATATAGCTAGTGTCTCAAGAAATATTTTCATATCAATGAAATGCTGTTTTTCCTAAGTATTTAGCGCTATTACTAATTAGACAGAGCTAAGGACACATTTTCATATGAACAATATTAGGAAGAAATGCGATGATATTACAATTAATTTAATTAGTATTGCATAGAATCTGGGGCTATATCTAGTAACTTTGCTTAATATTCAGATTTTTCTTTCCTCCTAAAGATGTACCACAGGTTTTTCATGAATGATTATGGAAAAATTGCGCCACTTTGGTTACTTTGAATTTGACAGATTCTTTTTTAAATAAAATAAATAAAATAAAAAAGGTTTTTATTCACGTAGACTTTAAAAAAGCGCTTGTAAATAGTCAGAACATGTTTGTAGTAATATAGTTGTATACATTAGATATTATTTCTAGTAACATAGATATTTAGGTACATCTTGTATGAAAACATTTATAAAATTTATTTTATTACAGAAATGATATTTAGCTAGCTCGTATCAAGTTATTGTCAAGAGATTATGTTTAATTATCTAGTTTAAGTCTAATATTTTTACTACATATTGTCAATGGTTCTGTCTATATTAAAGGTATTATTATTATGACGGACCTTGTGTTAATAACGACGGTCGCGCTTTAATGCTACCACCGGATCCAATGCGCCCCAACTGAGAAGACCCAGCGAAACAAACTCAGTGGGTTCATCTATCTCAGGGGTTTCAACACGACCCAGTTGAGATGGTCCGGCGAAACATACTTAAGCGGGCATGAACACGGGATTTGGTCCAATTAGAGTAATTATTTAGTAGGCAAACACAATATATGCTCGATCGGTTGTCTGAATGCTTATTATTTTTCTTCTTTCTTTATTCCGTAGGTAGTAGTGTTGGTTTTAATGGTAACCAAAGACAGCGTTGATTGTACTATGTATTATTATTTATGTTTAACGAAACTTTATTTATTTGTCTTTTCATGTAATAATAATAATAGAATCGGCTAGGAGGGCTGAATTTCGGCCACGGCAGCCAGTCTACGGAGACTAGCCATTTGCGCAGGACATATTATAGTGCACAAGTGTGTGCGCAAAAACAGAGGCAACTTTTATTCCGTCACTCTCAGATCGTATGGCATGACTAGCGACACGACCAGGAAGAGGTCAGGAACAAGACCCGCTTTACATGCTCTCCGAGGCACGGGGGTATAATACCGCCAAATCCCAGACTTCGGCCTGATACTAAGAAATTTTCTTTTACAGAAAAATCTCAATATCACTTGGCCCGACCCGGGATTTGAACCCAGGACCTCGTTATCTGCGGTAGACCAACGATGCAACTTTTCATATAGCTAGTATATCGCTGATATTTAGGTGATACAAAATTTCCACAATATGCTCTCAAATGGCCGTAGAACATAGTTAAGCATATAACGGGACAATTTCCGTATAAGATATTACATGATAAGCTAGCAACTTGTTTTGTTTGCAACCATGCTGGTTACTTGCAACTTGGGTTTTAGGCTAAATATTTTAGATATTTATGTAACAAAGGCAATCCCACTAGATAGGGAAACATAGAGTACCTACTCTACATCGACGAGTAAGTACTTGTCTTTTTAGCATACTACAACTTAACTATTGTTTTGGATTATTCTTATAAAATTATTATAAGAAAGAAAGAATACGGCTAATACGGCTTTTCAATAAAATAAGAGACACGATCATGTGACTACTTAATACTAAATCAAAAAATTATAAACCAAATAGAAATAAAATAATAACAATCGCTTTTTTACATTTTCCTAAACGCAAGTGCGAATTACATTAATAATAATAAAATAAATATTACGGGTTAACCGTTAAATAAGTGGACCGTAACGCTCACGTCGCGTCGGTGACATATTGAATCATGTATACCCGGCTCCAGTTTTCACCAGCCACGTTTATTGTCCGAAAAGAAGTCAAAAGTTTTCATTTATATCGTAATCCATATTTTTTCATGTCTGTAACCATACTTACGGTCCAACAATGGTAAGCATGCATTTACCATGGTATAGTTACATGATTACATTTACGCGATACCGACCCTTATCTCGTCTCAGATAAGGTCTATTTCCCTCACCCAGATAGAGGTACCTACTACCCCAGCCTAGATGCTCATAGAGCCAATGAACGCCATACTCTGCCATCGATAATACACACATTCTTTGCTACGGTCAGTGTGTCAAAAATTAAAAGCTAATAATACATACTCGAGTAGACGTCTGGTCTGTAGTATTTTAATCAGTTTTCAATTCTGCAATGAACTATGAGCCAAATACCGATCTTCACTTAATGGTGTACTTTCAAATGTGCCTAATGTTCTGATAATGTTGCTATAACGTTTATTTTAATATATGAGATCATTTAGTGTTTGATATAACATTTTGTACTATTACTATGTATTACTAAGTCTACGAAATACGCAGCATTCATTTAATATTGTTCTACAAAACATAAAGTAAATCATTTAAATTTAAGGCTATAATTTAGTATGTGCAACTCTTTTTTTAATACAACACCCGTAATAATACTATGTTGTATCGCTGAGGATTTTACAAACAAGCAAGTCTTGTAAAGGAATCGAATCTGAAACACTAAGGAACTAGTTTAGCGAGGTACCTTAACTCGAATGAAAACAAAATAGTAAACAATACTGCATTTCTTTTATTTTCTCGTAGCTAAACATACAGGCACTATCCGCCTAAATTTTGTTTTATAGCTAACTTTTACCAATAAACCGTATTCATCATCATCATATCAGCCGCAAGACGTCCACTGATGGACAAAGGCCACCCCCAAGGATCTCCACAATGGCGGCAAGAGCCGCATCCAACGACTTCCCGCGGCCCTTGCAAGATCATCGGTCCATATTGTAGGGCTGCCCACGCTGCGACTTCCGGTTCGTACTATATTGTCATGTCCTTCAAAAATAATGTTTGTGGTTTCTTCAATCACTACAATGAGTGCATTAATGTTATTCTTGTTTGAATATTCCGATATCTAAGTAAGAAAAAGTTCATAGTCCTAATTACACAGTGACATGACCTTCATATCTTACTGCTGCGGTTTAGAGTTCGATTGCCATATCGTTATCTAATCCGAGTAAACCACATTCTCAAGGCAGCCACGTACTAGTAACTGACCAGTCGGTAATAGATTTATTTGCTTTAAATATGCATATCCGTTTAAGATATTTAAAACGATTTGAGACCCACGCTCAATTGGCGCAATATGACCATATTTCATCAATAAATAGTTACAATTTACACGGAAACACTACACAAACTGACCGAACTCGATATTACACTAAATGGATTCTAGTATAATTCATGATTCTAAGGTTATACATTACTAATAATTTTATTATATCAAATAATATTTATAGTTTGTAATAATTTATAGGAATGTTCATTTTCGTTGATAGATTGTATTTTGATCACCAATTTATAATAACGGAGATTTGCATAACAATATCGAATTCTTACCTTAATATAGACGCAACCATTCAGACAAGATGTAGTAAAATATGTATCTAAAACTATAAATCTCGATAGTTAACTAGTCTCTTTGGCATTAACTTGGTGCAAGCTAGCTAAATAACTAAATCAAAGCAATTACATATAATTTCTAAATGTTCCGTGTACCTACCTAAATAGACACACCTATATATACCTAGAAATAATTATGTATTCTTAAATATATTACTACAAAAGTGTTCTGACTATTTACAAGTGCTTTTTTATAGTCTACTTGAATAAAAACCTATTAAAAAAATAGAAAGACATTAAACATATTTCTCAGCATACTAATATTATAAAGGCGAAAGTTTATGAGTGTTTGAGTGTGTATGTTTGTTACTTCTTGTCGTCAAAACGGCTGGAGCGATTTAAAAAAAATTTGGTATGGAGTTAGCTGTCACCCTGGATTAATACATAGGCTATAATTTATAAAGTTTAACGCGGGTAAAACCGCGGGGCACAGCTAGTCATCTTACATGGCGATGGAGACGGAGTGAATGGGCGCTGTCGCAGTGACAGGACTGACAGGTAGACGGTGAACTAACGACAGTACTAATAAAAACACCAGCCATATATGGGATAAAATCTAGTACCATTATAAAATGTGCCTAACAATAAAGAACCTCATTGTTATACTCTTATCTTTGATACCGCTGCGACTCAGTGGGCAGTAAACCAGCCGTCAGTTTCTAAGGCTGTGGGTTCGATAGACAAATATTTGTGTTGATAAATATGTTTTTTGTCTTGCTCCGAGTGTTTTCTGTGTTTTCTTAATGCCAAAAAAATAAGAAGTCTAGTATGCATAGAACAGCTTTGCTAAGTCTGGGCTAGATGACTCTGTGTGATGTATCCTAGACACATAATTCCTTATGCAATATTATTCGAAGACACAAATATAATTACGTTAAATTAATGTCTATATCTGACAACGGTTCTCACATAATAAACGATTAGATATAGGTATACCCTTAATGTCTCAACTCTGACTGGCTAATTATATATTAATCAAAGGAAATGTGTATCCAGTATTCCAGGACAATGAACTAGTGTAGCTTTAAGTCTGATTCATATGTTAAAAATATTGAGAAAATAGTTGATGATTATAGGGTTAAGTTGACAAAATGAGTAACAAACATAACAGTACTGTAGTACCATATGTGGGCTGAATAAATAGATGTTTCATAACTCGTAGGTGTGTAAACTGTTCTAAGCACAGTAAACACACTACTTTCTCAACGTTACCAAATAGGAAAGCAGTGAGCATCACAGATTTGGTTCAAGTTCAAATCGTATGAGCAAAAGCTCTTTGATGCTCGTAAAATTAGCTATAAGAAGTGTTTTGTTTTGTTTGTTGAAATCTTTCTTTGTGCAGCGATCTTTTTCAGCGAGGCTTACCTTTTTACGAAATGTTAATCAAGTTAATTATAGATTGAGCAAAGAGATCTATAAGGCACACTTCCGAAGATACACAGTAATAACTACGGAAAGTGTTCTTGTTTAGCGAATGGTAGCGCCTTTTATGATTTCATATAATCTTAAAGTAGGAGATAAAATAGGGATTTTGGTAAATATGGCCTCATACTCAGAGCTAACATACTGAAAATGTACCAATAGCTAGGGAAGAGCTCTGATTCCACTTAATTGCGAGAATGACAAACGTCATCAATTGACGTTTGACATTTTCGGTGCTTAAAATCTTAGCAGTGAAAATGTATTTATTTATTCCCAAATTACACACTATCATTACAGTTATACCCATGCAATAGTGGAACATGACAAAATATTTCCAAAAAAAGGTTACAATGGAATCACCGTGGAACATCGCCAAATTTTGCTGTCTTACCTACTATATACTTTATATAGGATTAACACAACAAAAAAAATATGTATTTACAAAAAAACACAATAATGTAAAAAAATAGAGAATTCATATGACAAAAGAACGAGGGTCCGTGGCTGTGTGTGTGTGTATATGAGGATGTTTGTGTGTGTCTTTAAATAACTTTAATATATTAGAGATACAATATTTATTTATACGTAGGTGGTTTTGAAGAAAAAAGACCAATATTATTCATCAGTAGTATATGTATATAATTTAAATAATTTTATGACACATGAATGGTGTATCCTTGGCCATTTAGTTTAATAGTTTGTTTATGTTGGGCTATTTATATATAATAATAAGTAATAACTAGATCTTATATTATTTGTTTGAGCTGAATTAAAGTTCCGACGTTATTAACTAAAAAGGGCAAAATTGTTCTTCCTCATAAATCAACCTGTTAATGCATTTTTTTGTACTTGTTTAATCCATAAAATCATGTTGACCTCCGAAATTTTAGATTTTTAAGCCTTTTTTTAGTCTCAATAGGTATTGTAATATTTTAGTGGCGCTAAAGAGTTTTAACTGATTTGCTACCTATTTGAATAGGTCACTTGCCTTATTGGACGATTCGCACGAAACTTGCGAATCGTCTCCTTTATATAATATTATTTATTCCGTAAGCGATTCGCACGAAATTAATTTATTGGTGTGCATATTGACACTTCCAAAAATATGTGGTAGGCTATTGGCACACATTTTATTTGAAGGCTTACGCGTACACTTTATAACAATTTAGTTGAATATTTTTTTATGACCTAGTTTCAGAACTTCCAACCGATGTTCATAGGAGGTATTTAATCTACATCAATCAAACAGGAAATGTAATCAATTACCTAAACCCATTTGTAAAAGTGCACTTATAATAGACCACATTTATCAGCTTTTGTGCAGTTAGTACTTACTTATTTGTAGAACTTGATTTCAATTAACTTTATTTCTGTGAAGAGGCAAGGCTCAACATTATATGTTGTCATTGTTGCATCAACAAATGTCAGTGGATTAATTGATTCGTATATGCTGTATTATTCTGAATAGTAAGTAGGACGGTAGTTATATATCATGTTTTGAATTTATTGTGATCATTGAACAATTAATCACTGGAACCACTAAACTACTGTGTGGTGAAAGCGGCGAATATCATAATCATCATCATATCAGCCGAAAGACGTCCACTGCTGGACAAAGGCCTCCCCCAAAGATCTCCACAATTGCCGGTCTTGCGCTATTCGCATCCAACAGTTTCCAGCGACCCGCACAAGATCATCGGTCCAGCTTGTAGGGGGCCTGCCAAAATAATATAATATCATTACCCAATGTCATCCTGTGGGGCAGTAGAAGTCGACTAGAGGGAATATCTACCATATGAGGGGCAGCAGCTTCCTTCTAAGTACTACGACCATGTTACTGGGATCGCCAACCCGTCTGCCAAACGTGGCGATTATGGAATATCCGCCAAGATAATTCTTGGGGAGGCTTGTCCAGCAGTGAACTTCTTACATCCACTTTGCTGTCGTTATTTTATTTTTATTTAAGTTTCACAAGGCATATTATTTTATAATGCGACAACCAAGCGGCGGAACTCCCTCCCGGTGTCCACGTTGCCTACACTTATAGGTTGGGGCAACTCAAGGACAGATTGGAACTGTCTCATAAAAAATGCGATCAACCCTAGATTTACAGACTTATATCTGCACTTATCCGATTCAAACATCCACTGCTGGACAAGAGCCTCCCCCAAGAATGGGGGGATATGCCATAATCGCTACGCTTGGTAGACGGGTTGGCGATCGCAGTAAGATGGTCATAGCACTCAGAAGAACGCTGCTACCCGTCCTCTGGTATATATTCCTTCGAGACGACTTCTACGCCCCCCTAGGGGATGAGATGGGGTGGCGATATTCTTTTTGGCCGTCAGCCACACAGTCTCCTATACTATATTACAAATACATATACTTATTAATTACTACTATTATACTGAATATGAAATCGAGTATGAATAAAATAATAACAAACCTTAAGATTCACTGCGTTCCATAGAAAAAATACATAACGACGAATATGGGTATGCAAGTTATAACCTAAGCAGCTACAGAAATAGACACGGCAATGTATTTTGTCACAAAATTATCATAATTTAGTTTACGCGAAGCAAAGAACATTAGTTTAACTTGGAACGCAGCTTCGTTAGCTCTCAACATTTTTATGGAGATGGCGCCATGTTAGAAGATAAGTCTTTATACAAAGTTGTCTCAAACAAGTTTGTAAGTCCTTTCATTAAGAATGATATAAAACTACAGATATCAGATAAGTTACTTGTTATTTTCAAAGTCACCTTAAGATATTTTTTTTTATGTCATAGGACGACAAACGAGCAAGCGGGTCACCTGATGGTAAGTGATCACCGCCGCCCATGGAAACTCGCAACAGGTGTCACGGGTGCGTTGCCAGCTTTTAAGAGTCAGCAAATAATGAGCTCTGGTGATATTATGCACCAGTCTCCCACAATATAATTAGAAAATTGAATTTTGTTTATGTATTGTTATTGATGCCATGTAAAATGTCGCTTATATTGTGGTGAGAAATAAAACATTATTATTATTAGTATTATTATTACCTTTATTATTATTATTATTACCTTACTCGCACGCAGAAACACAACATTAAAGTTATTATTAAAGAATGTCTTCTGTAAGGTGGAGGTACTTCCCCAGCCGGGCTGCTCTTTGAGCGAATGAACGCTGTACCCTACCTATATAATATGCAACACCACTATCGCCATCAGCACACACATTTTTTTTTTGCTAAAAATACTACGGCCTTGTTTAATTCAATCAGATACATTACATAGTCTATCATCAAAGTTAAGAAAATAATAATTTACGCATACCTTTGGACACCCTCCTGCATTTCTCTTGTTGAGTAAGAGCCTGCTCTGTTTAAGTGACATAGAATTTGCCGGACCGGGTATGCCGGATCGCCCACTGCCGCTCGCACCATTCATAAATATCGACCACGCAATTACGCAACCTAGATTAACACTGGATTAAAACGCGTTTAATAAAGATAAGACACTACTGGGAATATTTCTGGATGAAGGTTAAGGAACCGCCGTGAACTAAATTGATTTTTATATACGATATGTTTAGAGTTAAAATTTGTTTGGCTTCTACTAATCGCAGATTATTACCACTTACTAAAGGTTTCATCTTACGCAGGAACTTATAAGTAACAAATAAATTGGACTGTTTAACATTAGATCCTATTTATATTCTGACGCCAACCTTGGAAGATAACAATGTTATTTATGTATAATGTGTGCAACAATTATAGATAAACCTGTCTCTCTGTGCAATGGCCCTACGATACAAATAAGAAAATATACATTATTATCTATTATAATTAGAACCAAATAGGTAATCCTTATTGTAATCTTTATAGGTAATGCTGTGTGGTGACGGCGACAAATATCGGAATCAGAATATCATCACCCCATCTCATCCCGTGGGGGGCGTAGAAGTCGACCCGAGGGAATATCTACCAGAGGATGGGCAGCAGCTTCCTTCTGATTACTATGACCATCTTACTGCGATCGCCAACCCGCCTGCCAAGCGTGGCGATTATGGCATATCCCCCCAAGACGATTCTTGAGGGAGGCTTGTCCAGCAGTGGACTTATTTAGCTGTAATGATGATGATGATGATGAGGTAATCCTTTCAAATATTAACGTGAAACGATGGAAAAATGCAATTACGCTTTGACGTATACTCGGCGAAAATTAGGAGGAGCTTATCTTTAAAGAACAGTCAAGTATTACTTGGTTATCCGTACAATCTATTGCTGGCGATACATCGTCAAATCTGTTTTCGCTAGTATGTGTATCTGGTTTTCAGCCATTACTGACATTTTGTAGTCATTAGGTACAATTACTAAAATATTTGAATGTGGATGATATTAGAATTTTTTTAATTTTATTTTACCAATGTAGTAAAAATGAGTAGCCGACTTTTAGCCAACCTTTTTAATTTGTTTCTTTATAACTATTTGAAAATTAGATAGATTTTATAGGTATTTGATTTGAGCTTTATGAAAAGGCATTTTGACATAGGTGACTGTGTCACAAAATTAAACAAAAATAAGTTTTAGAATGTGCACATGAAGTCTTTTCATATGATATTTTTCTATCCGTGCTTTCTTTGTAATTGCGATTGCATTTTTTATGGAATACGCGAGGGAACTGTGACTCAAAGAAAAACAAAAAAAATGTCGCATTCAATAATATATGATTTTATTTTATTGATACTAATAAGGAAAAAGTCTAGATCGATTCCAAATACCGAAAAGATGCATCCTCATTACAGGCAGTATGTCAGAAATGTTTTAATTAGTACGCTCCAAGTGTTTAGTATTTTCTGGTCTTGACTAAATTTGGAGCTGAGATTAACTTAATAGTTTTATAGCAAATTAATTTTTGAAAGCATATTCGAAATAGAAGCTCACAAAATAGTTATCGAAATTTATATCACGTTTATCTTTTTAGTCCTAGTAACATTGTATCATACATATAATTAAATTTTACTACCTTTTACTTGTTTAAATTTAACTTGCGGTAAGTCGCACGTGATTTACCACGACGTAGGTCATTTAAACAGAGATATCGTATAATTAAATTATCATAGATCGATCTAAACAACCTGCGGGCCTAGTACATACTCCGCCTTCTATTAGTCAACACTGTTTTATATTAATCATAAAAAAATAGATTTAAAGCCTCAGGCGTGCTCTAATTTTTATACGCATAAAACATAAATGGTTATTTCGCATATGCATAACAATGTTAAAACTTGTTGAATAAGTTTAAAACTGTTTATTTAGATACTTACTTATCGTATGGCCATTAGTTATCCTAGTGCCAGACTTATTCAAGCCGTCCAGTAGGCCTCCCACATGGCTTAACGACTGTTGCTTAATGCTTACAACCGGGACCGACAGCTATACGTGCCCTCAGAAGCACAGAGACGCCCAGAAAATTAAACCACTTTAGGCGGTCGCCCATCTGTGTACTGACCGCGAGTCTAGTTGTTTAACCTCGCTGATCACTAACGGACTGGTAAGAGCATCTAGCTATGAGTGCCTCAAGAAAGCCTGTTACCTACTGTTGTTTAAGGATAAGAGTAAAATTATGATATCACAATACACTAATTAATATCTTAATATTTTGTCGCAGCTTGTGAACTAACTGTTTGTTGTGTTTACTAATGGTTTAATTAAGTGCCTAGCTGATATTTTACCTATAGGTTTGCAGCCAAACTTAACTTACTTATATCTAAGGCACAAGTTCTAAAATCGCTTATCACCAAATTAATAGAATGGTTTCTCCCAAAATTGGGGCGTATTATTCGTAAGGAGATTACTGTAGTATTGAAAGTGGTACTTCCTCGACATAAGTCCAATTATTCTGGATTTGGGTCCGAGTGATGAGAATCTTCTTATATTTTAGTATGCTCTCATATCTGCTACAAGGTTTTTTATTAGAACTATTGACAGTACATTTTAAAAAATCAATATTGATTAAAATTACGATATACATTTTTTATGTTTTAATTTAGAGCAACCCAAGCACTTTCGTCACTTTAATATAATAATATTTTTTTTAAACTTATTAGTAGACAATTCTAATATCATTGTAATGCAAAGCTAATTTCATACTTATATACGTAACAGTTTACAAAATTTTTAGTTGCTATCTTTAGTTTTAATATACTGTTTGCAAGTATTGGTAAAGTTTATTTATAAGTTGGTAGAAACGCGTTAAGATGTTTTCCTCGGAGCTTTTTGTTATTTACAGGGATTAATTTATCTTGAAAAATATCAGTTTGTATAACTATAATCGCTTACTAATATAACAAGTATTTTTTTTATTCATACTAAATTACAATAAATGCATATTTTGGCAATATAATTCATCACTACAAGTCCCTGAATCATATTCTAAGTACTGATAATCCATTTTGTAGTAGTTACTATCATCAAAAATATTTACGAGCATAAGATGGCATATAAATACAATAATAAGTAGTCAAAGTCGTAAAATAAATCTACAACAGACAATGAGCTAAGGCGTTGGTCGACAGCTCTAGTCTATTATCAGGTTCGACAATTTTATTGCAATTTGTTTCTTTCAATGCCATTAAAATTTAAGACTGGCGTCTTTAATAGGCCGTAAGATTAGTTACTCATAGACGTATTGATATTTATTGTCATTTTATGGCTTTTATGCTCTACACTGCTGCGTACCGTTACAAGTAAAAAAGCAGTACCTCATTTGGGGCTGTAATGCTTTACTTCTAAGTACTCTACATTACATAGTACTATAGTATCGTTTCAAAACTCCAATATCTTTACTCCTGAGTCTATTACAAATTTAAGCTATTCAGTAGGTTCCATTTTTAAAAGACAATTTGTTTTTTTTTTTTTTTTGTATTTCGTACACACGGCTACATATAAAGCTATACATTTCCACTATAAACTGATCTTGCGTTGTATAGGATGTCATGACAATGACAGATCAGCTTATATTGGAAATGTATAACTTGGTGTGTAGCCATGTGTACATGAAATGATAATGCCAATCCCATCGTACCTTATACTAAGCTAACTCTAAAACAATATAACTATACAAAGCCAACGACTAACCCACCGAGTACATAAACGGCTTATTTAATTTTAAAGAAATATAGGTAACATACATATACATTGAGATGGGCACGCAATATCTTATTGGTAGTTTTAGATGTTTTTAATCAAGATAACGTAATTTATATTCGATTGTTAGATGGGAATTTGCTAAAATTATAAGGTTAACAAAAACTGTTTTTCAAAAGGAAACAGCTGATAAAATTATTTACATCTATAAATTTTCTATACCATAACATTCATATTTGTACGCGTGTTCATGTTCAAATATTTGTATTAATCAATAAATCGCTAAATTACCCACCTTTAAATTAGGTAAGTACTATAGACTTTATTGCCCAATAAAGCTATATCGATAAATTACACAATAGTTATTTATTTAGTTGTATAAATGTAACGTAATAAGCAGATGTTCAATACTTACATTATGAAAATGTAGAACAGTAGCGGCCCTTGAAGTGTCATGGCGGCACTAATAAATCCACAATTTCACAACAAAATCACTTTACAAGTCTATAGTAACCACTGAGTTGAGGTAAGCCACTAATTAGCCATTGGAATACAAAAACAGTATGTATATGTGTGATTATTTTGGAAACAAAACTCATTTTCTGTCGTCACGTTACTCCGGTCATTTTTCGTAGGCGTAACGGCCAAGATCTGTAAAGAAAGGAAACGAGTAAATTATTCATGTCGGATATTTATGCAAAAATATTTTGAGATATAACCCGCTGTCATAGAGTTGTGGCGCCAGCGTGTATTAAGCCAAATATGGTATGTTTTCTACCTGTGATGGAGTGGAGTGATATCCGGTTGTTAATAACATGACAGTTTTTCTTAAAGGGCTATTATCGTATATGGTAATGAAGAGTACGAAATACAACTTGGTATCGGTTTAGTAGGTCACTCAAATTTCCTGTTAAAGGGCTTGAAAAGTCAATGTCTCTCTTGAAAAAGATTAGAACATAGACAATTATACTAGCATAGGTAATAAAATATGGGCCTGACGGCGTGATTGATAAATGCTTGATTTTTCACGCCGGAGGTCGTGGGTTTGATTATCACCCAGGACAGATATTTGTGTGCATGAACATGTCTGTTTGTTTTGTCCTGAGTCTGGGAGTAATTATCTATATAAGTATTTACAGACGCCAGCACGTCCAGCTACCCCAATCTGAAAATTTTCTTTTATAGATTTTCATCTTTATAACATAAGCATGAGGTCCACTTTCAATTGGGAAAGTTTGACAGTTTGGAGTAGCTTTGTGTGCTGGCGTCTGTACATATTTTCAAAAAGAAAAGTAGTATCTGTAATATATTAGTTATCTGGTTTCCATAGTACAGCAATCTCCGCTTATTTTGAAATCAAATGGCCGTGTGTGAATAATGACCCAGAATATTATATTATTATTATAGTTAATATCGTCCCGCTCAGACCACAGACGGCGACATGTCCGGGTGCGCCAAAGCTCACCTAAAATTTCAACTCCGATAATTGGAAATCCGAAAATGTTCTTCCTAACATTTTTCATCATAACATCAAAACTCCTAATTACTTTGTCTCTAATGTTAATAATTCCGAAGCATTCAACTTCATAATGTCAGTAGCAATAAACATCTATTATACTTTTATTTGTTTTCCTATATTTTCTCAACATAACCATCGTTTATACTATTATTCAAAGTCATATCTTTTTTGTTTAACCACGGTACTATTTATAGTCATTAGTTTAAGTTTAGTTGGAACTGCGACTATAACGCAAGAGCCGAGCGAGCAAAACCAGAGTCCCGCTCCAATCATTGAGTCAAGTCCCAGAAACGAATCGGTCCTATTCATAATTATTGGGTTAGGTTAGGTTAGAACGGTGACCCCCCAACGCACGAGCCGAGCGAGCGAAGCGAGCGTGCCGCGGCAGCGGCCGGCGAAGTGCCAGAACCGAATTGGTCCTATAGTTATTGCATGTACGTTTAATTTTAATCCTCCGCGGTGAAATTATTATGGTGAGTATGTTTAGGGATTAAATCGTTATGATAAAAAACAGTAGGAGTTTAAATATATTTACATTAATGATATTATTGATTACAATTTTCGAAAACATGAGTGTTATGAACATCGCCGGTAGCACTACAAATAGTATGAATGAAAACTTTAGGATGAAAAATTTTAGGAAGAGTGATAATTCGGATTACAAATCGTTAGGAAGAACAATTTCGGGTAAAGAACTTTAGGTGAGCCAATAAGGACCCGACATGTCCATTCATTTTCGAGGTACACCCTAAGTTTATGTCGTTCGATCTTAACTACTAGATGATATATGATAAGCGGGGTTATGATGACAAAGTTCCACAAAGTTTTAATAGTATATTTAATAGACGGGAGGTTAGTAATCATATTTCTCTTGCAGTCATTTTTGTAATCAAAAGTTGGGCAATAATCCACGTCAAGTCAGTAAAGAATTGGTAGGTTTTGTACGGAACGGAACGGAAACCTATATCTGTTACTGTACTAGAGATGGATGGACGGATAGATGAATTGAGAAAACAATATATCTGTCCTTTTAAAGGGATGTTTTGGTAGAATGTTGATCCTAAACCGAAATATCAAATGAAGTAGGTAAGGTAACTAAACAATTATTAGCAAGAGAAAAAATGGTTGAATAGAGAATGAATCTGTTTCTATTATTTCTAAAAAGTTTAAATTGGGGGGTAGATGACATTTCTTTTATTATTGATAAGGGTCATGAATTCCACCAGTCGAGATAGCCTAGTAGTTAGAACCTTGGATTCTGGAGCCAGTGCTCTCGATTTCAAACCGTATTAGGAGTTCAATGAGGTGAAGGAAAACATCGTGAGGAAACCTGCATACCTGAGACTTCTCCAAAAGTGTTTTTGAAGTCTGCCAACTAAGACAGCGCAGTGGAATATGGCCTATGCCCTCTCATTGTGACAGAATACCCTTGTTCTGTAATGGGCTGCATCATCATAAACTCAAAAAAATATAAAATCAGTACAAAGTTTGGGAATTCTGTATATCATGTGTTCAATACCTGCTATATAAGTAATTATAGTATAATTTTTAAGTACTTAGTGTGTTGGGTTTTATTTTACAGTACCTACAGCGTTGTGAAAGGGGGCTAGACGGAAAAAAATCTTACAAAAAGTTGTCACGACACTTTTTGCAGCTGTGCGGCGTGCGCATGTTTCTCTGTCTCTCTCTCTCTCTCTTATAGAAAGCAAGCCAGATATTTTCATTTCTATTTCGCATTGAACAGTGTGGTGTCGCGACGATTATTTTTGTTGAGTGTATACAGGTTTTTTGTACATAATAAATAATAAGAAATAACTTCGTTCCATCCGGGTGTCCCTTGACACCTCTCAAGTTTTATTTATCCATAACATAAAAGAGGTGATTATTTCCTAATCAATTCCAGTAGACTAGGTGATTTATTTCCGAGGTAATCAAAGTAGACTAACTGGCTGCACGTCTGTGACTGGCACAGCGGCTAAGACAGTCGCCTAGCCGCTTTGTGTCGCGGGTTTGAGGCTCGCGCCGGACAACTATTTGTGTGACCCATAAATAGTTGTTCTGAGCCTGGATGTAATTTGTGTCCGTCTATTATAGGTTTGTAAAGTACCCCGCGAACAGGGGTTATATTCCCTAGTGCCGGCGTTGTATTAAAAAAAAATCAAGTTCACTATGTCCACCTGGGTAATATCACCCAGGTGAACATAGTGGAATAATCCTACTAAACATGTTTATTTTATCACTGGTTGTTACATAGTATGTATGAAAAATGATGCCCAGCACGCCCTTAAGCATGCTCACCAGTTTTTAAATACATTTGCTTAATTCTTATAAACGCTCGATATATGTTGTACACCTACCTTTATATATCTATTAGCCGTTAAACTATTCCGTAAAAAAGTAGGTGCCTATATACAAGTTTCAAACGTGAGCGCGTGTCGGTCTAAAAATAGAGAAAAAATCTCCAACAGTCAATGATCGATCAATTTGTGACGTAAAACAAATAACTGAGCCTATAAATCGTGATTATGAAACTGTTGGCCATTGCTGTCTGATAGCATTCAATAATATACTGTTATAATTATATGTTTTATGTATAGCCATATTAATGTTTGACGGGCCTGTTGGCGTAGTTGGCAAATGCTTGCTTTTCACGCAAGTTCGATTCCCAACCAGGACAGATATTTATATGCATGAACATGTCTGTTTGTCCTGAGTCTGGGTGTGGTTATCTATATAAGTATGTATTTACAAAAATAAAATACTATATGTTAGTTATCTGGTTTCCATAGTACAAGCTCTGCTTAGTTTGGGATCAGATGGCCGTGTGTGAATAATGTCCCAGGATATAGTCTTCCATTAGAAATTTACATTTGCACACCTCGCAGTACCCAAAAACTCAGTACTTTCTTATCTTAACATTTAATTACAATTTTATTTTATAACGGGCTGGTTGGCGTAGTTGGTAAATACTTGCCTTTCACGCCCAGGTCGTGTGTTCGATTCCACTCCAGACAGATATTTGTGGGACTGAACATGTCAGTATCTCATGAGCCTGGGTGTAACACTAATAAAAAAAGCGGCTGGAGCGAATACAATTTGGTATGGAGTTAGCTGACACCCTGGATAAACACATAGGCTATAATTTATTAAGTTTAATGCGGGTAAAACCGCGGGGCACAGCTACTTGTCTATATAAGTATGTTTTTACAAATGAAAGTTAGTATCTATACATATAATAAAATCGTAGGAAAGTCAAAACTGTACATGGATATATTTTTTTAAAAGGATACTTGGGGCGTGATCTTCAATCGATATCGAAACCAAAAATATAGTTTTTAGATTTTTTGTCTGTTTGTCTGTTTGTCTGTATGTATGTCCGGGCTAAACTCAAAAAGCACTGCATGGATTAACTTCAAATTTTGCATTAATATTAGGTCTTTACCTATGAAATTGCCGTTCTGCAGTACTGGCCATTTCAAATCAAAATAATTTTTGTTTGGCTAAGAATTCTAATTTCAAATTAATTTTATTTTAAAAACATGGATTCTTTTTTCCAAAAGTAGTCATTTCTTTATTGATTAGTGTTACATTTTCATCGCATTTCAATCTTTTTCGTCATCATGGATACGTTAAAAATTCGAGTAATTATGGAATATGAGTACCGTCGTGGCAGCAACGCGGCACAAGCGGCACGCAACATCAACGACGTTTACGGAGCTAACACTACAAACCAACGCACCACCTGTTATTGGTTTGCTCGCTTCCGTTCTGGAAATTTCGACCTGAAAAATGAACCTCGCGGTCGTCCGAAGACTTTGGTCGACAATGACGAATTAAAGGCGGTTGTGGAAGCTGATGATACACAATCTACGGCTGAATTAGCAGCAGCTTTCGACGTTAGCGTCAAAACAATATTGGTCCATTTGCGTCAAATTGGCAAGGTAAAAAAGCTTGACAAATGGGTGCCCCACGAACTCAATGATCGCCAGCGCGAAGTACGCGTCGAGACGTGCCTTGCACTGCTCAACAGACACACAAATGAAGGAATTTTGAACCGCATTGTTACCTGCGATGAAAAATGGATTCTGTTTGATAACCGCAAGCGCTCAGCAAGTTGGTTGGATCCTGGTTCAGCACCTAAACAATGCCCTAAACGAAAACTTACCCCTAGAAAAGTGATGGTCACTGTTTGGTGGTCTAGCGCCGGTGTGATTCATCACAGCTTCTTACCAAACGGGGTGAGCATTACTGCAGATGTGTACTGTGAAGAACTGAGCACAATGATGGAGAAGCTGGCGCATCTCCAACCAGCATTGGTCAATCGCTCGTCTCCGCTGCTCCTGCACGACAACGCGCGACCTCATACTGCACAGCAGACGGTCTCCAAGTTGCAAGAACTGGGGTTGGAAGCTCTCCGTCATCCGCCCTACTCACCAGACCTTGCGCCTACAGACTACTACTTTTTCCAGAATTTGGATAACTTCTTGGCGGGAAAAAAATTCAATACCCGAGAGGCAGTACAAAATGCCTTTGAAGAATTTGTTGCCTCCCGTCCAGCTGATTTCTTTAAGAAGGGCATCAATAAACTGCCACTGCGATGGCAAAGATGCATTGATTGCATGGGTGATTACTTCGATTAATACAAATAAAAAAATTCATGAAAAAAATTCGTTTAAATTTTTTCATACAAAACGGCAATTTCATAGGTAAAGACCTATTATTACTACGAGGTCGGGTCAACATATAGGCTACATATTATCACGCTATCACCTACGGGGGAGGAGCTGTGATCTTATCTATACATATAATAAAATCGTAGGAAAGTCAAAACTGTACATTGAATATTTTTTTAAAAGGATACTTGGGGCGTGATCTACAATTGATATCGAAACCAAAAATATAGTTTTTAGAATTTTTGTCTGTTTGTCTGTATGTATGTCCGGGCTAAACTCAAAAACTACTGCATGGATTAACTTCAAATTTTGCATTAATATTACTAAGAGATCGGGTCAACATATAGGCTACATATTATCACGCTGTCACCTACTGGGGATGAGCTGTGATCTTATCTATACATATAATAAAATCGTAGGAAAGTCAAAACTGTACATTGAATATTTTTTTAAAAAGATACTTGTGGCGTGATCTACAATCGATATCGAAACCAAAAATATAGTTTTTAGAATTTTAGTCTGTTTGTCCGGGCTAAACTCAAAAAGCACTGCATGGTTTAACTTCAAATTTTGCATTTATATTACTTAGAGGTCGGGTCAACCTAATCTAATGGGAGTTACCTTTGTGATTAATGCATCGTTGATTATTATTTTACTTTAGTTGACTTACTGACTTTACTTAAGGACAATTAATGACATCGGGTATTTTTTTAGATAACAGTAGTAAAGTAGTCTTTAGTTTATTTCATAGCTAGGTTATTTATAGGTTATGTTTTCTTTAATTTATATTGCTTATTTCTTTTGAAGTTATATTTTTTAGATTTAGCTAGAAATAAGTAGTTATATTGGTTATCATTCAAAATGGTCGCGGACGAAGTCGCGGGCACCAGCTAGTATGTAATATATCAGTTATCTGGTTTCCATAGTACCTACAAGCTCTCCTTAGTTTGAGATCAGATGGCCGTTGTAAATAATGTCACAGAATATTTTTTATTAAAATAATACTGAAAAAAATACTATACTTTTATTGTATATATTACCAATTATCATACCCAGCGTCCTATTTGAGCAATAGATAGATAATAAAACTTGATATAAGCTGGCATTACACAGCAAAAAACATATGATTACTTGCTTCTTCTGCCTGATTATAAGTTAAGTTAGTAATTAATAAAATTCAATCGAAGCGACAATGTGTTTGGCCTGATATTCTATGACAGCTCTTAAATAGCAATGTTAATATATAAAGTAACAGTATAATAAATACTTTCAATCATAATTGGGTAATTCAGTAGCCTTAAATAGCACCAGTGACACAACTTACTATCAGGAAACATTTTTTCTTAATAACGACGTTAACAGTTTAGTAGGAGGTTTTCACTTCTTCACCGGGTAATAAAAGTAACAAGGCTTTAATCGCGGAATTGAAGGATATTTTTTTGGAGGCAAGCATGAATTATGAATTGTAATCCCTGTGTCGCGGGGTACTTTATAAACATATAATTGACGGACCCACAGTACATCCAAACTCAGAACAACTATTTATGGATCACGCAAATAGTTATCCTGTGCGGAAATTCAACCCAAGACACGAAGTTTATATCATTAAATTTATTGTTTGAAAAACATAAACCGGTTTCAACTGGTCTCTATGATAATCGATTTACACAGAATTAATGTCGGAGTAAGCATTTCCCGTCGAATAAAAGTATTATTAAAATCGGTCCACAAACTACAAAGAATTGATTCGAATCTCGAATTCGGTTAAATACATACAATCGACGTTAACTTTTTCTATCAACAACCAATTTGAACAAAAGCTATATGGGGCAATTCAGAAAGCATTGACTATCGAATCGAATTGAAGAATCGAATTGTTAAAATCCGTTCACAGAGTAAACAACGGAGTAATAGCGAAAAAACAGCTACTTAAATTTTTTTTAGATTAAGGCAATTATTTAAGAAGATAATGTCATTGAATTAAACTTTGATTTCAGTTGGTTGTAGGTTTTTTAAATACAAAATTTATATGAAGTGTTAATTCCGGCAATTGTCAGTTTAGTGAAGGTTGCAATTTGCACCGCCTTCCGCAAAAAAATATGCACATGTAAAAAGGAAAGTTCCTTCAAACTAACGCCTGATTCCATTACTTATTCGATTTTAAACATTTATATTAGTAACAGAATAATGTGATGAAAAACAATAATAATATAACTATATCCTTGTTATTGTCTACGGAATAAGTTATATAGTAGGGCTATGTAACTAATTCCGTAGGCTTATGTTTTGTCGGCCTTGTTTACCTTATTTATCTCAATATATTAATTTAGCTCGCTTAATTTGGATGTTGACTATTGTAGAGCAGGTATGACATAAACTATTATAAATCACATGAAGACTCCGTCAATTTCCGGGAAAATTATGTATAATTGGGCCTCTTGGTCTAGTGTTAGTGACTCTCACTGCTAGGCCAGAAACCGTGGGTTCCATGCCCGTCCAGAACATTTTTTTGTAAGATGAGCATGACAATTTTTAAGTGTCTATGTGTTATTTATTTAGACTATTTAGATTTATAAGTATGGATTTTTATCAGTTGGGTTGAAAATAGCCGTCACTAACCACTCTGAGTATAAACCTAAAAGGGGCCGCTCTCCCTCCCCTTTGAGTTTATATCGACTCTGACTGAACTCTGAAGTTCAATTCTTAAAAACACTCTCTGGCGTGAATTAGTTTTATTTTGAATGATGGCTTGACCTATCGCTCGGATCTATTGTCCGGTGGAGCCATAAAATAAATAAATAAAATACGTTTATTTGTCCTTCCACAAATTGTAAATTAAGGCTAGATTATAACTATGAATACTATTTACATTTGTGAAGGACTGGTGCCTGAAATAGGTTGCAAAAACCTGTGCCACAGGTCACCAGGCCCCCCTCATGGAAAAGTAGTAGGTTACAGGTACATAGGCTTAAAATTATAGTTCTAGCGAGAGAAGGGATCCAGAAGTATGTAAGTGACAGTGTGTATGTGTGGTTGTGTGAATGTTCGTGTGAAAGTAGAGAGATTCGAGATGAGTCTGTATGTGTGGGAGTGTACTGGTATGTGTGTTATGTGATGATATTGTGATGTGTAAAGGTGGCTGGAAGTATTATGCCTTAGTATTATGTCTAGTATATAGTTTTACTAAGTTTTACCATAAAAGCTACCTTAAGAGTTAGGCTAGGTAGCGTAACTCTTGCGGGGCCAGTTTCCCACCTTGTGGAAATCTGGTCGTCTGGTCCTGCTCAGAAAGGCGGGGCGCCCTGCAGACTCACCGTCCGGGTACCGGCCCATAGTGCTGCTGGACGAGGTGGGCAAGCTGCTCGAGCGGATAATCGCAGTCCGCCTCGTCGGCCACTTGTGCGGAGAGGGGCCGGACCTGGACGAGAGCCAGTTCGGCTTTCGGCATGGGCGCTCTACCATTCACGCTGTGTCGAGGGTGAGAGTCCTGGCGGAGGAAGCGGTGTCCCGGGGTGAGGTGATGTTGGCGGTGTCCTTGGACATCTCCAACGCTTTCAACACCCTGCCCTGGAGTTGCATTCGGGAGGCACTGCGATATCATCGGGTGCCTTCCTACCTCCGCCACATTGTTGGGGATTACCTGGTGGAGAGGTGTGTAACCTACGTGGGACGTGATGGCGGACACCGGCACTCAATGTCGTGCGGTGTTCCACAGGGTTCGGTATTGGGCCCGCTCCTGTGGAACATCGGGTACGACTGGGTGCTTAGGGGCGAACTCCAGCCGGGCGTGGACCTGACGTGTTATGCGGACGACACGCTGGTCACGGCCCGTGGGAGTTCGCACAGGGAGGCAGCGTTGCTGGCGACGGCGGCGGTCTCACAGGTGGTGGGCCGCATCCGGCGCCTCGGCCTGGAGGTGGCCCTCAGCAAGTCGGGGGCCATGATGTTCCATGGTCCCCGGCGGGCGCCGCCGCCCGGATCACACATTGTGGTCGGGGGGGTCCGGATCGCTGTCGAGCCTACCATGAAGTACCTGGGATTGGTGCTCGACAGCCGGTGGGACTTCGGACCCCACTTCCGGCGGCTGGTGCCCAAGCTGATGGGCGCGGCTGGGGCGCTGTCAACGCTACTTCCCAATCTGGGGGCCCGAGCGCAGCCTGTAGGCGGCTCTACGTGGGGATCGTGCGATCGATGGCCCTGTACGGGGCCCCGATCTGGACGGCTGACCTGACGGCCGGTAGCATCGCTGTTTTGCGGAGACCACAGAGAGCTATGGCCGTCAGAGTTATCAGGGGGTATCGCACGGTCTCCTACGAGGCGGCTTGTGTACTGGCCGGATCCCCGCCCTGGGACCTCGAGGCGAAAGTACTCGCGTCACTGTACCGGTGGCGCGAGGAGATGCTGGCGCAAGGCGAGGGGCCGATGCAGCAACACATGGAGCTGCGTCGGTCGCAGCTTCGCGAGGCCCTGGTGGTGGAATGGCGGGACAGGCTCTCGCGCCCAACCGCCGGCCTCGTCACTATCGAGGCGGTCCGGCCGGTACTCGAGCGTTGGCTCGGGAGGAGGCACGGCTCCCTGTCGTTTCGGGTGACGCAGGTACTCTCGGGCATGGCTGCTTCGGGAAGTACCTGTGTCGCATAAACAGGGAGCCGGACGCCCGGTGTCACCACTGCGTCGACTGTCGGGAGGACACGGCGCTGCATACGCTGGCAGAGTGTGCCGCTTGGGAGGAGCAGCGCCGTGCCCCCATTTCTGGAGTAGGCAGTGACCTGTCGCTGCCGGCCGTCGTGAATTCGATGGTTGGCGGCGAGGAGTCCTGGGACGCGGTGGTTTCCTTCTGCGAGACAGTCATCTCGTGGAAGGAAGCTGCGGAAAGGGAGAGGGAGATCTCATCCTCTCACCCGGCCCGCAGCAGACGCACCGGGCGTCAGCGGAGGGCGGACAACGCCCTCTTCCAGCCCCCCTAAATGGGTCCAGGGGCGACGGACTCGGGGGCGTCCGTCGCCCACTACACATCTGGACCCGAGGCGGCGGCGCGACGTGTTCCACGCGCGCCCCTCTTAGACGTTGCGGGGGAGTTTAACACCTCACTCCCCCCGCTAATGCGAGGAGGCCCGCAGGTATGGGCCAGCACCAGCTAGGGGTTGCGGAAGTATCGTTTGTTCCCGCGACCCCCGGCGCAGGTGTGAGATGGAACACCGGGGTGGTTTTTAGTCAGTAGGAGTCTGACAGACCCAGGATTTTCCACCCCGCAAAAAAAAAAAAAAAAAAAAGGTAGCGTAACTCTTAACGCCATATGAAAAACCTAGTAAACTACGACGGCCTTGATAATTCTACCTATATCACACAAACAAACCGATACCTGTAATCTGTGCCACCAACTCCTTTATTGTGACAATTTAATTTTTTTTTTCATTCAATTGGATTTGATTTATTGTATATGTAATAAATTCATTACTGTTCTTCCAGAGGCGAAGGGTCATGAATTTAGTACGTGAAGCCAAGGAGCTGCTTTCAAAAGCCGCTTAACGCTCTTATTAAATCCTATCAACTTGTGACCGCAACAGATAGCAAGCAATTATGTATAGTGGGGGTACTTTACAAACATATAATTGACGGACACAAATTACACCCACACTAAGAACAACTATTTATGTGTTACACAAATAGTTGTCCGGCGCAGGAATCGAAGCCGGGACACGAAGCGGCGAGGCCACTGTCTTGGCCGCTGCGCCACACGTTCAGTCAAAATTATGGGACCTTGAAAGCCTGAGAATCAATCTCAGAGGCTTTTTACTTACAGCTGAACAAGTTACCGCTAGACCGCCGTGACGTAACACTGTTAAGTGGGCAAGTCATAAGATGAGATGTATCAGTAAAGATTTTCCTGCTAGTTTCTAGGTCAATCACTTATAGACGGATAGGTACCTACTTAACAAACAAAAAAAAACCAATCGAAGTTACAATTGTTCAAAAATCTCATCGCTATTTGTACAAAGTGTTTCCTTCAGCGTATAAAAGACTCAAATGTTTTACTGATACCCATAGAGTATATCGCCCATATATAGACCCGTATTTGAATTCTTAATATTAAACAAAAAATAAATCGCATATTATTTTTATTTATTATTACGCATTTTTTCATTATGTAAACAAATATATACATATATTTTTCCATATATAGCGTGGTTTGTTTACCGATACCCATAGAGTATATAGCCCATATATAGACCCGTATTTGAATTCTTAATATTAAACAAAAAATAAATCGCATATTATTTTTATTTATTATTACGCATTTTTTCATTATGTGAACAAATATATACATATATTTTTCCATATATAGCGTGGGATAATGTGAAATGATGGTAATCATTCAAATAAAATATATTTTAAATTAATATTAATAAATATTATATGACAATAACTTAATTCTAGTTAGCTAAATATCGTTACTGTTATAAAATAAATCTTATTGTAAATTATTTCCTACAATCCGTGTACCTAAATATCTATATGTACCTAGAAATAATTATATACTACTGCGAACATGTTCTGACTATTTACAAGCGCTTTTTTTAAGTCTACGTGAATAAAAAAAAATAAAAAAAAGTTACTAAGTTATATTTCCATAATGAAATAAAAAAAACAACATCACATATAGCGCGTCCCACCATCTTACACAAATATTGAAATATGGGCAGGCTATAATATGGATTTTTTTTTTCGTAATGGAAGCATGCGTTTAAATCATATCAGCAACAAGTAATCCTCACCTATCATCAATAAGAAGAGCAACTTGCAACTCCAAGCATTAGCGATATTTTTTAAGTTTAAAAACTAAATAACATGCTGTAGAAGTCGCTCCCTTGGGCTACTAACGCAAAATTTTCTCAATTTTTGTCAACAAATATACATTCTCATGCGTCTCCCATGAGAATTTATATTTATAGACCAAAATTAAGAAAATTTTACGTTATAAGCCAAAGGGTGCGCCATGTACTGCATGTTATTTAGTTTTTAAACGACTTCAAAAAGAAGTTATCAAGTCAACTGTGTATCTTCTTTCGTATTTATGTTACGCAATTTCTCCATTGTTAGTCAACTGATTTTGATGTTTTTTTTTTTAAATTAGATAGTAAATACTTTCGGAATGGTCGGTTAACGAAAAGAAAAGATGAATTCAGTTTCTATGCTTTTTAAAACAGTAATTATATGTTTTGCTATTTAGCCTGAGCCGTCGCTAACATTCATAGGTCAGAGAAACATTAAAAGTTTTCCATCGTGTTTCCAATTATGTTACATTTCATTATTTTTGATTAACCTATTGGTCTAGTGGTAAGTGACTATGATTTCTAAAACAGAGTTCGTAGGATCGATCCCCACCCGGGACTATTCTTACTGTGATGAGCACGATTATTTCGTATGTGTGTAATCACACTAATAATATAAAGGCGATAGTTTGTGAGTGTGTATGTTTTACTTCTTCACGTCTAAACGGCTGCTACTCTGGATTAACACATAGGTATAGTACACATTTTATATTATTATAAATATTATAGCCAATTTGCACCCAGACAGAATCATGCTAATCAAACTAACTGACTAATTTAGAAATACATAAGTATATTTATCAGTTGTTTGGTTGATATAGTTTGGGATCGGATGGGAGTTTATTACTTGTGTCAACATATTTTTTTTTTATTTTCATTTTATTATCTGCATCTATGCGTCAATTGTGTCATATTTATATGTAGGTCCTAACACTTATTTGGATATTAAATATCGAGGAATCCGTCTGAAAAAAATAAATTAATTATTAAGGATTTTACACTACTCAACGGACATCTTGTATATATGGGTAATGACAAAAAGTCTTCTGTGAATAGGTACTCATTGAAAATTAAAATACAGGTAGCAATCGTCACAGTGATTCACAGATCATTGTTATGAAACGTGATCTTATAACCGTTCAACCTGGTTCAACTAGCTATTATACGTACCTAACTACTAATATAAAAAATATAATTAATATTTTTTTATCTATTTCATCAAATTTTTCATGGTACGCAACATTTATTGGGCATTCGATTTAAAACTTAAATAGTAGAAAACTTGGTGACTGTCACAAGAAAATAAATGTTAAAGTAATTTGGTCACATCTGAACTTTTTTTATTAACAGGTTATTTAAAGCCCGTAGTATGTTTCAATGCTTGGCTGTAATAGGCTCTTGACTACCCAGTGACTCAATTTTAGCTACCTAATCTGTCAAACTGACGAGCC